>CM074720.1:275475603-276725603 GCA_037306005.1 Rhinophrynus dorsalis
CCACAGAAAAATAGAGGGAAAATGAACCAGCAAGATCCCCATATATACCCCATAGATTTGGTGGACTCAGTGTTCCCTATGTCTCTTTTGTGGCCAGACACAGCAAGGAGACTATAATAAACTAAAAAATAACAAAAAAATACCTCCTAGGTGAGCCACATACTGAAAAGAAAAGAAGGAGCAACAGATCCTCCCTTTCCTTTCCCTGGGGCCCAGGGAAGAAAACAGGCCTCACAGGTACAGAAAAAAACATCTATGCAGAAAAAATGGAGCAGTGGCTCTCCAGCCACCCAGTCAGAATGCCATCATAGTGTCAAGGGATCATCTTCCACATCAGAAAGACAGACTCTACCTCATTATCCCTCTCAATCAGTCCAGAGCCTGTCACATACAGTGGGAGGCATCCAACAACGAGTTGAAGCTCCTCTACCAAGATGGAGGCTGCAAATGCCACTCTTAAAGGAGCTGTTGGCCAAAAATATGTTCCAAACAGTAAAGCACCCCTGACCCGTCTCAGGGATAAGTGCAAAGTAATTAGACAACAGTAAGTGTAGAATTAAAGTGCAAGAGTGCAATGAAAATCCATAAAACAACAGACCTCAGACTGTGGCTGGCAGACAGCTGGACATACACACAGGACCTGTGCACTCTGATACTGCAGAATACTCTTCAGTCTTCCAATAACAGGAAGAGAAAAAGAGAGAGTGGTTAGTAAATTCATGATAGTCACTCCCAAGCAGGCTCCAAGTCCTGTAAAAATCTAACCCCTGTTCCATATCCAGCACAGACAAGTGTAGTAGGGGCACACCTAATGGGGGATAAACATCCCATGTCAGTTACAACACTAAAAATGAATAATCTTCACCCAGCTATGTCTCCTATGCAGAGCACTTTGAAACGGAGGCAGCTAGGTGGGGGTAAAGCAGAGCTGGAAGGGAGAACTCTGTCATGCAAGTGCCCTACCTCCTAGAGGAACCTACTTTATCCCCATGGTTCCTGTCTTCCACAATGGATGAAAAAGAAATCAATTGAGATGTGTGATATGATGGGCTTTTTTTCCATCAGTAAGAACAAACTCGATATTTTAACATTCTTTACTTACATTATAACCCACACTTATCAGTGATCCATTGCTTAGGGTTAAGGCAATGTTCACCTTGGAAACTTTTTGTAGCAATGTATAATGAGGTCAATTGAATGAAAAAAAGAGCTGTGATTTTTCTATTTTTTATATGCTTTTTATGTGCAATGTGTCACTTTTTTGTATCCTAGCATCCCTTTCTCTCAAAGGAATTTCATTGTGATTCCACTGAAACCCACACTAAAAGCCTGTAGGTGAATTAACATGCTGTCAGAGTACAGAGTAGCACGTTGTGTCAGTCTGTATCATGCTCTAAAATAAATATTTCCCTAATTTTCTCATGCAGAATAATTACAGTATTTGAGACAAAAGTGTGGTCTTCTCATGTCATTTGTAACATCCCCAGACATTGGCCAGTATTTACTAAATCCTGCTAAGTGTGTTGTTCTACAAGTAAAAATGGATGGGAATAACAAAGCATTTTAATATGTTTAGGCACAAAAACACACACACAAAAAAATAAGGAACTAAATTTTACTTTTTCACAGAATGCAGCTTGTTAGGCATATAATCTTTACTAAATACTCTGAACTAGAAAATGAACTGTTTGAGCAGTAGAGCACCTGCAGCTAACAATTAGAGATGTAATAATCATTCATTTGGTGCATTCTTCTTACAAAATCATAATCGACAACCACATTTGTCTGTACACCATGAGTTATAGTTTCTTTCTCTGTATTTGTAAGGGGTTTCCACAGAGCTGATTTTCAGCAAGGTCATGCTAGGTCATTGGCCCTTTTCCTTCTGTCGGTGACCAGGTACCTTTTGTTGGTAACCTGGTCCTTTTATCAGTTACTCTATATTTTCAGGCACTATGTCCACTAAAAATAAGGTGTCATGGTATCTTTCTTTTTAGAATATCATCCCTAGGTTTATGCATCAATAAAGAGATTAACAACCAGAAACATCCATTGAAGCTGATGTACTAAGAAAAAGGGACGCAATAGTGAAGCAATCCAAAAGAAAAATAAGGAACACATCTAAATTATCTATTTAAAGTTGTCTTATAAGCCCTTGAATGCTAGTGAAGTCTCCAGTGCACAATTTCACATTAAATGAGCAAACTGAGTCATTTAAATCAATGGACATTTGAGATATTTGTTGACTCTGGTGTTTCGTAGTACATAGGCCTATTATACTCTAAAATGTTGCATTCCTTGGACATGGAAATAAATGGTAAAATACATTTCTCATTCCTAATTCAACTTAATTTGTAGATTGTGCCAGGTTATGGTTACATGGTAGATTCAAACATAACAACACTGTTGCTGCTTTTAAATATCCAATGCTACTATCGTGCGTAGAAGGCAGCAATTGTTTGTTTGTTGTTTTGGGGGAGGCAGATCCAATGGCAATAGGCAGGCACATGGGATATGAAGAGACGTTTCAGTGACTGAATGTTGTGATGAGCATTATAACAAACAATTTACTTGTATGAACCTCTGTGCAGCCCATAAGCTACCAAGCTGACTCCCTTTGCTGAATTGCCAATAGGAGGAAAGCTGCAACTTGCTGCTTCCAGTTGGCAGTGAGCTAAAAGGTCACCAGTGCCAACAGTGCCGAAGGGTGTCTGCTCACAACAGTGTTGCTATATCACAGATATCCTTGTGAATAAGGCCTTGGACTAAAGTGAGATTAAAACAGCAAATTATGATAATAGTAATTTACACTGCGCTAAGAAGGAAGCCTTACACAGACTGATAAGGTAACATCTGGTTTCAGTATATCATGCTTTCTTTGAAAATTAGATAAAATTATAATAACTTTCTGCGTATAAAAGTAAAAAAGGCAACTGTTTACATTTTTTTAAAATGACAATTTTGTTTTTTCTGCTATCTTGTCAAGGATTAGTCACAAAAAGCACCAATCACACAGTATTTACATTTTAGAAAAAAAAACATAAAGATGTGAACAGAAAGGTTTTCCGTTCAAAATTGAAATCAGATGATTTTAATTGTATGGAATATCAAACTGGTAGATAAAAATAAGTAACCTAAGGTAAAACACCTGAATCCAGTAAAAGGTAGGCCTAAAATGAAATGTGTTTTATATTTGAATGAGAATAGCAACAGATTGTCCTCAAAGATAAATTGCAGTAAAAGCTAAAATAAGTAACACTGTTTAAATTCATATACTTAAAAAAGGAACTTTAACCCCTACAACTAATTCATGACAGACTGTACACCACTTGCTTGCAACAGTTTCTAAGAATTTTTATTACAAGATTGTTTGTTTGTTCAATGTCATTCTGGGGCACCAAGGGCCTCTGATACAATTTTTGAAACACCCACTCACTAACCATGAATATCAGAAGAGCTAGCAACTATGATTGGTCATTCCAAGGAGCAAGCCATAAAAGTAAATCCATATAGGAAAAATAATAGGATTTTAGTGAACTTACAGTCAACTTTTCTCTTTGTCCATGTGGAACACAGGAACCATGAGGTTTAGTTCCCCTTCTCTAGAGGGCAGGGCACTTCAACAAAAACAGGGTCTTTTGGGTGGAGATGCCCTCCTCCTCTTAAAGTTCAACCTTCTTTTGAATTCCCAGATTCATGTGGCCTCTTTAGCAAGAAGAGTGAATCAGTCTACTTTTTTATTTTTTTCCTTTAGATATGTGGCTGTATAATTCATCATTAGGCAGGCTCCCAGTTTACAGAAGTTTTTTTTTTTTTTTTATTATTTGGACCACTTCCCTTTGGAGGTTGACTTTATGATAAATCTGTTCCTCAATGCTGAACCTCTCTGAAGTTCTGCTCTATTTGGTTGACAGCCTGAAGAAGAAGACTGAGTAACCCTTTGAACGCCATGGTCTTCTATCTTATGTGCCACTGTTCTCTGATCTCCACATCCTGTAGATATAATAGCCTCATTCTTCATCTGCATTCCTTTTCTATATATGGCTGTGTGGTAAAGGTCACGCATCTGCTTGGTTTTCCAAACTTAACCTTTTCAGAACCAGTCAGTACATTGGAGGCTATTAGACACCTTATATCTAAATCTGAGTCTCCCAGAGATTGCAACCTTTATTTGTAACTTATTGGAGGTATACAAAGGGTTTTTTTTTAACTTTTGGCTACATATTTCTTAGTTTTATTTTTGGTGCATGACCCCTTTAAGAACCAAAACCCACATCATACCATGTTGCAAAAAATCCAACACTGTAGGGAGACTATAGGTCTTATCAGCACACCACTGATAAAAGATGAACCACATCCTATTGCAGGCTTTGGAATAGACTTCCTAGCCTGGACCACAGTGGAAATTATATCCTCTAAGAAACCATTTGCCCTCAGGATGTTGACTTCAAGAGCCATGCCATCAAAGTTTACCTTTCCACCAACTGGTACCAAGTGGGACCCTGGACCAGGAGACCCAGTAATCTTGGAGTAATTCAAAACAGTTTCTGGATGGACAGATTGAAAAGGTCTGCAAAACAGGTCAGTGGAGCTAGAAAAGAGCAATTACGAAGACTAGAGTCTCTTCCATCCAGATAACCTTGGTGATTAGAGGAATAGGAGGCAACATAGGACAGATGAAGGTTCCATGGAATGGACACTGCATCCATTACAAATGCCAAGATATCCTTTGCCTTTGTGCAAAACAGTGGGACTTTCCTGTTCTCAAGAGAGACCATCTGGGAGGCACCAATATTGGACAATCTGTGAAAACACTTCCTGGTTTAGTTCTCAGTTGCCTGGATGCACATCTTGAGAAAGTCTGTTACAATGTTTTCTACTGACTACCAAGATGGATGGAACATAGGTTTCTGCCCAATGAAGGAGTTTGCTCTCATCTCCGTCCAAGCTGACTTGCTTCGAATACCTCCTTGGTGGATATTGTAAGCCACTGCTGTTGAGATGTCTAAATCAGCCCTGATGTCTCAGTCAGCACCTAAGACCAGTCAAAATGTTTCAAGAGGATGGCATGTATCTCCAGGATGTTGATTTATAGTAGACCCTACTGTCCAGGAGTAGATAAAATGCATTTTATGCACTTTATGACAAGGAGATCCAGGAGGACAACTCATACTTCGGGTAGAGGGGGAATCATAAGATCCCAATATGAATGCTGGGGAGGATATATTAAGTGGTGTTAGTAAAAGGTCAGTAATGTAAATAAGGATCTTTCTTCTGAAATATTGAATGTGCGGGCATGAGAAGAGGAGATGTAGAAGAGATGCCTGCGGGCTATGACATTTGCAGCACTGGTGGGAAGACAAACTCCAATATGTTTGATGCGGATGGGGGAAAAATATGCCCTATGTAAGATACAATATAACAGCTCATGAAAGTAGGTAGATAGCAAGCCGAGCAGGCATCTAGTAAAGACAGTAATCAGGGGTAAGATCTGGGATGCCAGTAATCCATTTTTAGAAAGGTGGAGGCTTATAGACTTGAGAAATTTTGAGGCTGGGATTAAGCAGAGGCTTAATAAGGCTGTCTACTGGGTTGTCCTCAAATTGCAGGCGAAGAATAGGAAGGAGATGTTGCGCATAATGTTTTGTTTGGAAGTAGGCAAATAGATGTTTTGATGGAAGACTGTATTGGGCTCTGAGCTTTTCAAAAGTGTATAGGTCCCCTGTTTGCAATTCAAGGAGGTTGCCAAAGCACACTGTGCCAAATAAGAGGTGGCATGTGTATTGCAAGGTCTCTAATGTAGAAAAGATTAGGGAATTATGCATGCAATGAACTGGGATATTTTGGGTGGGAGCATGAAGTAAGTAAGCTAATGAATGTGTGGACTGAACTTTTAATCTCTAGAAGGTTCTGTAAAGACTGATGTTTCATTAATTAAATCGGGTTTTGGTTCTTAGGTAAGGGTGGCGCACAAAAACATGAAATTACAAACTTTAGGCTACATATTTGAAAACCCCTATGTACACCTCAAAGTTACAAATAAAGGTTACAATGACTCAGAGACTATTAATTAGATATCAGGGCCCATAAAAACAAACTGGAGTTATTCTGGAGAAACCAACTGCACCATAGAGGGCAAATAAAAAATTACTGTTAAATTAAATTGGGGCTTTTAATCCCTGAATGCTAGAGAGGGCTCCAATGCACTGTGAATCAATGCACTGGAGACCTTTCTGGAATTCAAGGAGTTAAAAAGTTCTATTCAAGTGCATGGGGATTTAGGAATTTTTATTTGTCCCCTATGGTGAGGTTGGTTTACTCCAGAATATCAACAGTACAGTACAACTTTTATAAATATGGGCCAAGGTGTCTAATAGACAGCAGTGTGCTAATTAGTTCTCAAAAGTTCTAGATTTGGCTCCCATCTAGACAGAGCGGAATCTCAGAGAGGTCCAGCAATGAGAAACAGACATAATTAGGAATAGGTATAAAGTCAACCTCCAGCAGAAAAGAGGATTTTAGTCTTACCTGTTAAATCCTTTTCTCTTAGTCTATACAGGTTGCTGGTAACTTTGGGTAGGCGATCCGCCCCTTTAATTGTAGGCAGGAACAATTCTAGAATTGTATGCAGGGGTGGAGCCTACCTTCCCTCCTTGGCTGCAGCTAGCCAACCAGCTCCAGAAAGATTTGAGACACTAACTATTGACTAGACAGTGGAAGGGAAAGAAGACTCCTGTGAGCATGACCCTGAAGGACCCCCACGGTTTGCCACAGGAGAGCCAAGCATGGTCCCTTGACAGGGTGGGAGACCAGTAACCTGTATGGACTAAGAGAAAAGGATTTAACAGGAAAGACTAAAATCCTCTTTTCTCTGTTGTCCAATACAGGTTACCGGTAACTTTAGGATGTCCAACCATTGAGTTTCCCAGAGGCGGGAAGTAAGTCAAGGACCAGGCGCAAGGCCCCCAAAGTCACCAGAGCAGATATGAACCATCAGATCAGAGATAGCCTAACAAATAAAGAAGTGTCAACGGACAACACCCCAACTGTTACACAGCAGACTGAACTAGAGCCAACAGGGCTCAAAAATGAAGGAAGCACCAAGAACCAAAGAAAATACTAGACAGGCAAAACTGCCTCCAGGATTTTCCTCCCAAAGCTGGCATCAGCCGGAAGATCCGGATGGCAAGGGAGCCGGAATGGCTTCGCCACTGACAGATCCAGAAGCTCCGGAAAACAAGCTTGGCGAGGCCAATACGGAGCAATCAGAATGACTGGGCAGCGCTCCAGTCGTAATTTCCGTAACACCGTGTGCAACATTGAGAGGGGAGGAAAGATGTAGGCCATAGGAAATAATCAAGGAATGGACATGGCATCCACCGCCAGAGCTACCGGGTCCATCCATCGAGAGCAGAACCTCAGAACCTTCCTGTTGTGTCGCCATCAGGTCGATGTAAGGAAGACCCCACTTCTGAACAATGAGGGTGAACACCTCTGGTTGCAGTTCCCACTCTCCGCTGTCTGCTGTGTGCCGACTGAGGAAGTCTGCCATGACTTGTCTACGCCAGGAATGTGCACTGCAGATATGGCAGGAACGTGTTCCTCTGCCCAGGTCAAAATAGTCTTGACCTCTAACCAAGCGGCTAGACTTGTTCCGCCCTGCTTGTTGATATAAGCCACGGCCGTGGCATTGTCAGACTGTTCCTGGACTGGACAGTCTTCCAGCTGAGATGTCCAATGACGAAGGCCATGGAATATCGCCCGAAGCTCCAATATGTTGATGGGAAGGAGAGATTCCTCCGGAGACCACCAACCCTGAGTGCTCAGACGACCCAGGACCTCTACCCAGCCGGAGAGGCTGGCATCCATCGTCACCATGGTCCAGAAGGATACCAGGAAGGACTTGCCCTTCAGCAGATTGGAGAGGTCTAGCCATAACTACAAAGTCAGTTCCACATGAAGAGAGAGGGACACAGACATCGTCAGAAGGTCTGGTTAACCCTTGCACACCTGAATCACAAACCGCTGGAGTTCCCTGGTGTGCGCCATGGCAAACGGTACCGCTTCAATGGTGGAAATGAATTTCCCCACTAGAGAGGACAGCTTCTTGGCTGGAACTGAATCCTGAGCCAGGACCACAGAAACCCTGTGGGCGATCTGGTGAGCCACCTCGTCCGTGAGAAACACCATGCTTTTGTAAGCGTTCACACTTACCCTTACCAGGGAACCGGCTGCCCTAGTGCTCCGTTCAGCAGCCAGTCCCCGTGAAGTTCCGGATGCTGTTCCTCTGGGCTGTGCGTGTGGGCTCCTGCTGCATTGCTTTGGCTCCCTCTGCTAGCCGGCTTGGTCAGGCGCGCGTCACTGGGAATTCCTTAGTGACGTATGCGGCTCTTAAAGAGACAGTGCTCCATCTTCCAGGGGTGGAGCTTAGAGTATTTAAACTGCCTGGACGCTAACTCATTTGCCCTTTCGTGCTGTCCAGTGCAGTGGTTTGCATTTGTGTATTACTTGGTTTGTCTGACTACCCGTTCTGGTGCCAACCTTTGGTTTGTCTGACTACCTGCTCTGTGTATGAACCCGGCTTGGCTGACATTCATTCTGGTGTGGACCTGCGGCTCTGGTAGACTAACTCCTCTGTGTATGACCTTTGGCCTGGTTCACTATCCGTCTTGGTACTGACCTGTGGCTCTATCTGACTACCCGCTCTGTGTATGACCCTGGCTAGTCTGATACCTATCTGGTACAACCTGCGGCTCTTGTTTACGAATTTGCTCCGTGTGTGTTTCAAATTGTCTGACTACTCACCTTGGTGCTACCCGGGGTTGTCCACTGCACACCCAGCATACTAACGCTCCAGTGGATAACTGGTTGGGTACTCCTGGTGGCTCTGGCAGACGTCTCCTTGTCTCTGTCCATTTACTGCGACGATCAGGTGCGGACCTGTAGAGCAGTAGCCTTTCTCAGGTACCATGTCTGTTCAGGTGCGGACCTGTAGCGCTGTAGCCTTTCTCAGGTACCTTGTCTGTTCAGGTGCGGACCTGTAGCGCTGTAGCCTTTCTCAGGTACCTTGTCTGTTCAGGTGCGGACCTGTAGCGCTGTAGCCTCTCTCAGGATCCTTGTCGGTACAGGTGCGGACCTGTAGTAGATCCTCAGGTGCGGACCTGAGGCGGCTTTTCTCCAGCCCGTCTTCTGGAGCTCAGTTCGGTACCTCCACAGCAGCACTGTCCTTCCTGACATCTGCTATATTGTATTGTGTTCTTGCTGTTGCCGTTCATTCTGTACGTATATATCTTAGTAAAGATTGTGTTACCTACAGTACTGGTCCATTTCTCATTATTGAGTCCGTGACAGCTTTTCTGGGTGTCGAAGTGGAGGCCCAGGAAGACCAGATGCTGGAATGGAACAAGATCTGATGATCCACCTGTGATGGGTGAGAGCATGAATGCAATGCTGAACCTGCTGATGAAGAAGTTCCGCAGAGGGGGCCTTCAGAAGCAGGTCGTCCACGTATGGAGTAACTCTGATGCCATCCCGGTGAAGGACGGACACTAAGGCTCCCAGGACACAGTTGAAGACTTGAGGAGCTGTCGTCAAACCAAATGGAAGAGCTGAAAACTGAAAATGCCCCCGGTCGCAGGAAAATCAGAGATACTGCCGGCTCTCTGGATGAATAGCGATGTGTAAATACGCATCCTGAAGATCCAGAGAAGCAAGGAATTCCCCCGGGGACATGGCAGCAATCACCATACGTAGAGACTATTGGTGATAATGAGTCCAGATCACAAAGGAATTGAGCTCCTTCAAGTCTAAAATGGGACGACAACCACCATCCTTCTTGGAGACCACAAAGAGGTTTGAGTAAAAACCCATACCTCTGTCCTGAACTGGAACCAGCTCTAGAACATCCTTGTCCAGAAGAGCCTGAATAGCGCTGCTGAACAGACGGCGTTTAACTGCGCCCTGAGGCATATGAAAAGGAAAGAAGCGAGGAATAGAGACAAAAGGGATCCTGTACCCTTCTGTCACCACCTGTAAAACCCATGGGTCCACCACTGAATCCTCCCAAATGCTGTGATAGTGGCACAGGAGACCACCCACAGCAGAGTGCGGACCCGGGTTCAGTGAGTCATGCCGAAGAAGGCTTGGAAGCCTTGGGCTTGGAGGAGACTTTGGGCTTCCATTTCTGTTTGGGCTTGGAGGAGGTACGAGGAGCTGAAGGAACTGTCTGGTTCGCCGGACGTGTCTCATTCTGAAAGGAACAAAAATACTGGTTACGGTTAAGCTGCGTTTTCTTCCTAGGGTACTCTTACCCCATGCCAACCATCTGGCAACCACAGACATTGTGGAAACCCTAGCCACCAAATGGATGGCATCAAATAAGGCAGCAGAAACATAGTGCTGAGCCTCAGAAATGTTGGCAAGGAGGCGCAACATATCCAAAGTAAGAGCACCCTGACGAATAGCAAGAGTGAGCTGTTCAGTCCAGACCACAATGGCCTGGTTCACCTATGCTGCAGCGAATGCTGGATGCATAGCAGTACCAGCAGTGGCAAAAATGGACTTGAGGGAGACCTCAAGTTTCTTGTCAGTCCAGTCCTTTAGAGCAGACGCATCAGACACTGGCAAGGCAGTAGACTTAGATAGTCTGGAGATAGGAGAATCCACTTTGGGGGTGTGAACTCACTGAGCCAGCGCAGCCTCAAAGAAGGGATAAAGCTTGGCAAATTTCTTGGAGACAGACGGTTTATGTTCAGAGACTTCCACTCTTCAGACACAAGGCGGTCAAGAGTGGGGTTAGGTGGAAAGCAAGTAAGGGGCTTTTTAGGCTCCTGAAATACATCAGAAGGGTCAGAAGGAACCTCCTGCACTAAGGGAATGTTTAGGGAATTTAAAACAGCCCTGATCAGGCCTCAGCCGAAGGCTCAGGATCAGCCTCAAAAGGATTCCCAAAAAACTGAGAGGAGCCCACCGCAGAACATTCCTCAACATCTGAATCCACCATCAGTTCCTCCTCAGAGGAATCTGACACGTCAGGGGCACCTTGAGGTTTTGGCAGGGTCATCCAATAATGGAAGACCCCCTGTAACTGGGATGGAAAGAGTTGCAATGTGGACCTAAGGTCCCTAGTAGCAGCCTTGAACTCTTGCACCCAAACTGGGTCTAATGCATGAATTCTCTAGGTAACCCTAAATGTCAGGAAGATCAATGCGCAATAGGGGATACAGAGACCCCAGCATCCTTAATCTTAGGTCTTGCCCCAAGCTCCAACGGTATACACATTCTCACAGTGTCAATAGGGTCACTGTGGGACATGTGGACTTGCAGTACTCAAAGGGTTGCTCACTTTTCCTGCAGATCTTCTGTCTTCAGATTACCATGTTTTAAGAAGAAGCCTCGGTGGGCAACTCCTGAGGAAAGAACTGGCACCCAAGATTTTCTACCCAGACCTTAAGGTCCACAAAAAGCACCTGGTTACTGAGCTTGCCACATCTAAAGGCATTGTCAGTTATGGTAATCCGCCTAATGGTGGTATTCCATTTCTAACAGAAAAATAAAAAACTTCTAAAGCTATAGCAGAACTGTTCTCTTGCCGGTGTTACCTTCACCAAGGAACAAATCTTTCTGGAGCTGGTTGGCTAGCTGCAGCAAGGAGGGAAGGTAGGCTCCACCCCCTGGGTACAATTCTAGAATTGTTCCTGCCTACAATTAAAGAGGCGGATCGTCTACCCAAAGTTACCAGTAACCTGTATTGGAAGACAGAGAAAATGGTCCAAATAAAAATTCCTGTAAACTAGGCAATTCAGTCCCAGGGAAGCCAGGGATGGGAGCCAACTTAATGGGGCGTTAGAAGTCCTAAATATAAAGGAAAAATAAAAAAGTAGAGCTAAAGCCTATTACATGTGCCGGTTCACTCCTCTTCCTAGAGAGGCCACATGAATCTTTGAATTATAGCTGGGGTTGAACTGGAAAAGGAGGAAAGTGTCTCCCTCCAAAACACCCTGTCTTTTTTTTTTTAAGTGCCCTGTCCTCTGGAGGAGGGGAGCTCAACCACATGGCTCCTGTGTTCCATACTGGACAAAGGAGAAACTGAAATAAAATATGACAAATAAAAAATAGAAATTATTACATATAGTTATAATATATTTGATTTCAAATTATAATGCAATAAGACCATGTATAAAACAGTAGATTTGAAGGAAACATTGAACAATTACCTCTTGCACAATAACAGCATGATAGTATATAAGAGCTGTCACAAATTTCTAATAGTAGTGTGTATATGTAGTGGGAAGGTCCAAGTGTCAAAGTCAAGCTGTGGAGTACAAAATACAAGAACAAGGAATTTTCAGGAGGTGGCTACTAAGACCAGGTTTCTGGAGATTTCTGTTAAATAAACATACAAGCATTTAGGGGGATGCAATGTGTTCTTGTATTTGTTAAAAATAAAATACAGTGCAAGTCTTATATATTGTATACAGTGAAGGGATATACAAAGAGACAAAATATTTGAAAAGTGTCATTTCTAAGGCTTAAGTGGGACAATCACCTGATTAGTGTTTATTTACAAAGTCCTTTACATGATTAAATAGCCTCTGCATCACATGCACCAATGATGGACAGAGTGGGATTGGACAGGTGCTCCATCCCTCTGCTCCCAGGTGCAAGCTACATACAAACTGAGCACAGAGTAGGAAACAGGAGCAAAACTTGTTCTTTAAAGGAATAGTAATGTTTCATAATAAAAGCAGCTCTAATTATTCATCATAGTATTTGGACTTTGGAGAGTGTTATTTCAATTCTGTCAGAGTTGTAGTTCAAGAGTAATTCAATGACAAAATATCCCCCTCCCGCCCCTTTTACTGATGTAACAGTGCTCAGCCACAGCAGAAGGGAGGTGCCCAGGTAGACTGCAGAGAGGGACAATCCTCAATCAAGGGAAGGGAAAAACCTGAAAAACGTGTCAAGGGGGGCAGGGCTTTCATTGTTCTCATAAGAAGAAGATTGTGCCCTGCTGTTATCTGTCTGGTCTATGGACTGCATTCCACATTTGAGAAGAGATGGCTTACACTAGGTAAGAGGGGCAGGAGTGGAAACTATGCTTGTGAATATCTCTCAAACCGTAAAGGTTTGAGAGATAAGACTCATATCATTCTTCATGTTTTTTTAATGCCTACAAAATAAAATAAAGATAAAACAAATTATTACTATCCCTTTAAGGGTGATGTAAAGGGGTCTGCAATAAGATGGCATGTGCTGGAGGAGTTTTGTGCTATGTACTAAAACCCATACCCAAGTCATAAGCTTTCCTTTAGCATGCTTATATAAAGGTGCACAGTAAGTGCAACCCCTTCTACAATTTGTACATGCCTCCTTAGGAAGATCTGCTTAATATGCTAAACTGAACTACGACACTCAAGGATGGAGCTTAATTATTTACTTTGTACTTATTTGTCTACTCAGCTTAGCAGAATCTATAAATATAAATAACTGAAAAAAGTTTCCTAAATAAAAAATGGTTAACATAAAACACAGGTTTTCTTTCAAAGTCATCAACTTTGTTTATAAGTCACAGTGAGCTTCTAAATGTCTTTAGACATGTTCCATTCTGTTCCATTTATGTATTCTGCCATATTTTTAACTTAATTCCCAAAATATGTTTGCTCACTGCTAAATATGCCAAAGCTACTGCCGGTGATCACAGTAGCAGATACTCTAGTCTTGCCACTGTTTGACAAATTCTGGCTTTAAAATGTGAGATTATTTAATTCAGTACATTTATTCAAGGTCAATAAAGTACCCTCGGGAGAATGTTTGATGACATGACTTGATCAAACAACAAGACATTGTTAATAGGTTTCTGATTTTTGATTATTTACACTGAGAATAGTTAGGCTTTAAAATTTGCACCCAAGGGAAGTGGAGATGGTGGATACGAAGGATTATAACTAAAAAAATAATTAGGTTTATTGATAGCAGGCATGTCTATAAAGTGATAGAATTGTTAATTCAAATATATTGCTTCCTTTTTCACAATTGAGAAAGAACTGGTTGTGGCTTCAATGGAGGCTTTTTTTCTTTTTTTTTTTTTACATAAACATCCTTTAGATTTTAAATTACTATATGTCAACACAGCAGGCGGAGGCCTGCAGGGAAGGGAGTGCTGGGGAGCGACACTTGTGGGCGTTGCTCGATGTCGGTGGCTGCCAGTAGGTAGGTGAAGTGGAAGGAACCTGGTCTGTCCTCCTACGGACAGCGTAAGCTCCCCTGCAGGGGAGAGCGAAGGCTGGGGTGCGGCGACTTGAGTGCGCGGCTAGAGTGCATTGAAGAACTCTCCTGATGAAGCACCGTAGTGACGCACAATCAGAAAGTAGTGGACAGTAATTGCCTTGGTCATACACTGGGTCTACTGGTGGAGATGGTCTGGGAATAGGCTGCGTCATACACTGGGTTCACAGGAGGGGTGGTCTGAGGAAAGCCAAGAATCATAGACTGGATTAGGGTGAGATAGCCTGAGACTGACTGGACATGCAGGCTAAGTGGGTAATAAAGGGTCTAGGCCTAACGGTAGGCTGGAGCTGGAAAGCTCACTGGGAGCTAAGGGCTTAATAGAGGATCTAGCCCTGACTGTGGGCTTGGACAGGAAGTCTGACTGGGGACTGAGGACCAAATACAGCTTCTAAGACTAACAGAGGACTGGGACTGAAGCGGCTCCTAAGCGGAGGACCGAATAGAGTGCCCCACAGAACACTGTGACAGTGCACCGGAGGTGGACGGATGCACAATTTAAATACCCCACCGCGCCGTGACGTCATCCGCACAGGCAGACAAGACCCGGAAGCGCGACACGGCGGCGAGGCTAAGCTGCGGCGGGTTAGGTGAGAGGAGGAAGAATAGAGGAAGGGAGCGAACCGCATAACTGGAGGTAAGGAGAAGGGAATCGGGTGACACCATCCCCCTCACCAGGAGGCGCCTCCGGAGCCTATGGAGCCGGTTTGGAGGGAAAGCATCGATGGAAGTCGCGGACCAAAGCAGGAGCATGTAGATCTGACGGTTTCACCCAGGACCGCTCCTCGGGACCGTACCCTTTCCAGTTAACCAAGTATTGCAAACGGCCGCGCGAGAAACGGGAATCCAGGATTCCATCCACTATATATTCCTCCTGGCCGTCAACAGTGACCGGCGGGGGAGGTCTAGGTTGAGTGGACGAAGGGAATGTAACCGGTAAAAAGGGTTTGAGTAGGGAAACGTGGAATACGGGGTGTATTCTCATACTCCGGGGTAGAGCGAGTTTGTAGGAGACCGGGGACAGCCGTCGAAGGACGCGGAAAGGTCCCACGTAACGAGGTCCTAACTTGCTGGATGGCTGGGAAAGCCGGAGATGTTTAGTAGACAACCAGACCCGCTGGCCAGTCTGAAAGAGAGGAGCTGGGGACCTGTATCGGTCTGTGGCACTCTTCTGACGGATCTGGGTGTTTAACAGAGTAGTTTGGATGGCTTGCCAATGAGAGGTAAGAGATTGTAGCCTCGATTCGGCAGCAGGCACCAAGGGGATTCCTGGAGCCAACAGGAGGACACGGGGATTATAACCCAAGGCTGCAAAAAAGGGGGAACAACCGAGCGAGGAATGGCGAAGAGAATTGTAGGAAAACTCGGCCCAGGGAAGAAGCTGTACCCAGTTGTCATGCTGTTGGTTGGTATAAGACCGTAGGTACTGTTCCAAGCCCTGATTGAGCCTTTCAGTCTGCCCGTTGGTCTGTGGGTGATAGGCAGTGGAGAAGTGTAAAGATATACCTGACCGAGCACAGAAGGCCCTCCAGAACCTTGACACAAACTGAGTACCCCGGTCCAAAGTTATGTGAAGGGGAAAACCGTGTAAACGTACCACCTCTGAGATAAAAATCTCCGCAAGTCGTTCTGCAGTAGGCAGTCCTGGCAGAGGAATAAAATGCCCCTGTTTGGAGAAGCGGTCGACGACTACCAGAATGGTGTTCATACCTGCCGAGATAGGGAGGTCGACAACAAAATCCATGGATAAGTGAGTCCATGGGAGCTCAGGAACCGGCAGCGGACAGAGTAATCCCAAAGGTTTAACCCGGGGTACTTTGACTCGGGCGCAGACTGGGCAAGAGGAAACCCAGCTAGACACATCCTTCCGACAGGAAGGCCACCAAAAATACCGATTAAGGAGATCGAGAGTGCGATCGATTCCAGAATGGCCAGCCACCTGGGACTGATTCGCCCATGCCAATATTGTTCCTCTGTGCTCCTCGGGAACCAGTAGACAAGAGGACGGACATGAGGCCGGCAAAGTATGTGGTTGGGCGTCTCGGATACTTCTCATCCTAGAGGTGGTCAGAACGTCCAGAAAGACAGCGGTCGGGAGAACCGGTTCTTGACTCACCAAGGGAGTGGACTCCTCGTAACGTCTGGACAGGGCATCGGCCTTGACGTTCTTGGTTCCTGGAATATATGAGATGGTGAAGTCAAACCGCGAGAAAAAGAGAGATCATCTCGCTTGTTGAGGAGTCAAACGCTTGGCTGAAGCCAGATAAGACAGGTTTCGGTGGTCTGTAAGAATATTTATGGGATGCACAGCACCCTCCAGGAGGTAACGCCATTCCTCCAGAGCTAGTTTAATGGCGAGCAGTTCCCGATTTCCGGTGTCGTAATTTCTCTCTGCTACGGAAAACCAACGAGAGAAGAAGGAACAGGGATGTAGGACACCGGACAAGGAAGACCATTGGGATAACACTGTACCGGCTGCAATTTCGGAGGCATCTACCTCCAAGGTGAAGGGCAGGTCAGGATCAGGATAAGCCAGAAGTGGTGCTGTGGTAAAGGCCATCTTGAGTGAGGAAAATGCCTGTAAGGCCTCTTTGGACCGGATGCTAGGATCAGCCCCTTTACAGGTCAAGAGCACAATCGGGTGGATGACTTTAGAGAAGTTTCTAATAAACCTGCGATAGTAATTCGCAAAACCAACAAATCTCTGAACGGCTTTAACGGTGCGTGGTACCGGCCAGTCATGTATAGCTTTGAGCTTTCCGGGATCCATGGCCAAACCTGCCGCAGAGATGATGTATCCCAAAAAGGGTAAAGGGAGTGCTGGGGAGCGACGCTTGTGGGCGTTGCTCGATGTCGGTGGCTGCCAGTAGGTAGGTGAAGTGGAAGGAACCTGGTCTGTCCTCCTACGGACAGAGTAAGCTCCCCTGCAGGGGAAAGCGAAGGCTGGGGTGCGGCGACTTGAGTGCGCGGCTGGAGTGCGTTGAAGAACTCTCCTGATGAAGCACCGTAGTGACGCACAATCAGAAAGTAGTGGACAGTAATTGCCTTGGTCATACACTGGGTCTACTGGTGGAGATGGTCTGGGAATAGGCTGGGTCATACACTGGGTTCACAGGAGGGGTGGTCTGAGGAAAGCCAAGAATCATAGAGTGGATTAGGGTGAGATAGCCTGAGACTGACTGGACATGCAGGCTAAGTGGGTAATAAAGGGTCTAGCCCTAACGGTAGGCTGGAGCTGGAAAGCTCACTGGGAGCTAAGGACTTAATAGAGGATCTAGCCCTGACTGTGGGCTGGGACAGGAAGTCTGACTGGGGACTGAGGACCAAATACAGCTTCTAAGACTAACAGAGGACTGGGACTGAAGCGGCTCCTAAGCTGAGGACCGAATAGAGTGCCCCACAGAACACTGTGACAGTGCACCGGAGGTGGACGGATGCACAATTTAAATACCCCGCCGCGCCGTGACGTCATCCGCACAGGCAGACAAAACCCGGAAGCGCGACGCGGCGGCAAGGCTAAGCTGCGGCGGGTTAGGTGAGAGGAGGAAGAATAGAGGAAGGGAGCGAACCGCATAGCCGGAGGTAAGGAGAAGGGAATCGTGTGACACTATAGGGTCTACAAATACAATAATAAACGAAGAATACATAGACAAGTGGGATAAAAAGTAGTACGATAATTATTTCTGTTGCTTCTGGTAAGGAGGTTTCACAACACAAGCACAACTGAGATTGATTTAGAGTGTACATTGTTCCACCCGTGCATTCACTCTATATAGTCACTAAACATGTACCACTGACAACTAGATGGGGCATATATGTAAAAACAACCAAGGGAAAAATATGTACATAATAGGAATTCAATAACTAATCTATTTGCATGGAGCATTTTCTTTTTGCTCAATAAATTTATTTCTTTCCATATACTGAGAACAGTATAATTTCAAGAATTCTAACATTTAGACCAGGGGTAGCTTTGCTGTTGTGGATTGGCAATCCTGTAATACTGATATTTTGCAATATTATCGGCTCATTTCAGGGCATGCCATTCTAATACATCCTATTAACAATGCTATGATATCCCTGTGTGTCTTTCATTTCATTTCATTTAAATGTATCTGATCTATCAAAATGATTTTATTTGCAGTATAACCATAGTACTACAAAGAAAAATATGTATACGATATCAGGCACCGGTAACACCGCTAAATATAAATATGTACAAAAATACAAATTGTACTGCGAATAACGAAAAAACATACCTTAAACTCTCAGTTTAGATACAACCAACTGACTGGGAGTAACAACTTCCCCTCCATCAGGCATTGATCACTAATTCCCCAGGCCAGTGAATTTATGCACTTCAGTGGAATCACAAAAGCCTATGATACAGTTTCAGGTTTTAGCAGCTTATTGCATACAATTTATTTATTTTTATTTTGTTCTCCACACAGTTCACCACTTTCCAGGTCACAATGTGTTGGATACCTCTCTAGTGTTCAAGAAATAAAGGCTATTTAATGTGAAATCAATGGAAATATTTATTTGTCCCTTAAGATATACTTGGTTTCCTCTAGAATTGCTCTTCTTTTTGTTTGCGACTATGGTCCACTGTGCATGTTATGTTTAATTGTAGAATAATTAGCGATGCAATGCGTTCCACACAGGGGTGTGAAAATTAAAAAAAAAAACTACTTGTCCAAGGGACTAAAACAGGAGCCCAATCTACTTGTCCCTCATGACAATCTACTTGCCCTGATTCACAAAAGAAGAATGGGTGAGTGAGAAAAGTTAAATAAAACATATTTTTTCAACTTCTCCCTGCAGTTGGGGGCTGGGGGGCTGGAAGAATCCCAAATTAGTTATACTGTATCAACATATGGAATTCCGACCTTCAAAAGCTGTGGCCTTTCCTGAACTGTAACTAAAAGGCATAGCCGGGAATACTCTGGTTTTTACCCTGAGACTTGGGTTTCTCACCCAAGTCTCACAGAGATGGGTCAAAGTTTCAAGGTGAGAGAATCCAGTGTTTCCTACCCCATGATCTGGACCAATTACCTATTTCTTTATTTTCTAAACTGGCATATTTTATACCTAGTGGTACATTCTGCTTGTTTTTCTGTGTTTACAAACAGTGATATCTTTTGGATTGTTGCATGTTAAAAAGGCAGCTCCATAGAATAACATAGAAGATGTGATATCAACGGAGAAGTATTTATCTTTATCACCTCTCTATCAAATCTCCCCACAAGGGCCGCATTGTGAGCCCTTGCAAACCAGGAGAGCACAAAGGTGGCAGAAAGGAGATACCATATTCTCCCCCAAAGTATCTATGCTACATCAGTCCTGCTTTATGCAGATCCTCATAGACCCGTAATATTGTGCTTGAAAACCATACACAGTGTGTCTCTGGAAAATGTGGCTGTGGTTGAATTCCAGCTGAGGGGGTTGATTTTCTGAACCCGCTCCAAAAAAAAAAAATAAAACCCACAAACACCTGATATATAGGAGCCATTTTGGGGCTACACCTTGCACCCATGGGAGAATACTTAATAAAACATGATAATTGTTATTACAAGACTGTTTGAAGCACATCTGGTTTAGGAGAACTATAGACGTACATTGTCATTTAGAATCTCAGCTATCTGGTATGTGAAGGATTAATATTTCAATGCTCAAAGGGACAGTTACTGTAGAAAAATCACAAGTATGATAAAAGGCAGTATTAACTCTTTGCTAGCAGCTAGAGTTTATTATGCAAGTGCATCTCAAATGTTAGCATGGTGCACACCTGTTTCCGGCAGGTGGCGATGCAGGCAAAGCTGGTTTGCATAACAGCGCACCTCGGATGCGGTATTACAGTCAGGAGCTGTTTCCTCCCATGTGAGTAAATGAGAGACATACAGACATGGGCACACAGTGTGATCCTGCAATCAGTGGCCACCGGCAAGTAATTTACACACTCCAGCAGGCACGGGCTCCACTGACTGGCTCTGTCTGCTTGCCCAAAACAGGGCTAAATTTGAGAAATATTTACCTGCCTGGCACCCTGTACTACATGTCCTGGGCATCAGGCGATATGAATTCCACAACCCTGTGGACACACTTCTGGAACTCAGGTTAAGTGAATGTTCATACAGGACCTATATTTGATTACATGTCACATCAGAGAAAGAGAGGCAAATAAGTAAAATGTACCTATTTCCCAAATGTCCAGTTTAAGCAACTTATTTTTAAATATTTAAATGCTTAACAGTTCATAAGGATGCACCGTATAAATATGTTATTGTATAAGTGTATACTGTGTTCTTATATATTGGCAGAATGTTCTAACTATTCTGATAAATATCATAATTAACATACAGTTGGTGTACTCAAATATCAGAAGGCTATTGTTTATGATCATGTTCAACAGCAAAGAGTAAATATGCCGCTCTTGTTCCTTCACGCTTAAATGGTTACACAAATTTAAAAACATTTAATCTTCTACATCCCTAGTAACAGGTAGATAATTGATGTTTACATGATTATACATACACTGCTCAACACAAAAATTACAACACCAGAAGAAGGAGATGTAGAGCTCAGCAAATAATACCCAGAAACAGGCTGTCTAAGATATATACAAGATTATAGTTCTGTGTTGATAGGTTACGTGGATAAAGGGTCAGCTATGAAGATTTTTAACAGTGATTTTTTTCGGGTGCTGGATGCTTCCTGATATTCAACGGACACTGAACAGGGGTCGGACAAACCCCAGGAACTGTTACACAGCACACAGAACTAGAGCCAACAGGGCTCAAAAGTGAAAGAGTACAGAGAGACTAAAGAGATCCTAGACAGGCAAGGCTGCCTCCAGGATCTTCCTTCCAAAACTGGCATCAGCCGATGCCAGCATATCCACACGACAGTGTTTAACAAAAGTATGCACAGACGACCAAGTGGCCGCCTTGCCTAACTGATCAGCTGAGGCCTGGTTCTTGTAGGCCCAAGAAGCCCTAATAAACCTCGGAGAATGAGCCGTGACCCTGAAGGGAGCAGGCTTCTTCCGAAATTCGGAAGCCTTACGAATCGTAGACTTGATCCAAGATGCAATGGTTACCTTGGAAGCAGGCTTCCCTGCCCTAGTACCCTCAGGAATGACAAAAAGAGTGTCAAACTGCCGCAAGGACTCAGTGCTATGCACATAGAACTTGAGACAACGAACAGCATCCAACAGATGAAGATCCTTCTCTTTGTCAGAAGTAGGGTTAGGACAGAAGGAGAGAACCACAATCTCCTGATTAATGTGGAACGCATACACCACCTTCAGGAGAAACTCTTGTGAGGTGCGAAGCACCGCCTTGCCCTTGTGAAAGACCAAAAAGGGTGGTCTACAAGACAGGGCATGCAGCTCTGCAACTCGGCGAACAGAAACAATTGCCAGGAGAAAACCCATTTTCCATGTCAGCATACGTAGAGGAATGGTAGCCAAAGACTCAAAAGTAGAACGCCGATGTACTCATAAAACCAAGTTAAGGCCCCACTGAGGAGCAGGGGACCTAAACACTGGACGGGTATAAGCAACACACTGGAAGAAAATCTTGACATCAGGAATGATAGCAAGACGCCTCTGAAAAAAGACAGAGAGCGCAGAAGTCTGAACCTTAAGAGAACTCAGACTGAGACCCTTATCCACACCATCCTGGTGGAAGGAAAGAACTGTAGGAAGGTCAAAATCCTGAGACAGGTCTTTGTCAGCACACCAAGATAGAAAGGTACAACAAACACAATGGTAGGCCTTAGCGGAAACATGCTTACTGGCACTAAGCATAGTAACCACCTCTCCAGAAGAAAAACATTTTTTCTTAAAAATTGAGGATTCAATCTCCATGCCGTCAAAGCCAGACAATGAACGTCTTCCTTCCAGAGGTAACCCTGTAGAAGAAGATCCGACCAGGGAGGGAAGTCAAAGAGGTTCCACCACTGAGAGGTCCAGAAGCTCCGGAAACCAAGCCTGTCAAGGCCAGTACGGAGCAATCAGAATGACTGGGCAGCGCTCCAGTTTCAGTTTCCATAGCACCCTGTTCAACAGGGGAGCGGAAGGAAAGATGTATGCCAGAGGAAATGTCCACTGGATCGACAAGGCATCCACTGCCAGAGCCAGGGGATCAACCCAGCGAGAGCAGAACGCTGGAACCTTCCTGTTGTGTCTGGTTGCCATCAGGTCAATGCAAGGAAGACCCCACTGGATATCGCTCCCACTCTCCGCTGTCCACCGTGTGCTGACTGAGGAAGTGTGCCAGAACATTGTCTACACCAGGAATATGAACTGCAGAAATGGCAGGAACATGCTCCTCTGCCCATGATAAAATAGCCTTGACCTCGAGCCAAGCTGCGAGACTTCTTGTACCGCCTTCCTTTGATATAGTCTATCCAACTGTAACCTGACCAGACAATCCTTCAGTTGCCGTGTCCAGTGATGTAGGGCATGAAATATTTCCCTGAGCTCCAAGACATCGATGGGAAGGAGAGACTCCTCCTGGGACCACAAGCCCTGAACACTCAAGTGCCCCAGGACCGCTCCCCATCCGAAGAGGCTGGCATTCATCATCAGGTTGAGCCACCATGAGAGGCTCTGCTACACATGAAGAGGGAGAGGTAGGGATCTTTCTAGGAGATCTGGTCGACCCCTGCATTCCAGGATTAGAAACCTCTGAAGTTTCCTGGTATGAGCCATTGTGAACGGGACTGCTTCTATGGTGGAAATGAACTTCCCCACCAAGGATGACAAATTCTCTCGAGACAGGATAGCCTGGACCTTCAGTGCTATCTGATGAGCTACTTCGTCCGTGAGAAATACCATCCCTCTCTGAGTGTCGAAGAGGGTGCCCAGAAAGACCATCCTCTGGGAAGGAACAAGGTCTGACTTGTCCAGACTGACGATCCACCCGTGATGGGAGAGACCATGAATGCAGTCCTGCATCTGCTGATGGAGTTTCATAGAAGGCCTTCAGAAGGAGGTCGTCCATATATGGAGTCACCCTGATGATGTCCCGATGTAGGATGGAGATCAATGCTCCCAGGACTCTGACTTGAGGAGCCGTGGTCAGGCCAAAGGGGAGGGCAGAAAATTGGAAACACCCTCGGTCACAGGCAAAGCGGAGATATTTCTGACTCTCTGGATGAATAGTGATGTGCAGATAGGCATCCTGAAGATCCAGAGAGGCCAGAAATTCCCCAGGGGACATAGCCACTATCACTGTGCTCAGTGACTTCTGGCAGTATGGGGACCGGACCACAAAGGAGTTGAGATCTTTCAGATCCAAAATGGGACGACAGCCTCTGTCCTTCTTGGAAACCACAAAAAGGTTGGAGTAGAATCCCAAGCTGCTCTCCTGAGGAGGAACTGGTTCCAGGACCGCCTTGTCCAGAAAGGCCTGAATAGCTTCCTCGAAAAGGCGGTGCTTCTCCGCTCCCTAGGGAGAATGAGAAGAGAAGGTTCTGGAAGGAGGAAGGGAGGGGAAGGAAATCGTGTACACTGTAGCTACCACTTGTAAAACCCACGGGTCCGCCACAGAGGCCTCCCAAGCCGAGAGGTAGTGGCGTAAGCGGCCACCTACCTGCGGGTGGGAACCCGGGTTCGGCAAGTCATGCAGAAGAAGGTTTGGAAGCCTTCGGCTTCATGGAGGACTTGGAGGACATGGAGGTTTCCATTGTTGCTTAGGCTTGGATCAGAATCGCGGAGCCTGAAGGACTGGTTGGGTTGCTTGGCGCGAGTCTGCTTGAAAGGGACGAAAGTGCTGATTCCTTTTGACAGGTGCCTTCTTCCTCAGGACCACTGGCAGGTGAGTACTCTTCCCTTCAGTGGCCTCGCTGATGAGATCCTTGAGCTCAGGCCCAAACAGGGAGGAGCCCTGAAAAGGCAAAGACAGGAGAGCCTTCTTGGAGGCCATGTCAGCAGACCAGATCTTGAGCCAAAGAGAACGTCTGGCTACCACAGACATGGTAGATGCCCTGGCTACCACACCACAGTGTCAAACAGGGCAGCAGAGACAAAATGCTGAGCCTCAGCAATGTTAGCGAGAAGCCGGAACATGTCAGCTGTAGGAGCCCCCTTACGGAAATCTGAATTGAGCTGTTCAGTCCAAACAGCCACAGCAAATGCAGGGCGGAGGGCAGAGCCTGCCGTCGCAAAAAAAGCCTTGAGAGAGTTCTCAAGCTTCTTACCAGTTCAGTCTTTGGGAGGCGTCAGCCACAGGCAAGGCAGTGGACTTAGAAAGCCTGGAAACAGAGGCATCCACTTTAGAGAGCCATTTCAGAGAACGGGTAAAGCTTAGCACACTTCCTAGACACAAATGGTTTCCTGTCTGGAAACTTCCACTCCTCAGACACCAAGCAGTCAAGGGTGGGGTTAGGTGGAAAACAAGTATGGGGCCTAACAGGCTCCTGAAACACATCAGAGGCATCAGAAGAAGCCTCCTGTACCAAGGGAATGTTCAGGGTGGTCAACACAGCCCTAATCATGCCCTCAGCCAAGGGAATGGGGTCAGCCTGAAAGGGGTCCCAAAAAAACTGAGATGAAGGAACAGCTGAACAGTCATCATCTTCAGAGTCCTCCAATAATTCCTCCTCAGAGGAGTCAGACACATCAGGTACACCCGGCCGCTTAGGCAGGGAGATATGTCCCATACTGTAAAGGCCCATAGAAGTGAATGGTGCAATGGCGTCTATGCAGTAAACGCGCGCCTTAAAGGCGCGTAACAAAGTTAACAAGGTGAATACCAAAACGTAAAACCACTCAAGAGCCCACTAGAATAAATCAGTAGACCCAATAAACACTGGTCCCAGTAGGGAAAGTGCCCCCAAAAAAACCCAAAAAGTGCTAATCAGCAGCAAATACAGCAGCAATGTGCTCCAAACACCTCACAGACATACAGATAAACCCAAAGAGTGCATGAGTATGTAATAGGAACTCCAAATGAGACCCCTCTGCGGAGGGGAAGCATGGGACATGTGGACCTTAGCACTCAAAGGGTGCTCACCTTTTTCAGCAGATCTTCTGTCTTCAGATTACCATATATCAAGAAGAAGCCTCAGTGGGCAACTCCTGGGGAAAGAACTTGCAGCCAAGATATCCCCCCCAGGGCTTAGGTCCACAAAAGCACCTGGTAAACTGAGCTATCCACATGTGGGTGATGGGAATTGTCAGTGATGGTAATCTGCCTAATGGTGGTATTCCATTTCTAACAGAAAAATAATAAAAAAGCTAAAAGTATAGCAGAACTGTTCTCTTGCTTGTGTCTTCACCAAGGAACAAATCTTACTGGTTAGGGATTGGCTAGCTGCAAGCTAAGGAGAGGAGGTAGGCTCCACCCAGCAGTCACTTCTCCGAATTGTTTCTGCCTATTTAAAGGGGCTGATCGGCTACCCAAAGTTACCAGTAACCTGTACTGGACAACAGAGAAAATCAAGAATATAGTGTTAACTGATAAACACCATGAGTGACAGGTTAATGAACTGTAGCAGGTCGGACTGTCCATATGCGCCACAGCTCCACAATTTGAAAATGATGCTGGGACTGTAATGATATTGATCCCATTGGAGTAGAGAACACCAAAGGTGGCCAGGGACTGGCTCACAAAGACAGACGACACTTTGTGAAGATTTCTTATTTTCAAATGCAACTTGATCACATTTTAGTCTTCATCTAAAACAGATTTTTATTTTACAACATCCAATTAGTACTCTATTTTCTTATATATTTTTTCTAGTTTTGTAATTTCAGTATTTTAGCATATGGTTTCCCTACAATAAAACACAAACCACAGATGGTTTCATGTGTAATTACTAGAATTGTTTAGGGATGGCAAGAGCAGGAGCAGTTTAGCATTATTATATATCAAAGAAATGTTTAAGTTATTAATCAATGCAAAGTTATACTCTGGAATTGCTACAGCCAAACTGCAACACCAGATACAGGTTAATGTAAATATTTTTAATGATCATGTAATTTAATATAATAAAAATAAACAGAAATGTTTTATTTTCAATCGCCTGTAGTGAGAATGGCAGGAATTTTAATCTTAAACTATTTGATAAAGACTTTATTAATGTGTAAAACTCCTGCAATAATGTGATTAGAAATAAAATTGACCCTTAGTGCCACACTGTGAAACATTGGAAAACTACCCATTTCTGTTATTCAAATGTGAGAAGCTTATTATTAAGTTTCCTATGTTTCATGCCAGTCTTAGTCATATTAATGTTTGCCAGCTCAGAGGTTGAGATTTTATTGACTTACAAGTGGAAAGATCTATTTTCAAGAGGAGATTCAGACATGTTAGATGGTAATACAAATTTCACAAGTGATTGCTTTTTAAATATATTTGATCAATGTATTCAAATCATAGGATGCTAAAATAGCTCAGTGATTTATCAAACACCATTAATTTATACACTGAGCACTACAATAACAGTGTTAACTATAAGATTTGACAGTAATCTGCATGTATATTTGGATATATGTATATTTCGAGATATTTGTGTGTGCATGTCTACATTTCTGCCACATACACACCCAGGGGCATCAGTAAGGAAGAGATATTCAAATCTCCTCCATACAACCAGTCCTGGAGATAAAGGGGGAGTGATTTTGACAGGGGGCCGAAGGTCTTCCCATTTGAAACAATCAATATTAATCTTATTGATGGCATATTAACAGCAGTTCCTAAACAGGACAATATAGAATTAAGTAAGTTTATGAATTAGTCACAGCAGTAGTTGTTAATGACTAAACATATTAATAGCACTTCATGATTGCATTAATGCATCACTTAATCCTCATACAGAACCATAGCAGTTCATGAGTAACTCAAGTAATAATTAATGTCTTAATGGGAGCCAGCCAGATAGTAGAGAGCCAAAAGCTGCATAGAGGTATAAATCCTGTATATTTCAAGCCAAAGTATTATTATCTGGAAAATAGTAGTTTGCCATGTAAATAATAAGCCTCATCCACTTTCATCCAATAAACTCTTCCTCCCTAGCGGGCCTATGCCTCATAGCAGTAAGTATGTCCTGGGGGTATACATATTATTACCCAATTTAATGGTACTCATTTTATCTACCTCAGAAGGATGAAAGGATAAGTCGACCCTGCAGGGACTAGAACCTGTGACCTTGCGGTTTGAGCAGATTCTACAGTTGGTACCTTAACCAACTGAGCCATCTCTCCAGCTGTAGATACTGTAGGAATAGGACAACACTTGGTACCCTAGCACCATGTTTCACCCATATACAGCTGGCTTTGTCCCCTGGATAGCTTGGTCCCTAAACAGGCATGATTTGTTGTTTTTAATACAAAGTTGTGGATTTTTATAGGGGTGGTGGGCTACCTGGATTATACAAGGATTGATATGGATTTTATTTCGCTTAATAAATTACCATACAGTTGCTTTTTTTATAATTGTTTTGTTACTTTTTGACTTGCTGAGTATGATAAATAAGTCTGAGTCTGTAAACACTAGTGTACAGCCACTATTTTCTAATCTTTCTCCACAGAACTGCAAGAAATCTCTTTGGAAAATAAGATAATTTCATGCAAAACTGAAAGTTTAATTTTTTTATTAAATGGAATGCTAATAATTTAATTTGACATTGCATTTTCTAAAGCACATAATATGTATATTCAAATTGACTATACTTTTGATTATTTTTTTCATCTTCATCTATTTATTTTTTTTACACTTTTATGCCCCTGCCCGTAAGATACCTGGATTTCTGTTTCCAAATAATTTTCTGGTTAACATACCATGAACACAGGATGTAATACAAGGTTATCTCTACAGCACTGAATTCTCTTTGTGCTTTCTATTTTAAATTATAGGGTTTTTTCTACATTTTATATCTCTTGCTGCTTTCATGATCCCTATAATAAAGCTCTCTGAAAACAGATCCAGGTAGCTCACTGTCAAGGACATAAATAAACTAACTAATAGTCTAATTTTAATGACTAAAGAATGAATGTTAAATACTGTAATTCCAGTGTTATGGGATGCTAATAATTATAAAATCTGTTGGATTTTCCTTGTTTTCCATTTCACACTGTGATACTTAAACAATATTTTCTTTCCTTTTAGTTATCCCAAGTGGACCGCAGCAAGGTCCACCAGGTCCTCCTGGGCCAATTGGTCCAAGAGGGTTACCTGGACCTCAAGGGCCTCCAGGAAAGCCAGGCTATGGAAATCCTGGCCCACAAGGAGCACAGGGAGTGCCAGGACCACCAGGCTTCTCTTCAGTAGGAAAACCAGGCCTACCAGGCATTCCAGGAAAGCATGGTGAGCGTGGATATCAGGGAGAAAAAGGAGACATTGGGCCTATTGGATTCCCAGGACCTAGAGGACAACAGGGGCCTCCTGGAATCCCAGGACCTGCTGGGATTTCTGCTGCTGGAATGCCAGGTCCCCAGGGAACTGCTGGGCAGCCAGGACCAAGAGGACTTCCTGGATTTAAGGGTGAACCTGGTTTTCCTGGTATCAATGGAGTCAAAGGACAAAATGGGTATGGTGTTCCAGGTCAGCCAGGTGAGAGAGGACTTCCTGGTTTACCAGGGCCACCAGGGTCTCAGGGACCTACTGGAATAGGAAAACCTGGAGTAAATGGTCTTCCTGGACAGCCAGGAAAGTTAGGTGATCGAGGTTTTCCAGGTGAACAAGGACCGCATGGTCTGCCAGGTACCCAAGGGCCCCCAGGACCACCTGGCCAACCAGGAATTAGTAAACCTGGAATGAATGGTGCCCCTGGAATGCCAGGGCCTGTTGGACCCAAAGGACAACCAGGACTCCCAGGCATGCCAGGCCCTCAAGGACTACAGGGTTATGGAAAGCCAGGTATGCCAGGGGCTAAAGGGCACAGAGGAGCTGAAGGAACCCCTGGTATACCTGGAATAAAAGGAGATCGGGGCCTAGTTGGTCTTCCAGGGCCACAAGGATTACCTGGGGTGCCTGGGAATGGAGGTCTGCAGGGATCTAGAGGTATACCAGGAGAAGTTGGCTTGCCAGGGCATAAAGGTGGTGTTGGTCCAAAGGGTTTTCCAGGAGCTCCTGGACCTAAAGGTGACCATGGTTTACAAGGACTAGATGGAAAACCTGGATATCCAGGTGAGCCAGGTCTTGCTGGCCCCAAGGGACATCCAGGTATACCTGGTCAAAAAGGAGAGAAAGGCATTGTTGGGCCACCTGGTTTGCCTGGAATTACTGGCCCAGTAGGACCTAGAGGAGAAACAGGTTACAATGGTGAACAAGGACCTAGAGGAGCTACCGGAATACCAGGTATGAGGGGGGCAACAGGACATCAAGGTATTCCAGGTCTTCCTGGTCAAAAAGGAGAACAAGGTACTCCAGGATTACCTGGCCCAGCTGGCATTGCAGTAAAAGGTATACAAGGACCAATGGGGCCACCTGGAATTCCAGGCCAAAGAGGAATAAATGGTGAGCCAGGGCTACCAGGGCAACCAGGTCCACCAGGTCAACCTGGTCAGATAATAATGCCTCATCATTTGCCAGATGGCTATGCAAAATCAGGACAAATTCAGAGTCTTAGACAGATTCAGGTATCAGCCTTTACTGCCGTTCTTTCCAAGGCCTACCCACCAGTAGGAGTGCCTATAAAATTTGACAAAATCCTATACAACAGACAAAATCACTATGACTCCCAGACTGGAATATTTACATGTAGGATACCAGGACTGTATTATTTTTCCTATCATGTACATGTTAAAGGGACTAATGTTTGGGTTGCATTGTATAAAAATGGTAACCCAATAATGTACACATATGATGAGTACAAGAAAGGATACCTTGACCAAGCATCGGGCAGTGCTGTTATTGACTTATCTGAAAATGACCAAGTATGGCTTCAGTTACCCAATGCAGAATCAAATGGCTTATATTCATCTGACTATATACATTCCTCTTTCTCAGGATTCTTATTTGGTCTAACATGACAAAACACCATATCATTTTGATTTTCATGCTTGAAAATGTGGTGTATTTTAGAAAACTGGCAAAATATTTGTTTCTAGAAAAAAAAAAAATCAATACATTGTAATTTTGTTGTTTCAGTTGCATGCATTATAAATATGCTAGGATTTATTGGTTTCTGGCATGATTTTAAAGTCCACAAATTCTTATTCCAATGTCTTAATGGTTTCTCTATCACACAGATTTCCTCAACATATTAATCTGCTGAAATATATTTTAACCAGTCATCTTATGACTTGTTTATATTGGTGAATGAGGCACATGTTTTTTGGGAACTTTGAAACTAAACTGTCAATTTGAATAATGTTAGCATATATGCAAACATAACTAAAAAGTGTCTGTTCTTTATACATATGGATATCAGTGCTTGGGTAAGGTTAGTTCTCCCATTAGTGCTGTGTCAATGAGTCCATAAAAGCATACTGGTTCCAATGTCCTTTAAGTGCAGCTAGCAGACAGCCTGTGTTAGGAACTTTTAGGTTAGGCAACGGTCATTGTGTTTATTTTCTCTCCACCCCTTGGCACCCACTATATTAGATCAACACAGACCTGAAGTTACGAAAATATAATTCTAGGTGGCTACTAGTCTACTTTATATTTCACAAATAACCTAACATTACCAACCAGAGAAACCAACAATAAATAAGTATTAAATTAGGATGATATTTTGACAGGTCATTAAAAAAGTTAACTCTTTAAAGGACCCCTCTCTATGGTAAAATACCCAAGACAGACAATAAGATTACGACATAGTAACTAAGCAGCCATTAGAAACCATGTAGTCTATTAAAGTATATGAAAAAAAACAGCAATAGAAATAATAGTCTGCTGCATGACAAACAAATACCAAAACAAGTAATTTTATTAAACAAATTAAAATCCCCTTATTCCAGTGGCATATTTCCCCTTTAACAGGACAGGCCACAATGTGTTCAACTCACTGTCTTTTATAACAGTTCGTATCAATCAATAGCAACAACATATAAATAAAGGGAACCTCTTTACAAAAAGAAATAATAGAAGCGGTTATCATTATGTGAAGGGAACACAACATTCACTACTCTCCACTTCTGTTCACTGTTAGCTGCTAGCTAACAACAATGTGAAAATGGAAAATAGATGAGAAGAAAATGTGGAAAATAAATCTAATTAAAAAAAAAAAAAAAAAAAAAAAATATATATATATATATATACACCAATGCTAGCTCATTAAAAACTAAGGGCAGTATGTTCAAAGGGATAATGACAAAAAAATGTCGTATGAAAGACGAAAATAAGTAATCGTGTGCAGGAACGACATATTTTCTATAGGGTATATGACAAAAATCTCCAGGATTGCCAGTCGAAGGGGCGTGAAAAGGGTGTGGCTAAACTATTCTCCAGTGTCGTATGGAGGAAAGGAAAATTTGTAGTAACTAACGACAAAAAAAGTCTTGCAAAAATTCTCACATTCGTAACTTCACATTCCCTCCACTTTTTTCTTAACAAATTTTGTCTTTGTAAGACATTTTTTTGTCGTTATTTACGACAAATTTTCTTTTACTCTACACTACACTGGAGAATAGTTTAGCCACACCCTTGCCCCGCCCCTTTACTTATTTTTGCCATTCATACATTTTTTTGTTGTTATCCCTTTGAACATACGACATATAGTAATGAGGAGAGATATGAGGATACCCCAGATATTTTAGTCAGAATAGTCCATTGTCAATAGATGATTTACTTTTGGGCAAATAAGACTTATAATAATTATAGTAAAACATTTTGGAGTTTTCTTGGTATTTGATGTTTGGTTATTTGCACAGGCTTATATTATTTATGTCTAAAGGGCCTAATTCATTAATCTAAAGATGAGCAATTTTGAAGGAAAATCATCAACACTACAGGGAATAATTAAAATTCTGCAAATCCCATTGATGTAATTGGGTCTTTTAGCCTCTTGAATGTCAAAGAGGTCTCCACTCTCTAGCATTCAAGGGGTTAAAACACTTCATCATATGCTGTCCTTGGATTACCCCAGAATTGCACTTGTGTTCGATGATTAAGGCCTAAAATATCCAATTTTTTCAATAGAAACATCTACAGTTAGTCCTGGATTCTTATGTCCATGAAAGCGAACATGACAGTTGCTGGCAGTTGTTTCAAACTGAAGGAGGCAGAGTGTATGAACTTATTTAATGGTTTTAGGACAAGAGGGGTGTGTAACACACTGCAAACTAATGTATTTCTCACCAGTCCAGTCTTTAAAGTGTTGAGATTGCCATGTGAAGAGTTTATGTCCTGTGGTCCTGGTAGGAACTGTAAAATATATGTACTCTTGATTCACTGTACATGTAATCAAAACAGTCCTTTGTTAATTGGCAATTTATTGTTGTTCAAATATGATATTTATTCATGGTACAATATTTTTCTTTAGGTTTGTAGGTATCTGGTGTTTGGTTATTCATACAGATATAACCCTCCACTTATATTACTTTGGCCAGAAGATAGTAATGGCCTCTATGAATTTTGCCCTCTTCAAACAGTCCTGTCATGTATTTGGAAGATACATGAATAAAAACAAAAGAAGGCACCCAATAGTACAGTAATGCAATAACATTCAAGAAGGCGCATAAATCACAAGTGATTACTCACATGAAGCAACTGTCAGGTGGAGACTACTCTCAATAGCCTGACGATAAATCATACGGAGAAAACAACTTGTCTCTGTTTGGATAGTGTCCCAGACACACAGCTGAGCTTCAGATAAAAGAATATTCATTTTGTAAAACAAAATATTAAAGCAAAGTGCTATATAGTACATATTACACAGCACAACAGGCTGCTTTACCAAAGTTTGTAGCTGATAGATAAAATGACTTCTCCTCCTGACCATTCCTTCATGTGAGTACCCTACTGCAATTCATTTGCCTTGTTGAATGTTATCGCAATACTACAATATTGGGAATATTCTTTTGTTTTTATTAGTATGTTATTGCCTCTGAGGAGAGCGAGTGTTGGGAAAGCAGCCCTGTAACGAACATACTCCATCTATACACTGCACCTGGGGGGTAGTATTAAGATCCCAGAAGCTCTACTTGCTGAGACTTCCATATGTTTGATCTCAGCATTTATTCCTGTGAGTAGCCACATGAAGGGTGTTAGTGGTGGCCCTTCATATTATTTTGTCAGTCTGCACAGGTGTGTCCCCTGTGTTACTTCTTCTTTTCTGTCTTAGTGGTGTATGGGGAGTATCCCCCTCCTGCTCCTTTTACGTAGTGTACGACACCTCCCCTCAGATGTGGAATCTGGTCTTAAGACCAGACAGCTAACAGCAAGGGACAATCTTCTTAATGTGAGAAAAATGAAAACCCTGCCCCCTTAACAGGTTTTTCAGGTTTTTCCCTTATGCTAATTGAAGATTGTCCCTCTCTGCAAGCCATCTGGACACCACATTTCTGTTCTGAGGTGAGCAGTGTTACATCAGTAAAAGGGGCAGGAGGGAGATACTTTATCATTCAATTACTCTTGAGCTACAACTCTGAAAGAATTGAAATAACACTTTCCAAGGGCCAAATGCTATGAAGATTAAACAGAGCTGCTTTTATTGTGAAACATTACTATCCCTTTAAGTAAAATAGGAATACTTAAAAGAAACAAAAAAAACAAAAAAAACTTGAGTTTCTTAACCCTTTGCATACCAGAGGGGAGTGCAATAGTGCTGTGTATTGCATAGCTCACTTCTTTGTCCTTTAAGGGGTTAGCAACATGTGCATATACTTTGTTGTTTTCTTACCAGCGCTAAAAGTTCTTTTTATACTTAGCTAAGTGTTCATCTACAATTATATATTTGTATCTTTTTTTCTAATTTTGGGGTAGCTACAACGTTAAGAGCTATATTCATTATGATGTATTGAACAAATGAATCTAAATATATTACTTTAAAGGATCTATAACACCTAAAAATGAAAGCGGGATATATCATTATAAAATGTCAAGAATTTCTAGCTAACATATGTTAAATAAAGGGATTTTTGTACAGTACTCACCAATAAATCCTTTTCTTTTAGTCCCCTGGGGACACAGGGACGGTGGGAATACTTCCCACCACTATGAGACAAAGTTACTGATCTAAAGAACTCAGCTCCTCCCACTCTCTAGTGGTAGTATACCTAAAGGACAAGCCCACTAGTTAGTTTTCATCTAGTAAAGCATGAGAGAGACAAGGAACCAGGACAGAAAGTCAAGAAAATGTCAGGGTATTCCAACCATCACAAACTATGAGATTGAAATGCTCTGTGTCCCCCAATGAACGAAGAGAAATCTTTCTATTGTCGAATATAAACATTGTTTCTTGTGTTCAGTGGAGAACACAGGGTCCATAGCATATCCCAAATAGGTCCCAAAACACACCTTGAGAAAGAAAACAAATCAAATTGCATTGAACAACAGTAGTTTGTAATGTGCACAATTAGCATCCACTGATGCATAAAAGTATACATTTAAAATTAGTTAGCAGCTGGGCATATTTATCCTGCTGATGCTTGGTATTTGATGACCCAGATGTGTTGAGGAGCTGCTTAGAATGGGCTGTTAGTCTAAGAAGAATTAGCTAAGAATGCTGGATATCTTTCACAGGCCATTTAATCCACAAAGAAAAGGTAAAGTTTGTACCTTGTATGTACTTATTAGAACGTACTAGAATTCGAAACAGAAAAAAAGAGTTGGAATGAATCAGCTAGAAATAATATTCTAGGCATCATCCAATACCCAATGTATATGACAGTCTCTCTTGATTATTAAATGAAATAGGACACAAGGAAGGCAGCATCAGTTCTGGACTGGTCCTATCATAACCTTATCTAGATAGTAGGTTAGGTACAAAGAAGGATAAGGAACAGCATTATGCTCTGAAAACTGTTTTTGTTGCATAAATAACTATTTGAAGCACTGCATTGCACTTTAGATGTTTGAGAGATACTAAGGAGATTGTAAACCTATAGTACTAAGATCAATTCCCATAGATGAAGTTAGATTCTTGTAAGAAGTTATTAGTCTGAATATCTGGAATATCTGTCAGCTTCTTTTGAAATTGAATGGAATGAGGAGAGCTATAGCCCTTGAACCAATCCTGTTTGTTTAAAAAAAAAAAGAGAAAAAATGCTGATATGAAGTGTAGGTGGTATCATTGTGTAGAACACAAAAGGAAAAAAGTCAAGTTTCCTGCTTTTAACATAGTTTTTAGCTCAAAATAGCTTTTCTGGAGTTCATCCGGCTTCTTTGTATATGAGAATTTGCTCATCACTATCCTGTTCACTGCAGGGATGTGACTATTGTGGTTAAAGAACATCTCCCCACATAATGGAGAGGATCCCATAGGTCTCATGCAACAAGAATCAATATTCTGATGAACAGGTAGGGCTAATAGTATAGTGAGCATGTATTAACTATGTAAATGTAATGAGCATTGTCAATATGGTTTGAGTACTGACATGTATTCTAAAATAAAACGGAGAATTAAGCTCACACACTCACACAAACACATACAGGTACTGAAGAGAATGTCCTCAAATAAACTTCTTCGCACTAATATGCTACTCTGATATTGAATGGCTGTAGTGAAACACCTCAATGCGTGTGATAAGCCAGATGAGGCTAATAGGAGAAGATACTGCTGTCATCCAACAGCAACTTCCGTTGTGACCATATAATAACAGCACTAAGAAAACGATACTCATAGAAGAGTCATATTCCATCCGGACAAGAATGGATCCAGTACTGCAGTAGTTCAGAATAAATGTTTGGCCAAACCCAGTATACTTTTCCCTGGTGTGAAAGAATAAACACTTAATTTTCATCCATTCCTATAAAATGGAATAGGAGGAAATAACAGCAGTGATTTACGATAAATAACAACCCCCTACGAACTATTAAATACCCTCTGGGAAAATAGATAAAAAAACCAAAGTAAAACTAAATATAATTTTCCGTAAGGAAACAAGCTGTCTCCTTGAGGCACTTAAAGAAAGGAGATTCTTTAGATCAGTTACTCCTCAAGTACCTGCCACCTGGTGGAAGGAAGTTTACTCATGGTCCCCTTTGGAAGTAAGAGAAAATTAGTTATTTTAGCTTATTTTAGCAGCATCTTACTGTCACTATTATTACACATGAATGTTTAATTGCACCAATTCTCTTCTTTATATTCTAGGCCTTTAAAGTGATAGTAATAATTAAAAAAACATTTATTTTATATTGTAGCCATTTAAAAACCATGAAGAACGATATAAGTTTGAGAGATATTCACAAGCAAAGTTTCCCCCGCAGTGACGTCACTTTTTTAGCTGTCAGATTTGGAATTTGGTCCACAGACCGACTAAGGTTCTTCAGCAGAGTCGAGATCAAGAGATTTAAAAATAACTACTTCATTGGAATGGTCTACAAAGCGTGCCTGGTTTGCAAGCACACTTTGTAGATCGTTGTAATGAAGTATTTATTTTTATATCGCTCGATCTCAGCTCTGCTGAACAGCCACCTGCTGCTCTGCAGACCAGAATCCAAATTTGACAGCTAGATGGCACACTTGACTGTTTTGGTCACTGAGGGGGAAACTTTACTTGTGAATACCCCTCAAACTATAAAGGTTTGAGAGATAAGACTTAGATAATTTTTACTGTTTTTTAAATGGCTACAATATAACATTTTTTTTTTCAAAGTATTACTATCCCTTTAAGAGGTTAACCAAGGCTTTTATACACTCTGTTTCCAACTGATTATTCGTCATGTGGCCTGTGTGGGTGGTTATATGTTGCATATAAGGGCTGACAGAGCTTCAGTTCCTTTATATGAGTATCCACTCAATGCAGGCACACAGGGCAAGTCCTCTTTTACACTTCCTTAAATATTGTTTGTTACTAGTTTTTAATTGCATACATGGGGACCTCCACGCATTCAACAAGAAAGTATAAAAAGAAAATATATAAAAAAAAAAAAGGTCCCCCTCCAAGGCGTTACTATAACATCTCATTAGGCGCTATTTTTAATTTTATTTATTTTCTAGATAGGGACTTCAACTGTTTAAAGTAGGTACTTGCAACACTTGAGGAACCTTGGTGCAGTTGGCAAGCTTATACCTCTTTTTTGGCCTGAAATGTGGGCACTAATGCCTCAAATTTATCCACAGTGTTATTATATATGCCTAATACAGGGCACACTATTCACAATTAGACTGGAGGAGCGCAGGTTTGCTGTTTGTTCTGTTCTTAGTTATTTCATGATAGATCTTTAAAATATTAACTTCAAGCGGAACTTTCACCCGCTATAAAGTTGCCCAGCAATAATTAAACAGGTAGCGACTAGCTTTATAATATATATGTTACCTCTGAAATGTAGCTGATTATAAAGAAATCCTTTACTGTAGGAGACTGACGGGCAGATTAGCGCAGTCTGCGTACCTGCATCATCAGTCCCTTACGGTTACCATGTGATACACTACAGTGCTTCTCAATGGAGATCGGGACTGCCAGCGCAGGCCCGCAGACAAGATGTCTGCAACGATGCCTGGCTTCCGGTCTCCTACAATAAAGTTGTATATTATAAAGCTAGTCACTACCTTCTTAATTATTGCAGGGCAACTTTATAGTAGGTGAAAGTTCTGTTTTAAGCTTGTTTTTCTTTTTAAATATCTATCTATATATATATATATATATATATATATATATATATATATACACATATACATACATATATACATACATACATAGACTGTCCTCTACACACACGTCATGTTTATTTTGTTTGTGCAGTTTAAAATAAGACACAGTGGCTAATGAGGTTAATTTACTGAAATTAGTATCCACTGCTCTTCTTTTCAGAAAAGTGTTAATCTATTCTGAGGTAATTTACATACAACACTAAATTTTTAGACACCTATCAATATAGCTGTGGTAATGGGAGTCAGAGTACTACAAAAAAAGCAAAGTCAGCCCCATAGAACATATGAAATACTAGAATTTAGGACTCAGAAAACAAATAATTTTTCCAGATGTTAGTATATAGTACAAGGTATTGAAGTGTATAATCCCCAGTACGTTTTAGGTGTTAATGTTCTTGTCACTTTGAATTGTTTGCATATTTGTATACCTAAAACAAATCTAACTATGCAACATATTAACCAAAAGGTTAGTTTATGTTAATTTAATTAGATATAAATACTTCCATTTCTAAATGTTAATCTCTCTCTTTTGTAGCACCATATACTAATTATGCATTCAACACAACACAGAAGTCAGACCTTGATTACACTACAGGTTATAAGTGTGAAAGGGATAGTAATACTTAAAAGATAAAAAAATATATGTTGTAGGTTTTATCTCCCTGAGTAAAACAAGGGTACTCCCACTGCTGAGAAATATTTTATCAAAAAATTATAACAGCTGAAACTTGATTTTTTTAGGTGCAATATCATAGTGGCCTGAAAATTTACAGTGGCGCTGTTGCTACACCATCCTATGGACTGCTCTGGTCTGAGGACCATAAATCTCCATAGGATGGTGTAGCAACAGCACCACTGTACATTTTCAGGCCACTGTGATATTGCAACTTAGAAAATTCAACTTTGATCTGTTATAATTGTTTAATAAAATATTTCTCAGCAGTGGGAATACTCTTGTTTTATTTGGGGACATAAACCCTACAACATATATTTTTTTACAGCTTAAGTATTACTATCCCTTTAACATGGGTTTGATTATCAAATTCCTATTGAAGAAATCATTAACCTCAATGTAATCTAGGCCTCGATAAGCATGTGGGATTGCACTGAGGGAAATAACCATGCAGATATGAAAGTGCATGATACATATTTATCCGTGATAAACAGCAGATCTAAAGGATAGATTCACAAATAAACAAATTTAATTTGAAGTAACAGGTTCACTAACAGGTTTCTATTTTAAAGGGTTACTTTCACCCCGCAATAACTTAACGTTGACTTATTGCTCACCTGGCGACTAGCTGCTTAGTAGCGCTAGTCGCCAGCAATATTACCCGGTTCTTCAGATATCGGCTTGCAACAGGAGCACGAAGCACGGACGTCTCTTCACAGTGACGTCCGTGCGCCTGCGCTGTCAGTCCCTTTTGCACCACACGGTGCAAAAGGGACTGACAGCGCCGGCGCACGGTCGTCACTGTGAAGAGACGTCCGTGCTTCCTGCTCCTGTCACCATCGGCAAAAAGCCGATATCTGAAGAACCGGGTAATATTGCTGGCGACTAGCGCTACTAAGCAGCTAGTCGCCAGGTGAGCAATAAGTCAACGTTAAGTTATTGCGGGGTGAAAGTTCCCCTTTAACTAAATTTAGGAGATGAACTCATTAAGAATGATGTACTAAGAAGAACTGAAGTAATTTGAGCAAACCAACTGAATTATAAGGGGCAAATAACAAAATGGGTTTCTTTACATCGGGCTACTTTTAAAAGGTAAAATATATATTCAGAAGCTAGTCGCTACCTGCTTAATTATAGCAGGGCGACTTTATAGCGGATGAAAGTTCCGCTTTAAGGATGCTTTTTTTTAGCAGTTAAATAATATCAATTAACCACTTGGTGAAAAATTGTGTAACTCTGCAAAAAGTGGGAAATCCTTGAAACATATAAACATAACACATATTTATGTATTTCTTTTTCTCTCTCATTTGATTTACTGAACCTGGATGCTGTATTTTGAATTGTATAAACATTGCATTAACTGTTATGTGCCGTTTTGTAACTAATATGTGATTATTATGCTCAATTCCAAAACAGTTTGGATATTATTAAATGAAGCGTGATCATACTTATTCAGTAGCAACCCATCAGCAGTATCGCACTTTAATCCTGTAAGTGCTAGATGAGTATACATTGCATAACTGTCAGGCACTTAAAGGGTTAACCCTGTGTGTGCCAGAGGGATGTGCAACACATTGCTTTGCAATGCATTGCGTACCCCTCTGGCACGCAAAGGGTTAATGAAAACTCTCAGATACTGTACGTGAAGCTTTGGATGTGTCATGTAACAATATCTACTGTATACTTGCCACACTATCCAAACCAGTCAGAATTCAAGGACTGCTTATATATCCAACAAATAAAAAAAAATTATATTCTGTATCAAAACATTAGTGCATTCATCTATTGTACTTATTTTCATATTGTATTGTAAAATACATTAAATAAATGTGATAAAAATGTGATACAATAAAACATTCCTGTACGTTAATTTAACTGGACAAAATCAAATTTTGTTTTTACTGCCAAATGGTTTAATTGACTTTGGAAACAGCTTACACTTATTAAAGGGATAGTAATATTTCAAAATAAAAGCAGCTCCAATTAATCTTCATAGTATTTGGGCCATGGAGAGAGTTATTTCAATACTGTTAGAGTGGTAGTTCAAGAGTAATTGAATGATAAACTTTACCCCTCCCACCCCTTTTACCTAGTGTAAGCCACCTCCCCTCAGATGTGGAATCTGGTCTGAAGACCAGACAGCTCACAACAAGGGACAGTCTTCTTACTGTGAGAACAATGAAAACCCTGCCCCCATTGACAGGTTTTTCCCTTATGCTAATTGAAGATTGTCCCTCTCTGCGATCCATCTGGACACCACCCTGCTGCTCTGAAGTGAGCAGTGTTAAATCAGTAAAAGGGGCAGGAGGGGCATACTTTATCATTCAACTACTCTTGAGCTACATCTTTGACAGTATTGAAATAACACTCTCTATGGCCCAAATACTATGAAGATTAATTGGAGATGTTTTTATTTTGAAACATTACTAGCTCTTTAAAAAGCTAGGGGCTATAATATAAAGCCCCAGAAAAGCTCTTATTATCCATTTAGGAGATCACAGAACTGACAGACCACAGCTGGTAGGGAAGCTGGACAAAACAAAGAAGTATGTGGCTCAAAGTTATAGACTTCAATGGTGTACCTAATTAACTAGCACTTAATATAATATGTCTGTTAACCCTTTCAGTGCCAGAGGGATACCCCTCTGGCACTGAAAGGGTTACATTTCAGTAAATCCATACTTTTGAATAGTTGACAGGCTGTAATTCACCACCATTATCAATAATAAATACATAAGTAAATAAATAGTGCAGCCCTAACACTTATGCATTTCTGATCATGTGGACCATGATTGAAAAAACCTGCACACCCTTGTCTTAAACTCTTTACAGGGATTGTCTCTAGAGGAGCCAACTAGGAAGACTTGGTTTGGATGCACCTGTAGGGCAGTGCTTGGAAACCTAATTTAAATGGTTTTTACTGAAATATTTTGTTTTATTTACTGATAAAGCCTTTTTCCTCTTAATTCATGAGGAACACAAGAACCAGAGGGTAAAGTCTAATCCTCCAGAAGGGCAGGGCACTACAAAAAAGGTCTCTGAGATGGAAACTCCCTCCTCCCTTCCACTTTACCCACATCTGCTTAATTCAATTTTAAAGTACAAAGAAAAGCGAAGAGAAAAAGCAAAACAGAAGAAAAATGAAGCCCCTGAACAAAGAACCCAAGAGGACCCCCCCCCCCCCCCCCAGGGTCTTAACCAAGTTTTTTTTTCTCCATAAGGGAGCCCTGTGTTCCACGTGGACTTAGAGAAAACAACAATGGTAGCAACACTAAAATTCTCTTTTCTCTGTTGGCCCATGTGGAACACAGGGACCATGGGAATATACCAAAATGAATAACTAAGATTTCAGGAAGTTAAAAAGTCAAAGGGGATACAGAAATCCTAAGAGTAACCCACCAGGGAAAGAGAGGAGTCTAGATTGCCACCTTCCGTCTCTCTGTCCTCAGCAGAGGACTCCCAAATATATGTCACCTCCAAATATGGGGAGCCGCAGGGTGTCCCTCTGACCAAGGGCTCAGAAGCCCCTTGAGTAGATGAGGGGATAGAGGCAACTGAAGGGATAAGGGCCTTACCCCAAACTTGTTCCTGGTCAGCAGATGAGGGCCCCAGAGGTGGAGTAGGGGGCACAGTGCAAGAGGGATATTAGGTTCCAGAATACTCCCTAGGAATCCCAGCCTGGCATGAGGAACAATGGGTTAAAAGGAGTTAGGGGGACTTGGACTTCCCCATATGTTCATAGTCCGAAGACCCCACAAAATATTGTGAAAGAGGGTCAAAATAGTATAAAGATACTCAAAACTATGCAAAAGTAATTTCCCTTTAAAATGACACAATGGCTCTCTAACCATTTAAAAACAGCACCCCTCGGTAATGGGAAGGGGGTATTCTACAAAGGGGGTTGTGGATCTCATTAGAAGCACAATGAAACTACCTGCAGCCTCCTAGGCACAACTAGAGGTGAAATATGTCACACAGACGCGCTGTGCATGAATCTAAAATGGTTAGCTGACTGCTTCAATGCATATTTTTGTCCAGTTTTTACATAGGAAGAGGAATCTAAGGGACCTCTGATACAAAACAGAAATAGTGAGACATGCAAAACATTGATGTTTACGGAATAAGAAGTTCTAATTCATCTCTCTAAGGTAAAACAGATAAATCAGTTGGGATGGGTGGGATGGGTAACTAAAATAATAAACCATAGAGGAGCAGTAGATAAATATTATCTAGATTTCAGTAAGGCTTTTGACTGTCCCTCAGAGAAGAGTCATTAATAAATAGCAGTGTTTGGATTTGGATGGAAAAATAGTTGAATGGATAAGGCAATGACCATGTAACAGGAGACAGAGGGTTATAATTAATGAAGAAAATGCAAAGGAAGGTCATGTTACTAGTGGGGTACCTCAGGAGTCTGTACTGGGGCCCATTGTTTTTAATATTTTTATTAGTGATATTACAAAGGTTTTCAAGGTAAGTTATGCATTTTTGCTATTGACACATAGATCTGCAACAGGGTAGACATTCCTTGAGAAATAAGCCAAATTGCAAAGGATTTGAAATGAAAATGAGAGTGTGGCTGCTACAGTTAATGCTGATAAATGTAAATAAGCCACCTGGGACATAAAAATCCCTAGGCAGAATATAGTATTAAAGTGTTAGTAATGTACCAGAATAAATATTTATCATCTTGTAGTGCTTAATAATTTGAACTAAATGCAAAAAAACTATCTCTCAAACTGCTATGGTTTGAGAAATATTCACTGTGAAAGTTGACACCAGGAGATCCGTATTGGCAGACACGATGAGGCTCCTCAGTAGAGCTGCAATCGCGTTATTTAAAACAAATTAAATAATTGGAATGGTCTACAAAGTGTGCTTGCAAACCAGGCACACTTTATAGACCTTTCCAATGAAGTCATTCGATTGCGAGCCGCCAGTTGGTCCCCGGACAGGATTCCCCTGCAGTCAGCACAGTGCTGACATCAGGAAAAGTGGAAGGAGGGAGGGAACTTTAAACAGGAATATCTCTCAAACCATAGTGGTTTGAGAGATAGGGTTTTTTGCATTTAGTTCAAATTATTAACCCTTTGAGTGCCAGAGGGGTACGCAACGCATTGCAAAGCAATGCGTTGCGTACCCCTCTGGCACTCACAGGGTTAAGCACTACAAGATGATAAATATTTATTCGGTGACATTAATAACACTTTAAGGATACAGTGCTGTCAGCAGCAACAGAGGAAAGGGAATTGGGAGTAATTATTTCTGATGACTTAAGGTTGTATAGCTAAAGGCAATAGAAGCGGAAAGAGGGAGGTTGTCATGCCACTCTTGAGATCGCCGATCAAACCTCTCTTAACCCTTTGAGTGCCAGGTGTACACAATGCATTGCGGAGAAAACATTCACACCCCTTTGGAATTCAAAGGGTTAATGTATTGTACAGTGTTCTGGAGAATCCAACTCAAGAAGGATACAGCTATTCTGGAGAGACCTCAGAGTACGGCTACTAAACCTGTGAATGGTTTACAGGATAAAAATGATCAGGAAAGATTAAAGGATCTGAACATGTATAGCTTTGAGGAGAGGAGAGAGGGGGCGTTATTGTAGAATTGTTAGGACAAGAGGTCAAAGTCCAAAACTAGAGGTCCAGAGAACTAGATGTAATATAAGAAAGGTTCACATCACTGAGAGGGTGGTAGATAAGTGGAATAGCCTACCAGCAATCGGTGTAGACGTTAATACAGTGAGGGAATGTAAGCATGAATGGGATAGACCTAAGGCTTTCCTAAACATAAGACAAGACAAAGGACCAAATACGGTTGGAGGTTTTTACAGAAGGAAAAACTAGTGGACTAGATGGGCCAAAAGGTTCTTGGAAAACAAACAAACAACTTCCTGCGCACACTCAAAGTGTATCTCTTCTGTTTATAATTATTATCTCCACACATCAAATCAATCCAATTAGAAGTAGACAGAAGGTATCTTAAATTACATAGGTTAACATAAACAAAAATAAAAAGGATATATTAGACACTTTAAAGATATATCACAATATAAAGAGTTCATTAAAGGGATAGTAATGTTTTGCAAAAGTAATTGAATGATAAAGTTTCCCCCTCCCGCCCCTTAAAACTTGTGTAAGACACCTCCCCTCAGATGTGGAATCTGGTCCACAGGGTTTTCCCTTGTGTTAATTGAAGGTTGTCTCTCTCTGCAGTCCACTTGGACGCCACCCTGATGCTCTGAGGTGAGCAGTGTTACATCAGTAAAAGGGGTGGGAGGGGGATACTTTATCATTCAATTACTCTTGAACTACAACTCTGACTATATTGAAATAACTCTCTCCACAGCCCAAATACTATGACGATTAATAAGAGCTACTTTTATTATGAAACATTACTATCCCTTTAAATCAGGGGTAGTCCCTTAAATCCTGGATATTTTCAGTTTTTTAGAGTCCGGAAATGCAGCTTGTTCCCAAGACACCAGACAGGTTCTCAAATACCATATAGAAAAGAAAAAAAGACAAAGCAGTGCAATCCACTCTAAGTGTAGTATTCTGAAGTCCGTATCTCAAGCAAAAGGTAAAAAAGACCCCCTTATTAGAGTACTCACATTTATAAGAGGCTAAGCCTGCCTCTAGGAATATTCGCCTTAACTGGATCTGACCTCTAGTCTCGGTCTTTCTTTAAAACCTATAAAAGTGAAAATCAATTGATTTATGCATATTTTATAAAATAAATTTGTATAATTATTTTGAGCCGCTTAGAGTCCCCTTTTATTGCTGGTACATATACTCCCAGCATTATGCTGATGGGATCCTTTTAACAGTGGTGAACAGATATACCAACGCTGTACAGACCCAGAAAGGTAAAGTATGCCGGGGAAAGATTGCTTTGGAGGAGGCAAGCAGTTGGGTGGTCGTGGAGAGTGACCAAGACTGGAGGTCAGATCAAGGTGAACATTCCTAGAGGCAGGTCTAGCCTCTGATAAATGTGAGTACTCTAATAAGGGGGTCTTTTTTACCTTTATATTGAGATACGGATTTCAGAATACTGCACTTAGAGTGGATCTCGCTGTTTTGTCTTTTTTTCTTTTCCAAAAGGTTCTTGGATGCTGTCAAATTGTATGAGGGAGTGTATCAAAAAAACATTCTTATTGTATGTTTAATAATTGTTGCTAAAATTCACAATAGCTGGTCATATTTATAAAGAAGTCAAGTTTATAAATATGCTTGTCTAAGAATATTCAGAGAATATTTGCTATTGAGAATATTTTTTCACATACATAGCTGTCACCATATACTTCCATAAACCCCTTAACAACCGGCCATTCGGCACGTCGCGGTCACTTAAGGAAATTACACAATTCTTATTTGGACAAGACCATTTCTGACGAGAGTTAGTATGCAGCAAAAATGTTGCAAAATATGGATACAAATGTTTATGCTGCTTTGCAGCACTTTTACAGACACTTTCTTTGTTCCTTCAGTTGTATAAATCTCCTCCCTATGTTTCTAATCAGATGCACATACAATGAATCTCTTGGTTGATAGCCTTAATGCAAATTTCAAGTGGGTGCTAGAACTGTGATAGTTCTGTCTCCAGTGTAACTTAATTCACTTCTCTTCTGCACTTCACCTCTGATCGCAAGTAGGAGAGGAGTGTCTGCTGGCCAACCCACATGAGCACCAGCAAATATTATTACTGTCTGGTGGCCACGCAGGTTGGCCATTCGTTGAGGGTTCCGAAGAAAATTGCAACCTCCATTGCTGCTGGTGTGAAAGGTCTGCCAGAGGTCCCATGGGCTATCATTCAAACCTTCCTTACTGCAACTTTACTGCATTTACTGTTTGCATTTTGGAGAAATCACACAGTGTGATAGTCGTCCATGTGAAAGACACCATAGTATACAGCATGTTACCTTTCACCACTGCCAACAAATCCAACACAGCATTGAAACACTGGTGTCAACTGTGAGAAAGAGGCCTTAGGATACAAACAATTAACTGCTTGCATATCTCCTTCTAACCCTTTAAGTGAGAAAAGAGCAGGGTAGGACTCGCAATGTTTGGCCTGGGGGGTAAGTACAATGAAGTGGCCCAATTCTACTATACCTCCAGTCCATGATTCCCGTGCACTCCCATTTGTTAATTTTATAATTGCTTTTAAAGTTGTGAAGTATGGCAAGTGCTACCACGGAGAGTACAATTGAAATGGTGCTGCACTAGTAACACCACAAAGCTTACAATTGACATGGATCTACAGTAGTAATACAACAGAGCTTACAAACTGAATGGAGCTACAGTAGTAATACCACAGAGTGTACAATTGATATTGAGCTATACTAGTGTTACCACAGCTGAAACGGGGCTATACGGTTAGTGATACCAAAGAGGTTAGAATTGTAATAGAGCTATACTGTTAGTGCAATATAATTTCAGTTGTAAGCTTTATGGTATCACTAGGTGTAGCACCATTTCCATTTTGTTGCTTGTCTCTACTCTAGCATTTCAGGGCCCACTGGTAGTCGCAACATTTCATACAGTCCGCCACCCCAGCCTTGTTCTACGGTCCACTGGTAGAGAACTGAGCCTCACATACATCTTTGAAACATCAGCCTTGTTCCACTGCCCACTGGTAGTCTCAGAATCACAAATGCATTGTATAACACTCCAGCCATCCTCCCTACTGATCCTAAATGGATTAATAAAGGCACCCGACAGTAAAGGGCAGAAATGCAGCATGTGGAATGCCTGAAAGAGATGGGAAACCATGGAAGATCTACAGACAGGCGTAGGAGACCTGTCATAATGATTTACTTGCAATTTAAAACACACACAAGCACAAAGAAGGAGACTCTTATACTCAATGATCTTCTTGATCTTATAGGGTCTATCCTGAATTAGAAGTCAAGTAACCACAACAGAAGAAGAGCGCTCAAATAGCCTTCTAACTTTCTATGGCAAGCATGCATTAATGCCTTCCCACCCACACGGACCATTTTATATTTATTTCCAGCCCCATATCTCTGATTACTGTACCATAGAGGATTGGACTGTTTGTCACCATCTTGCAAGCAGTTTTTACCCATATTTTTAACAATTTATGTGCAGTGCTTGTATATACAAAATTTTAAGGGATTTTTGTGAATATCAAATTAATTTGATCACATTTATCAAATGATCTTGGGATTTTTCTTGTGGTTAAATGAAATGTGTTAACCAGGATTAGTGAATAGTGCATTAGTGCTTGACCATAGAAATGTATAAATGGTTTCTGCCCACTCCCCCACCAGGGGAATCATCAAAAATCATGGAGCCTGAGACAAGATTTAATGGTAGGGCCCCTGCTACACAGCATTTCATTATTCAACTGCAATGCTGTACTTCATCAGGTGGCTTTACAAGACTATTTTAAGTTGTTTTTTCCCTAAAATAAACAGATATATAAATAAATAAAATATATAAATTCCCATTTTTGTTCAGTGCCCCCATTGTAGACAGATACTAATGTTTACTGTATACAGGGCCACAGTCCTAATATGTTAAGTGATTTTCCAAACAATATATGCCTCCCATTCACACTCATTCACAGATGGTACATACACAAGAACGTCACTTTAAGAACCCCACCCCAATACTTACTAGCACGCACAAACACAACCTGGCAGCACACATACATACTCTGGCGTACCCTAGCACACTCATACACACCCTTCCGCACACATATACACCTTGTCACACAATTAGCACACAAATCCACACCCTGACACACACCTGTACACACACATATACACCATGTCACGCATTAGCACACACATGTACACCCTGGCATTAACTAGCTTACACACACACACACACACACACTGTCACACATTAGCACACAAAGACACAACGTGGCACACACTAACTCACACATACACACCCTGTCAAAGATTAGTACACACATACACACCCTGGCAAAACACATGCATCCAAAATCACACCTTGATAATACACATGCATACACTTACACACACATTTATACAACTTTACAAGCTAAAATACACTCACATAAATGTTACATTCCTAACTGACACTGGGCCAGTAGCATCTGCATGTTCTCTGAAAGCAGCATTTTTTCCTGAATGAAATCACCCAGCTAGGCATGGGCTCCCTTCTGTCTCTGGACAAGTGTGCACCCTGCCCCTTCCACCATCTTTTAGTGGCCCGGACCCTTACCTTCTGTTTTCTGTAGGTAGGGATAAGAGTAGAGCATCCACTTTGCCCTCTGTTTGGAAAAACACAGTGAAGTGGTTCCACAGATGCCCCCTTCCTTACAAAGTACTTCTGTGTTTCAACCAGGAAGTACCTGTAATAAGGGAGCATGTTAAGGAACTACTCCACTGTGCTGCTTCCAATGAAGGGCAGCATGAGAGCACTGTTCTTCTTACTACCAACAGAAAGATGATAAATAGTATCTCGCTGTCCCATCACATAAACAGACACACATAATTATGTAAATAATCTAAATATATATGAGTTGCTGCAGCTTCCACTCACTTCTCTGCCCCATGTCTCATTTGATTTCCCCCAATGTCCTCTCCTCTCTGCTCTTTTCCATGTCTATCTCCTCTCCCCATGCCTCCCCCTCTCTATCCCCCATATATAGAGAGAAATAACAGTTTAAACCAGAGGTAGACACCATAGGAAAGAAAGACATTTGGGCCATTTAGAATAATGTATTTTGGCCCGGGAGGTTTGCTTACTGGGCTGAAGTTGGGCAGGCTTGGCAGCAGCAGGCCGTAAAATTTAAACAGACGCTCAGCTCTTCACCCACAAGGACAGTGTAATTCATGTATCCAATGAAACAACACGCTGCCTCCCCCTAGAGGTAGTGGCTGGTGTTGTTTCATTTGAAGAATGAGCCAGTGCTGAGCACGTCTTTTCTTGAGCAAGGTATTTTAAAACTTTGAGCACCAGAAGTGCAGGCAAGCATTGCACCACAATGTGGAAACCACTGGTCCTAAGAGGTTACAGAATGATGAGAGCCAGTTCTGTAGTGTACTGTGTAGTTGTACCAGCAGAAATTACAGCCCACAGAAACAGGCCAAAATTGCAGTGTGCAGCAAGACACCGGCCCATAACTGTTATTATCCCCGCGGCCCAAGGGGGCCATTGCCTCCCTGCCCCGAGGTTAGCCTGCGCCTGGAAAAGAGAAGGAAATGCTTTACATAAGAATTTGTTACCCACTCTTCTTGTCATTGGTGCTAATTAATTGTGAATTGTTCCAGATCAAAAGTCAGTTGTGCTAATGCTGATATTTTCATCATTAATTTACATCTGAAGTGACCAAGTGACAACATAACTCTCTCTAGTCAGGTGCTTGTTCTATAGTCCTACTTTTTTAAAACTGTAATGAACACCTCCCACTTAAATTTAATAAACATTTATGCAAAACTGAAAGTGAGCCAGTATTTACTGTTTGAGTAGTGTGCTCCTTCCCTTCCCATAAGCAGAGACTAGACATCTCTTGCATCAGAATTGGCATGCATTTTCCTTATTGCATTAGTACCTTACAGTAGGAGTCTTTCTTTAAACTAAACGTGCACTGTCAGCTGCAATTCCAGTTACTATACAGTGTTTATCTAGGCAGCAACAAACCTGTCTTCTACCATCTAAAATGGAAAATAAATACCACTTTAGATTCCTTGGCGCAAACATTGTTTTTCTTCCAGAACATAAAAGTGTTAGCGCATAGTCCAGCTGTAGACTATAAGTCCAACTCCACTGATGACGGTGAAAGAGCCACTTAGAAACAGAACGTTTAGAAACAGAACGTTTGCTAAGCACAACTTGGTAGGAGAAGTATGGGATTCCTGTACTTTACAATGCCAACATAATACAAATGTTCACTTACTTCATAGTGCAACTCACCACAGATATGCAAATTTACTGTAATGGAAGCATATATAGATTGTGCATTGAGCTAAACGCTAGAGCAGTATGCTAACATCACTTTTATCTATTGCTATCAACAGAACGTATGGGAAGGTTTAGCAAGATAACCCTGGCAGGTGCTTTGTCCTACAAGTTCTTGTTAAACAAATGTTAAACCTTTATTATGGAGAAAAATCCATATACTGTATGGGCATCCAATGACCAAAATTTCCACTGCAGGTGGATACACTAGCAATGTGGGACAGTGTTGCCTATCATGTTATGACCGTTGGGACTCAGTGTCTGAAATGTAGACACACTGATAAACACAGACATATGCAACAAACAGGCAGACACATGCACACAGTGAGATACACACATGTAACAGAGATGTATTTTTATATATACACACACGCAACAGACATGCGCAGACAAACACGTGCACAACAGACATGCTCACACACAGGCAACAGACACGCATGCACACACACATGCAACAGACACGCACACACACACACACATGCAACAGAAACCACACACATGCAACAGACACACATTTCACACACACACACACACACACACACACATACACACACACAATAGACATACACACAAACACAGAGGGGACACTGACACAGTGATTGCTGGCGCCCATGTGTGGAGGTTCCCGCTCCTGATGGTCCCCCGGATCTGTAAGTTCTGAGCGTAGAAGTGTGGGCTGTGGTCACCTTGTGATTGGTACAGGAGCTTTACAGTGCTATGTAGGTAAGAGTCTGCTACGGAAGTTAATATGTGCAGTATTCAGAGAGAAGCCAAATGTAGCCCACTAAAGGCCAGATGACATCCTTCACTGCCGTCCCCCATTTTAAAACCATTAAATCAATGGTATTTCTTATTTCCTTTACTTTCGGACAGAATTGAAGTTTTATGCTTCTGTGTGTTTGGAGTGTAGAAGTGGAAGAACAAAATAAAAGGAGATTATGTGAGAGAGACTTATACCAGCATGTTAAGCCATACAGTATACAGAGGTGTGTCATGTCAAAGTTAACCCTTTGAGTGCTGGGAAGGCATCCAATGTGCTGTGGTGCAATGCATTCGTTACCTATCTGGCACTTAAAAGGTTAAATAGAGTGCTGTTAAGTATAAAGAAGTTGTCCTGATGACATATAATAAAGATTCAGCACCCCAAGTTACTGGCCCTGGTACAGCGGAGACACTCTTCTCCCCACAATGTGCCGCACAATGTCTGGATCCAGAAAGAAGCCGCTGTTGAGACTGTGGGAGCAAGTCTGAACCTAGGGGTATCGGCCAAGGAGAGGCTGTGTTGGGCATCTGGGAACTGAGGAAAGACCAGGCGTCTTGGGTATCCACTGTCCATACTCAAAAAAAAAAAAAAAAAAAAAGGTTCCCAAAAAACCCAACGTGGTCACACCGGAAAATGTCAAGAGTATACAGTGTATTAAAGGAATAGTAATACTTCTGTTAAAGTTTATCTCTGAGTCTACTTTATATATTTTTTAAGATGGAGCACTATATCTAATTACTTACAGTGTTGTAGTTCAAACGCTATTCAAGCCAAAAGGATCCCCCTCCCGCCCCCTTCTGGCCACCTCCCATTAGATCTGGAATCCGGTCGTGGGACCGGACAGATGCAACGAGGGACAATCTTCATTCACTAACTAGAAGGAAAACCTTGCCTCCTTGACGAAGGAGGGCAGGATTTTCCTTTTGCTTACTGAAGATTGTCCCTTGCCGTGCTCCATCCGGAACATGAAAGGGCATGAGGAGATAAGAAGACAGAGCCCTCTCTGACGAATGCAGTTGCAGAGATATGCCCCATAGAAGTCAAAAGAGCAAAGATGGTTACGGGCGGGCTCCTGTTCTTAAAGGGGCCTTTCCACAAAATTCGGACTAAAGTTAAAAAAAAAACACATCTACTAGACCCTAAACCCCAGGGAACATCTGCGGGGAGAAGGAAACCAAAGTACAATCAATCAGTGAGGAGGTGAAAATAAATTCCCCAAAGCTCATAAACTGTCAAAAACAGCAAAGAAAGGGTTAATCCCACAGAATAAACCAACCATCCTTGCTCCAAAACCCATAGTGAGAAACACAGCAGATAATGAATGTCACAGCCTACCATGGCTCCGACCAGCCAGTGTATGGAGAGGCAACATAGAATGGGATATAAAGTGGATCAGAGGGAATCAAAGGGTTACTCACCATTCTTCCTTCTTCAGAATACCATTTTAGAGAGAGAGGCCAGAGTCCTAAAAGACACTGTTATAAGGGAAAACTTGTCAGCAAGATTCCCCCCATAGGGCTGAAAAGGTCCACAAAGCACCAGTGAACTGGTCAATCCAGTCCAGGGAAGCCAAATGATGGTAACCTGCCTAATGGGAAATTATACAGCCCATATCTAAGAAAAAAATAAGAAAAACCTAAATAAAAACTAAGAGTCTGTGCCTTGTCCATCCAGCTTCCAACAGGACACACGAAATCTGGGAGTTAGTAAGAGTGCGTGTGGGGGGTGAGCTGGAGGAGGAGGAGGAAAGCACCACCCCAAAGACTATCTGCTAATATGTTTCCTGCTTACATGATAAACCTGATTTCATTATGGCTATATGAGCAGTACAGGGATGCTGTGATACTACCCATAGGTAGACGCAGGCAGGATATTTATCCTCCTGTCTCTCAACTGATGAACTCTCGTCTCTCGTCCTGCCTGCATCTGTTTACAGTGCTACCAGAGAGAGATGAGAGTTCATCAGCTGAGCGACAGGAGGATAAATATCCTGCCCACGTCTATCCATAGGTGTGGAGATGGGAGGAGGAGAATCCTGCCCGCAAACACTAACAGGAGAACAGACTCTGGTAAACACATACCATCTACTTGTACCACATACAGAGGCATATAAGACTACTCAAAGAGAGTTGAACTGTTCTGATATAAACTGTTTATAAGAAATGGGAGGAAAAGAACCCTGCCTGTTGGATCTTTTAAGTAAAACTGGCTTTACTGAAGATTTTTCTACAATCCATTCAATATATTATACATCGTCCTGTTAAACCACTAGCTTTTTATTAAAGTTGGGACTATTTCTTGTTTATCGCATATAGAGTTAATATGATAGTGCTGTACCAACAGTTAATATGTTTTAATATTGATATTACAGGTATACCTGTTTTAGAATATTCAATAAATCGTTTTTTGTTCTCTCATTATCTCTCAACCATTCTCTATTATAATTTTTACATAAACTGTTATTTTAAGATTTGAGCTTTTATCCACATAGTATATTTTTTTGGTGCCTCAGTGATATTTGTAGCCATCACCATTTATTTCAGTGGACTTCTTGATTCCTTGAATGCTTGAGAGGTAGGTTAGTGATCTTTCTAGCATTCAAGGGCTTACAATGAACCAATTTTATCTGTCCCCTAGGCTGAAATTAGTTTGCCCCAGTTTACATCAGCCGCTGTATAAAAACAACCTGTCTCATCTGTTTCATCCCCTGCCATGGAAATTTAAGTGGAATGGAGAGTTGTAGCTGGATTGCAAGAATCTGCAGAGGTCTTCAAACACAAACAGTATTATTGCAACATTTGCTGGAAAACATGCTAAAGTCAGTTGCCATTGGCTTAAATCGGAACAACCACCCAATAAAAATACTGCGCCACTTCATTGGCCATCTGGCGACTAGCTGCTCAGTAGCGCTAGTTGCCAGAATTATCACCACATTAAAGAGAAATCACTATTCTTCCCGGATTGTGCAGACATCTTGCCATAGTGAAGTCCACACACCTGAGCTGTCAGTCCCTTTTGGAGCCAGCCGGCTCCTAGCAACTCCTCCTAGACCCGGCTGGGACTGACAGTGCAGGTGCGCGGACGTCACTATGGCAAGATGTCCACGGTCCATCCTGCTGTCAGTCCTGGAAGAATAGCGAGTTCTCTTTAATCTGGTAATAATTCTGGCGACTAGCACTACTGAGCAGCTAGTCGCCAGATGGGCAATGATTTGGGGCAATATTTTTATGTGGTGTTAGTTCCGCTTTAATATTGACTTTAAGCTTCTTTTTTTTTTTCAGACTGCTGGTATTTTACTAGCTAAGTGACAAAGCTAACTATCAGTGGTGTCCTATAAGTGAATATAGGTGTACATAACTAATGATCAGAGTCGCCTGAGCTTTATGTAGTATGACTCTGGAGGTAGATTTCTCAATATAATCAAATTAAAACGGACATATGTCTTTCATCTCCAATGCTGCATTATCAAATAACGGACTTTGGAGTGTGTCTAAAAAACTAAACTAATACTGCAAATGAGGTGTTTATTAAATAAGACTCAAATAAAAATAGGATTTTAGTCTTACCTGTTAAATCCTTTTCACTTAGTCCATACAGGTCACTGGTACTCTGGGAGGCGTAAGTCCCCTTTAATAGGCAGGAACAACTATGCAAATGATTTGCAAGGGGCGGAGCCTCCCCTCTTACTTAAGCCACCTTCTGGCCAGAGCCACTTTAGATTGATTTGAGACCCTAAAACTGACCTCAGGTAAGCAAAAAGAAAGACTCCTGTGAGCATGCCCGAACGGTCTCCCACTGGATGCCACAGGAGAGCCAAGACTGGTCCCTTGACAGGGTGGGAGACCAGTGACCTGTATGGACTAAGTGAAAAGGATTTAACAGGTAAGACTAAAATCCTATTTTCACTGTCGTCCAATACAAGTCACTGGTACTCCGGGATGTACAAACATTGAGCTGTCCAGAGGCGGGAAGTAAGGCAAGGACCAGGCGCAAGGCCCAAGTCACTAGAACTGCTATGACCAGTTAATAACATAGCCCAAACTGTAAGTGTCAACGGACACCAACCAAGGGAACAATCCCTGAACTAACACAGCACACGGAACCAGAGCCAACCGGGCTCAACAGTAAGGAAGCACTAAGGATCACAGAGCGGAAGACCTACACAGGCAAGACTGCCTCCAGGACCTTCCTTCCAAAACTGGCATCAGCCGACGCCAGTACATCAACTCGGTAGTGCTTTGAAAAGGTGTGCACAGAGGACCAAGTGGCCGCTCTGCACAGTTGATCAGCAGAAGCTTGATTCTTGTAGGCCCAAGAGGCCTCAATAGATCTGGTGGAATGGGCAGTCACCCGGAAGGGAACATGCTTATTCCTCAACTTATAGGCTTCACGGATGGTAGCCTTAATCCAAGAGGCAATGGTAACTTTGGAAGCCGGTCTCCCTGCCCTAGGCCCCTCAGGAATGACGAATAGAGCGTCAGACTTCCTGATAGACTCGGTGCGATGAACATAAAACTTGAGGCAACGCACCACATCCAACAGATGGAGATCTCGTTCCTTGTCAGATGAAGGATTAGGGCAGAAAGAGGGAACCACAATCTCCTGATTGATGTGAAACTCGGACACAACCTTGGGTAAGAATTCCTTGGTAGTGCGAAGCACAGCCTTATCCTTGTGGAACACCAGGTAAGGAGGTTTACAAGACAAAGCCTGTAACTCTGCCACCCGGCGCACTGACACAATAGCCAAAAGGAAGGCCATCTTCCAAGTCACAAGACGTAATGGAATGGAAGCCAAGGATTCAAACGGTGGTCGCTGTAGAACTCCCAGCACCAAATTGAGATCCCACTGAGGAGCAGGACTCTTGAAGGCAGGTCGAACATGAGTCACACCTTGGAAGAAGACTTTCACATCAGGAAGGATAGCAATCCTCTCCTGGAAAAACACAGACAAGGCAGAAGTCTGAACTTTGAGGGAACTCAGACTGAGCCCCTTATCCACACCGTCCTGCAAGAAGGCCAGGACAGTGGGAAGATGGAAGTCAAGGGATAACTTCTTATCAGAACACCATGTCACAAAAGTTGACCATATGCGATGATAGATCTTGGAAGACACAGGCTTACGAGCACTGAGCATAGTCGACACCACAGAAGGAGAAAATCCTTTCTTTGCTAGAATCGAGGATTCAACCGCCATGCCATCAAATGGAGAGAGTGAACATCCTCCTTCCACAGATACCCCTGAAGAAGTAGGTCCGGACGGGCGGGAAGTGGGATCGGATCCTTCACTGACATGGCCATCAACTCCGGAAACCAGGACTGGCGAGGCCAGTTTGGAGCAATCAGGATGACAGGACAACGTTCTCTCTTCAACTTCTGGATAACTCTGACCAATAGAGGAAGAGGAGGGAAGATGTAAGCCAGGGGGAAGTCCCAAGGGATCGACAAGGCATCCACTGCTAGAGCAAGGGAGTCCCTCAACCGGGAGCAAAACACCGGAACCTTCCTGTTGTGTCTGGTAGCCATCAGATCCACCACAGGCATCCCCCACCGTTGAGTGAGCATGTGAAACACCTCTGGGTGAAGAGCCCATTCTCCGCTGTCGACGGTGTGATGACTGAGGAAGTCTGCCATGACGTTGTCCACGCCTGGAATATGAACTGCAGAGATGACAGGCACGTGATCTTCTGCCCAAGACAAAATATCCTTGACCTCCCACCAGGCGGAACCGCTTCTTGTGCCGCCTTGCCTGTTGATGTAAGCCACCGCCGTGGCGTTGTCGGACTCCACTCTGATCGGAAGACCGGTCAATTGAGACTCCCAGTGCCTCAGGGCTAGCCGGACAGCTCGAAGTTCCAGAACATTGATGGAGAGCATGGATTCCTCTAGACCCCATTTCCCCTGAGCACTGAAGCGACCCCAGACTGCACCCCAGCCCCGAAGGCTGGCATCCGTAGTGACTGTGGTCCAATGAGGAACTAGAAAGGATCTCCCTTTCAGGAGATGAGAGAGATCTAACCACCAGTGCAGACTCGACTCGACATGAGGAGGAAGAAAAACAGACAGATGTTGATGATCTGGATGATTCCTGCACGTCTGGATCACAAATCTCTGAAGATCCCTGGAGTGGGCCATGGCAAATGGTACTGCTTCGATTGTGGAAATGAACTTCCCCACTAAGGACGACAACTTCGGTACTGGAATTTCGTCCATGTCCAGAATCCCAGCCACTCTGACGGCTATCTGGTGAGCCACGTCCTCTGGAAGAAACACCATGCATTGGCGAGTGTCGAACAGGAGACCCAGGAACAGAAGCCTCTGAGATGGAATCAAGTCCGACTTGTCCAGATTCAGGATCCAGCCATGACGGTTCAGGGTGTGCATGCACATCTGTAATTGCTGATGGAGAAGCTCCGCTGAGGAGGCCTTCAGTAGGAGATCGTCCATGTAGGGGGTCACTCTGATCCCATCCTGATGGAGCACCGCTATCAAGGAGCCCAACACCCTCTGGAAGACCTGAGGGGCTGAAGTCAGCCCAAAGGGGAGCGCTGCAAACTGAAAGTGTCCCCTGTGGCAGGCAATCCTGAGATACCGCCTGCTCTCTGGATGAATAGGGATGTGAAGATAAGCATCCTGAAGGTCCAGGGAGGCAAGAAACTCCCCTGGAGACATTGCTGCAATCACAGAGCGCAGGGACTCCTGGCGGAAGTGGGAAGTCACCACATAGGCATTGAGATCTTTGAGATCCAAAATGGGACGAGCTCCTCCGTCCTTTTTGGCTACCACAAACAGGTTGGAATAAAATCCTGAACCTGTGTCCCCTTGAGGAACCGCCTCCAGGACCTCTTTGTCCAAGAGATCCTGAATAGCGTCGAACAGACTCCTTTTTGTGGGTTCCTGAGAAGGACGAGTAAAATGGAACCGAAAAGGAGGAAGGGAAGAGAAAGGGATCCTGTATCCCTCTGACACCACCTGAAGAACCCATGGGTCCGCCACTGACTCCTCCCAAGTCCGGCGAAAGATGCGGAGACGACCGCCTACAGCCGGATGCGGACCCGGGTTCGGCGAGTCATGCCGAAGCAGTCTTGGAGGTCTTGGCCTTGGAGGCAACTTTGGGCTTCCAGGACTGTTTGGGCTTGGAGGAGGAGCGCGTAGTGGGAGGACCCGTTTGGGCCGAGGAGCGTGTCTCAGTCTGAAAGGAACGAAAGGACCGATTGCGTTTGGCTGGAAACTTTTTCTTAAAGACTGAGGGTAGAAGAGTACTTTTACCGCCAGTAGCCTCACTGATCATTTCTTTGAGTTCAGACCCAAAAAGCAAATTCCCCTGAAAGGGCAAGGAAAGCAAGGCTTTCTTAGAGGCTGTATCAGCAGACCAAATTTTCAGCCAAAGAGCGCGTCTAGCCACCACAGAAGAAGTGGAGGCCCTCGCCATCATGCGCACAGCATCAAAAGCAGCGTCAGCAACATAGTTCTGAGCTTCAGTAATATTAGCAAGTAGCTGCAACTGTTCAGATACCGGCGCATCCTGGCGAACTGCTTCAGTCAGTCGTTCAGTCCAGGCCGCAATAGCTCTATTAACCCATGCCACAGCAAAGGTTGGGCGCATGGCCGTGCCAATGGAGGCAAAAATAGACTTAAGAGAGAGCTCTAGCTTCTTATCCGTCCAGTCCTGCAGGGCAGAGGCATCTGAGACAGCCAAAGCGGTAGATTTGGATAGTCTAGAAACAGGAGCATCCACCTTGGGAGGATGAACCCATTTTGCCAGCTCCGCCTCAGGAAAAGGGTAAAGTTTAGCAAACTTTTTGGAGACAGAGGAAGATCTATCAGGATTCTTCCATGCCTCAGAAACCAGACGGGCAAGAGTAGGGTTAGTTGGAAAACAAACAATTGGCTTAGATGGCTTTTTCTGAAAAACATCAGTAGGATCATAAGTGGATTCCAGAGTCAGAGGAAGGTTGAGCGTATTCAGAACCGCTCTGATCAGACCCTCAGCCGAAACTTCAGGGTCACACTCATAGGGGTCCCCAATGGACCTGTTAGATTCAATAACAGTACGTTCCTCAGCATCAGAATCCTGTAATAGTTCTTCTTCAGAAGAATCAGTGACATCAGGAGCTCCCTGTGGCTTAGGCAGGGAGGTCCTGATGGTAGATGGGGTCTGCCAGACCTGGAGAGCCCCCTGAATCTGAGAGGGAAAGAGTTGAAGCGTGGATCTGAGATCCCTAGTGGCAGCTTTAAACTCCCTCACCCAAGATGGCTCAATAGCGTGGCTGGGAAGCCCAGGGTTGCTATCTTGACCAGTACAATTAGGGCATAGATCCCCCACATTATCGCCATCCAGCCCAATGTGGCAAGAGGAGCAAAACACCATGGGGGTAGCAGACCCCCCATCCTCCTTAAACTTGGGTCTAGCCCCTAGCTCCAGTGAAGTAGACATGCTCACAGCGTCAATATACCCCACTAATAACACTATCACCCAGAAAAAGTGTAAATGATTAAAGTTTCACCCCAGAAATGTCTAAAAACGGACTTATCTGGCCAGCGAAGGGTTAATCTGTTGAGGAGAGAGAAGGCTCGGTCCCTGCGTAGTGTACTCGCCTAGGAAAAGTACCACAAAATGGCGGCCGTCATGACAGCCAATCAGAAACGAGCGCGAACCAAGCGCTCATGGGAAATGTAGTTTTCCCTTACAAGTACCCCAAACAGTGCCCGAAGCCCCCCTGAACACCCCACATAAATGAAACACATTCCGGATGATAGAGCAGGAGCCTAGCATTAAAATGAGCCCTCTCTGAAGTTGCTGTGACAAGCGGTTCCAGAGATATGTCCCACACTGTGAATTCTCATAGAGAGTAAAGGAGCCCTTGCGTCTGAGCGGGAAAAAGCCGCGCTTAAAGGCGCGGAACACCATTTTTAATAAAGTTTAGAAAAACATTAAAAAGTGCCCAAACAAGCATGAAACACATGAGAAACATAAATAAATGAATACCCAAAGCTCCAAAACCCAGAGAATACCACAGAAATTGCATAAAACAGTAATAATGCAATAGAAACACCCTATGAGTGCTGGAGTGTATTAAAACTCCCAAATACAAGCCCATCAAAGGGACACTGTGGGGACAAGTGGACCTTCAGCACTCAATGGGTGACTCACCTTTCCTGCAGGACTTCTGTCTTCAGGTGACCATGATAAGGAGGGAAAGAACCAGAGGTAAATTCCCCAGTAGGGGAGCTGCTTAACACAAGCTGTCCCCTCTTCAGGGCATAAGGTCCACAGAAAATCCCTGGAAGCTGCACCAGCCACTTTAAAGAGGGCAATTCACAGCCATGGTCACCCTCCTAATGGTGGTATTCCATATTTGAATAAAAAAATAATAAAACACTAAGATGCATAGATGTTCTCTACCTGGTGTGCAAGCACACCAGGAACAAATCAATCTAAAGTGGCTCTGGCCAGAAGGTGGCTTAAGTAAGAGGGGAGGCTCCGCCCCTTGCAAATCATTTGCATAGTTGTTCCTGCCTATTAAAGGGGACTTACGCCTCCCAGAGTACCAGTGACCTGTATTGGACGACAGTGAAAATACTTTATTGTTGTATGAGTGAGAAGGGTACTGTGTACATGACAGAGGATAAAGGCTTGGAGACTATGAGAAGACATTCAAAAAGTCAGACATTTCCAACTTCTCCTCTCCATTTACTTTTAGGTCTTTGGGTTTGATAAAATTAAAATGACCAGAGAAAAGTGTAGCCATAGCTAACAGGTTGAAAGTATTTGAGATAAGAAGCTGATTGTCATAAAGGTATTATGTCATGAAGCACAGCTTCAATGAAACAAATGTATGCTTATTTGTTTAATAATTAATTAACAGAACAATTTAGTAAAATGAAAATTTAGCCCATGGCTACTTTTGCCACCAAGTGAATAATTGTATCTCAGTGCGAAGAGATGCACAGAAAAGAAAAAAAACAATGGGGCCACTATACTCCATTTCTACATGCACCTCTTTATCACACCTCAGTTCATAACCTCCTAGTTCTCCATAGAATGTGACAGCAAGAGCTTCATCACTTCCTGACTGTTTGAATGGTTGTAACTTTTAAAAAATTGCCAGCAGTGGGAGTAACTTGTTTTAATCAGCAGGAAAATAAAAATATGTATAATTTATTTTACAAAATAATTATTATTTAATAAGAAGAACTTGGGGGAGATTCACTAAGCGGTGATAAAGAGGTGATAAAGTAGAGATGACCTCTCCCGTTTACTACTTCTCCAATTCCTATGCTATTCTATGGAGCCTATGCACTAAGATTTCTTCAGCTTTGGAGATATTAGTGCACAGGCTCTATAGAATAACATAGGAACTGGAGAAGTTATAAACTAGAGAAGTCATCTCCACCTTATCAACTATTTATCACTGATTAGTGACTCTCCCCCCGATGCGATTCTAGGACAAACCAACTGAATCACAGAGGACAAGTTAATATGGATCTAAATGGGGCTTTTATCCCAATGAAAGTTAGAGAGGCCTCCAACACATTATTTCACAATATGTTGGAGACCTCTCTATTCAAGAAGTAAAAATCCACATTTAAATCAAAAGGAACATTTTAGGAATGTTTATCCTCTATGGTGTGGTTGGTTTGATGGAGAATTGCTCCAGGATTCCATTGCAGGTAATAACTATCACTGGTTTTATTGAGGAAATTCCACATAGACTTATAAGGATCTGTGAGATAACCCAGTGTTAACATTTAACTTCAGTAAGCGAATCCATAAGCCTCTCAGTGAATGGAATATGAAGCAATAAACATATATTTTTATGTTACTCACATCCATATGATGATGCCATTAGGATTTAGAACACTAACACCTACAAATGAAATTGGACCATATAGTTTTTCAACTAGCATCTGTAAAATTAATTATTTTAAACTAAATCCCTAAAATCTAATCTTCAGTGCATGTGCAGACTGTCCTATTCAATCACCAGTATGTTAACTTTGTTTGTGTTCTTTGTATTGAGACAAAAACGAAGGCAGTTAATTTACTGAGATTAGTACCCACTTCTATTGAAAAAGGCTGCTACCTGATCTCAGCCAACTTACAGACAATACAATAGGATTACTTCTGAAAAGCATATCAAGATTGCTATGGTAATTGGAGTCAGGGACCCCTGGAAAAGGCAGGAATGGCTGCTCCCTAAGACCATATGTAAGACTAGCTTTTCAGAAAACAAGCAGAAATTTTACAGATAACAGTATGGAGAACACGGTAACTAATGTATATAACCTCAGATAATTTTTAAGTGTTAGTGTTCCTTTAAACCTTAATATACACTACAGCAAATCTGAGAGACTTACAGAAGCATGAGACAGAATGACAAAGAAACATACAGCAAGACACAAGATAGGAAAATGAAGCATAAAACAAGACTGGGACGTCCATTTGGTAAGCTGGAGAAACATTTCTATAACAGATATGCTCTGTGCTTTGGGTCAGTCATTGATAACAACCTTAGGGCATCTATCAATAGTAGAATTGCTTCCATAGCATAGCATTCAGCAGAGTAGGCAATGACAGGAAATATGTATGAAATAGCAAAAGTATCACTTTTCATGCAGAAAGTACTACTTACATAGCGAAAAAAGCATAGGTTATATGAATATGGATAGTTTAATGAGACTGGGGAACACCAGGGCACAGCCCTGGTACTTTTTTTTTAGCCAGAGCTCTGTAAAAGCTGTTCTTTGGTTTAACCCTCCTGGTCCTCCTGTTAGGTTACTAAATGTAACAATCCTAATATCATACTTAAGGCAAGTGTAGTGATCAAAGCGAAGAAAGAAGCAGAGTGTCAACCTCTGTCAGACAGGTGCAGTATATAATGGGTCTTGATACTATTGTGCCATTGGAGTGCAAGATTATAACTTGCTTTGAAGGGCTGTTTGTTGGGCATGAGGTCTCAAGATCCTGTATCCCTCACATGATTAATGGCAAAAATAATTAACAACGTACAAGCAACTTTTTTGTGGCCTTGAGGAGTGACCTGGGCAAGGTGTGGGTATTTAGAAAGGTACTGAATAGTCATATTTAAAAAAAGACGTGAATCTTGTCTATTTTTAGAACTACCTTTTTGCAATTGCTTGTGTTTTTCCCCATTGATTAATATGGGTATACTGGGCAAAACTGAGCCAGTGGTTTCTAAGTAAATGAGGGGTGAATGGTCAATCTGAGTGAAGTGTACAGGTATAACATTTGCTATAATATGTATATTTGATGAAGAGATTATTTACATTATTAAGCTGATTGCATCAGCTAAGGCAAAATGAACTGTCTGAGGATCCAGACCTTGCATTTAGATATCAAAGTGCTACACCAAAGCATTAGGTCAATGTGACATCTTGTATTAGAATAAATATGCTGAATATGTAGCTTTCAGTGCCAAGAAAGTAAAACACACATCTCTGGAGCTCAGGGGATTAAAAAGGCAATTATGCACTTCTTCACACACACACACACACACACAGCAATGATTCCTCAACTGTAGGGCAGAAGGATACATTAAGGGGGTTCAAGACTTTGGGTAGAATGCAAGAAACATGCACAAATCTATATTTACAGTGTACATAAGATGGTAAAATGATTAGCACCAAAATGTTACTCAGTTCTTCATGTCTTTTCTGAATTAACAAATGTTTGCTAATTTTTAGCAAATATGTTTCAAAATGTAGGGACGCTATGCTCCCCCCCCACCCTGACTTGTATTGACATTGTAAATTTAAGGATGCAGATTATCCTTCCAGTGGGCCACAGACCTAGAGAGCCTCTGCCTGGCTAGTATGTGATGGCTCGGTTGGTTGGCCTAGTAGCGGCCCATATTGCCCTGGGTCTCTGCCCCTCTCTGTTCCGATCCCGGTGGGTGCCATGGATTCTTTGGTTTCTTTCCTTTCCTCAGTTTTATGTTATTTGGTTTCTTTAATCTTTTATCTCTTCCATATATCTTCTCTTTACCTCTTATGAATTTTGCTTCTTTCCATTGTTTGACTTATGTGGCATCATTTCACATTCTATTGTCTCACCAGATGGGAAGTAAGACTCTGGCAAGTTAGCCACTAATAATGCTCGGACAATATTGAACTTTTTCAACTTACTGTTTAAATTTACAAGGCTTGCACATTGTTAGATCTATTTGAGGGTCTACTAAAGGGCATGTGTACATTTATTATTTGTTCTGTATATCTAACCATATCCTTGTATTTCACTTATTTGAATATTTGTATGATGTGCTTTCTTCAATATAGATTATAAAACAAAAATATAGGGATAGCTAAAATGTCCACCGTTTTGTGAGAGGATAAGCTGTTCAACCTAATTCAGAACAGCAGTTAGCATATATTTCATACCTCTGGGTAACTTTGCTGTTCATTTAGGCCCATGTGCTAACTATGCCAGTAATTCAGAGAATGTGCTATTCAGCATCAAGGCGTTCCTATATTTCTTGTATAAAAATATGAGCAATCGCAAGTAGCACATAAATTTATGGCTTTCAAAAGATAGCGAATGTCCACTTCCTTGCATTCCACCCTTTCAGCACCGATCATCCACATTACTATGCAACATAACAGTATGCATATTGCTGAAAAGTGATCACAGTTACAAGCTTGAAAAAGCTGGTTCAAAAAACAGTTGTGAACAGCACACCCTGACATGTAATGTATTTATGAGAAGAGCTTTTTTAGCAGGGTACTAATATATACTGGTCTGCAAAAATGACTGCAATAATGAAAATACTGTATAGTGAATTGGTGTCTTCAAAACCTATTACAAAATAAATAAAATGTAAATGAATAACAAAATGAAAATGTGTGCAAAGAGTTACATTTGTTTCACTAAAAATGCGGGGAGGACATCCGGGTTTGGTGGAAAACTAAAGGGGATGTGTGTCATGTGAAAAAAGTTAGGGAACCACTGACATACAGTATTAGTGTACAAATATGGGAACCAAATCACTGGAACTACCACTAGACTAAACCTGAAGCATGGCTGTATAACAGTTAGATCCAGATACCTCAAGCCAATTACATTCTTAAAATGTAGTGTTATATCAAGAAATGAGTGCAAGAGAACTATGAAATACCAGTTGGTATATAACCTCACAATTATTAAGTTATTTATTTAGATAGAACGGAGGCTGATGTGGTAGGTTCAATCCTGAAGCAAATAAACTGCTGTACTGGGAACAAATACACATTCCTATGGTTTTAAATTGTGTTTTTAACTCAGTGAATGCTAGAGGAATCTCAGCACCTCCCTTTTCAAAGTGAAGGAGATCTCTCTAGCATTCTATGGGTTAAACCGTGAGAACTACTGCCGTTTGAAAGTGACCGCTCCAAGACCAGAGCGGTCAGTATCAGACCCCTGTTCGGCGAGCTGGCACATGTGATCAGTCACATGTGCCGACTTTCTGAATGTGATCAAAGCGGTGCTTCATAAGAATCCACTGCCCAGGACTGTGGTCGTTAAGGGGTTAAACCAAAATGTCACAGTGGGGGAAATAACCAGGCGTAACCCTCTGAGTGTCAGTAATATCCATAGCATTTCAACTCAATGCTGTACATACCTCCCTGGAAATCAGAGAGTTAAATCTTTGTTTAACTGCATTCAAATTATTTGAATTTTATTTTGTTGAAATACAATATTATTTCTATCTACAGTATGTTCATTGAACTTCATGACACAATCAACTGTATTTCAGCTAATGACATAGAACAAAATATACTGGTCCTTGTTCACTTTATTAGTCACAAAACACCTGGGGGGGAGATTCACTAAGCAGTGATAAAGAGGTGATAAAGCGGAGATGACTTTCCCAGTTATATCACTACTCCAGTTCCTAGGTTATTCTATAGAGCCTATGCCCAAGATGTCCAAAGCTGGAGAAATCTAAATGTATTGGCTCCATAGAATAACCTAGGAACTGGAGAAACAATATCACTGGAGAAGTCATCTCCACTTTATCACCTCTTTGGGAATCTCCCCCCTGTTTCCATTACCTGACTGCTGAATAAAGGCCACCTACAAAGGTAAATCAAAATGAATAACCATTTATTCCCAGGGTATATTTCCCCTTTAAAGAATAGTAAACCTTTATTATCTAAACACAAGTATTGTAGGGCTTTTCCCTTCAGAGCACATCAAGGGCTCTCCCACTGCCGGGAGATGTTTTGTTCCAAAATTATAAGAATTTAAACAGGTGCTTTATAACACTAATAGTGCCTTCTGGTGCCCAGAGAGCTCGTCTACAGTTCAACTGGGGGTGCACTAAAGGTCGATAAGGGGCCAGGATGGCAATATGGTGGCACATTTGTGTCATTGACAGTATGCACTAAGAGGTCTTCATCATATTCCTGTGAATCCGTCCACTGATCAGTCACAATCCACACACATCACCATGAATTCGCCAGGTGTATGATTCTGCACTCAATAGATCTACAATGGCTCATTTACATTAGCGATGGTGGGATCATTCTATGGATCTCTATGCAGCCAGAGGACAGTTAGAGGTTGCTGTTAAAGAGCAGAAACAGCAGCTGCCCTCCTGTAACCCATTCAGTACCATAGGGATGTGTATGCATAGCCCTGTGGCAGTGAAAGGGTTCATAATTTACGGCTGGGCTAAAAATGTGTCATTATTAATTTTATGTCTTTTAGTGTTCTGCAAAACTTTACGTAGAAATTAGCCTAGAATATTATCCTATATAATAATTCGCTAAGGTTTGTCAGAAGCCGTCATGCGTGGTAGAGACTGCTGGGCGTGCTTTAGTCATGCGCAGTACAGACTGCCCGCGCTGTGGCTGTTAAGGAGAGAGGCTCTCCAAATTCAGACCAGAGTCGCACAAAGAGGACTCCGGTCTGAATTTGGAGCGCTTCGCTCCGTATCAGCCGCGACGCGACCACTCTCTACTGCTCATGCCTACAGAGGTGGAACTGTGGCCCGTGTAAATGGACCTTTCAACTTGTTTTCAGTATAATGGACAAGGTGATGGTGACAGAACAGAGAAAAATACTGACTAAAATTGCAACCCATACTTGGCCATGCAGCAAAGTTTTGACTACACACTTATTCAACCCCCATAGGTCCTAGACACAGATGTCAATCACATTGATTCACAATGCTCTGGAGGACACTTGGCTCTGTGAGTGGATGAGGGCAGATGTGACTTCACCAAGCTGCAGTGCTGTCATCTGCTCCCCTCATCGGATACACTATAGCAATGATTCTCAACTCCTGCCCTCAGGACCCAATAACAGGCCAGGATTTGATGAATCCATGTTAGAGCACAGGTGAGTTAATCAATGTGAATGAGCCTCTGATCACCACACCTGTGCTCTAGCAGAGAAATCCCTAAGTCCTGGCCTGTTAGTGGGTCCTGAGGACAGGAGTTGAGAACCACTGCACTATAGCATCTGACGAAATGAGCACGTGAGAGCGGATGCCAGCAGTGTAGCTTGGTGAAGTCACATCCACTCTCATCTGCACACATGGGGGGCATGGTGAAGGACCATGAATGCTGTTTTTGGTGATGAAGTTGAAGCGATCCATTCTACTGGTGGGAAAGTAGGGAAGCAGAGTCTTTAGGGTTGTCATACTGCTGGAGTACTGATAGACAATAGACTTCACAGCAGTGTGCAGAGTCACTCAGTTGCTGCAAGAGCAAATAGGGTACTAGCCTGCATAAAAAGAGGTGTATATGTACTGGATACTAATATTATCCTACCTCTATATAAATCCTTGGTCAGGCCTCATCTAGAATATGGGGCACAGTTTTGGGAATCAGTTCTTAAAAAAGACATTATTGAACTGGAAAAAGTGTAAAGACGTGCAACAGTACTGATAAAGGGATTGGAGGATCTGAGTTATAAAAAGACTAGAGAAAATGGGCTTGTTTACATTAGAGAATAGACGTCTCAGGGGTGATATGATTACCATTTACAAATACATTCAAGGTCAATACAAAGAACTATCCAATTAAATACTTAGGCAAAAAGCTGAGCTAAGAACGAGAGGTCATCCATTAAGGCTAGAGGAAAGGAGCTTTCGACTAAAACAAAGGCAGGCAATTTTTACAGTACGGGTGGTAATGGTATGGAATTCTTTGCCTCGGGATGTTGTACTTGCAGATACTGTAACTGCTTTCAAAAAAGCAATTGATGCCTACCTAGCACAGAACAACATTGAAAATTATGACAGGTGGCTTCAAAAGTAGATAGTTTGTTGATCCATGGAACTATCTGACTGCCATTGGGAGTCAAGAAGGATTTTTTTTACCCACTTGGGGCTAAATTGGAAATGGCTTCAGTGTTTTTTTTTTGTCTTCCTCTGGATCAACAGGGGTGTTTTGGCATGGGCTGGACTTGATGGACACATGTCTTTTTTCAGCCTCGTCAACTATGTTACTTTGTTACCTTCCACACTGCCAGCAGTATGACAACCCTGAATGCTAATGGAGAAATCCACCCCTCCCTTGCATCCCTAATTCTAAGTGCAGATGATGATGTGTTTCAATATTGCCAAGGAGATATGCTTGCCACACACTGCCAGACATAAATAACTATAATAATATTGTAGTGCAGGTATCTCTCTCCCCCACCCCCCGTGTCATGACACTTGTTCAGTTGCATTCTGTGGGAGAGGCGAAGCCTCTGGCTATGGTTCTTCATAGAATGTGATAGTAATAGCTTCATTACTTCCTGACAGTGTGATTCTTTAGAACTTTTGAATAAAACAACTGACAGCTGTCCAAGAGCTCTTGTTTTACGCTGAAGGAAAATACCTATAAACATATTAGGTTTAATTTGATGAATGACAGAAAGAAAAAGCCATTTAAATAGACATTTAGAGACATAGGAAAAGAGAAAACAAAAGTGACATGCCAAGTCAGACTAACTGCACAGTAAGAGAAAAATTTCAGGTCTCCAATACATTCAAAGTGTTAAAAGTCCCATTTAAAGCAATGGAAATTTTAGGAATGTTTACTTGGGTCCAGCTGGTTTGTGCCACAATTCCTCTTTTACTCTCTGCATATGGTGCTTAGAGATTCCTTAAAAAGGGGACTGTGTCTATAGGAATAAGTGGGTTTTAATGCATTCAACATAATGACTTCCTTCTGTTGGAGTTCTTCATACAGTATTCAGATATATCTATATAATATCTATATTATATGCAGTAGCATGTATTTGCTGTGCACCAAGTCCATGATCCTAAAGGGCCAAGAAAACTTTCTAAAGAATATCATTAATATATCCCTGTTCAATTACAGACTACAGGAAAGCTCAAACATAGAGTAAATCGATATAAATGACAGCTGTATGAAGGACACGTGCCTAAGCAAGTCCTTCTCTAAACAAATTAAGATCAATTTATTTCAAGGGTACAATTACCCTTTAACACATCAAATTCACTTACAAATATTCAAATATTAAGAAGCACAGCACACTATATTCATTTCTTATAAGACACTCATGCCTATCTCTGATATATGAGGTCAAATAAATATTAGCAATAGCCAAGACAGTACCAAATCTATAAAGTGACTATCTTAAACAATACATTTCAGAAGACTTACCTTTAAAGGCGGAGGTTTTATAGTTGTGTTCTATTGCAGCAACAATGTCTTTCCAGAAGTCATACTTCTTTTGCCCTTCAGTCTGAGAATTGGAAAAAAAGAAGACTCAAATGTAATTTTACACACACACTCAAAAGTAAACCAGTTCTGCAACCAGCCAAGTGTACCATATGAAAGAAATAGACCTGTCCACTGATTTACATTGGTCTTGCAACCCCTTGATACTAAAGAGGTGTCCACCTTATTTCTTCTCAATGTGTTGGAGACATCTGTAGCATTCAAGGAGTTAAAAGTACAATCTAAAGGGGAACTACCACCCGACACAATCTTTAGCTTCACTAAGTCTCCATCTGGCGACTAGCTGCTTAGTAGCGCTAGTCTCCAGAATAATTACCTTATTTAATAGATTTCTGCTCTCTTCCCCGGCTGACAGGCAGGATGGAGCACAGACATCTTGCCATTGTGACGTCCGTGCGCCTGCTCTGTCAGTCCCAGCCGGCTCTAGGAGGCGTTGCTAGGATCCATTTGGCTCCGGTTGGGACTGACAGCGCAGGCGTGTGGACGTCACTATGGCAAGATGTCCAAGCTCCGTCCTGCCTGTCAGCTTGGGAAGAGAGCAGAAATCTATTAAATAAGGTATTTATTCTGGCGACTAGCGCTACTAAGCAGCTAGTCGCCAGATGGGGACTTAGATTGTGTTGGGTGGTAGTTCCCCTTTAAATCAATCAGTGGAATTTATATTTGTTGCCTATGATGCAGCTGGCTTCACCCATAATTTCTCCAAGTTTGCTTTTATACATTGTAGAGGATACAATATACTGTAAGTACTTTCATCATATGGAATGTATACAGTAAATATTCTGAAACACTGTGTCATTCTTAAACATACAGTAAAATACATGCAACCTGTTGTACTTCTGATGTATAAATGGAGTAAAAGTAGCTTACATTAATCATACTTGCCAACATTTCCAAAAAATGTTCAGGGATATATCCCCTGGGCAGTCACATGATGGAGTATCACTAGCTGTCTATAGTAGTGTTTCTTAACATTAGTCTACTGGGCACAGTCAGCTTTTCGATATATGCTTAATCACTAGGCTGACCATATTTCCTTGAGACAAAAATGGGACGGGGTGTGAGACAGACGGACAGTGGGACTCCGTCACTCCAAATCCGATTATAGTAAGCTGCAAGCAGCGAGAACACGTTTGCTCCGTCTCCTACTAGTGGTGTTCTCTCTCTGGCCAAAAAAGTCTGCCCCTGAAGTAAATAGGAACTCTTTATCACTCACATTAGTGGTTTTACTGTTTTTACTGTATGCACTGATTACCATACAGTCTTATGACTCGTCGTCATATCACTGTCTAAGAGACTCTATGGTAATTTGCCATATACTTGAGAGTCGTAGACAGTTATGAGTCACTTGAGTCATAAGACTCTATGGTAATCAATGTGTACAGTAAAACCACTAGTGTGACGAAAGGAAGTTCCGATTTACTTTAGCTTATGAGAAATAAAAAAGCCGCATTCAATATTTTACAAAAAATTAAAAACGATATATGTTATATTAAAAACAGGAGAAAATTGACATTTATATTAAAAAGACGGGGCGGTCTGGGAATATGAAACTGTACATATTAAAACTGTACATATGCTCATCCTATTAATCACAGGCATGTAATCAAGCCCTTGTGATTTAACTGCCTGTGAAAACCTAACCTGTTGGTCTTCCTTGAGGACTGGAACTGAGAATCACTGGCCTGTAGTATCCTATAGTTCAACCTTGGCAGAAAGCCTCATGCAACAGAGCTGCAATTGTATAGCATTTCCCACACCAAAATACTTCACAAACTTATATAAATAGGTATTACTAAAGCATCTCAAGAAACTCCTAGCCTATTTACTTTTTAATGAAAAGCACACCGTACAAATAGAATGGGTTCAATTAAAAGTCAAACACCGGGAACAAAAGCTGGGATGACAGACAGCCAAAACTAGGTTCTGTCTTTGGAAAGCCAGACACTTGGCATGTATGCATTACTAGTAAAGAACAAATTTCCCTTGTCTGCAATGCCCACTGTAGTCTATTAGAGAACTCTTGGTTTGAAACCCTATGACAAAAGTATGTGAATGAGGCTCAAATGCAGTGGGGGACAAATGAGGCCCTCCAGTTCTGCTAGGGGGATGATGGGAGTTGTAGTCCAGCAAGAACTGGACAGATACATGTTGCCCCATCCTACTTTAATGTATTTTCCTGATTTAAATAAATAAATAATAATAAACACTCTCGCACATGTTCCCTCCATGTGAACATATTTTGGTGGCCAGAGAGCTATCCAATGCAAAGGAAAAATTGCTAGCATCCAAGGGGTTAACATGTAGGGGTCACTCAGATGAATACACGATCTAACTCTTATTCTCTTTTGGCCATATGTGGAAAGACTAACTGGAGAAATTCTGGATTGCATTGTAGAAAACAAATTAAAAAAAAAAAATCCCCAAATTACCATTGAATTGAATCGGGCACATTTAGATCAATAAACATGTTTATTTCTCCTCTATGGTGCAGATAGTTTGGGCTAGAAATGATCCACTCTTCTCCTGTGAGTATGGCCCTCTGAGTGGTACAAAACTGTGAATGATGTAATCCAGGTGTTCACAACTTATGACTCTCCAGCTGATGGAGACTACAACTCCCATCATCCCCAGGCAGTCAGAGGCTGCCGCCCCTGAGGTAGGTTATAAGAAGTACAGTGGAAACAATTAATCAATAAGTCGGCATGTGAGAAAACACCTTAAAGCCTAGACAGCACTAATTTAGGCTGTAATCCTTACTAAAACAAATCCTAGTGGTTTGATTGTTTTCAGTAGAATTGAAAAATATAAACAGAAGCATGGAAAACAACAAGTAGCAATTCCCAGCAGTTACTACTTGTATTAGTAACATGTAAGAAACTTGGAGGAAGAATGTACTCATTTTCTCTGCTGGGTCATTGGCATACAAATCGTGTTCCTGCTTTTCACGGTATATATACAAGAATTAGTATGTTCTAATGCAAGCATATCAAACTCAGGTACAGCTGAGTGCCATATACATAGCTGAGGGCCATATACTCCACATATGAATCCAAGTAATGCAACAAAAATGGCTGTTGGTGTCTTCTACCATGGGCTGGGGTGTCATACATGCCACTCATACACTGTCTCACACCCTAACATAGTTCCATTGTCGAACACTCCAGTCATGTTCCACTGGCCGTCACAGGACCACACACTGATCACAGTCTTGTTCACTGTCCATTAGCAGTCATAGAACTATGCATGTATTAACACCTCAGCTTTATTTCATTGGCTACTGGAAGTCACAGACCCACACATACAATGTCTGATGGGTGACAGGAGGGACTTGTATAAGCTTGGGACACTTCATTAACCCTTTGAGTGCAAAGCAATGCGTTGTGTACCACTCTGGCACTCAAAGGATTAAATGGATCCTCAAGATGGTATTAACCCTTTGAGAACCATGCCCCACTGGTCCACAAATTGTTAAACAGAATGGGCAGGATGTTACCATGGCAGTTCTGGAAATCCATAGCCTAGGATAAAGAGCTGCTGCTACTACCACAGAACTCCATGACTGCAGCTCCACAGTGTTGCTTCCAATGCTATAGCAACAGAGAGCTGGCTAATTTGTTCTACGGCCTTGCTGCGCGGAGTTAATCAAAGCAAGACAGCAGGACACACGAGCTGGCTCTCTGTTGCTATAAGATTAGAAAGTAACACTGTGAAGCCTCAAGCACAGAGTTCTCTGGTAGAGACAACACTTCTTCCTGGGATAGGAACCAACATAGTAGCACTCTGGCTATTTTGGTTAAATGGAGGACCAGAGGGGTACGGTCCTCAAAAGGTCAATAACATACTAGGGTTCCATTTTTAAATACTATGTGAGCCAGGGCCACAATTAAAACAGGGACTTCCCATACCTTCATTAGAATGGAGACCCAGGCCTAATACATGCAGCGCAGGTCTCTTATCCCTAATGATGGGAGCAGAGAGAAGAGACATATGTGCTGTGTATGTGGTCATGTTGAAATTAACCATATTTCGGCATAAGGTTCTAAGCTGCTTTGTTGCAACTGTAATCAAAATATTGGCTTCCATAAATAGTGACAGGTAAGGGTGGGTTGCCCAGGGCTTTTGCAAGGCTGTAATATCTGGGTAGTGGGAAGTCCAACGCAGTGTAAACTTGATATGCTGTTGGGGCTGCAGTATATCAGTACCGTAGTAGCATGAAGAATGGGGGCTTCATGTCTGACATGCATGCTGTAGAACATACCAGTGTTCATGCTCCAGTATCTGTATCATTAAAGGGGCCCTATAACCTAAAAGAAACATCAGAAATGTTTAAAGAGATTTCATAATTACCTATACGTTGTATTAACCAATTTTTATTTACAAACTATTTGTTTTTAATTTAGTTATATGTTTAGATTATGCTAGTGAAGACATACAGTGCAGACACTTCCACTATTAGCTCTACATTACTTTTGCCATGAACTGCTACTGAACCGTTTTAGTGCTAGGGGAAGTGGCAAATGAACTGCTGAGGAACATCACTAAATTGTGAAATTAATATAAATTAAATTAGCATAATCTATAAACCTAAAAAAACTCTATAACTAGTTTTGTAAAAAAAAAAAAAATGGCTAATATATAATGTCCCTTTAAGATTTTAATGCGCGCAAGTCCCACATACGACATCTGTAGAATACTCGGGAAAACTGCTCAATTTTACATTGGTTTCCTCAGCAGCTTGTTAGTACATAGCAGGAAACAAGATGCAGTGGAATGGAACATCCATACACTTCACTATAGCCCTCCCCTTGAGACAAGCAGTGTAAATAGGGACATTTCCAGCTTGATAAATAACAGGGTGTATTTTAGAGCAGAATCATAATAGTACATCACTGTAACGGATCGTACCCGTTACTTGAGCCCTTGTCTGGACCTCAAACTATTTATCCAAAGACTATGGACATTTATTACTGTTTGGACTCTGTGCTGTGCCTTGGCGTACAAACTGGCCAGCTATTCCCTAAGAGAAAGACTTACATTCATAGACTTTGTATCACATACTATGTTTAATGTATGTCGAATGTTTTAGTTATTGTATGTAGTATGTTTGAGGGTTTACACACTCACCGATTACCAGTCGGTGGGGACCGGCGAGGTGTGCGATCAGCGCCACCGGATCGAACGTTCGGCGGCGGGGACAAGAGGTGAAAGCTGGGTCACTCAAAACCTGGGAGTAGGCATGCACATATCTTCCATAGCCTAAGATGTGTATTGCAGCCACTCCAGCCATTTGACTATGTGTACTGTAGCTAGACCCCCTGCTGTGTTTTAATTAAGCCACTGTGAACTGCAGTCAGACCCCCTGACGTATGGTAATTAGTTCAAGCCCTCAAGTCTTTGTTCAATCAAACCCTTTTGTATCTGAAATGTAATCCTGTCTAAGTTATTGTATCTGTTAAGACCATCTGCTGTTGGCCTTTTCTCTCATGTAACGTGATTGGATTAAGCCCTTTTGTATCTAGTTTCCCCATACAGTCCACTGTGAAAGTTGTATATAAATATCTGTGGGTTTTGACAATAAAGTGAGTTGTGTTTTGGAGTGAACCAGAGTCATGGAGTCTTGTGTGTTCCTATGGTATTAAAGTGGCCACTCTACCGCCCATCTAACCCCCGGTTCCTGCATCGTTTGTCCGCCTGCTGCCAGTATCCGGCTACCCATCTTCGGATCCTGTCAGGCGGCAACGTAGACTCTGCCTTGCTTTTTCCTGTTTCCACTACAAGCTTCGAGTCGAGCACAGGAGTGCTCGAACGGCTTGGCAACCGCTACCTGTGTTCATGCGACATTTTACCTGTTTCTCGTAGCCCGGGGGTAGAGGCTTCACTCTCTGCTGCCCGGTGTTCCGGTCCTACTACTTTAGACGGTTCGAGAGCCCGTTGACCCCTCCACGATCCGCATCCTTCGAGGTAGAGTCGGCTATTCCGGGGTTCAACGCCACTTTGAGTCAACCACCGGTCCGGTTATCTGCTCGACTGGTGCATCCGACGGCGCCAGTCCGGCGTCGAAAAGGAGAGACCCAGGAACGAAGGCGGAAGGCGACGCGGTCCCTTCTTAGCTGCAATTGAGTTATGGCGGATGCTTTTGGCTCATATGAGAACTGATTCAAATTAATCCAGTTCCAGTGGAGGTTCAGGCTGGGCGATATTGTAGATGACTTTATCCCAGAGCTGGGTGGTTGTATCACAGAGGAGTTACGGATGGAAGACACCTACTGGGCTCTGGTAAATCACATGGAACGGGAGTATGGCCTCGAGCCCCCAGTAACCTTCTCCCCAGCCCGCTTGTGATGTGAGATCCAAGGGCTGGTGTGGGATGCCTATCTTTGGGATCTGAACTTTGGCAGTCCAGGAAACGACCGCTTCTGGGAAGTGTTGGCCAAACTAGAGTATACGCTAGGGGGGTACGTTCCCGTGAGCCTACAAGAGGACTTGAGAGATACAGTCAGTTGGGAGTGTAAGGTGGAATGCATGTATGCCAGATTATTGCAAGAAATCTGGGAGGCCCTAGAGGAAGAAAAAGACTGGGGGGGTTACTCATCTGAGGAGGACCTCAGTGGAGCTGAGGACTTGGATGGAGTTTTATCTGTTCACTCCACACTGGTGAGAGGGAATGCGTTCCTCACCAGTGCCCCTTGTGTTTTCCCCACATCAGGGAGTGGGATAACGGTCCTCTCTGATAACCCTTTGCCCCTGGATGATGTTTTGCCTGAGCCGAGGAGTGGGAATGCGTTCCTCCTCAGCCAAGAAGATGCCTCGGCATCAGGGGATGGGCCAGACATCTCCCCTAATAGGCATGTGGCCCCTTTCCCTGCTTTCCCAGCTGCGGTGGATGAGACGCAGGTCCCCACCAGCAGCAATTGTATGCCCCAACTGATGGGTAGGAGACAGCCCATCAGTCCCTGTGAACCCCCTGCTGTGGTGAGTGTGGAAGAGCTCACCAGCAGCCCCAAAGAGATGCCCCATGTTGTGTTGGGAAATGCCCTGGGAGAGGAGCAGTGTGTGCTCCCCAGGGCCGCGGATGATGCCGCCTTGAGGGATGGGACCGCGGTCTCCCTCAAGGCAGAGAAGGGCCTTGCGAGTGATGGCCTGCAAGAGGAGGACCCCAGCGGGCTGGAAGAGAGCAGTGCTGCTGGCCCTCCTGTGGATATGTTTTGTGAACTGGTGGGTAGAAAGGAGTGCCCCACCAGCCCCCCTGTGAACCCTGGCCTGGTGAGTGGGAGCGAGCTCACCAGGGCCTGGGAAACCCCTGCTGCGGTGGAAGAGATACAGGTCCCCACCAGCATCCCCAGTCCGTCCCCTGTTGTTGTTGCCCTGGAGAAGGGGAAGATTGTGTTCTCCAGGTACCTGGATAAAATTGCTAGGAGGATTGGAAGAATCTTCCTTCTAAAGAAAAGTGGTGGCCCTGATGTGGGGGCCCAAGAAGACAAGGAGATCAGCAGATTGCCCCTTTGCAGTGCTGATGCCTTTGATACCAGCCCTATGGACTGTAAACTGGTGGGTGGCAGCAAGCCCACCAGCCCTTATGGGACCCCTGGCCTGGTGGATGGGAGCGAACCCACCAGGCCCTGTGAACCCCTGGCTGGGGTGAGTGGGACAACAGTCCTCACTCCCAGCCCCACTGCTGTTTTCCCTGTCCATGTGACCCTTGGCCTGGTGAGTGGGAGTGAGTCCACCAGGCCCGATGTGTCTTTGGCAGTGATGAGTGGGACATCAGTCCTCATCACCAGTCCCCCTGTTACTGCCCCTTCCCTGGAGACCCCCAGCTTGGTAAGTGGGATTGCGGTCCTCACCAAGGATGCTGTTTGTGCCCTTGTTACCTGTGAACTGGTGGGTGGGAGTGCGCTCCCCATCAGCCCCCCTGTGACCCCTGACCTGGTTAGTGGGACCACAGTCTTCACCAGTGAGGTTGTTATGCCCCCTGGATTATCTGATCTCTGCCTGGTGGGTGGGAATGTGTTCCCCACCAGGCCACCTGCAACCTTGGATGGCCCTGCACCGGGGGAGGAAACCCTCAGCACTTTGAGTTTTTCTCTAGCCCAGGAGAGTGGGAATGACATCCTCTCCTATCCCTCTGGGGCACTTGGCCAACTAAAATGGGGAGATGTGCCCATCTCCCCACACATTGTTTCCCAGGCCATTGAGAGCTCAAAGATCCAGTCACTGCAAAGAGATCCCCCCTATAGACTGGCTCTGGACCCTGAGCCACTGGCCCCAGATCCATAAAGTTTGGACCCAGCTCTGCATGGAGCATGGCCCAGGAGAAGCCTCCCACCATGGTGCTAGCCAGGACCAGGAGACACCAGTTTCCCTGGCCCAGGACCAAGGACCAAAATTGTATTCCTGGCCCAGGACAAGGAGCTTGTGCATCATTTCCAGGCCCGGACAAGGGGCTCACATTTTCTCCTGGCCCAGGACAATGGGCTCCACACTTGTGACTGGCCTAGGACCAAGGCCTCCGGACTAATGAACTGTCCAGACAAGTGGCTAACAGCACCAATGCTCTCCTAGAGTCCCAAGCCGCAACTGCTGGCTTGGTACAAAAAAGGGGGAGAAATGTAACGGCTCCTACCTGTTACTTGAGCCCTTGTCTGGACCTCAAACTATTTATCCAAAGACTATGGACATTTATTACTGTTTGGACTCTGTGCTGTGCCTTGGCATACAAACTGGCCAGCTATTCCTTAACAGAAAGACTTAAATTCATAGACTTTGGATCATATACTATGTTTAATGTATGTCAAATGTTTTAGTTATTGTATGTAGTATGTTTGAGGGTTTACACACTCACCGATTACCAGTTAGCAGGGACCGGCGGCGGGGACAAGAGGTGAAAGCTGGGTCACTCAAAACCTGGGAGTAGGCATGCACATATCTTCCATAGCCTAAGATATGTATTGCAGCCACTCCAGCCATTTGACTATGTGTACTGTAGCTAGACCCCCTGCAGTGTTTTAATTAAGCCACTATGAACTGCAGTCAGACCCCCTGACGTATGGTAATTAGTTCAAGCCCTCAAGTATTTGTTCAATCAAACCCTTTTGTATCTGAAATGTAATCCTGTCTAAGTTATTGTATCTGTTAAGACCATCTGCTGTTGGCCTTTTCTCTCATGTAACATAATTGGATTAAGCCCTTTTGTATCTAGTTTCCCCATACAGTCCACTGTGAAAGTTGTATATAAATATCTGTGGGTTTTGACAATAAAGTGAGTTGTGTTTTGGAGTGAACCAGAGTCATGGAGTCTTGTGTGTTCCTATGGTATTAAAGTGGCCACTCTACCGCCCATCTGAGCCCCGGTTCCTGCATCGTTTGTCAGGCGGCAATGTAGACTCTGCCTTGCTTTTTCCTGTTCCCGCTACAAGCTTCGAGTCGAACGGCTTGGCAACCGCTACCTGTGTTCTTGCTACATTTTACCTGTTTCTCGTAGCCCGGGGTAGAGGCTTCACTCTCTGCCGCCCAGTGTTACGGTCCTACGACATTCGATGGTTCGAGAGCCCGTTGACCCCTCCACGATCCGCATCCTTAAGAGTCGGCTATTCCAGGGTTCAACGCCACTTTGAGTCAACCACCAGACTGGTTATCTGCTCGACCGGTGCATCCAACGGCGCCAGTCCTGCATCGAGAAGGAGAGACCCGGGAACGACGGCTGAAGGCGACGCGGTCCCTTCTTAGCTTCCGTTACAATCCCTTTTTGCTATGACTGTGCATTCCCTGAGCAACAAAATAATGCAAAGAATAGCGGTTCCAGAAAGAAATTCTCCTATTCCTGTAACTATTTACCTTAAAGGGATAGTAATGTTTTATAATAAAAGCAGCTCTAATTCATCTTCATAGTATTTGGGCCATGGAGAGTGTTATTTCAATTCTGTCACAGTTGTAGTTCAAGAGTAATTGAATGATAACGTATCCCCCTCCCGCCCCTTTTACTGATGTAACACTGTTCAGCTTAGAGCAGCAGGGAGTGTCCAGGTAGACTGAAGAGAAGGACAATCTTCAATTAAGATAAGGAAAAAAGCTGAAAAACCTGTCAAGGGGGGTAGGGTTTTCATTGTTCTCACAGTAAGAAGATTGATCCTTGATGTGAGCTGTCTGGTCTATGGACTGCATTCCACATCTGAGGAGAGGGGGCTTATACTAGGTAAAAGGGGCGGGAGGAGGAAACTTTATCATTCAATTACTCTTGAACTACAATGCTCACCGTAATGAAATAACACTCTCTATGGCTCAAATACTATGAAGATTAATTGTAGCTGCTGTTTTTGTGAAACATTACTATTCCTTTAATTTCTTATTAGTTGTTTTTTTTCCTGCCACACTTTCTACTGATAAAAACTGATTTCATTCTAGTATCTCCTCTATGGATCAGTTCCCACTGGCAATTTTTTTGATGAGCTGAAATCGTATATAAAAGCACATAACGCGTTGCATGCGATTAGCATGTTTTTTTCAATGTGTTTTGATTTGTATGATTCTGTTTCCAACCTCTAATGTTTTTCTTCAGATTCAACACTGCAGTTTCAACAACACACAGTAATTGTGTTGATGTGAGATATTTGGGGTGTTACAATTGAAATTAATACAAATTTTATGTACTTGCAATAGCACTGACTCTTCAAAAGTTGCAGAAAGATGTGTTACATTGCAGTAGGTGCTGCATTTTTCAGTGGAGCAATTTGAGGTAAACCAAATGCAAAGTATATAAAATTAACCCCTTAAGGACCTATGAGGGTCCGGTTCAGTCAATGCTTGTTATACCCTTAAGGACCCATGACGGAACTGGACTGTCATGGAATTCCGGGCTCCCCTCGCGGCTGCACTCCGTTCGGGGAGTCCGGAACCCAGCTGCGAAAAAAAAAAAAATGCTCCGTGGTCCTTAACGGACCTCAAGGTGCGTGCTCGGCCGGTCGTTAATGGGTTAAGTCTCTAGGTTGGGGGTGGGCAACCAGACGCTGGCAGGTGGGGAATAATGGGAGCTGTAGCCCACAATTGCAAGGTCTCAGATTGCCCACCCCTGCTTTGAATGTTAGAGAGATCTCCAATGCATTGCTAGCAATAAGATGGAGACATCTCAAGCGCACAAAAGGTTAAAAATCTAGTATAACCCCTCAACGACCGGCCTCGTGGCTAACAATTAAAGCTTTGAGTGCCAGATGGGTAGCAACACATTGCTTTGCAATGCGTTGCGTACCCCTCTGGCACGCAAAAGGTTAAGGTCCACGGAATTTTTCTTTTTTTGGGGTTTTTGCTAAATGGATTCAGGGGTCCCCTAGCGGTTTACAGCCGTGCAGGGACCCCTGAATTCCACTACGTGCCAGGACCGTTATGGGTCCTTAGCGCAAGTTTACCCATGGCGGTCCTGGCACGTAATGGATCCTTAAGAGGTTAAATCAATGGGAATTTGTAGTTGCCCATGTACAGATGCAACCATCCTTAACTGGTGATTTTAGGAGTTAAATGGGATCTCTAACCCCTATAAAAGTTAGGCTTATTAGTTACAGTATATAGTGATGAAAACATTATTTATTTAAAAAAAAACAAAAACACGCTTTTTGGGCTAAAATTATTGATTGCAACGTGCCCTGCTCCCTACTTCCGCATACACTGGTCTTGCCACTTTGCCTCTGCTCCCTTCCCACTACCCTGGCTGGGTAGTGGGAAGGAACAGTGGCAGAGCAGCAAGACCAGTGTATGCGGAAGTAGGGCGCAGGGCACTATGTAATCAATAATTTTAGCCCAAAGGGAGTTTTTTTTTTTTTTAAATAAATAACGTTTTCATCGCTAACGCTACCTAATAAGCCTAACTCTTACAGGGGTGAGAGATTGCTGAATTTTTATTTCTCTCCTATGGTATAATTGAATTGCTTCAAAATTGTTCCTCTTTAGCTTGATGAACAAGGCCCCAACTGTACGCAATCTCAACATAATTCCTTGCTGAAGATTGCTGTAGATGTTTATACGTACCATTTCTAAGGAATCTACAATTTTGGCACACAGAAGAGCTCCAGGTAGGTCAAAATAGTTGTCATAAAAGTAATATTTAGCTGTCAAGAGAAAAAAAATTGAGTTTATTTTTTGTGTTTAATGAACAGGAAATATACACAAGAACATAGACACAACAATACCGAGGCTGCTTTCTAACACTACAGCACTTACAGGCTTAATTCATGAAGATGTGTCACTGTAGAACAAACCAACTGAAATGTAAAGTTCCACTGATTTAAAAGTACCTTTTAATGGCTTGAAGGCTAGATGAGTCAAACACATTGTTCTGTGATGCACTGGAGTCTACTCTAGCCATCAAGGGGTTAAAAGCCCCATATAAAATCATTGGGAATTTTGGAAATGGTTATGTGTCACCAAGCAATGGTTTGCTCTAGAACTGTCTCATGGCCTTTAAAGGCAACTATGATTTGATAGCTCTCTATCATCAGATTTGCTCCCATGGGAGAAGATTGTAGAATAAGCAGGGGCTGTATTGTGAACACCAGTAGAACCACAAGGGAGAAGAATTGGGGTCTGAAAAGAGACCCCTGATGCCCCCCTTCCCCCCCAGGAACACACTGTACTATATTGTGTGGATAGTTTCCTGTCTTGCATGATGCAGGTCCCAACAGACCCACTGTATTGGGCTTGAAAGCCTGATACAGCAGATCTATGAGAAATGTGTTATCAAACATGGATTTTGTGGTTGAAAGCCATAGACTTCCAGGTTGCCGTTCAGTAGAGGGTGTCAGTTTTATTACCACCTCAAAAGGCTGACAGAAGTCATTTTTTGAGCTGTACAGAAGAGTCCTTGGCTTTTAACTCCTATTGGAGACTTAGTAAAACCTGATAATTGCTCTTGAGGGAAAAAAATGTAAAAAAAAAAATGCAAACACTGGGTGTTCAACTAATTCAAGAAGTTCCAGAAACGTAGAGCTGAATGTAATTTATGGTCCTATTTGGCAAAACGTTTGGTAAATCTGAATTGTGTGATATATATTTTTTTGTTTTGTCCATTGTATAGGCACAGACTTTAAAGGGGAACTATAACCTAAGAATAAGTGGCTTTTAATTTGTTTATCAGAATGATTTGCCTAGGTAGTTGCCCTTCAAACAGCAGTATGTTCTTTCAATTTACTGTTTTTGTTTGCATTTCATCTCTGATTTACTGTAGTGCAAGTCTAGAGAACATTATGAGCAATTCAGTTCAACTGAAGATTATTGTTTACTGTGAGGAGGTGTGACCTAGAGATAGCCATTAGCCAAGATCACTATATACAGGAAACTGCAGATATAAAGGCTATATATAAAATGACATACCTGACTGCTATATGTAGAAAAAGACAAATAGAAGGTGCCCGATGGTACAGTATAATCGGATAAGCAGTCAAATCCAAAAGATATAAATGGGTACTCAAGTAAATGATAATCTTCAAGGGTATCAGCTGACAAATGCGCTTGCAGAGAGTGGTGCAGGGGTTCAGCTCCAAAAGAATTTCAAGCAATGTTCAATACAGCTCCAAATGTAAAAAAAAAAAAAAAAAATTATTAAAATGCCGCTTTATCAAAGAAAGTAACCAGGTAAATAATACATAAAAAAAATGTTTTGTGTTGTTTTTGTTCGATTTATTTATTATTTACCCAATTACTTTCTTTAATAAAGCGGCAGTTCATGCTGCGAAATGCATTAGTATTGCTGGGTTTTAATTTTTTTTTTATTGTTTTGAACATTGCTTTAAATGTTTTTGGAGCTGAGCCCCTGCATCACCAGAAAGGAGACGGGATAAACTATCTGCAAACAGATTTGTCAGCTGATACTCTTGCTGACAATCATTTATGTGAGTACCCATTTATATCTATTGGATTTGACTGTATATTTGATTATAATGTACCATTGGGCACCTTCTGTTTGTCTTTTTCTACATGTGGTTGAGTGTTTTTGGGAGAACAAAGTTGAAAGTAATGCCTTTTTCAAGATTATACTACATTGTGGTGTGTGGCTGTTTTGGGGCAGCCTGAATATTCCACAGAAGCGTATTAAAGCGGAACTACCACCCGACACAATCGTTAGCTTCACTAAGTCCCCACCTGGCGACTAGCTGCTTAGTAGCGTTAGTCGCCAGAATAATTACCTTATTTAATAGATTTATGTTCTCTTCCATGGGTGACAGGCAGGACGGAGCGCTGACATCTTGCTTCAGAAGATGAGCACACAAGATCCCGGTCAGCCCAGCACTCATGATGTATACCCTGCTTGCCATGGCTATAACAGGACACTGTCTGTGGTGATCAGCTGGCCTCTGCATGTGACAGCTGCGGGACAAACACAGCTAACCCTGGGATACAGCAAGCAGGATCAACTAGGAGTGAGGTGCTGCCACAGCATATTGTAAAAAAAAAAAAATCACCTCTCAGTCCCACTGTTGAGCTAATCCCCATGGTGAATCGAGTCATGCAATGCATGATTACCTGGATTCTGCCAGTCTCTGATGGCTCTAGTAAGTTCCTGCTCTGACTCACATAACTTCTCTGATCTCTGCACAGCGCAGCATGCTTGCTCACTACTGCTACCAATGAGGGCAAGGGTGGATTACAGGGTACTCTGTGCCCATTTTATGGCACAGCGCACATATGGCCAATCAACTTATTTTCTGCTTCTCGCCACCTAGTGAGCCAAGTGGCTTAGGGATCTATGGGGGAACGTGAACTGCTGAGATTTGAGACATAAAAACAAATGGGAAGAAGCTTGGGAAGCTATGGGGGAGGCAAATTGCCGCCCCTGTCCAAGTGCCGCCTGGGTTCCATGGACCCACAGGGACCCATGTAAGGGCAGGGTCTGCCTGAGATACCTGGAGGGTTATGCACTAAGGTATGATAAAGAGTTGATAAAAGTGGAGATTACTTCCCCAGTGATATCACTTCCCCAGTTCCTATGTTATTCTGTAGTGGCTATGTACTAAAATCCAGAAAGTTGGCGAAATCTTAGTACATTGGCTCCATAGAACAACATAGGAATTGAAGAAATTATATCACTGGAGAAGTAATCTCCACTTTATAACCTTCCTATCACACCTTAGTGAAACTCACACCTTAGTGAATCTTGCCTTCTGTTGTAGTGCCTTCCCCATCTTGTACTGAGAAAGTGAAGGATCTGAGCCACAACCAGAGAAGATTTCTTGAAATTGAGAACCCAACCATGTAGCTTCAGAACACCCAGTCTGAATGTGAAGAGTCTCCTCTGAAGGAGCCTTCAGCAAAAGGTCATCCAGGTGGAGAGCGACAGAAATACATAGAGAACAGATGTAAGCCACCAGAGATGTCATGACCTTTGTAAAAACCCACGATGTGGAGGCCAGCCCAGAGGGAAGGGAGGTGAACTTAAAATGATGGTCTTGAAAGGCAAACCACAGAAAAGGCTTATGATCAACCTGGGCATATGCAAATAAGTTTCCTTTAGGTCTAGGGAAGCCAAAATATCCCCCTGGACACATGCCAGCAATGATTGAGCAGAAAGACCCCTTCTTGAACTGAGGAGCTAGAACAAAACAGCTGAGAAATGTTAAGTCCAGAATAGGATGGTATATGCCATCTTTTTTCAGGACTATGAAAATGTTGTAATAGAATCCCGTGAACCTTTCCTGAGAAGGAAGAGGTACAAAAAACTACATATATCAGGCAGGCTTGTCAGCTTTGGGCTTCTGCCAGGCTTCTTGCCTGCCCAGGTCTGCTTGGTTTTTGAGGTAGAACATGCCTGGATTGCTAAGAGTATCGGTACCTTGGGTACATTACTGTACTGTTCGAGCAACAAAAACCAACGAGTAACCTGTGACAACAAAGTACTTTTGTTTCCAGTGGCATGGCTGATAAACCTCTTAAACTGTGAGCCAAACAGCTGCTTGCCCACAAAGGGAAGAGACACCAAAGACTTCTTAAAAGACCGATCCACTGACTAAATCTTACCAGTAATTCTAGCGATGTCAAAGGCTGCTTCAGTAAGATTGGCATTAGCCTCAAGGATCTTGGATATAATCACAACGAGATACTTCTTAGCTGCTTACACTTGGGTTGCACCTAAATCTAAACCAAACAGCCATAGCCCTATTCACCTGAGCAATAGCAAAGGTAAAGCATAAAGTGGCACCAGAGGCCGCAAATTTGTCCTTCAAAAGAATCCATGCTCTTGACTGTTTGATATTTGAGTGCCATAGCATCTGCAAAGCTGTATTCTTAGCTAGAAGAGAAATTGGGGGCCACCACAGAGGGAGCAATCCACTGCGCTAAAGCCTCAGCAAAAAAAGGGTACAGGAGAGAAATATACCAAAGACGGAACAGCTTCCTGCAGGCATCCTCTATTACACCAGGAATACCTGGTCTAAAAGAATAGTGAAGAGGAAAAAGAGCAGCCTCCTTTTTGCATCTTTTGAAAATATCACGGGAAGAAAAAATAGAATATGAGGCCTCTCAGACCTTAAGCATCTCCAGAAAAACCAGGGCCTTCTTCATAAGAATCCCCAACAGAAGGACAAATCCATGTCATCTACATCAGCTTCTCCTTCATCACGGGAGGAATATCCAACAATCTGAGCATCACCATCTTTAACAAAGAGCCTTTTAGGGGCACAAAGTGACCCTGGAACCAAAAGCCCAAGTACCCATGGACATAGGAAGGGGTAGACCTCTCTGTGGAAATTATGATTTTAACTCATGAAGGGCCTGTTCAAAACATGAGGGCCCCAGAGCTTGTGTGGTGAACACAGGGCAAGAGGGACATAGAGCACCAGAAAATTCCCTAGGAAGACCAATCTTGCATGAGGAGCAATAGGTTAGAAGGGTTAAAGGACCCCCAAAACCTTAGTAGCCTTAGTCTTGTCCATATCTCCCTTAGGCTCTGACATAGCCGAGAGAGACTTTAAGTATGAAGGAAAAACAGTAAATGTATAATAAGTACTTATATAGCTTTAAAAGTACTTATCTGACTGAAGTGGGTTAATTTGGCAGGCAAGGAGGGAGAGACCAGCCTCCATGTAGCAGGCTGATTCCAAAAAAAGGAAGCGGGTCAGCATGGGACCACCCCATTCTGTGCCCAAAAGCCCAGGACAAACAGGCTTATTACAACTATAGCTTCCCCATTATTAAAATGGGTCAGTGGCTCTCCAGCTGTCAGTAAAAAGCACCCCCGGGGGATATGTGGGGTGTCCACTAGATATTAGGTAATGTTAGAAGCACTACCAGTCCCTTACAGCTGTCAAAATTCATATACAGACATTATGGCCACCGCACTTGCCCATTCTTAAAGGCACTGCAACCTCCACCAAAATATACTATATATATATATATATATATATATATATATATATACACACACACATATACACACACATACATATAGTATAAGTAAATAACAGTTAAAATAGAAGTTAGATAAGTCACTGTCAAAAGAGGACTATACTCAAAATAAAGAGAGAGTCAAAATAAACGAAGTTATAAAATAATAATATGCAAAAGCCAATGAAAAGGTTAGATGAAAGGGAAAAATCCCACTGTGTAGCAACAGAGGAATATAAGAAGACAAGAACAGACTGGAACTATAGCTACTGCACCAGGTCACATAAACTTTCTCTTTGTTGGTCTTCCTCAGAATCCATTGCTCCCTCATGTATGGGCCTTCCTAATTTTCGTCATATTTTACACTCGTAGATGAACACAAATAGCTCTTTAAATCTAGCTCGTTACACCTGTTCACTCAAATCTACAATTGGGAGTCCTGACTTTCCAGACGGCCTCCACTCCTAAATGCTCCAATTTTAAAAGCACAAATCCCTGGACGCTTTACTCCCTTTAAATCACTGTTCTAATTTCTCACAATGGCCCTTCTGCAGGATAAACTTTGTTTCCCCATGATCCCCTGGTGGCCACTACACCAAGTGAAGCATTGGTTCCACTCCATGTACCGAAATTGCTCCGCTCCTTGATGTCTCACAACATTAGAGAAAACCTTATATGACCCCCCTTTTCTCTTCGCCCTCTCTCCTTTTGCCACTCTCTCCTGCTTTCATCTCTTCCTGACTTGAAACCCCATTTTCTAGCAGTATGGGATAAGGAACTCAGGACTTCAATAACTATGACCCAATGGGCCTTGATCTTCCAGTCTCAACGCAAGTCAGCAATATCAGAATGAGGGAAATTAACTTTAAACTTCTATCTCATTGATACTTCAACTCCCCCCCAGCGCATTTCTCATTTCTCTCCCTCATCATCTGACAAATGCTGGAGATGTCATATACACACAGGCTCCACGCTCCACTTTTGTTGGGCTTGTCCACTTATCTCTCCATATTGGGTCTCTATACTGAATTACATCCACAACACATTAGATCTTCAACTCCCCTCTGACCCACTATTCTGTTCTTTCCTGCACTTAGTACACCGCAAAGACCCTCTCTTATAGAGTGGGCCTGCCTACCTGTCCTTCTTAACGCAGCCCCCCCATATATTGTGGGAAAGCAGATATGCCTTCATTACATTTATGGATTTCTAAAGTAGATTCCTACATCCAACTGGAAAGATGCTATGCAGCCACCACAGATGCTAAGCAGAGTTTCCTAATTAAGTAGTTCAAGTGTCTTGCTACTTATACAACCCCTGTTCACCTCTAATAATAACTAGTTCAAACTAGACTTCCTAACTCAGACTGCCTCTCTCTTTTCTGACCCTTCGTCGGGTGAACACTTACCTCAGGAACCTTACTTCACTATCATTAGAGGAACATGGCAACTCTACTCCGTTCCATTGATGGGTTTGGGCTCTTCGTGGCTTCGATGACGGACATTCCCATTCACCCTTCCTGATCCAGCCCTCCCTTCCATCTCACCCTTCCCTATGCCCTCCCTATACTGCTTCCTCTCTTCCATTTCCCTTACCTCCCCCATCCTCCGCCCCCTCTCCCCCTTCTTCCCCCTCTATTTCCCCTACCCTCCACCTCACAGTTTTTTCTTTTTTCCCCTCTCTCTCTTCTACTTCTCATTATACACTGCTTCTCCATGACATTCATTTCGCTCCACCTATGAGAACCCAGAAACTTAATCAGCGTTTTCAAGGAGCAGTAAACTTTTTTTTATGAAAACACACATTTTACAGTGCATTTCCTGCTGAATAAAACAAGGGTACTCCCATCGCTGTCAGATGTTTTATTCAAAATTTATAGAAGTTTAAATAACCAGGAAATTAATTTACTGTGTTTACTTCCTGGAAGTTCTGACAGGAAGTGACAGGCAGTTTCTATCACATTCTATGGAGAACTGTATATCACTGATTTCCTGACTTTCCTCTCCATTAGAATCTAACAGGAAATCCAATTGGGAGTGGGAGTACCATTATTTTACTCAATAGGAAAATCCCTACAATATATATTTTTTGATAAAAAAAAAGTGTACTGCTGTTCTTTTATCATAGTAATATGTACTTTCCCAATAACATAGTGCTAGTCAGGTTCAAACACCACAGAACATTGCTGACAGACAAACAGAGACACAATCAGAAGACATGTGCACTCAAATAAAGAATCTGTCCTCTTCAGTCTTCAGGCTCTGATATACTAAGCAGGTAAGCTGCTCAGATAAAGCTATGAGGAGAGGGATGATAATGAAACCATCCTCTACCAGACCCAGGTCCCTGTAGTCTGTGCTCAGGTTCAAACCCACAATAGAGGCCAGAGAGAGTAGCCCGCCTAATGGGGATTACACAGCCCCGTTCTTAGCAGAATAAAACAAAAAAAAAGGTTAAAAGGGAATATTTGCCCTGCTTCCATCCTATGGAAGGTGAATTTAAAAAGGAACATGCCAAGGCAAGAGTAATGTGGATCAGGAGGGAGTATCTGCCTCTAAGAGCCTTTTTAATCAAGTGCTCTACCCTCCTGCTGTAGGACTCTTTACCCAATGATTTATGTTTCACATAGGCTGTAAGAGAATATAAAAATTCCAGAATTACACAGGCCTGTAAAGGGGATCACTGAAAAAGCATTGTATAGGATCTCAGTCAGATTATTAACCACCAGACATGCATTTCAGCAACAGAAGGGCTTTATAAAAGGCTACATATTACTGAAGTTAAATTGACAAGAAGGTATTTGCCACAAACTGAGTGAATAGAGTCATAGACATAAAATTTCTTAGGTAAGATATTCACAGAAATAAAGGCCACATTCAAGAAGCTAAAAAGGCAGTCCTGGAGCAAACTAACTGCACCATAGCAAACAAAAATAATCCCTAAAATTCCAGATTTAACACCTCAAATGATAGGTTGCCAATACTTTGGTAATTTTTATTTCTCCCCTATGGGGCAGCTGAACCTCTTTAGCTAATTAAATATGACCCTAAGATGCTTGGGCCAGTAATTATCAAGTGCAGATACACAGAATATAATGGCAGTTTCCATCAATACTGAATACAGAAATTTACCTCACAATCTATGAATATCAGATGAATGGTAAAATGTACTATAATGTTACAATATAACATTTATCATAAAACACTTTTCTATGAATGCTATTAAAAGGGCATTAAAGGGTCAATAAGTAACCCTTTTAAATGATTGGATTTCTGCTCACAACTATTGGAACTGAATTCTTAGAACTCACTGGTTCTCTCTTCTTTTGTCCTGCACTTTACAGAGATCTGCAGGGCTGGTGCACATGGAAGACTTGACTTATTTCTGTGAAAGCCCAATGATGGCAGATTCACATAGGTCCTCTATGGAGAGAATAGCAATGTTGCTTCCTCTCCTGTAAGCTCTGAGTGAGGCTTTGATCTCATCCAACTCTGCAGATCTCCATGATCTGCAGAGCAAACAGAGACAGAACAGGTGAGTTCTAAGCTATGGGGACTCGGTTCCCATAGCTGTGAAGGCACTATCAATTACTTAAAAGGGTCTTGAACTGATCCTTTATTGCCCCACAACATAATTGTCAATTGTCTAAGTGAAGCAGATGGCCTGATTCTACATAGATTATAGGAAATTAAAGGGTTAGTAATGTTTTTAAATTGTTCTCCTGATATGCATTCTAAAGTGTTAAAGTGCGTGTCAGTCACACTCTTAACCCTCTGAGTGCCAGAGGGGTATGCAACGCATTGCTTTGCAATGCGCTGTGTACTCCCCTGGCACTCAAAGGGTTAATGTATTGCAGTTTAAAAGATATAATTGATTAAATATCCCCCCCCTTTTCTTTACCATCAGCCCTTTATCTAGTTAAGGGAATGACTCAAACAGTCAACCGGCATTAGTTGCCACATAATGAGACAGATGTAATAAGAAGAACTGAGGGGTTATGCATTAAGACATGAAAGTGTGTAGATGACATTTCCAATTATATAATATTTCCAGTTTTTCTACTATTCTATGGAGCCAATGCACTAAAATGTCTCCAGATTGAGACATCTTAATGCATAGGCTCCATAGAAGAACACTGGAACTAGAGAAGTGAAGTCAGCTTTACTTTGTCACACCTAAGTGCATCCCCCCATGTACAAATTCTGAAGCAAATTCTTTACATTTTCAGTTATATAAATGGGGTTTTTAATCCCTTAATTGCTAGAGAGGTTTTCAACACATAGTAAAGGGGTTCAAAGCCCCATTTAAATTAATGGAAATGTACATTTGTACCTATGGTACAGATGGTTTGCGCCAAAATTACTCCAGTTCCTACTCCTAGTTCTTCCCTATAATAATGTTAACCCTTTGACTGCCAGAGGGGTACGCAACGCATTGCTTTGCAATGCGTTGCGTACCCCTCTGGCATTCAAAGGGTTAAAGCAAGAGAAAAGCTGTGTATATAACTTTTGAAAATAACAGAAATAATACAAATTATGCTACTAAATAAATCAATAAGCTATTATTAAATGTAAATGATGTACATTTTGTCAGTTAATATTTCTGAACATAGGATAGACAAAAACATAACAATTTACAAAAACCCTATAGATTATATATTTAAAATACTGAAGTGTTCCTGTGTTGCTGCCAGACACACACCAGGACAACACTAGGGAGGAGTTAAGCAAATGCATCCCTACTGCCACCTATCCCATGTCTCGGAAAACTGATTTTGACAGGAGTGACCATAGTGGCCACTACTGTCACAATCACTGCAAAGACCACTCTGCTCAATGTGGACTACAAGCAGTGATTTGGCTAGGAGTGTTCACAGGAAAAAGCCTCCCTGGGCATTAAATTCCAATTCACTGCATAGGTCTGCACTGCGACATGAACAATTTTCCAGGCCCATCAGCCTAAGTGTCTGCTCCACCACAGGTGATCCACTTCCTAATCTTAGCAGCCTGAATCAGACATGCACCACCAAAAACAAACACCAGTTATTAAGCAGTTGAGAGCAGGGGAGATACTGGGAGCACACAATGAGATGTTGGGAGCAGGAAGGGAGAAGCAGGGAGAAGGGGGAAGATTCTGGAAGCACAAAAAAGCTGGACGGAAGCATATGGGCAACTGAATGCTTTTTCTTGCTAGTGAAGTATAAAACACACTTTGTATGAGAAAAGTCAACTAAAAATATAATTGCCAGACATTTCATTTTCCATCTCCACCCTTATTTATGATCAAAAAACATGTCCAGTTTTGTTTTGTATAGTGTTAATACCAAGCCAGAAGGCATAACAAGGTTCTACAAAGGATATCGGCACACGATTTGTGTTATTCCATGAGTGAAGAAACACAATATTATTTCTGGCATGTAGCAAACACAAAGAAGGTAAGGTAACAAGTTAGCCAAGATGAAAGTGAAATTCTTTTGCATTTAGCACATTTCATTTCCATTTTTCAGGCATAAATTTACAAATAATGTTAAACGAGACAAACCTGTCTTCTGTGTATTAAATGTTTCCAGCATTTCGGATTCCCACATTTGGACTGTTTTTTTGAGGTTAGATGTAGGAATTTTCAGTGTCAGATCTCCGAGGCTCTTTGAAATGGGAAGAAAACTGTTGCACATGCTTCTATTCAATTCTATTTTTCATCTTAATTTAAATGCAAGGTTATAAGACTCCAAAAATATAGGAATTGCAATAAATGTTTAATTGCTTAGTGCAACTGCCATCAACCAGAAAAATATAATGCCTTTAAACCTTTGAGTGCCAGAAGGCTATGGAACGCATTGCTTTGCAATGCGTTCCGTACCCCTCTGGCAGTCAAAGGGTTAATTTTGATCTCCAATGCAAGGTTTCATTTGAATAACATTCTACAAACTGGTACAAACAAAATACATTTGTCGAGCTAATGTATATCTCTGGTCTCTTTGTTGCCTCTCTGATTAATGCCCTCCTTGCCTAGTCCATGACTTTTGGTGGGTGGCCCTCTCTTGGCAGATTTGTTGTGGTGCCATATTGTTTCCATTTTTTAATAATGGATTTAATGGTGCTCCGTGGGATGTTCAAAGTTTGGGACATATTTTTATAACCCAACCCTGATCTGTACTCCTTCACAACTTTGTCCCTGACCTGTTTGGAGAGCTCCTTGGTCTTCATGATGCCGCTTGCTTGCTGGTGTTGCAGACTCTGGGGTCTTTCAGAACAGGTGCATATATACTTACTGAGATCATGTGACATTTAGCTTTTCCTTTTTTTAGACTTTTTTTTAAAACAAGTTATTTTCTTCATTTCACTTCATCAATCTGGACTATTTTGTGTATGTCCATTACATGAAATACAAATTAAAATCCATTTTAAATCCAGGTTTTAATGCAACAAAATAGGAAAAATGTCAAGGGGGTGAATACTTTTGCAAGGCACTGTATATATTATATATAATGAAATATTTCTTGAAAATTGTCGGCCTAATGAATTCAAAAGTGTCTCTCCACAAAAAGTTATCAAGCAAGGATGTTTTGTTAAACATTTAGGGGTCTTCCAAAATGTTTTAGAAATGTACACAAAAGCTACACTACATAACAAAGAATCTCACAAAGCTTAGTGTAACACACAAAAATAATGAGAATACATGTGCCAATTATGTGTACAAGATACCCAGTATGTATAGCTGTACACACCTATGTTACTCCCACAGACCCCAACTTGACAATAGTTCATAAAAGCATTTATGATTGACGTGTTCACGATAATAATCAAAACACACAAAATGTTTTATAACTAACTCCTCCTTCACAGCAGAGTGATTTGTAGTATGGTAAAAGATGGAGGGGCTTACCTGATCTAAACCCTGTTACGTACCATTTACACACATTTTGCAATTTATTTTTAACAAAATAATTTCACTGTTTCATGTAACAAACAAAACATTTAAAAGCACATACTCCCATCTAGTGGAAAAGAGTGAAAATAGCTTTCTAATTTATCCACAATTCAAAAATGTTTCATGTGTACATACTACTCTGATATCTGTTACTCCTAGCAATACTATCCTTAACCTATTACGCATTATCTGTCAACTTAAATGTCTCCCTTTACATGTGCCATCTGTAATGCCCGCTCTGTGTGCAATAAATGACAATCCACCAATGATCTTTTGTAGCTCTAACTCTCTTAACCTCTTGGCAGTTATTGAGATATAGATCTCCTCCTTTGATACTTTCTCTCCTGCTACACTCTCATGTGTACATTACAATTCAGCCACACCCCCAGACTTGTTGATAGAAAGACAGGGAGATTTGGAATTCTACTATCTTATAGCTGTAACTTTCAGTATATCCCTCCTGTCCCTTCACTCTCACTTTTCTCCTTGGTAGTCAGTGTGATTTGCCTCTTCTCCCATAGTCATTTGAGGATTACTGGTCTTTTACAGCCCCCCATTGTGCAACTACCCAATTTGTAATCACTGCTCTGCACAGCTTCCCAACTTTTTCTCATTTAATATTTCCACTTTCATCTTTGGTTATTTCAATATACCTAGTGACATCCCTGAAACATACACTGCCACCATACTCCTCACGCTAACCTCCTTCTTTGGTCTTACCAAGTGGACAAAGTTTCCTACTCACATGGATAGTAATTCAGTAGACATAGTGTTACCTTATATGATATTGCTTATGAATTATCATTATTTTTATTTATATAGCTAGTATATGCACATATAATGTACTGGGCCATAGAGACATACAGTGTGATTGAGTGCATTATGGAAAGGGTTAACCTAAAGTTAGTGATATCTCGTGGGGTCATGGGTTATGCTAGTTGTGGCCCAAACAAGTTATCACAGCACATGGACAACCAAATCCTGTTTGGTTAGATGGAAGCTGGCAATGTTTTGTTGTCCAGGTGTGAGATTTTGATCACCCTCTACTTACAGTATAAATACCACTCACACACCCTGTATTCCTGATGGGTAGGTAATCTAATGTATTGTTTCACCTGTCCAAAAATATTGCCAAGGGGAGACTGACTGGTTTATTGTACTATTACTCCAAGACAACCAATGAGATCAGGACACAAATCCCATCAGCCTGGAGCAGTATTACCACAGCCAATCAGGAGCCTCAGTATGGTAGCTTATACAGGGAAAAGCAATATATCAAGGGGGACCCACTGCTAGGAATTTAGGAGATGGAGGAGGAGGAGGAGAGAGGATATGATCAGAGAGAGAGAGCTGCAGCAGGGGCATAGCTGGAAGCAGTCATGGAGGAACCTCAACATCAGGTTGCTATGTCCATTTAGCATGTAAACAGGTATTGTAAATATTTGGGGTAGTTATGTTATTTGTATTGTCTATGTCTTGTTGTAATAATTAGGCCTTGTAAGGAAAACGAACTGATACTGTGGATTCTCAGATATTCTATTTGTTGTATTCTAATAAATTTCTGTTGATTTTGAATGAAACAGACTCTTTCATGCAGAACCCCATAGTCTAGGTAGTATAGACAGGGAAATAAGTGTTAATTGGAATAAGCCAGGTGGTACTTATTTTAATGTATGTATGATAAATGCATTGAGGTATTTACTATCTGGATAAGTCTAAACAGGAGTTATCATAGGTAGGAACACAAATAAGCCATTGATGGTTATATTAAGACATATATGTTGTATTAATGTATATGTGGCTGTTAATGGATAAGTGGTAACTTTATGCACATAGCACACTTACAGTGAAAGGTCCAATGCTCATTGTCTTCAGGACACTATATAATGCCTGTCAGAGAGTCTCTCTCCATTAATGAGTAAAGCTGACAAAGACTCAGCTCTCAGGATAAAGTAAATCAAGGTTAGTAAATGCCTAAAATAGGAGAGACTCAGCTCATAAGACAAAGCATATTAAGGTTATGTACTTGCCAAAATGAGGTACCTTGGTGTTGGTGGCAAGCTTAGCATTCTATGGCCATATAATGTGACTAAATCCTCATCTTTAATATAGTAGTGACATGCAGGCACAATGCCACAGAGTAAAGGGTTAATGATGATGAAAATTTGGATGTGCACCAATATTTTGTATATTTGCTTTTAGCTATTTTGGTCAAAATTGGTTGCACTCCTGCAAGTTTAAATGCGTTTTTTTCTTTGGGTGTGCTTACAAAAACCTGGACTGGAATTGTACTTTTGGAAGCTTTGTCCAGCTTCTATTGGTTTAAGCACCCCTCCCACCCCCAGGTGCAATGTTCATTGTCTTTAGGACACTATATAATTCCTGTCAGAGAGTCTCTCTCCAATAATTAGTAAAGCTGACAAAGATTCAGCTCTCAGGATAAAGTAAATTAAGGTTAGTAAATGCCTAAAATAGGAGAGATTCAGCTCATAAGACAAAACATATTAAGGTTAGGTACTTGCCAAAAATGAGGTACCTTGGCATTGGTGGCAAGCTTAGCATTCTATGGCCATATGATGTGACTAAATCTTCATCTTTAATATAGTAGTGATATGCAGGCACAATGCCGCAGAGTAAATGGTTAATGATGATGAAAATCTGGATATGCATCAATATTTTGTGTATATGCTTTTAGCTATTTTGGTTAAAATTGGTTGCACTCCAGCAAGTTTAAATGTGTTTTTTTTCTTTGGGGCTTACCAAACCCTGGACTGGGTATTATATATAAATATATGTGTAAATTTTTATAGTTAAAATGATAGGATAGATACGGAATTAATGCATACACGCACGGATGCAAGACACGTGCACATAGAGACCCACACGGAAATGCACGCGCATGTACTGAGATACATAAAGAGCGACACAGTCATACACACATACATGCAATGCACAACATGCAGACACAGAGTGTGATACAGACATGCAACACACACAGTGAGGAACACACAGGCACACACAGAAGTGAGTCATAAGGGGGTGCCTTATGTGTCATTGTAATGAGTTTGTGTTTGTACTTATGCCTCCACTGTGGCATTCATTCATATAGTTGAAATGCATGTGGTAATTGCACATACTGTGGTGGAAGGTGGATTGTTCTGGCTCTCGGGGTGTGAGTGAGTGGCATTCATTCATGTAGTTGAAATGCATGTGGTAATTGCACATACTATGTTGGAAGGTGGATCATGCTGGCTCCCGGGGGGTGAGTGAGACTATGGTGGAAGGTGGATCATGCTGGCTCCCAGGGTGTGAGTGCGTGTGAGTGAGTGCGTGTGAGTGAGTGATTGTGTGTGAGATGTGTATGATTGAGTGTGTATGACTGAGAGTGAGTGAGAGTGTGTGTGTCTCTGTCTGCGGTGTAGGAGCGAGTGGCAGCCATTTTGTTTTTTCAGTCACATTGATAGTGGTGGGATGGGCTGGATAGCGGGGGCAGGCCAACTCCCTGCATGATTTAAATCACTCCCCCATTGAATCACCCAATGGGAGCACTAACTCCTCCTTACTTAAGATGAGGTAACATAGCAATATAACACACAGTGGCTCTTCAGTTGAGGCAACGTAGCAATATGCTGAGGGAGTAAATAAATAGAGAGTGGTGTTTGAGGCTTTCCCTCTGTAACATACAGCAGAGCATCTCTCTCCCTTTAAGGAGAAAGGGCAGGAATCAGGAAGTGGAGGAGTGACAGTTGAAAACAGTTAGTGAGGTTGACTGAAGAGATGAAAAGAGTTAAATAAAAGAGTTGCTATTAAGTTTATCCCTGAGTTTGTATTTTATGGAAACATTACATACAGAGTGTATGGAGGGTTACAATTATCTGTGGGAAGTGAACCAGTATGTTTGTGGGGTCATGATCCTGAGTGAGAGTGTGTGTGTGGACCGGAAGAAGTTATTGATATCCCCTACTTCAGAAGCGAGTGGCAGCTATATATTTTTCTGTCAGTTGGATAGTGGTGGGCTGCTGGAGGGGGCGGGCCAACTCCCTGTATGATAAACATGCCCCCACTGAATCACCCAATCGGAGCAGTAACATCCCCATTGAATCACCCAATGGGAGTTGTGTCTCCTTATGAGACATAAATTATGTAATGAGGCATTCTGTGCAATGTGTGTGTGTTTTCCTTGGAGACATAAATTATGTTCTGTGTGAGGAACCATAAATTATGCAATGAGGCTTTCTCTTCGCTCTTCCTGAACACCACCTGTTCACTCCACCAGACTAACCCCTCCTCATGTATCTTACATTAAACCTAAACCCACGTGCACCAGTAGAAGCCTAAACTCCAACTTATATCAGCTCTCCACACCTCTTCAACCTCTCCTCTATATCGTAATGTTCCTGGTCTTCCCAGACCTGGCCACATCACACTATCATTCTACACTCATGACTGTTCTAGCCAAAGCATCTCCTTCCTTCCTATGGAACCCTTAATGGTCCATGCAAAGAAAAGCAGACCCAATTCAAAAAATGCTCCTGAACAGAGAGCTCTCTTGGAGGAAATGAGTCTGTTGAAGACTTCCAGCTCTACAAATGAATACTCTGCTCATACGCCTCTGCAATCTGCCTTGTCAAATAAGCATATATTACCTCTCTCATCTCTTCTTTGTCCCCTAACACTAAAGGACTCTTCAGTACTCCCTCCTCTGCCACTCCTAAAATACTCGCTACACTTATTTGATTGAACAAGATCTCACCAAGCATTTTGAATAGAAGATTGCTACAGTAAGATATATCTCCATCCATCCTTGCCTTATACTCAATCTTCCTCCATGCTAAGCTCTACCAACATAATCATCGCATTCACCCTTGTAATGCAGGAAGAAGCATCTACACTCCTCAGCTCCAACTGTCGTCTTGATTCTATACCTTATCAACATATTTCTTTCCCCTGTGATTACCCCAGCACTGTCCTCCATTTTCAACCTCTCTCACTTCTCTGAAACTTTTCCAGATGCCTTGAAACATGCATGAATTACTCCAATCTACAACAGTGCTCCCTTGATCCAACCTCTCTCTCTAAGTACCCCTCCCTCTCTTTTCTCCCCTTTGCCTCTTATTTCCTTGACAGACTTGTCTACATCCGACTAACATTCTTATTTCAATTGTATTTTGCCTCCATCACTCATCAGAGACTGTGCTCACTAAAGTGGCCAATTATTTGCGTATGTCCAAAGGGCCACTCCGGATTACTAAGACTTCTGGATCTCCGCTGCTTCTTCTTTTTGTCTCTCTGCAGTCTCTAAATCTACATCTTCCCATTATCTAAAACTCAGTCTATCCAAAACATAACTTTCCCTCTTTTTCCTCCCTACAGTCTGCTTCTTCCAGCTAGAATTAAATTAAAAATCCTGGTTCTAACCCTCCAAACCACAAGAATCATAGAATTTGTTTAAAATGCTCTTACCAAAATATACGCGTCAATATATGCCAATAGGGAATAACAACAATAGGAGCAAATTAAGACCAATGGGGCTTAATAGAGAGGTTTGCAGGGAAATGAGAAACAAGAAAAAATATTTTTAAGTATTTAAGTCAGAAGGATCAGATGCATCATCTAAAAATATAAAGAATGTAATAAAATCAGCAAACAAGCAATTAGGCTAGCTAAAATTGAATATGAGAGCAAGGAAAACCCTAAACAATTCTAAAAGTATATAAATAAAATATGAAGGCTGATATTGGTCCTCTTCAAGCAAAGACCGGTTAATTGATTAGTGAGGATAAAGCTTATGGCTGACACCTAAAAACACATTATTTTCTTCTGTATATACAAAGGAAGCAACAATGGCAAATGTCCTCCATCATGTACACTGCTTACTAAAGACAAAGTCCAAAAGATGCTGGAAAAGGATATAGTGAATAAGGCACCTAGACCTGATGTTATACACCCAAAAGGTACTTAAGGAACTTAGTTCAGTAATAGCAAGACCATTATGCTTAATATTTATTGATTCATTTTCATTGAGCATAGCGTCCTGTGATTGGAGGAAAGCTGGTGTAATACAATTGTTCAAAAAAAAGGGGCAAGAACCAAACCAGGAATTAATAGACCTATGAGCTTGACTACCGTAGTGGGTAAGAGATTAGAAGGGTTACTAACTGATAGTTAATACTATGTGAAGTCTAACAATACAATTAGTAGGAGTCAGCATGGTTTTATGAAGAATAGATCATGTCAAATGAATTATTTGCATTTTATGAAAGGGTAATTAGTAATTTGGACAAGGGGATTACAGTTGATGTACTATACTTGGATTTGCAAAAGCCTTTGATACAGTGTTGCACAAAAGGTTACTGCATAAATTAAAAGGCTTTGATTTGGGAGGTGATATCTGTGCATGGATAGAGAAATGGTTAATTTATTCATGGCAGAGAGTTGCTGTAAATTGAACCCTTTCATGTAGTTCAAAAATTGGAAGTGGGGTGCCACAGAGTTCAGTCCTGGGTCCAGTGCTTTTTGATGTGTTTATTAATGATCTAGACGTGGGAATTGAAAGTAATGTTACAATCTTTGCTGATGACCCCAAGCTAAGTAAATACATACAGAGCAGGAGGTTTTTTATCTGCAGAAGGATTTGGATAAACAGTAAATGGGCAGAGAACTGGCAGGGGAAATTTAATGTAGATAAATGTAAGGTTGTGTATTTGGGCTATAGAGAAAAAAAAATGTATATATATATATATATATATATATATATATATATATACACACACACACACACACACACACACACACACACACACACACACACTAAATGATTACACACTAAATGAGAAACTACTTGGGGAATCCTCATTAGAGAAAGAATTAGGAGTACTGATAAACAATAGACTTCACAGCAGTGTGCAGTCACACAGCTGCTGCAAAAGCAAATAGGTTACTATCCTGCATAACAAGTGGTATAGATGCATTGCATGCAAATATAATTCTACCTCTATATAAATCCTTTGTAAGGCCTCATTTAGTATATGGAGTACAGTTTTGGACACCGGTTCTTAAAAAAAACATTATTGAACTGGAAAAAGTGCAGAGACGTGCAGCAATACTGTTAAAGGGATTGGAGGATCTGAGTTATTAATCGAGAATAGCCAATCTGGGATTTTTTACATTAGAGCAGAGACGTTTAAAAGGCAATATGATTGCCATTTAAGAATGTATTCAAGGTCAATACAAAGAACTCTCCAGTGGACTATTTACTCAAAAAGCTGAGCAAAGAACAAGAGGTCATCCATTAAGACTAGAGGAAGGTGCTTATGACTACAACAAAGGCAGGGATTTTTTTTACAGTTCAGACAGTAAAGTTATGAAAGTCTTTGCTTCAGAATGCTGTGTAATGGATACCTATCGAGCACAGAACAATACTGAAAATTATGACAGTTGGCTTCAAAGAAAAGAGGATATTGATCCAGGGAAATATCTGACTGCGAAGTCAGGAAGGATTTTTTTTTTTTACCTACTTGGGGCTTAATTCAGTTAATTCAGTTAATTCAGTGGGGTTTTTTTTTCTTTGCCTTCTTCTGGATCAACTGGAGTGATTTGGCATGGACTAGACACACCTTTTTCAGCCTTATCAACTATGTCAGGGTAGTTGGACATCTGGACTTAGTTCCTATCTTATCAGTCATAATTTGATTTTCACTTTGCTTTCAGATAATTTTTCAACTACTAGTCATACATTTGTGTAGCTCAACAGTTAATTTTTAACTCCTACTTCTGTCATAGTTCAACACCATTTATGCTTATTATGAAAGTGTTACATGAGTTTATCACACATCCTGGTGTTGTACGTTATATATATTAATTTGCTGTTTTTTATTTTTTTTTTAATACTTAATAAAAGTTATGTTTTAGCAAAATAAACATGCAATCTCTCCCTTACTCTCATCCATACTGTCACTTCAGGAGAGAGTCTGGTGCTGTTTATATTTTTCTTTTTTATATTAGTCTCAATAACAATAACAAGCACATTCCCTTTAGCTACATAACACCCTTATACATTGATTGGTGGTGCGCCTGCTTTTGTTATATGGACACCAGGAAGGTTTCCATGTCTTGGTGAGCCCAGGGGAGGGGATTACATAGCGACTGCAGGCAGACTATGTTTCATAAAATACTACTATAATGGATTTCGCTCCTTGTACAGTACCTAGAAGGAATGCAATATAATTGTTCCAATCTCCAAAATTAATATCCTGTTCACATTCCATAGATAATGTGGTGCATATATGACATGAATATAATTCTAAAACCAACTTCCCCTGGGTTTCCTGAACTACAGGAACCATAAAAAGCATATAATAAAAAATAATAGGCTATTCAATGGGAAAGCTCATAGAGTGGTACTTATATTCAATGCAATGACCAGCCAGTAGATCCCAACAGCTGGTCTGGAGGCACGCGGGGAATTTTCATTGTTGATCCTTCTCATAAACAGACCCAAGATAGGTACTACATGTCTTTCAAATCACAAGGATCATAATGAATTATCAGCAAAGTCTATAATAATAATATAAAAACACTATTTTCAAAGAAAAAAATATAAAAAAAGTATAATTGGAATTCTTGCTTGCCTAGTCAATAAGGCACACGAATATATACACTTTTATAAACAAATTAGCCACATTTACTGGCATATTGAATAGACAACAGACAACAAATAATTAAAATATCACTATGGAATCCCAATCATGTATATACAGTAAGTGTAATACATAACATAATCATAACACAGATCTACTCAATAATTATTTATGAAGTATAGCTATTCCTGGGCATTTTGTATTTATAGTTGTAATCAATACACCGTTAGCTGAAGCAAAATGAGGGGGCAATATGGAAATTTTAATAATACAGAATAAAAGCGAAGAGAGGAAGAACAGAATAAAAACATACAAGATTAAAGAAGAAGACGGACAGTTGATGACGGTACGTGTTACAGTGCTGACTTTTTTAGAGCTTACTCCCATTGTTTGACACTGTCAAACAATGAGAGTTGTCTTTTTCCTTTGATGTTCCCACAATTTGTGCAATTTAGCGTGAGTTGTGTGAAAAAACACCAACAACGCTCACTGTTCCATGTACCTCACCAGCTATAGAATAGCAGAGGTACACGTGTGGATTTATCGTTCAGTCTTTTTTTGAACATTACTGCTTTCAGCTTAGTGTATAGTCCATAAAATAACATAGGACTTGGACAGTTTATCACATCTTATTACATAACCCCCCTGGAAAAATTCTGATGAAAACCAGCTGCATCATATGGGGCTTTTAACATCTTGAATGCCAGCACAATGCATTGGTGACCCCTCTAAATAATTGACAAGGTTGGAGAATTTTCATGTCTTCCCTAGGATGCAGCTGTTCATCCCAGAATTACTCCAGGGGGTTATTAATCCCCTCACTAAGGTGTGACAAAGAGGTGATAAAGTTAAGATGACTTCCCCAGTGTTCTAAACTCTCAAATGTCTATGTTATTCTATGAAGCAAATGCACTAAGATATCTCAAGTTAGAAATATCTTAGTGCAGAGGATTCACATAATAGCATAGAACTTTCATAGTTTAGAACACTGGAGAAGTCTTCTCCCCTTTCTCACCTTTTTATCCACCTTACTGCATCTCTCCCCAGTTGTTATTAGTGCACCAGCATTTATAAATTGTGTATCATTTCAATGAATATATATATATCAATATTAGCTACCAACTCTCACATATCAAACCCAAACAGACCTGTCTGTTTGCATTTCAAAAGCCTCGAGTTATTTGTACTTAAAAGGAACCAATTTCTAACCTAGTTAAGATAACTTGAAAGGGTATTGAACAGAGAGCCCTCACAATGTGTCAATTGCTCAATTGTGCATACTCAGATGAGTCACACTACAAGAATCATCTATTTACTGGTACCTGAGCGTGCGTATGTTCCATTAATTGTTTTAAAGTGCTTCCACTCCTTCTTCTCTCCATAAACGTCCTCAATCTCTTCTACAGTCATTGCTTTTGTACCATGGCTTGCCCTGTTACACATGTGGGAGTCAATAACAGCAGTTAGTGATTGGCCAAATAACTAATAAATGATAAGCCATCCAAATTCAGAACTTCACAAACTGACAATATTTACAATATTTTTTTCCTTTTACAATTAATTATGCAGATATTTAGTTGGATAAACAGAAAAAAGACCCATAAAACCAAATTTCGATTTTTTTGAGACTTTGCAGTAGGGGTTGTGTACCAGTACATGAGGAGTATTGAGTATTACGTTTTCTGACACATATTTAGTATATCCACTATTCCAGAGCAGAAGAAATTATAGTAACATGAATGCAGCTGAAATCTTTGTCAGGGTAAAGTGTGTGAGCTGAGGGCTTTGGGAGAGAGCATCTCTATCTCATCCCATGACCCAGGCATTTTGAAGGTGGGGCAGGTGTAATATGTTGAACCCACCCCAAGCCTTCAGGGTGATCTCCATAACTTTAGTGTGATCTCCATAACTTTGAGATTTTTAATAATATGTGTAGTCCTCTGGCTCCCTGATTTTCTGTCAGTATGTAGAACTCTTGACTCCTATCCTATTTGCACTGGAATGGGAACCATAACTCAAGAGGTTTAAAAACGTTTGTTCCACCCCCATCAACTTGTTTTAAATGTGCGGTTATTAAATTCAAATGTGGGTTTTTAGACCAGAACCCCTAGCCAGTGCACATAGGGGTGCAGGCTTCATGAGATGGGGTTGGTAGGTTGACCCCCTCCTACTCACCAAATGCTTTGGCTTGGCAGTAGGGCTTTATAAAAATACACATACGCTATCAATACCCCTCATGTACAGGTATAAAAACCACACTGCAAAGCCCACTGCTTGTGAGGACCATCATACCTACATCCATAGTCCAGAGGATGGGAGTTGAGGGCAACATGACCACTAGCGTATGTCTTTTACACCCCCGCACACACACACGTACACACATACATACACACCCAAAGCCAAGGGTGGAGGGAGAGGGAAAGATCAAATCCAACTTCACTGTTTAAAATTGTTCCAGCTCCCCTAGCACTGAAAGCATTAAGTTCAGAAAGTGGGGAGAAAATGTAGGGCTAACGCTTAATTAGCATACTCAGTTTAAATAACTCATAATAGTTTTCTTAATACAAAATGTCAAACACAACATATAAGGGAATCTGAACTTTAAAGCTCACCAAGTTGTTTTTAAGTTATAGTGTCACTTGGACTGGATGCAAATTATCTAAAAATCACTATCTATCTCCACAGTCAAAACACCAAAACAGAATGGGACAGGCATATCATAAATCCAAACATACATATAAGAATTAGAATACAAACATCCCCAGTAAAAAAAAGATTTTACAGATAACACAGAAAACAAAATTCCAAAATATCCCCATAGAGGATACCTGAGAATCGTTCCATCTGCAGCCAATTTAAGAAAGTTTCCTTCTTCCAAATCCAGAACCAAGCCTTTGGAGCTAAGACAATGAACAGGAAAATGTGACACTACAGTTCATGAACGCTGTTATTTTCACAGTTCTTTTTTTATTTTATATGACTTATGAGATTTTTCACTCAATATTTTTTCAAGTCTAGAAAATGTCAAATATGATAATGAATGATTTGGGTCTGGAATTCATAATCACTACAATTTGCTTTTACCGTCCAGCATCAGCTAAGATTATTTTATTTTAGATGAGTAGGAAAAATGCTCTCCAAATACAGATCTACTCTTGGTTTTTTGTTTTTTAAAGCGGAACCACCACCAGAAGTAAAGTCGCCCTGCAATAATTAGGCAGGTGGCGACTAGCTAACTAATAGTTATATTACCTCTCACAATGACACAAAGCTACAGATATCCTTAATCTTCTAAGACTGACGGCCAGGTTAGTGCAGTCTGAGTGTCTGCGCAGTCAGTCCCTTCCGGTGCCTTTCGGGACAGTGCAATGCTTCTGAAGGGAGACCGGGACTGACAGCGCAAGCAAGCAGACAAGATGTCTGAGCTGATGCCTGGCTTCCGGTCTTGGAAGATTAAGGCTTTCTTTAACATCTTGTCATTGTGAGAGGTAATATAACTATTATTAAGCTAGTCACCACCTGCCTAATTATTGCAGGGCGACTTTACATCTGGTGGTAGTTCGCTTTAAAGATATCGATTTTAACACCAGACCTCCATATGCATATGCACCAACTGAACAAAATAATAAATTAAAGGGATAGTAATGTTTTACAAAAACAGCAACTCCAATTAATCTTCATAGTATTTGGGCCATGGAGAGTGTTATTTCAATACTGTCACAGTTATAGTTCAATAGTAATTGAATGATAAAGTATCCCCCTCTCGCCTTTTTTACCTAGTGTAAGCTACCTCCACTCAGATGTGGAATCTGGTCCTGGGACCAGACAGCTCACAGCAAGGGACAATCTTCTTACTGTGAACATAAGGAAAACCCTGCCCCTCTTGACAGATGTCTCAGGTTTTCCCATATGCTCCCTGAAGGTTGTCCCTCTCTGCGATCCATCCAGACAGTCTTGATGCTCTGACGTGAGCAATGTTACATCAGTAAAAGGGGTGGGAGGGGGATACTTTATCATTCAATTACTCTTGAACTACAACTCTGACAGTATTGAAAAAACACTGTCCATGGCTCAAATGCTATGAAGATTAATTGGGGCTGCTTTTATTGTGAAACTTTACTATTCCTTTAAAAAAAGACTAACACGATGCATTGTGCACCCTTCTGGTCCTTAAGAGGTTAAATTGGGCTTATAACCCCTTGACTGATAAAAAGTTCTCCAGCACATTGAGAAGCAATGTGTTAGAGACCTCTCTATCATTAAAGGGGTTAAATTCCCTTTTATATAAATAGAAATTTTATCTGTCTCCTATTGGCATCATTTGGGACAAATACCCACGTTAGGCTTAAAGGGGAAATATCACCTCCACTAAAGTCCTTCTTACCTGAGTGTCCCACCTCAAGATAATCTTCGATACTTTTTATTTCTTATTTTGATTATTTAGGTGCAGTATCACAGTGGTCTGAAATTGTACAGTGGCACTGTGGCTACACGATCCTATTGACAGCTTTGGTCCCGGGACCATAAATCTCCATAGGATGGTGTAACAACAGCACCACTATACAATTTCAGGCCACTGTGATATTGCACCTAAAAAATTCAACTCTGAAAATTAATAACTTTTGAATTAAACACCTTTCAGCAGTGGGAGTACTCTTGTGTTACTCAGGGGGATAAACTCTACAACATATTTTTTTTACATCTGAAGTATTACTATCCCTTTAAGTTAAGAAGTAATTGTCTGAACCCTTTCCACTGAATAAAAAACCTCAGGGCAGAAATGAGTCCAGGAACCACATTGGATCTGCTATTTCACCAACTCTTCTGTGAGCAGTGGAGCATTATGCTAAAATACCAGCTATTTTGTTGAGTTTTTCATTTAAGAGACAAATATAGTTGTTCATACCTTTATTGGCTAATTAAGCATATTTAGAATGAAGCTTTCAAGACCTTAGGTCTCTTCCTCAGGCATGTTATACAGATAAATATGAAAACATCTGTTATATACAAGTACACATTGCATTGTTTAGAATGGAAATCAGATAAGAGATACCACTAAAGGTATGAACAACTATATTTGCCTAGTGGTAGCAACTCTCATCGTTTTTAATTTAACTAACCACGGGCTTACAATGATTCCTATCTTGTCGCTGCTACAGTGTCCCACCCCCCACACCAACATGAATACACACACAAAACCCAGATGAAAGGAAAATTCTATACAAAATGAAGAATGTCATATTCCAGAAAGGAAAAATAGGAAGAATTTTTTTTTTTACCAGAAATCCCATTCCTCAGGTGTAACCGATAGCAGCTCCTCACTGTAACCTCTCTCTGAAACCAAGTACTGAGCAAAACTGTCATAAATTAGCTAAAAAAAAAAGCAAAGGAAAATATTGTTAAAAACTTTAAAAATATACAGCAAAGCATAAACAGTTAAATGTGTTGCATTTGAAATGTAACATATGATGAATGTCAAACTTTCTTAAACTTAGTGGATGCTCAAAAAGTGTTCTGTTCTTTGTAGAAATTATTTTTTTTCCTTTAAATAATTCACAATTTTACCCAGTTAAATAAACTATTAAATTAAATCACTAATCGAACCATACCACTTACTTTAAATATCTCAAGAGACAATAATGAGGTCACATTTATCCATCAATGAAACACAGTAATGTTTGATCAATCGAACAGGAAGTCCTAAAGGCTTATTCTCTATCTTCTATAGTCTTCTAGTAATGGCAAAGCCATCGTTATGGAACAGAGTACATCATGATTAACTAAGCATAAAGCTTTGTATCTGCATATCATTGATGAAACACAGGAGGCCCTTGTGCTTATATACTTTTGTCCATCCTGCTGCATTTCAGTTTTAGAAATCCTGCTACTGTTTTGAATGAAAAGAATCAAACACAACAGTACTGTACTGTGCAAGCTCATGAATAAGGAACTTTTCTCTATAAAATGATCTGCATACGTACAAATACATAATTCTAACAGGAATGGAGGACATTTTTTTAAATATTAAAAATTAGCTCCTAGTACCCCATAACTGCTATTGATGCCAATCTGTGCAGGAGATTTTTCTATAGGTCTGATGAAAAAAAAAAAAACGTGTTACTGCATTAACAGTGGGAAAATGCAATTGTTTATCTCCTTTCATCTAGAAAACAACTTAATGGTTTTGTATTTAATTTGCAAAGTATGCTTGGACTGGTAAGGCAATCTGGGAGAGATGCACTAAAGGGAGATAAAAGCTATTATGGCGATATGGTGGTGAATTTGGGGCAATGGCATATTCAGATTGACAGCAAGCACTAAGATGACTTCGCCATCATATCCCTGTGAATCCACCACCAATCCACTGACATCACCATGAATCTGCCATGCCTTCGACAGTTTTATGATTTTGCATTCACTACATCGACAATGGCTTATCTGCAAAAGGAAATTCAGTTTAATGCACCATTGTCATATTCATGTGGATGTGTTTACATGTTAATGTGGCATTTCACCACATGCACTAAGCTCTGATAGCTGCCTCTGTGTCAGAGTTCACAGTCCCAACATTGCCAGCCCGAGTTAGGAGATGATGAGATCTTTCTATAGCTCTCTATGGAGTCAGAGGACAGTTTCACTTTCTTAACCCTTTCAGTGCCATCAGGATTGGCATCGCGTATCCATGGGGCTCTGAAAGGGGTACAACATTTGTGGTAAAAGAGCTGTGTTTAAACTTTTTAGGAGTAATCTAATTTTACAAATAGTCATGTCTTGTAAAAATTATTTGTATATTATCATGCCAGTTTTAAAGCCCGTGTACAAGGGCCAACATTGGCAGCGCTGCAGTCATGCGCAATAGAGACTGTCGGAACACGCCACTGCTGATACGGAGAGGGGCGCTCCGAATTCAGACTGTGGTCCTCTCTGCACATCTTCTTGGGACCGCTTGGTCCCAGGAAGGTGCACAGAGAGGACTCCGGTCTGAATTCGGAGCACCCCACTCCGTATCAGCCGCGGCACGGGCAGTCTCTATTGTGCATGACTGCAGTGCGCACAGCCGTCTCTACTGCACATGACGGCTTCTGACAAACACCGTTAGCGAATTATTATATAAGGATGATTATTGCACAAACATAAATTTAAAAATGATTAATTCCTGAGTGATACAGATACATCTAGCATTCAAAACAAGGTCTCCAGAGTTTTATGCTATGCACAGTCATAGACCCAAAGTTTTAAGAAAAGAAGCTATGCGGATGAGAGTGGATGCTTCTTCAAGCTACCCCTCTGGCATCTGCTCACATCCACTCACCGTGTGATACAGTGTATACAAATAATTTCAGTTAGTACAATTGTCACATCATTAACCCCTTAAGGACCGGCAAATCTGAGGTGGATTTCACTTAAGGACCAGAGCAATTTTGACTTTTTGGACTATGTCTTTGTTCAAGCATATTTTTTCTTTAATTTCTTTAATACTCCCACACAAATTATATACTGTTTTTTTAAGCACAAGTAGGGCTTTCTTTTGGTACCACAATTATATAACTATCTCTTCATTTAATTTGATTAAAAAAGAAAAAAAAGAGGAAAAAAATAAAAAAAACATTTTGCTTACATTTTCCTGTCAGGATTTGTATACTATTAGTTCATTACAAAAAAATACCCCTAAATATATTAATATGCTTCTCCTGAGTATGAGAATACCCCACATGCCTAGTATTCAATCACTTTCTCACATTTACAAGGTAAATATTACAAGATGGACGCCATTATTTCCAACCTGTAATTTTTCAACAATTGGCATGTGAGTATCATAGCTTAGTTGACGGTGCCAGAACCCAAAAAAGTCCCACAAAGGTACATGTTTCTGAAAAGTAGACAACATAAGGTAAATAATCAGTAGAATTTTGGAGTTTTTTATGTAGCTATTTTTCCAGAAATATGTTCCAAAATTGTGTTAATATTTTTTTTTTTTGCAAATTTTCACACTTACATTTCAATATTACTGTTGATATTAAGCACAGGATAGGGGAAGATTTTTAAAAATGCATTGTTTAGTGTTCAGCTCCTTCTTCTGAGTACGGCAATACCCCATATACATAGGTTATTCAAGGTTTGCGGGAGCTATGGGGCCCAAATTGGAACATGCGCGTTTCCAGTTTCACACTTTGCATTTTCACAGCTTGCATCACTGGTGCCATGTCTCATTTGGGGCTGTGTAACAGTGCTCCACTCTAAGATTTCCCCCCAAAAGTGTATATTTTTGGAAAGTAGACACCCCAGGCTTTCATTTTATGTATGTTTTCAAATTTTTTACGCAGCCATTTTACCACGAATCCTTTGTAAATCCTGATGTAAGTAAAAAATTCAGCGTTTTTCACACTTAGGTTTCAATGTTGATGTGAATTTCAAGTACAGGATAGGTGAAGATTTTTAGAATTGCATTGTTTAGTGTTCAGCTCCTTCTTCTGAGTACGGCAATACCCCATATGCATAGGTTTCTCAACGTTTGGGGGAGCTACGAGGCCCAAATTGGAACATGCGCGTTTCCAGTTTAACACTTTGAATTTTCACAGCTTGCATCACTGGTGCCATGTCTCATTTGGGGCTGTGTAACAGTGCTCCACTCTAAGATTTCCCCCCAAAAGTGTATATTTTTGGAAAGTAGACACCCCAGGCTTTCATTTTATGTATGTTTTCAAATTTTTTACGCAGCCATTTTACCACAAATCCTTCGTAAATCCTGATGTAAGTAAAAAATTCAGCGTTTTTCATACTTAGGTTTCAATGTTGATGTGAATTTCAAGTACAGGATAGGTGAAGATTTTTAGAATTGCATTGTTTAGTGTTCAGCTCCTTCTTCTGAGTACGGCAATACCCCATATGCATAGGTTTCTCAACGTTTGGGGGAGCTACGAGGCCCAAATTGGAACATGCGCGTTTCCAGTTTAACACTTTGAATTTTCACAGCTTGCATCACTGGTGCCATGTCTCATTTGGGGCTGTGTAACAGTGCTCCACTCTAATATTTCCCCCCAAAAGTGTATATTTTTGGAAAGTAGACACCCCAGGCTTTCATTTTATGTATGTTTTCAAATTTTTTACGCAGCCATTTTACCACGAATCCTTCGTAAATCCTGATGTAAGTAAAAAATTCAGCGTTTTTCACACTTAGGTTTCAATGTTGATGTGAATTTCAAGTACAGGATAGGTGAAGATTTTTTAGAATTGCATTGTTTAGTGTTCAGATCCTTCTTCTGAGTACGGCAATACCCCATATGCATAGGTTTCTCAACGTTTGGGGCAGCTACGAGGCCCAAATTGGAACATGTGCGTTTCCAGTTTATCACGGTGCCCGTGATTTGCTGCAGTTCCTTGTCTGTCACCACTAGGGGGCTGCTATTGGCTGTCTGCAGATAGCCCGCCTCTTATTGCCTATTTAAACCTGGATTGGGCACCCTTTGAGTGCCCTTTTGTGTTGTTTCTGACCTTCTTGCTATCACTATGCTAGTGATAGCTGGGCCTCTGTTCCAGTGTTCCTGATCTCCTGTGTTCCTGAGTTCCTGATCTCTACTGTTCCAGTGTTTCCTGGATGGCGAGTTACTCCAGTCCTGGTTCCGGCCTAGTCTCTGGTGTTGCAGTTACTGCTAAACTTCTTCTCTGCTGTTTCCTGACCTGACTGATGGTTGCTGGTTCCTGTCATCTCATCACCTGTCTTCAGTATCCTGGCGACCTTCTGCCTGGTCGCGTTGGTGACATTGCTACAATTCCGTGTTGGTCCCAGCGTGCGGACGCTGGTTTGCTCCCAAGCCTTGCGGCTATACAAACTCGCTTGTTACACCAGTGTGCGGTCACTGGTTTGCTCCAAAGCCTATCAGCTATACAAATCTGTGTTGGTCCCAGCGTGCGGACGCTGGTTTGCTCCTAAGCCTTGCGGCTATACAAACTCGCTTGTTATACCAGTGTGCGGTCACTGGTTTGCTCCAAAGCCTATCAGCTATACAAATCTGTGTTGGTCCCAGCGTGCGGACGCTGGTTTGCTCCTAAGCCTTGCGGCTATACAAACTCACTTGTTACACCAGTGTGCGGTCACTGGTTTGCTCCAAAGCCTATCAGCTCTACAAATCTGTGTTGGTCCCAGCGTGCGGACGCTGGTTTGCTCCTAAGCCTTGCGGCCATACAAACTCACTTGTTACACCAGTGTGCGGTCACTGGTTTGCTCCAAAGCCTATCAGATATACAAATCTGTGTTGGTCCCAGCGTGCGGACGCTGGTTTGCTCCTAAGCCTTGCGGCTATACAAGCTCGCTTGTTACACCAGTGTGCGGTCACTGGTTTGCTCCAAAGCCTATCATCTATACAGATCTGTGTTGGTCCGAGCGTGCGGACGCTGGTTTGCTCCTAGCCTTGCGGCTATACAAGCTCGCTTGTTACACCAGTGTGCGGTCACTGGTTTACTCCAAAGCCTATCAGCTATACAATTCTGTGTTGGTCCCAGCGTGCGGACGCTGGTTTGCTCCTAAGCCTTGCGGCTATACTACTCACTTGTTACTCCAGTGTGCGGTCACTGGTTTGCTCGCAAAGCCTAACGGCTATACTATTCAGTGTTGTTCCCAGCGTGCGGACGCTGGTTTGCTCCAAAGCCTTGCTGCTTAACGATTCTGCTAATTTGCCAGTTTCATCTGACTGCTGCTACTATCTCTGGGCTGCCCTGCCCGGTATTGGTAAGGCCGGTAGAACCTTTTGCCACATTCCATCTGAGGTTGCCTTACCCGGTATTGGCAGGGCCGGTAGAGCCTACATTGTGTATCTATTGAGGCTGCCTTGCCCGGTAATTTGGTAAGGCCGGTAGAACCTTTATGCCATTCCATCTGCAGGTTGCCTTACCCGGTATTGGCAAGGCCGGTAGAGCCTAAGACTGTCCTGTCCGGTATATTGACAGGACCGGTAGAGTCTGCCTTCTGTCTGTGCTATATTCTGTATATATATATATGTATGTTATTGCCATCCTAAGTTATCAATTTATTATTATTTCAATAAAATTGATTTTTTACCTAAAACTTGTGTCTGAGAGTCATAATAAACCGTGACAGTACGAAAGGGCCATGACCTCAGACAGCAAATGTGAAGGTAACGCACAGAATATCCATTGGAGGATGGATTTGCACGAGCAACGTTTGGATCAGTTGGCAGTTGCAATTCAAACGATCCTTGAACGCACGGTACCTGCTGACCAATCTAGCTCTAGCCCGGTGGTCTCGCCAAGTCAGACACCGGAAAGTGATACCAGACCCCTAGGGGGTACTGTTAAAGGGTTAACGGCTTCTGCACCCTTGCCGCTAAGATATGATGGTGACCCTAGTCTCTGCAGAGGGTTCATCAACCAACTCGAAATCTTTATGGAATTGACGGCACACGCATTTCCCAATGATCGTAGTAAAGTGGGGTTCACGATATCACTGCTCACTGGCAGAGCATTGGCTTGGGCTAACCCCTTGTGGGAGAATGCTAAACCTTGTACTAAGAACTTTAGTGAATTTGTGCGTTCCTTTCGAAGAGTGTTTGAGCCTCCTGGTAGAACCACCTCTGCTGCCAAACGCCTTATGGAGATACAACAGGGCAGGCGTACAGTGGGCGACTATGCCATCGAATTCCGCACATTGGCAGCAGAGGTAGGTTGGAATAACGAGGCATTATTGGCAGCCTTTTCTCAAGGCCTGAATGACCACATTAAAGACGAAATCGCTGCTAAAGATCTACCTATTGATCTAGATGATTACATTGAGTTTGTTATGATAATTGACTCTAGAATACGTGAGAGATCAATTGCCAGAGATCGTAAGTTAAGGTCAAAAAATAATGAGCCTAGTAGCATGTTTTGCCCACCCATCCCTCCCTTGGCATTGAAGTCTAGTGAACCAGTACGGGAAACAAGTGAACCTATGCAAATAGGCTTCACTAGACTAACCAAGGCAGAGAGACTATATCGCAAAAAACAAGGGTTATGTTTATACTGCGGTAAAAAAGGGCACTTGCTAAATTCCTGTCCGGTACGTCCGGGAAACGCACGCACCTAGGGTACCTTGGGGGACAGGCCCTAGGTGGTGTACAATCGTCCCCAGTGTCGGGCATAATGAAACCCACCATACAGGTGGTATTGTCTTGGGCACAACGCTCTGTGGAGGTCTTGGCCTTGGTTGACTCTGGTGCAGCAGGGTATTTTATGGATAATACCTTTGCTGAATTGCACGGAGTTCCACGCATTGAAAGAGAAAACCCCTTGACTATTGAAGCGATTGATGGTAGACCCTTAGAACCGCCTCAGGTTATATTTGAAACTATGCCATTGTCTATGACTATTGGGGCACTTCACAGAGAAGAGCAGCAGTTTCAACTGATTAATTCTCCGCACCATGCGGTAATATTAGGATTTCCGTGGTTACAGTTACATAACCCACAATTCGATTGGAAAAAGTGTGAAATTGCTGCTTGGTCCCAGTTTTGTATGGACAAGTGCGTCATCCAGCCTATTAAGGTCATGTGCACCTCCTCTGTTATACCGGATGTGTACCAACAGTTTGGCGATGTTTTTAGCAAAGGAGAGGCTAGTATGCTACCCCAGCATAGACCTTATGATTGTTGCATTGAATTGCAGCCTGGTGCAGTACCTCCAAAAGGACGCACTTATCCATTATCTTGTGATGAAAATAAGGCTATGGAGGATTACATTTCTGATGCCCTTGCTAGAGGGATCATACGAAAATCTACCTCTCCAGCTGGGGCTGGGTTCTTTTTCGTAAAAAAGGAAAATGGCGAATTAAGACCATGCATTGACTACCGGGGCTTGAATAAACTAATGGCAAAAAACGCATACCCAATACCACTCATCACCGAGCTTTTTGACAGGCTTAAGGGCGCTTCGATATTTACCAAATTGGACCTACGGGCCGCTTACAATCTGGTTCGCATTCGAGCAGGTGATGAGTGGAAAACTGCCTTTAATACTCGAGCTGGGCACTACGAGTATCTAGTAATGCCTTTTGGGCTGTGTAATGCACCCGCAGTTTTCCAGGAACTGATAAACGATGTTCTGAGAGATATGTTACAGACATGTGTTGTGGTGTACCTTGACGATATACTGATTTACTCCCAAAACATGGCACAGCACATCAAAGATGTATCCGGAGTATTGCTACGACTCCGTGAGAACAAATTATTTTGTAAATTGGAAAAATGTGAGTTTCATAGAACCAGTGTGCCATTCTTGGGGTTCATAATTGGCAATGATGGCATTGCCATGGACAAAGAAAAGTTGTCTGCTGTCCTACAATGGCCAAAACCCAAGGGTCTTAAAGCCATACAGCGTTTCCTGGGTTTCGCTAATTATTATAGGAGGTTTATTAAGAACTTTTCTTCCATTGTCAAACCTCTGTCCGATCTTACGCACAAGGGTGCTAATCCTTCTTGTTGGCCGGTATCTGCTGAGAAAGCCTTTGAGAATTTGAAGCTGGCATTTGCTGCGGCTCCTGTGTTATCCCACCCCAATCCTCTACTTCCATTTACGTTAGAGGTTGATGCCTCAGATATTGGGGTCGGGGCAGTACTTTCGCAGCGACACGAGAAAGGTGGAACTCTCAGACCTTGTGGGTTTTTCTCTAAAAAGTTGACTGTCACTCAAAGCCACTATGAGATAGGTGACAGAGAATTATTGGCCATTATCCTCGCTCTTAAGGAATGGCGTCATTTGCTTGAAGGTACTAAGAATCCTGTCTTAATCCTAACAGATCATAAGAATCTGACCTATCTCTCGGAGGCCAAGAGATTGTCCTCTCGTCAGGCCAGGTGGGCACTGTTCCTGTCTCGATTTAATTTCATTGTATCATATTTACCAGGGTCAAAAAATATCAGGGCTGATGCACTGTCAAGACAATTTGAGGCCGACAGTGACAGAGTGGAAGCACCAGCACCTATCATCCAACCTGATAGAATACTGGCTACTATACGCACGAGTATCACTTCTCCTCTAGGGGAGGAGATCCTAGCCTCTCAGGGGTCCGCTCCCCATGAAACCCCAGTGGGCAAATGTTTTGTCGCTGAATCATTTCGTACTAGGCTGCTCGAAACCTACCATTCCTCTAAGGCTGCGGGACATATTGGTAGAGACCAATTGTTATGGTCCCTTTCTCAGTTATTTTGGTGGCCTTCCATGAGAAACGATTGTGCCGAATTTACGAATGCCTGTGCCACCTGCACCCGCGCTAAGACCCCGAGACATCTCCCAGTGGGCTTGCTTCAGCCGGTGCCTAATGGCGAACACCCCTGGTCTCATGTTTCCATTGATTTTATGGGAGAATTGCCTATGTCTAAGGGGTATTCCTTTATATTCATGGTGGTGGACAGGTTTTCTAAAATGGCTCATTTCGTGCCCCTCCGTGGCCTTCCTTCGGCTAAGGAATTGGCAATGGTGTTCGCCAGAGAAGTATTCCGGTTGCATGGAGTGCCTAGGGTACTGCTGTCTGACAGGGGGAGCCAGTTTGTGTCGAGATTTTGGAGGGCATTTTGCCAACAGATGGGCATACAGCTGTCCTTCTCCTCTGCCTACCATCCCCAGACCAATGGAGCCGCTGAACGAGCTAATCAGGGCTTGGAACAATTTCTCCGTTGTTTCGTTACTGACCATCATGATAATTGGTCCGACTTGTTGCCTTGGGCAGAGTTCGCCAGGAACTGTGCGGTCAATTCTTCATCTGGGAGCTCTCCGTTTCTGATTAATTATGGGTTTCAGCCCTGTTTGCTTCCAGATTCATTTCAGACGCAACAGATTCCAGCTCTGGATGAGCATATCGAGCAACTCCGTTCCACATGGGCACAAGTTCAGAGGGCACTTGGTCAGTCATTTCAGCGTCATCAGCGCCATGCTAATCGCAGAAGGCTTCCAGCGGTTTCCTTTCAGGTTGGGGATAGAGTATGGCTTTCCTCCAGAAATCTCAAGCTGCAGGTTCCGTCTAATAAGTTGGCTCCCCGGTTTATTGGTCCGTACAGAGTTATTCGTAAAATTAACCCTGTCTCCTATGCACTAGACCTACCTGCATTCATGCGTATCCATAATGTGTTCCATGTGTCCCTTCTTAAGCCTCTGGTTTGCAATCGCTATGCTACCACACCTGTGGTGCCAGGACCTGTTGAGGTCGAGGGCCAGGAGGAGTACGAGGTTCAGAGCATTATTGATTCCCGTAGGCTTAGAGGAAAGGTACAGTACCTGGTACATTGGAAAGGGTACGGTCCTGAGGATCGATCATGGGTGGATAGTATGGACCTTCATGCACCTAGGCTAACTAGGGTCTTTCATGCCAATTACCCACAGAAACCTAAACCCTATTCTAGGAGAGGGGGTCTTTGAAAGGGGGGTACTATCACGGTGCCCGTGATTTGCTGCAGTTCCTTGTCTGTCACCACTAGGGGGCTGCTATTGGCTGTCTGCAGATAGCCCGCCTCTTATTGCCTATTTAAACCTGGATTGGGCACCCTTTGAGTGCCCTTTCGTGTTGTTTCTGACCTTCTTGCTATCACTATGCTAGTGATAGCTGGGCCTCTGTTCCAGTGTTCCTGAGTTCCTGATCTCCTGTGTTCCTGATCTCTACTGTTCCAGTGTTTCCTGGATGCTGAGTTACTCCAGTCCTGGTTCCGGCCTAGTCTCTGGTGTTGCAGTTACTGCTAAACTTCTTCTCTGCTGTTTCCTGACCTGACTGATGGTTGCTGGTTCCTGTCATCTCATCACCTGTCTTCAGTATCCTGGCGACCTTCTGCCTGGTCGCGTTGGTGACATTGCTACAATTCCGTGTTGGTCCCAGCGTGCGGACGCTGGTTTGCTCCCAAGCCTTGCGGCTATACAAACTCGCTTGTTACACCAGTGTGCGGTCACTGGTTTGCTCCAAAGCCTATCAGCTATACAAATCTGTGTTGGTCCCAGCGTGCGGACGCTGGTTTGCTCCTAAGCCTTGCGGCTATACAAACTCGCTTGTTATACCAGTGTGCGGTTACTGGTTTGCTCCAAAGCCTATCAGCTATACAAATCTGTGTTGGTCCCAGCGTGCGGACGCTGGTTTGCTCCTAAGCCTTGCGGCTATACAAACTCACTTGTTACACCAGTGTGCGGTCACTGGTTTGCTCCAAAGCCTATCAGCTCTACAAATCTGTGTTGGTCCCAGCGTGCGGACGCTGGTTTGCTCCTAAGCCTTGCGGCCATACAAACTCACTTGTTACACCAGTGTGCGGTCACTGGTTTGCTCCAAAGCCTATCAGATATACAAATCTGTGTTGGTCCCAGCGTGCGGACGCTGGTTTGCTCCTAAGCCTTGCGGCTATACAAGCTCGCTTGTTACACCAGTGTGCGGTCACTGGTTTGCTCCAAAGCCTATCATCTATACAGATCTGTGTTGGTCCCAGCGTGCGGACGCTGGTTTGCTCCTAGCCTTGCGGCTATACAAGCTCGCTTGTTACACCAGTGTGCGGTCACTGGTTTACTCCAAAGCCTATCATCTATACAAATCTGTGTTTGTCCCAGCGTGCGGACGCTGGTTTGCTCCTAGCCTTGCGGCTATACAAGCTCGCTTGTTACACCAGTGTGCGGTCACTGGTTTGCTCCAAAGCCTATCGGCTATACAATACTGTGTTGGTCCCAGCGTGCGGACGCTGGTTTGCTCCTAAGCCTTGCGGCTATACTACTCACTTGTTACTCCAGTGTGCGGTCACTGGTTTGCTCGCAAAGCCTAACGGCTATACTATTCAGTGTTGTTCCCAGCGTGCGGACGCTGGTTTGCTCCAAAGCCTTGCTGCTTAACGATTCTGCTAATTTGCCAGTTTCATCTGACTGCTGCTACTATCTCTGGGCTGCCCTGCCCGGTATTGGTAAGGCCGGTAGAACCTTTTGCCACATTCCATCTGAGGTTGCCTTACCCGGTATTGGCAGGGCCGGTAGAGCCTACATTGTGTATCTATTGAGGCTGCCTTGCCCGGTAATTTGGTAAGGCCGGTAGAACCTTTATGCCATTCCATCTGCAGGTTGCCTTACCCGGTATTGGCAAGGCCGGTAGAGCCTAAGACTGTCCTGTCCGGTATATTGACAGGACCGGTAGAGTCTGCCTTCTGTCTGTGCTATATTCTGTATATATATATATGTATGTTATTGCCATCCTAAGTTATCAATTTATTATTATTTCAATAAAATTGATTTTTTACCTAAAACTTGTGTCTGAGAGTCATAATAAACCGTGACACAGTTTCACACTTTGAATTTTCACAGCTTGCATCACTGGTGCCATGTCTCATTTGGGGCTGTGTAACAGTGCTCCACTCTAAGATTTCCCCCCAAAAGTGTATATTTTTGGAAAGTAGACACACCAGGCTTTCATTTTATGTATGTTTTCAAATTTTTTACACAGCCATTTTACCACGAATCCTTCGTAAATCCTGATGTAAGTAATAAATTCAGCGTTTTTCACACTTAGGTTTCAATGTTGATGTGAATTTCAAGCACAGGATAGGAGAAGATTTTTTTAAATGCATTGATTAGTGTTCAGTTGCTTCTTCTGAGTACAGCAATACCCCATATGCATCGCTTTCTCATGGTTTGTGGGCGCTACAGGCCAACTTTTGAACAAATACTGAATTTTCACAGTTTGCATAACTGGTGCCATGTCTCAATTTGGGGCTGTGTAACAGTGCTCCACTCTAAGATTTCCCCCCAAAAGTGTATATTTTTGGAAAGTAGACAACCCAGGCCTTCATTTTAGGCATGTTTTCAAATTTTTTACGCAGCCATTTTACCACCAATCCCTTGTAAAACTTTACTTAAATTAAAAATTCAGCATTTTTCACACTTGGGTTTAATGTTGATGTGGATTTCAAGCACAGGATAGGTCAACATTTAAAAACCTGCATTGATTAATGTTCAGTTGCTTTTTCTGAGTACAGCAATACCCCATATGCATAGGTTTGTCAGGGGTTGAGGAATCTACTGGGCCCTATTGGTAACAAGCGCGTTCCATTGTCAGATGTGGCATTTTTACAGCTCTCTTAACTGGTGGCTGTTGTATTATTTGGGGTGTTAAGCAATGTTGCAATTAATATTTTACCCCCAAAATATATGTTTTAGTAAGGAATACAACCCTGGGTTTTAGTCTAGGTGCATTTTGGCAATTTTTTCTAAGTCATTTTACCACCAATCCCTCCAAAAATCTGCAGTAAGAAAGAGAAAACCCTGTATTTTCACACCTATATTTTGGTGTTGCTGTGGATTTCAAGCACACAATATTTGGAGATTTGTAAAAATGCATTGTCCTCAATTCAACTACATTTTTTGAGTATGGCAATGCCCCATATGCATAGGTTTGTCAGGGTTTGGGGGATTTACTGGGTTCAGTTGAGAACATGCACGTTTCCATTTTCACACATGGAAAAAACAGAGTTGTTCCCATTATATTTTCATAGTGTTAGATCTAAGGAGGGATGTGTTTTGGGGAAAAAAAGCTTTTTTTTTTTTTTTTTTTTTTACTGTGTCTGAGGAGGAGGGAGACAGAGATATATGACAGAAGCAGTGTTTTGAAAACACTGCTTCTGTCATATGCAGGGAAATACATGTGATTCGCTATTTTAGCGAATCGCATGTATCAATAATGCGGGCATTGGCTGAAACTAGATGCTCCGATATCGGAGCACCTAGTAACAGGCAGCCCGCGTCTCTCCCATCGCGCACAGCGGCGGCAATGGGAGAGTTAACCCTTGACGTGCCAGGACCGTCAATGGTCCTTAAGTGCAGGACCAGAGTGACGGTCCTGCCACGTCAACGGTCCTTAAGGGGTTAAGGACCAATTGTGTCATCCGCTGTGGACCAGAGGGGTGTGCAATTATTATTTGCACACCCTTCTAGTACACAAGGAACTTTCAGGTAGTAATAGGTCACCCTTCAATCATTAAACATACGGCAACTAGCATCATAATACATGTACTACTCATGGAATTTCCTCCAACATCTACATGGCTTACTGAGGACAAGGTCCAAAAGAGACTGGAAAGGGTTATAGTGAATAAAGCGCCTGGACCGGACGGTATACACCCAAGGGTACTTAAGGAACTTAGTTCAGTAATAGCAAAACCATTATACTTAATATTTATTGATTCGCTTTCATCAGGCATAGTGCCCTGTGATTGGAGGAAAGCTGATGTAGTTCCATTGTTTAAAAAGGGAGCAAGATCCAAACCAGGAAATTATAGACCTGTGAGCTTGACTTCCATAGTGGGTAAGATACTAGAAGGGTTATTAACTGACAGTATTCAGAACTATGTGAAGACAAACAATATCATTAGTAGGAATCAGCATGGTTTCATGAAGAACAGATCATGTCAGACTAATTTCCTTGCATTTTATGAAAGAGTGAGTAGTAATTTGGACAGGGGAATTGCTGTTGATGTAGTATACTTGGATTTTGCAAAAGCCTTTGACACAGTGCCTCACAACAGGTTACTGCATAAATTAAAAGGCTTCGGTTTGGGTGGTGTTATCTGTACATGGATTGAGAACTGGTTAAATGATAGATGGCAGAGAGTTGTTGTAAATGGAACTTTTTCAAATTGGTCTAGGGTTATAAGTGGGGTGCCGCAGGGTTCAGTCCTGGGCCCAATGCTTTTTAATTTGTTTATTAATGATCTAGAAGTGGGAATTGAAAGTAGCATCTCAATCTTTGCTGATGACACTAAGCTATGTAAGGAAATACATACAGAGCTCGATGTTTTTTCCCTACAGAAGGATTTAGATAAACTAAGTGAATGGGCAGAAAAGTGGCAGATGTCATTTAATGTAGATAAATGTAAGGTTATGCATTTGGGTTGTAGAAACAAACTTGCTGCATATACTCTAAATGGGAAACAACTTGGGAAATCCTCATTAGAGAAAGATTTAGGTGTACTGATAGACAATAGTCTTCACAGCAGTGTGCAGAGTCACTCAGCTGCTGCAAGAGCAAATAGGGTACTAGCCTGCATAAAAAGAGGTGTAGAAGCAAGGGATGCTAATATTATCCTACCTCTGTATAAATCCTTGGTTAGGCCTCATCTAGAATATGGAGTACAATTTTGGGCGCCTGTTCTAAAAAAAGACATTGCTGAACTGGAAAAGGTGCAGAGACGTGCAACAAAACTGATAAAGGGATTGGAGGATCTGAGTTACAAAGAGAGACTAGCCATACTGGGTTTGTTTACATTAGAAAAGAGACGTCTAAGGGGTGATATGATTACCATTTACAAATACATTCAAGGTCAATACAAAGAACTATCCAATGAATTATTTATGCAAAGAGCTGAGCTAAGAACAAGAGGTCATCCATTAAGACTTGAGGAAAGGCGCTTTCGACTAAAACACAGGCAGGGATTCTTTACAGTAAGGGCGGTAAGGCTATGGAATTCTTTGCCTCGGGATGTTGTGCTTGCAGATAATGTAACTGCATTCAAAAAAGCAATGGATGCCTATCTAGCACAGAACAATATTGACAGTTATGACAGATGGCTTCAAAGCAAATAGGATATTGAGCCGGGGAACTATTTGACACACACACACACACACACACACACACACCTACACTGGAAATTGCTCCAGAGGGCTTTTTTGTTGCCTTCCTCTGGATCAACAGGAGTGTTATTGGCATGGGCTGGACTTGATGGACGCATGTCTTTTTTCAGCCTTATCTACTATGTTACTACCTCTACAAAGTGAAACATACTAAAGAAATCTTTATTCTTCTGAGAAAAGAAGCCAGAAATTAGCACAGATACCTTGTCTGCATGCCTGCGCTGTCAGTCCCAGTCTCCTGTAAGAAGCATTGCAATGTGCCACAAGGTAACTGGAAGGGACTGATGATGCAGGCTCGCAGACGGCACTGACCTGGCCGTCAGTGTCCGAAGATTAAGGATCTCATTAGATGTGGCATTTTAGAGAGGAAATATATGATGCTAGTCGCCATATGTTTAATTATTGAAGGGAGACTTATTACTACCTGAAAGTTCTGCTTTAAAGCACAACTATTTTGCCAACAACTTTTTTTAGCTCTTTCAGGGCCACAGGGGTAGGCAATGCACATCAATATGGCACAGAAAAGGTGAAGAAGGAATGTTGTTTGTGGTGCTGAGCACATCCTCTCCACTCCCCTTCTGTGCATGTGGGGTAGCAGGGTGGATACACTCAGACTTCAAGGTTGTCAAACTGCTGGTGATGTGTAAGGGAGGGCATCCTTTACACATCTTCAACAGTTAGTCTACATGCTAATGAGGAAATTCCCCCTCTCCCCTTGCATACTTAATTCTTAGTCCATATGGCGATATGTGTATCCATAACAATGTCCCTTAGTGCATCTCCCCCCTTGGAATCCAAAATAGATTATTCCCTTCTAAAGTTAAAAGTATCTGAAACATTTCATTTAACATAGCTTTTACGTTGGAACATAAACTGGATCTCTCACCTACTGTAAAAGAAAAAAAGCCAGTTATGTACTACTAATAAAACACAGTCTGTACTGTACACTATTTGCTTTGTATGTCTAATATTTACTAAATACTTACCAGTTTTAACCCCTTAACAACCAACCGATCGGCGCATGGCGGTCATTTAACGACCACAGAGCATTTTTTTTTTTTAATTCCGAAACGGCGTGCAGCTGCTGGGGGAGCCCGGAATTCCATGACGGTCATAGTAAGTCCTGGGTTGTTAACTCAGATCGACCCATGACATACTATGACCGTCAAAGGTCATTAATAGTTAAAATGAACTCTGACTCTGATTGACCTCTCCATCTTTTTGACTCAGTCCGAGACAGCCTGGTTCCCTTGTTACTGTTGGAACTGAGTGAATTGGTTCCCAACAGTAGGATTTAAGATTTTGATCTAATGTGGACCCTGTGACTAGCAGTCAAAGGGTTTATATTTAAAGAAACAGTGACATGCTCCTGTGCATGCCTTGTATTGAAGGGATAGGCTGTTGCACCTCTTAAAGCAGAACTACCACCCAATAATAACATTGCACCACATAATTGCCCATCTGGCGACTAACTGCTCATATATGGCTGTCACTGGAACATTTGTCTTTATCGATGATGAAACTGCAGACAGTAGTAGCAGAATGAATTCTGATGTGTACATAAACTTCTTATCTACGCAGGAATATGACCCAAACATGCTTCTAATGCAACCAATGAGTATTTCAGGGCCAAAAAGTGAAATGTTCTTGACTGACCAAGTTCATACCCACCCTGAATCCAACTGAACATGCATTATACCTGCTGAAGACAAAACTGGAGAGAAAAATGCCCCCCCCAAAAAGATGGTTGCGGTACAAGCATGGCAGAACATCACAAGGGAAGATATTCAGCTTCTGGTGATGTATGAGTCACAGACTCCAAGTAGTCATTGCGTGTAAAAGATTCTGTTATTTGTTCAGTTGCTTTGGAATCTTTTTATGTTGGTCTAAAATTGGAAAAGTAGAGCCACGGGGTCCAATCTTGGGCCCAATGCTTTTTTACTTGTTTAGTAATAATATAGAAGTGGGGATTGAAAGTAATGTATTAATCTTTGCTGACAACACAAAGCTGTGTAAGAAAATACGGAGCAGGATGTTTTTTTCTGCAGAAAGAGTTGGATAAACTCCGTGAATGGACAGACAAGTGTCAGATGAGGTTTAAAGTGATATTAATACCTGTATAAAACTTTAGCTCTGATTATTTTTACTTTTTTTTTTTTAACATGTTGCGCTATTTATAGTTACTTACAGATTTGTAGTTCAAACGCTGTTCAAGAGGAAAAGATCCCCCTCCCACCCCTTCTGGCCACGTCCCGCTGCCTCTCTGTCAGGTCCAGATGGAGAGTGGCAAGGGACAATCTTTAGTAAGCAAAAGGAAAATCTTGCCCTCCTTCATCAAGGGGGAGGGGACAGGGTTTTCCTTATACTTACTGACTGAAAATCGTCCCTCGCTGCATCCGTCTGTCCCACGACCAGATCACAGATCTAAGGTGAGGTGGCCAGAAGGTGTGGGAGGGGGATCCTTTCCTCTTGAACAGCGTTTGAACTACAAATCTGTAAGTATATAGTGCAACATGTTAAAAAATTGTAAAGAATAATCTGAGCTAAAGTTTTATTGAGGTATTAATATCCCTTTAATATAACTAAATGTAAGGTTAAGCATTTGGGCTACAGAAATAATCACACTACATATATATGGTAAACTATCTGGGGAGTCCTCATTAGAGAAAGACTTGGGAGTACTGATAGACAACAGAGTTCACAGCAGTTTTCAGTGTCACACAGCTGCTGCAAGAACCATAGGGTACTTTCCACTATAAAAAAAAATTGGTATAAATGCACAGGATGCAAATATAATTCTACTTCTATATAAATCCTTTGTTAGCCCTCACATGGAATATGAAGTGCAGTTTTGAGCACCTGTTCTTAAAAGGAAATAAAAACGTTATTTAACTAGAGAAAGTGCAGTCATGCAACAAAACTAATAAAGGGAGTGGCAGATCTGAGCTATGAAGTGAGACAAGCCAAACTCCAGTGTTTACATTGGAGAAGAGACATCTAACTTGTGATATGATTACCATTTACAAATATATATATTTGAGCTAAATTCAAAGAACGCTACAAGGATCTATTTACTCAAAGAGCTGAGCAAAATCAAGATGTCAACCATTAAGACTATTATTATTACTATTAATCTTTATTTATTAAGTGGCAACTTATTCCGCAGCACTTTACAATAGGAGATAGACATAAGACTAGAGGAAAGCTGCTTACAACTAAAACAAAGGCAGGGATTTTTACAGTAAGGGCAGGAAAGTTATGGAATTCTTTGCCTCTGGATGCTGTTCTTTCAAATACTGTAATTGCTTTCAAAGAATTAACCCCTTAACGACCGGCCGCACACACACGCAGCGGTCACTTAAGGACCACTGAGCATTTTTTTTTTGTTCCTTCTGGTTCAGACTCACCGAATGGCATGCAGCCGCGGGGGGAGCCCGAAATTCCATGACGGTCATGGGTCGTTAACTCAGATCTACCCACGACGTACTATGACCATCAAGGGTCATAAAGGGGTTAATAGATATATTTCTTTCCAAGAACAATACAGGAAACATTATGACAGTTGGTTTCACAGCAGATAAGATGTTGATCCAGGGAAATATTCGACTGCCACTTGGAGTCAGGAAGACATCTGGTTACCCAACTGGGGCTTAATTGGAAATGACTTCAGTGTTTGTTTTTTTTGCTTTCCTCTGGACCAACAGGGGTGATATAGTATGGGCTGGACTTGATGGACGCATGTCTTTTTTCAGCCTCATCAACTTTGTTTTGGTCTTCTAAAATGGAGGGACCATGTATAAAAAGGGCTGTATTTCCAATACTGTTCACGGTTTAAGGATGTAAATACCCTCAAATTAAAGCTGAAAGTCTGCACTTTACCCTCTTAGTCATTGTTTCATTTCAAAGCCATTATGCTGGAGTGCAAAGTTTTAAAAAATTAAAAAAAAAAAAAAAACTTGTGTTACTCTCCAAATCCATATGGACTACACTTTACGTGTGTCTGTGACTACCAACAGAACAAAACTAGGGGTAGATAAAGAGGTGACAGAGTGGAGATGATGTCTCCAGTGATATCACTTCACAGTTCCTATTTTATTCTATGTAGCCTATGCAATAAGATCTCTCCCACTTGAGAAATCATAAGGAGCCTAAAATAACATAGGAATTGGGAAGTAATATCACTGGGAAAAGTAATTTCCATTTGATCACCTCTTCATCAACAGTGCATCTCCACCTTGATGTCAGACTGTATGTATGTTGTGTGACTACTAGTAGAATAAAGCTGGTGTGGTAGACTGTGTACATGTGATTCTGTGATGACCAGTGGGCACTTAACATCCCAATGTGACACTGATTCAGGAGTGTGGGACCCCTTCAAATGTTTGCAGGGGAGCCCCTGGATTTTTAATTACACCACTTGAACTGCAGATTTCAAACTACACTTCCACAGCAGAACAGATATTGCCCACAGCTAAATACTACGAGTCAGATAAATAAGCAGTGTTGACATTTAGAGAAGCTCATAGCCTATTAATATTTAACCCTTTGCATGCCAGTGATATTTAATGCATTGCAGAGCACTGCATTTGATACCTTTCTGGCACTCAAAGGGTTAAGTACCAAGAACATATAATATTGTTTTGAAATGAAATCTTAAAAACCAGGAACACAGACACTGAAACAGGATCCAGAGATTAAAGTACCAAAACTATTAACTATCCCTGGAAATCAGGAACACTTAGCAGGTATGTTGTTGAAATAAATCGCTCAGGTTCATACAGATATATGACTACAATCCCCTTACCGAAAATTACATCAGGATTATATCAAAGTGTAGACTCACAACAGCTTGTAAGCCAAAGGTTGTCGACACCTGCTCTAGAGCAGCAATGGTTAGCCATGCATTTTGCATTTTTCATAAGAGGCCAACATTAAATGGATAGGCGATAACTCCATATAAAACACGTTATTGCCTCTAAAGTAATCGTTTTAATCGGCAGGACAATTACATTTCCACTCCAAAGCGCTAGTGTGAAAATGTTTGCAACAGCTGTGCAACATGTGGCTAATTAGAATTTTGATTGATAACATCACCATCCAAGCACTTGGTGATGTAATCCACAACTGACAAGGAGCCACATATTCCCTAAACGTGACATAATACTGCACCCAACCCCAGCATGTAAGAAGGCTTCAAAATGCTCACTGCGCATACTCGGGTTTGTTCTGATAGCTAAATCTAAATCCGTGCAGTTTAACAGTCTGCCCAGCAACTACGGTTAACCCTGTCATTGTTCTGAAGGGCCCGTAAAGCCTGTCATTACTATATGCTGCAGGGAAGGTGTAGTGGAAGACTCGCTCGCTGTCATTTCCGTGCACGTACCTCTCGCCGTAGCGTGAGACGTGTTCGCATCTCCAGTTTCTTCATCTCACCCCGCACTTACCTTGTTGGACTGGTGCAACTGGTACCGACATAGAGTGTGGTCTAGGTCGAAACCGATGACATCGGTGTGGGAGAGCGAAAAGCAGCCGGTCATTGTTATGTAGGACAGGGAGGACAATAATTGAAATCTGTGCGCGGTTATGTGAAAGCTTCCTTGACTGGGCCGAGCTCTCCTTTCCCGCTTACTTTACACGGCGCCTGCCTACTAACTAAGCAATACCCACAGTTGCCTGTGGCCGCTAAGGAGGGAGACTTACCCTTTAACTACCAGCTGCTGAGATATCATACACAACCAGTGGAGGGTTTTTCACCTGACAGCTACAGTCTTAATAAGTGCTTTAACCATTTAAGGATCAGAGGGGTGTCAGGTCTTTTAAATGGTTAATTGAACAGATTAAAGGGCATGCATATAAAAACGTAAAGCTATTTTTCCCTATGGTTCTGATCTAAACTATAGTTAATATGCCACGACAAAGGACAGCATTTCCTTTCATACTGCCTCTATGTATAACCTGATATAGTGCTGACAAGTTGTAGGAATTTGAAGTGGGATAATATGCATGATGTAGAATGCAGGTCAATGTTGCCAGCTCTGCTGATGAGAAGTACTGGTCAACCTGGTTTACATTATTATCTGAACCAGATTATGCTGTTGTGCATATAATAACTTAGTGCAGGGGTATCCAAATGTTTATGCGGGCCACATGATCATAAAGCCATAACTGTGAGGTATAGTGAATTATAGCCTGTAAAGCATTCAAAATATTTTTATTTATTGCTCAGGTAAATGACAATATTTAACAGACATCTTGTATTGTATGATACTGGTAAGCACAGGATTAGGACTCGCTGGCCTATTGGTTCATGTTTGCTAGTTAATTGGGTATAAAAATAAAAAACTCAGGTTGGCCGCACATTGGACACCCTGGCTTAGTAGTTCTCAACTTTTATTTTTTTGCTGAAGGTACCCTTATCATGTAACTTAGAATTCTCACCTCCACCAGCTTTTTATAGCTCATTTTTTCAAGGAAGTAATGTAAGATGCAAAAACATAAATATAAAGTTATTCTTAGGTTTCACAAACAGTAAGAGAAGAATGAGCATATTGTGCATAACAATTTCCATAAATATACATTTGAAACTCAACATTCATATTTTGTCAAAGTCTTTTTAGCTAAAACATGACACACTAAGCTGGAACACAAGGCACACCAAAGTGCCATAGCACCCTGGTTGAGAACCACTGGATTAGCTGCTACATGACAACCCTACTTCCTGGATGAATGAGGAAACTGATTGGTGTAATGTACTTAAGGACATTCAAACCTTTGCGTGCCAGAAATGTATCCAATACATTGTGCTGTAATGCATTAGATACCTCTCTGGCACTTAAAGGGAGATGCACTAAAGTTCAATAAGGGGCCATATTGGCAATATGATGGCTATATACTGTATGTGTCAAGGTGCCTTTGCTTGTGTGAATACTCCACAATTAAAGTGATATTGTTATGAATCATCCGTTCCTTTGTATTGACTACTTTGATAATTGAAATACAGCCTAATGAGCCATTGTTAGATCCCATGATGAAGTGAGCAGATGGTTTATGAAACATGTTGGGAAACTATTGTTGAATAAATAATTTTATATTTGGTGTTTCAACTTGGCGAGTATCCTTTGGATCTTCTGAAATATTTAAGGCTAAGGTACAGCGGACATATCTGGTGAGTGCAATTCATATATTTAAGGGGCACCATTTGTCTGATGGTACTACACTTAAGAGGGCGATTCTTTTCCATTGCTGGCTTTGCTTTGTATATAGAGTATCCATAATCCCTTGGACTATCATATGGGAAGGACCTGCGGGATAAAGATTGCAAACCAAGATTTCTTCCATTGAATCTATGAGCTGATTTTTCTTCACTTTTAAGTGAGTAGAATCACTTAAATCTATGTATTGCATACAGATGCTCCTCTCATATACTCTTGAGCTCCTGTTTTTTTAGTTGTTGTTCCAAGTGTACAAGGCCATAACATTCCAAAGACTCCTTCACCTTGATTGAAGTCTCCTCTACTTCAGGGATTCCCAGAATAAAAAATAATGGAATATATGCCTTGGTTTATCAATAAGCCATCATTTATTGGTATAAAAATATTTAACATCAATAAAAGTTATACTAAAAATCTTACTGCACTAGCCCAATGCTTTTTGTCACAAACAACAACTTTTTCCAATTGAGGTGAATGAGTGTTTAGAATATTATGTGCTTATATACTAGACTGGTGTAGCTTCTTCCTGTAGTGAGTACCCATCTTGAGGGGTGGGCGTACGATGGGATTGTGCCTAAATACTGCTCTTAGAAGCGCTTTTGTACAGTGTCTTTCTGCATTTGTTCGGTTCTCCAGCTGCTTGTCATTCTAACCTAGCACCCCTCCAACTTCTCTTTCATGTGTCTGGCCTTATTCCCAGATCACAATTTGCCTCCATTCCTTCATCGTTTCTGCAACTAGGGAATCCTTGGGACTTTTCTGTCATCAGTTTTCCATGTGAGGTATGTGGTACTCTAGGCCAGGGCTGTCCAAGTTCAGTCCTCAAGGGCCACAAACAGTACAGTATTTACGGATTTCCCTGATTAAGCACAGTTGAGTCAGTCAAAATGAATGAGACTCTGATTAACTCACCTGTGCTTAATCAGGAAAATCCTGGCCTGTTTGTGGCCCTTGAGGACTGAACTTGGACAGGTCTGCTCTAGGCTACCATTGTAATAAAACAGCTATTAGAGGGAATCTGAATATTCTATTATCTGCATTGCCCACATTGTTTCCTTTGGAATTTTGCCAAAGACTGTCGAGTTTGTTTTTTCCTGCTACGTCTTTTCTATAGTACTCGTAAGTATAAGTTCTGGTCTTCAGACAAAACTAGAGGCTCAACCTCTTGGGCCCTGAGGGTTATAGTCTGAAGAGCTGACAAAAATGTGTTCTATAGCTGAAGTCTTAGCCTCCTGTTCCTTCCTGATGATTGTTTTCTGCCACCAGCTATTGGGACTCTACACTTGCGTACTTCATGGATTCCTGACACAGCAGGGATGTCCATATTTGTTTTTCCTTTCTACTATAGAATCCCTGTTAGTGGTCTAGAACTGGATCTTGTGAAGGATGAAGCCATCAGCAAGTGGCCTCTCCTGCAAGTGCTTAAAGCAGTCCAGCATGTCATTGGCTTTGAAGCTTCATTAAAATCTTCTCCAAAATAATTTCTTCTATCACTAATTGACGTGAAAGGGCTCCGATCATCATTCTGATGCCATCCTTGAGTTTGAGACTCCGAAGGAATCGTTTGTCTTGACGCCCATTTTCATATAGCCACGTATACAATTTATAATTATGTTTATGCCTCTGAAAAGTGTCAGGAGGTGCAGTGCTTTCCTAGAGTTTCCCCGTGTCAGATAAAATGTATCCATGTTATTTTTACTCAACAAAGCTTTCTGATACTGAGAGAAAATGTGAACTCCTAAATGTCAATCTTGTCTTGGAGGAATGGAGGTATTTTCTGGAGGGAGCGGCAATACTTATCACAATCCTTACTGAACACAGAGTATTTGAGCAATTCCAAGTGAAGACACTCATATATGTGATGAGCCTATTACTACTTCAGCTAAAATTATTGCTTTGTTGTCTGCTTCAGTGCTTTATAAATGTTTTGCTACCCTGCACAGCTCTACAACTATTTGATTAGGGATATGAAGTGTTGAAAGAGAAAGGCCTTGGGGGCCAAGAAGGAATTTGTTGTTTTGAATATCCCAGAGAATGGCATGAAGTGAGAGACTGTCCTAAATCTCATATGGCTTTCCCTTGTTATCTGTGTGGCTATGCTGGTCATTTTGTATGATTGTTCAGTGGGTGACCACTGAAGGAGTCTGTAGTTAAAGAGGAGTATCCTGCTGAACCTGTCAGTCAGCAGGTGCATATCACACCTTGAAGCCATATTACAACATGATTTCTGTGAGGTTGAAAGATGGATAGCAAGGAACAAACTGTTCTTAAACACAGACAAAACTGTCACAATGATATTTGGCACAAAGCACAAATTGCATAATCTCTGCAATACCCACCCATCCATTGTAACGGAGTCTAATCGTAAATTGGCCCCAGTGGACTCCTACAAATATCTTGGTATGTGGCTTGACCCAAACCTCACTTTTGGTCATCATATTGACAAATTAACCTCCAAGCTTTATCCCAAAATCAGTACTCTTTTTAGACGCAAATCATGTTTAAGTCCCCTGGTTAGAAAACGTATTGTGCAACAGATGTTGCTGCCTGTCATAGACTATAGTGATGTAGTTTATGCTCTAGCGCCAGAAATCCATCTTAGTAAACTTGACACCCTGTATAATTCAGTATGCCTCTTTAGCCTCCAATGTAATTACACTGCTCATTGCTGTGATATGCTAAAAGAACTAAATTGGTTAACACTCAAATCTAGACATACCCTTCATTTTTCTTGTTTAGTACACAACCACTTCTCTGGAAAACTACCAGACTACCTGAGCAGTATGAATCCAGACACAACAAACAGTGGCTATAAGATAAACTGCACTCTTGTTAAAAGCAGAAAAGTCTTTTATTGTAGAAAAATATGTAAAAGGACAAATACCTTAACAACTTCTTTTTGATGTTATGAAAATGGAGGAGAGACTATACGATAACCCTTATAAACCAGTCCGGTGTACGCATCGCTGCCTATCCACGATCAACATGTTTCGCGTCAAACACGCTTACTCATGATCTAAAGATTAGGTTTCGTCCGTTGATGGATTTAAATGATCATAACCCAATCAGGTTAAGCTTTCGTCACAAGATTCGATTAAGATTTTAACCACTTGCATTCCTTTCGCCTTGATCAACCAAGTTGAGTAGTTCAACGAAATTAAAATGCCACCCTTCGCATTATACTATGCAATATCGGTGGGCAATATAATCAGCTCACCAAATATTTAAAACTTACCCAAGTTGAAAATCAAGGTGAAGGTTATAAATATTAATTGTTACAACACTTCTATAATATCATAAATATTAAACAAGCGGGATCTCCCCCTCAAGATGATCACAAATACATCAATCGGATTTAACCCTGTATTTCTTTAATGTACCTAATATCAACATTTCTTTAAAAAATAAACAATTAAAAATACATTCGGTCAGCAAGCGGATCTTACTAAATTGCTGTAGAAGATATTTATAATATCACCAGTTCACTTGATACACACCATATTAAGGAAAAAACAATCCAATTAAAGGCAATTTAAGGAAAAGGCAATCACTCTTTAAACGTCACTGAAAAGCTTCATTCACATATGAAATATTACTGGAACCGCATAGGTACTGCAATTAGCATACATTAGCATATGGTAACAAATGTGACTATCTCTTTAAATGTACTTCTGCTGGTCATGTGCCTAACATTACACATAGGCCGTTTTTAATGCAGTTTTCAAATATGCAAACTTGAATTAAGGTGAAAGTTCCACATTAAAATTCTGGCATGTTGAGAAAAGTAAGTTTGTTTGAGGATGCTACAGGATGGCTCCTCAAGGATACGCTCTAATACAGCTTGGGTCCATTTAGTCAGCACCTGACAAAACTGATAATGATGTGCTGTGTTAATTTTCTTGCTGGTTAAAATGTTGCCTACAGAAGGGAGTGTTAGGTTTCTCCTCATAAAGTTAGCAGAGCCACAGTGGTTATTTTGGGGGAGGATGTAGTGGGGTACTGCCTCTGGCACCTTAGCGGGTACTTATAAGTTTAAGATAGTCTTCATTTGGTCCCCATTACTAGGTACCAGTGGGTGCTGATATGTTGCCTGTCACATCAGTGCAAGCTATTTCACACCATGTGCTGCCTGGTGCCCTTCATGAGCATATTCAAGGGAAGGATTTGGGTGCAAGTGTCCAACAGAGAAAAGGACAGAAAAGAGCATGTTAAGAAAGCTATGGTTAAAATAATTCTTTCATTACAAAAAAAAGCTATGAATCACCCCAAATCACCGAAACAACTAAACTACAAAAAAATCTGCATGAACCCCACAGCCAAGAAGCAATCCCGTGCTGGCCACGTATATAGAGAGCTTCAGAAATAGTCACATCAGCTATACATGATAATACAAACCGGCACAAAACCTAACTAGTGATTAACAAAAAACAATATACTAGTTAACAAACAACAAAAACATAGTTATTAAACTGGCAAACAAAGGTGGTATGGAAGTATTATGAACACAGCAGACAATACTGAAGAGTCACACAGGCAACTTATGGATGAAAAACACTACAGCAAGCTACTAGAATATCTCACATCTGACTATTATTATTATTATTCTTTATATAGCGCCAACTAATTCCGCAGCGCTGTACAATTGGGGAATAGACATACAGAGGTATTAAATAGTACAATCAGATGTGTAGAACAGGAGGATCAGAGGGCCCTGCTCGTGAGAGCTTACAGTCTAGAGGAAGGTAGGTTTGACACAGAGGGAGTAAGTGCTATTGCATTTAAGTGCCTCCTGCCACATGAACTGCCAGTCAGTGGGTGGGAGTGAGAAGTGCCATTGAGTGCAGTAGTCCGTGCAAGGGGTGAATCTTGGTGATGATGTTTATGGAGGCAGTTGATAGGCCTCCCTGAAGAGGTGAGTCTTCAGGGAGCGTCTGAAGATTTGAAGGCTGGGGGAGAGTCTGATGGGGCGGGGGAGGGAATTCCACAGCTCAGGTGCAGCACGGGAGAAGTCCTGTAGGCGGGAGTGGGAGGATGTGATAAGAGCTGTGGAGAGCAGAAGGTCATGTGCAGAGCGAAGATGGCGGGCGGGAGTATATTTGGAAATGAGAGATGAAATATAGGGGGGTGCAGTGTTAGTGAGGGCTCTATAAGTTAGCACCAGCGTTTTGAATTTTACACTGTATGCTAACGGGAGCCAGTGTAGGGACTGACAGAGGGGTGTGGTGTTAGAGAAGCGATGAGTGAGGTAGATTAGTCTTGCAGCAGAGTTCATTATGGACTGTAGCGGGGTTAGTCGGGTGAGAGGCAGGCCAATTAGTAAAGAGTTACAGTAGTCAAGACGGGACATGATGAGTGTTTGGATTAGAATTTTGGTAGTGTGTTCTGTGAGAAAGGGTCGGATTCTAGAGATGTTGCGGAGGTGGAGGCGGCATGAGTTGGAGATTGACTGGATGTGAGGAATGAAGGATAGGGCAGAGTCAAATGTGACCCCCAGGCAGCGTGCTGTAGGTGTTGGTGTGATGGAAGTGTTGTTAACGGTGAGGGTAATGTTTGGGATAAGGCTGGTTGTAGATGGAGGGAAGAGAATTAGTTCAGTTTTGCTAAGGTTAAGTTTGAGTTGATGGGAGGACATCCAGGAAGACACAGCAGACAGACAGTCAGACACTCGGGACAGGAGGGAAGGAGAGAGGTCTGGGGAGGAAAGATATATTTGGGTGTCATCAGCATAGAGATGATGGTGAAACCCAAAGGAGTTTATTAGTTTTCCAAGGGAAGCAGTGTAGATTGAGAAGAGCAAGGGTCCCAGTACTGATCCTTGAGGCACACCAACAGATAGTGGGAGGGGTGGGGAAGTGGAGCCGGAGTAGGAAACACTGAAGGAGCGGTTGCAGAGATAAGATGAAAACCAGGAGAGTGCAGTGTCGCAGAGACCTAGGGAGTGGAGGGCTTGGAGGAGGAGTGGGTGATCGACTGTGTCAAAGGCGGCTGACAGGTCCAAAAGAATGAGTAGGGAGTAGTGGCCTTTAGACTTGGCTGAGAGCAAGTCATTGGCCACTTTAGTGAGGGCAGTCTCAGTGGAGTGATGAGGGCGGAATCCGGATTGCAAGGGATCTAGCAGGGAATGGGAGCAGAGGAATTTAGTGAGCCGGTTATATGCAAGGCGCTCGAGAAGCTTGGAGGCGAACGTGAGTAGGGAAATTGGCCGGTAATTTGACAATGAGTTTGGGTCCAGGGAGGGTTTTTTTAGGATGGGAGTGATTAGTGCATGTTTGAAAGAGGATGGGAAGGTGCCGGTTGACAAAGAGAGGTTGAATAAGTGAGTAAGGATTGGAGTTAGTAGAGGGGAGAGTTCTTGGGTGAGCTGAGATGGGATTGGGTCGAGAGGGCATGTGGTTAGGTTTGAGCGAGTGAGGAGAAGGGAGACTTCATCCTCAGTGACAGGTGGGAAGGAGCTTAGTGTGTATGTGGGAGAGGCGACAGGGCTGGGCTGGCTGGGTGGGGGTGGTAGTGATGAAATGTCATGTCTGATAGATTCAGTCTTGTTCTTGAAGTGGTTGGCGAGATCTTGGGCAGGGAAGTTAGTGGAAGGTGTTTGTGTTGGTGGGTTTAGAAGAGATGTGAAGGTTGAGAAAAGGCGTTTGGGGTTGGAGGAAAGATTAGAAATTAGAGAGGAGAAGAATGACTGTTTAGCCAGGGAGAGGGCAGAGCTATACGAACGGAGAATGAATTTGTAGTGTGTGAAGTCGGCTGTGGAGCGTGATTTTCTCCAGTGCCTTTCAGCAGTGCGTGAGCACCTTTGGAGGTATCGTGTTAGTCTTGTGTGCCAGGGTTGTAGTGGGGTTGTGCGTGGGTGGCGTGGAGTTGCAGGTGCTGCGATGTCAAGGGCTGAAGTGAGAGTGCTGTTGTAGAGAGCAGTAGTTTTGTCTGGGCAAGTAAGTGTGAGGATGGGGTTGAGGATAGGCTGCAGGGAGGTGGAAAATTGTTGCTTATCAAGAGAATGTAGATTTCTCCGCATGCGCTTGATTGTGGCGGGGGTGATGGGTTTGCGTGGTATGATGACGTTACCGGTGAGGAGGTGGTGGTCAGAGTGGGCAAAGGGGACATTAGAGAAGTTGGAGAGCGAGCAGAGGTTAGTGAAGATCAAGTCGAGGGAGTGACCATCACTGTGTGTGGGAGAGCTGGTCCACTGCGATAAGCCTAAGGAGGTTGTTAAGGAGAGGAGTTTGAGGGCAGGGGGGGTGTTGTGATTATCTATAGGGATGTTGAAGTCACCCATGATGAGAGTAGGGACATCAGAGGACATGAAGTGAGGGAGCCAGGAGGTGAAGTGATCAAGGAATTGTGCAGTGGGACCAGGTGGCCTGTATATGACAGCGACACGCAGGGGGACGGGAGAGAAGAGGCGAAGTGTGTGAGCTTCAAATGTAGGGAAGGAAAGAGAGGGAACAGTGGGGAGTACCTGAAATATATGGTTAGGGGGCAGCAGGATGCCTACTCCCCCTCCCTGCCTGTTGCCAGGCCTCGGTGTGTGTGTGAATTGAAGGCCTCCATATGAGAGTGCGGCAGTGGAGGCAGTGTCTGATGATGTGAGCCAAGTTTCAGTGATGGCAAGGAGGTTTAGGGAGTGAGAAATGAACAGATCATGAACAGCTGTTAGTTTGTTACACACAGAGCGGGCATTCCAGAGACCAAAACAAAAGGGGGGGGAGGAGGTTAGGTGACGGGGTACGGTTATTAGATTGTGAGTGTTGCGCGTGTGAGTGGGTTCTGTGGTACAAGAGAGAATGGAAGGGGGGCCTGGGTTAGGTGAGATGTCACCTGCAGCAAGTAGGAGGAGAAGGGACAGGGACATAAGGTGAGAGTGAGATTTGAAGCAGTGGGGCTTTTTTGCAGGGGTAGAAGGAGATGGTGGTGATATGGAGCGGAGGAATGAAAAAAGTTCATGGGAGCAGAGAAGTGGTGATTGAAGAATTGAGGGTGCAATGTGAATGGCGTGACACTTAATGTGGACACAGGAGGAGGAGAGTCTTATGCAGGTGAGAATGGCGATGACAAAACAAGGAGTTAATTTGCCCATAGTTGAGTTAATGAATGGGCAGCAGAGATGTGCAACAGTCAGTAGTCCAGGAGAGTACAGATGACTTGGCAGTCAAGGGTCAATCCACGGAGCAGAGGGTATAGGTGCCAGGGATGGTGAGGAGAGTCAGTAGCAGAACTGCAAAGTACTTGGTGAGGGTAGGAATCAGTGCAGGGTTAAATGAAGTAGTCCAATGATGATCAGGAGAGGCAGAAGTTGTAATGGTTAATGGTGGCTGGAAATTCTGCTTTCTTGCATCAGGTGGTCAGTAGTTTCAGTAGAGGAAGCAAATGTCAGTGCTTGGTGAAAATGACTGTTTCTTCATTCTGAATTCAGCTTGTTTACTTGCCTCTTGTCTTTAGGCGGCTGCAGCAGCTCTCTCTTGTCCAACTCTCTTGCCTAACTCTCAGTACTTAGATAAAGATGTACTTGGATAAAGGTGCCAACTGCTACCCCTGGCAAATGCCGCCCCAGGCAAATGCCACCCCTAACTGGGCCTGAATATATACTAACTGGAATCCCTAAGAACACTGAATGACTGACTGAGGGATTTCCAAATTAGAAATTGTTTTGGGATGGAAGAGCTCTGAGTGCGTTCAGGTGTGACGCCATTAAATCTCTGATAAGAAACAGACACAGAGAGATATAGGAGAGGAATGGGGGAGGAAGGCAATATGGAGACTGGAACAGGGGGTCAAAATGGCTAATTTAGACTAGTACATACAACAAGGGGTTAAATGGTAGAGGGAGACTGGATGAGATTGGAGTTCCAGGTGAAGGGTAGATTAGTACATACCAGGAGACTGTATAGTTAATAAACAGTTGGGTTACAGCACAAGATTTTTAAGCAGACTGGATGGGAAACACATACCAGGAGACTGTATAGTTAATAAACAGTTGGGTTACAGCACAAGATTTTTAAGCAGACTGGATGGGAAACACATACCAGGAGACTGTATAGTTAATAAACAGTTGGGTTACAGCACAAGATTTTTAAGCAGACTGGATGGGAAACACATACCTGTAAGGAAGATGAGAAAGTTGTTAGAAGACTGTCTTCATAGAGCATACAATGCAGCATACTGGATAGATATTAACATATTATTTCTCTTGCCTAACTCTCAGTACTTAGATAAAGATGTACTTTGAGAAAGGTGCCAACTGCTACCCCTGGCAAATGCCACCCCAGGCAAATGCCACCCCTAACTGGGCCTGAATATATACTAACTGGAGTCCCTAAGAACACTGACTGACTGAGGGATTTCCAAATTAGAAATTGTTTTGGGATGGGAGAGCTCTGAGTGCGTTCAGGTGTGACGCCATTACACAAAAGAGCTTAGAAAAATCATGAAAGGCTCCCTTCTAATACTAGAGAACAGCTGGAGGCACTCATTTCAGGAGACCGAAGGATGGAATACTTCTATATGCTTCCTAATGTACACAAGGAAGGAATTCCTGGAAGACCAATAATATCTGGAACTGGCACACACAGAAAATATATCTGGCCTAGAGGGTGTTCTGTATCCATTGTTAAAAAGAACACCCGGTTGAATTCAGTACACTGGCAATCTCTTAAACAAACTGTCTGACCTTGGCTCCATCCCAAGGAAAACCATTCTAGCTACTGTGGATGTAGAATAACTTTACACAATCAAACCACATGCAGATGGCATTGCAGCATGCAAAGCATTCCTGGAACAAGAGGGCTTGCCCATGGAATCTGTAAATCAACATATGCACTTTATACTAAAGTATAGTTATTTCACATTTGGGCAAGAATTATACGTATAAAAAATGGGAACTACCGTGGGAATGTAAATAAATCCACAATGCTCAAACCTATTATGGTAAAATCGGAGGAGGAGTTCTTGTCCACATGCCAAATAAATCCTCTGGTCTACTTCCACTACATTGATAATATCCTAATCATTTGGACTGTCAGCGAAGATGAACTCTTGTCATTTCACAAAAATTGCAATGCTTTCCATCCAACCATTAGCCAAACAAATTAACTTTCTAAATACTACAGTCAGTATTAGAAACAACTCATCTGGATATCTCTGTACCACAAACCAACCTACAGGCTTAACCCTTTCAGTGCCAGGGGTACGGAATGAATTGCACAGCAATGCGTTCTGTACCCCTCTGGCACCGAAAGGGTTAATTATCTTTGAAATTACAGTTTCCATCCCAGAAACACACAAATCTCTATTTTTTTTCAGCCAGGCCCTAAGACATAATCACATATGCTCTGAGACTTCTGACTGGGATAAACATCTAAAAAGTTTCAGGAGAGATTTTATTAGTCATGGATATAATTCCAAGGTTAGAAACTTCTAAATACAGGGAGCCACCAGTGTACCCAGAAGAAATCTTCTGGAGTACGAACAACTACAGGAAGAGAACATAGTTCCATTAGTAGTCACCAACAACCCCCAGCTTGAAGTACTGCATAAAATCTCAAAAAGTGCTCCAAAGAATAATACATACTGATGGCAGATTAAACATAATATTCACAAAACCTTCAATCCTCTCATATAAACAGCCCCCTCAACCTGAAACAACTGTTGGTAAATGACCGGCGCGCACACACCGGCCGGCACTTGAGGACCACTGGCCTTTTTTTTTCTTAAGTTCCGGTTCAGGGCTTCCGGAGAGGCGTGCAGCCGCGCCAGGAGCCCTGAACTCCATGCCGTGCCAGGACCGTCACTGGTCCTTAAGTGCCGGACTGCCTTGACGGTCCTGGCATGTCAATGGCCCTTAAGGGGTTAAGAATGCAACAGAAAACAGTATTTCTCCCTGACTACAAAAGAGACGTGGAACTTATTTACCACAGATAAGGTACCCATACCACATTCCAATCAAAACCACAACATCAAGAGCAAATTCTTCTGCGGATCTTCTAATGTTATCTACCTCATCATGTGTGATTAGGTGAGACAGGACAAACTATAAGAAAACAAATTCATTCACACTGGAACAGTGTGAAAAAAGAAAGAGACACTCCAGTGAGTCAACACTTTTGCAAAACTTGTCACAGCAAGATCTCAGGTCTGTCCTGATGAGACATTTTCATACACAGAGAAACAGAAAGATTTGGGAGTATAAACTGAAGTTTAACTCTTTGAACTGTAACAATATATTTCACATTATTCCACACAATAAATATTTTTGGACACCTTGGGTGCCAGAGGGGTGTGAAATGTATTGCAAAGTGATGCATTGTGCACACATCTGACTCTCACAGGGTTAACAGACACATTGCTTATACTTAATCATCTTGAGTCACAAACTCGCTACACTCCAAATTTAGTGGAGCTACTCACACATCAAAAGGGAAATATATCTTGTATCACTTGGCCAGCTACAAAGAGATACCTCTACTGGAGACTAAGGGATAATATACATATACACTGGTGATAAGCATTTCACCTCCAGTGGATTTTAAATGTAAAAAGTATTTGCATGAATGTTTAACCTGTCATGTATTTTGTATTCATCTCTTATTCTAAACATGCCTGAAAAAGAGACCTAAGTTGTCTTGAAAGTTTGCATTTTAAAGGTGCACAGCAAATAATTGTATCACTTGTACTCTACTTCTTTTGCTTTTTCTGTGTCTAACACTGTTCCACCTGTTACCTATATGAGAAACATAATGGCAGTGATTTCTGAGGGTCCGAATACCCATACTGTTCTCCAACACTATTGGGGATTAACCCCAAAATGGTTCCTAAAATAGATTCTGGTGTATTGGGGGGGAGGGAGGTGGTCCGAATGTGCTGCAAGGAATGTTAGGGATGAGAAATTGAAGGCTCACTAATGTTCCAGTGCTTGGTGTCTGGTGGTGCATCTAAGAATTCCAGTACTAGGTGTCCTGTGCGACACCCGAGGAGGAGAGAGCTCTGTCAAAGAGTTTGGTGAGAGCTGCTCACAGGCAATGTTCCCACCAAGGTTTGCAAATTTATCTAAAGCAGTGGGGAACATTTAAAAGCATAATAATAACTCGGCAGGGTGGCATTGTGCATCTGTTTTTCCAATGTAGTCCTGCATAAAAAGTCCTCTTCATATCTGTTTCAGTGCTGGGTCACTTGTCTTTGCTCACCTTAGAGGGAACACTGCTTTCAGAAACTGATAGGTATAAAAGGGACCCAAAAGGACCATTGTACACCAAAGAGAACTGTGATATTTGGGCGGGATATTGGGATTGACCTAGAGGGAAATGATCCATTGGGCTGTGGGAATGCAAGATGTGGGTTTGCTTATTGTTAGGAATAGTTGAAATTGCTCTCCTCCTGGGAGCTATCACATAGCTTCCCTTTAAGCTTTGCATTACTTACAAAGTCCTTTTTCTTAACTTTAACTCTTGAGAACTAGAAGTGAGTGCCATGAATTGTGAAGCAATATGCATACCCCATCTGGTCCTCAAGATGATAAAGCCCTCCACACAGGTTACTTCCTCCGTTCATTTAACAATTCCTTTCTTGTCATACCATCCATACCAATTGACCACTCCCCCTCCGCTCCTTACCCTTTTTTGTTTAAAATATTTCACCTTTAAAATTACTCTTAAATCTGTTGGAGCACTAACATTATTCACAGCTTACTTAAAATGTCATCACAGCAATTTACAGCACTTGATACCCTCAAACCTGCCTGTTTGTCTTCTAGTACCAATTACATTGTAAGATCCTTGGGGCAGAGACCTTTATCCTAATGTTTCTATGATTGAGACACTTAAAGTGGAGCTGTTGTTTTGTAACAAATAGCTGATTTTAAAGCATCTTTCAAAATCACCAATATTATTTAGCATTTTTTTATTTCAAATACTAGATTGATATTTAATTTTATTTATTTGTCAGTTTATGCAAATTAGCAGCAAGTGGCAATTGGGATGGGCGGCAGTGTGGAATTTTAGTTTCTGGCTGGCATGCCTGCCAGATTTGCCTTAACTTACAAATAAATGCAGCTAAATAGAAGAACTATAACTTAATAACAGATGATTTTGAAACAGCTTTTAAAATCACCTATATTTATTGTAGGCATTTTTTATTTAAAACAATAGCTTGTAAGAAATGTAGCTTTATATATTGGTTAGTTAATGCAAATCTGGCAGGCATGGCAACCAGATACTTAACTACACTGCTGTACATTACCAAGTGCCACTTCCTGCTAGCCAGTGTTAAAGCTAATACCTAAAGCTGGAGGGGAATACTTTATCATTCTATTACTTTTGAACTACAACTCTGACAGTATTGAAATAACACTCTCCATGGCTCAAAGACTTTGAAGATTTATTGGAGCTGCTGTTTTTGTGAAACATTACTATCCCTTTAAATAATTTCTTCAAGTAGAAGATGGCAAATATAAATATAAGTGATTTTGAAAGATCTTTCATAATCATCTACTTTGTGCAAAGTGACGATTCTACTTTGGCTAGCATAAACGTAGATGATTTTGAAAATGCTTTTTAAATAATCTTTGTTACAGAGTAACAACTATGCTTCAAAGTAACTGATGATTGCATTTATCATGTTATTCATTGTATATTCTCCTTTGTAAGGTGCTGTGTACATTGTTTGGCACTATATAAATACAATTTTACACACATACACATTGTTTTATTGTGTGTATTTTGAAATATTGTTCAACATATTTAACTAGTTACCTTTTACAAAGTGTCCCAATATTTTATATATTGGTCTCAGGAATAATGTTTGTATGTTTTCAGGCTACCTTCCTAAATGGTGGCACTGCGCTATAGAAATTAGTAGCATATTTTGTGCCAGCCTATACCCACAACACTGCAGATACAAAAATATTGCTTAAAGAGAAGACATGTGGTGCTCCACAATTGAAGACAATGCTGCTTTGAAAAACATGCTACATTAGCATAACTTGTTGACTAGCCTAACGCAGGTTTTATTTCTACTTTGTAAATGAATAAAATACTTACAATAGCTGGGCATTTATTTTTATTTATAAAATTTACATGGTAGTCACATTAGAAATTAGGAAAAGTGTGACTTTCATAAAGGCTATACAGAGAAAAAACACTAGATGGCAGTAGTAGATGAAGATGACTTTCTTATGATGCATGTCATTAAACTTAGTAAGTCTCCATTAGATGGCAGTAGCTTAGTAAATTATGAAGAAAATGGACATACTTTTAATATATCAATCGTTATATTTATAAACAATTTGGTGAATTGTTTCCAACATGAAAATGTTCTAGGCAAATATTACAGCCCAGTATCATTCAAAGTGACCCTCTTGTAACTAGTGGAATCTTTTATATATCTAGTGCAGTTGTTTTGTTGGTGGATTACTTTTATACAAATTGCGCTCATACTGTATATTGAATCCTAACAAATGATCTACATTAGGTTTCATAAAATTAGTCATAATTATCTGAGAAAGAAGCCACAAGGATTAATTAATAACTAGAGACTGAAAAAAAAGCCTTGCTCCATATAAGATGAAAGTTACAGTTTAACCCTTTGAATACAATGTGTTGAAAACCTCTAGTATTCAAAAGATTAAATAAATGCATGACAACAAATTCATAAAACATAAAATATGTATTACAATAATGGAGTGGTATGTCCCAATAGTAAGCATAATGGTTATTATTAATCTAAAGAATGAGCATCTCATCTTAACCAAATGAGTGCCAGAGAGGTAGCCAGAACATTTCTCTGAAATACTTTTGCTACCTCTATTTCACTCAAAGGTTTAAATGGTAGTTAACCCTTTTAGTGCCAGAAGGATACGAAATGCATTGCTTTCCATACCCCCCTGGCACTCAAAGGGTTAAACACAGCATGATAAATGGCTTTTAAACATTAGAGTACCAGAGTGGTATGCACCACATTGCTTTGGATACATCTCTGGCACTTAAATGGTTAATGAATTAGGTACGTTCCATACTGCATTCAGCAGCATATCTATGTATATATGTATATATATTTTTTTTTTTGCATTGTCTACTGATACCTTTATTTGCTGATCCCAATATTAATTTGTATTTAGATTTACAGTACAGTAAGTTTAAGGTGGGAATCCTATTTGTGATAGCTTAGTTAAGATAAAGCAACATAAAAAGAAACAAACTGCAAATATACAGAAAAATAAAGTGCTAAATGAGTTATCTGATTGAAAGGATAAAAAACACTAGAATATAATGATAGTGATTCACATAAAGATACATCATGAGAAAGTTCCAAGGTCTAAATCAATATTTGTACCTTTGGGTCACACTGTGTCCAAGTTGAAAACCCATTACTTTTCTCTTCTTCCCATTTCCAATAACCTGTGACTGGGTTTATCACTCTGTGGAAAGAATTCAATAACTGTGAGCTAGATGCTGCTCTTGATATAACAGGAAATGAATAGCTCCATAGGGCACAAATGAAAAGTCTACAAATGCTCATTGGTTTAAATGGAGTATTCCCCCTATGGTGAAGTTGGTTTCTTCAGAATAGCTCCACATTTCTTGATTAATAAGCTCCAATGGGGTGAATATATGAATTTGTCAGCACATCTCTATTGGTGTTGGCCTCTAATACCAGTGGCTGCTCTTCAGATTTTGTTCTACAGCATATGACTGTTGTAGTGCATTCCGGTGGACTATTTCTGACATTGTCAAGACTTTCATGTCAGCAAGCACATTATGTATGCTTCATGCATGTGAAGGAAAATGGTGCAAGAAATCACAGTGTTAAGGTACAGATAAAAGGTTTTCTCCAAAACTGCACCATTGGCCTCCCATTGGTACAAGCATAGTTAATTGGCAGGGCAGAATTTTGGTGTATATACCATAGTGGCATAAGGCAAGGATATGGTCTAAGAATAATTTCCAGTGCCTGATTTTGGATGGCGTAATTATCATACATGGAGATTGCATAAGGTGTATAATATTACATATTTATAAACAATTACATGAAAGAAATGAAAAGTGATGTAAGACCTCAGCATTTATTGAATGTATAAAATAGCCAGGATAACATAAATATATCTATCTATCCATCTAGATATCCAGCTCCACCCTACCAGCTGTGAGCCATAAATTCAACTTTTAACATTAAAATATTAATTTGGAAATAACCATCCTGTTGTGACGACAAATCACAAGAAAAACTTGTGGTTTTTTTTTTTGGTTTTTTTTTAACATAACAATCCACAATATTGCCCATAAACAACTGAGGAGGGAGGGATTTTGCCTGCAAGTGCCACTTGCTTTCCTGGGCAGCAGCTGACTGACTAACAATAGTAGGTATTTCTTTTTATAGCTTCTTTTCCTGCCCCTGGACCCCACCCAGCCCATGACCACTGAATCTATGCCCAATCAGACCCCAAGAGAAAGAAAAGACCCTTCAGATTATTCTTTCTTTTTCTTAATTAAATCCCTCACAAAAAAACACCATCATAATCCCACATTGGTCCTTACGCTAAGCCCCTCAGAGATTTTGCACGGGGTATATACTATTACATATTTAACGCTTATTTTCCCACCCCTGTAAACCACGCGGCACACGACCACCTAATCAGGCCCAAGAGAGGGAAAATACCCTTCTCCAGAATATTCTAAAATAACCAAGATAACATAAATATATATTTATCCGTCTCTATATCAGGCTGTACCCTACCAGCCATGAGCCATAAACTCAATGTTTAACATTAAAAGAGTAAACGGGAAATGACCCTCCACCTCTAACTTGGTTAACAAGTCAGCCAAGCTTGGCCTATTGCAACAAAGTTAACAATTGTTCTATTGCATACTGCAAACCCAAACTGAAAATATTATTGGATAGCTGTTCCCAATCCGACTATAAAGACCTTCACCACCACTTTTCAAATCAACATGATAAAAAAATTAAAAAAAGCAACAAACAACTTGGGTACATATCTATTCAGCTTCTTTCTTGCTTTCTCCAAAGGCTTCAAAGTAACATCCTAGATCCAACAAATCTAGGCACAATCTCAGAAGAGATTAACAAGGCCCTTGGAAAATGTATACAACATCTTGCAGCTCTTCTCTTATCTGTTCTGAAATCCACCCTCTTTTCCCATGCCACCAGATGCTGCCGATATCTGTATCAAAACCCAAGTTCTCCCCATACCTCTGACTTGTTGCTCTTTTCCAAACCCAAAAACAAACAAATGACCCACAACCCAAATTTAATTTGCCCTGGCATCTAAGAGAAAAAATTATTTTCATACTAATTAGTCTCAAAGCAACCCAGTACCTGCTCCTTCACTTTAGTATCTATCTGAGAAAAAACAACCACACTTATCATCTTGAAACTCTACATCTTCCTTTTGCAAACCACCTGATACACATCTGTTCTTCAACACAACCTTGTTCACCCTAAAGGTGCCAAAAAATTAAATCACAAAAATTGCACATTACACATTCAAAACTTGAAAAACACACACACAATAAATCTGATTTTTTTTTCTAAAATGTCAACTGACACAGGGCACCAATCATCTGGACTAGATGTACTCCTAGTGTGACCCATCAAGAGTTGCTTAGCAGTAAAGAAATCAGAAATATATCTGACCACTAATTTCATAAAAATGTAATTCTCTTCAACCTCTTCTTAAAGGAAGAACCAGCCAATCCATTATCCACCAAATGCAAAACAAAAGAGAAAATGTTATCCTCTACGCTTACAAAAGGTCCCCACCCACAGAAATAATAAAAACAAGCCACATGTTCCCGGCTGATACGTAACTACAGATTCTGCATTTCTATGAGTGGAGAAGGCCACTTCCAGACTGACTGCAGCAGAAAGGACCGGAGAAATCTATTAGATTTGGACATTTATTTTAAGGCTTCACATCCATCTTCCATTTCATCACAACTTTATAATTTCATCATTCATTTCACTTGACTGTAACAAAAACTAGTAACTTCTCCCTTCTATCTATAATTTGCACTATGATATTGGACTATTACATCTACCGTTGATTTTATTATTGGTACCTTTATTTTATTTGGTTTATGACCCTTTCCAGAATTTTATATATATATGGGTTATTTATACTGCCTTATTTTAGCTATCACAGGATCACTGTTTTTTTAGAATTTAATTACAATATTGAGTAGAAAGAATGCTTGTCCCTGCTAGGAACTTGTAAATTAGGTTGGTTCTATCCGTCATGAAGACAATAACATTACCCAGCACCTTAGACACTGAGAGATAGTGAGATTTGCAGTCTAAATACCTATTTTGTTTACATAAACTTCACCTTTCTTGCTAGTTTATAAAAACTTATCTGGAAAGCGACCAGACTACCTGAGCAGCATTCTTATTGCAGCTCTCCATACTTCCTATAACCTCTTCTCCACTGCCAGTAAATCTTTAATTACTCCAAAGTACGAGAAAGAAGGTGGTCAGTTTACCTTCTTCAGAGCTCAGAATGCCTAGACTATCTACTCCCAAAAAATCAGATCTTCTCCCAGCTTAAAATTACTAAAATAAACTGCTTCTTTTGATTTAAAATCAACATGCAATTGTATATAAGTGTGTTATTTTTTATTATTGTGGTTGTTTGTTTATTTCTCTACTAGTTGAACAGCCCGTTACACGGGCCACAGTGTCACAGCCACCCGGTCGCGGGGCAGTCACGCGCAGTAGAGACTGCCCGCTCCATGGCTGATACAGAGCTGGACACTCCTTCGGAGTGCCCAGCTCTGTATCAGGCGCGGGCAGTCTCTACTGCACATGACTGCAGCACGCGCAGCAGTGTCTACTGCGCATGTCTCAGCGTTACACACGATTTAGCAAATTATTATATAGGATTTGTAAATATGCAACTTTGTATTGTAAGTGTATTATTCTTTATAAAACACTTTCTAAATAAATATATTAACTTAGTAATATATACCAAAACTTTGATGTTAATATTTAACTCTTTTTGCAAGACCAATGAGTATGGTTTCTTCTGTTTTATATACTGTATATATATATATATATATATATATATATATGATGAGTTCACTTTAACCCCTTAACGACCCTTGACGTACCAGGACCATCAAGGGTAAATTTGCTTTAAGGACCAGTGACGGTCCTGGTACGTCAAGAGTTAAATGGTAGCAGCGCTCCGCCGTGCACGCTGCTACCATTCAATCCAGGCTGAGACTGAGCGGTCCAGTACCGGACCGTTCAGTCTCAGCCTCGGTCGGTTGTGCCAGGTCATGTGATTGCTGCGTCAGTGATCACATGTACCGGCATTCTAAAAAAATGAATGAGGCAATGCCACTTACTGCCTCTAGTGTCTCCTCTCTGCCAATGCGTCCCTTACATAAAAGTAAGGGACACAGAAGCAGGGAGGAGACACCTAGTGGAAATACAAAATACAGCAGCTGGGGGTGTTAACCCCTTCACTGCTGGTGCAGGAGGATGGCTAAATGCAGGTCAATTTCTGACCTGCTAAATACACTTTTTTTTTTTTTTTTTTTTAAATAAAAACAACACACTTTTTTTTTTACAAATAAAATAGTTTATTTAAAAAAAAAAAAAAACATCTCAAGAATCAAAATTGGAAGTGTGATTGTTGTGGAGTCATGTAATACACTTACACACACCGCCAAATGTAATGAACAAAAAAGTGGGAAAATAGGGTGGGAAAAAGGGACATGGGGATTTTCACCCGGGGGGGACAGTGGACACTTTAAACTGCGCATTTTGTAGGTATGACTGAGTGGTCATACTTTTCATGCAGTCTCCATAAAAATTTAACCCTTTGCGCCCAATTGATCCCAAGAGAAAAAACAAAAATGGTGGGTTTTTTACATTTTTTTTACCTTTTTCTTTAATTTTAATAAAGTAAATGGTGGGTTATCCAAATAAGTGGGGTATCAAAGGAAAGCCCTATTTGTTTGTAAAAAAACAGTATATCATTTATGGGGGTGGAATAAAAGCCTAAGAGGGAAAACACTGTTGAACAAAGACATAGTCAAAAAGGTCAGAATTGCTCCGGTCCTTAAGTCAAATCCACCTCTGATTTTCCCGGTCCTTAAGGGGTTAAAGCACATTTGAAACCATGGACATAAGGATACTTATTCCACAAAACCTCATAAAAGGTAGAGAGAGAGCAGTAGCAGAGGACAAGCCAATGGCACTTTACCGGAGCAATCACGGAGGCACACACTTGCAACCGGTATGACAGTAACGGAGGACTAGGCCAGAGGCACTCTGCCGGAGCGGTAACTTGAGACAACACTGGCAACCTGCTGGAGCAGTAGCGGAGGACAAGCCAATGGCGCTTTACCGGAGCAATCACGGAGGCACACACTTACAACCTTTATGACAGTAACAGAGGACTAGGCCAGAGGCGCTCTGCCGGAGCAGTAACTGAGACTACACTGGCAACCTGTCGGAGCAGTAGCGGAGGACAAGCCAATGGTACTTTACCGGAGCAATCAAGGAGGCACACACTTGCAACCGGTATGACACTAATGGAGGACTAGGCCAGAGGCGCTCTGCCGGAGCAGTAACTGAGACAACACTGGCAATCTGCCAGAGCAGAGGCGGAGGCAAGCCAATGGTAACCGGATTGTTAGAGGACTAAGAATGTTGCCAAGGCGACAAGGACAAGGAAGCAGGAACGTCGATCAAGCCGGGTTGGTGCACAGGAACGTCAACCAGGCCGGGTTAGAACACAGGAGCAGGAACGTCAGCCGGTCCGGGTCGGTACACAAGAGCAGGAACGTCAGCCAGGCCGGGTCGATACACAGGAGCAGATACTGAAGAGTAGTCAGGCAATCCGGGTCGGTACACAAGAGCAGGAACTGAAGAGTAGTCAGGCAGGACAAGTCGGTACACTGGGAACTCTGAGCAGTTAGTTAGCACTGGTACAGGAACACCACTAAAGGGCACCATGTGGGTGCAGGAGGGACCTGGCTTCCTAGGATATGAGCATGAAGGTCCTCCTGATCAACCCAGGAACGTTTCTCAGGGCCATAGCCTTTCCAATGGACCAAGTACTGCAATTTTCCTCTAAATCTGCGTGAATCAATAATGCTTTGAACCTCGTACTCCTTCCGACCCTCTACCTCTACCGGGCCAGGAACCACAGGAGTGGTAGTGTAGTGGTTGCATACCAACAGTTTCAAAAGAGATACATGGAACACATTATGAATGCGCATAGACGCAGGGAGATCCAAGGCATATGAAACAGGGTTAATTTTATGGATCACCCTGAATGGGCCAATAAACCGGGGAGCCAATTTGTTAGACGGAACTTGCAACTTGAGGTTTCTGGAGGAGAGCCATACCCTGTCCCCAACCTGAAAGGAGACCGCTGGCAGCTGTCTACGATTGGCTTGGCGCTGATGACTCTGGAATGACTGACTGAGGGCCCTCTGAACCTGTGCCCAAGTGGAGCGGAGTTGCTGTATGTGCTCGTCCAGAGCTGGAATCTGTTGTGACTGGAAGGGGTCCGGGAGCAAACAAGGCTGGAACCCGTAGTTTATGAGAAACGGGGAGCTCCCGGATGATGAATTGACCGCTCAGTTCCTGTCGAACTCTGCCCACAGCAACAGGTCCGCCCAATTATCATGATGATCTGCGACAAAACAGCGCAGGAACTGCTTCAGTCACTGATTGGCATGCTCAGCGGCCCCATTGGTCTGGGGATGGTAGGCAGATGAAAAGGACAGTTGAATGCCCATCTGTTCACAGAATGCTCTCCAAAATCTGGATACGAATTGGCTCCCATGGTCGGATACCAGAACTCTAGGTACCCCGTGCAACCGAAACACTTCCTTAGCGAAAACAACAGCTAACTCATGGGCAGAGGGAAGGCCATGGAGGGGCACGAAATGAGCCATTTTAGAAAACATGTCAACCACCATCAGGATGAACGAATACCCCTAGACACTGGCAATTCACCCAGGAAATCAATGGATACTTGGACCAGGGACGTTCACCATTGGGCACTGGCTGGAGTAGACCCACTGGGAGGTGTCTAGGGATCTTGGCATGAGCACAGGTGGCACAGGCTGTGGTAAATGCAGAACAGTTAGCCCTCAGAGAGGGCCACCAGAAAACTTGTGAGAGAGCATATTAGTTGATCCCTCCCAATATGCCCAGCAGCCTTAGATGAGTGGTACGTTTCGAGTAAACGGGTACGGAATGGCTCATCAACAAAACACTTGCCCACTGGGGTTTCCGGAGGGGCCGTAGCCTGGGTGGCCAGAATTTCTTCCCCTAGTGGTGAAGTGATACTAGTACGTAGGGTAGCCAGGATGCGGTCAGGCTGAATAATGGGTACCAGGACCTCGTCCCTCTCGGTTTCAGGCCCAAATTGTCTAGACAGGGCATCAGCCCTAACATTCTTGGAGCCTGGCAAGTATGATACTACGAAGTTGAATCGGGATAGAAACAGAGCCCATCTGGCCTGACGAGAGGACAATCTCTTAGCCTCTGAAAGATAGGTCATGTTTTTGTGGTCAGTTAGGATTAGCACAGGACTTCTGGTACCCTCCAGTAGGTGACGCCATTCCTTCAAGGCAAGAATGATAGCCAGCAGTTCTCTGTCACCAATCTCATAATGACTTTGGGCACTAGACAACTTCTTTGAGAAAAACCCACATGGTCTGAGAGCGCCCCTTGCCACCGGGCGTTGATATAGTACTGCCCCTACCCCAATCTCAGAGGCATCAACCTCCAGGATGGGTTGGAAGGGATGGGTTGGGGTGGGACAGTACAGGAGCAGATGTGAAACCGGATTTCAGTGTCTCAAAGGCATGCTCGGCAGCCTCAGACCATTGGAAAGGATTATCACCCTTGTGAGTGAGGTCAGACAGTGGCTTCACAATAGTGGAGAAATTCTGGATAAACTTTCTGTAATAATTGGCGAACCCCAAAAAGCACTGGATCGCCTTTAACCCTTTGGGCTGTGGCCATTGTAATACGGCTGCGAGTTTCTCCTGATCCATAGCGATACCCTCCTTAGCGATCACGAAACCCAAAAAAGGCACTTTGGATCTGTGAAACTTGCACTTTTCCATTTTACAGAATAGTTTACTTTTGCACAAGCGGAGCAACACCTCGGACACATCCTTGATGTGTTGGGACATGTTAGCCGAGTGTACAAGTATATCATCAAGGTTGACTACCACAAAGGACTGTAGCATATCACGGAGGATATCATTAATACATTCTTGAAACACCTCAGGTGCGTTACAGAGGCCAAATGGCATAACTAGATATTCATAATGCCCAGATCTGGTATTAAATGCTGTTTTCCACTCATCCCCAGCTTTTATCCTGATCAGGTTATAGGCCGCACATAGATCTAATTTCGTAAAAATGGAAGAACCAAATAGTTCGGTGATGAGTGGTATAGGATAGGCATTTTTGGGCATTAATTTATTTAGGCCACGATAATCAATGCACGGCCTTAACTCGCCACTCTTCTTTTTAACAAAGAAGAACCCAGCGCCAGCAGGCGAGGTAGATTTCTTGATGATCCCTCTCTTAAGGGCATCCTCAATGTATTCCTCCATAGCACGATTCTCTTTGCATTACAATGGGTACGTGCGTACCCTAGGGGGCACCACCCCCGGGGCAAATCAACGGCACAATCATATGTCCTATGCTGGGGCAAGGTGCCAGCCTCTCCCTTACTAAAAACGTCACTGATTTGTTGGTATTCAGCTGGCAAGGAGGGAGGGGCACACAGGATCTTGACAGGATGAGACACACAATGCTTCATGCAATACTGAGACCAGGAAGTAATCTCACAACTCTGCCAATCAAACTGGGGGTTATGCAGATGCAACCAAGGGAACCCCAGAATGACCGCATGGTGAGGGAAATGGATTATCTGGAACTGCTGTTCCTCTCTGTGGAGAGCCCCAATCGTCATAGGCAGTGGAATGGTTTCCATCGTAATCTGAGCTGGTTCTAATTGTCTGCCATCAATGGCTAAGGGCGATTCCCTTTTAACCAGCGGAATTTTATGTAGCGCAGCAAAGGTACTATCCATGAAATAACCGGCCGCGCTGGAATCAATCAGAGTCAGAACCTCCACCAAGTGTTCTGCCCAAGAAAATACCACCTGGATCATGGGTTTCTGCATAATTGGGTCTAGGGACTGTTGAACACCACCTAGGGCCTGTCCCCCAAGGATCTGAGAGTCAATCAGAATGGCATAGTCAGTATATTCATCCAAATCACTAGGCAATTCTCTCGCTGCGGTCTCATCTTTGATATTGTCAGCCAGACCTTGGGCAAATGCTGCCACCAATGCTTTGTTATTCCAACCTACCTCTGCTGCTAATGTACGAAATTCTATGGCGTAGTCACCCACCGTACCATTGCCCTGTTGTATCTCCATCAAACGTTTAGCAGCAGAGGCGGTTCTACCAGGAACTTCAAATACTCTCCGAAATGTTTGCACAAATTCCCTGAAATTCCTGGTGCGAGGTTTAGCATTCTCCCATACGGGATTGGCCCATGCCAGGGCTCTGCCGGTCAGTAAAGATATCATAAACCCGACATTACTACGGTCATTGGGAAAGGCATGAGGGGTTAACTCCAAAAATATCTTAAGTTGGTTAATAAACCCTCTGCATAAGTTGGGTTCACCATCGTATCTGAGTGGCAATGGAGGAGAAGCAGTTAACCCTTTGACTGAGGCAACCGAAGTCACGGACTGACTTTCCCGTGTTGAAACTGGGGAGACCACCAGATTTGGAACAGGCATATCAAGGTGCACCGTACGCTCAAGAATAGTTTGTATGGCCAATGCCAACTGGTCAAAATGCTGCTCATGCACCATCCTCCAGTGGATGTTCTGTGTATTACCTTCACCTTTATTGTCTGAGGTCATGGCCCTTTCGTACTGTAACGGTTTGTTAACGGTGGTTAGGATAAAAACACAGTTTTATTGAATAAACAATACAGGTCCTGTATTATACAACAGTATAGTACAGACACGCAACAGGTAAATTTATTCAATGCCCACACAGGTCCAGCATAACATGAAGGTACAGACAGTATATACTGACACAGGTTAGGCAAGAGAAGTAGATTCCCAGGATTCCGGCACAGCAGGAGTTAAAGTTCATCAATGATGGTAAACAGTCCCATTTGTGAAGGTACTGGAGAGTATACCGGGACGATACACAGGAGCAGATACTGAAGAGTAATCAGGCAATCTGGGTCGGTACACAGGAGCAGGAACTGAAGAGTAGTTAGGCAGCCCAAGTTGGTACACTGGGAACTCTGAGCAGTTAGTTAGCATTGGTACAGGAACACCACGAAAGGGCACCATGTGGGTGCAGGAGCCCAGTATATAAAGGCCATACTGGGCGGGCTCAACACAGGGCAACCAATGAGAGCATTACACAGGATAACTGACAGAAAAACAAGGGAGCACGGGCACCGTGATAGTTTGGCAGGGAATACAAAAACTCAAAAAAAAAACATACAGTACAGAAAATTTTCAAAAAATATGACTAATGTCCCATTCGAAATGTAATCCTCCATGGACTCTAGTTTTTAACTGGAAGATCCAAAAGGGTTCCCGTTTATTAATTCAGTTAATTATATCCCCACCTCGCTATGGAAGTCTTACCCTCTCAAAATCTTGAAATTCAAAACATGCCAGATTTCCATCATATCAATCCAGAATATATTTTGCAATTGCGGAATCTATCCGATCTCTCTAAATATGGCAGATATGCTCTCTTAACCTCTGTTTTAAAGGTTGGATTGTCCACCCCCAATAGTGTAAAGTACATGATTTACACATAAAAAGATACATCACTTATTCAGAATTGCAGTTAATGTAGCTTTTAAGAGAGCATATCTGTAATTCCCATTAAGGTCCTGGAGACCTTTGCATATTTGGGCTCCACATTTGACAAAGCCTTTTTGCTCAAGACAAATAGGAGTTTCCCTCTTGTTCAGACTTGGCAAAATACGATTACAATAGTGATCCCCCTCTTAGCCACAAAACTGCAACTTTCCTTCAACACACCATATAACTTCTGGTTGGTATGCAAAATGTTTAGATTTTTCTTAATGATATTGCATATTTGTTTGTATTGAGGAATAAACCTGGTGATAAAGGTAACAGCAGAATCCATACCTCCAGCTCTCCTTTTACATCCAGAATCACACAGGAGTTCCTCTCTTGTCTTGGCCTAGCAAAATCCAAAGCCTGAGATAGCAAGTCCCCATGATAAACTCTAGCCTCAAACCTACGAACTAGATCTTGAAAAGATAATTCAAAATCTTCTTCTGAAGAGCAGTTCCTATGCAAGAGTAAGAACCGCCCTTTTGGGATATTCTCAATCTGAAACCACGGGTGCGACGACCGGGCATGAAGGAGACTATTACCAGAAACAGGCTTTCTATAATTGCTAGTAGTATACATACCAAATGATGAATCATCTGTTAAAACCAGATACAAAAAAGACTGGAGGTATACTGATGTTCAAATGTAAATCTCAGATTACACTGATTGGAATTAAGAAACTTGACAAAAACATCTGCCGCCTCCTTTGTTCCTGTCCAAATAAACAGAAGGTCATCAATGTACCACTCGTACCAGAAAATCCTATCACGAAAGGGGTTCATAACCCCAAAGATATACCTGGCCTCCCCCCATCCCATAAAGAAGCTGGCAAGAGAGGGGGCAAAACTCACCCCCATTGCCACACCACACCTCTGCAAGTAATAAACCCCATCAAATACAAATAAATTGTGGCACAGGAGGTACTGGACAGCCTAGAGCATAAATCCTATAAGGTCTTCACCATACTTAGAAAAATGCTCCAGCTGTTTTTGCAGAACCCCCAAAATCATGGGGAATGGAGGACTAAAGGGAACAATTGGCTTGCCATTTAATTTTAGACATTTGTTGTAATGTTTGTTTCATATCTCTGAGCAAGCCAGGGAGCCTTTTTACCAGCGGCCAAAGGTAACAGTCCAACTGGTCTGACAGAGGCTCATTAAGAGAGCCAATGCCAGACACAATTGGCCTACCAGGACGCTTGACCAATTCTTTATGCACCTTCGGCAGGTGGTGGAAAATAGGTGTCACATTGCTGTCAGACACTAAAGCCAGTGCCTCATTCCTCAATAGCACCCCCAGAGATACACATTTCTGTACTAACTGACCCAATTCAACCTTGAATATTATACCAGCGTTGTAAGTCAAAACTCTATATGTACTTTCATCTTTTAATTGGCGTAGGGCCTCATTTCGGTAGAACCATAACGGAGCCACCCTTATCAGCCATTTTTATCACAATGGTTGGGTTGTTCTTAAGTTGGCTTAAAGCCTCATTTTCCAATAGGGATAGATTAAAAACCAGAACATAGATTGTAAATATGTCTCCATGTGGCCATCTGATGTAGTTTCACCAAATCCTGCTCTACAATTTTTGTGGAAAAGGTCCAATTGATTTCCATTAGACAGAGAATGTAAACCAGTATCCAAACAATTGACATAGGTAGTTTGTATATTGGTAGATTCCTTTTTCAATGACATTAAGTCATAAAAAAGCAGATATCTCCAAAGACATAACCATCTTCACTCAAAGCTTTATGTGATAAAGAGGCAAAGGGAGTATCACATTTATCATTCACCTTATTATCTAAAAATAACTTTTTTATGGTTAATGACCTCACAAATCAATTCACAACTAAGAGAATGTCAAATAAATCAAACTTAGAATCAGGTACAAAATTAAGTCCTTTCTGGTGTACTCTCTCCTGAGCACCACTAAGGGCGTAATAGTAATACTTCATTTTAACTTTATTTTATTTTGTAGGCATTAAAAAAACATGAAGAATGATATAAGTCTTATCTCTCAAACCTTTATGGTTTATGAGATAGTCACAAGCAAAGTTTCCCCCTCCCACCCCTTTTACCTACTGTAAACAATCTCTTCTCAGATGTGGAATGCAGTCCATAGACTGGACAGATAACAGAAGGGGACACTCTTATTCCTATGAAAACAAGGAAATCCCTGACCCCCTTGACAAGCTTTTCAGGTTTTTCCCTTATCTTAATTGAAGATTGTCCCTCTCTGCAGTCTACCTGGGCACCTCCCTTCTGCTCAGGCTGAACAGTGTGACATCAGTAAAAGGGGCAGGAGGGGGACACTTTGTCATTGAATTACTCTGGAACTACAACTCTGACAGAATTGAAATAACACTCTCCAAAGTACAAATACTATGATGATTAATTAGAGCTGTTTTTATTATGAAATATTACTATCCCTTTAAATTGGTAATCCTTAGCTCCTGTGGTTGGTACGATTCATCCATAGAGAGTATCCCTTCTCTTCTTCCTCTGCGCCCCCCTCTTATAGTTGCACCTTTGTAGGTCTTGATTCTTTGTAGGACTTCTTGACAGATCTCCTGTTTTTTTTAAGGTTGAACGGAGACACCCAACTCCCCCATATTTTCCTCTTTTCATAAGGTCCATAACTGCAATGGGCAAACTGGTACCTCAGTCATCAGTCAAATCAAATTCCATATCCATAAGTACCAATGACCTTCCTGTCAGAGCTGTCAGAATGTCTTGATGTTGATCTACTGGATACTGATCTACCTCTATTTCGCATCCATATGTAAACAACGCCCTCATCATAGTCATGTTTGTTCCTAATAAATTTTTGTTATTTAGAAGAGGACAGTCAAATATACAGCTTCTCAAGAGTCATTTTCAGAATTTTATCATATTCCTGAAATACAGGTAAGACCATATGTGACCTCAATGTAGCCTGGAGAGTTGTGATTTCTTCTTTTATAGGAACCAACTCTGCCTGTTTATATTCCACAATATGTTCCATTAGCTTCAAAGAGCATCACTTAGTGTTGAATTACACTTAGTTATAAACTCCATATCTTTTGTTTAAAGTGTAGGGAATTTATTCAACCTGAGACCCCTAGGAACTTGTTTCGCTCTAATATATTGAGCCAAGATTGTAATATCCCACCAAGTCCAGAGCTCCTTCTATAGAGCTAGCTAAAGGTTGTGGAACAGCATCTTTAAATCCAGGGTTTCCATAGCTCATGCATTATCATAATTATTCAAACAAAACTTCTGCTCTCATTCGTCGCTCATCAGTATTCAGACAGTCAGTCATAGCAAAAGTCACCCCACAGCCATTTTCTGTTGGACAGTCCGGGCCATAAAAAACTTTTAGTGAATCAAATAAATGAATCATAAATAGAAAGATAATTATTTAACCTCACTGCATTCAAAATTCTTCACCATTAAAAATGGCAAATGTCCCAAATGCAACATACAAACAAAAATCAGCAGATGCTCCAAAGCAATTCTTTGGCACATGTATAGGTGAAGATAACAATACACCACTAATATGAAGCACTTGTACAAAGGCACCGAGATTAGTGCTCACACTGATACAATGTTGCTTAAACATTTCATGTGCATATATGGGACTCACTGTCTCCGCTTGGGTGCTGTGCCAAGACGGTCCTCTAGCGTCCGGTAATAGCTTGTAGAAATCTAAAGATGCAGCCGCATTCCAAGACTGATAAATGGTTCAAAATATTTCATATATGCACATGAAATGTTTAAGGCACCATTGTATCAGTGTGAGCACTCATCTTGTTGAAAAGTATTTTTTTGCAGTAGCTACTTTGATAGAGGCTCCTTTGCATATTGAAATACAGCTTAATTAACCATTGTCATATTCACGTGGGTGAGTTTATATTGAAATGTGGAACTCTGCCACATATACTAAGCTCTGGTAGCATCCTATGCTGTTGCAGTTCACAGTACCAACTTCGCCAAACTGAGATGGCAAAGTTGAGATCTTCCCATGGTTTTTTATAGAACTAGAGGACAGTTTGCTGTTTCTTCTGGTAAGCAGAGACAGCAGCTGCCCTTTTTGAGTGGCATAGGGATGTGCATTGAAGTCCATTGCCTAACTTCACAGTTCATTCAGAAACGGAGGGAACTAGCAAATCAGCTGTCAGATCAGCTGTCAGATGCCTTACAGAGTGCCTTGCAAGCTATCTGTTTACATGAATCAGCTGATTGGAAAATAGTCCACTGTGGACTAAAAACAGCTGATCAACTGTTTCATACAAGGACAGATCCAGCAGGGAAGCTGTTAATTGTAACAGCTGCTTTGCAGATTCTTTCAGTTTCTAAATGAACTGTGAAGCAGAGCAGTTCACATCCCTTTGGCACTCAAAGGGTTAAGGGATTGCTGGTGATATTGTTGGTACTGAAATATGAGCTCATCCTTTCTGCTCTCCCCACTTGTCTTCCCAAACACATGACCAGCATTACTCCAACCCTACATGCAAATTAGTAAACTGCCTTGTGCTCCCCTTGCATTGATAATTCGTAGTGTGTTGTGTCCTATTCTCCATGGAAAAGTGATCGCCATACATTGTCAGGCACACTTCACCACTGCATAGACCTTTAGTGCATTTCCCTCCCAGTTGGTGCTGTTTCTAATAGTTAAATAAAAAAAAAGACAAAACTAAATCTGTTTGACATTTGGTAACTTAAGTGTAGCATTACCTAAAAAATGTGAGTTCTTTTATTTTACTCAACAGCTTCAGACTCAGCCGGAGAAGACCACAAATTCTCCCCTTTGATGCAAGACACTAATGCATTAAAAGGAAAGTCTTGTTACTTTAATTATGTATTTGACATGGTGAACTCACTGTATGGTGATGACATGAAAATCATGAGAAAGTGAGCAATCATTAACTGACATTAAAGGAAATCCTTACAAATTATATATTAACCTACATGTAAACAGACTCCTAAGATTAGAACAGGGTATTTTTAACAATCAGTGTTGTCTTAACATTTAAACACACCTTTCACATGAGGGGCACCAATGAAGCAATGGTACATCGGTGATGTCACCCTTGTTGTAAGGTAAAAAGGCAACTTCACATCATTTGAATGCACCAAAGTCTAACAGTGTTACGGTTCAGTACACTCAGAAACGGAAGGTCTGGTTAAAACACAGTTTTATTTGCACACAATGAATAACAGTAACCCTTGCGGGTCCAGCATACAGAAAAACGGTAAACTGACACAGGACAGGTTACAATGGTATGATTAACCCACACAGGTCCAGTATGTAGAACAAATATACAGTACTGACACAGGTCAGGTAAATCACAATTGATACAGTGTATATATGACCAACAGAGACTAATTAGGCCAATGACTGAGTTGGCCCTGATGTAGGGAGGCCCAGTGTAACCCTCTACAACAGCGACTGACTAGTGTGCAACAGGTTAAGCCAGCGTAGATCTGGCTAAGGCAACATAGGAGGAAGGCTGCCAGAGTGAACGCCCACCGGAGACTACAAACAAGCGTGAATCAGTGTTTAGTGCCGTAGTATAACGTATGCCCAACTGAGACTTCAGACTCATATGGGAATGCCCAGCACCGCCCCTGAAGGGGTTAACAAACACTCCGGTCTGCAGATGGGAAGTAACCTAAGGAGCCCAACTGAACCCAACCTAAGGAATGGCAGAAACAGACCAAGCGAACGTGGTGCAAATCAGAATATATATCGGAGGGTAACACAGGCACTATGTGTGAGCAGATCAAGGACTGGACTACTATGCGTAACCGGCCCACTGGAGCTCTGGCAAGACCACTGTAATGTGAGCAACAGCAAGAGTGCAGTGGCTAGCGAGCAGGAACAGTACAGGAGCAGGAACTTCAACCCAGCCCGGTCAGTACACAGAGCAGGAACGTCAGCCAAACCGATTCAATACACGGAGCAGGATCGCCAGTCACACCGGGTCGGTACACGTAGCAGGATCACCAGACAAGCCGAGTCGGTACATGGAGCAGGAACGTCAGCCAAGCCAGGTAAATACAGGAAGCAGGAACGTCAGCCTTTCCGGGTCGGTACACAAAGCAGGAACGGTAAACAGGCAGAGTAGTCAAAACAGTCCAGGTCATACACTGGTATCAATGATAGTAATCGGAACAAGCGCTAGGCAACAGATACACCACGAAAGGGCAACCCATAAGTGCCAGCCCAAGGTATTTAAAGGCTATCACTGGGAGGAGCTAGACAGCCAATAACAAGGCATCAGGAAGAAAACATGTCAAAATGTCGCTGAATCACGGACACCGTGATAAACAGCTGCATTTTTACTCAAAAACACAGTGAAGATGTGGCAAAGAATGTCTTTACAAAAGCCTGTGGGGCTGCCGGCAGACCTTTCACAGGTTGGAGGTTGTAATACTCATCAAAAACCTCTAATCAATTCCTGACCAACGTGGGCCAACCATTAGTACTTGACTGGGCTGGCCTTCAGTCAAAACCTCTTGTATCTGGGTAGACAGGGGTGATAGAGGAGAAAGTTCAGAACACAGGTAAAAGAAGTGTAGCAGGTGTCTGCTACACTTCTTTTGCCCTTTTAAATGATCATGTTTTACTGTTTGCACCTGTGAGAGCAGACATATTAGAAAGCATAAGGCTATGTTGTACATCCCCAAAATGGTCCCTGTCAGCCATTTAGCAGGTCAGGAAATTGACCCACCAAGCTGCAACACCATTGGAACACAGCCACATACTTTGCAGGTTGCAACAAACAGCATCCATATACTTTTTCAATAGGATTTGAGCACACAGCCCAATGTGACTCATAGTTTAGTCTGTCTAGTGAGACCAACGGAGGTTCACAAGAAGTCTCTTTTTAGTCCGCAGTTCTGCGGTCTCCTTGTTCTACTAGTGCTCACAATGCAGTCTTGACTTCTCCTGCTACCAGGGGAGAAGATTGATCAATAGTTACATAGTAGTTTAGGTTGAAAAAAGACTTGTATCCATCAAGTTCAACCCTTCTTCTATTCTTGTTTACCGCTGTTGATCCAAAAACAAGCAAAAAACCCTTTATTTAGCAATTTAAAATTCTTCTTTCATTGGGGGAAAAAATTCCTTCTTGACTCCAAATAGCAATCAGATTTCTCCTTGGATCAACAAGCACTAAATAAATATTAATCCAATACTAACATACATAGCCGTCTATGTTCTGATCTTTTAAAAAAGTATCCAGGTCCCTTTTAAAGGCATCTGATGTATTCGATAGCACCACCTCTTCAGGCAGTGATTTCCCTACCTTTATTGTCCTTACCATAAAGCATCCCTTCCTCTGTTGTAGATGAAATCTCCTTTCCTCAAGTCTTAGGGGGTGACCCTTTGTCCTTTGTACCTTTATATTAATGGACAGGTTTTTGGAGAGCCCTTTGTATGGGCACCGTTTCTTTAGTGTGGACAAATTTAACTTTTCTAGCCTTTCTTCATAACTAAAACTTTCCATTCTTATTAGTAATGTAGCCCTTCTCCTTTTTCAGAAAAGGTGCCCAGAATTGAATTGCATATTCAAGGTGGGGTCTTACCATGGACCTGTAAAGAGGCAGAATAATATCTTCTTCCCATGATTCAATACCCCTTTTAATACATGCCAATATCTTATAGGCCTTTGCAGCTGCCTGCTGGCACTGTGAACTACTGCTAAGTCTATTGTCTACCATTACTCCCAAATCCTTTTCATTAGTAGATTTCCCCAAAGAAACACCATATGAACTATATGCTTAATTTTTATTATTATACCCAAAATGCATAACTTTACACTTGTCTATATTGAATCTCATTGTCCAAATCCTCTTGTAATGAAGACACACCCAGTTCAGGCTGTATTACCCTACTTAACTTTGTGTCATCGTCAAACACTGATACATGGCTCCCTATGCCCTTTGGGAGATCATTAATAACAAATTAAAAAGAAGAGGACAAAGGACAGATTCCTGAAGTACTCCACTTATCACGTTTATCCAATCTGAGAAATTCCCATTTACCACCACTCTTTGCATTCTATCTTTCAGCCAGTTTTCAATCCATTCTTGTCCCTACGCCTATTTCAGTCAACTTGTACAGTAACCTTTTGTGTGGAACTGTAGGCACTATCATCTTTATAGTTGTCCTTTAAATACCAAATGACCAATGCTTTGGAAGACAATTCATTCCATAGCCTATTTTTGCCCCAAGGGTTATAACTACAAAACAACACATAGCATATTTATCATATTAACCTTTGCATAATATAAAAACAACAATTTAAAACAGGTTTTGAAAACTTCCTTCGTAAAAAAAGAAACAGTGCTGAATTCTTTATTATCCACAGTTGTGTTGATTGGTACAGTAATTTTGACTTCAGCCTTAGTAGAATGATGAATAGCTCTAAAGCCTGCTAAGTCACTCTAAGCTAAGATAACCAGATATCCCTTTAAATGCAGGATGCCCATGAAACTTACATTCTGCAGGATTGTACTGGATTGTACAGGATTGTGCTGCCCTGCAGTATGTTTTCCTTGGTGTCCTGCATTTACAGGGATAGCTGATCATGTTAGTCTAAGCCCTTAATTAAAGTAATCTGAGGCCACTGTTTTAACAGTTCAGTTTGCTAGTTATAGATGGTTTAGCTTCTGGCTCCTTGTCATGTATTTACCCCTTTGTATGATCAGAATTTGTGTGCAGAATAAGGTAACCAGAGTCCAACTCCTTAAAAAAGACACTTATAAATTGTTATTCTGCAGGGCTGAGCAGGAAGATAAAGGTAGTTTTAATGTATGGTAACACAGAATGTGATTGTTCAAAAAATCAGATCATTAAAGGGGGTATACTGATATGTTCCCTTACTGAACTAGGTGCTGAAATTGATTACTTAAAGTGATAGTAATGTTTCACAAAAACAGCAGCTCCAATTAATCTTCATAGCATTTGAGCCATAGAGTGTGTTATTTCAATACTGTCAGAGTTGTAATTCAAGAGTAATTGAATGGTAAAGTATTCCCCTCCAGCCCCTTTTACCTAGTGTAGCACTGCTCACCTCAGATGCGGAATCTGGTTGCTTGACCAGACAGATAACAGCAAGGGACAACCTTCTTACTGTGAGAACAATGAAAACCCTGCCTCCTTTGACAGGTTTTTCAGCTTTTTTCCCTTATCTTAAAGTCTTAGTAATGTCCACAAAAAAGTTTTTTGCATCTAGAAGAGCTTAAAAAGCTGAGCTTAATGCATAAAAACATAACTCTCAAACCGCTATGGTTTAAGAGATACAGCTGTTTAAAGTTTGATCTCTCCTACTGACAGCTGTGTTGGCCGACACAGAGGCGCTTGATCAGAGCCACAATCTCGTTATTTACCACGAATCCCTTCATTGGAATGGTCTAAAACGAGTGCTTGAAAACAAGGCACACGTTTTAGACCATTCCAATGAAGGGATTTATGGTAAATAACGAGATTGCGGCTCTGCTCAAGCGCCTCCGTGTTGACCGACACAAATCTCCTGCTGACAGCTTTACAGCTGTCAGTAGGAGAGATGAAACTTTAAACGCCTGTGTCCATAGTGGTTTGAGAGATACTTTTTTTGCATTTAGCTCAGCTTTTTAAAGGGATAGTAATGTTTCATAATAAAAGCAGCTCTAATTAATCATCATAGTATTTCAATTGTTATTTCAATTCTGTCAGAGTTGTAGTTCTAGAGTAATTCAATGACAAAGTATCCCCCTCCCGCCCCTTTTACTGATATCACACTGTTCAGCCACAGCAGAAGGGAGGTGCCCAGGTAGACTGCAGAGAGGGACAATCTTCAATTAAGATAAGGGAAAAAACTGAAAAGCTTGTCAAGGGGGGCAGGGCTTTCATTGTTTTCATAGGAATAAGAGTGTCCCCTTCTGTTATCTGTCTGGTCTATAGACTGCATTCCACATCTGAGAAGAGATTGCTTACACTAGGTAAAAGGGGCGGGAGGGGAAACTTTGCTTGTGAATATCTCATAAACCATAAAGGTTTGAGAGATAAGACTTATATCATTCTTCATGTTTTTTTAATGCCCACAAATTAAAATAAAGTTAAAACGAAGTATTACTATCCCTTTAAGCTCTACTAATTGCAAAAAAACTTTTTTGTGGACATTACTAACACTTTAATTGAAGACTGTCCCTCTCTGCAATCTACCTGGGCACATCCCTGCTGCTCTGAGCTGAGCAGTGTTATATTAGTAAATATTTACTCTTGAACTACAACTCTGACAGAACTGAAATAACAGTCTCCAAGGCCCAAATTCTATGATGATTATAATTTTGAAACATTACTATCCCTTTAAAGATTACTTATTTCTTATGGGGATGTGCACCAATTAATAATAAATTGGTTGTTTGTTAAGTGAGTGCCGATGTCAACTTGTACAGGTGTAACATTTATATCTGTACGTATTATACCATGTTACCCACTCTTTGGTCCTTTCCACACCTTCCAATAATAAGATGCTGCACAAAACACAAGTGAGCAGTGAGTTTTTTAAGTGTTCAAGGTGATAAAGTTATTTTACAAAACATATGCTTTGTTAGCAGAAGGAATCCATATTCACTATAGAAGAGAAAGCCTGTGGCTTTCCAGTGAACCGTATATTTTGTGATTAATAGTGTCTTCCCATTCTTAAAAACGCTATCCCACATTACTATGCATGTTTAAAGTTATAGTCATTAAATGTTTTAGAAAAACACTCTAATAATTGACAACTTTGGTTACAATGGGTGAGCGAATATAGAGTTGCTGTTTCCCACTTTGATATCATATATTTCCCAAAACACTTACTTAATAAATTGTCTTTACAAAGCATGCAGAATAATCTGCAGGGCTGGATTTACATTTCAGGCGCCCCTAGGCACAATACCCTCTGGCGCCCCTAGCCCCACCTTTGCCCGGCAGCGTAGTGATGATGTCACAGGGGGTCCCGGCGGGTGGCAAGTCTGGAGGCAGTGGCACGCAGGAGCAGCAGTGGGGCGGCCCGGCAGCATGGGCACAGCAACGAGTACAATGGGGAACATGTTACTGTCTCATGTGCACATGTGCCCTGAAGGGCGAGCGAGCACAGGCGACTGCTCACAGCATAGTTACTTTTAAATTAAGTGGCAGTGTGGCACAGCATTATTTATTATGCACTTTGGGGTGGAATGTGGGCGTGACAAGGCCTTTGCCAGGCGCCCCTGAAAATCCGGCGCCCTAGGCAAGTGCCTTGTCTGCCTATTGACAAATCCGGGCCTGATAATCTGTGAACAGCTATTATGGTAGTGGGGCAAGAAAACCATGAAAATGGTATGAGGCACTCTATCTGCATTACTGTCAGCATTGTGACTGACCACTGCTGGGTGCAGCAGATGGAATCTGGGCCCAGATTGGCTGCAGCCAAATGGAGAGCATATTTGAACTGCTGTACCTGTCTCTGGCAGGCCAGATAGCTTGATACCTTATTGGACTGGAGAGAGATACTCACTGGTAGCTGAAGAGCTCCCAGTAATTAATGAGCTACTTGTTAGAGGCAGCTGGCTTATAGCTTGGTGGAGGAGGAGGGTTTAGATTGTATAAGGCAGTAGGACTGGCAATTTGTAACCTCTGACGAAGTGGAGAGTGCACTACGACACACTTAAGGTTGATTAGATTCTGTAGCATCTGAATTACTCCTAAGTCATGCCCACTGCAAGTTGCCCATGTCAATTGCCTTTTGGCTTCGTCGTCGTCGTCTCTTTTTCTCTTGGGTCCACTCTTTTATTGTCATCTTTATTCTTATATATAAAGGTGATGTTTGTTCTTAAAAGACAAATCAGAGATTCTCCTAACAGTTATAATATACATGTAAAATAGAAAAATCAACATACATAAGTAATCTGTTACAATAATAAAAGTCCCATCAATAAAGAAATCTTCGCTTATAATATGAATTTCAAGGGTGAAGGTCTTGCTGTATATTATATAATTCAGTGATATTAAGAAGAATGTTCTAAAGGTGGGTGAACTTACGTCTAGTGATGGGAGCTTGCCTGGCTCATTTTGGCCAAGCCATGATAGCGTTTGTGGAGAAATTATAAGATGCTCTCACTCACTGGTATAAAATGGTGTTAATCTGCAGTGGGTGGTATTCCCAACCAGTATCATAAGGGTTAACAGCACAGATGTTAGTATTCACACTTTGCAGCGGCCCAGGGATAGAATACAATCTGGGGCTAAGAATGCTCGTGAGGATAATTTGGAAACCACCCTCACTCAGTTATCTCTGGAGCTCTAGGTGGACAGCTCTCTGTAATCCAAAGCTAGGTCAAATATATGTGGCAAATTCCAACTTCAAAAGTCAGATTGTAGGATTTGAAAGAGAAGACTCCAAAAGAAGGAAATGTACCACATTGTACAAGTATGAAATATTTATTTTCATGGTTACAATAAAATAAAAAACAGCTAGAAATAAATGAAAAACGTGTATAAGATAGCAGTATTATTGCCCTTGTCTTGTCTTTCTGCTAATTGTCCTAAAAATTAAAAGCACAAATAGATCACTGACAATAGCTGAGCCATGTCTCACCAAGCTTCTTCAGAAAATGTATATATATACAGACTAGATGCGCCGAATGGTTCTTATCTGCCATCAAATTCTATGTTTCTGAGTCATGTCCTATTGTATAACATTAATTAACTAATGTACTACTACACAGCACTAAAATAATGTATAACTGCGCATGAGGAAAATTTGTTTTGGTTCACCATTGAGTATGTAGATAAGAACCTGTGATTCTAAAAATAAAGTAATTATTCATGTCTAAAAATATGATGTTTGCAGCAAGCCTAACTTATTGGAAGACACTGTATGTCTATTAAGTTTCAGGACAAGTTGATGAGAGATAAATTGCACACACAATTATTGATTTAGCAATTAAAGGCTGTGAAACTAATGTGCTCAACAACTTGAAATTAGGATTTTCATTAATGGTACTATTTAATGAGTAACAGTCTTCTAAATGGCAATTTATTACACTTTGAGAATTAAATATTTTAACAAATTAGAAAAAAATACCATCCTATTTGGTTCATATAAAGTGAAGTCATAACTTCTACAATGTTTTCCAAGGTGAAAACAATGAACAGGTGACTCTGCTATTCATATAGTATTATTAAGCATTAAAGAGCCACTAACACGTAAAACATAAAGTATATGTTAAGTTCAGTCTTTTAATAGTTAATATCAGGTACTACCACTTCTGTGAGTAACAGCATTACAAATATACAACCGTTATTTAACAGGTCTTCTCTGGGCTTCTCCTCCCCATAGTTGGTGCCATGAGCACTAGAGATTTTTATTGGTTGCTGTGACATCAAAATCACCTTCACAGAAAAGAAGTGAGGAAGACACGTGCAGTTTCAGCTCTTACAGGAGGTTGGACAAGTTTGGATTGGACCTTTACAATTAGGGCATAAGTTTATATTGCTGCTTCTCCCAGAGTAAAGAATATCAGTGATTTTTAAAAGGCCTAGTTTTAAAGGAACAGCAACTGTCCCATAGAGTCTGCTCGCTTTTGCAAAGCAGTAATCTTGAAATAGCTGCCCTTTAACCTCTTGGATGCTAGCAAATTGTCAAATTCATTGTTTCACAATATGGTGGGGATACATTTAGAATGAAAAGTTAAATGAAAAAGTTAAGGCTAAAACCATATTTTGAAAATGTTTGTCAACTTTTGAAAATGAGTGCGAATTCAAATCAAATTTATTAATTAGAAAATTATGTAAGTGACCATTGTAAGTTTCCATTTTACTAATATAGATAGTATTCACTTGACATATAAGTCATGTGATCTGTGGGTGTTAACAGTCTTTCTCCATGTTTTTTCATTCTGGCAGTAATTGTCTAAAAACTGTAAATGAAAACTTAAAACACATAAACACATTTATTTATATATACATTTCCTGAAGAAGCTTGGTAAGACATGTTGCAGCAGTGGACTCCTGAATGTCATTGGAACATGCTGTGTACACTGATGCTATCTGAATTACCTTTTACCTTCTGTTTATGCTAACTGGATTCCAGTGAGCTATCTTATCCAACTTGTCTGTAAGCAACCCTTTGTTTAGGAAGAAGCAGCTATTTCCACATGACAGATAATATGGGAGAATCAATTAAGCCCTGGACAATTCTGTGAGATCAAGTAATACTGGTAATCAGCAAATGGAGAGAGAATGATGAGGGCAGCAAGAAACAGCTGGATGTTACTCCCTAAATATTATATAGAACAAGCACTTTGCCATCATATCCGCATCAGTCCTTCACCAATCCACCAATGTCTACTACATGATTACAGTTTTGCACTGAACGCATTGACAATGACTCATTTCAGTATGGAAATGCAAGGCAGAAAATCATCCACCCTAAGGATTAAAAAAATAAGAAACCACAAGTCTAAGTGCTTATAACAACTCAATATCTAAGTGCTTATAACAACTCAATAAACACATTAATAACATCTCAAAAGGTTTACATATTTATTAAAAATTATAAGTGAATAGTGGTCTCATAAGACAAAAATATATACTGAATATATGTATATCACAAAGTCCGGTATATGAATAGGGAGTAAATAAGTGTAATATTTACACACAAATATATATATATATATATATATATATATATATATATATATATATATATATATATATATATATATGCAATTTAGAGGAAAGGGCAGCACCCGTGGGTCTTTTTACTAAGATTTATTGACACAGTTTAGGCACAAAAAATGGTCAACGTTTCGGTCCAGCACCTGGACCTTTCTCAAGACAAATTACTTTAATGACTGCCAGCAATAAGTACCTTCACGATCCAGCGTTGCCCGAGCGCCATGATGACGTCAACGCCCGCCTCCCTCCCAATTGGGTAGGTGCGGGCGGATGCACCCCATTGGTCACCCTCAACGGCGGCAGTATGTGAAGTTAAGAAAAGCGAGAGTGTGTCATACAAGTTTACACACTCAAGGGAATAAAATAAACCAAGACGCTCATATGGGGAAATATAAACAAACAGACAAACAATCCCAATGATATTGCCAACTGTAAGAAGCATGTCTCGAGTGCTGCCGCACGTCAGGTCGAGCGTTCACGGCTGACTCCTGGGAAGAACCGGAGCAGTATCGTGCGTCTCCCTAACATAACGGCAGCACAAACGAGGCACTTGATAGCTCCCCAGTAGTGGATTAATGTGTACCTTAAGTGTGGATATACGCAAATCAAAACTTAATCACGTCCTTATGCCATCAGAATCATATAAGATCGTTCACAATGTTCAATTGGGGTATAAAACACCTCCCCTCTGGGTATCAGTGACTTCAGTGTGTATTCCGTTCGGTCCCTCAGAGAGACATATTGGCACTGATGTTATAATGGTCCCCAATGGTGAATATATCAGACACTGTGTGCCTAAATAAATGTTTTGTGGAAATAAAAAGTGAATAAGTGTGGTTAGAGGAACCTCAAGATCCCCAACATACATTGTTTTAAGGAGTATAGGTACTTATAAAGAAATATGCAAAAACAAAAACAGGTTCCCAACTTTAAAGAATAAAGGAAACACCACCTGTAAATGAGGGGATTAATAGAGTGTATCCCCATGGGTTCACAATACTAATGGATAGTGATGATCATCCTAAATACGGAATGGGTATTAGGTATTACTTATATCCCTAATAGTGAAGGGGGCCAAGTCCTATTATAGTGGCGTGTTAGTAGCAATGCCCTGCTAGTCAGGGTTCTATGCCCAATGCCACCTGGAGAGGCCTCCCCACTTAATCCAGACATCTCAGCACCATGAGTTTTTAAAGGAAACAAGACCACTGTGCTCCTTCATTTAGTCCTAGTGGCTGTAATGTTTCCAATAAGTAGATCCATCTTTCCTCTTTTTGGAGGAGTAATCTGTTCCTGTCCCCCCCTCTGGGGAGTTCCGGTTGATGATCAATCATCATATATCGCAAATCTGCCATCGTGTGTTTCAATTCCGCAAAGTGGCGTGCCACTGGTTTATCGCTCTTATGACCATTAATGGCCTCCCTTATGCTTGACCGGTGGTTAACCATACGTTCACGAAAATTGAATAAATGTTCACATGACCTCATGCTACTTGTGACTGAGGAAGTCTCTAGGGAATTAAAATTAGTACGGGCAGATATCGCCACCTTTGAATCCACACATTTACCCACACTAACCGCTGATAAGGCAAATAACTGGTCTGAGAAATTATCTGAATCGATTGACAAATATAAACTGGAACTGCATCGTTTTAAATCCGCAAAGGTATTAAAAGTTAACCAAGATTATAAAGAAAACCGGGTATACTGGTGGCTCACTGGTACCCAAGAAAAACCTAGGTTTAATCCCAGATTCAGGCGACGTATCACTAAACCGAATCTAACCACTATTGATCAATCAACGGGTAATTCCTCTGACTCAGAACAGTCAGATCACACTCCGGCCACAGTGACCCCCAAGGAGCCTTTTTTGGGGGTCACCACAAGATCTGCCGCAAACGCCAACATAAAAGACCCCATACCAGAAGGGGCAACATCCAATCGAAAAACAAGCAACAAGCCACCTCTCAAGAAACAATAGTCTTTAATCTCAGTTCACACCCATTATCCTCTTCAGAGATGAGTGTTTTAACTAAAGGCCTTTCTTTTGTTCCAAATTTCACACAGAATAACTTTGATAAAGCCGTTGATCTTTACAAATTCCAACGGAGTATGAAATTACAAGATTTTTTTCAAAATTCCACAACAGGACCTTTAACACAATTCCACCCTAAGAGTAATTTTGATCCTCCTAACACTCACCCCACCATTAAAAGCTTTATGAGGATGGTGGAGCATGAGATTAAAACGGTCGCTCCCCAATCACCACATCACAACCTTAGTAAACTTGAACAATCGGCCATTACGAATCTTGCACGTAATCCCACTATCGTGATACGTCCTGCCGATAAGGGCGGAGCAGTAGTGGTATTGGATTACTCATACTATCAAACAGAAATTCTGAATCAGTTGAGTGATACATCTGTTTATACCAAACTACCCTCTAATCCGATCCTACGGCACAAACGCATCATTGATAATTCACTTCAAAGTGCTTTGCAACATGGGTGGATAGACACTCACACCCATAAATTTCTCACGGTTGATCATCCGGTCTGTCCAATATTTTACACATTGCCTAAGATACACAAAGACAGCAATAACCCTCCGGGTCGTCCTATAGTTTCAGCCAGAGGGTCCCTATTACAACCAATAGCACAATTTTTGGACTTCTGGCTCCAACCCCTAGTTCAAAATTTACCATTGTATATACAAGATACTGGGGATTTCATTACTCAGATCAAACCTGTGAGATTTATAGGTGAAGATGTATTCCTTTCAACCATGGACGTGAAGTCTTTATATACAGTCATACCGATTCCAGAAGGCATAAGAGCAGTAGCCACAGCTCTTCTTAAAGCCCCAAAATCACCAGCACGTCCTCCCATTGGTTTCCTTTTGGAATTGTTGGAATACTGCCTCACTCTGAACTACTTCAGATTTGAGCGCAGTTATTACCTCCAAATCTCTGGGACTTCCATGGGATCAAATGTAGCCCCTGTCTTCGCTAACTTATATATGGCACAATATGAGGCACAACATATTTTACCACTGTTGACCTCCCATATCTTATTCTACCGTCGTTACATAGATGACCTGTTTTTGATATGGAAGGGTGACTTGAATACCTTCACTGAGTTTGTCACAACACTTAATAAGCTCAATTTTCATATACCATTGATGCACATGCAGTCAATTTTCTAGATCTCACAGTCTTCCGTGATGATCACTGTCTGGGGACTACTAATTACCGTAAAGTCACAGACAGAAATACATTATTACATTTTCAGAGTCACCATCCAAAACATCTAAAACAGGGGGTGCCTTTTGTCCAATTCCTACGGATCATCAGAAATAACACAGATTTACAAACAGCGGATACACAATTGGAGGACTTATATAACAGATTTGTACAACGTGGTTACAAAAGCGAGATACTCACACAGGCCCTTACACGTGCGAAGGAAACCGTGGGTAAGACAGAAGCTGAGCCTAAAAATAATAAGAACAAGGATGACAGACTGACTTTCATCACCACTTATGACAACACTAGTTTCAGAACCACTTCGGCGATTAAGAAACATTGGGATATTGTGGCTACTGACAATACATTACCTGCAATATTCAAAGTTCCTCCTAGGACCTGTTATAAAAGGGGGCCTAATCTCAGAGATCAACTGGTACTCACAGACCCCCGACATTGCTACCAAGAAAAGTATACTTCTTGGTTCCCTATACCTAAGAAAGGTTGATTTAGGTGTATTGGATGCACCACATGTAAATATCTTATAACTGGTACCTCTTTCAATCACCCACGGACGGGTAAATCTATAAACATTAAACACAGACTCACTTTTACCACAACCTTCATCATCTATTTCATTAAATGTCCGTGCAGACTATTTTATGTAGGCAAGACAATTACGTCTTTTCGTGAACGTATGGCTAACCACCGGTCAAGCATAAGGGAGGCCATTAATGGTCATAAGAGCGATAAACCAGTGGCACGCCACTTTGCGTAATTGAAACACAAGATGGCAGATTTGCGATATATGATGATTGATCATCAACCGGAACTCCCCAGAGGGGGGGACAGGAACAGATTACTCCTCCAAAAAGAGGAAAGATTGATCTACTTATTGGAAACATTACAGCCACTAGGACTAAATGAAGGAGCACAGTGGTCTTGTTTCCTTTAAAAACTCATGGTGCTGAGATGTCTGGATTAAGTGGGGAGGCCTCTCCAGGTGGCATTGGGCATAGAACCCTGACTAGCAGGGCGTTGCTACTAACACGCCACTATAATAGGACTTGGCCCCCTTCACTATTAGGGATATAAGTAATACCTAATACCCATTCCGTATTTAGGGTGATCATCATTATCCATTAGTATTGTGAACCCATGGGGATACACTCTATTAATCCCCTCATTTACAGGTGGTGTTTCCTTTATTCTTTAAAGTTGGGAACCTGTTTTTGTTTTTGTATATTTCTTTATAAGTACCTATACTCCTTAAAACAATGTATGTTGGGGATCTTGAGGTTCCTCTAACCACACTTATTCACTTTTTATTTCCACAAAACATTTATTTAGGCACACAGTGTCTGATATATTCACCATTGGGGACCATTATAACATCAGTGCCAATATGTCTCTCTGAGGGACCGAACGGAATACACACTGAAGTCACTGATACCCAGAGGGGAGGTGTTTTATACCCCAATTGAACATTGTGAACGATCTTATATGATTCTGATGGCATAAGGACGTGATTAAGTTTTGATTTGCGTATATCCACACTTAAGGTACACATTAATCCACTACTGGGGAGCTATCAAGTGCCTCGTTTGTGCTGCCGTTATGTTAGGGAGACGCACGATACTGCTCCGGTTCTTCCCAGGAGTCAGCCGTGAACGCTCGACCTGACGTGCGGCAGCACTCGAGACATGCTTCTTACAGTTGGCAATATCATTGGGATTGTTTGTCTGTTTGTTTATATTTCCCCATATGAGCGTCTTGGTTTATTTTATTCCCTTGAGTGTGTAAACTTGTATGACACACTCTCGCTTTTCTTAACTTCACATACTGCCGCCGTTGAGGGTGACCAATGGGGTGCATCCGCCCGCACCTACCCAATTGGGAGGGAGGCGGGCGTTGACGTCATCATGGCGCTCGGGCAACGCTGGATCGTGAAGGTACTTATTGCTGGCAGTCATTAAAGTAATTTGTCTTGAGAAAGGTCCAGGTGCTGGACCGAAACGTTGACTATTTTTTGTGCCTAAACTGTGTCAATAAATCTTAGTAAAAAGACCCACGGGTGCTGCCCTTTCCTTTAAATTGCATGTGTCTTTTAACTGGGGATTGTGCACCTGGGCTAGTGATTGAATTGAGAGTGAGGGCTTTCTCCTACACCTATTGCTATATATAGAAGATCCAACCCCCAAGAAAATTATGTCCTGCATCACTGCATCACTGAATTTTTTCCTCATTGCTATTATATATATATATAAATGTAAATTATTCAACCCCATTGCAACTCAGGTTGATTGTAAAAATGTTCAGACTTTCAGCTGTTTGCAGTGAACAAATCAAACAAAAGCAATTGAAATAGCTCAACACAACTAATGCTTCAAGTGGTTCCCAAAATTCAACTGAAAATGCAACTTATAATGACTTCTCCAGTCTCAAAATTATTCAACCCATTCATGGCAAGCATATTTAGTACTTATGAGCACCCCTTTGCTGTTATGACCTGCTGCAAACGAGATGTATAGCCAGACACCAGCTTCTGGCAGCATTCATGAGGAATCTTAGCCCATTCCTCATAAGCAATGGCCTCCAGTTCAGTAATATTCTTGGGTTTGCATGCTGCAACAACCTTCTTCAAATCCCACCAGAGATTTTCTATGGGGTTCAAGTCAGGTGGCTGTGATGGCCACTGTAGAATCTTCCAGGACTTCTTCTGCAACCAAGCCTTGGTGGAATTTGAGGTATGCTTGGGATCATGTCCTGTTGGAAGGTCCAGTGATGCCCAAGCTTCAGCTTCCTCACAGACGGCATGACGTTTTCTCCTAGGATTTCCTGATACTTCAATGAATCTATCTTGCCTTCCACACGCTGCAGGTTTCCAGTGCCAGAGGATGCAAAGCAGCCCCAGAGCATCACTGAGCCACGACCAATCTTAACTGTAGACAGAGTGTTCTTTTCAGCGTATGCTTCATTCTTCTTCCTCCAGACATACCACTGATCCATCGGTCCGAAAAGTTCCAGTTTTGTTTCATCACTCCACAGAACAGAATCCCCAAACTTCTGTGGCTTATTTATATGATTTTGAGCATATTGGAGCCATCCTTTCTTGTGCTTTTGGGTCAGTAGTGGTGTACGTCTTGGAGTTCTTGAATGGAAACCTTCTGTGTTTAGTACGCGCCTTACTGTACTCACTGAAATCTCAGTGCCTGTTGCCACCAAGTCTTGCTGCAGGTCTTTTGCAGTCACTCGAGGGTTTTTCTCAACCTGCCTTCCCAGAAATCTGGTTCCAGCCATTGATTGCTTCCTTTTTCTGCCCTGTCCAAGTAGCGTAACCAATGTTCCATTGACTTTGAATTTGCGAACTATGCTTCTAACGTTGTCTCTAGTTACATTCATTGCCTTCGCTATCTTTTTGTATCCTGTTGTGAAGGGCAATGATCTCTTCTCTTAACTTTTGGACCATTCTTTTAATTAATGTAGCAATGTTTCGGTCCTCTATTGGGACCTTTGTCAAGCCAACAAAACAACAAAAAATAGTGAAATAAATAGATAGCTCACCCAATGTGATCCATTGCCGGGAAAAGTGATGCCAAAGATGACGAACAGAACCCACGAGGGAAAACCCATAGAGATCCAGCAGAACCAACAGAATCCAAGACGTATCTAAAAAGCACCAGTGCCACCCGGTGGTGAATAAAAATAGCCACATAGTATCCAAGTAGATAACTAAGATCAAGTGAAAAAGATACAAAAGAGAAACAAAGAGGAATATACAGAACTACCACCACCTAGGGGAGGATATCTTAATGCAATTGGAGGCTATGTTGTCAAAAAATAAATAAATAAATATAAATAAACCTAAACATAAAAAGGAAAAAAAGAAAAAAGATAGAAAAAGATGAAAAAAATAAATAAGAAAAAGAGATGAAAAATGAAAAAAAATATTTTAAAAAATGAAAAAAAAATAAAGAAAAAATATATAGACTATAGACTCGGTCCTCTTCATTTCATCTTTCCAATAAAAAGCACCCTAAAGGATTATTCTCATTTAGACCATAAGGGCTGCAAGTATTATAGTTCACGTATCCAAAAACACTCCCTCTGAAGTAGTAGTCTCGCTCTGTTCCCACCTCTCCGTAACGAAGGTATATGATCAATTCCAATAAATGAAAAATTTGTTGGAGCATGTCGTTTTTCTAAATAATGTTTGGCAACAGGCTTACTGGATTTATTATCTCTAAAAGCCACATTTATTGCAGAACGATGTCCAGCCATACGTTCTCTGAGAGTCCTCTCTGTCTTTCCGATATAAGCCAAGCCGCATGGACAGGTGATCATATATATGATAAAATCACTAGTACAAGTGATCCGATACTTGATCTTATATGTTTTGTTCGTATGTGGATGAGTGAATGTCCTCGAGCAGCGCATTGCTCCACAAGTTGTACATCCCAAACACCGATAACACCCAGGTTTTTTTGTAGATAGCCATATATCTTTCTGTTGTCTATAGCTATCAATGGGATTAGTTTTCATAAGTAAATTCAAGTTCGCACCTCTCCTAAATCCTAGCATGGGTTTCTCCCGAAACACAGATGGAAGTGTTAAATCTTTAGATACCACATGCCAGTTAGAACAGATACCCTTGTGGAGATGATGAGTCGCAACAGTACATTTTGTAGTAAAGATCATTCTATTTTTATCCTTAACTGTGCTGACCAGATTTTGTTCTAGAAGATCAAGCTTTATTCTCTCCAATAATCTCCGTGGATATCCCCTAGCAATAAATCTGTTGGTCATCTCCTCTAGTTGTATATCTCGAGTTTCTATGTCAGAATTATTTCTGATGACACGAGTGAACTGAGATTTCGGTACAAAAGTCTTTAATGCAGGATGGTGAAAACTGTTGTAGTGCAACAATGTATTACTGTCCGTATCCTTACGGTATAAACTATATCCCAGTCTATTACCCACTTGAGATATTCTTAAATCCAAGAATTCAATTTCTGATGTATGGTATTAATATGTCATCCTGACAGGTGTATCCAATCCATCCAAAATATTTGCTGAATTGTAATAGAGTTGTTTCAGATCCATGCCAGATAATAAACAGATTGTCAAAGAACCTGCGGAATAACAAAATATAACCTTGAAACCTGGAACGGATGAATTTTTCTTCATATACATGCATATAGGCATTAGCATAAGCTGGGGCCATAGCTGCCCCCATTGATGTGCCCGATTTCTGCATATAATAACTGCCCTCAAATTGGAAAAAATTATATTTCAAGCAAATCTCCAAGAGGGTCAATAAGAATTCAATAGGAGGACCTCTATATTTTTCAGAGACACTTAAAATTTGTCTTACAGCATCAATACCTTCCTCGTGCGGAATAATGGTATAGAGGCTTCCTAGATCCATGGACATAAGGTATATTTCTTCTTCAGGTAACATTACATTCTGAATCATTTTTATCAAATCAGGTGTATCTTTAATATAGCTGGGTAGACTTTGTATAGTGGATTGCATATGAGTATCAATATATTTACCGATGGGTTGTAATACACTATTTCTGGCAGACACTATAGGTCTTAGCGGTGGAGATATAATGAATTTATGGATTTTAGGTAGTCCGTACAATATCGGACACACTGGATGTTCTTCTTTTAAAGGGGAACTATCACCCCGCAATAACTTAAGGTTCACTTATTGCTCACCTGGCAACTAGCTGCTTAGTAGCGCTAGTCGCCAGAAATATTACCCGGTTCTTCAGATATCGGCACCGTGCGGTGCAGAAGGGTCTGACAGCGCAGGCGCATGGACGTCACTGTGAAGAGACGTCCGTGCTTCCTGCTCCTGTCACCATCGGTGAAAACGCCGATATCTGAAGAACCGGGTAATATTTCTGGCGACTAGCGCTACTAAGCAGCTAGTCGCCAGGTGAGCAATAAGTGAACCTTAAGTTATTGCGGGGTGATAGTTCCCCTTTAAAATTTTACCTTCATTCTCTGTAATCCAATTATTACCCAAACCTAATCGGACTATATTGTTAATTCGCAACATCACCTCTTTAGTGGGATCATGAGAGAGTCTTTCATATGTAACACCATCATTCAATTGTTTATTCAATTTCTGACTGTAGTCACTATAGTTTTGCAAAACGATTGCACTGCCCTTGTCAGCTGGGCGAATGCAAATAGTATGATCATCTCTTAGTGTCTTAATTGCTTCTCGCTCTTCAATAGATAAATTAGGATGAATCCTTAACTGTTTAATTTTCGAAGACTCCATGTCAGATTTCATTAACATGTCAAATGTTTGTATAGATGGACTACAAAATTGTGGTACATATCTGCTCTTCAATTTAAATTGAATATTATTGAATGATGTATTAGCAGATTCATATCCATATTGTCTTTGAGTCTCATAAGACGATTCATTTTAAAAATATCCACATCACCTTCCAGACCATTGTATTTGGTAGTTGGAATGAAGGATAAATCTGTATTTAACAAAGATTCCTCACCTGTAGTGAGGGTATGTTTTGAAAGGTTATATATGGCCGATTTTATGTTTTCTTGCCCTTCTTGTTTGAGCCATCTATAGACTCTATGCTGATCATAGTCATCATTGACTTTTTGCATCTTAGCCTTTTTAAACTTTAGTAGCTCTTGTCGGTGTTTTTCTATCTGGGTTTTAAGTGTATTCAGATTTTCAATGTTAGTAGGTGCTCTCAATAATTCTTCATGTTTTGTTTCAAACTCAAGGATTTGTTTCCTTACTTTTGTAATCTCTGATCCAACTTCTAATATTACCAAAACCATCAGATTTAATGAGCACTGGTTTAAGACTCCTATCCATTTTCAGCAAAATTCAGCATTATATCTTCCAATCGTTGGAATGTTTTTAATTCTAAAGCCCTGAGGTATTTGTTTGGCCCGATAATAATCAGATAAAAACATTCCATGAAGATCAAAATCAGTCTCTTTTTTCTTAAGTTTAAGTAGTTCAAAACATGCATCTTTCACTGTAATATTACTAGTTTCATCTTTATAGGATGTTTTCCACAAGGCATTCTCAATTTGTTCCTCTGTAATCTGTATAGTATCAGCAATGCCAGACGTAGCTCCGTCAATCTCTGCAAAATTCTCCATCGTTGCAACAAAGTTCACCAGTCATATGCAAAGTAGCGGGTGCACAATAGCAATATAGCACACAATAGTCCCAAGAATCGTCACTCACACTTCACAGCTATATATATATATATATATATATATATATATATATATATATATATTTTTTTTTTTTTTTATATTCCAGAATTCTTTTACTTCATTGCTGATTTACCACCTCCACAGAGTGGCGGATCGGACCAGAGATAACTTTTCACCCATAATAGAAAGAAACACAAAACACAAAAAAGGGGCGCCAATGGTGAAATACAGTTGTTGAGATGATATAATTATAATACACATATACTACGTTTGGTAGTGATCAGGGCTCTGATGTCAACTGACAGACACGCTTTTGGAGAGACTAGCCCATCTTCATTCGGGTCTCACTCGTAATCCAGGAACTGTTTCAGGATCCTTAAAATGATAAAGCAGACGGAAAGAACTGTATACTAATGTTAAAATGTTTAATTAAAAAATATATATATATAAACAATACAGAGACTATAAACGCTAACGCGTTTCATAGCTGGAGGGCCACTTTTTCAAAGCAAGAACAAGCCTATTAAAATATATATCGATATACAGAAAAGAAAACCACCTGACAAAGAACTTGAATAAATACCTACAAGGGGTATACAGCTGGTAATCAAACTATTCAAAAATAGTCATAAATCACATGACAAGTAAAAGAGAGGATCACGGTATAAGTGTCTCGTTAGAGAAAATCACAACTAAAATAACAAAGTAAAAAGAAGGAAAAAGAACAGAACCATTGGAACTTTTGAACAAAGTTATAACGCCTGAATATTGGTCTCCACATATTGAACAAAAACAGTTTTCAATGTGTAACAGTCCAGACAAAATACAGATTGAATGGGCAAACCTACGTCATCAGTCTTTGAGCCCTATTGGTTGGTACTATTGTGATCCGTTCAGGAATGTTAACTCAAGGATCATGGGACAGGTATGCTGGCCCATATGGTCTGGCCAAATTTGACCCATAGTACTAATTTGATCCGTTGACGAGTACATCTTTACTCACGGATCCTAAGAGATAAATACTAATCCGGGAAATCTACCCAAATGTAACCCATAGTAATATATCTTTAAGGAATAGATAATACTGATATTGATTAATGAAAATATATAAATCATGATAATGGATAGAAACAGAAAATGGTATATATATATATATATATATATATATATATATATATATATATATATATATACATATATATATGTATCCTTTCGCCACTCTGTTATATATTGTATCTGTAAATACATACAAGTAATTTATCTACCATATCTCTTATCTCACAGTATCTCAAGAGCCACATAGACGATCCGTAAAGCAAATTGTAAGGAAAAAGAAAACACTCACACGTCATTGTAAAGGTGAAAAATATGCTCTGGTTTATTCCATCAATGCTTCTTTTCTTTTTTGCTCTATCTAAATCTATCTATCTATCTATCTATCTATCTATCTATATGTTCCAAGATGTGCACTCACAGGTACATTTCTATGCCTTGGTGTTAAGCTTCACTGAAATCATATAGCAAATAGTAAGTGAAAAAGAAAACACAGGTCATTATAACTCACAGGTCTTTGTAAAGGTGAAAAATATTCTCTTGTTTATTCCATCAATACTTTGGCGCCATTTTGGCCTTTATCAAGATGAAAATCTTCTATCTAAAGGGCCAAAGTAGTGCAGAAGTGTTGATGGAATAAACAAGAGCATATTTATCACCTTTAAAAAGACCTGTGAGTTACAAAGACCTGTGAATGTTTTGTTTTTCACTTACAATTTGCTATATGATTTCTGTGAAGATTAACACCAAGGCATAGAAATGTACCTGTTAGTGAGTGCACATCTTGGAACACACACATCTCTCTCTCTCTCTCTCTCTCTATAAATATATATATATATATATATATATATATATATATATATATATATACAATTAGAGCCAAAATAGGCAGATAGTGGCACATACTAATTTATAACAGATATTACTAAACTGGTGCACGTCCCTTATTCAACAAATACAGAGGTACTCAGCCTGGGTTGACCTCGTGGGATGAGGGAGACAGCACACATCTGGATTAAATTTCAATATAGAAGGAAGTTTATTTCAACTTGTTGCACAGACGAACGTTTTCGATCCTCAAACGGATCATCATCAGGGCACAAAGGGAGACACAATACCACACAAATAAATATTTAAACACAAAGTACAGAAGAGACTCACCAATACGGTCGCTTGCCCTGTGGAGTGCAAAAAACAGAGTTCACGGGCGCACGCTAGGCTAATGATGTCATCCAGAGTATGGATCCGTTGCCAGGCAATGGATATTCACAGGACATTATTCAATGTGCTGCCAGCTGAAGGCAAGCGCTACAATGTAGCAAAATTACATAAACAAAAACATAAAACATTTATATCTATACTGCTTCACTGGGAAATGGGATAAAGGAGTAACAGGTAGTGAAATGAGAAAAGTAACAGGTAGTGAAATGAAAAAAGAAGAGAATAGCGATTTTCCATTTCTCTTAACAATAATTATTAAAGGGATAGTAATGCTTCATAATAAAAGCAGCTCTAATTAATCATCATACTTCATAGTATTTAGACTTTGGAGACTGTTATTTCAATTCTGTCAGAGTTGTAATTCAATGACAAAGTATCCCCCTCCCACCCCTTTTACTGATGTAACATTGCTTAGCCAGAGCAGAAGGGAGGTGCCCAGGTAGATTGCAGAGAGGGACAATCTTCAATTAAGATAAGGGAAAAACCTGAAAAACTTGTTAAGGGGGGCAGGGCTTTCATTGTTCTCATAGACGAAAATTGTCCCCTGCTGTTATCTGTCTGGTCTATGGACTGCATTCCACATCTGAGAAGAGATGGCTTACACTAGGTAAAAGGGGCGGGAGGTGAAACTTTGCTTGTGAATATCTCTCAAACCATAAAGGTGTGAGAGATATCGTTCTTCATGTTTATTTAATGCCTACAAAATAAAATAAAGATAAAACAAAGTATTACTATCGCTTTAAGGCAATACAACATAAAAAAAAAAAACTATGAAGTGTAATATGCACTGCCATGGAACATCCCATATGCTATTATATGTAAGATCAATATTGTAACAGCGTACTAATATCTCACTGATGTTGTTCCATGTAAGGGCACAAGGGGTGCCCAACAGCTTTCCAGTCATAATCCTTAAGGTACATCCAAGTGAGATTACAAAATCCAAAGTCACGTCATCCTTGAAATGATTCCAAGTGAATTTACAAAATCCCAAATCACATCCTTTTCTTTTATAATCCATCATAAAGAATTGTTGGTATTGTTCCATTTGAGGGCCCATTCCTGTGTTTTCAACACAAGGAGTGCCCAACAGTGTTGAATCTCTCAGGGAATATACAAGATCTCAATCATAATCCTTAAAGCATATCCAGTTGAGATTACAAAGTCCAGAGGAAAGCATAACAAGCTTAGCTACACATACAATATCAAGTAGTAGCAAAAATGTGCTTTGGGGTGAACTACAATCATCAGGATAAATATAGTAAACCATCTAAGGTGTAGTCGAGGGGGCAAAGTTTCCCCCTCCCGCCCCTTTTTCCTAGCGTAAGCCATCTCTTCTCAGATGTGAATCTGGTTGTAAGACCAGACAGATAACAGCAGGGGACAATCTTCTTTGTATGAAAACAATGAAAGCCTTCCCCCCTTGACAAGTTTTTCAGCTTTTTCCCTTATCTTGATTGAAGATTGTCCCTCTCTGCAGTCTACCTGGGCACCTCCCTTCTGATCTTTGCTTGTGAATATCTCTTAAACCATAAAGGTTTGAGAGATAAGACTTATATCGTTCTTCATGTTTTTTTAAAGCCTACAAAATAAAATAAAGATAAAACGAAGTATTACTATCCCTTTAAGGGAATCCGCTTTCTGTCCGTCCAGAGTGAGATTTAAGATTTCTGATTTGGATAAATTGATTTTTGCTTCCGATACCTCTGAGTATACATTGAGCGTTTTTAAGATGGAATTCAAAGACTCCTTAGGCTCAGTGATCACCAGTAGAACATTGTCAGCGAAGGCTAGTGGGTAACTGTAACGGTTTGTTCAACACTCAGAAACAGTGGTTAGGATAAAACACAGTTTTAGTAAGTGGGTAACTGTAACGGTTTGTTCAACACTCAGAAACAGTGGTTAGGATAAAACACAGTTTTAGTAAAACAAATGCAATGAGAATTACCTTTGACGGGCAATAGCGTAACTCAGCAGAATAGACAGGTGCAATACAGGACTTAGACTTATGCCTACACAGGCCCAGTATAAAGTAAGTGAGGGAGTTCATATACTGTCACAGGTCAGGCATGACAGGGTGAATACCCAGCACAGCATGGGTTAAAGTCCCAATAGATATAATCAGTCTCTGATGTGGTGAGTTCTCAGTAATGCCCAGTATGGTGGAATAACAGCGATCAGGAGACTGTAGTGCAGAATGGAGATGGAGCACTATAGATCTGCTGGAGCAGTGCTGAGACTTATACCCCCTGCCATAGCAGCAAACATAGGCCACACAATACTCTGCAAGAGCTGTACGGAATAGAGCCAAGGGCCCCCTGCCGGTGCAGTAACGGAGGCAACAGTACTCTGCACGAGCTGAACGGAACAGAGCCAAGGGCACCCTGCCGGTGCAGTAATGGAGGCAACAGTACTCTGCACAAGCTGAACGGAATAGAGCCAAAGGCACCCTGCTGGTGCAGTAACAGAGGCAACAGTACTCTGCACGAGCTGAACGGAAACGCAACCAATGGCACACTGCCACAACAGTAACAGAGGCAACAAAAAGCTCTGCAAGAGTTAATGGAAGGCTCAGTAATCGGTACACTGCCGTAGCAGTAATGGAGGCAACAATAGCTCTGCAAGAGTTAACGGAAGGCTCAGCAATAGGTACACTGCCGTAGCAGTAACGGAGGCAACAGTAGCTCTGCAAGAGTTAATGGAACGCTCAGCAATAGGTACACTGCCGTAGCAGTAATAGAGGCAACAGTAGCTCTGCAAGAGTTAATGGGATGTTCAGCGATATGTACACTGCCGGAGCAGTAACAGAGACAGCAGAACACACTGTCTGGCAGGCCCAGACAAGCGGAAGTCAGAATGTCGCCCAAGCGACAACAACGGAGCAGGAACTGGAGAGCCGGGCCAGAACACGGAGCAGGAACGTCAGACTAGCCGGGTCAGGTCACGGAGCAGGAACGTCAGCCAGGCCGGGTCAGATCACGGAGCAGGAACCAGAAGCAGAGTAGTCAGACGGGCCAAGTCGGTACACAGGAACACAGCAATTCAAGTCAGAACTGGTACAGGAACACCATGAAAGGGCACTAGACAGGTGCCAGAGCCCAGTATAAAAAGGCCATACTGGGCGGGCCATAGCTCAGCCAATGGGAGCGCAACACACAGAGACTGACAGAAAGCACGGGCACCGTGATAGTAACATTACCCACAGTGAGACCATGAATAGTAGGATCTCCTCTGATGTTGTTCAATAAAGGTTCCAAAGATTTAAAAAGTTAAAAAAGAGGGTCGACAGTGGGCAACCTTGCCTTGTACCTTTATGTATTCACAACAGTTCAGAATATGTACCATTGACCTGAACCATGCTGCTGGTGTTGCGTATAAGCTCATTATACATTGTACTAAATGACTAAACCTAAGTTTTCTAGAACTGCCCTTAAAGGGATAGTAATGTTTCATAATAAAAGCAGCTGTAATTAATCATCATAGTATTTGGGCCTTGGAGATTGTTATTTCAATTCTGTCAGAGTTGTAGTTCAGGAGTAATTGAATGATAAAGTATCCCCCTCCCGCCCCTTTTACTGATGTAAAACTGCTCAGCTCAGAGCAGCAGGGTGTGTCCAACTAAATTGCAGAGAGGGACAATCTTCAATTAAGATAAGGGAAAAAGCTGAAAAACCTGTCAAGGGGGGCAGGGTTTTCATTGTTCTCACAGTAAGAAGATTGACCCTTGATGTGAGCTGTCTGGTCTATGGACTGGATTCCACATCTGAGGTGAGACGTTACACTAGGTAAAAGGGGCGGGAGGGGGAAACTTTATCATTCAATTACTCTTGAACTACAACTCTAACCGTATTGTAATAACACTCTCTATGGCTCAACTACTATGAAGATTAATTGGAGCTTCTGTTTTTGTGAAAGATTACTATCCCTTTAAATATGGCCAGTCCACCCTATCAAACGCTTTCTCCAAGTCTGTGCTCAGAAATATTGTAGGTGTATCATTCTTGCGAGCCAGGTAAATTAGAGAGATTTCTGTCTCAGTGTTGTGTTAAGCCTGTCGCCCTGGAACAAAGCCGCTCTGGTTGGGGTGAAGGAGGGAGTGAAGGTGGAGGTGAATTCTGTTAGCTAATATTTTTGCAAAAATTTTTATGTCCAGGGTAAGGAGGGAAATCGGACGGTAACTACTGCAGAGTGACGCATCTTTCATGAGCTTAGGTAGTACTATGATGTGTGCTTCTAAGGGTTGTGGAGGGAATAGAGTCCCTGCACGGACTCCGTTGAAGGCAAGAGCATATTTTAACCTTAACAAAGACCTGTGAGTGTTGTCTTTTTTCCATACAATTTGCTCTATAAATATATATATATATATATATATATATATATATATATATATATATATAATTTTTTTTTACTTTAACTTAATTTCTTTTTTAATTTTTTGTGTATAACTCTTATATGCAAATATTGTATGCATTCTAAATACCCAGTACCCCATTTTTTCAAAAAAGCTTTTAAAATATTTTTATTTTTAATACATATCTTTTTCATATGCCCATCATGTACGGTTGATGTAAAGTAAATACGAGTTAAATAATTTCTCCATTTATATCACTTTTGCATGACATAAATATATATATATATATATATATATATATATATATATATATATATATGTATGTAAAAAGCTTTTATTTACCAAAATCTTTATGATTTGTAATAATATGAACATTGTAATCATAGATTTGAATAGGAATCAGGAAACACATATTTTAATTTGAATTAAGTAAAATTTTCCTACTTCCTAGTAAGAAGAATGTCTTCTGCAGTTCATAAGCTAAATGGTAAATACCAATATCATTTTTCAAGGTATGACTCATTTTGCAAAAAGAAAAAAAAAAAAAAGGATCTTTACAAAAGACTACATGTCTTGAACATTTTATGGTTTTTGGCTCTCCCCTACTGAGTAGGTCATGTATTAGATAAATCACTTATCTTATCCTGAATTTTTCTTGAACTCCGTTGTGCTGTATGTCAGTTAATTAAATCTGTTTTGAAATGTCTTGTTTCTTATGTAAAAGTAACTTTGTTAAATATACAGTGGCTATATTGTAGTCTACAATCTTTAAATTAAGTTTTATTGGCCTATGTCTCTTGTAATGGTATACTTTTAAAACGCATACATGCTAATTGTACTTTACCTCACAATTTAATCAGCTTTTGTCAGTGTACTTGTAGATGTTTTTTTCTAACTTACAAATCATGTGTTTAATTTTAAAATTCAGTTATGTTTTGTAACCATTAATGTGTTCTTGCACAAAAAATATTAATGACATCATTAGGAAGTGTATCATACCTGAATAACATAGGACATCAAATACATTTAAAAAACATTTTTTTTTCATAATTTTTCAAATGATACTCAATATCCAGTTAACGTGTACATGGGTAGCAGTGTATAAATGTAATACATAATATTCAGTTAAACTGTATTCTGCACATTACACATATTTTCAATAGATGGTGCAGTTGTTCATATAGTACAATGCATTAATTTCTTTATGTCTAATATAATGATATTTTATCCTGTTCATCCTTGTTGAGCATTTGTACAAGTTGATCAAAGATATACTAAGCAGTAAATTTCCCTAATCCTATGTATCATAAAGTAAACGTGTTATGCGAACACTATGTTACTATAATTTGTTGTACCCAACGCAGTTTAACTTTCAATACACAACTGGAACGTTAAACTGTCTTTTTTAATACACATTCATCCTAACTTTTCTGTGTAGTCCATACACCATTTCCATCGTACAAAGTACACCATTTTAAAGTACCTTGGCCATTCACACTCCACACTGTCCCTATTCCTCCCTTCAATCCTGGTAGTCCCTCTTTCCTGGTACTGTATTAAAAATTAACACTCTATTTCTTTTACAACTTTCTCATTCAGTTAATGTCTATAGCACCTAAAAATCTACATACTACTTTCCAAAAATCTTTATATTACCCTCTACCCAAAACCATAATTTCCCTTATGTCACAATTGAAATGTAGAATATATACTTAGCTTAAAATGATATATGGCTGATGAAACACACATTCCTCACACAGATCTGTGCATTGACCCACATAGGACTATCTGAGAACATTAAATGCATTTTAGTAACTATAGCCATCACACTATACCTCTGTAATTCAAACATACATACAAAAACAATTAAATGTAGTTAAACAGTGAACATATTGTAATACATACCACAGTTAAAGGGATAGTAATGTTTCATAATAAAAGCAGCTCTAATTAATCATCATAGTATTTGGACTTTGGAGAGTGTTATTTCAATTCTGTCAGAGTTGTAGTTCCAGAGTAATTCAATGACAAAGTATCCCCCTCCCGCCCCTTTTACTGATGTAACACTTTTCAGCCAGAGCAGAAGGGAGGTGCCCAGGTAGATTGCAGAGAGGGACAATCTTCAATTAAGATAAGGGAAAAACCTGAAAAGCTTGTTAAGGGGGGCAGGGATTTCATTGTTTTTATTGTAAGAAGACTGTCCCCTGCTGTTATCTGTTTGGTCTTACAACCAGATTCCACATCTGAGAAGAGGTGGCTTACACTAAGTAAAAGGGGCAGGAGGGGAAATTTTGCTTGTGAATATCTCTAAAACCATAAAGGTTTGAGAGATAATACTTATATCATTCTTCATGTTTTTTTAATGCCTACAAAATAAAATAAAGTTAAAACGAAGTATTACTACCGCTTTAAATGTCAAAGTGTTAATCATCCAGTCACACTATATCTCTATACATGCCTCTGTATACATCTCTATTTCTTCTTTTTTCTGTCTCTCTCTATGTATGTCTGTGTGTGTATATATATATATATATATATATATATATATATATATATATATATATATATGCCACCCCATTTTTCCAGTTTCCATGATCTGAAGCCTACCGTCTTGTTCTTTTCTTCTAAGGTAGTTCTGACACAGCCTGGAGGTGTGTTTTGGATCATTATCTTGCTGTACGATAAACCCTGACCAACTAGGCATGTACTAGAGGGTATTGCATGGCACTGCAAAATGCTGTGGAAGGAGTATTGGTTCAGGGTGCCACTCACTCTGTTCAAGTCTCCAACTTTCCACTCACTCTGTGCAAGGTGCCAGCAAAAGAGCTCCAGACCATCACACTCCCCCCCCCCCATGTTTGACAATTGGTGTCACACACTGAGGAACCATCCTTTCGCCTATTCGACGGCATACAAAAACCCTGCGTGATGAACCGAAGATCTCAAATTTAGATTCATTGGTCCATAAGACCTTCTTCCAGTCTTCAGTAGTCCACTGGTGGTACTTAATGGTCCAGGCAAGCCTCTTTTTCTTATTATGCCATCTTAGCAATGGCTTTCTTACTACCACTCGACCATTTAAACCTGCAGCTCAAAATCTTTTCTTCACAGTTGAAACTGACACTTGCTTTCTTCGATCAGTGTTAAGCTATGCTTGACGAAGTAGTGCTGTGAGCTGCCTGTTACACAAGCTGTTGACTCTCAGAAACTTGCCATCTGATTCTGTTATGGCTTTGGGTCTGCCAGATCTCTTCCTGTCAGAATTTCCTCAAGGTTCCAAGTGCCTTTTGATGGTGTAGGAAACTGTACTCACTGACACCTTGGTTTTCTTTGCAATTTCTCTAAAGGAAGACCTACACTTTTAAGGATTATAATGTTCTGTCTATCTTCCTTTGTTAATTGCCTTTTTTTGCCATTTTGAGAATATACTACTTACTGCAGTACAATACTGTCCAAATATTGCTTAAGAGGGTGTAGTAACACTGTCTGCTCCAACACTTTTTTTATACGGACAGAAGGCTTGTAAGTAATCCACAAACGTTGGGACGTCTGTAGGCATTGTTAGCATGAACTTTCAAGGATTCATTTACTTGCATTGCTGCGGAAAAACTGAGTTGTTAACCCATTACTTCTTCCCTGAAAAGGCCTTTTTGTATAACCCTGAAAAGTACATTATTTTTCAGTTTTTGTTAACCTAATTTTTTTTTTCACCTCTGGCAGTTTATTGCTTACCTTTGTACCATTTCAGGTTATTCACTGGACTTGAACTATGTAAATATCAATAAAAACTGGAAAAATGGGGGGGTTCTAAAACTTTTGACTGGTAGTATATATATATATATATATTATATTTTGGTATATAATTATTTTATTTGAATGTATAATTATATATTAGTATATAAATATATATATATATATATATATATATATATATATATATATAGATACACATATATAACACATATTTGGACAGGTTAAGTTTGCCCAATACTGATATTCTAAGTTATAAAGATTATTTATTTCTTTATACCACATGCAACTTATCAATGTCCTTCAATACACAAAATAAAAAATCGCAACACATACAATACATAGTACAAGCACACATGCAATAAAAACATAAATCAAAATACATACACAAACACAACGCACAAACGATACATTGTCACCTTACCATACATTGTACTTACACAATACACATGCCAAAAAATAAGAATAATCATAAGGATCACAAATATAACACGCCAAATCCACACACAACTGACATACATACAAGTAACAAATCATATACATTGAAAAACAAACAATATATAAATAAAACACACAATACCAAAACACACACACACGTACATATGTATGTTGAATAATTAAAGAAATTATACCTTCATCTAATTTATGGATTTTCAGTAATGTTAGTGTAAAATTCTTTTGTAATTAAAAAACAATTAATTAATTTAAAAATAAAATTAAGACGCACAAATCTAAAATTACTATTAAATAATTATTCTTACAAGGATTTTTTTTTTTGGCTTCTGATTTTATGTTATGTTTCATTAATGTAATTAACCACTTTTTAAAAGCAGTTTTTTAATCATGTTAATATAAATTTTAATGTTATGTTTAATTTTCAAATATGAGTTTAAAATAATTAAAATAATTTGAAAAAATACATATGTATATAAATTGACAAATATGGCTAGATATTAAGCAATGTACTAATTTTATTTTTATTTCTCTGTCAGATTTTGAAAATGCCGAAGTGTTTCTACAAGGGTTGTTACAGTAGAACTGGCAGAAAGACAGATAATCCCAGCGTAAGTCTCCAATGCTTTCCTAAAAATCCAGAGAAAGTGAAGCGTTAGGTTGAATGTTCTGGTCATGATTTTACGGATATCAATTCAATAGTTCAAAAAGTTTTGCAAGACACTAAGGGTTAAATATACTGGATGTGTTCATTGCACTTTAACCCCTTCAGTGCCAGAGACTTGGGCCATTTCCTGTACCCTGCAAGCCAGACACTTTTTCAGCATTTTTGCTATCCTTCTGTTTAGGCTTGATTTCCTCTGGGAATTTTTAGTTAAATATGGAAAACTATATATTGTTTTTTTCAGAACGAATTGAGCTTTCTCGTGGTACCTTACAGGAAGAGAATTTTACATCGTGCAAAAAGCTATGATGTCATAATGACAAAAAAAGTGAAAATTTACTCATTTTGCTAAAATCACATGCTATGTATCAAAAACATTTACCTTGACTGAAAAAGTTTCAATTATTTGAAAAAGCCCTGAGTCACCCGAGTAAAAAAATACCAAATTTGTATAGTTTTACCTACGTCCATGGCTAGCATAGAGCCCTAATCACCAGCAGCGCAAAATGACATTTTCAACTTTATATAATAATATGCGCTTTCTAGGGTTTTTGTGGTAAAGCTACCCTAAAACAGTGGAATAACTATATAAAACTATAAATTTCTGGAAAGTAGACAACCTGCTGCATCTAATGTGGGGTGACTTGCCTTGTTACCCCAAGCACGGTGTGCACAAATGCCTCCAGAAATTGTGAAAACCATGGCATTTCCATCTGTATTCATTAGCTAGTGCTCTTAGGAGAAAAATGACACCCCATTGGTATGAGTTTAACTACCTCAGGGGGCGCTAGAAGTGTAAAACGACACCTACTACAACCTCAAATTTTTCTAACATTTTCTCAAACATTACTTGTCTGTACACAAACGGTTATAGCAACTACAGAAGTGAAGAAAGGGTACACAAACCATATCATTTTCAAAAGAAGATACCCTGTCGCATCTAATGATGGGTGACTTGCCTTGCTACCAACATGAGAAAAATGGTAGCCCATTTGTGTGGGTTAACATACAATATGAGGGTGCTAGAAACACGTACGTAAACTTGACACTTTTGTTTTTGAAATTATCTGCTTGCACTAAAATGGTTATAACCATAATAGAAATGCAGGAAAGGTAGAGAAACAATGCCATTTTGGAAAGAAAACAACCTGCCGCATCTAATGAGGGGTCACTTGCCTTCTTACCCAAAGGCTGGTGTGCACAAATGCTTCCAGGAGGTGGCGCTAATGAAAAAAAAGGCATTTTCTCACATTTCTGCCCCTTCAAATGTATGGACCTCTGTGAAAACCATGGAATTTTCAACTGCATTCATTAGCTAGTGCTCTTAGGAGTCAAATGACACCCCATTGGTATGAGTTGACCTACCGTAGGGGGTGCTAGAAGTGCAAAACGACACCTACCACAACCTCGGATTTTTCTAATATTTTCTCAAATACTTGCCTGTACATAAATGGTTATATCAGCTACAGAAGTGAAGAAAGGGTACAGAAACCATGACATTTTGGAAAGAAGATAACCTGCCGCATCTAATGAGGCATCACTTGCTTTTCTAGCCCTAAGTTAGAATGCACAACTATTTCCAGAATGTGGTGTTACAGAAAAAAAATGTTTTTCTTACAAATCAGTCACTTCAAAGATACGGAAATGGTTCAACACCATGGGATTTCCTAGGAGGACCTCCTGCCAGTCTACAAAAAATGGTGCCCCACTGCTGTGGGTTGACATACCATATTGGGTGCCAGGAGTGTGGCTACCGGTGGAACAAGGATGGGGAAGCAAACAGTGTATGTGTGATTCTATTGCTACCAGTGGTCAGTCAGTGTAAGTGAGGGCTTGTGTCTGCCAGTGAAACCAGGTCGGGGAAGGGATGAGGGGTCAGGCTATGTAAGTGGGTATATCTACCAGTGGGCAGTGAGCAAGTGTGGTGGTGGTGATGGTGGGGACGTAAGTGCATATGGGGGATTTGTGGTTACCAGTGTGCACTCTAAGTCCCCTCATACACTGTTTGATTCGCAGCCTCAATCCAGTGCATACTGGCACTTGGGTCTACCAGTAGGCAGTGGAATCAGGCTGGGGGTCAGACTGGGGGAATGGAACTGCCAGTAGGCTGTGGAACTAGGTTGGTGGGTATGGTATGTGGTGGTGGGGGGGGATTGGAGGCACTTTGTGTGCATGCCACAGGGGTGTCCAATGCATTGCAATGCACTGGACACCCTGTTGCACACAAAGACTTAATTTTTGTTTTAGCTATTATTTTTTTATTCATACCTCATTGGGGGGGCATCAGTACCACTTCTCATGCCCCCCAAAGATGTCTGAATAAAAAATAATGGGAAAAAAATGTGTGTGCCAAAGGGGGTCCAGCGCATTGAAACCACTTGTGTTGGACCCACCTGTAACACATGCAGGTTTTTTGTTGCTTTTTCCCCCCAAAAAAAATTTTTTTTGTGTAGACCTCATTGGAGGGCATTAGAACTGATGCCCCACAATGAGATCTGAATAAAAAATAATGAGGGGAGAAAAATTAAAAATCCTTTGTCCACCACAGGGGTGTACAATGCATTCCAAAGCAATGCACTGGACCCCCTGTGGCACACAGAGGGTTAATTTTTTTTCTTTTATTATTTGTTATTCATACCTTGTTGGGGGATCAGGTCTACTTCTGATGACCCCCCGAACAAGGGCAGAATAAAAAATAAATAAATGTGTGTGCCACAGGGGGGTCCAACGCAATGCAAAGCACTGCGTTGGACCCCCCTGTGGGGCACGCATTGTTATTTATTTATATTTTTTATTCACCTTGTTGGGGGGCTTCAGGACTCCTGATGTCCCCTAATGAGGTCTAAATAAAGTAAAAAATGAAAAAAATAAAAAAAAAACACTTTGTCTTCCACAGGGGTGCTTTGCAATGCATTGGACCCCCTGTGGCACACAGAGGGTTAATTTTGTTTTTTTTAACTATTTTTTATTCATAGCTTGTTGGGGGACATCAGGGCCCCCCAACAAGCTTTGAATACAAAGAAATTCCAACAAAAGTCCTGTGTGTGCCACAGGAGGGGGGGGGGGTCTGCATTGCCCCCCCCCCGGCACACACAGGGTTAAATTTTCTATTTTTTTTTATATATATATATATATATATATATATATATATATATATACCTCATTGGGGGTCATCAGGACCTCTCCTGTCCCCCCAAATGAGGTATTAGTTAAAAAAAAAAGTGCTTTAAAATAATTGACCCTGTGAGTGCCAAAGGGGTCTCCAGCGCATTGCAATACCTCCAGCGCATTGCAATAGATCAATAACTGGGGAGGCATGAGGAGTGATACTCATGTCCTCCCAAGAGTGCCAGGCTGCATTTCAGCTGAAATGCGGCCACTGCAAGCTGGTTATACCGGCTTATGCAGTGACTGCATTTTAGCTGTACATTGTACGAGGTTGGCACAGCAGGTACAGCTGTGCGAACTCGTACAATGTACCCACCTGGCACTCTAGGGGTTAAACCAGAATGTTACATTCAATGTGGCATAAAAAATATTAAAAGAAGATGCAGTACCAATGGACATCTTGCAGCAAACCACAACTTTTACAGCAGTTCAAGACATTTCTGTTTCTTCTTCTATTTTTACTGAACATAATATACCTGTTAAAAACATGGTTGATGAATGGACAAATACTGAACGTTCAACTACAGATGCAAGTACGCAAACAGACCTTTATTAGCTGAAGCCTCAACACAGTTTCCAGAAGAAGGCAGTTTCAAAGAAGGAAATGTTTTTGGTATAAACTCAGAACATAATTATTTCAAAAATATTCATGATTATTCTTTTCCAGATCAAAATTTTTCTCCAATTTTCCTTTACCTTCTCTAAATCACACTTACTATGTTCAAAAATGCCCGACCTCACAGGGCATTACCATTGGCTGGAGGCGGAAGGTCCTGACGGCACATGGAGTGAAGCGGGCGGCGAATGGAAGCATGCTGCCCGCAGGGAAGCTTCACATACCAGGAGTTTGGCTTGGTAGTTTGCCTTATCTTCAGTGGGGACTTTTTGAACATAGTAAGTGTGATTTAGAGAGCAGATTGCTCCAGACAGCAAAAGATTAGTAAAGGGCAAAACAAGGGTGAGTATTATACATAGGTACTCTTGTTTTCCTCTAAATCTTGGGTATAATATACACCTGCATATTATACACAGGTGCGTATTATACCTGAGATTTTATGGTAAGTACTTTATTTTCCAATTCACGATAGTACATTAATAGCTTTGTATCTTATACAATTGCCTTTTTCTTATTTACTTCCCAATCTGATAACTTATAAATTGCCTGTAATGTTTCATAATAAAAGCAGCTGTAATTAATCATCATAGTATTTGGGCCTTGGAGATTGTTATTTCAATTCTGTCAGAGTTGTAGTTCAGGAGTAATTGAATGATAAAGTATCCCCCTCCCGCCCCTTTTACTGATGTAAAACTGCTCAGCTCAGAGCAGCAGGGTGTGTCCAACTAAATTGCAGAGAGGGACAATCTTCAATTAAGATAAGGGAAAAAGCTGAAAAACCTGTCAAGGGGGGCAGGGTTTTCATTGTTCTCACAGTAAGAAGATTGACCCTTGATGTGAGCTGTCTGGTCTATGGACTGGATTCCACATCTGAGGTGAGACGTTACACTAGGTAAAAGGGGCGGGAGGGGGAAACTTTATCATTCAATTACTCTTGAACTACAACTCTAACCGTATTGTAATAACACTCTCTATGGCTCAACTACTATGAAGATTAATTGGAGCTTCTGTTTTTGTGAAAGATTACTATCCCTTTAAATATGGCCAGTCCACCCTATCAAACGCTTTCTCCAAGTCTGTGCTCAGAAATATTGTAGGTGTATCATTCTTGCGAGCCAGGTAAATTAGAGAGATTTCTGTCTCAGTGTTGTGTTAAGCCTGTCGCCCTGGAACAAAGCCGCTCTGGTTGGGGTGAAGGAGGGAGTGAAGGTGGAGGTGAATTCTGTTAGCTAATATTTTTGCAAAAATTTTTATGTCCAGGGTAAGGAGGGAAATCGGACGGTAACTACTGCAGAGTGACGCATCTTTCATGAGCTTAGGTAGTACTATGATGTGTGCTTCTAAGGGTTGTGGAGGGAATAGAGTCCCTGCACGGACTCCGTTGAAGGCAAGAGCATATTTTAACCTTAACAAAGACCTGTGAGTGTTGTCTTTTTTCCATACAATTTGCTCTATAAATATATATATATATATATATATATATATATATATATAATTTTTTTTTACTTTAACTTAATTTCTTTTTTAATTTTTTGTGTATAACTCTTATATGCAAATATTGTATGCATTCTAAATACCCAGTACCCCATTTTTTCAAAAAAGCTTTTAAAATATTTTTATTTTTAATACATATCTTTTTCATATGCCCATCATGTACGGTTGATGTAAAGTAAATACGAGTTAAATAATTTCTCCATTTATATCACTTTTGCATGACATATATATATATATATATATATATATATATATATATATATGTATGTAAAAAGCTTTTATTTACCAAAATCTTTATGATTTGTAATAATATGAACATTGTAATCATAGATTTGAATAGGAATCAGGAAACACATATTTTAATTTGAATTAAGTAAAATTTTCCTACTTCCTAGTAAGAAGAATGTCTTCTGCAGTTCATAAGCTAAATGGTAAATACCAATATCATTTTTCAAGGTATGACTCATTTTGCAAAAAGAAAAAAAAAAAAAAAAGGATCTTTACAAAAGACTACATGTCTTGAACATTTTATGGTTTTTGGCTCTCCCCTACTGAGTAGGTCATGTATTAGATAAATCACTTATCTTATCCTGAATTTTTCTTGAACTCCGTTGTGCTGTATGTCAGTTAATTAAATCTGTTTTGAAATGTCTTGTTTCTTATGTAAAAGTAACTTTGTTAAATATACAGTGGCTATATTGTAGTCTACAATCTTTAAATTAAGTTTTATTGGCCTATGTCTCTTGTAATGGTATACTTTTAAAACGCATACATGCTAATTGTACTTTACCTCACAATTTAATCAGCTTTTGTCAGTGTACTTGTAGATGTTTTTTTCTAACTTACAAATCATGTGTTTAATTTTAAAATTCAGTTATGTTTTGTAACCATTAATGTGTTCTTGCACAAAAAATATTAATGACATCATTAGGAAGTGTATCATACCTGAATAACATAGGACATCAAATACATTTAAAAAACATTTTTTTTTCATAATTTTTCAAATGATACTCAATATCCAGTTAACGTGTACATGGGTAGCAGTGTATAAATGTAATACATAATATTCAGTTAAACTGTATTCTGCACATTACACATATTTTCAATAGATGGTGCAGTTGTTCATATAGTACAATGCATTAATTTCTTTATGTCTAATATAATGATATTTTATCCTGTTCATCCTTGTTGAGCATTTGTACAAGTTGATCAAAGATATACTAAGCAGTAAATTTCCCTAATCCTATGTATCATAAAGTAACCGTGTTATGCGAACACTATGTTACTATAATTTGTTGTACCCAACGCAGTTTAACTTTCAATACACAACTGGAACGTTAAACTGTCTTTTTTAATACACATTCATCCTAACTTTTCTGTGTAGTCCATACACCATTTCCATCGTACAAAGTACACCATTTTAAAGTACCTTGGCCATTCACACTCCACACTGTCCCTATTCCTCCCTTCAATCCTGGTAGTCCCTCTTTCCTGGTACTGTATTAAAAATTAACACTCTATTTCTTTTACAACTTTCTCATTCAGTTAATGTCTATAGCACCTAAAAATCTACATACTACTTTCCAAAAATCTTTATATTACCCTCTACCCAAAACCATAATTTCCCTTATGTCACAATTGAAATGTAGAATATATACTTAGCTTAAAATGATATATGGCTGATGAAACACACATTCCTCACACAGATCTGTGCATTGACCCACATAGGACTATCTGAGAACATTAAATGCATTTTAGTAACTATAGCCATCACACTATACCTCTGTAATTCAAACATACATACAAAAACAATTAAATGTAGTTAAACAGTGAACATATTGTAATACATACCACAGTTAAAGGGATAGTAATGTTTCATAATAAAAGCAGCTCTAATTAATCATCATAGTATTTGGACTTTGGAGAGTGTTATTTCAATTCTGTCAGAGTTGTAGTTCCAGAGTAATTCAATGACAAAGTATCCCCCTCCCGCCCCTTTTACTGATGTAACACTTTTCAGCCAGAGCAGAAGGGAGGTGCCCAGGTAGATTGCAGAGAGGGACAATCTTCAATTAAGATAAGGGAAAAACCTGAAAAGCTTGTTAAGGGGGGCAGGGATTTCATTGTTTTTATTGTAAGAAGACTGTCCCCTGCTGTTATCTGTTTGGTCTTACAACCAGATTCCACATCTGAGAAGAGGTGGCTTACACTAAGTAAAAGGGGCAGGAGGGGAAATTTTGCTTGTGAATATCTCTAAAACCATAAAGGTTTGAGAGATAATACTTATATCATTCTTCATGTTTTTTTAATGCCTACAAAATAAAATAAAGTTAAAACGAAGTATTACTATCGCTTTAAATGTCAAAGTGTTAATCATCCAGTCACACTATATCTCTATACATGCCTCTGTATACATCTCTATTTCTTCTTTTTTCTGTCTCTCTCTATGTATGTCTGTGTGTGTATATATATATATATATATATATATATATATATATATATGCCACCCCATTTTTCCAGTTTCCATGATCTGAAGCCTACCGTCTTGTTCTTTTCTTCTAAGGTAGTTCTGACACAGCCTGGAGGTGTGTTTTGGATCATTATCTTGCTGTACGATAAACCCTGACCAACTAGGCATGTACTAGAGGGTATTGCATGGCACTGCAAAATGCTGTGGAAGGAGTATTGGTTCAGGGTGCCACTCACTCTGTTCAAGTCTCCAACTTTCCACTCACTCTGTGCAAGGTGCCAGCAAAAGAGCTCCAGACCATCACACTCCCCCCCCCCATGTTTGACAATTGGTGTCACACACTGAGGAACCATCCTTTCGCCTATTCGACGGCATACAAAAACCCTGCGTGATGAACCGAAGATCTCAAATTTAGATTCATTGGTCCATAAGACCTTCTTCCAGTCTTCAGTAGTCCACTGGTGGTACTTAATGGCCCAGGCAAGCCTCTTTTTCTTATTATGCCATCTTAGCAATGGCTTTCTTACTACCACTCGACCATTTAAACCTGCAGCTCAAAATCTTTTCTTCACAGTTGAAACTGACACTTGCTTTCTTCGATCAGTGTTAAGCTATGCTTGACGAAGTAGTGCTGTGAGCTGCCTGTTACACAAGCTGTTGACTCTCAGAAACTTGCCATCTGATTCTGTTATGGCTTTGGGTCTGCCAGATCTCTTCCTGTCAGAATTTCCTCAAGGTTCCAAGTGCCTTTTGATGGTGTAGGAAACTGTACTCACTGACACCTTGGTTTTCTTTGCAATTTCTCTAAAGGAAGACCTACACTTTTAAGGATTATAATGTTCTGTCTATCTTCCTTTGTTAATTGCCTTTTTTTGCCATTTTGAGAATATACTACTTACTGCAGTACAATACTGTCCAAATATTGCTTAAGAGGGTGTAGTAACACTGTCTGCTCCAACACTTTTTTTATACGGACAGAAGGCTTGTAAGTAATCCACAAACGTTGGGATGTCTGTAGGCATTGTTAGCATGAACTTTCAAGGATTCATTTACTTGCATTGCTGCGGAAAAACTGAGTTGTTAACCCATTACTTCTTCCCTGAAAAGGCCTTTTTGTATAACCCTGAAAAGTACATTATTTTTCAGTTTTTGTTAACCTAATTTTTTTTTTCACCTCTGGCAGTTTATTGCTTACCTTTGTACCATTTCAGGTTATTCACTGGACTTGAACTATGTAAATATCAATAAAAACTGGAAAAACTTTTGACTGGTAGTATATATATATATATATATATATTATATTTTGGTATATAATTATTTTATTTGAATGTATAATTATATATTAGTAATATAATATATATATATATATATATATATATATATATATATAGATACACATATATAACACATATTTGGACAGGTTAAGTTTGCCCAATACTGATATTCTAAGTTATAAAGATTATTTATTTCTTTATACCACATGCAACTTATCAATGTCCTTCAATACACAAAATAAAAAATCGCAACACATACAATACATAGTACAAGCACACATGCAATAAAAACATAAATCAAAATACATACACAAACACAACGCACAAACGATACATTGTCACCTTACCATACATTGTACTTACACAATACACATGCCAAAAAATAAGAATAATCATAAGGATCACAAATATAACACGCCAAATCCACACACAACTGACATACATACAAGTAACAAATCATATACATTGAAAAACAAACAATATATAAATAAAACACACAATACCAAAACACACACACACGTACATATGTATGTTGAATAATTAAAGAAATTATACCTTCATCTAATTTATGGATTTTCAGTAATGTTAGTGTAAAATTCTTTTGTAATTAAAAAACAATTAATTAATTTAAAAATAAAATTAAGACGCACAAATCTAAAATTACTATTAAATAATTATTCTTACAAGGATTTTTTTTTTTGGCTTCTGATTTTATGTTATGTTTCATTAATGTAATTAACCACTTTTTAAAAGCAGTTTTTTAATCATGTTAATATAAATTTTAATGTTATGTTTAATTTTCAAATATGAGTTTAAAATAATTAAAATAATTTGAAAAAATACATATGTATATAAATTGACAAATATGGCTAGATATTAAGCAATGTACTAATTTTATTTTTATTTCTCTGTCAGATTTTGAAAATGCCGAAGTGTTTCTACAAGGGTTGTTACAGTAGAACTGGCAGAAAGACAGATAATCCCAGCGTAAGTCTCCAATGCTTTCCTAAAAATCCAGAGAAAGTGAAGCGTTAGGTTGAATGTTCTGGTCATGATTTTACGGATATCAATTCAATAGTTCAAAAAGTTTTGCAAGACACTAAGGGTTAAATATACTGGATGTGTTCATTGCACTTTAACCCCTTCAGTGCCAGAGACTTGGGCCATTTCCTGTACCCTGCAAGCCAGACACTTTTTCAGCATTTTTGCTATCCTTCTGTTTAGGCTTGATTTCCTCTGGGAATTTTTAGTTAAATATGGAAAACTATATATTGTTTTTTTCAGAACGAATTGAGCTTTCTCGTGGTACCTTACAGGAAGAGAATTTTACATCGTGCAAAAAGCTATGATGTCATAATGACAAAAAAAGTGAAAATTTACTCATTTTGCTAAAATCACATGCTATGTATCAAAAACATTTACCTTGACTGAAAAAGTTTCAATTATTTGAAAAAGCCCTGAGTCACCCGAGTAAAAAAATACCAAATTTGTATAGTTTTACCTACGTCCATGGCTAGCATAGAGCCCTAATCACCAGCAGCGCAAAATGACATTTTCAACTTTATATAATAATATGCGCATTCTAGGGTTTTTGTGGTAAAGCTACCCTAAAACAGTGGAATAACTATATAAAACTATAAATTTCTGGAAAGTAGACAACCTGCTGCATCTAATGTGGGGTGACTTGCCTTGTTACCCCAAGCACGGTGTGCACAAATGCCTCCAGAAATTGTGAAAACCATGGCATTTCCATCTGTATTCATTAGCTAGTGCTCTTAGGAGAAAAATGACACCCCATTGGTATGAGTTTAACTACCTCAGGGGGCGCTAGAAGTGTAAAACGACACCTACTACAACCTCAAATTTTTCTAACATTTTCTCAAACATTACTTGTCTGTACACAAACGGTTATAGCAACTACAGAAGTGAAGAAAGGGTACACAAACCATATCATTTTCAAAAGAAGATACCCTGTCGCATCTAATGATGGGTGACTTGCCTTGCTACCAACATGAGAAAAATGGTAGCCCATTTGTGTGGGTTAACATACAATATGAGGGTGCTAGAAACACGTACGTAAACTTGACACTTTTGTTTTTGAAATTATCTGCTTGCACTAAAATGGTTATAACCATAATAGAAATGCAGGAAAGGTAGAGAAACAATGCCATTTTGGAAAGAAAACAACCTGCCGCATCTAATGAGGGGTCACTTGCCTTCTTACCCAAAGGCTGGTGTGCACAAATGCTTCCAGGAGGTGGCGCTAATGAAAAAAAAGGCATTTTCTCACATTTCTGCCCCTTCAAATGTATGGACCTCTGTGAAAACCATGGAATTTTCAACTGCATTCATTAGCTAGTGCTCTTAGGAGTCAAATGACACCCCATTGGTATGAGTTGACCTACCGTAGGGGGTGCTAGAAGTGCAAAACGACACCTACCACAACCTCGGATTTTTCTAATATTTTCTCAAATACTTGCCTGTACATAAATGGTTATATCAGCTACAGAAGTGAAGAAAGGGTACAGAAACCATGACATTTTGGAAAGAAGATAACCTGCCGCATCTAATGAGGCATCACTTGCTTTTCTAGCCCTAAGTTAGAATGCACAACTATTTCCAGAATGTGGTGTTACAGAAAAAAAATGTTTTTCTTACAAATCAGTCACTTCAAAGATACGGAAATGGTTCAACACCATGGGATTTCCTAGGAGGACCTCCTGCCAGTCTACAAAAAATGGTGCCCCACTGCTGTGGGTTGACATACCATATTGGGTGCCAGGAGTGTGGCTACCGGTGGAACAAGGATGGGGAAGCAAACAGTGTATGTGTGATTCTATTGCTACCAGTGGTCAGTCAGTGTAAGTGAGGGCTTGTGTCTGCCAGTGAAACCAGGTCGGGGAAGGGATGAGGGGTCAGGCTATGTAAGTGGGTATATCTACCAGTGGGCAGTGAGCAAGTGTGGTGGTGGTGATGGTGGGGACGTAAGTGCATATGGGGGATTTGTGGTTACCAGTGTGCACTCAAAGTCCCCTCATACACTGTTTGATTCGCAGCCTCAATCCAGTGCATACTGGCACTTGGGTCTACCAGTAGGCAGTGGAATCAGGCTGGGGGTCAGACTGGGGGAATGGAACTGCCAGTAGGCTGTGGAACTAGGTTGGTGGGTATGGTATGTGGTGGTGGGGGGGGATTGGAGGCACTTTGTGTGCATGCCACAGGGGTGTCCAATGCATTGCAATGCACTGGACACCCTGTTGCACACAAAGACTTAATTTTTGTTTTAGCTATTATTTTTTTATTCATACCTCATTGGGGGGGCATCAGTACCACTTCTCATGCCCCCCAAAGATGTCTGAATAAAAAATAATGGGAAAAAAATGTGTGTGCCAAAGGGGGTCCAGCGCATTGAAACCACTTGTGTTGGACCCACCTGTAACACATGCAGGTTTTTTGTTGCTTTTTCCCCCCAAAAAAAATTTTTTTTGTGTAGACCTCATTGGAGGGCATTAGAACTGATGCCCCACAATGAGATCTGAATAAAAAATAATGAGGGGAGAAAAATTAAAAATCCTTTGTCCACCACAGGGGTGTACAATGCATTCCAAAGCAATGCACTGGACCCCCTGTGGCACACAGAGGGTTAATTTTTTTTCTTTTATTATTTGTTATTCATACCTTGTTGGGGGATCAGGTCTACTTCTGATGACCCCCCGAACAAGGGCAGAATAAAAAATAAATAAATGTGTGTGCCACAGGGGGGTCCAACGCAATGCAAAGCACTGCGTTGGACCCCCCTGTGGGGCACGCATTGTTATTTATTTATATTTTTTATTCACCTTGTTGGGGGGCTTCAGGACTCCTGATGTCCCCTAATGAGGTCTAAATAAAGTAAAAAATGAAAAAAATAAAAAAAAAACACTTTGTCTTCCACAGGGGTGCTTTGCAATGCATTGGACCCCCTGTGGCACACAGAGGGTTAATTTTGTTTTTTTAACTATTTTTTATTCATAGCTTGTTGGGGGACATCAGGGCCCCCCAACAAGCTTTGAATACAAAGAAATTCCAACAAAAGTCCTGTGTGTGCCACAGGAGGGGGGGGGGGTCTGCATTGCCCCCCCCCCGGCACACACAGGGTTAAATTTTCTATTTTTTTATATATATATATATATATATATATATATATATATATATATATATATATATATACCTCATTGGGGGTCATCAGGACCTCTCCTGTCCCCCCAAATGAGGTATTAGTTAAAAAAAAAAGTGCTTTAAAATAATTGACCCTGTGAGTGCCAAAGGGGTCTCCAGCGCATTGCAATACCTCCAGCGCATTGCAATAGATCAATAACTGGGGAGGCATGAGGAGTGATACTCATGTCCTCCCAAGAGTGCCAGGCTGCATTTCAGCTGAAATGCGGCCACTGCAAGCTGGTTATACCGGCTTATGCAGTGACTGCATTTTAGCTGTACATTGTACGAGGTTGGCACAGCAGGTACAGCTGTGCGAACTCGTACAATGTACCCACCTGGCACTCTAGGGGTTAAACCAGAATGTTACATTCAATGTGGCATAAAAAATATTAAAAGAAGATGCAGTACCAATGGACATCTTGCAGCAAACCACAACTTTTACAGCAGTTCAAGACATTTCTGTTTCTTCTTCTATTTTTACTGAACATAATATACCTGTTAAAAACATGGTTGATGAATGGACAAATACTGAACGTTCAACTACAGATGCAAGTACGCAAACAGACCTTTATTAGCTGAAGCCTCAACACAGTTTCCAGAAGAAGGCAGTTTCAAAGAAGGAAATGTTTTTGGTATAAACTCAGAACATAATTATTTCAAAAATATTCATGATTATTCTTTTCCAGATCAAAATTTTTCTCCAATTTTCCTTTACCTTCTCTAAATCACACTTACTATGTTCAAAAATGCCCGACCTCACAGGGCATTACCATTGGCTGGAGGCGGAAGGTCCTGACGGCACATGGAGTGAAGCGGGCGGCGAATGGAAGCATGCTGCCCGCAGGGAAGCTTCACATACCAGGAGTTTGGCTTGGTAGTTTGCCTTATCTTCAGTGGGGACTTTTTGAACATAGTAAGTGTGATTTAGAGAGCAGATTGCTCCAGACAGCAAAAGATTAGTAAAGGGCAAAACAAGGGTGAGTATTATACATAGGCACTCTTGTTTTCCTCTAAATCTTGGGTATAATATACACCTGCATATTATACACAGGTGCGTATTATACCTGAGATTTTATGGTAAGTACTTTATTTTCCAATTCACGATAGTACATTAATAGCTTTGTATCTTATACAATTGCCTTTTTCTTATTTACTTCCCAATCTGATAACTTATAAATTGCCTTACTGTGATTTAAGTCTACTTGCGTGTGTTACCTGTTTTTCTACTATCTTTGGCTTCTCTATGTGGCATATATAACCTATTGCTTTTTCTGGGACTTACTTTCCCTTTACCCACAAAAAGATTCGTTTTTTGCTTGTCTCACTTGTAATCTACTTCGGTTATATTGTCATTATTAGTTTTTTTTCATTCCTTTTGCTGCGTTCCCTGCTTATTCTATACATCTTGTCCCTGTTAAGTTACTTCTTGCTTTCCTTCTGTGACTTTCTGCATTTTATACACTTTAATTATGTCTTTTCTGGGGTTTCTCTCTCCCTTCCTTGTGTCTGGGTAAGCCGTTTCTATTTTTAATGTATTGTCTGCCTGTTACATTACTTATTACTCAGTATTTGCATTTTCTTTTACTTACCTCGGCCCACGCCCCCTCCGTCTTGATAGACTCATGGTGGCCATCTTTGTTTTGGGTGAATTCTCTTCTGTTCATTCTGCGCATGCACGCACTGTCTCAGGAGCCAGCACCATTTTGTTGGTTGCTGCAAACGACGGTGGACTCCCTCGACTGTGCTCCTCCATATCTGCCCAATTTCTGTGGTGATTGCTGACTAAAATTTCATTTATCCTTCTTTATAACCCTATTTATAATCCTATTTTAGCAATTATTACTAAAAGAATTTATTTCTTTCAGTGCATATTTTCAGCTCCTTGGATATAATTATTTACTTGGTCCTTTCCTCAGTTGCTCAACTACATTTACATTGCAAATTCTCTCTTAGTCATAATTACCAATAAATCCCACAGAGGATTAGTATCTCCTTGCACCCCTTCAAAAAATAACAAGATACCTCCCCATTTTATGGCAGAGGAGACTGGGTCTATTCATTCAGACTCTGAAGAAGCAAATATGTCACGGAGTGACTCGGAAATAACGACACTGACAAGTACAGACAAATTTAAAATAAACTTTATTTTAAATACAACAGTGGCAGTAAAAAATAGTACACTCCCACGTATCCAGGGAAGAACAGTACACACTTTCTTCACCCTTCACTAGGCAAGTGTGGTAACTCACATCTGTACTCTAACGCTAGAGTACCCAGGCAACTTGAGCGAGACTCTCAGAACTCTGGAGCAACACAGTAGCGTCTAACTCCACCACCTTTTTGAGGCCAGGTGTGAGGACAGTGCAAGACACTTCCTCAATCCTTCACTAGGCAGGTGTAGCAGTAAACGAATGGCCCTAGGTAACCTTCTGTTAAGGTTTTCAGTACACTCAGAGGCAGGTAGTTTGATAAAACACAGTTTTATTGAAACCAGACGGGATAAAGTAACCCTCGCGGGTCCAGCAATAGTTAGCACTTAATACTGACACAGGACAGGTTACAAAATAACATTAACCCACACAGGTCCAGTACATATATCAGAGCAAATATATATTACTGACACAGGTCAGATTACAGTTTGTGTGACTCAGTGAGACAAAGATGTGAAGGTGCTATTAGGCCGTGAGGCTGGTAGGCCCTAATAGCGAGGCCCAAGAAGCACTCTCTGCTGCAGAGTGACACAATAGCGACTATGCGCCAAAGGGTGAGTGAGGCCCTGAAGGAATCACGGGCTACCGGACAGCACAGTGTCACCGTAACCAGAGGAACAGTGTAATGCCAAATGGAACCAGCATGAACTGCGACCCAAGGATAACGGCACCGGACAACAAGGGTTAACGGACGCTTTGGCTCGATGGCAACTGCCAGGTAGTAGAGACAACTGAGGCGCCCAGGAGACCAACCTCAGTAGGGGAGCAGTAACAAGCCAAGCGTATAGTGTGCCAACGAGAATAGCTCCTACCCGGGTGTGCACCGGACAGCAAGGGTAACAGACGCTCAGGCTTGATGGCGACTGCTAGGTGGTAGAAACAAACTGAGGTGCCCAGGAGACCAACCTCAGTAGGAGTTCAGTAACAAGCCAAGCGTACAGTGTGCAATCGAGAATAGCTTCAACCCTGGGGTATGGAGATACAAGGCACAGGAGCGTAAATTGGTCGCAGTAGCTGAACGGCTAGAACAGCAATCGAGGCAACCAACTGGGTCAGCACGCTCTAGACAGACAGAGCACCGGAAAGTTCCCTCTACCGGATGAGCGGGCGCGGTAATGAACCGGGCCTGAGATACACTGAGCAGGAACGGTAGCCAATCCGGGTCGATGCACAGAACAGGAACATCAGCCAGGCCGGGTCGGTACACAGAGCAGGAACGTCAGCCAATCCAAGTCGGTACACGGAGCAGGAACGTCAGCCAGGCCGGGTCGGTACACGGAGCAGGAACGTCAGCCAATCTAAGTCGATACACGGAGCAGGAATAGAATCAGACAGAGTAGTCAGGCAGTCCGGGTCATACACAGGATTCACACGATAACGACAGCAAGCAATAAGAAACGGGAACACCACGAAAGGGCCCTGCAGAAGTGACAGGGCTCAGTACTTAAAGGCTACCACTGGGTGGAGCAATATCACGCTAGCCAATAAGAAGGCATCAGGAAACAATGCTGTCAAAATGTCGCCAGCAATACACGGTCACCGTGATAGTACCCCACTCTCAAAGACCCCCCCCCCCCCCGAGAGGAGGGAGCCAGCTTCTGAGGGTACTTAGTATGAAATCTGCGCAGCAGTCTGGGAGCATCGAGGTCACTCTGGTCAACCCAGGAACGTTCTTCAGGGCCCTAGCCCTTCCAATGACCCAGATATTGCAACCTTCCTCTAAATCTCCTGGAGTCAATTATACTTTGTACTTCGTACTCCTCCTGACCTTGCACCGGCAAAGGACCAGGAACCACAGGAGTAGTAGTGTAACAGTTGCAAACTGAAGGCTTTAGCAGGGATACGTGGAACACATTATGAATCCACATGGATGCTGGGAGATCCAAAGCATAAGAAACTGGGTTAATCTTGCGGATAACTTTAAAGGGACTGACAAACCAAGGAGCCAATTTATTACATGGAACCTGCAGATTAAGGTTTCTGGAGGAAAGCCATACCCTGTCCCCAACCTGGAAGGAGACCGCCGGCAACCGTCTGAGATTAACGTGACGCTGATAATGCTGGAACGAAGCACTGAGGGTCCTCTGTACCTGTGCCCAAGTGGGGCGGAGTTGCTCTATATGCTCATCCAGAGCTGGAATTTGCTGCGTCTGAAATGAGTCCGGGAGCAAGCATGGTTGAAACCCGTAATTGATGAGAAACGGGGACGATGAATTAATCGGACAATTCCTGGTGAACTCTGCCCACGGCAACAGGTCAGCCCAATTGTCATGATGATCGGACACAAAACAGCGTAGGAATTGTTCCAATCCTTGATTAGCACGCTCGGCGGCCCCATTGGTCTGGGGATGGTAGGCAGATGAAAAGGATAATTTTATGCCCATCTGATCACAGAATGCCCTCTAAAACCTGGCCACAAATTGGCTCCCTCAGTCAGATACCAGCACCCTGGGTACACCATGCAACCAAACACTTCTCTGGCAAAGACAACAGCCAACTCCTGGGCAGAGGGAAGGCCCGGAAGAGGCACAAAATGTGCCATCTTAGAGAATCTGTCGACCACCATCAGAATAAATGAATATCCCTTAGACACAGGCAATTCTCCAAGGAAGTCAATCGAGACATGGGACCAAAGACGCTCGCCATTAGGCACTGGTTGAAGTAGGCCAACAGGGAGGTGCCTAGGGGACTTGGCACTGGCACAAATAGTGCATGCTGCCGTGTAGGTATCACGGTACCTGTGCTATTTGGCGACATTCTGTCAATGTTCCACTACTGCTTCCGCTATTGGCTGCTCTGTTGTAGTCCTGCCCAGTATTTGTCCTTAAATGCTGGGTTCTGGCACTTCTTTGGTGCCCTTTCGTGGTGTTCCAGTACCAGCGCTTGTTCCTGAACCTTGTGAGCTCTCAGTGTATCGACCCAGCCTTCCTGACTACTCTGCATCTTGATTCCTGCCTGTGCACCGGCCCGGACTGCCTGACCATTCTGCTTCTCATCTCCTGTGTACCGACCCTGCTCGGCTGACTTTCCTGCTCCGTGTACCGACTCGGATTGGCTGACGTTCCTGCTCCATGTACCGACTTGGATTGGCAGACGTTCCTGCATAGTGTACCGTCTCGGATTGTCTTACTTTCCTGCTCTGTGTGGATCCTGCCCGATTGGGCTGCCGTGGGGCCGTGCCTCCTCTGCACGCTCTGACTGGTCTCCAGTTAGGGCAGTGCTAGTCCCTCGCTGTCTCCGGACAGCTCTGCAGATTTGGTCTCGGTTGCCTCCGTGTCGCTCAGGTGACATTCCCATTTGTCTGCCTTACTTGCAGTTTCAGGTTGGGTGCCTCTCAGGGTGAGTTGCTCAGTTTCCGTTATCACTACGGCAGTGCTCACATTGACCAGATTCCGTTACTGCTACGGCAGTGCTCAAGCTGCTCAGTCTCCATTACTGCTACGGCAGTGCTCAAGTTGCTCAGTCTCCATTACTGCTACGGCAGTGCTCCTATTGCTCTGTCTCCGTTACTGCTACGGCAGTACTCAAGTTGCTCAGTCTCCGTTACTGCTACGGCAGTGTTCAAGTTGCTCAGTCTCTGTTACTGCTACGGCAGTGCTCAAGTTGCTCAGTCTCTGTTACTGCTACGGCAATCCACTATTGTCTGGTATTCAGTATCTTGGGCGTTACTCGAGTTGAAGCTCTCACCTCTGTTTGAGCTTCTTAAAGGGCCTTGCCCTATTAAGGCCTGTCAACATTCTCTGCCTAGTATTACCCCATTCAGTACTGACAAGCTGGGACTCACACAAGATCTGCCTGACCTGTGTCAGTATATTGTTCCATGGACTCTCTATATATACTGGACCTGTGTAGGCCTACCACTGTATAACCTTGTGGCTGTACTATATTATGTATATATTACAGGACCTGTGAGGTTTATTGTGTTCTTTATTGTTTAATAAAATTGTGTTTTATCCAAACCTACTGTGTCTGTGTGTCGAACAAACCGTTACAGTAGGCGGTGCAATCAGCACGTAAGGAAGGCCACCAGAATAACTGTGAAAGAGACCAGATCAATTGGTCCCTGCCTACATACCCAGCTGCCCGAGATGCATGGTAGGTTTCGAGTAAGCAGGTACGGAAAGGATCAGCCACAAAACACTTGCCCACTGGGGTATCGGGGTGCGGTAGCCTGGATAGCAAGAATCTCCTCCCACAGTGGTGAAGTGATGCTGGTCCGCAAGGTGGCCAAAATGCGATCTGGCTGAATAATGGGTACCGGAGTTTCGTCAACCTCAGTTTCAGGATCAAATTGCCTGGACAAGGCATCTACCCTAATATTCTTGGACCCGGGCAGGTAGGATGCAATGAAATTAAAATGGGACAGAAACAAGGCACATCTGGCCTGCCGAGAGGACAATCTCCTTGCCTCAGAAAGGTATGTTCTAGTACCCTCAAGTAGGTGTCACCATTCTTTAAGGGCTAGAATAATTGCCAACAGCTCTCTGTCCCCAATCTCGTAGTGGCTCTGAGCACTGGACAACTTCTTAGAGAACCTACTCCCAGGGTCCAGATGCTGTGACAACACTGCCCCTACCCCAGTTTCAGAGGCATCAACCTCTAATGTGACTGGAAGGGAGGGGTTGGGGTGGGACAGTACAGGAGCAGAAGCAAATGCGGATTTCAGAAACTTAAAGGCAAGTTCAGCTTCCTGAGACCATTGGGAGGGATTAGCACACTTGTGCGTGAGATCGGACAGTGGCTTAACAATCGTGGAAAAATTCTGAATAAACTTCCTATAATAGTTGGCAAAGCCAAGAAAGCGTTGGATAGCTTTGAGTTCCTTAGGACGGGGCCACTGCAGGACTGCTGCCAGCTTCTCTTTGTCCATTGCAATGCCATCCTTAGAAATCACAAAGCCTAGAAAAGGGACCATAGGCTTGTGAAACTCGCACTTCTAAATCTTACAGTAGAGTTTGTTCTCATGGAATCTAAGCAAAACTGTGGACACATCCTTGATGTGTTGAGACAGACTGGATGAATGTATGAAAATATCATCGAGATAAACCACAACGCACGACTGGAGAAAGTCACGGAGGATTCATTCATAAACTCCTGGAACACTGCTGGAGCGTTACACAGCCCAAATGGCATCACCAGGTATTCATAGTGTCCAGATCTGGTATTGAATGCCGTTTTCCACTCATCGCCAGCTATTATTCTAATCAGGTTATAGGCTGCACGTAAGTCCAACTTGGTGAAAATGGAGGAACCTTTTAACCTATTCAAGCCACGATAATCAATACAGGGTTGTAACGCGCCATTTTTCTTTTTGCCAAAGAAGGAACCAGCCGCCGCGGGCGAGGAAAACTTCCTGATAATACCCCTCTCAAGGGCATCCGAAATGTATTCCTCCATGGCCCTATTCTCCTCGCAGGACAACGGATAAGTCCGACCTCGAGGAGGAACGGTGCCAGGAGGCAGATCAATAGCGCAATCATAGGCCCTAAGCACCAGCAGAGTGCTAGCTTCCCCCTTGCTAAAAACATCACTACATTGATGGTATTCAGCTGGATCAGAGGGAGAGGTACACAGAATCTTGGTAGGATGAGAGATGCAATGCATATTACAGTATTCAGACTAGGCCGTGATTTCACAATTTCGCCAGTCGAACCTAGGGTTGTGCATATGGAGCCATGGGAACCTCAGGATCACTGTATGGTGAGGAGACTGGATAATCTGAAAACGTTGCTTTTCAGTGTGGAGCGCCCCAATACGCATAGACAGTGGTATAGTTTCCTTAGTAATAAGAGCTGGTACCAATGGCCTGCAATCAATGGCTTCAATAGCCAAGGGAGCTACTTTCTCAATCAGCGGAATTTTGTGTAATTCAGCAAATGAGCTGTCCATAAAATACCCAGCTGCGCTGGAATCCACAAGGGCCAGAGCCTCCACCGAGAGTTCTGCCCAAATCACGGCCTGTATAGTAGGCTTTTGATTAGCCGGATCTAGGGACCACTGAACCCCACCTAGGGCCTGTCCCCCAAGGTACCCTAGGTGCGTTCGTTTCCTGGCCGTGTAGGGCAAGAGCGCAACAAATGCCCAGCTTGCCCACAATAAAGACAGAGGCCCTGTCTGCGGCGATGAGCCCTTTCTTCCTTGGTCAATCTAGTGAACCCTAACTGCATTGGTTCACTGCTCTCACGGTTACACTCAGGAGGTGAGTGGGAGGTGAGGGAGGCATGGGTGGGGAATTTTGTTTAGCCCGTCCCCACTCTCTGGCCATTTGTCTACGGTCTTTGGCCGCCATTCTCTCCCTAATGTGGGAATCGATTAGTATTGAATAGTTAATAAACTCATCCAAATCACTCGGCAAGTCTCTGGCAGCTGTTTCATCTTTGATACGGTCACAGAGACCCTGAGCAAATGCCACCACGAGCGCCTCATCATTCCAGCCCACCTCCGCTGCCAATGTGCGAAATTCAATAGCGTACTCTGCAACAGTACGGGATCCCTGCTGGATCTCCAACAATCTTTTGGCAGCAGAGGCGGCTGTTCCTGATATTTCTAATACCCTACGAAATGCTCTTAAGAACTCATTAAAGTTCTTGGTACATGGTTTTGCTGCCTCCCACAAGGGATTTGCCCACGCCAGTGCTCTGCCCATTAGCAAAGAAATCATGAGCCCGACCTTACTTCAGTCGCTAGGAAAGGATTGAGGAGTTAACTCTAGGAAAATCTCCAACTGGTTTATGAACCCTCTGCATAGGGTAGGTTCGCCATCGTACCTAAGTGGTAATGGAGCCGTAGCAGTTAACCCTCTATTTGAGTTTGCTTGCATCACAGATTGAGCTCCCGGTGTCGTAACTGGGGAGACCACCGGGGCCTGTACCGGTTTATCCAAGTGAGCGGTACTCTCTAGTATTGTTTGTATGGCCAGTGCTAGCTGGTCCATGCGCTGCACGTGTATATCTATCCTCCAATGGATGCTTTGTGCATTACCATCACCAAGATAAAGTAACCCTCGCAGGTCCAGCAATAGTTAACACTTAATACTGACACAGGACAGGTTACAAAATAACATTAACCCACACGGGTCCAGTACATATATCAGAGCAAATATATATTACTGACACAGGTCAGGTTACAGTTCATGTGAATCAGTAAGACAACGATGCGAAGGTGCTATTAGGCCGCGAGGCTGGTAGGCCCTAATAGCGAGGCCCAAGAAGCACTCTCTGCTGGAGAGTGACACAGTAACGACTATGCCCCAAAGGGTGAGCGAGGCCCTGAAGGAATCACAGGCTACCGGACACCACAGTGTAATGCCAAACAGAACCAGCATGAACTGCAACCCAGGATAACGGCACCGGACAACAAGGGTTAACGGACGCTTTGGCTCGATGGCAACTGCCATGTGGTAGAGACAACTGAGGTGCTCAGGAGACCAATCTCAGTAGGGGAGCAGTAACAAGCCAAGCTTATAGTGTGCCAACGAGAATAGCTTCTACCCGGGTGTGCACCAGACAGCAAGGGTAACAGACGCTCAGGCTTGATGGCGACTGCTAGGTGGTAGAAACAAACTGAGGCACCCAGGAGACCAACCTCAGTAGGAGTGCAGTAACAAGCCAAGCGTACAGTGTGCAGTCGAGAATAGCTTCAACCCTGGGGTATGGAGATACAAGGCACAGGAGCGTAAATGTATCGCAGTAGCTGAACAGCTACAGCATCAATCGAGGTAACCAACTGGGTCAGCACGCTCTAGACAGAGCACCGGAAAGTTCCCTCTACCGGATAACCGGGTGCGGTAATGAACCGGGCCTGAGATACACTGAGCAGGAACGGTAGCCAATCCGGTCGATGCAGAGAACAGGAACGTCAGCCAGGCCGGGTCGGTACACAGAGCAAGAATGTCAGCCAATCCAAGTCGGTACACGGAGCAGGAACATCAGCCAGGCCGGGTTGGTACACGGAGGAGGAACGTCAGCCAATCCAAGTCAGTACTTAAAGGCTACCACTGGGTGGCGCAATATCACGCTAGCCAATAAGAAGGCATCAGGAAACAATGCTGTCAAAATGTCGCCAGCAATACACGGGCACCGTGATACCTTCGCAACAGGATGGAGGGACAGTGCACAGCACTTCCCTAGTTACACCAAGGAGGTGACTCATAGCGCAACTATACCCTACCGCTAGGGTATACCTATGCAAGGAAATTGGTACCTAGTAGGTAGGTGAGGCAACACAGGGAACGGACAGACCACAGGAGATCAGTGACACGGACTGACCAAAGCAAGCACTGCTAACGTGTAGCGAGCACGATAAGGGAAGGCCCAAACAAGGATACAGTAGTCGGCTGGATAGCCGAGGCTAGCAATAGCAGCGGAACGCAACAGAGGGAGAGTGATCAGACGTAGCCAGGATACAGAGCTGGATCAGTTAGTCGGATGTTGCCAGGAGTCAGAGCCGGATCAGATAGTCAGACGTAGCCAGGAGTGAGAGCCAGATCGGGTCGTCAGACGTAGCCAGAGTAATACACAGGAACAGCAATGGACCAACACAGCACTAGGCTCAGGTACACCACGAAAGGGCACAGGTAACACGACATGCTGAGGTTTAAAAGGCCTAGCAGGTGGGCGGAGAGATGACATCACAACCACAGTGACCTATTAGAACAGCGACTTGCATAGAGCGACAGCCAGGAAGTAATAATGTCGCTGTTACAGCAATTACCCTCTGGAGGCAATCATGGGCACTGTGATAAAATATTATAGCTTCTAAAGCAAATAATGATCACTTACAGGCTATGGTAGACCTATCTGTGAATAAATCTGTTTCTTCTGTCATGTCTTGTCTAGATCCATATTGGATGCTTTACAGAACAAAAATATGGGAGAACCTCATATATTTAATGAAAACCAAATTTATGTGACTCAGAATCCTCCTCTGAAAAAGATAATGATGGTAAAATTGGGGGAAAAAGGAAACGGAAAACTAAACACTATTCCTCAGAAAGAGATACTTACAGTTCTCGCCGTGATCTCAGTAAAAAACCAAATACTCAGAATCATGGCTCACAACCACATGTAAGAACCTCAACTCGGGAGGATGGCAAACCTAGCATGAAAGATAGAACCAGGTCTAAGCCTGATTCTGATTGTCTAGATTCTTTATCTGATGAATCTTATTTTGAAAAAGAGGAACAGTCTGACTCATCTACGACAGATGAGGATTATATTCCCAGGGATTCTGATTCTAATCCTGATGATGTTTCTGATGACAGTTTTAATAACCCTACCATTCTTGATGAACAGGGTAAACCCCTGTTCGACTCTGTCTCTATAAAACACCCCAGATCATCTGAGTGAGTCCCAAAGGACCATGTGGCCAAGTACATTGACCTCTGGGTTCTTAAGGCTCTGGATAACAAATCCAGAAATAAATTAAGATCAGAATGCCCCAGGCCATCAATAAACAAAACTTGTGACACACCTAGTATGGACCCACAGATGGCTCAGTACATTGCTAAGTCGGGCAGAGACCCCAGGAAGGGTGTTGAAAGGACTCTTAAGCAACGTCAAAACAAACTGCTAGATGTTGTAGGACCCTTAGCAAAAATTTGTAATATTATAGAGGAAGCTATGTCTAATTCGTCCCCAGTCGATCTGAATATACTAAGGGGCTGGGTCCAAAGAGCGTTTTGTTTTATTTTCAATGCGAACACCGCCTTATCTATGGAAAGGCGCAGAGTGATTCTCCTCCGCATCGACCCTAAGTTGTTGGAGATGGCTTCCACGGAAGCGGGCCCTGAAACCAATGGCCTCCTCTTTGGAGAATCATTTATTAAGAACTTAGAAAAATTTGTAAATACATTCATGGCCCTCAACAAGGCCCAAACCCCTATCAAAACAGTTTTTAATCGGAGTGTTTTGGTCAGGGCCGAGAAAGGTAGGGGTCGCTTTCCCGGCTATTCAACAGTTTCCTTCAGATCTCTTTACAGGAACCCTCAGGACCCAACTTACTTTGGCAGGGGGACATATCCCCAAGAGGTGAAACAACCATCCCCCTTCTACCCACCACGTGGCAAAATTTGGAGATCTAAGAATACCCGAGGTTTCCCACATTCCAGACCTTTTTTAGGTAGGTACATTCCCTCTCCCCAATCCCAGGAAAAAAGTGGGTGGCAGACTCACCCATTTTTTCCACGCCTGGCTCCAAATCACTTCAGATTAATGGGTACTAAACACTGTACAAGGATTTCAAATAGAATTTTACTCCAGCCCCTATCAAGGGAAACCTCCCTATTCTATCCAATTCTCGAAGGAAAATTTCCAATTGATAGACTTAGAGATTCTAGAAATCCAAAGGAAAGGAGCCATTATCCAGGCTCCGTTAACGACTCCAGGTTTCATAAACAACATCTTTCTAGTATACATAAAAGATTCAGGTGTACGCCCAGTTATAAATCTAAAAGAATTAAACAAATTATTATGGTGCCCGTGATTCGTGTGCGACATTCTGAGTTCCGGGTTTGTGCTTTGCTGTCTTTTATTGGTGCTAGCTGGCTAGCCCCTCCCAGGGCTAGCCTTTATATACGCCCTCCTGTCACTAGGCCGGTGCCCTTTCGTGGTGTTCGTGACCTTACGTTATTCAGTGCTCCTGTTCCGTGTTGATCCGGTTTCCGTCTGACCTTGCTCCTGTTCTGCTCCTGTGTACCGATCCAGGCTGACTACCGCTCTCTGTGTGTCGACCCAGGCTTTGGCTGACTACTGCTCTCTGTATACCGACCCAGGCTTTGGCTGACTACCACTTTCTGTGTACCGACCCAGGCTTTGGCTGACTACCACTCTCTGTGTACCAACCCAGGCTTTGGGTAACAACCGCTGTCTGTGTACCGATCCAGGCTTTGGCTGACTTCCACTCTCCGTGTACTGATCCAGGCATTAACTGACTTACACTACCTTGTTGCCCTTGCAACAAGTGTTGCCTCACTATACACTCAGCCTGTGACTATCTGTGGCCTCCGTTAAGCACACCCAGTCAGTGCTATCCGGTCACTAAGCGGTTACTGTTGCCTTTCCACTATATGCTCAGCCTGTGACTATCTGTGTCCTCCGTTAAGCATACCCAGTCAATGCGATCTGGTCACTAAGCGGTTACTGTTGCCTTCCCACTATACGCTCAACCTGTGACTATCTGTGGCCTCCGTTAAGCACACCCAGTCAGTGCTATCCGGTCACTAAGCGGTTACCGTTGCCTTCCCACTATACGCTCAGTCTGTGACCCGGTAGAGCCTCCTCTGTTTCTTGTTGCACCAGATATCAGGCTGCCTTACCCGGTATTTGGTAAGGCCGGTACAGCCTCCTCAGTTCCTTGTTGCACCAGATATCAGGCTGCCTTACCCGGTATTCGGTAAGGCCGGTAGAGCCTCCTCAGTTCCTTGCTGCACCAGATATCAGGCTGCCTTACCCGGTATTCGGTAAGGCCGGTAGAGCCTCCTCTGTTCCTTGTTACATTAGTAATTAGGCTGCCTTACCCGGTATTCAGTAAGGCCGGTAGAGCCTCACCATTGTATTGCTATTTTGTATGCCCTGTCCTGTGTCAAACTTTATTACTGCTGCTTGTAGAGTTTGGACCCGTGAGGGGCCTTGTGCGCTTTATTTAGCCCAATTGTCTGAGTGTTCAATAAAACCATGACACAAATTTATTCTTTACAGACACCTCAGAGATCTGTTAATGCCAGCAGACTGGATGGTCAAACTGCAATTAAAGGATGCCTATTTAACTGTTCCCATCGACAAACGTCAACAACATCTCCTTGTGGAAGGGAATCACATGGTAATTCACTTGCCTGCCATTCGGCCTCTCTTCGGCCCCGTGGTGTTTCAATAAACTTATGAAACTCGTGATTTCCTTTCTCAGAAGCAGAGGAGTATGTATGATCATATATCTTGACGATATCTTGATCACGTCTCAAAATCCGAACATTCTCGCAAAACATCTCCATTTAACAATTCAAACGCTTATTGGTCTAGGTTTCATCATAAACTGGAAAAAATCAGTAGTCCAACCAAACCAGCACATCGAATTCCTGGGATTCATTGTGGATTCCAGCAACTCGACATTACGTCTACCTTGCAACAAATTAAAAACATTCACAAAGAAATCAAATCAGTTCTGAAGACAGACTATATATCCTTGAGGATGATTGCGAGAATTGTGGGTCTTCTTTCGGCCTCGATTCAAGCCATCTTTCCTGCTCCTGTTTATTATCGAGCTCTTCAAAGGCTGAAAACACTTCATCTTCGCAAAAGTCTAGGATATTCTGATCTAATTTCTCTATCCATAGATGCGAGAGAAGAACTACTCTGGTGGCTCTAACATATGGAAGCGTGGAACGGAAGAGCGATTTTCGGAATGTTTCCAGAACTGATAATCGAATCTGATGCCAGCAACTTAGGATGGGGAGCTTGATGCAGAAATATTACCATAGGAGGGAAATGGTCCCTCTGGGAGAAGGATCTCCATGTCAATTGCCTAGAGCTTCTAGCAGGATCTTTCGAGATCAAATTCTTCCTGCTAAAGATGGACAATATGTCTGCAGTCAGATATATCAACCATCTAGGTGGTACAAAATCGAAAATCCTAGCAATTCTAGAAAAAGAATTGTGGCATTTTTGCCTGGACAGAAACATTACAATTCAGGAAGAATATCTCCCGGGTTTCTCAAATTGCATAGCGGACTGGAATTCCAGACATTTGACGGATTCCAGCGATTCGATGCTACACAACACTACATTCCAAACCCTCAATTAGATTTGGGGTCCTTTGGATTTAGACCTACTCGCCAAAATTTTTCAGCTAGAGACCAGACCCGGAAGCTCTGGCCTTGGACGCCTTCCTCCAGATTTGGCCCAAAATGGGATTTCCCCCCTTTACCATGATCCCCAAGGTCATCCTTCAACTTCGGAAACAAAAATCACCCTGGTTCTAGTCACCCTTTTCTGGACAGCTCAGCCATGGTTCCCTCCACTTCTCGAACTATCCACAGACTTTCCACGATACCTGATCCCTTACCTGCAGCTGTTAAAGGATCCCTCAGGGAGACCTCACAATCTCTTACTCCAAGGCCAACTACATCTTCTGGCATGGTGAATTTCGGGAATCGATGGTTTGTGGAGGGCCTTTCACAGTCAGCTCATCTTCTCATATCAGAAGCATGGGCACCAGGTACAAGATCATGTTATAAATCATGCAGGAAAGTATGGACATGTTGGTGCCTGGAACGGTATTTAGATCCCTTTTCTTCCAATTTGAGTTCTATATTAAATTTCCTTTCTCATTGCTTTCGACAAAGTAAAGCTTATAGGATAATCAATTGCTACAGTTCGTCGATTTCAGCATCACACAATTATATTGAAAGTTTTCCCTCAGGCCAACATCTATTAGTATGCAAACTTATGAAGGGAATAAATCTTTCCAGACCACCACTGACTAAATATTCTAGCCTTTGGGATGTTAATTTGGTCCTTTCATTTTTAGAGTCTTGGCCCTCTAATGAATATTTGTCACTCAAACAACTCTCCGCTAAACTTACTATGCTCCTTTGCCTTATTTCTTTTCTGAGAGTATCTGACGTCCATGCTTTAGATGTCACTAATAGGGTTTACGAACCTGAAGGAGTTCGATTCCTGATTTCTAGATGTACTAAGTCTCTCTCTAAGGAAATCTTCTATCCGAGTTTCCCTCAAAATCCTCAGTTTTGTGTTGTCCTTTGTGTAAAAATATATGAAAATTTACCTCTAATCTTAGACCAATTGGTTCTTCTCAATTGTTGATTTCATTTATCAAACCTTTCTTTCCTGTATCTAAACCTACTTTAGCCAGATGCATTAGTTGGATCATGTAATCTGCCGGTATTGATAATAATCTCTATGGTGCCCAGTCCTCTCTGGGAGCAATGGCATCCAAATCTTTTTTTTCCGGGGGCAGACTTGAGGATATTCTCAAAGCGGCAGACTGGGAATCCACCTTCAAAACTTTTTCTTTTAAACCTATTACTCATGTAACTTCAAATTTTATTCATCAGCTTTGAACTTGCATAATACTCGCCTCCGTGGCTTGCATTAAAATTCGTAGATTTTCCTAACTAAGTGACAGAAAGTCAGGATTTTATTAAAGACACGGAGGCGAGTATTATCCAAACTTATGTTAACTCTCCCTTTCCTTTATGTCTCCCATTTAGGTTGAACGTCTTCACGGTTGAAGGATATCTTACAGCTGGTTTACAATGTTTTCAGTATGGATACAGTTTTGGAATATTTCGACTCACCTTGTAATGTTACACCAAAGAAAGAGGAAGTGATTATACCTGTTATAGCACTTATACACCTTGGAGAGATATGTTTGGATACCTGTTATAGGGGTGGGGTTACAAATATGATCATTTTTGTTTTACTTAAACTGTTAAGCTTTGCTACTGAGTAGTAAAGAATGAAGTTGATTGCATAATACTCGCCTCCGTGTCTTTAATAAAATCCTGACTTTTCTTCACTTAGGAAAATCTATAAATTCCAATACACTCATAAAGTGTTCTCCAAAGTGCATTCTAAACATTTTACACCACATTTTTAGTTAAAACTCAAGGTGATAGTTTATACTTACATTATGTTCAACATCCCCTTGAAACAGCAACAGTAACACATACATTATCAATTGTCTAACAACTAAAGTAATAATGGAGAAGATTCACAACTGTCAGCTTTTCAAAAGGCACAAGCTTCATCTTCCATCCTGAATCTTTCAATGATTTCTCTAGAGAAAAAAAAAGGATCCAGATTTTGTTTTGGATACATAAATGTCAAGTCTTGAGTCTGACATAACTGTTGTAGATGAATCCTTGGAGGGATTTATTGGTAATGAAATAAATTAATTGTTTTTTAATCTTGTATTGATAATCTATTGACATTTGTTCCTAGTGGAGCAGGAAACCTTTGTAAGTCTCCAATTCATACTTGCTCAAAAAATATTGAAGGGTCAATACTTACTGTTACTGGAGAATGTTTGGATGGACACATTTCACTTTTATGGAAAAGTCAACCATGCATAAATCGTGTAGCATGTGGGTGCGGCCTACATTCTTTTCATCTGTATATTTGTATATGAGATATAGTGATGTATGTGTGTAACATACATATATATTTATATATGTATATATGTGTATATATATATATATATATATATATATATATATATATATATATGATAATTCGCTAAGGAAGTTGTCAGAAACTGTCATGCTATAGTCATGCATAGTACAGACTGCCCGCTCCGTGGCTGTTAAGGAGGGGACCCTCTGAATTCAGACAGGAATCCTGCAGAGAGGACTCTGGTCTGAATTCGGAGTGCTCTGCTCTGTATCAGCCACGGCACGGGCAGTCTCTACTGCTCATGACTACAGCGGTGGATCTGTGGCCCGTGTAAATGGGCCTTTCAACTTGTACATACATTTTTTACACACAATATTATTTTTTAATGTATTATATAACTATTTCACCATGTTTTAAATTAATGGTAATAACTTATAGTATACATTTCACATGTCTATATGTACCATTTTTTTTTAATATCGAACGTTACAATCTAATATGCAATATATTATGTATAATGGAAATTGTATTGCTTTAGTTTGATATAAAAAAAAAATAACAAAACGATTGTAAATGGCATCTGCTGGTCTACTATTTATCGTTCCCATCATACGATAACAGAGGAAGACACATTCCTCATTATGGCAGATGTCATGACAAAGTGGATTAGTCACGATACATGTATTCTGATCTGCTACATGTACTTGAACCACTGGTAATTCACAAAAGCAAAAGCATTCCTCCTCTGTGGGCATGGTTTCACAATTGTCACATATACACCAGTCTGAATTACCAACTCTAGTGTTCTCAGTAGACGTCTGTGTTTCCTCTGTATCATCACTATCTGTTTCTTGAGAATCGAATGGGAATCATTCCTCTTCTTCATTAGCTGAACCTTGTTCTTCGGAAGAAGATGGTGGGCATGTAATACCAATAAGACTAGTCTATTGGAAGAATATAATACAAAATATATTATAATTTATAGGACAGATGCTTACAAATATTGCATTACAGTTGTATATGAAATTAAACAATTAGTTCAAATAATTTATTTAATTCGTATCAATTTACATAAACAATCAAGTAGCAAATTACCATGTTGTCAACTGGAGCAACTGTTGCTCCATCTTCAGATGAAGTGTTTGAATGTGAAGAACAGTTTGAAGGAGAGGAAAGACTTGCCATATTTGATGTAGTGTCAAAATGATTCTGTAATTTAGAAGATACTTACATTAAAACAACTTATTATATTCTTGCTATTACATAATATCCAAGTTTTATTGATAATTAATAATTAAAACTTGAAATTACTAAAAATTTTTTTTTTTTTTTAAATGATAACCTCTTAAGGACACATGACGTTCAACAACCGTCCTGATTAAACTATTAACAAGGAACCATGAAGCTCCTGGATCAACTATGTATGTGTGTGTGTGTGTGTGTGTTGATGTAATATTTCAAAAACATAAGATTACCAGGTCAGGAGTGTAGTGGACAGTTTCACCAATTGTCTAATTTGACAGTTCATGTGATCAATCCTACAGTGGTAAGGTACATGTGCTTTTTCATTATGAAAGGCTCATTGTTTTACACGTGAAATCAGTGACTATTCTATGTCTTGCTTACTATGAAAGTAAATTATAGAGAAGAGAATAGACAGATTATTAAACAAATATAGTGCATATTTTGTTCTATTAACCATTTCTTTGCAGCAGTAAGGAGGAGTTGTTCAGGTCTTATGTATACTGCCTGTACAGGACATTCTGGGGGGGGAGGGAAGGGATTTTCTATGCAAAGAGTTGTCCTTCAACACTATCTCCTCCTCCAAAAAACAAACATGCCATTTCCACCCCTGCCACTCCTGTGATATTCTCTGTAAAGAATTGCAGGGGCCTTAAATAAAAAATAAAAAAACACAATACATACACAAGCACACAATATATGCAAACATGCAATACACACACACAAATGCACAACACACATGCACAAAATACACATACACAAGCACAAAAAAACACAATACACAAATTCAAGAACAAATAATACACAACAAGCAAGCACACAATACATGCGTGTATTAACACACACAGAACACATACACATGCAGTACACACACAATCACAACACATTACACCAACACACACATGCAGTACACAAACACACAATACAAACACACACACAACATACAAGTGCAAAACATGCACAGAACACATACACATGCAGTATATACACACACACACACAATCACAACACAATATACCAACACACACACATGCAGTACACAAATATGAAAATACACAATCACACAACTAAAAAACAAATTCAACAATTCAATTATCAAGACCATTGTATGGATTTACCTTTATATCAGTGGAAAATAGTCCTTCATGTAAATCAACTTCATTTTTTAACCAACCATATTAATACCAGAGAGGTATCACATTGTTTGTGTATTTAGTAATACATGCAACAACATGCAACTTATTTTTATGGGGGGGGAGGGTTATTTATTTTATTAATTCAATGGGAAACGTTGTGTCAGTTTTGCTAGTGAAAATTTACATACAAACTTTTAATTGTTGTCTCAGTGGAGGGGAGTCCTATTGCTACCATAGGAGGTGTGAAAAATGACACAAATTGTATCAAAAAGGGGCAGGGCTTGACACAAGTTGGGAGGGGCAGGGCTTAAATGTGTGACTGAGATATAAAATAAAGCTGGGGGAAGGCATTAATCGGGGAAAAGAGTGGAAGCGGGCAGAGTGTCAATAGAAACTACCCACATCCGGAGGAATCAGCCTCTGCCCCGGAGACATGGTAAAGCAGTGTCAAAACCGGAATCTCCAGGGCAAATCCAGAGAGTTCCCAGGTATGCATATAAATTATTTAGAATTAAATAGCCTCTGTTTTTATAACACTATTATTTGCATTCCAATCGCAATATAACTGCATTATAATACAACGCAGAATAAAGTGTTAACGCTTTATTTTGTGTTCTATTATAAAGTAGTTATATCGAGAATGGTATGCAAATAATAGTTCTATAAAAACAGAAGCTATTTACTTGTAAATAATGTAACCCTTTTAGTTCCACAGTATCCTGCACTGTATTATAAAGTAGTTATATTGCAACTGTGATACAAATTATATATATACTAGTTGAACAGCCCGTTACACGGGCCACAGTGCCTCTGGCAGCGGGTCGCGTGGCAGTCACGCGCGGTACAGACTGCCCGCGCCCAGCTCTGTATCAGCCGCGGCGCGGGCAGTCTGTAGTGTGCATGACTGCCGCACGCGCAGCAGTGTCTACTGCGCATGTTGTGCGTTACACACAACTTAGCGAATTATTATATAGGATATATATATATATATATATATATATAAACAGAGGCTATTTAGTTCTAAATAATTAAACCCTATTAGTTCAACTGGTTATTTGTACATTACTATATTCATTGTTTACAATAGTGGTATTGAAAGGGTTACATTATAAAACGTCTTACTGTGCCTGATACACATCTTACCTTGCGATCTGATGTGTGTAGGCAGTGGTGCGCTTGGTCGACAAGCAGGAGAAGGTTCACATGACAATTTGCATGCGTGCCTCACAGGCATGCACTGCAAAGAGGCAGACTATGGGCAGAGACTACGAACCTGATTGACAGGCAATGCATGTGCACTGGAAGACAAAAAGCAAGATGGCTGTGAATTACATCGTCTTGGGGCTTATAATAATGGTAACATCACAAAATAATCTGAGCATTCATAGATGTTTACTATACACTTTAAGGAATACAATAGGGATATCTACTTGGATAACCCAAGTTCATATCCTACGATAGTTCCGCTTTAAGTAATTAATATTAAGCCATTCTGTATTCTTAGTTTTCTATGGGAAATAACACATCCTCTCCCCTTAGTTTAGTTATTTTGTAATGATTCATGCACATCTAGCAGTAAATTAAAAATAATAATAACAATAATAATATAATTTTTCCCCCAGCCTAACCAATGCATTTGTTATTGAATCTGCAGCCTCTCCCCTGAAATTACACAGTGACAGTTGTGATGGAGCTTTGGTCATCTGTCCACTGAGTATTGTACTGAGACCACCAACTCTTTTTCAAGGGTCACAGATAATAGACTTTTAAAACGTAATGATTTTCACTGAAGTGAAATTGCCTCAGGAGATTTATTCCCTACTAGTATTAAGCTGCTTTTAAATACCTGTGATTGGATTCCATATGGAAAGAAGGAAAAGCAAACATTTATTTCTTACAAATAATCCAAAGTGAGCTGCTTTCTCTCAGAGTGACTTGTCAGACAAATATAAATAAAGTGAAAATGTGTTACTTTAATTAACCCTTTGAGTGGTATGAGTGAAGTCTTGCACAGCAATATGAATAAAGGTAAAGTGGAGCTCTTTTTGGGGAAACCAAATGCACTGTGGAGGACATACAAAAATTATCATTGATCAAAATGGGGCTTTTAACCTTTTGAATGCTAGAAAGGCCTCCAATGCATTGCTTCATTTCACTCAGTGAACATTTAGTTTAGTTTGTTTTTTTTATTTATCCTTTATGGTGTATTTATGCCCCAGAAATGCTCCTCTTTTGTTTTGTGCATAGAGATGTAATAAAGCCTTAAATATCCAATGTACAATGAGATTTATTAATGTCCACATTTTAAAGACTCAGATTCAGTGATTCTCAGACTGTGTTCCCTGAAGAAGTAGAAGGAGCTTTATGGAACACGGAAAAGGCTTGGGTGGTGGACTAAGTTCTCTTGCAATAAGCACCATAGCTTAGCCCCTGGCCTTCTTGCTAACTAGTATTCAAATAACTTGATATTGATATATTTGATCCCTTGGATACTAGACATAGCTTCAACACAGTGAGGAACAATTAATTGGAGTCATCTTTAGCATTCAAGCAGTTAAAAGTCCTATTTAAATCAGTCAAATTTTTCCCCCTCTGGTGCAGGTGATTTGCCCCTGATTTGCTCACATTCCTCTTAGAGAGTATAAAAAGGGCAAATCACATAGTGTAACATGGACCACTAACTGGAGCTAAGGAGGTGATATAGTGGAGATGACTTCTCCAGTTTACTACTTCTCCAGTTCCTACGTTATTTTATTTAGCCTGTTCACTAAGATCTCCAAAGCTGAAGAATCCTTAGTGCATAGGCTCCAAAGAATAAAATAGGAATTGGAGAAATGATAACTGGAGAAGTCATCTCCACTTTATCACCTCTTTATCAACGCTTATTGAATCTCCCCCCTGGTCTTCTTCTACTAATGGACAGCCAATCAGTATCAAACCTAGAAGATGTAATGGTACATTCAGGTATTTGTGATAAAGAAAACACATCAGGAAAGATATAGAAAAATGATCTAAGGCAAACATAATGGGTTCACTGTGCTGTTTGCATTAGGTCTAATGTATAAGTATATTTTCATGAGTTTTATTCATCCCTACTAAACTCAATAATGAGTCTCACTTGTGACTTTTGTACGACATTACTGCAATTATTTTTTCCCAGAATTGTGCCATTTTCTACAAACTGACAGCATTATGATTACACCAAGTAGATGGTGACAGACAAATAAGGGAAAAAAGTGACCTTAAAGGGATTGTAATACTTAAACATTTAAAACATATAATGCAAGTTACCAAGTTGCACACAGGTCATAGGGTAGTGAGGCAAAAAAGCAGCTCAATTAAGGATCCACCCATATAGGATACCCAAAATTATACAGCACATGTAATGAAGGATGGACCAAGTAATAACATCAACAGAACAGTAAAAAATATCAATAGTAAAAAGTTTAATAAAAATATATATAATATAAATTAAAAATTGTAATTCATCCCCTGACCATGTGTACCCAATATCTCAAATCATATTGATATGTTATCTGGTGTATGATGTTTATATAGGTATTCTACAGGTATTCTTTGATAGATCAGATCTAGGAAATGAACCTTTCATAATCTAGATGTGTTTCCCTACAATGAATTAACAGATCAGTTCACAAATCAGCAGGTCCACACACCTACAAAATAAATAAATAGGAGACCTCAGGTATGCTTCCATACATGTATAAAATAAATGTGTAGTAGCTAATAAATGTATACATTTAAACATTTTTATAAATTGATACCTGTTAGTAGCTAATACGTGTTTATAGAAAAAGAATTATTTGCACCTGGGAGGGCTTCAGAATTAATGGTGGGGACTGTTTGGAGGGCAGTCATAAATCCTTCACATGGCATCTCTCAGTGAGGTGTACGAAAGTAAAGCCTCTTCTACTTACTATTAAAATGTGATATTTCTTATTGTGGGTACTGTCATACGCGTTATTGCTCTGCTGCATATATATATATATATATATATATATATATATATATATATATATACATACAGGTATGTACCTGAGCACTGGTTGCCTATAAGTGTAAGATCCTGCTAATCTGAGAACTCATATTAATTCTTCTTAGGGAAGGAAGTTGTTTAGATTACTTTCATATATAACTGTGTGTGAGCCATCAAGGCTGACCTGCTGTGAAGAAACTGAGTAATTCAACTGCACAACAGAGAACAAATAACCAATCCCAAAATAGCCATTGATTTAATTTGGACGTTTAAGCCCTTGAATACCAGAGAGGTATCCAATGCATTTTGAAGCAAACTTTGGAGACTCCATTAGCATTCAGGTGGTTAAAATCCCCTTTTAAATTAATGTGTCATTTTATTTATAGTGCAGTTGTTTCGGCCTAGAAGTAATCCAGATTTTCTTACACAGGCCAGGATTAGTGCTATACCTTCTTAAGTGCAGGAAGGTTAAGCCAAATAAATTAGCCTGTGGTTAGTAGGCATATCCTTAAATTGGTCTGTGTAATGCCCTTGATGACAGGTTTGGACACCCCTGTCTTAATACATCAGCTTTATAATGTCTTGTAGGTTTGGCACCTACTGGATCTCCATTAATAGGAGTTATTCTGCAGAGTCTGAATTATAGCTTTTGCCTACATGTTATTACACCATACGAATCACCAGATTTCTGCTTTCTTTTTGGAATATCCTAATTAAAAACCCTAAGATGGTATGCTTTAATATGTCAGCAATGTAGATAGGAGAACACACTCAGGGCAATGTGCTGGTAGACATTCAGTTCACATTGATCTTTATTAGTGAACATCATACCTGCAACATTTTGCAGGGCTCCCTTCCTCAGGCATTGAGCCCACTGAAACATTGCATGTATGATGTTCGCTTATAAAGATCAGTTTTAGTTGAATTTGTACCAGCACATTGCATTAAGTGTGTTCTCCTATATACATTGCTGACATATTAAAGCATAACATCTTAGGGTATTTAATTAGAACATTCCAAAAAGAAAGCAGATATAAGGTGATTCATATGGTGTAATAACAAGTAGGTAAAAACTAGAATTCAAGCTCTACAGAACTCTCCATTAAAGGGTTACTAATGTCCGGATATAAATTTAGGCAGTATTGTAGAATTACCAAAAATAAATTATGCGGAGCAAGTTATATCTCTCAGACCTTTATGGTTTGAGAGATATAAGGTTTTAAAGTTCCTCCCTCCTGTTCCTTGCGCTGACGTCACACAGAAGGAGATGCCGGTCCCGGGACCAGCGGGCGGCTCTTCAGCAGAGCCGAAACACCGATATCTAAAAAGAAATACTTAATTGGAACGGTCTACAAAGTATGCGTGCAAACCAGGCACACTTTGTAGATCGTTCCAATAAAGTATTTCTTTTTAGATATCAGTATTTAGGCTCTGCTGAACAGCCACCTCGAGTTGTCCGACTCAATCTCCTTCTGTCAGCTTTACAGCTGACAGCAGGGAGAGGGGAACTTTAAAATGTTCTATCTCTCAAATCGTAAAGTTTGAGAGATCGGACTTGCTCCAAATAATTTATTTTTGTTAAATCTACAATACTGCCTAAATTTATATCCGGACATTACTAATCCTTTAATGGAGAGCCGGTAGGTTGATGTATTCTCCTATCTACATTGCTGTCTGAAATGAGCTCTGCGGGAGCCCTGTGGAGATTCAGCAGCAGGCACGAGATATCTGCAGGTTTATATAGCCACTAAGTGTGCATCCACCCATACCTTTGTTTGGATGCTTTAATATGTGCCATTCTATCCATGTGCAAATTTAATTAAAACATTTTTCTAAATTCACAAATAAGCAAAAGAGTTTAATGTATTTCCTTAATTATTAATTATGCATTTAGCAACATCTGCTTCTTTTAAAGGGATAGTAATGTTTCACAAAAACAGCAGCTCCATTAATCTTCATAGTATTTGGGCCATGGGGAGTGTTATTTCAGTACTGTCAGAGTTGTAGTTCAAGGATAATTGAATGATAAAGTATCCCCCTCCTGCCCCTTATACCTAGTGTAAGCCGCCTCCCCTCAGATGTGGAATGTGGTCTTGAGACCAGGCAGGTCACAGCAAGGGTCAATCTTCTTACTTGAGCATAATAAAAACCCTGCCCCCTTGACAGGTTTTTCAGGTTTTTCCCTGAAGCCAACTGAAATAATCTTGTGTCTGATGGATCACCCGAGAGGCAAAAAGGTCTAGGACAAAGGGGCCCGAGTCCTTGCTAGTAGAAGGAATATCAAACGGTTCAACATCCAATTGCTGGTGTCTCTCCAGTGTCTGGAATACCAATCCGCTTCCATGCTGGACTCGCCTGGTAAGTATTCTGCTTCAAGTATGATGTTCCTCTGAAAGCAGAATTGATAAATCTCTTTGGTTACTTCTGAGAGAACTCTGGAACTTAAAAGGAATATGTTCATCTGAACGTTCCTCATAGAGGACCTCATCCTCTGAAAAATCAGAAAGGTTTGCCTGCCATGAGTTCAACTCAACTCAATAAGATCGAGTGGAAATTCTGGGCCAATCTGAGGACAATCTAGAAGTCCCTTGAACCTCAGGGGCGGAGGTCAATTTGCCCTTTTTTGCAGGATTTTTTTCTTTACCAGGATTAGGTTTAGAGGAATAGTCCTTCCAGTGTCGTTTGGAGGTCTGGGATGTCAACAACTCTGAGGCATCAGAGTCTGCAGAACCCTCAGCCGTGGTTGGGGGGTATGTTGGTCTGAGGGGGAGAAGGTAATTGGGGTAGAGCACCAGCCAGCACTTTTTCAATAGTAGCATTAATAATTTCTTGAAGAGTGCCCACTCCTAAAATAGGGTTCACCCAAACAAGTATGAGAAGGAGAGAGAGGGGCTCACCCAGTAGAGGCAGGAGAGGGATTTATATAATAAAATATAAGTCTGTTATCCATTATGTAGAAGGTTAAACTTAGCTAACATGGGCTGACAAAAGGAAGGATAGGAAGGGGGGTCACTCACCAAGGAAATAGAGAGTTTGGTGAAAATATACTGAGGCTCGCCCAGATAGATGTAGGGATAAAATAGAATCAATAAGTAATATATGCTGGCAAAGGGTACTGCTATTACAGGAACAGATATCTGAAGCAGAATGGAGCTCACCCTGATATTGAGAAGTATTTATGAACTCTCCACTGTAATTATATGGAGAAACGATGCTAAAACGGCAGGCGTGCAATGCAGAGATGCTTGCTCGGTGTGGGAAGAACCCGATATGAGTTTGAGAGAAGCGCTGAGGAAAAAACAAGATGGAGCAGAGATCTCGAGAGAACTCGCAAGTTCTGCGAGATCCGGCTCTAATGGCTGCCAGTCAAAGAGTGAGCGCAGAAGAGCTGGGACAGCGGAACGTAAGGAAACAGACAAAAAAGCGGGAGAAAGAGGGAAAGAAATGGGCAACGTAAATGGAGGGATAGAGGGAAGGAAATAAACGGGCTAGTTTATAAAGAAGGGGATAGAAATGGCCCAAGGTAGGAAAAAGAATGGCCAAATGCACAAATACTTAAAATAATAAAATAAACAAAACTAAAAGGATAAAAGTCAATAAAAGGGATTAATAATAATAATAATTATTAAGTAACTATGAGTATAAACAAAGATGGTAAAACAAACATGCTAACAAATGCAAATCAACAACAGTAAAGTTGAATCATACATGACCTGTTTCTGAGGTGAGCAGCAAGAAATAGGAAGTGAAAAGGGTTTACTCAGAGGCTTATACTCGTACAAAACAAATACCCAAAAATAAAACTAGTGCTAATACCACTGGTATATTGATGGGAACAAGAAGTCCATATAATAAGGTACTCAAGACCATAAAAGTATATATACTATATAAAAAATGTAATCTTTATTCAGAAAAGGTACAAAAATATATATACACATAATGAAGTATCTAAAGACAAAATAAAAACACTAAAAACAACACAAGGCATCAATAAACTCCTGGAGCCAAAATGTTCAAAGATACAATAATATAGCAGCCATTTTCAAAACATTTTTCAAACATTTTTAAACAATCTTTAATTTAATATTTTACCCCATGGTTTCACTGTTTTACATGGACTTTATTTTGACAGGAAATGTTTTGTGTACTTGACTGATTTAGTCCAACAAAAGCGGTAAGACTGTATATTGTTTACTTCTACATTAAATTGCCTGATATCTCTCCAACATGAAACAGAGGCAACATAAACAACATGGTAAATGGAGAGCTTTCTATTACTGTTGAGATTTCTTAGCCCTTGGGCCTATCTGAGCCAGTTAAAGAGCAGGCCATATTCCACTGTCCCAAGAAAGGTCTGTGTGTGGACAGATACAGCATGGACATATATATATTACCTAAGATTGTTTGCTACACAAAGTGTTTAATGACAGGTTGTTAAATACAGCATACCTGTTTATAAACACAACATGGACATATGCATTATCTTTAAATACATGTCAACAACAAGGAATGTCTTGCTCCCAATAGATACATCCACAGAAGTAAATACTAATTTAAAGGGATAGTAATACTTCGTTTTAACTTTATTTTATTTTGTAGGCATTAAAAAAACATGAAGAATGATATAAGTCTTATCCCTCAAACCTTTATGGTTTATGAGATATTCACAAGCAAAGTTTCCCCTCCCTGCCCCTTTTACCTAGTGTAAGCCATCTCTTCTCAGATGTGAATCTGGTTGTATGACCAGACAAATAACAGAAGGGGACAATTTTCTTTGTATGAAAACAATGAAAGCCCTTCCCCCTTGACAAGTTTTTCAGCTTTTTCCCTTATCTTATTTGAAGATTGTCCTTCTCTGCAGTCTACCTGGGCACCTCCCTTCTGATCTGGTTGAACAGGGGGGGGGATACTTTGTTTGTGAATATCTCTTAAATCATAAAGGTTTGAGAAATAAGACATATCATTCTTCATGTTTTTTTAATACCTACAAAATAAAATAAAGTTAAAATGAAGTATTACTATCCCTTTAAGGACAAAACACTGTCAGTCTGCAACAAAGTAAAGCTTGTGACCATTACTGAAACATTCCTGGAATGCACTTTCCTTATATAAAAGTAAATTATTTTGTCAGCCTAAAATGCTTTCAAAGAACAAATGCCCATATTTATAAAAGTATACAAGTTATTCTGGAGTAAACCAACTGTAACACAGGTGACAAATAAAAATTCCTAAATTCCCATGCATTTGAATAGAGCTTTTTAACTCCTTGAATGCATTTGAGATTTCTATAGCATTCAAGGAGTTAAAAGCCCAAATTAGTTTAACAGGGATTTTTATTTGTTCCCTGTGGTGCAGTTGGATTACTAAAGAATAACGCCAGCTTGCTTTTATAGATATGGGCCAAAGAGTCATATTCTGTAAGCTAAAGAGGCGCAATTCTGGTGGAAACCCATTACAATATAGGGGAGAGAGATGAAAATGATCAATGATTTTAATGAGGCTTTTAACACATTGACTGGTTGACTGGTAGACTGGTATTAGCTTTTGATTCTTTGGGAGTAAAGGAGCAGTAAACCTTTTTATGAAAACCTATATCTTATAGAGATTTTTCTGCTGATTAAAACAAGGGCATTCCCATTGTCAGTTATTTTATTCAAATTTTATAACTACTAGAAAGTGAATTACAGAGCGCTTACTTCCTGAAAATTCTAAATGACAGCATGACTTAGCAATTTGTATTATATTCTATGGAGAACTGTTTGTCAGTGACTTTCCTCTGAAGTAGGATGCAACAGAATAACCATTTGGAATCTGACCACTAGAGGGCAAAGTTATTATAAAAAAGTGCAAATTTAAACTGTACCATTGTTTTACTCAACAGGAATATACCTACAATATATATTTTTCATAACAAAAATGTTACTTTTCCATAGTGATGAAGGCTTTTTTACACCAGAGCACAAGAGCAGTTTTGGTCTTTTAGTATGCCTTTATTCAACCTTATTTTTCCTCAGATATATTTAGGATACCTACACAAATTATATGCCATTTTTAAGCATAAGTAAGGTGTTCTTTTGGTGCCACATTTATATGTATAACTCACCTTTTAATTTGATGTTATAAAAAAATGGGAAAAAATGAAACACAACATTTTAAGAGCTTTTCCACTGATAAATTATGCTACATTTTTAACAGTGACTATATAAAGGGTATGAATGTTAGTTCAAACCTCCCATGTATCCATTTGTAGGTGGGTACTGCCTATCTGAGATGAAAATCTCTATGTCCCTCTTTCCCTCCAAGGTGTCCTTCTTTTAGGAGATTATACTGTGTGGTGTGTATATAAGTGTATCACATTGTTCCACAGCACTAAAACTTATATTAACATTTTTTTTTTAATTTCAGTGTATATGCTTATAAATTACTCTGTGTAAATAAAATACTTTGGTCTTGCTCTACATTTTTTATTCAGTAAAACACAGAGGTGGCAATAGGTCATCAAGTGACCAAACCTGCTCTCCCCCTAATCTTGCCCCCAGCACCGCCAATTAAAATTAAAGGGCCCCCTCTTTGGTAGTTTTCCCTGTTGGGAGCTCTGTTCTCTACTTCTCTCTTTCTCAGGCTTACAGTGAGGACGATAGAGGCAGACTACTGTGACAAAGCCAATTGACAAAGGCAATGTATACTTTACATTGCCTTTGTCATGTGGCTCTACCGGCACATATGATTGCTGTAGCAGCAATCACATGTTCTGAGTCACTGGGAAAAGGCTGAAATTGCCGTCATTTACAGTCTCCCCAGCATGATTACATTGTTTCTGGAGGTGTGATTGGATCATTAAATCTTGATTTGCCAGGACCATCATCCTTCCCTAAAGGACGAATTCCTGTGATGGTACTGGCACGTCATCCGCTGTTAATGGATTAAGCTTAGTTTTAGAATGGAATGAAGTAAATATTCTGTCAGCTAAGGGCATTATGTTCAAAAGAAAAATGCCATAATTTAAATGATTTAAATGGGGCATTTAACTGTTGAATGCTATAAAGGTCTTTGATGCATCCCCCCCCAAATTGCTGTTGGTTTGCCCCAGGGTTACCCATGTTCCTCTTAGTATATCAGCATCATTGTCTTTTTTTGTGTTTGCATTAGATTCCACCAAAGTCTCACTTTTATTTCACACAGTGTTGTTGGGTACCCAGGATTTATATTTAGGATCATTTATGTGGAGTAGTGCAATTCTGGAGCAAACGCACTGCACTATTGGAGACAAGAAAAATTCCAAAATTTCCCATTGATTTAACTGGAGTTTTTTAACCCCTTGAATACTGGAGAGGTCTCCAATGCATTGTGAAGCAGCCAATAGTTTAAAAGCTCCATTTAAATCATAAATTGTTAGCTAGGAGTAGTCAGTCTTAGGACCTCCATCTGTTAAAGATTACAGATTCCATCATCCCCTTCTAGGCAATGGCTGGTCGAGGATGATGGGAGTTAGAGTTCCCAACAGCTGGATGTCCAAAAATTAACTACCTTTGCTGTAAGCTTTTTACAACATAAATTAAAAATGCCCAATGTCTGAAGCTCTATTTATCTAATGTCTTTAAATGTACTTTCAAGTTATTTTTATTTCTATTTACTCATCTGCTGTCTGTAACCCTTCTTGGGGCTCCATACTATGCCTACCTGTAAAAAAAACTATAGACAGTGATGTTGAAAGCACAGTTTGTTATTCTATGAAATGTGCTGTCAAAAACTACCAACGGTGAAAAATGCCCAACAAGCGCAACATTTGTGCCCTTTGGACTCAATGAAAAAGTTGTAGAATTTGGCATTCTGTTTCATGTGGTGGCCATAACAGGGACTTGCTATTTATACTTAAATATTGCACCTATCAAAGGTATGCGCTAAGTCCCTAATGTGTGATAAAACCCACCAACGTGTAACAGAACAGTGGTTTCTAACACACACATGCATGCGTAGCTAGTGATGCCTACACTAGTCATATGTGGATGTATTGATATGGGGCCTAAGATTTGATATGGGCCTTAAGCCCCATATAAATACATCCAGGTAACTAAAAACATGAGTGAAAAAAAATAATATTAAACCCATGAGTTCCAGTGGGATATGCAACACATTGCAGAGTGTTGCATGCATCACTCACATCATAGGGTTAATCCCACTAAAACTAACACCAGAGTGGTCTTCAGCACCCTGGTCATCCACTGTTAGCCATCCTCTGTAATCTTCTATCGTCTTCATCTTCTGTCCACTTCATCTTTTTCTTCTGTCTTCTTATCTTCTTTCTTCTCAAAATCCACTGGTACTTTAATAAAAATAAAAAGGTTCAAATCATCCATGTCTCCCTGAAAAATCCAACGATGCCCCAAAGAAATACACTAACACATGTCCATTATACCCAATATAAAGATAAATTGTCCTCCAATAAATAATTCCACAATGCCTCCACCAGCACTGATGCTGCCCTCTGGGGCAGGAAAAAAGATCAATAGACACCCCCCAAAAGATACTCTCGGACCATTTTGAACAGAGACTGGGAACCATTTTGAACTGAGATTGGCCATATAAAAGCCAGTCTCTTTTCAAAACGGTTGCCACGCTACAATTGGCTGGGATGTGTGCTTACGTAGCTTCTAGCCAATCAGCTTGTAGCGGGTTTCGTCATCCCCCGGTAGAAGCTGATTGGCAAGGTGGTGCGTAAGCGCACATCCCAGCCATTTGTAGTGTGGGAACCATTTGACCAGTCTCTGTTCAAATTTCCCTCATTATGGCTCAGGCAGTGGCCTGAGAGGTACGTTTGGTAAGGGAGTACTCTTGAACTTTTTTCTGCTGCCGCTGTGGTGGAGGCAACATGGAATTCTTTATTGGGGGCATCATGGACATTTGTCTTTATATTGGACATCATGGACAAATGTCTTTATCTTTATATTGGGCATCATGAACATGTGTTTGTGTATTTCTTTGGGGTATTGTGGATGATTTGAACCTTTTAATTTTTATTATAGTACCAGCAGAAAGAAGACAGAAGATAAAAATGAAGTGAACAGAAGATGAAGAAGAAAGAAGATTACAGAGGAAGACTGACAGTGGATGACAGGTAAGTGTTACACTTATGGAGTAGGGGTGTTAGGATAGTGTTAGGGCTAGTATTGTTTCACTTTCTTGTTCATGTTAGGGGTAATGTAGGGTTAGCTGGCCAGAGGGTGACTATGTTTTTAGCTCACTCTCACTGTTTGACACTTGTCAAACGAGAGTTGGCTATTTTCCTTTGATATTGCCACACTATTTAGCTTGCATTGTGGGAACACAAAGCTACAAAGAGCATTTGGCCCTCTAGTGGCCAAATTTTAATTAGATTTCCTTTTCGAGTCTAATGGAGAGGAAAGTCAGAAAAGTCAGAGACATACAGTTCTCCATACAATGTGATAGAAACTGCCTGTCACTTCCTGTCAGTTAGAATTATCAGGAAGTAAACACAGTAAATTCACTTCCTGGTTATTTGAACTGCTATAAATTTTAAATAGAACATCTGACAGAGATGGGAGTACCCTTGTTTTATTCAGCAGGAAATGCTCTAAAAAATATGTTTTCATAAAAAAAAGGTAACTGCTCCTTTAAATCTCTTAGTTCATGGGTAATGCGAAGGAGCATCTCATAAAAATCAGTTCCAGCGTTTATGTTAGTACATCCCACCTACTGAGGCTCATGTGCTACTTAAAAAGGGGAGCAACTTTGGAGCTAACCAACTGCACCATACGGAATAAAAGTACCTTAAATTTTATTTAAATGGGGCTTTTAACCCCTTGAATGCTTGGGAATTCTCAACAGCATGGCTTTGCAATTCAAAGGGTTATGTATCCAGACTAATCCTTTGAGTTCCAGTGAGGTATGCAACGCATTGCAACACAATGCATTGCTTACCTTCTGGCACTGAAAGGGTTAAATCAATGGGGATTTTTATTTGTCTTCTGTGGTGCAATTGGTTTATCCCAGAATTGCTCCACTTTTACTTTGCAAATCAGCATCACTCACTGATAAATTAGCAAATACAAGTTTACCTCTGCACCATAACCCCTTAAGTACCAGCGGTCCAGGGAAGTTACCTTCCCTTAAGGACCGCTTTGATCTTTGCCGACGCGCCGGTACACGTCACCTGTTACGCGTACCGGCGTAGCGCTTGGAGGCCTAAGAGAGGCCCCGTTTTTACTTACAGCGCTCCCGGTAGAGCGCTGTAAGTAAAAAGTACGTGACGTGCTATGACCGTCACTGGTCCTTAAGGGTATAAGGACCGTGACGGTCATACCACGTCACGTAGACCTTAAGGGGTTAATAAACCAAAGAATGGAAAACAGGCCAGAAAAATGCTGTATTTCTTAGTGTTTCCAGTTAGCCCTTTAAGGAACCCCGTATATTTTTTTTAGCTGACTCAGATCTATGTGCACATTGGTAACTGCTGTGTACTTGTAGCACTATTGTCAAGCAATCCCTGGCTGTAATGTAACCAGGTGATGTCCCTTCCAGGCTCTGTTTCTCCCTGCTTCAAAGCCCCCAGTCATTTTTATGTGAATTGAGGTGTGAAACTCTGTTATTTTCTTAGTGAAAGGTGATATTCATTTTTATGTGCTCAGAAATCAGGAGTGCACTATTGTTTCCAGTTATTACCTGCATGGAGAAGATTTTTAAACCTTTCCTGCAGCACATTCACTCTTTGCCTCAATACGAAAACAATGGTAAACCTGCTAGAAGCTGTGTTTACTCTGATCTTACAACCACAGGAACTGAAGACTTGACATAATAATTATGCACTGGGCGGTTCCTGGAGGAGGGAGAAGCAAACATACCTTCTCCAGGAAGTAAGGTGAGCACAATATGCATATCCTCCCAGATGCAACATTAAAGACTGGATTGCAGAACCTGTCTGTTATTCATTCAAGATTAGAACAGATATACCGACTGATTCAAGGATCCATTACCTGGCAAAGTGCAATCACTGCAAACATAAATAACTTGCTTGTGACTGGTAGCTTCAACAAATAAATCACAGAGCTGATGCCATCTGTGTACTTTTCTGAGCTACTTTTAACTTTTTTTAAACAGAGGGTAAGGTGCTGCCATTAATTTTGTTTCCTTCTGGAGTTTTTTGAAGACAAGTTTATTTTTGTACAAAAAACCTTTCTAAACTCTGATTTACAGATTTTTTTTTTTAAATTAGATTCTGCTATCTTCAAAAACAGCATAACATGAGTATGTAGTATATGCCACATTTCTTCTTAAGACAAACCTGGACAATTTATTCACATCTTTACCACAAGGATGGGAAACTGCTGTAGGAAGCATTGTAGTTGCTTACTGCCCTGTTTTTGTCAAGATCAACAGCAAAAGCAAAATGCATACAAACAAGACACTGTTTTTGGGAATCCAATTACAGTAGGACAGTTTAATATTACACCTGATGGGTGTTCCATCAATCAGAATGTGCAAACGATTGTACAGAATACAGAAGTCCCACTAACAGCGATTTATGTCGCCTTGTACAATTACCAGGCACGAACAGTTGAGGAGTTAAGTATCAGAACTGGGGAGAAGATGCGAATACTAAATGCCGATCATTCTAGCTGGTGGAAAGCTAGACTTATGAATACCCACGGAAAATCTGAGGGATATGTCCCAGCCAACTACGTTGCTCCTGTCTGCAGCATTCACTCTAAGCTGTAAGTCTTACTTTTACCTCTTATTGGACAATGGGCTGTATGCAGAAAGAAAAAGTGTAATAATTATGGAATAGAGCAACTGCACCGTAGGGCACAAATAAAAATTCCCCAACATTACCACTGATTTAACCCTTTGCGTGCCAGAGGGGTGCCCAACGCATTGCTTCGCAATGCATTGGACACCCCTTTGGTACTCAAATGGTTAAACAGAGATTTTCATCTCTTGAATGCTAGAGAGGTCTCCAATATATTGTGTAGCAATGTACTTGAGACCTTTCTAGCGTTCAGGGTGTTAAAAAGTCCCTTAAATCAATGGGTATTTTAGTTGTCCTCCAAGATATAGTTGGTATGCTCCTGAATCGCTGCTCAAAGTGTATTCTGACTAATATGCTTGTACGTGTTCTATCTATAACAAACATAGGCCTGGATTCCATTGCTGTTGATTATTTTATCAAGAGTTTTCTTTACAAATTTCTCAGTAGACTTCTTTGGAAATCTATTAGATAAAACCAGGCTGCAACACTTATCAATTGAAATGTAATAGCATTTTTTTTTCATAATAATGTATATAAAACGTATGCAACATTAACCCCTTAAGGACCGCACTTAAGGACCACTGAGCTTTTTTTTTTTCTCTAACCGATTCAGGGCTCCCCGAAAGGCATGCAGTCGCACGGGGAGCCCTGAAATCCATGACGTGCCAGGACCATCATGGGTTGCTATCGAACATTGTACCCATGATGGTCCTGGCACTTCATGGGCCCTTAACCCTTTCAGTGCCAGAGGGGTACGCAACTCATTGCAAAGCAATGCGTTGCTTACTCCTCTGGCACTGAAGGGGTTAAAATAAATAAATGCAGCATGAGACATACTGTATACTTGTACTTGTCTGGGAATGTGTTCGGATTAAATCTGAAAAGAGCCACAAGAGTTAGGTCCTCAAAATTAGTGACTCAAGCATTTTGACAGATGCATGTGTGATAAAGAGTCATCCTCCACCTGTACTGATGTGAGGTGCAGTTTTCTAAATCTGCAGTTCTTAGGAATCCTAAGGACTGGAACTGAGAACCGTGGAGTAATGATTCATAGCAGAGGTAGCTAACTATGGTCCTCATGCATGTTTTTGAGATATCTCTGCATGAGCACAGGTGAATCACTCAGTAGCTTAGTCACCTTAAACTTTTGAGTGCTAGAAAGGTATCCAGTGCATTGATTTGCAATGCATTAGGTATTCTCTGGCGCTTAAAGGTTTAATAAATCCACCTGTGCCCTAGCATGGCAATCCTGAAAACACGCACTGTTGGATCAGGTTGGCTACCCCTGATTTAAAGTCTCTCAGGTACACAGCTGGGGAGAAGTCAATGCAAAAAATCCATCCTTTGGCTCAGAGCAAAAAAGGTGGAAATTATTGGGAAAATGTACTTTATGTAAAGGCCAGTTGAAATATTTTTTTTTTTTTGTAAACATTATTGTTTTGTCCAGGAATTGCTTCAATTTTGTCATAATACTTTGGGTACAAATCTGGTTTTTGCTACATCAAACTGTACAGCATGTATCTTACTTCCTTGTTGTATAAAAGAATGCATTCCTCTATGTCTTTTGGTTTACAAACATCCTTATAAAGGTTTACAAAGGGGAATGTATATGTAGAATTCCATGCCAATTATGTGCAGAGAACTGCTTATGTACTAGACTGACACCAAACAAATTAGCATAAAGTGCCACAATGTGGCTCTAGCTAATAAAATTTCATTTCTCAAAAACTTTATATTACAAACAAATGTCTAGCACAATAATTTAAACGATTGTTAATGTACTACAATTAGGATGACAAGTCCAATTCAAGTGCCAACAAAAATAACGTAAACAGAATGGCATGTAGAGTTGGAATTTAATGAGCAGAAAAAATGTGGGTGTATCTCAGGACTTTCAGGGTGTGTATGTATGTAAACTTTTGTATCCAATTAGGGGTGAAACTATATTTGAAAAATAATGTTGGCTAATTATAATGCTAATTTTTAAAAACTATGTTTATAAGATGAAAAACATCAACTGCTTTATCTGACTTCACATTGTCTTAGTTATGGAGGAAAGTTAACAAAAGAATAATACAATAGATGATGGGAATATACATTTTTCTGTTGTGACTTTTAAGAGCCTGCTCCATGTACTTTAAACATTTGGTAAGCTATAGATCATACACCCGATAAGCTAGTTACAGGTTTAAACTGATGTTGAGGGAGCCATTTTGGCCATTTTCTGTCCAGTTCTGATCTTGTATCCTTCATCAAAGGATCTTAGGAAACGATTTTATGACATGAAGAAAATGAAGACAAGCTAAAGCTATATTTACTGTGCTTTATTTAATACGCAGTATTGCTATTATATCTGTATTGGGTATACCATGCTATTACACTGGTTTTAAAAGAGCAATAGATTATTAGTAGATAATTAAACATGGCATTTGAAATATTTTATTTTTGCTTTTTATCTACACAATGAGGCTGATGTACTAGAAGAACTGGAGCAATTCTGGGGCAAACCATCTTCACCATGGGGGACAAACGTTTGTTCAAGAGGTTAAAAAACCTATTTAAATTAATTGGATTGTTGGGAATTTGTGTTTGTCCCCTGTGGTGCAGTTGGTTTGTTTCATAAGGACTCCAGTTCTCTTTTGTGTGTGAGGCCCGGTGAGGTGACTTTATGAACCTGCCAGCAGAGGTCCAACAGTTAATGGTAGTGGCTGCACCTCAGGGTATGCTCTATAGTGTCTGGCCTATGTAGTGCATACCAGCAGACACACTGTGCTGTCCTAAAGACTTTAATGCCAGCAAGACCTTTACACCTACCCCATTGCATAGGAGTGCGTGGAGTAAAATGACACCATTTCCTCTACACATATTTAACAAATGGTGTTAAACATGGTGTAGAATTAAGTAATGCATCAAAATGGCCATATACTGCCTCATTGCCATATTGCAGACATAGGGCTAAAAAATAGAGTCAAGTGCCTGTTTTAATATGGAACAATATTCGTATATTTACCCCAATGTCTTCACTCAGTTGAATGCCTTTGAATGTTTGTAGAAACCCAGGGCCATTTTAAGAAACCATTAGGCCCCTAGAAGAATTGTGAATTGATGATAATCTTAAGTTTAGTTGTAGCCTTATTTTCTTTCCATCTCATTTGTGTGAAAAGCAGCCACATGTATGTGTTGTGCTCTCAGAACTACCTTACTCCTCACTGACCATCTGACTAAAGGATTACACTGGTTTCTTTCTGTAAATCTGGGGCTGATGGAAATCCGAGGTGAGAATGCTAGGAATGTCCTTACATTAAAATTAGCCTATAAAACAAATTTTTATTTAAGCAACAGTTACTGTCTGAGTAAAACCTAGTTTGAACATAGTTATGTTTGAGACATAGGGTTTACACAGTTACGTTTGTATAAAGGTTCTGTGTTATTTAAAAATTTTTTGGCCAGGTTGCACTGGTAGTCCCTTCAAACCCTTCAAATGTCATAAAAATTAATTGGGTATTTCCTAGTACGAGAATATTTAGTCAGTCCTTCAGCCCAAACAAATATAATAGATGAAAAAGCCCAAAATATAGTCTTATAAACTACAAGGCAGTTCTAGGGAGTATATGCTGTGGAGGCACCTACCAGGATATAGATATAAGCTATATGGAGAAAGAAATAGCCCTAGAATGATGTTCCAAACAGGTCTGCTTTAACTCTTCCGCAGCTAGCAGTTCTGTGGGTCTTGGGTTCCTCATGACGTTCACTGTACAGAAAAAAAGAAAAAAACAACAGTGCAGAAAGGGTCTTCTAAGAGTGGCAGGTTGACAGTTGGAACGCTCTACGCCAGTGTTTCTCAACTCCTGTCCTCAGGACCCACTAACAGGCCAGGACTTAGGGATTTATCCGCTAGAGCACAGGTGTGGTGATCAGAGGCTCATTCACATTGATTAACTCACCTGTGCTCTAACAAGGAAATCATCAAATCCTGGCCTGTTAGTGGGTCCTGAGGACAGGAGTTGAGAAAGTTGAGAGGAGTTGAGAAACACTGCTCTACTATGTTTCTTCTTCGGGAGCTATAAGAAACATAGGTTTCGTAACACGTAGAGCGTTCCAATTGTCATATTATTTTAATATGTTTTAAATAAGATTTTAATCTTTGTTATTGTGAAAAAAAATAACGCCAAACAATTGCCTACCCAAGCCCAAGTGATAAGGTGTTATTATTATTACATATACCCACTTCATGTACTCCATTTGGATGTGTTGGGCAGTTTTTACATCCGCTTGAGTTTATACCCATAGTGTGAGACTACTTAACCCTAAATACATCCTGTTCCAGTCTGAAGGCGTATTTGGAGACTTGGAGGAGAGTCCCGTGGGAATAACCTACCTGGGATGAATACCAGGAGTGCTTTTATGATCTAGAGGCGATCTATACAAGCCTCAAACATATGTGAGTAATATTTCTTGAGCACCAGGTTATGGTGTTGGCATACATCTGAACAACCTGCTACACTTAAAAGACCCTTTCTGCGCTGTTGTTTTTTTCTTTTTTCTCTTCAGCCCAAACTAACCTATGAATTCTCATCAGAATTGTCAGAAAGATGGTGCCTAATGAGTGTTGTGTTTTTTAAGCTAGTAAATTGGATCAGTAGAACCCAAGATGTTAGAAGTGAAGAAGTAATTTATGTCCATAATGTACTTGGTACCCATGCACAGTAGACAGCATCATAATCCTATACGGTGTCAATGTCCCAAACTGGTATGCTATCATGCTTCTCTTGCTAAGAAACAGTAAAGCAAATTAAAAAAATGTCCCATGGTAGGGCAGTGATTGCTTTCAGTACGGGTTCCATCAATCCCTGTGACTCTACAACTATGGTCATATCAGACTTTGATGTCACAGCCCATGGGACACCAGGGCAGAGCAAGGAGAATGATCAGGGCAGTAATCCTCTGCAAAGCAGGCAGTAGCAGTAAAACATGTTAAAACATTTGCTATGCAGTCTGATGAACGATGGGGCAATAATTTGCAACATAAATTTATGTTTTTGGGGAATATGTATTATTATAAGGGAGAAATTGTTACAGCCCCTGCTATTCTTTTCTATTACTTGGTTAGGGCATTAATTTCTGCCTTGACCAAGGATATGTTATATTATGTTTTACAATTGGAGAGACCCTTTGCCGAAATTTATTATGGGTACTTTTTGAGACTTGGTATTATTAAAAGGCGAACTGTTTTGCCATCAGCCTAGTGTTAGAAAAATCAAGTGAACCTCATTTCATGAGGCATGTTGGTTACTTTCTAAAAGCAAATGCCTTGTTTTCTAGACTTGTGCGAATTGGTTCAGCCAATTTTGGAATTCGGATGAATAATGGTCATTCGGTGTAATTTGGGCTGTCAGAAAGGAAAAAGTCGTTCGTTTTTTAAAACAGAATACGAACAGCCCTGGTTCAGAATGTCGTCTAAAATTTCAGAAATTTGGCAACGACTACCCATGCACACGATACTTTCCCTCCCTCTCTAGTCCAATTAGCTTCTTCGTTTCATGATGGGGATTGGACTAATAACATGTCAGACACCCAGACAGCCTGCATTTCCTGTTAGTCCATTGTTGGAGCTCGGAGAAAGCAGAAGGAGATAGAGAGTGTCAAGAGAAGGAGATAGAGAGTGTCCAGTTGTTGTGTAGGCAGGCAGGTAGCATAGGCAGGCAGCCAGCGTTAGTACCTTATTACCACGGCAAGGGAGAGTCATCTTTGTTCCTGTGCAAAATATTAAAAATATTAGGATTTTTTTTTTAATAGTTTTGAGAGTGACACAGCCAGTCTCACAGTTGTGTAGGCAGGTAGGCAGGCCTAGTACCTTATTGCCACTGCAAGGGAGAGTCATTTTTAAACTATGTTAAATTCAGCCGAATAATTCGGACTATTGTCAAATTTCATCCGAGTCGAAAAGGTCTGGTCCAAAATGTGGATCCTCCGAACGACAAAAAAAAAATGTGTCAGAATTTGAATTTTACTGAAAATTTTTGTTGTGCACAAGTCTATTTTTTTCTTAATATGTAATATGTGTTAAGCATGGTAATGTGTTAGCCATGGAAAAAGCAGGAGACTATGGCTCTATTGTTAACACGGTACCATTCTTTATCCATATTTCAATGGAAGATACCACAATGTACTGAACACAAAATGAAGCTGAAGAATCTCCTAAAGAAACTTGTACAATTGGACAGTGACATCTTCTTTCTGACAACTTGCAAAATGGAAAATCTCATGCCTAAATGCCTCATCCTAAAAAACCCTATTTTACATGCCTGTAATAGCCAGTATGCACAACAATTTTGTACCAGAACCCCAGAAAATCTGCATAATAATTTTATTGGGATATGTTTCAACATCAAGATGAAAATACAATCAAAGACCTTGACCCTCAAAGCATGTATCAGAACAGACATAGAGGACATGGAAAATATACTGCAAATACCTCTTATATAAAATAAAACCAAGAAACTAGACAGGTAAAAGGCAGCGCATTTAAATGCTTTTGAAATCTCTTTAGCATTCAGTTGGTTAAAATCCCCATTTAAAGCAACAGGACATTTTATGTGCTGCCTTAGGTAGCAGGTGGTTTGCTCCAGAATGTAATAATTGAACTAATAACTTGATGTTATCCCAGCAATACCAACATTCCATTCCACTACACTAAAGGACCGACCTGTGATGTTTCACGTGGCGGAGAAAAGAGATAATGATCTGTTATTCAAGTAATTCATTCATGCAAATCTGTTAGTCAAGTCACTCATTCATTCATGCAAGTCAGTACTGTTTAAAGGGATAGTAATGGATCATTTTAAATAAATTTAATATTGTAGATATTGAAAAAGTAAAGTAATTGAGGCCAGTTAGATCTCTCAGACATGTATAGTTTGATAGATATATACGATTACAAAGTTCCCCCCTCCCTCCCCTTTCACAGACATCAGCTTCTAGCATACAGCAGGTGATCTTGGTCCCGGGACCAGCTGGCGGCTCTTCAGCAGAGCCAAAATACCGCTATCTAAAAAGAAATACATAATTGAAACAGTCTACAGATTGTGCCTGGTTTGCAAGCACACACTGCATACCGTTCCTGAAGTATTTGTATTTCCATTGCTCTATATTGGCTCTGCTGAAGAGCCGCCAGCTGGTCCTGGGACCAAGATCCCCTGCTGTGACCTAGAAGCTGATGTCTGTTAAAGGGGAGGGAGGGGGGAACTTTGTAATCGTATATATATCTCTGAAACTATACATGTTTGTGAGATCGGATTGGCCTCAATTACTTTACGATTTCAATATCTACAATATTAAATTTAGTTAAAATGATCCATTACTGTCCCTTTAAATGGACACTATCCCCTAAAAGCAGGAGACTGATAGAGTAAATATAACACATTTATAGGTTAACTGAGTGGATCTAGGATTCAAGCTTTCAAGATAACTAAGTCTCTAGTACAGACTTGCATGAATGAATGAGTGACTTGACTAACAGATTTGTATGAATTAATTACTTGAATAACAGATAATTATCTCTTTTCCCTGCCAAGTGATACATCACAGGTTAGTCAACAAATTAATCTTAAATTCAATCCTTTATTGGAATGGAATGTTGGTATTGCCAGGATAACAACAACGAGTTATTAGTTCAATTATTCAATTCTGGAGCAAACAACCTGATACCTAAGCCAACATATAATATGTCCATGTTGCTTTAAATGGGACTTGTAACCCATTGAATGCTAAAGATATTTCAAAAGCATTGATAAGCAATCTGTTTCTCAGCATCCAATGGGCTAAAACCTTATACAAATCAATAGGAATTTGTGTTGTTTTTGTTTCCTGTTGTGCAGCTGGTTTGCTACAGAATTGCATGTCATTGATTAATGCAACTCTGAAGCTGAGCAGGTCTAGAGCAAAGCAATTATGCCATAGGGGAAAGTAAGATTCCCGCTGGATTAAAAGGGGCTTTTAACAATTTGAATTCTACATAAATCTCCAGCACACTGGACTCCAATTTAAATCAACAGAAACACAGAGATTTGTATTTGTCCCTTACAGAGCTCTTGGTTTTCTCTAGAGTTTTATTTAGTATGTCAGACTCAGAATCTCTCTGTCCTGATCCTCACCCCATGGAATTGTGATCGCAGTGGTGCAGTAGCTAGAAGTGGGCCTTGGCCCTCTCTTCTTGAAAAGCTATGGAAACTAAGTGACAAAAACATGTTAAAGCCAAGGTTAAGTTCTCTGTCAAACTTACAAAAGCTGGGAAATATAGGTGACATTCTTACAATTTCCACACCCCCATGTGCTTTATTGATGACATCAAACATGATTGTGTGTTGGGTGCTATCTTATTTTACATTGCATCTATTTTGCATTATATCACTATCTCTAGTTTCATAATCCCTGACAGAAAGCTCTCTGGAAACAAGTCCAGGGAATGCAATGCCAGGTACATAAAGGTTTTAACCCCTTAACAACAGCGGTTCTGTGGAGTCGATTCCCTTTAAGGACTGCTTTGATCCCATTTGGCAACCAGTTACGTGCGTCGGCTCTCAGAACAAAGTTCTGATGCTGATCGCTCCAGTCTTGGAGAGGTCAGTATCAGACTCTGTTATTGCTTTCAGTGCTCCCGTAGGAGCTCTGAGAGCAAAAAACCCATGATGTGCCAGGACCGCCATCAGTCCTTAACCCCTTAATGACCCCTTGCTGTGCCAGGACTGTCACTCTGTTCCCGGCACTTAAGGACTAGTGACAGTCCTGGCACATCAACAGCCACCTGCACAGTCAAATTCACTGATGACAGTCCTAGTTGTTAAGGGGTTAAAAAAGGTTAAGATGACAAATAAAACAATAAAGAAAATGCATATCCAATTTGACATCACATATTTTGCACTCGTACAATAGTTAAGTCAGAATGAAAGGTTACTATACTTTTACAATGTTAGCGTCAGTAATAATTTTCAAGCACTTTAATCTCAATCTTTTTGTTAAAAATAGGGTGATTTAACCCTTTGAGTGTCAGAGAGGTATCCAGCGCATTTCATTGCAAGTTGTTGGATACCAATCTGGCACTCGGAGGGTTAAATTAGCTACTCAGTCCTTTGTAAACAAGACATTTATGGTGGCTATGCATACTTAAGGGGCCGTATGTTAAAAAGAACGTTGGAGGCTTTCTGGGTCAAACCAATTGTATGTACTACAGGGAAGAATTAAACACATTTTAAAACTCCCTGAATGCTAGAGAGGTCTCCAACACATTGTGAAGCAATGATTTTGGAGACCTCGCTAGCATTTAGTTCTCCTCATGGAGGACAAAGAGAAATTATCATTGATTTGATTTAATCCCTTTAATGCTAAGGAGGTCATCTATACGTTGTAAAGCAATACATTTGTGACCTATCTGGCATTCATGGTGTTAAAAACCCTATGTAAATCAGTGAGAAGTTTATGAAATGTTATGTCCCCATATGGCACAGTTGGTTTGTTTCAGAATTAATCTATTTCTTCTTGGTACATCAGCCTCTCTATGACAGTAACATGACAAACCCAGGAATCACTGCATACCTTTTATAGGTAGGTTTATTATTTGTATTAGTAATATAATCTAAATGCCTAGATGAGGTTTATATACTAAGATGAACTGGATTAATTATGCAGCATACCAACTGCACCATATTGAATACACTGAAATCCCCATTGATTTAAATTGGGCTTTGATTTGCAATGCGTTTGAGACCTTTCTAGCACTCAGTGGGTTAAAATCCTTGTTCAACTCAGTATTTAACACAACGACAATTTGTAGGATTTGTTTGTCTTCTATTATAAAAGAGAAGACAGTCACATGATGAGAATTATCCATCCATGACTGACACACCCTGGGGAGATAGTAAGAAGGACATATGCTAATCTCCTCCTTCTCCACAACATAAAGGGGGCAAAGCCACCTGGCCTTCCCTGTCAAAATCTCTGTAATGAGTTTGCCCTCCCTCACATTCTCCCCTCTAACCTTCTCTTCACACCAATATTTGACTACCAGCACACTCATCCCGTGCTCCTATGGTGCCACTCCTGCTCCCCTCTCCCATCCTCATGTTCACCATTCTTGGTGTCCTCTTTTGCTTTCACTACTCATACTGTTCTCTCACCCTACTGCTTTCACCTCTCATGCCTTGCGATCTTGTATTCACTGCTGCTTATCAACACTCTTGAGATCCATTCCCCAAAGCTCCCCTACACCAGCCAATTTTCTTCACTTCCTCCATAGTGGCTTATCCCATTTCTGGACGGACAACACTCCAGGACAATGCCCAGAGGGGCCAAGTGGTTGAATATTGATTGGTGATCCACTGGGCACTTGACAGGGTAATAGTGGAGCATGGGAAAAGGGGGCAGCAGAATAGGAAAGAGAGCCAGTGATCCATGGGAGAAGGCATAGGGACAGTGCCACATGGAAGAGGGTATGGGGCCAGTGGTACATAGGAGAGGACATAAGTAGCCAGTGGCAGAAGGTGTGGGGGCAATGCAACATGAGAACATGGAGAGCACTGGTATAAAAGATAGGGCATGGAGGGATAGGGCAGGGCATAAGCGGCAGTAAAAGGAAACTGCTATTGCAAATGAATTCAAGAAGTGTTCGGTATTTAGCTTCCTGGATTAGAACATGCACAAAGTCTATCTGCGCACAAAAATTCCTTTATCCCGTGCCATATGTACTTAACTTTAGCATTTATATCTCAACTAGTTGAACAGCCCGTTACACGGACCACAGTGCCACTGTCACCTGGTCGCGGGGCAGTCACGCGCGAGACTGCCCGCGCCGAGGCTGATACAGAGCTGGACGCTCCTTCGGAGCGCCCAGCTCTGTATCAACCACGGCACGGGTAGTCTCTACTGCGCATGACTGCAGCACGCGCAGCAGTGTCTACTGCGCATGTCGTGCGTTACACACGATTTAGCAAATTATTATATAGGATGAAATTCTAGTAACAGTCATGCAGTTGCAGTGTAGGTGAGTAGGAGCGTTTCTTTCTCCCGCTCCCCAAGAGTACAGTTGATAGTATATAGTTAGGGTTTATTTATTTAATAGCTGATGATTTATTGGTGGCACGATTCTTATTGGTGAACTCTGGTTTTAATTTTAAAGTGACACTAACACGTAAAGGTGATCTGGGGTTATTCACACTTACTGTATATATATATATATTGAAATTATCGTTTGTTTTCTGAGGCAATGTATTGCACACCCCTCTGATCTTCAAGATGTTATAGTCATGAAAGAGGGATAACACCTAAAATGATCTAGGGTTATACAATTAAAGGGATAGTATTGTCTAATAAAAAAAAAATTCAATCTAGTAGCCATTCAAAAAATAAACTAAACAATCCTAGTCCCGTTTCTCAATAGATATTTGCAGCTAACGTTCACCCCTCCCTCCCCTTTCCCTGACATCAGCGCTGTAGCTGACTGCAGCTAGATATGTGACATCAGGGAAAGCGGAGGGAGGGGGGAACTTTAGCTGCAAATATCTCTCAAACCATAAAGGTTTCAGAAATGGGACTAGGATCATTTAGTTTATTTTTTGAATGGCTACAAGCCTAATTTTTTTTAAATTAGATAATACTATCCCTTTAAATACCTTGTTTGCCTTGCAAAAATGTCTCTGTTTTCTGAGACCTAAAAATCTAGTCTTACACATATGTTCCCTGGGGGCTCCAATTCCTGTCTTTGCCAGAGCTATCATTATAATAGCAATCCTTAAAGGTGTCTGAGATGTGATATTGTTTTATTATCTGTTAATGGGCCTGAGGTAAGATATCAACCTTTCTGAATAGAAGGGCGGTGGGTACTAATCTCAATACATTAACATTATTGTATCTGCACAAAACATTTAACCATGTGTCTATATAGGACAGATTATATATGCATTAAAATGCAAGTTTAAATACAAATGTTAGGGATCTGACATAAAATAATTATAATCTACAGAAGCTAGCTGGAAGTATATGATATTTAAACATTCTGTAATCCAAATACATTTGTTTGGTGCTTGTGTTGCATTAAACACTGGTTTTGTCTTTTTTGTGTTAGTGTTCCTTTAACACTTCCTAATAATAACCCCTCACCATACCATGGCCATGAAGTACTAATGCTCCCTGTGAATTTAGTCTTTGTTTCTTTGTTGAAGACATAACACCTTCAGTCAGTTTTCTGTGTCATTTCCATGGAGGCAGACATGACAGTTGCTGGCATTTTTTTTTGTAAACTGAAGCATGAGACTACTTAACTCTTTAAGCACCACAGGGATGTGCAATACATTGTTTTGCAAGGAACTGCACACCCCTCCAGTGTTAAAGGGATAGTAATACTTAAAATGTAAAAAAAAAAAATATGTTGTAGGGTTTATCCCCCTCAATAAAACAAGGGAACTCTCACTGCTGAAAGGTCTTTTATTGAAAAGTTATTACAGTTCAAAGTTGAAATTTTTAGGTGCAATATCACAGTGGCCTGAAATTGTACAGTGGTGCTGTTGCTACACCATCCTATGGATATTTATGGTCCCATGACCAGAGCTGTCCATAGGATGGTGTAACAACATCGCCACTGTACAATTTCAGGCCACTGTAATATTGCACCTAAAAATTTCAACTTTGAGCTGTAATAACATTTGAATAAAACACCTTTCAGCAGTGGGAGTACCCTTGTTTTACTCAGGGGGATAAACCCTACAGCATTATTTTTTTTTACATTTTAAATATTACTATTCCTTTAAGATCTGCAGGTACAGTGGGTGAGTTTGTGTCCTGAGATCCTGATGGCAACTGGCATGTCCGCCCCATAGACATATTACTGGATATCTACATTGTCCTGTTAAAGGGACAGTAATGTCCCATAAAAAAAAATGTTTAGAGTTTTTTAGACATTAAAAATTTAAGCTAAATGCCACAAATCATATCTCTCAAACCACTATGGTTTGAGAGATATCCTCCCCTAAAGTTACTCTTCTTCTGATGTCAGCTGTAAAGCTGACAGAAGGAGATCTATGTTGTGTCGGCTGACACGGAGAGGCTCTTCAGCAGAGCCGCAATATAGAGATTTAAAAAGAATTACTTCTTTGGAATGGTCTAAAAAGTGTGCTTGAAAACCAGGGACACTTTATAGACCATTCCAAAGAAGTATTTATTTTTAAATTGCGCTATTGCAGCTCTGCTGAAGATCCGCTTGTCAGTCCCTAGAACAGAAACCCCTGCTGTCAGCTTACAGCTGACGTTAGGAGAAGAGGAGGGAGAGGGGATCTTTAATGGAGGATATTTCTTAAACCATAGCGGTTTGAGAGATAGGATTTGTGGCATTTAGCTTATTTTTTTAATCTCTACAAAACTCTAAACATTTTTTATGGGGCACTACTGTCCCTTTAAAAGAGTAACTATAGGGGAGAAAAAGAAATCCCACTTCATTTAATTTAGGCTTTTAACCACTGAATGTTAGAGGGGTCTCCAAAACATTAGTCTTCAATGCCTTGGAGATTTCGCTAGGATTCAAGGGGTAATAAAACCCACATTTAAATCAGCGGGAGTTTGGAGAAGTTATATTCTCCCTTGTTGTGCAATTGGTTTGTCCCAGAATAGCTCCTAATTGCATCCTAATTAACTTTTCTCACTCTTTTGCTACTGGAAAATGTAGAATAAAGTGGTGTAATTTTCTGCCATCTGAGATTTTTTATATGTTCAAACAAACTGATTTGTAAACATTTGACACATTGATGAGCTTTAAACCAAGCTTTTTGTGATCCAGAATTGATACAAAGTAAAGATACATTCACTCCACAAAAATAAAAACATGACTCCTATGTTTTTTTCCATGAGATGAAGCAGTAAAGCAGAGGTAGTCAATTGTATACCTCAAGTTGTTGGGGACTACAATTCCCATCATCCCCAACCTCAGTAGTTGGACTTCCTAAAGTGGACTACCCAATAAGCTGTACCAATGACAAGTCCAGACAGAAACATGGGCCATATGCAGAAAAAAGGTGCATTTATTCAGAAAAACAATGAACTTAACTGAACAAGTGACAAATCCCGAAATCTTCCCTTTATTTAAATGTGAGTTTTAGCCTCTTGAATGCTAACAAAGTCTCCAACTCATTGCTTCACAATGCATTGGAGAATCCTCTACCATACAAGGAGTTAAAAATCTCATGTTCTAGCTGTCTACTGTTGCTCTAATTTTTCTTGCTGAGATGGCTCAAAATATGTATAAACAAATAAACATGGGTATAAGCAAAGAAGTACAATAGAATACCACAGGAACGGGTGTATGCAATGAGCATGAAAAAAGTTAGGCACACTGGGGGAGATGTACTGAGGTGCGAAAAAGAGGACATCACTTCTCCAGTTTGATAAACTCTCCACTTCCTGTGTTATTCTATGGATCCTATGCACTAATATATCTCAGATATGGAGAAATTGTAGTGATTTGGCTCCATAGATTAATATGAATCTTAAGGGGATAAGCACGTAGAAGTGATAAAGAAAAGATAACTTCTCCAGTGATATCACTTCTCAAGCTTCTATGCTATTCCATGGAACATAATGGAGATATCTTAGGGCATAGGCTCCAAAGAATAATATAACAATTGGAAAAGGGATTTCTCTGGAGATGTATCTCCTCTTTATCACCCCTTAGTACATAATCCCCCAGAAGAGTTTATCACACTGGAGAAGTCATCGGGGGAGATTCACTAAGGGGTGATAAAGAGGAAGATTTCTGTAACTTTGAAGGTCTTAGTACATTGGTTCATTTTAACCCATTAAATGCCAGCACATTCAGAGGATTAAAATTCCCATTTAAATTGATGGAGATTTTTATTTGTCCTCTATGGTTGTCCTCTATAGTTGGTTTGCTCCAAAATTGCTCAATTTCTCCTTAACACATGAGTCTATTTGTTTCTCAGTGTCTAAATAAATGTTTTCCGTTACTGAACCATAACTTGTGGAGGAATGAGGAAATGTTCTCACTTGAATTCCACTTGAAATGCACGTATTGTAAATTATAGCACTTATATTATAATTTTGTCAAAGAAGGCCGTAGTTTATGGTCTCAAGAGCAATAGTCACAAATATCAAACACATTTAATCCCTTGTTTGCTAGATACATCACCATCACATTGTTTTGAAATGCGTTGGAGACATCTTTAGTATAGAATTGGGGGGGCATACTAATTCAAATATAAAACAAACTAGTGTAAAAGCCTATGTGCACGGGCCAAGGTCTCGGTAATGTTAACCCTTTGAGTGCTTTGCAATGTGTTGCCTACCCCTTTGGCACTCACACGATGCAGCCTTGCGTCCCTAACGCAGGCAGTCTTTACCGCGCATGACTGCATCGTGACAAACATCCTAGCAAATTATTATATAGGATGATCATGTTAGTGCAGTGACAGACAACCAGATTCACCACAGAGGCCTCATATATGGCCTTTAAGTTCATCATATAGCCACACATTATTATTAGAAATTCTATCTCTTTTTTCCACTACGTCAGCATACTTGGGAACCTTTTTGCAATGCTTTGGATACCTCTTTGACAGCCAAAGGGTTAAGAACCTGTAGGCATTTGACCCTGAGACTTGACTCATAGATTTCAGGGCTCCCTGCGTGGCTGCACGCCATTGAACCTGAACTGGATGCACAAAAACCAAAAAATGTCCGTGGTCCTTAAGTGCTGGCCTCACGTGGCAAGTCCTTAAGGGGTTAATGAATTGCAGGTAAATTATTTCTCTCTATGCCACCAGCTGTCTGGTCTGTTTAATCCATTGAATGCTACATATTTCTCAAACACATTCATGATGCATTAGCTAGCCTTCTGGGATTCAATGGGGTATTTTTCTGGTCCCCTATGGTGCATACCTGAAGAATATACTATCACATGCTTGACCTAATTTGAGAAGAGTAGTGTACCCCAGTAGAATGCACAGGGAAAAGGAAGAAGTATATGTGTTTTTCCTCTGTGGTTTGTGAACACAATGTGAGAAATACAGTGCAGAGGAATGCAACACCTAGAAATGCCAATACACTTTCCCATCACCGTCCCCTTGGAGCAAGCAGCATAAAGAGTCAAATATTCAGAGTAAATGGCTTAGTAAATAGGCGCTTAGTAAATAGGCATTCAGTGGTACCAAAAATTGGTTCTTGGGCCTAATATAGAAAGGAATTTGCTATGGTCATTACCTTTGTGAAGATCTGGATAACAATATGGGACTATGCTAAACATACGCACATACTTGTGTGCACTCATGATCATTATCATATGATTCTGTTTGACATGAGGAAGAGGGATTGTCACTGTTTGCTCAGTGAATAATTCTCAAGATGCAGGGACAATGAATTTCCACTTCAGACAAATGTAACTACTAATGAGGCTCTGCTGTCCTGAAACAAGAATTGTATTTTAACCCCATGGTTGCTGGAGATGTCTCCAATACATTGCTTTGCAATGTGTTGGAGACATTTCTAGCATTCAAGGGGTTAAAGCTTACACTCATGAAATGAAAATAGTTATGAATAAGGATCATGGAAATATTCTTTAGCTTTATTATATGTTTGAAATATAATACTAGACATATTTTGTGAAACAAGTGTTTTCTTTCTCATTTCACCTTGAGATACCAGAACATGCAAACAAAACGACAGATTTGCATACCCTTAATGTAATTCTGAATAGCTTCCTGTCAGAGCCACTATTCATTTGATGTAGGAGAACTGCTTCAGTGGGAGCACTGCAAGTTATTGATTGAGGAAAGCCAGAGCTCTGGATTGGGAATCTCTCTCTCTCTCATTTTTCTCTCTTTTCTCTCCGCCTTTTCTCTCTTTTTCACTCCCACTCTCACTCCCTCTTTCTATCTTCCTCTCTCTCTCTCTTCCTCCTTGTCCTCGTCTCCACTCTCCCCCCCCACACCATTCCAAATCAGTTTGGCAGTAAAATAATTTTTCCGAAAGGGTTTGTAAATGAATGACTTCCAACCATGTAAGTGGCAATATCAGGATAAAAACATAAACTGACAATGAAAAGAACAGACATTTATCCTATATAACATATACATCTGGTATTAAACAACAGCTGCAGCCATTTTGGAGCAAACTAACTGCATCATAAGGAACAAAAACACCAAAAGTCTCAATGATTTACATGGACATTTTAAGTCCTGAGTGTGTGAGAACAACACAAACATAATAAAGAGTGCCTCATAAGGTGGTAATGCCCATATGATAATATAAAAGAGGTACAACAATATACTTACACATGTAGTGGCCACCAAACCACTTATGTGACAAGTGACAATCAGATGTGCAGACACTACTATAGGCCTCCTCTGAGAGAAGAAACATCAACCATCAACAAGCATCCAAAACAGAAATAGGGGGTACTCAACTTTCAGTGCGTATAGCTCAAATAAGCATAAACTGTGAGTACATAGGTACAAACTGTCTTGAAGCAACAGCGGATTCCCCATCCCTATTCGGGTTCTACCAGTTATGGGGCTGTACAAATGAACTGTAGATAGCATAAAATTATTCCACTTTGCCAATAAAATGGGGATTTTTTATAGCCTATTGATATGTCATTGTATTGTCCTTAAAGAGATAGTAATGGTCAGATAAATAGTCACATCTGATTAATCCTTATACTTATTTATAATAAGTAATTGTCCATATTGGTGCAATCTACTTTTAATTTTATTTTAAAGTCCCCACCCCTTTTTCCTACCTCACGCAGATTCCCCTCATATCTAAAAGCCGGTCTGGATGGATCGCAATGAAGGACAATATTGTGTCACCATAAGGGGATCACTGTTTTCCTTATACTGACAACCACAATATGTCCCTCATTGCGATCTGTCTGGTCAAGTGACCGGATTTCAGATCTGTGTTATGTAGGGAAAAGGTGGTAGGAGGGGGAAACTTTAAAATAAAAATGCAAGATGATTGCACAAATATGGATAATTACAAAGGTACAGAGCATTATAAAAAAAAGTATAACAATTAATCAATATTACTTTTTATCATACAATTACAATAAAAGCCTTGAAGAAAAAGGCCTTGAGAGGCCTGAAATGCATTATTTGTTTTTATTTTATTCTTCTGAAATAAATAATCTTCTTTTTTAGCGGGACACTGGTATAATTTTTTTACTGTCTTCACTTCATTTATACAGCTCCATAACTGAAGGTATCTGAACAAGGGTGAGGGAGTCTCCTGTTTCTTTAAACAGGTTTCTAGCTAGGCAGTTACTGGCCTGTCATACATGGAAGTACACTGTTTATGCTTATTTGAACTATGTGGACAAATCTAAGCACCCCTGATACTGTATTTGAATGAAGGAGACAGAAGTCTCCAACGCATTACAAAGCAATATGTTTGATATCTCTCTAGTATTCAAGTGGTTAGCCGCCTAATTCAAATCAATAAACATTTTTATTTGCCCTTATAGTGCAATTGTTTTGCCCAAACATTTCTCCGGTTCTCAGTACATCATCCTCAATGTATCTGGTATCCTTTCAAAATGTCGCTTGAATAAGTCCATGCAACATGAAGGTGCAATAACCTTTAATACTGTACATGTCTGGCAGTCATTTAATTAAATTATACAGTCACATTGACATGCCATTCTGCACTTTGCATATCTGTTACTTTTCTTTTTCTCTACACCTTGTTGTACATATTCAGCTCAGTCTGGTTTTCAAGGAAGGTAGATAAAAATGTTTTGGGTACAGTACCTACCTTAGTTTACAGGGACACATTTCCTTCAGGGGTTTTTTTTTTTGTCTTGTTTTGTCTTTGTCTTGTTGACAACATGATTTATTACATAGTAAAAAGATATCTGAGAAATAGTCTTTATGCTGTGAATGCTAGCTACTTGTTTGTCTTGTTAATTATGTAACATTTCCCCAGTAGCAGAGTAAATGTGGAATACATTTACGTAAATTCCATCTATCTGAAAATAGACACCCTGACCTACAGCTACCATTGTTGGGTCTTGTTAATCAAGTTGTGCTAGATTTCAGTAACATGAAAAAATACAGAAAATATGCAATACGATCTTGGGGCAGTTATATAATGTGGTCTTCTTCTTGATTTGTTGTATATTAGTGAGATTTTTACAGTCTGATGTATTAAAAATAAAAGAGCCATTCCGCAATATCAAGGGAACAAGTAAAATGTTTTGGAGACCTCTAACATTCCGTTAGAATTTAGAGAATGTGTATTTGTCCTCCATGGTACAGTTGATTTGAATTAGAATTGCTTAATTTTTTCTTATGAAATAATCTCTTAGCACTGTATGTTTAAAAGAAATGTGGAGGAATTCTGGGAAAAACTATTTGTACTATAGGGGAGGACTAAAAATCCCCATTTATTTTAAATAGGGATTTTAAAACATTGAATGCTAGAGAGGTCTCCAATGCGAGACCTATCTAGCATTCAATTTTTTAAAATCCCCATTTAAATCAATGGGAATTTTAAGTTCTCCCTTATATAGCGCATATGGTTTGTCCCAGAATTCGTCCACTTTTCTATTGTACATATGGCCCCTAGTCATTTTATAATACAAATTATATGTAGATAATATGTAATCTATCATGTGACTGCATTTTTTGTGAAGCTTTTACACAATAAAACAATGTGCTGTCAGATTAGTTTTTCTTTATAAGTGAGTCCTTTCTCACTAAGCACATAACTAGTTCACCACATGTGAAGTGTATGTACCCATGCAAAGGCATATGGAAAACATGGAAGCATGCATATAATAAACTACTGTCTGTATTTAATAAACAAAACAACTGCAATTCCGGAACAAACCATGTGTGCCCTAGGGGGACAAATGAAAAGTCTCACTGATTTAAATTACACTTTTAACCTTTTGTATACTGGAAAGGTCTCCATCACATTGCAAAGCAATGTTTTGGATAGCTCTCTAGCATGCCAGGGGTTAAAAGCCACATTTAAGTTAAAAACAGCTTGTCCACTATGTGCAGTTGGTTTGCTTTTTTTTACCACAACATCCCCTTACATTTCTTCATTAATATCTTTATATTCCCTTAGTTGTCCATTATGTTCTTCACTTGACTTTCAGCTCTCATCCTGGCACTCATAACATCTTGCTCAAAACTACAAGATGTCTCCCTGCACTCCAGCTATGGAACTCAATAACATGCCATATCAGACTACTTTCACCAAACTTTATTAGTCTCAAGTTTTCCTTAAAGATTATCTCTTCACACAAGCTTTTTCCTGAACAGCTTAGTTTCATCACTCTGTTCATGGTCCAGCCTATCTTTACTCTCACGTAGTTATTTTGTATCATTCTATGGGAGACGGGAGTCATTAACAAAAGTTCTCCATAGAATGTGATAGTAACAATGAGTAAATTCCTGACAATTTAAACTTTCAGAAAGTATGCTCCTTGGATCTCTGTTTTCAGAAAGAATAACGATTTTGAACTGTTATAACTTTGTAATAAAATAGCTGCCAGCGGTGACAGTAAAGTCACCATATAACCTTTTAACCCCTTCATATCCCTTGACGGTCCTGGTACGTCATGGTTAAAAGCGACTGAATGACCCATGACGTACCAGGACTGTCATGGAATTCCAGGCGTGCGCGGCCGGTCCTTAAGGGGTTAAATCAGTAATGCTTATGAAAATGCCATTTTTCAGGACTGCGGAGGAATCATATAGAACCCTACAGTGTGTGTTTTTATGTGTCCTTGATTTAAAGGGCAATATGATCACGTTACATGGGCGCACACTCGGCAAGTCTTTAAAAAACGTTTGCTGCTCCGTTAAGTCACCTGTGCTTAACTAGGGTTATGTACATTTTAATAAAAAAACTCTGTACTCTATACTAGTATTTGTTAAAAAAAATCTATATTTGTTTTTAAGGCCTAAATTCTAGTTTTGTATATATGTATATATATATATATATATATATATATATATATATATATAATTATTATTCTTTATTTTGTATAGCGCCAACTAATTCTGCAGCGCTGTACAATTGGGAATAGACATACAGAGGTATTAAATAGTACAATCAGATGTGGCGAACAGGAGGATCAGAGGGCCCTGCTCGTGAGAGCTTACAGATATATATATATATATATATATATATATATATATATATATATATATATAGGGGGAACAGACATCTCTGCCTTTTCCAGGGCTCAGTGTGATTGTCCAGGATAATCTGTAAATGGGCACTGATCAAATTACCTTTAACTTTAGCTCTTATCTATCAACACAAACAACACAAACAATAATAATGCAAACTTTAACATGCACGTTTAGGACAACATTTTAGAGGATCAGCATGAATAATTTTTACAAATGCTAGCTGTAAGTCCACTGAAGTTTTGTCAATCTATTTCATTTTTTGATGTTAGTATTCTTTTAACCACTAGGATGTTAGAAGTGCCTCCAGTGCATTGGAGACCTGGCCTGTTAACAAACTCTCAAATATATACTTTATTCTCTAAATCCTTTTTCTCCTAAATAAATACGTTTTAGATATTTCTAGTATTCAAGAGGTTAAAAGACCCACTTAAGTCAATGGGAATTGTGTTACTGTGTATTTGTTGCTTATGGAAGGCAATTATAGTCGAGTTGATACCTTTATTGGCTAACTAAGCAGATTTAGCATGCAAGCTTTCAAGACCTCTTAGGTCTCTTCCTCAGGCATGTTATATAGAAAAATATGAAAACATCTCAATTAAATACAATTATACTCTGCATTGTTTAGAACAGAAATCAGATAAGACAGCTCAGTCCAGACCCAGGTTCTTTGGTCAGTCTTTTACCATTGACTGATAAAGAACCAAAGACAGAATTGTCCAACAGACTCATTTGGAGGCAGGGTCAGCAGCCTCTGTAAGTCCATTTCAAGACTTTAACGTTTTGCTCTTACGTGCTTTATGAAAGCCAACAAAACAGGGATATTTGAAACTTTGCATCTCAAAAAGAGAAACATTAAAAACATAATTTCCGACCTCCCACTGTACTTCCTGAAAAAAGTGCAGTTTTTCCACTTTTTCATTGCATTGAACTAAACGATAATCATGAGCTCCCTATTATAAGTTCCCCCATGTATTTCTGCTGTGCTAAAGTATAAAAATGGGGGTGTCCATTTACTGCATGTTGTCAGTCTGATCTTGGGAGAGTAGAGAAACAACGGAATTTTTTATGCTGGTTAGTGTAGAAAGACAGGCAAACAGAAAGAGCTGGAACTGCTTGATGTGAGTATCTATGGTAGCTAATTGTTCTCCGGTTATGGGTGTCAAAGGGAGAAATTAGCATTTAAAACAATCAATCAAACAAACAGAAAACCAAAAAACATTTTTGACTGATGAGTGACAGTTAGACAGTAAGACAGGCAGCTGGCTGGCTAAGCTTGAGACTCCACTGAAAATGAGTGACTAATACTATGCAGACAGCCATCTTTACATCACAATTCAAGAAAACACACACAGACATAACATGACATTCTGTGTTACTTACAACCATTCAGCCCTATAACCATAAGAAAAATAGGGTTAAAAGCATACTGAGGTATTGTGGTGCTGCAAAAGTTGATGTACACCAACATTACAAGCTGCTATATCTACCATTCTGCAAACACACCACTGCAGTAATTAAGGGAGAAAGAGAAAGCTGCCAAAACGTTTACACTTGCAACTTGTTTAGAGGCAATCTGGTTGGGAGGGGGAGCTGGAGTTGGTTGTGGTGGCAGGGAATGTGTGTGTAATTTGTAGACAGTGATACTGACAGTGACAGACAAATAGACAGGGACTGTTTAAAAAAAAGTAAAAAAGAAATAAAACAGGCAGGAGATTCTACGCCCGAGCTGAGACTGAGATTGACAATGACAGAGACATACATAATACATTATTTGCAGACAAACAGCTCTGTTATGTATTTTACAGTAAAAATCATCACTACGATAATTAGGGGAAGGATTAGGAGGAGTGCATTAACATATTGCTGGTAGTAAAGTCGCACAAAAAAACTGACTGTGGCCATGGTTTCTATAGCATGTACAATAAATGATGTTAATGATGCTCCTCCTGAAAAGGTTGCTTTTAAAAGTGACATAGAATGTTCTTCCACCAGCAGTACTAAAGATTTTAACAACACTAAAAATGACACATTCTAGTGTCATTGCCAAACTGGAAGAGGATTTAGCAGTGAGACCAACTACTGTGTCAGACAGTGACAGTAACATTCCACCACAAACTGCTGGTCAATATCCTATAAATCCCACTAAGGGGAAAAGTAAAACAAAACTTTTTCAAACTTAAAAAAACCTACAACAATATGAAAGTAGTGGGGAGGAAGTGGATGATGATGCTAATATTGATTACCTAATTATTTATGGTGATGATGATAAAGTTGTTTTAGAATATATCTCCCCCTCTCCTCCCCTTCTTCTGATACAAAGTGAGAATAATGATGATGATATGGCCAAAATATTAGTTGAAAGGAAAAGGCTCAATCTTCCCCCACAGGAAATGAACAATATGCCTATTTATAAACTCTGTGAGAGATCAACTTTAAAGTCTGACTATGGACAAGTAAGCATGTTTACAAATGCACAAGGATGATCTTTGTCATCAAAATCACTATCACTGCTTCCAAGTCTACACACTCAATATTATTAACTAAGCAGCAATACCGGTCAACATTCAGAATCATAGCTATGATTGCTTCTCTTGCTATCTCGCTATCACCTACTGCTTGTACTATTGCAACATATAGCCTCTATAGTATTAACAGGAACTCGTCAGTCTATGATATCACCAGTATGGAGATACTTCATGCATGATCCAAAAGCATGATCCATAAGAACAACTTCAGTATTTCCTACTGCTGTTGTGCAAATGCAAAACACACAACAGGATGACTCTGAGTTAGAGGTGACAAGAATCACAGCATTCACATTCCCACATCCACTGCAATCACTAGGCATGTTGTTAAAACAATTAAGTTACAATTAAGTTCTTATTATATGTGCTGCCAACTCACACTTCCTGATTTCATAGAAATAATAATGCACACAAATAATCCAAATGTGCTCCTGTGGAATGGCAGGCTTTCCAAAATGTTGGTAGTTGACAAGCTGTCATGTTCTCTTGTTGAAAACATAAGTTTTAAAGATCTGATGTCATGTTCTTCACCACCCTGGCATATCCTAAGCCACAGTTAGTTTTCAAGGATGTCAGCTCCCGAGTTGAAGAAGCAGGTGCTCAGTGTTATAGACAAAAGCTGGAAGCATTATACAGCAAGGTTTGTTGACAATGTGAAACTGTCCACCAAGATAGAAATCAACTGCTGTTACTTTAACTGGGCCCCTTTTGTGTCCCCAGCCTCAGTGTTAACAGTTTCTCATTGCCGAAGTTGCAGGAGACCTCAGCCTGCTAACTATTTTTTCAAGGCTTATGTTTCCATAAGACTTAGTCTGGTAACAATGAATTACATTCCTTATAAGAGCTTAACCACCTGCCTCATCACTTTTTACAACTTAAAACTGATGCCTCTACTAGTCTGCTAACAAGTTCTTCACAGATTATGTTTCTGTAGTACTACTCAGCCTGCTAACAATATTTTCAAGGCTTTTGCTGCTATATGCTAACAACTATTACTTTCAAAAGTGGATTTCTCCAGCTCATTATTCTGTAGCATTAGTATTGCAGTGGGAATTCTCACTGCCAGTAAGAGCATAGGTGGAAACTTCTTACAGGAATTGCACTCGTGACAGCAAAAAGCAGAAATCTTATCTGTTTTCCATGTGAGGGTATTTCCACAGAATAAACAAAAAATTGCGTTCTTTCCTAGAAAATTCTCATAGAAAATATGTGACTTTACTCCCATCACTACCACAACACATTCAAGAGATATTAATATCTCACCCTCAAATAGGCTTGGGGGAGATTCAGTAAGCAGTGATAAAGAGGTGATAAAGAGACGATGACTTCTCCAGTGATATCACTTCTCCAACTCCTATGTTATTCTGTGGAGCCTATGCACTAAGATTTCTTCAACTGAGTCCTTAGTGCATAGGCTCCATAGAATAACATAGGAGTTGGAGAAGTGATATCACTGGAGAAGTCGTCTCCACTTTATCACCTCTTTATCACACCTTAGCAAATCTTTCCCCCTTGTGTATCTCATTAAAGATCTTGTCTGTGACTGACTGTAGTCATGCATAATGTTTTCTGATTAGTTTAACCCCTTAGGAACCAGATGGGCTGAGCAACACAATGGGTTGCACACCCCTCTAGTCCTCACGGAGTTACCATAAGACACATCACTTCCCTACATCTCTGTTTTCTTCTGGAAACATGTTGGACCTTTCAGGAGACCTCACCAGACTCAGGGGCCCCCAGTTTTACCTGAAACACAGTTAATTGTTTAATAGTTGTATAGGATGCCCCACTGGAGTTTGGACCCCAAATGTTGCCCATAATAATATTATATTGGTGACGGGGTGCCTCAGTCCCAGGCAATAGAGTGTGCTTGCTCTGTAAACAAATATCCCCAGTGAGTGCACAGCTTACTCACCTGTTTCCTGCTGAAGATGTCCCACATTGGAGGCTGGGTGGAAGCATGACATAAATTCTGCCAACACTATGCACTTGCATTTGGACTCCACAGGCAGCATACATTTTTAATAACTTACAAGATCAGGGTTTAAATAAATGCATCACACTGTTGTTTTTGTTAGTAGATAAGTTAAAAAAAGGCCTTGGCCGGGGTTGGGCAGTCATAAGCATCTCAATTATTTATATGTTAGAACAGAAAAATTTATTTTATGATTGCCCACCCCTGGTCATGCCAATCCTTTTTTTTAAACATATCTACTAACACATACATAAATACATGCAATGAGTGTATAACTGGTTTATTGGTTAGTAGATATGTTTAAAACAAAATAAAAAAGTATTGGCCAGGGGTGGGCAATCATAAAAACTATAGTTCTGTATTAAAGTGGATGTGTCACATGTATACATAGCATACCTCCCAAGCGTCCCTCTTTAGGAGGTACAGTCCCTTTTTGAGATCCAAATCCCTCTGTCTTTCTTTTCTACCCTTTTGTCCCTCTTTTCTGGAGATCACAATAAGTAGTGTGTGTATCATATTGCTCCACAGCAATAAAACTCACATAAATGAGTTGTTAATCTTCAATATATGTGTTTCTAAATTTGCCAATGTAAATAAAATACTTTAGTCTTGCTGTAAATAATGTATTCAGTTTTACAAAGAGGTGTCAATAAGGCTTGAAATAACCTAAACATTTTCAGTAATGCCCCACCCACCAGCCATGCCACCATTAACATAGTTAGGCTACATATCAAATACTACTAAAACGGTCTTAATTTTTTTTATTATGTTTTATTTAGTGTAAATTTAACTTATAAAGTCTGGGCTGTAGCTACTTCCGCATAGACTGCGGTTACCTGCTCTGCAGTTACAGGTAACTGCAGTCCATCGCTCTGCCTTCTGCTCTCCTCCCTTCCCCGATGATGGAGGCTTCTGTCTGTAAGCTGGAGCAGTCTTGTTGGCAGAGATCAATATGGATAGCTCTAGTCCCGGGACCATAAATCTCCATAGGATGGTGTAGCAACAGTACCACTGTACAATTTCAGGCCACTGTGATATTGCATCGAAAAAAATTCAACTTTGAGAATTAATAACTTTTGAATAAAACACCTTTCAGCAGTGGGAGTTCCCTTGTTTTACTCAGGGGGATCAACCCAACACCATATGTTTTTTTACATTTTAAATATTACTATCCCTTTAAAAAAAAAAAAAAAAAAAAAGCATACCATTTTAGTAGTATTTGATATGTAGCCTAACTATTTATGCTATGTTAAACATAGGTGACACATCCACTTTAACATATACACAAACCAATATACTGTATATTGTTGCATTATATGTTAGTATGGACATGGAATTCTTAGGATTGCCCTCCTCTGGCAAATAATTTCTTTTAAACACAAAAACTAACATAAACACCTGACTGTGTGAGTGTTTTAAATTTATGATATTGACTTTATTAAAGTTAATATCATAAATTTAAACCATAATGCAGCCCGAGTTAGGTTTTAAATATATATATACAATATATTGTTTTATATATAGTAAAGAAGTTTTGTTTTTTAAGATTGACCATCCCTGGTAAGTAATATCATATTTTGCCTTAAGTTAAGTGCCCAAAAAACTCATAACCCAGTAGAAATTACAATGTTATTTTTTATCTTTTTTATCTTAAAGGAATAGTAATGTTTCACAAAAAAGCAGCTCCAATTAATCCTCATAGTATTTGGTGTTATTTCAGTACTGTCAGAGTCGTAGCTCAAGAGTAATTGAATGATAAAGTATACCCCGACCACCCCTATTACTGATGTAACACTTCTAACATCAGAGCAGCAAGACTGTCTGGATGGATCGCAGTGAGGGACAATTTTAAGTGAGCATAAGAAAAAACCTGTAATGGGGGGGCAGGGTATTCCTTATGCTCACAGTAAGAAGAAGGTCCATTGCTGTGACCTGTACGGTCACGAGACCAGATTCCACATCTGAGGGCAGGTGGCTTACACTAGGTAAAAAGGGTGGGAGGGGGATACTTTATCATTCAATTACTCTTGAACTACAACTCTGACAGTATTGAAATAACACTCTGTATGGCTCAAACACTATGAAGATAAATTGGAGCTGCTGTTTTTGTGAAACATTACTATCCCTTTAAATATCAAATGGGTGTCCAGTGTGGCACAAATATTGCTTTTCAAGGCATTGTGCACCCCTCCTGATCTGCAAGAGGTTAATAAAGCACAAGACTGAACATCATGACTAATAAACCTCTTGAGCATCAGAGATACACAGTGTTGCAAAGAAAGTAAAATTGGATACCTATTTGATCTATAAGGAGTTAAATTGTGACAAAGGATAATATTGACTATTTGGTTAAGGATGAACCCTTTGAGTTTAAGAATAGTATCCAATCCATTGTGAAGTGATGGCCTGGATACCCCTCTGGCACACAAAGGGTTAAAGCTGCCCAGTGAGAAGCAATCATAATATGACTGCCCATTCTTGACCAGCTTTAAATCATGTACTAAGCAGTCACTGACATTATTGTCTTAATGTGATTGCCCATCCCTGTCCAGCTTTAAACCCACCCACTAGTCAAACTCATATTTTGTCGTAAGTTAAATCTTCAAGAACAAATATGGGTGTACAGTGTTCACTGCTTTGCAATTCATTATTCACAGCCTCATGCTTTATTAACCTCTTGAGGATTTGAGTGGTGTACAACCCTTTGAAAAGCAGTGCACATTGTACACTCATTTGATCTTGAAGGGGTACGTTTATGACATAAAGTGACATTGACAACTGTGTTTAGTGCTGGCTGGGGATGTGCAGTCATATGTGAAAACCTCACTTAAGTACACCTATTTAAGCAGAGGGCTGAGCAACACACTGCTGTCCAGTGCACTGCTTGCCCCTCTGGCACTCAAGGGATCAAGCATATAGAACCCCATATTCATGTTCTAATGCCTTCAACTTGTCTGATATGCCTGTCTACAGTCAGGAAGGTGTTAACATGTAAAAATGACACTTTTCTGTGTCCTTGGAGGTTAGAGACTTCTCTAGCACCCAATAGGGAATATAGAAAAGTGTAATATGTATTGTGTATCATGTTAACCCCTTAGTCTGCTATGATTCTCATTCATTTATAGCAATTGAAAGGATGGGGTGGGCGGGAGTATGACTTCTGCTCCCTAAGAACATGCGTGTAAGGCTGGAGTTTAGGTCTCAGAAAACGAAAAGAGCCACCTGTTTTCTGAGTTTGGCATGGAGCTCAGTAATATTAAAGCCTTTCAGCACCAGAGGGCTTAGCAGTACACTGTTGTTCCTTTACCTCTTTGAGTGCTGCTGATGCCTTCAACTTGTTTGATATGTTGATCTACCTGAAGATGCACTTTTCTAAGTCCTTGGAGGTAAGGGATGTCTCCTGGAGAAAACTCTAGAATGGTTAATCAAGAGAAGTCTAATAAGTTTGGTATTTGATTTATCTCTTGAGGACTATCTGACAATCGTTTGGTGTAGTGGGAAGGGTGGTGATGGCTGCTCCACCAGAGCATATGTAAGACTGAATTTTAGGCCACAGAGAGCAAAAGAATCTACGATGGCATTACATAAGTGTATATGACCCCAGGTATGTTGATTTATAGATGTTGTTGTCTCTTTAACTTTAATGCCATATGTAACGGAGCTTACTCCATTACTGGAGCCCTTGTCTGGGCATAAGACTGATCAGCCCCTGGCCCGAGAGACTATGGACATTTTGTCCTATTGGACACCCCTTTATGCCTGGTCTTTCGACCCCTGCAAGCCCTTATCATGAACTAAGAGACTCTGACTAGACTTTATGTGTATAGGCAGCTGTGTCGAACAAGAACTTAATACACAGAACTGCCCTGTGTTCAGAGTGTCGAACACTCTAGGAGGAGAAACTGTCGAATAGTGTGTGTTTAATGTATTTTCGTGTTTGAGGTTTTCTCATTCTACGACTACCAGTCGGAGGTTGCCGGCTCGGTGTGCGTTCTTCGCCATCGGGTCGAACACTTGTTGGCAGGGGGCAAGAGGCGAAGGCTTGTTGGAATGAGTCCCTGAGGTGGACATGCAAATTACTTCCATAGCCTAACATTGAGAACTGTAGGCAGCTCAGTGATTGGTCGTTGGAGCAGGACATTCAAAGTAGTCAAACAAATGCTCCATCCTTGGGCCATTGTCTCCAAGATGTGTATTCTAGCCACTCCAGCCATTGTATGTTTGTGAACTGTAGAAATTCTGTTTAAATTCTTAGTGAAGAGTTTCCCAGTAGTTTCAACTCTTCCAGAGGAGATTTAATCCCTTATTATTATACGGGGTCACCTATGTTGGGAGTCAACAACAGAAGGCGAAAGTAGCCGGAAGAGTATTGGACGGAGAGGTGGATATACCGGGGAGACGGAGAGTGTATAACCGACCTGGGGTTTATATCAGGAGTGTGGTGAATACTGAGAGACAATTAAAACCTCTCATAAATGTGAGTACCATATTGCGGACATGTGGTGATGGTGAAGGAATAAGAATTTACAAGTATACTACGCTTAGAAATATCCCCTGCGCTGTTTGTTTTTGTGTATTCTTCCATTCCCACCCTGGGAAAAAAAACTGGAAAAATTTGGAGTTAAACCAACTGCACAATGGAGGGGGATAAAATCCCCATTGATTTAAACTGGGCTTTTAACCAATGGAATTATAAAAATGTATTTAACACATTGCGAAGCAATGCATTGGTGACCTCTCTAGTAGTAAAGCCCAATCAAAGTACATGAATGGGAATTTTTATTTCTGCTCTTTGGTGCACTTTGTTTGCTCCAGAATTACTCCATTTTTGTTTTGAACATAGGCCCATATTTTTAAAAGCAAATTGGAGTTATTCTGGAGTAAACCGACGAAACCATAGGGACAAATAAACATTTATAAATTTCCATGCACTTGAATAGAGCTCTTCAACCCCTTGAACGATAGAGAGGTTTCCAGTTCGTTGCTTTGCAATGCATTGGAGACCTCACTAGCATTTATGGGGTTAAAAGCCTGAATTAATTGAAGAGGACGTTTTAGGTGTCCCCTGTGTTGCAGTTGGTTTACTCCAGCTAACTCCAGTTTGCTTTTATAAATATATTCCATAGGACCCTAAATGTTTATTTATAAAATAAAGCTGCATGACAGAATATCTCTCAAGTAAATACTCCATAATATCAAATCAGTGAGAATAAGTAAAAAAATGTGTAATACCCAGATGAAAAGGTCAAGATCCCCAACGCAAATTAAGTTAGTCACCCAGGATGAGAGAGAACAAATGTTAAAAAAATAGAAATTTTTGCCTTCTTACAGAATTGTCTGCTTTCTTCTGCAGTGACCCCCCAGCCTTGTTCCTTTGCACTGGAACGATACATTCTGACACCCAGCCTTATCCCACTGCATTGAAAGCCATAGAACCACACATATTACCCTCCGCAACCTTGTCCCATAATAACCATATATTCACACATACTGGCCTTCCAGTCTTGTCCAAGTGTAGCCAAAGAATCACACATAATGATCCTCAATCTTGTCCCACTGCATCAGAAGCTATGTAACTACATATACTACCCTCCCCAGCCTTGTACCATGATAGCCACAGAATCACACATACTGATCTCCCAGCCCTTTTCTAGACAAGTAACACCCATATATGTTGCACTGTCTGGTAGCTGGGATGGTTGATATGAGGCCCTCCAACTACTCCCATTGTACACCACCAGTTGTTGGCTGATGTGGAATGATAGCATTTGTAGTCCTCACTTTGTCCCATGATAGCCATAGACCCACTCATAAAACACCCAGCCATGCCCTGTTGAACTGGTCGCTACAGAACCACATATACTAACCTCTTCATCCTTGTTCCACATTACCCATTGAACCACACATACTGACTCCCAGCATTGTCCCACTGCACTGGTAGCCATATAATCACACGTACTAAACCCCAGCCTCGTCCCACAGTAGCCATATAACCACACACACTGACTTCTGACTGCACTGCACTGACAGCCATAGAAGCACACATATTGACCACCAGCCTTGTTCCATTACACTGGTATGGCCCGAATCTTTCATACTGAGTCTAGATAGAAACATAGAATTTGATGGCAGATAAGAACCATTTAGCCCATCTAGTCTGCCCATTTTCCTACTGCATAAACCTCAAACCTTTTTTGGTCCTTGTTTTTTTCTTATGTTATGGACAACTTTATGCCTAGCCCATGCATGCTTAAAGGGATAGTAATACTTAAGTATTACTAATCCCTATAGCAAAGTACTACTTAAAAAAATGTATTGCCCCCAGTGTCATCTCTCAAACCTTTATGGTTTGAGAGATGAACACTTCTCAAGTTGCCCTCTCCCTCCCCCTTCCCCGTAGTCAGCATTCTAGCAGACTGCAGGGAAGAAAGTCGTATGACTTTCAGGCGGCTCTCCAGCACAGCCGGATCGCGTTACTAAAAAATAAAACTTTCACTGAAATGGTCTTCTATGTGTGCTTGGCTTGCAATTTAACGCGATCGCGGCTCTGCTGCAGAGCCGCCTGATGATCTCTGACTGGATTTCCCTGAGTCAGCTAGAATGCTGACTACGGGGAAGGGGGAGGGAGAGGGAAACTTTAGAAGCGTTCATCTCTCAAACCATAAAGGTTTGAGAGATGACACTGGGGGCAATACAATTTTTTTAAGTAGTACTTTGCTATAGGGATTAGTAATACTTAAGTATTACTATCCCTTTAAATTCTGTCACTGTATTAACTTCTACCACTTCTGCTGGTAGGCTATTCCACTTATCTACTACCCTCTCAGTGAAGTAAAACTTTCTTATATTACATCTATACCTGTGTACCTCTAGTATCTATATCCTTCTGGAGATGGGGTTTCCACTAGGTGAGGTCTAACTAGAGATCTGCAGAGTGGCATGACCACTTCCCTTTTTCTGCTACTTTTTCTAAACTCCCTACACACAAACACATGGGAACCAATAAAGTAATATCTTGGGGATATTGAAAACCTGACAGGTTTCTAGGTGCTAGAATTTTCCAACAGGAAACAACTGACTTTGTGCCCATCATATTATTTACTCATTCACATTTGCTCCACAAGTGATCGCACAAAATACAGTTTCAGACATCCCTAATGTACTGTTATTAAGGCTTGGCTAAATCGATTTTGACCTTTACACTGCACTTGATGACATACAGTAGGTGATATGTACAATTCAGATAAGTTTTATGGTTCATGTGATCCCAGTTAATTTTTACTTGTCAACTTTGAGTCCAATAATAAAAAAGACTGGTGTGCATATATAACAATAGGAGACTGTGTGCATGAAACAAATGATTGTTTGACCTTGCTTCTTTTAATGATCAAAAAGTTCAGCTGAGTAAATAGCAAACAATTTAGATTAAAACAGCACACAAAACTTTGCCTGTGATGCACATAAACGTCATTGTGCAATTATATAAATAGCTTCTTGCATGGATGCTTCTTTAAAACCTGCCCTTCTGGTTCAGAAAACTCACAGGCCTTGGAATGAGGTAGTTAAACAAAATTGTTTTTGTACTGCATTCCTTCTCTACAAAGTTTTGGGTAGTAGAGACAATACTAAATCCTGGGTTTATCCCATTGTTTCAGTACACAGATACATTAGTTCAGGGGCATAACTACAGGGGACATGGAGGTGGTTATTCCTGGGCCTAGCATCCAAGGAGGCCCCATCTGCTCCAGTGTTTGATAGGTTCAAGTTATCCATCTGTGAAAATATTTTTGTGTTGGGGGTCCAAAAAATGTTTGCAAAGGGGCCCTCCAACATACCTCCCAACATTTCAAATTGCCAAAAAGGGACACTTGTGTTTTAGGGGGTGACTTGGGGGGGGGCGTGACTGGTGGGCGGGGCATTACCAGGAATTTTTAAGCTATTTCATGACCTATTGTCACCTCCTTGTGTAACCTAATAAATGATTTAGAACAAGACCAAAGTATTTTATTTACACACACAACTTTATAAACATATATACTGACATTTAAACAAACAATAATGTGAGTTTTATTGCTGTAGAGCAATAGTATACACTTACATACACACCACACATCTGATCTCCTAAAAAGAGGGACATCAGGGTGGGAAAGAGGGACAGAGGGATTTAGGTCTAAAAGAGGGATACTTGGGAGGTATGCTCCAATGACTAGTTATGCCACTGCATTAACTAATTGGCATTTGTTGCTTTCCAGTCCCAGACTTGCTTAACCCTTTAAGGACTGGATGGGTGTTCAACACGTGTTGAACACCCCTCTAGTCCATAATAGGTTAAATCACGATGTAAAACATATCATTAAAAGAGATCGAAAGCAATACTATGTCTTCTGCTGTTATCAGACAGATTGTCAGCAGTTATAACATTAGCTTGCTGCTCTATAGGATTATGGCTGTCTGAACACTCAGTGTGTTAGGCTACATGTCACCCCTTGTCAGAGGTCTATCAGGAAGGCAGCTCATTCATCAGCTGCTGGAACATTCACAGCTTGAGAGTCTATACAGGAGGTTCTGGGATTGTAGCCAAGAGCAGCAAATAATGGCAAGAAACCAAGGGTGTCCTGGAGTAATGAATATTAGAATAATTCAGCACGTGAATGGGAGTTGCATGACCAAATAAGCACAAAAAAAGCTTTCCAAAATGTAGTCAAAAACTGTGTTCCAAAATCAGAGCTAATCTGGGTAGAGAATCCACCTAGTGGCAAATGATTTCCTTTACAAAATTCTACAACAGTGCCAAAGAGGAAGGACTCTTTAGGAGAGGAATTAATTGCTATTTCTTACAGAAGTGATAAGCATTTTCCCCAGATAGTGATCATCTTTTAGGTTGGTGGAAATGTTGCAGTAAAGTCCATGACTATGTATGGCCTCGGCAAGGCTGGGACTGGAAGTGGCTGAAGAAACCCCACAAGTTGTGTATGACTTTACATATGAGTACAGACCAGGCATGTAACTACGTTATCAGAAATATCCTTCTTGACTTCTGCATGTCGAAATTGGTGGGAGATGAGCTCCAAAATGAATTTTATTCATGGGTGTCATGCAGTAACAGGCTGGTGTCCCAAAGGAGACTCTCCTCGCTTAAGAATGGAGGCACATACATTTTACCTGGAGGTGTCTGTAAGTCAGAAAAAACAGCTTGTTGGGCAGAATATTCATTTTTGGAGTTGAGTGGTAGAGGGGGACATTTCCCAGTGATCAAATCAAGCCTCTTGTCCAGCTTCTAGATATAGTGTGAGTGTTATTACATAAGAGTACCCTGTTGTAGGACCACCTTTGATAACTATGTTGGGTCTGTCAGCATTTGTGATGCTTTTAAAACTGTGATGGGATAGGAGGGAGCAAGTCCTCAGAGGAGGGTAAATGACTACCCAGAACAAGACTCAAGGTATAATACAGAAAAGGCAAACCCTTGTACTGTACATCAAGTTGCAATGTTAGTGACAGTAGCTAGCAAGTTTTGACACCCACTGTATGCAGTTTTGGTGTGACTTTCACTGTGAGAAAGGTGCCACCTGTAAGGTTGGATACCAAATACTTGTTAAGACAGTGACTACTGTCTACAATTGCCTTAGCAGACAGAAGACACAGGAGTAAGTTCTGTGCAGTACCTGGAATGGTCAGAGATGGAGAACACTGGCTGAGCGGAGGATAGATGAGTTGTATTGCTCTTGAAGGATCAGACAGCTGGATTCCAGGCTGCGCTGTACTGCCAAAACTTGGAAGTTGGTTAACACAGAGGAGATAGGAAACTAGCTGTAAGACACAAAACTACAAATAGAATTAACCAAAAGGAAGCAGACTACAAGGGGACATGGAAAGTGAAACACCAAATCAGGAGGTATAAAGTGTGGCAAGAAAAAACACAGGTGGAGGATCAGTCAGCTGGTGAGTGGTCAAACCTAGCAAGGATCAAACTGGATGCACAGGCTGGACACAGAGAAGGACTCACACTGTAATCAGCTAGTGAGAGACACTCGGAATGCACACAGAAGAGTTACACTACCCAGAATATAAAGTGAAAGAGTGAAGAGTGAAGGTCAGGGGTACAGTTACATGAAACTGGGTCTTTGTGAGGATTGTTAACTGGAACTTACATATGAGCAGATGTAGCAGCCCAGAGGTTAGCAGAAAGCTGTATAGTCTGTAATAACAGGTAATAACCCCAAAATGCAGAGTAATAGGGAAGTGTACCTGAGAGAATCCAGCAATAGGTTAGGTTCAGGGCAGGTAGACCAGGTGCAGAGTCCAGTAACAAGCCAGAGGTCAAGGCAGGTAGAACAGGGAATACAAGGCAACATGAATATCCAGAGACAGGCCTGGGATCAAGGCAGGTGGTCCAGAGGCAGAGGTCAGAGGCAAGCCAAGGTCAAAATCCAGAAGTTCAGAAGTAAATAACCACTGAGAATCTAACACAGGGAATCAAGCTACAACTGAGCATCGAGTCCTGGCTAAACAGGGCTTATAAAGGCAGAGGCACATAAGGATGATGATGATGATGACGCAAATCCCAATTTCATCCGACACAAGCCGCACATGAGCACAACAGCCAAAAAGCCAAGACACATTGCATTCAACTACTGGCAAGAACAGGGAGAGCAGGGAGGACCGTGACAGTCTCCTAACATATTTCTCAAACCATTCTCTGGATTTATCCAGCCATCTCTTAATGCCTATTTCAGTCTCTCTTGTCTTCCTCAACACTCTATTCTTTCCTCATCTGCATAACTATGTTCTTCTCTTCCCTATGATTTTTTCAATCCCTTTCTCTGCCTATTTCACAACCGCGCCTCTTGCTCGCTCTTTATTTTTCCCTTCCTCTTGCCTCCCTCACGTCCCCTTTCCCTACCTCCTCTGCCTCTCCTCTTTCCCTCATCTGTCTCCAAATGTTTCCCTCTTAAGCTTTTCCATACATTCCTGTCTTTCCCTCCTCTCATACCCTCTCAAGTCCTTCTATCCTCTCTCTTCTTTTCCCACTCTTAGTTTCTGTATCTCTTTACTCCCTTATCTCAGTACAAATCTGAATTTTCTGTACTCTCCTATTATCCCCATTTTCCACATTATCATTTCATTATCTCCCATGAAATGACTGTATGCTCTGCTTTCCTCTGATTAAAGTTGCTGTTGTCTACTGGTTTTACTGCTGCAGTGTTCTGTTATTTGTTTTTTATTATAACGATGCATGAAATGGTATAATATTTTGATGGTTTTGGGTAATGGTATAATATTTTGCTGGACATTAAGGAAAGGAAAATGTGCCAGATCTGGTAAAAAAAAATGCACCATGCATAAATTAAAATTTGCAAAATCCCATTTGATTAAAATGGAGCATTTAGAAACATCTTCAATTAATTGTGAAGCAATATGTTCAAGATCTCTCTAGAATTCATTGAGTTAAAGGGATAGTAATACTTAAAATGTAAAAAAAAATATGTTGTAGGGTTTATCCCCCTGAGTAAAACAAGGGTACTCCCACTGCTGAAAGGTGTTTCATTCAAAAGTTATTAATTTTCAAAGTTGAATTTTTTAGGTGCAATATCACAGTGGCCTGAAATTGTACAGTGGCGCTGTTGCTACACCATCCTATGGACAGCTCTGGTCAATTGACCATAAATCTCCATAGGATGGTGTAGCAACAGCGCCACTGTACAATTTCAGGCCACTGTGATATTGCACCTAAAAAATTCAACTTTGAAAATTAATAACTTTTGAATGAAACACCTTTCAGCAGTGGGAGTGCCCTTGTTTTACTCAGGGGGATAAACTCTACAACATAATTTTTTTTACATTTTAAGTATTACTATCCCTTTAAAAGCCCATTTAAACAAAGTAGAGTTTTATTTCTCTCCTATGGCAGACTTGATTTGCCCCAAAATTGCTGTTTTCTTTTATACGCAAGACCCAGAAACACTGAAAATTGTGTGTAAAATTACAGTATTGTTAGCTTGAAAGTTGCTTGAGAAGAATATAGAAATAGCTGTGTTTGTTTTCCTTTCTCCTTGATCTAAATTATCAATAAAGCTAAAGCTAATGTTAAATGATTCATGTAACCAAGATCTAATAATGGTAATATGCTAATATTGTGGGTAATTGGATTATCAATTCATAGACTTAATACACTGGGATCAGTGCAAAGACAGTATCATTTACTAGCAATGGTTATTTTTCACATTAACATATATCTCTGTGTAGATCAGCAGTTAAATGATTAAAATAGTTTTAATACTGGAATTCAGCACAAGATTAGAGGGAGATTTTTTGCACCGATAAACCTTGTAATTTAAATACAAAGCAAGGCTAAAGAAATGTTATGTTACATAAGGTTTGGAGATTACACTTGAAAATTATTTAAGTAAAATTCTATCAAATAAATGGAATCTTTGGGCTAGGCCAGAGGCAGTTTTCAGTGTGTCAAGCTATTCAGAGTATGGTTAAGAAATCTATATGCAGAACACATATATTGAACACAGCAAGTAGAAAGAGGAAACACCCTGCTCTAGCAAGCTTATACCTAGCAGTGATTTTTCTGTTTTTTGAAGTTGTTGAATGAAACATTATTATGTATTTACTTGACAGGTGCATAAATACAGGGGCTACAGGGAGGTTAATTTGTGATAAGGTCCTGGGCCCTGTAACGAATAGGTTCTAGTCACGACCCATGGAAAATATTTTGTTAGGGGCTAAACAAAATGTTTGCTTATGGGCCCTTCAGTGACTAGTTACGCAATTGCCAACAATTATATAACATATTCAAGGTATATGTTATTATAGTTCTTTAACTCCTTAAGGGCCAGCCACTCACGCACGTGACTGGCACTTAAGGACCACAAACCATTTTTGTTTTTTTTTGCGAATCCAAATCAGGGTCCCCTGAATAGCGTGCAGTCACTTGAGGAGCCCTGAATTCCATGATGGTCCTGGCACTTCATGGGTCGTTATCACATGTTGGATTCATGATGTGCCAGGACCGTCATGGGTCCTTAAGGGGTTAAGACTATAAATGTACTTTAATGCTTAAGGGGGGAAACTGGAGTAATCCTGGGGCAAACCAAATGTCAAATAAACTTTGTCATGGTTTAAAAGTGCAGTAAACTTTTGTTATGTATAAATATATATTGTAGGGCTTTTCCTATTCTGTTAAATATGGGTACTCTTATTGCAGAGAGATGCATATTTCTATTGTTATATGTCCTCCTTCTGCACACTGACAGTCACAGCAGAATCATTCTGCACTTCTTTCACCACACCTTGTACCTGCACTTATAATCCTCATCCCACTGTCTCTGTATGTCATTATGAATTCAGCTTAGATTGTAAGCTCCTTGGGGCAGGGTCCCTTTCCTAGTGTATGATTCCCTTGCTGCACTTTCCCTCACAAATAATGTAATGATTGTACTTAACCTTAATGCTCTTAACCCAGTTCTGTCGTTTTGTATTGTATTATTTCAACTTCTGTTAAGCGCTGTGTACATGTATGGCGCTATATAAATAAAGATACATACATACAGTTAAAACCTGTGTTTTTTACATTAACAGTGACCTTTAGTGGTAACATTCCAATTAGTTATTCTGTTACATTCCATTTTAGAGGAAAGTCCCTGATAAACAGTTCTCCATAGAACGTGATAGAAACTTCTAAGTCAGGCGGTCAGTAAGAACTATCAGGAAGTAAATGTGCTGTAAATTCACTTCCTGATTATTTGAACTATTATAGATTTTCAATAAAACAACTGACATCGGTGGGTGTACCCTTGTTTTGCTCATCAGGAAAATCTCTATAAAATATATTGGTTTTCAGAAAAAGTTTACCTCTCTTTTAAATTGTGATTTTAAATTCTTGACTGCTTGAGATTTCTCCAATATATTGCAAAGTAATGCAATGCAGGCCTTTACTGCACTTAAGGGGTTAAAAGCCCAGTTTAAATTAATGTGCATTTTGGAATTTGTATTTGTCCCCTATGTTGCAATTCAGTTGCTCCAGTTCTTTTTCGTTCATCTGCCTCTGCCTCCTAAATGAAAAAAAATGCCTTTCTTAATAAATACAGTTTTGGAAACCAAGTGGAGGATGTATAAAAAGCCTTCTTAGTGTACACTTAAGAATTGTCACTAAAATCCATATCGCCTTTGTGCATAAGGCCCTTTCTGTAATGGCATGGCCGTGCATAATGGGTGGAACAGCATCTGCATTCATTACATGCTATAGACCCTTCTCATTTTTTACTGGTTATTTTAATGTCTAATTTCCATAGGACTTTTTTTTCTAGTATTCTTTGTTTAAAACAACCTTTTTCCATTTTCATGTCCAAAATCCTAAGTACAAGTAGGGCTAATAAATCTTACAAAGTAGTTATAAGCAGAATGAGGCATAAAGTTGTACTGTTTCTCCATACACAAGCATCTTGAAGTTGTTTCTATTAAATCTTATTTTCTGCATTCCTGGGAAATCCCAAAATAAGCTTACCATGACCTTATTAAAATATTAACTTTTAAAGTTCTAATCTAGGCAGTATGTCCTGTTTACTGTAGAAGGGAGTACAAAGTATTGTGCAGTGCATTGCTCACCCCGCCTGCTTCTAAAGGGGTAGCAAGCAACAACTTAGACATATGACTGCTTGGACACACACACAAGACAAACAGGAGCACTTACACATTTTTTATTTTTAGAAATAGCACAGACTGAAGATCTACAGATCATACAGTAATTGAAAAAGACTCCCGCATTCATAGAAATTTGCCCTTCTGTCTGAGACATTGGGGGAGATTCACTAAGCGGTGATAAAGAGGTGATAAATTGGAAATGACTTCCCCAGTTTATCACTTCTCCAGTTCTATGGAGCCTATGCACTGAAATCTCCAAAGCTGAAGAAATCTTTGTGCAAAGGCTCCATAGAATAACATAGGAACTGGAGAAGTGATAAACTGGGGAAGTCATTTCCAATTTATTACCTCTTTATCACCGCTTAGTGAACCTCCCCAATGAGATATAGGTCACAATTAAGTCTTTGGGTCAAACCAAAAGTTCTCTGGCCTGGCCCGCCGTCACTGCAATAATACAATCATTAGAGATATGCAGCATTGTTTTTCTTTAAATTTGGCATCCACACAGAAGAACTACAGCTATTCTGGAAGAAACCAATTATAATTTAGGGGACAAATAAAGTGACCATTCATGTGTCTAAGGAGCCCATTTTTCCCTGAGTTTCTATAGTTCTTTTTAGGTCACCTTTCTCACCTTTCTCTCAGAAACAAAGCAAATAACAAACCATTAGTAGATGTAATTAAGATCAGTATCTTATAATAACAGGATATTTCCAAAGCCTACAAAGTCCTTCTGTGTTGGTTCTTTTATTTTTAGATCTTTTTGCTGACAGCTGTGTTGACTGTATCTTATGGAGAAGGTAACTACAGAATGTGCTCATTCAGGTGATGTGAAATAGTCTGAGCAGTATACTGCTAGATTAGAGCTTTATGCTGCTATTTCTTAACATTGATTACAGGGAAAGCCAAAGGTTAATAGCATATAATGAAGGCTGTCTTTTACCCTCAAATCAAGTTAATAAATGTGAAGGCCTGCTTAGAATAGTTAAAGAAAATTGCCTGGAATACGCCAGCAGGCCTCCCTAGAATATGTGGCATAAACTGTCTAGAATATGAGAAAGCAGACACTGTGAGGCTAGAATTCATCAATTACCGGTAACAGAGTATCAGGCGTGGTGCTCTTTGCCATGATCATTGACAGATACTTGTGGGTATATATACCAATGATCAAATATTTTTCCCTGCCTTGCATATGCAAATACAGCCATTCTGATGATATCGATCATATATATATATATATATATATATATAGATATAGATATAGATAGATATATATAGATAGATATATAGTTATATTTACATGAATAAAGGAAATATATGACAAAACACAATTTAAAAATAATTGTGCGTACAGCATTTACAATAATACAACTTTTGTATCTCTGTGACATTTTGATCATTTCAGAAGCAGATTGTTCTCTGATTGGAGCACTCTCCTGAAGAACCTGAGCAGACCCCTGCTCTTCTCTAGCATTCAAGGTGTTAAAATCCCAATTTAAATCAATGACAATTCAGGGAATTTCTAATCTGTGTGTCATAGTCAGCATAAGTAGATTTTACCTGTCCTGAAATATTACTCCTCACTCCTTCTGAGGCAGCCAGAAAATATATAGGCTTCTACCAAGGCGATGGTATCCATTTATGGGGATAATCATGCAAATATTTTCAAATTGGATGTTTCCTCTGAGGTAATGAATTAAACTGATGCCAGCTCTTATTTAATCAGAGCAAATATTTATGTTTCAGGTGGTTCTTTCAAGATATGAAACGTTTAGAAGCTGAAAGACTGCTGACTCTCCCTGGAACCCAAACTGGAACATTTCTAGTCCGAGAAAGTGAAAGTCAAAAGGGTGACTACTCTCTCTCTGGTATGTATACCTCTTATATACATTTTCCAGTACACTAACAAATACATGGCCAAAAGAATGTGGACATCGGCTTGTCTAACATCTCATTCCAAAATCATAGGTATTAATATGGAGTTTGTCCTCCCTTTGTTGCTTTAACAAAATCCACTCTTCTGGGAAGGCTTTCCACTAATGTTGGAACATTGCTGTGGAGATTTGCTTCCATTCAGCCACAAGAGCATTAATGAGGTCAGGCACTGATGTTTGGCGATTAGGCCTAGCTCTGAGTCACATTACAGTTCATCCCAATGGTAAGTGATGGGGTTGAGGTCAGAACTCTGTGCATATCAGTCAAGTTCTTCCACCCCAATCTCAACAAACAATTGTGCACAGGGTCATTGTCATGATTAAACAGGAAAGGGTCTTCCCCAAACTGTTGTCACAACATTGGAAGCACAGTATCATCTAGACTGTCATTGTATGCTGTAGCGTTAAGATGTACCTTCACTGGAACTAAGGGACCTAGCCAGTGTCAGTGACCTCTAACTGGTAATGTGTTTATGATTTACCTGCTTGAGTACATGTGAATTAATCAGAGGCATACCCCTCTGGCACTCAAAGGGTTAATGCACAAGTGCACAGTGTGTTATCACTTCTCCAGTTCCTATGTTATTCTAAGGAGCCAATGCACTAAGATTCTCTAATTTTGGAGGAGTGATATCATGCCTTAATGCATAACCTCATTTGTCTGTTAGGTGCTCCTGAGGATAGTGTTGGGAACCATTGTCATAAGGTGATACTTCCATTTTAACTGGTTACACAGGAAGTAATGAAACATATGATCAAGAAGCATTATAGTAAGCATGCATACTGTGTCTCTCCAGTTATAGGGAAAGTCTGGTCAACTTACTGTAATAGGAAGAATCAAAATGTAAATGAGAAATGGAGACAAATATTTAGATGTGGAATATAACACAGTAAATATGTGATGTCTCAGTAATAGCTGAACTGCGACACCTCATTTAAATAGTGTAATTTTCATACGATACATTACATGAGGCTGGATTGTGCTTATTTAAAATGAAATAGACCATAGGCCACATATTTTTAAACAATACTTAATATACCATCTGAGATGAGAGCAGCAAAATGAATAAAAATTACCTTGTTAAAGATTGATTTATGGGCTATATTCATCAAGCTAAAACAGTGCAATTCTGGAGCAAACCAACTTCACCATAATGGAAAAATAAAATATCCCCATGATTGCTACAAAGGAATCCAATGCACTGGAGACTTCTAAAGAATTCAAGGTGTTAAAAGTCCCATTTAAGTAAATGAGAATCAGACATCGTTGGCCTAATGAATAATTACCTATGTTTTTTTTATTAGTAATCCTTCCTAGTAACAAACTCCCACTTACATTATTATGACCAGAAAATCCTGATGACCCCTATGAATTATACATTTGTGCCATTAGTATTGTCACGTCCACAGAAGCAGACATGAGAGTTGTTGCCAAACCACAGAAAGTCAGTCCGCGAAGTGCACATGGTTACGCAAAACCCCTCAATGGATTTAACATCTAGGGGACATTGAAGATGTTGGGGGTTATTCACTAAAGCATGATAAAGATGTGATAAAGTGGAGATGACTTCTCCAGTGATATCACTTCTCCACTTCGTATGTTATTCTATAGACACAATTCACTAACATTTTATGTTTTGGAGATCTTAGTACATAGGTTCCATAGAATAACATAGGAACAGAAGAAGTGATATCACTGTAATCTCCACTATATCACCTCTTTATCACTCCTTAGTGAATCACCCTCATTATCTCTTGAACCAAGGAGCAAGAGCCAAATTCAAAGTGACTGTTAAGATTTTCTATCCATAGTAAGGGATGAAAGGGTGTGGGTTTATTATTAGGAATTGTTAGTGTTCCTTTACAACAACTTTTGTAAGCACAGATCTGTGGTCTGATCCTAGTTTCCGCATACTGACTCTTGCCCAATTCACAATATATGGCACCAATTTACTCTGAGGATCAAACAGCACATAACTGGGTGCTGGCTGCAATCCCCGTAGACTTTAAGAGGAAATTGTTTGATAAAATGGTGTGTTAACTTTTATCACCTCCAATAGAATCCAGCCCCAGATCTTCCAGCAGTAAATGAGAGAATGCAAACTACTGGGGAGTTGTTAACAGAACCAGATTTGTAAGTATCAAAGCTTTTGAGCACTGAGACTGAACAGAATGCAAACAGAATTCAATGAAGCTGATTTACTAAGATGGATTGGAGAGCTTCTGGAGTAGAAAGCCAACAGCACCACATAGTACAAATAAAAAAATCCCCAAATCAAACTGATATAAATGAGGCTTTTAACCCCTTGAATGCTAGAGAGCTATTCAGTATATTGTGAAGCAATTTGTTTGAATCAGTGGCAATTTTATACATAAGGCTTGGGACTGTAAACTGGTTTGGTTGCTCACCACTTTGCATGAATGCAGCCTAAATCAGCATTCTGATTATTCATAGAATAAAGTTTATCTTTATAGTGGGACCAAATCTTTATAATGACTCTGATTACTTATTATTATATTATGTCATTATTTTTTTTTTATACAAGTTTATCATTTACAAGATATTTAGGTTTTTTAGTTGTTCCTTTTGCAAATTAGCCATTGCATTCTGGTAGGTAGTGGCAGATGGAAGGGAGAGTGAAATATTAGTATCTGACACACCAGGCTGTACCAGCCAGTACTGCTTAATATGTATACACTGACAAATAAAATATAAATATATTTTAAACTATAGTTTTAAATAAAGAATGGCTAGCATTGCTATAGGTGACTTGAATGTTTTAGTATTCTAAATTCGATACCAAATATGGTGACTTTGCAGTATCAGAAATTTTGGAAAAATTTCATTAAAAGCATATAAATCAGTGCAATCAAAATATTAATTGAAGGCACACTGACAAGGCAACCTACAATATAGCTTGCTTGAATAATCTGCATGGTGGCCTAATAGACAGTCATGCAGATCAGCCCTGATGCAATTTTAAATGCATCCAAGTCAAAGCATACCTCCCAACTGTCCCTCTTTAGGAGGGACAGTCCCTCTTTTAGACCCAAATCCCTCTGTCCCTCTTTCCCACCCTGGTGTCCCTCTTTTTAGATGATCAGATTGTGTGTTTTGTATATAAATGTACCACATAGCTCTACAGCAGTAAATCTCATATCATTGTTTGTGCACACATTAGTATATGTGTTTACAAATTAGTCTGTGTAAATAAAATACTTTGGTCTTGTTATAAGTCATTTATTAGGTTACACATAGAGGTGTCAATAGGTTATGAAATAGCTTAAAAATTCTCTGTAATGCCCCGCCCACTGGTCACCCCCCAGTAACACCCCCTAAAACACGTGTCCCTCTTTGGCAATTTGAAATATTGGGAGGTATGTCAAAGCATGCTGATTGATGACTTGGCATGTGTTAAAATTGAGTGCAGACAAGCTGCCTTAGTGAAGCTAAGAGAAAGTGATGCAATTCTGGTGCAAACTGAATGCACCATATGGAATAAATAAAAGTTGCAAAAATTGCCCATCGATTTTAAATAGGGCTTTTAACCCTTTGAATGTAAATCATTCTAGAATTCAAGGGTTTAAAATTACTATTTAAATATTTTTCTCCTTCTTGCCCCCAGACTGTACAAAATTTCTTTAGTATATCAATGCCAGAGTGAGAATAGCCTGCGGAGTGACTTCTCCAGTGATATCACTTCTCCAGTTCCTATACTATTCTATGGAGCCTATGAACTAAGATCTGTCCCAACATATGGATTGGCTCTATATACTAACATAGGAATCGGAGAATTTATATCACAGAAGAAAATATCTCTACTTTATCATGTTCCTATCACACCCATTGTTTTGGGTATGGAAATAAACCTTGCATAATTGATTAAATATTGTTTCCTCAAATTTGAGCGTTCAAGGCAATAACACGCTAAAAAAAGCAAACAAATCCTAATAAACTTCTCAGCTTTGCTGTTGAGCTGTGATAACTGTAGTGGAAAACTTATCTTCTCTGGTTAATGAGTTGTTTTTCATTTACAAGCAATTTCCTCTGCATTGTCTGTAACAACAAATGGAATAATCATTTGTATTTTTCTTTGGAATGTAGTCATTTAATAATAATAAATCATGTGTGTGATAAAAACGATATAGATTGAAATTAAACAAATTTATATTCAAGCTGTGCTAGGATGCCAGTTCTCTTTGCTAATTAACAGCAGTTAATTTTAAACTGGCATAGTCAATGAAGATATATTACTCACTGTTTATAATCATTGGTAAAGAACAAGATGCATTTTATTACACTAACAAATTTGTTATTAAAGTCCTGTGCATTTATTTATGAGCGAAAAAACGTCTAGCTGAAACATAGGGAGGCTGCTGTACTAAGAAAACCACAGTCATTCTGGATCAAACCAACTACACCACAGGGGGCAAATACAAATTAACATAATTCCTATTAGTCTAATTGTGGCTTTTAACCCTTTGAGTGCCACAAGGGTACCCTGTGCACCTCTCTGGCACTCAAACAGTTAAACCCCTTGCATTCTAGAGTGGTCTTCAAAGCTTTGTTTTGCAGTGCACTGGAGACATCACTAGGCTTCAAGTGGTTAACCCTTTGAATGCCAGAGGAGTACGCAACGCATTGCAAAGCAATGCGTTGCATACTCCCTCTGCCACTCAAAGGGTTAAAAAAAAAAGCGTTTAAATCAATGAATATGTTATTCCCTGTGGTGCAGTTGGATGCCCTAGAATGAGCCCACTTCGTTTTAGACATCAGCAGCTCTATTTATTTCTTATACATGCAATAGCAATACTGTGGGGATAGGCCATTCTCCAAGTGTTGCAAATCACACTCTCCCATCATTCTTTAGAGATGATGGGATTTGTAGTATCCAACAGCGGAAGAACCAAAGGTTGCCTACCTCTACATTTGGGCATTTATTTTGTTATTATATATGTTATTTATCAGTCTCCTAAAAAGAGGGACACCAGGGTGGGAAAGAGGGACATAGGGATTTAGGTCTCAAGGAGGAACTTTTCCTCCTAAAGAGGCACACTTGGGAGGTATTCACATTGTAATCTTAATCTTTTATGGACCAGATGGGTGTACAACACACTGCTTCATAGTTTTACTCCCTCACTTGACCTTGAGGGGTTAAATGTACTCATGCACTCTGGCAGCTTCAGTTTGAAAAACTGCCAGCAACTGTTATTTCCCTCTTATTATGTAGATGTTGGGGACTCTGCAATAAAGTGTGATAAAGTAGTGATAATGCTGAGATGACTTCTCCAGTGATATCACTTCTCCAATTCCTATGTTATTCTATGGAGCCAATGCACTAAGATCTCCAACGTTGGAGAAATTGTAGTGCATAGGCTCCACTGAATCACATAGGACTTGGAGAGTTTAGAACACTGGAGAAGTCATCTCCACCTTATCACCTGTTTATCACCTCTTTGTCACACCTTAGTGCATCTCCACTGTTATCTTGTGAATAAAAGCAGTCATTAGGGTATTCTGGCCATATTAAGGTCAGTGCATGGGGGGTATTATTAGGAGTTGTTAGTTCTTCTTTAAATTCAGGCATTTTATATATATATATATATATATATATATATATATATATATATATATATATAAAAAAACCAACAACAAAAAAACCCTTATTGTTACGTGCAGCCCTGCAGAACAAAAAGCGATCTAGTCACCTTAAGTTTGTAACTTATTTCCAAGAAACATGCCTTCAGACCACAAAGGAAAATCTCCTCAACCTTTGAGAACCAGAGAGGTTTGCCACTCATTGTGAAAATTAGCTGCATGCCTCTCTGGTTCTCAAAGAATTAAAGCGTGGATGGTGTTATTAGAACACAATGCTGTGTGACTCAGCTCAGTGGAGTGCAAGCAGAAACAGACAATGACATACCATGTTAGCTCAGTGGTAAATCCCCTAACTGCAGAGCTTGTTCAAACCTCAAGGTTTCAGGTGCGAATCCTGGCAGAGTCAACTCAGCCCTTTATCTTTCCAGTGTCGATATATGAGTACCATTGGTTGTGTAATAATATCATTTGTTATTCAGCTGCTGATTCGGTTAATTCTGACAGTGTGTTCTGAAAGCGATTAGAGTCCCACTGGAAGAAAAGGTGCTAAATAAATACTAGTTATTATAGTAATGTCTATGTTTTACAGTAAGATCAATTTTTCTATATACATTTGTAAAACAATGCCATTTTTGTTTTATTCTATAATAAAGTGTCCCCCACCCTCCCCTTTTAATATGTCAAAAATCTTCAGCAATCCGGTCTGGACAGATCACAATGAAGGACAATCTTCTTTCAACATAAGGATAAATCTTCCCTCCTTCATCAAGGGGGCAGGGTTTTCCTTATACTGACAGACAGAAGATTTTGAGCTGTAAAGAGATTTGAATGAAAAATCTCCTGTAGTAGGACTACCCTTGTTTTACGCAGCAGGAAAAGTGCTACAATATTTTATTTTTCTAAAACGTTTACTGCTTCTGTGTTGTTTAGTGGCAACACTTTAAATTGGAGTAATGTCTAGCATCCAATGGGTAAATTATATGTATTTATTTAGCTTTATTTGTACACCTCCATACACTTACACAGCATTTTACAGTGACAGAAGTTTATAAATACAAGAGTGAGATAAGAGCATCAGACTAAAGTGGCAATATTACATTTTTAGTGACCAGGGCTAGATTTTGCATTAGACAGAGCAGATAATTGCAATGAGAGACGATTTTTGAGAGATGTATCATTTGTGCAAACCAAACCCATATCCAAAAAATGTGGACGTGGCCAGAGAAATCTCACAATCTCTTTGGAGACTTCTCTATCAACCAAAATATTAAAGCTTTTTTTGTGCTTGCTTTTTTATAGGCTAAGGGTATTTTCTGTGCTAGGGAACATCTGATGGTACTTGGGTAGGGTTGGGGTGGGGGGGTGTCAATATGAACAGGGGGAATGTTACCATGGTTGGAGCTTGGCTGCCTAGGGTGCCTTGTCTAGTACCACCTAGGATGTAAATATGGCCCTCTTAATAGGGAATATGCACATCCAAGTGAGCAATTAGTTCCTGCACTGAAGTGCTTACCAAGAGGTTGATAACTGCAAGTACAATGTGGTTTAGGGGAAGTGCAGAGTAACTTTAATGTAAATGCAAGTATGCATAAAGAAAATGTAAATGAAACGGGACTAATACCTTATAACAACTTATGCGATGCTGAAAGAGCTTTTAAAATCACCTACCTTTATGCTAACCATTCTTTATTTAAAAGTATAGTTTATGAGATATTTGGTTTATTTGTCAGTTTATGCAAATCAGGCAGTTCTGGCTGGTAGAGCCTGGTGTATCAGGTACTAACTTTCCATTCCAGGCGACCAAACTATAGCAGGAAGCTGCTACAGCTCTGTTGCCCATTACAAGAACCCTAAGGGAGTATAGATGAGTCATAAGTTCACAGATATTCTAAGGAAAGAAGTGGAACAAAAATAACATATTCTAAGGTCATTATGGTTTACTAAACAGGCTTGCATCTTTAAAAACATATTCCCTATGCTCAAGAAGTCTCCCACCCAGGAATGTATGAACTTAGCCATGGCCAGATTAACCTTCTGCCTAGAATTTTCCACTGCTGGGGCAGGCACGACACCCGACCAATTTGTTTTTTCTGTGGACTATGTTGGACCAGAAAAATCTTTACCCAATGTGTCCGGGTCTCTCAGTTTTTTCTGATTTTGTTTTAAATACCAAAGAAATTCTTCCATCTCAGGCCATGTCTCTTATGCCACCTGATCTTAATGTATTCCTGCTGAATCCCTAACTGCTTATTCAAGGGAATTGCTGTATGTTCTCCTGCCCAGTACATGAAAGAGTGCCCCACAACTAGCACTTGAAATGGAGCCGTCGTTCTTTCATGCAAATGCTACAAGAAACAGGTCGTTTACTGCTAAATGTTAAACCCCTCCCATCATTTTTGTGCTACTATGAGGAGGGATAGCCCCCATTTCCTCGAGCCTCCCAATGAATGTGGGTCAGACCCTTTACATTGTTCCAAGGTCAACAGTCGACAACCAGGGGGGAGAAGGTAGAAGGGTCCTCCATTTTCTGTGACTTCAGCAGATTCTCTCTTTCAGCCATCTTTAGAGCTGGAACAGTGGGCATTATGTATAAAGTTGAACAGTTCTGGAGCAAACTGGCTGCATCACAAAGGGCAAATAAAAAGTCTATTTTTTAAAGCTTCTTCTAACCATGTGAATGCTTTTGAGGTATCCAAAGCATTGTGAACCAATGGATTAGACCTCTCTAACATTTAAGAGTTTAAAAGACCCTTTTAAAGGAATACAATTTTTTTCAATCTTTATGTCCAATATGGTGAAGTTGGTTTGTTCAAGAATTACTCCACCTCTATTTGGTACACAAATCCCAGTGATACACAGCTCCAATCCTCAGAACAAATTAACAGGTTAAGGTGTAAGGATATCCCAGTTTAAGCACAAGTAGATTATTTATAGTGACTAAGCCACTGATTACAATTCTAAGGTCAAGCAGGTACATAATAAAATCTGGCTTGTGTGTTTTGGTGACTCACGCTGTGGATCATTGGCTTAGAGTAATATATATGAAATTGTTTCCGTTTAGACTTAGTAATAGCTAATTAACTCAGGGAGTTGATTTAGTGCTGAGATGTTCAAGCATGTCCATAACACCTCCCCTAACAGTGCATGCTTCCAAAAGCTCTTCAACTGCACATGTAGATTAATTTGAGGATTTTCCTAACTTTGTGAAGGAAAGTCAGGATTTTATAAAAGAGACGGAGTAGAGTATTATGCATTTAAACTCCATCTTTACTTCTCCAGCAGCAAAAAATAAACAGTTACAGAAAGAAAAAGTGTATACAACAGAATGATAACCCCACCCCTTAGATAATGCTCATCCAATCACATCAAAATAAGCTGTATAACTGTAGGGTCCAATAATTCAACTTCCTCTTCTTTGATGCCATGAAAAACATCAACTGTAGCAACTTCTATAAACGGGATTCTGGAACATAAGTGTCTGGAACTCCTTAATGATTCCCTGAATACTGAGGTCATCTATCCTAATGGAGAAAAACATAAAAATAGAAAAGGGAGGGTTAATTAGGGAGGCATAATACTCTCCTCCGTGTCTTTAATAAAATCCTGACTTTCCTTCACGAAGTTAGGAAAATCCTCAAATTTTATGGCAAGACACGGAGGCTCCTGTTATGCAAGTTCAAAGCTGTTGTATAACATTAGCAGTAACGTGAGTACTAGGTTTGAAATAAAATGTCTTAAAGGTGTATTCTCTGGACCAATCAGCTGCTTTGAGAATGTCCTAAAGTCTGCCACCTGCAAGAAGCTATTTGGGAGCCATTGCTTCTCTAGAGGAGTGTATTTTGTACCTTTCCAGATGACTGCATGATCCAGTGAATCCATCTTGCCAAAGTAGCTGTTGAAACTGGAAGGTAATGTTTCATAAATGAGATCAGTAATTGGTGTGAATTAGAAGCTCTAAATTTAGTGGTAACAGATTCTTATGCCTTCAGACAAAGAACAACACAGAGTTGAGGATCATGAGGGAAGCTTATATAAAAGATTTCACTAGACAAAGCTTTAGTACGTCTAGAAATCAAAAATCTTACACCATCAAGTTCAAGAAATCTGTTAGAAAAATCCAAAGCATGAACATCAGACGAACGTCTGAATGAAATTAGAAAAAGCAACATGGTGAGTTTGGCCAAAAGCTGTTTAAAAGAAAACATCTCATTAGGAGGCCAGGATTCTATGAAATGAAGGACGATATTGACGTCCCAAAGATCAGAATACCTAATAGAAGGTGGTCTAGGCAACCTAATACCTTTCATCAATTTACATACTAAAGGATGTTGACCTGAAGGGAAACCTTCAATATGATTATGACCTGCTGAAATAGATGACCTATAGCAATTTATAGTTCTGTACGCTTTCCCTTGTTGAAAGTAAGAAAACAAAAAGTTAATGTTGGCAGTTAAAATGGAAGAAACGGGATCCAAGTTCCATTCCAGGCTTTACCATCCAATCTGATAGCATCAAAAGATCTGAGGCAATGAAAGTCTTCCATCTTGAAGTGCCTGTAAAGGACAAACAAATACAGTTCTTTAAGATTTATGACTGGTTGTACAGCCGAGTCTTTTTTTGTACCAGGAAAATATTGCTTATGCAACCTGGTTCTGAAATTCGGCCTGGAATATTCACTCCTTTCCTCCATAAACTCAGAATTAATTTGTCTATTAAAAGAGCTTCCTCTCTGGAGTACAGAAAATAATTTGGTATTAGGGTCTGATGAGGAGTGCAATAAAATTATATCTGATAATCTTGTATTGTCTGTAATACCCATAGATTTGCTGTTATCTGACCACCAGGCTTAGAAAAAATGGGTGAGTCTGCCACTTATTTTTCCTGGAGAAAATTATAAGAGGGGGAAAAACACTTACCTGAAAAGGGTCATGAACAAGGAAATCCTCTCAAACTCTTGGCTCTCTAGACTCTACTGCATAGAGGGAAGAAAGGAAGGGGAGCTCTGGTGTCCTGGGAGAAATTTTCTCTCTCAAAATAAGAAGGGTCTTGGTAGTTCCTGTTTGTCCTCTAAAGGAACTGACCGACCGGCCGGGAAATGGCCCCTGCTTTTCCCGAACCCCATGAAAACCTTACTATTGGAAACCTTCTTTATTTAAGTTTGGGCTTTATCCAAAGCTGTGAATGTATTCACAAACTTACCTAAATTTTTTATGCAGGTTTCACCAAAAAGAAGACCATTAGCTTATGGTTCTGTTTTGCTGGAAGCCATGTCAGGCAACTTAGGGTCTATTCCAATTAAAATTACCCTGCATCTTTCTGTTGAGAGAGCCGTATTGCCATTACTGAACAGACAAAAGGTTCTTTGTATCCAACCTCTAGGAATATTTAAGTCCACTGGGGTATTGTTAGATACCTCTTCCTTAGTCAGAATAAAGATCTTGCTAGTGGGCCAACAATATCTAAAAGTTTGTCCTGACATTGCTTCAGAGATACTTTAACTCCCTTTCTAGGGCTTCTTCCAGATTTTGATATATGTATTGAGCCATCTGAGGGTCCATAAATGGGGTTTCGCAAATCTTACTAATAGATGGCCTCAGGCATTCATATTTCATTTGTTTCTGAATTTTGTGTCCAGAGCTTTCCTGATCCAAAATTCTATGTGTTTGGATACATGATGTTTAGGTATACATTCAGCTTATCTGAGGTATTTAATACCCTCTGGATTGAAAAGTGGTTGACTCTGTTCATCACGAATGATGTTATTTCCTTGTGTAGTACTGTCTATATTATTTTCAAAAAATTTTCATCCTCTGATAATTCATCAGAAAATATGTTCCTCGGACTCATAATTGGACTCCTCAGTAGACAAAAGGAAGTCATACTCCTGAGCTGAGGTTCCTTTGTGTGGGTTTGAACCACAATTTTCCGTGCTAGATGCTCTGATATTTCATCAGAAAATTGACCCATATGTTACTCTGACTCATAATAGGACACCTCAGTAGAACAGTCCAGACAAATGGAATCTGGTTTAGACCGATTCCTGTTTCTCTTTCTCGGCAAATCATCCTCCCGAGCTGAGGTTCGTTTGTGTGGGTTTGAACCGAAATTTTCCACCAATTTTATTGCCAATTAATTGAGATTTTAATAAAGTTTGAGGATGCGTATTCAAATTAGTTTGATTAAGGACATCAGCAATCGCTAAAGTTTTTGTTATCTGATTCTTGCAAGAAGAAATGGCATTAGATACAGATTTATTGACAGACTGATCCATCAAGGCTTGAATATTCTGTTCAGAATCAGGCCTTGATGACATGCCAATTGCCTTTTGTGAATCAGAATTGGAAACATTATCCTCCAACATAAAATGAGGAGGGATCCTATTACATTTTTGTGGAGTAATGGGTGAAATTATTTTTTTGTGAGACATTTTTAATGTCCAAGGGAACAAAACTCTGAAGACAAAACTGGGATGAAAGATACAAGAAAAACAATATCACTTTAAACCAGCAGAATTGTCTTGTAAAAGTAAATTCCAAAAGGACAGCAAAAAAGTATGTCTGAAAAGGGAAATATATACCAGAAAAGTATAAAAACAATGGCAATTATATTTAACCAAGTCAGGAAAGGTCTGTTGTCTAGCAAAAAACCATCTGTAGTAATAAGAAACGTCACAAAATGGTGTATACTGTGAAGAAAGGTTTACACATGCTCAGAAAAGCAGAAAGGGCAAGATGCCCAAATCCAAGATGGCCACCACAAGTAGGGATATACAATAAAAAATGGGCACTTAAGAAAGAGAAATACCCCACATGCTATATATCATTTGAGGGGAGAAGAGGGGAGTCTAACTGCTATGAAGAAAACTTAAAAAAAACGAAAGTACAAAGAATAAAAAGAAAAAGAACGTGGAGGCAAGTTCTGAAGTGGGGAGCATGCTCAGAAAGCTAAAAGGAGATGACGTAAAGACAAGCTGAGAAGCTGAGGGGAAAAACCCATTAGAGAAGGGAAATAAATATACCAGGGATACAAAACAAAGAGAAATCCTCACTAGGAAATAAGAGGCAAATCAATAGCCCCAGGGGACCAAGAAAAACTAAGAATGAAAGTATAAACAAATGAAATAGACAATATAAAGTAAACAAAATTCACTTACAAACCAGATAAAATATAATACACATTTTAAGAATTATACACAAAGCAAATATTTTACCAAATGTATTAAACAAAACCACATAGTACTTATCTTGTGGCAGGAGCAGCAAAGAAGAAGTGGGATTACTGGACCCTACAGTTATATACAGCGTATTGTGATGTGATTGGATAAGCATTATCTAAGGGGCGGGGTTATCATTCTGTTGTATACACTTTTTCTTTCTGTAACTGTTTATTTTTTGCTGCTGGAGTAGGAAAGATGGAGTTTAATTACATAATAGGAGCCTCCATGTCTTGCCATAAAATCATTAGCTCATTAGCAAAACAGGATCCTTCAGTATTAAAGTAATCTGTCACCTAAAAATAATTTCGGGGATTTTGGAACAGCTAACAAACTTTTATTTGTCTGGTTAGTGATTTTTGATTTAGAAAACAAGTTTTTGAGTTATTTAGATGGATAGGTTATGCTAATTAAGGCACACTGTGCAGGTACTTCCTGTTTTAGCCCTACATTACCTCTCACACTCACTGACACTTTTCTATGTAAGAGTAGGTAGGTAATGCATTGCTGAGCAGTGTCAATGAGTTGGTTAGGTTATGGGGACTAAGACATGGGGGCTAAGAAATGCCTCAGGTTAGCTTCATCTAAAAGTCTAAATAACTAAGAAAAATAGTTTTCTAAATAAAAGGGGCATACAAGAGATTTTAAAGCTCTTTTAAGATAACTAAAGTTACTTTAGGAGATAGACTCCCATTAACAATTCACTGTTTGAGTCACCTGTAATCATGTGAGGAGATTCTGAAAACCTGTGCATCAAAGAGGGTTTCAGGACAAGCCTTAGCTCCTATGATATGTGTTTGGTATGTAGTATATTTATCTGTAGAAACAAGTTCTCAGGCTAGTTCCATAACTACACAGGTTTCAGGAAGTGCAGCTGCATCACAGAAATACCTTTTCTGGGGCCCTGATAAACATACTTTCCATGACATAGCTTTAGTTTGTGAGGCTGCCTAAAGCCATGTCATGGAAATTGCACATTTGTATTTGTTCCATGTTCTGTAGTTTGTACTATAATCACTCAGTTTCTTAAAGGAATAGTGATGTTTCAGAAAAACAGCAGCTCCAATTAATCTTCATAGTATTTGGGCCATGGAGAGTGTTATTTCAATACTGTTAGAGTTGTGGTTGAAGAGTAATTGAATGATAAAGTATCCCAATCCCACCCCTTTTACCTAGTGTAAGCTGCCTGCCCCCAGGTGTGGAATCTGGTCTCTTGACCATATAGATCACAGCAAGGGACCATCTTCTTACTGTGAACCCAGCTCCCCTTGACAGGTTTTTCCTTATGATCACTGACGATTGTCCCTCTCTGCCGTCCATCTGGCAGTCTTGCTGTTCTTAAGTGAGCAGTGTTCTGTCAGTAAAAGGGATGGGAGGAGGATACTTTAACATTCAATTGCTCTTGAACTACAACTCTGACAGTATTTAAATAACACTCTCCAGGCCCAAATACTATGAACATTAATTGGAGCTACTTTTATTGTGAGGTGGCTAACACGGTACCAACTTTCATCTGCTTTTATTGTGAAATATTACTATCCCTTTAATTGTACATCAGCTACATTATCTGGAGTTTACTTCATTAGGATGCTTGTCCATGTTCACTATGTGCTGTGATTTGAAAAGTCTTTAGTGGCCAGAGACTGTACCATGGTATTTAACTGGATCAGTGCTATAATACTGAATAAGTGATTGAGGAGTGTGTGGCTATAACAGTCCATAAGCACATGATGCCAAAAGGCAGCCCATGTGGCAGAATAAAACTACACTGGGGCTGATGTACTGAGAACTGGAGTAATTCTGGGGCAAACCAACTGAACCAAGTGAATCAAATACATTTCCCCAAATTCCCTTTGATTGAAATTGGGCTTTTAACCTCTTGACTGATAGAATGCTTTGCAATGTATTGGATACATTTCTAGTATTAAATCAGTGGCAAAGGCTTTTTTAAATCACAAGGTATTTCTATATGTCCCTTATGTTGGCACTGATTTGTCCCAGAATTGCTTCAGTTTTTCTTAGTACACAAGCCTTACTGAGTCTCAACAAGGAGGTATAACCATTTAATCATCTTTGAAAGTTGGGAATTAAGGTGACTTTTTCTTTGGTGAGGGGATATATCTTAGTGCAGACTTATAAATCATGAAGGCTAGGAAGATTACACTTGCCTGTTAAAAGTGATAACATTTAATTATGTAGGTGACAAACGACTGAACGACTTTCTCATCCCAACTTAACCATACAATTCCCTGGATCAACCACAATTTCTACAATGTTTTGCTTTCTTGTGTTCTGTATTTAACCCTTTGAGTGCCAGAGGCATATCCCCTGGCACTCAAAGGGTTAAGAGAAATGTATCACCTTCTAGTAATAAACCCCCATGTATCGTACTATGGCCAGAAAATCCTAATGGCCCCATATTCTTTTTCCTTGCTCCTTGATTCAAGAGATAACATAAAAATCTAGTTTCATACCATCAAAGTAAAATCAATGAGATCTTTAACCCCTTAACGACATGTGACTACTATGACCGTCACGGTCCTTGAAATACTCAAGGACCGATGACGGTCATGGTACGTCACGTACTTTTTACTTACAGTGTTCTACCGGGAGCGCTGTAAGTAAAAATAGAGCCTGAAATTGACCGCTCCAAGATCGGAGCGATCTCTATCAGGCCCCATAATGACGCGCCGATACATGCGACAGGTCACGTGTACCGGCGCGTCCAAGTGCTCCTATGCGGTCATTATGGGACGGAAATGTCCCAGGACCGCTGGTCCTTAAGGGGTTAAAGGGTTAGTAAACTCCAAAGAAAACTGTTAGCGAAATGATAGGAATAATAAAAAAAATACTTACTGCCCTCATTCCCGTTATGGTTTGAGAGACATAAGAAAATGAAGGTCTCCGTTCCCTCCCTTTTCTGCCTGACGAGCTGTAAAGCTGTCAGAGGCAGAATCCGCTCAACCGACTTTAGGTGGCTCTTCAGGAGTGCTGACATCGGGATATCTAACTATAATTACGTCATCGGTATGGTCTACGACGTGTGCCTGGCTTGCAAGCACATGTTGTAGACCATTCCAATGAAGTAATTATACTTAGATATCTAGATGACAGCACTTCTGAAGAGCCGCTGTCTGGTCCCGGAAGCAGGATCTCATGATGTCCGCTATACAGCAGACGCATGAGAAGGGGGAGGGAGCGGAGGTCTTTATTTTTTACATCTCACAAATCATAATGGTTTGAGAGATGGGAATAAGGGCATTACATATATTTTTATTATTCCTATCATTTCGCTAACAGTTTTTTTTGGAGTTTACTATCCCTTTAATTTATAAATATTAAAACCATACATCATGGAAATAAGGCTGTTGCAAAAATAAAGAGTTACAGACCAGGAGATGTCTTCATGAGTGGGCGCTGGTGCCAACAGATCAACACGTTCACGTATAGGAACACTTAGTCATGAGTTCTTTGGCCAGCACAATACAATACTGGCTCATTATACAGTATATTCATGGTGAGAGTTGTTTTATACTGTTGGGACATCTTGAATGAAATTGGATCTAATTTAACTCTATATGACCCTCTTCCTGCTTTCCTTCTTGTCATTCAAATAATTAACCCTCCCAGTTTTGAAGTTCTGCACAGTTCTTTGGAGTTAAAAGTAAAGCAAATAAAAGTGGTGTTCTTCCAATCAGTATAACTAAACATGTTTGTAATCCGTTAAGCTACAAAAACTGGGTGTCCTGTTCATAGAACAGCTTTTTTTTCCCATCAAAAGGGATTGAGACAGGGGAAAGACGTTTTTAACTGCTCTGGGGTACTTCTTTGAACAGACGCTATGTGGATGAAGTGGATATTTCACCAAGCTGCCCTGGTTTCATCCATTCACATACTCTCACCACGCCAGTCACTAGCTACTAAAGTTAACTGTCACAAAGGTAAAAGAGCGATGCGCGTTTCATATCATAACTTCTTCACGGCATAGTGACTCACTATGCCGTGAAGAAGTTATGATACTAAACGTGTGTCGCTCTTTTCCTTTTTTATTTTATATGTAATTTGTTACCTTTGTGTTACCTTTGTGACAGGGATTTTGATTAATGACAGTGGGAGTATATCCCCTATGATACTGGAGGTTTAAGACAAGCCGGATGTGCCCCGGTACTTTTTGGTTAGAGATTATTAAATTTACGTGAACTAGATATTTATATTAGGTAATTTATTGGCAAGCCGGATATGCCCTGGTGTTTTGAGTGAACTTGAGTAGTTACGTTAGACATTCATACTGGGGAGCTTTTTTGGTTAACGGGCATATGTTTAGGTATTTCCCTTTATGAGATGAGTGTGTGAGAAACAATGGTAGTCCGGACACGTTCCGGTTGTTTATACCATCAAGTATTGCTGTAAAGGTTAGATGTCCCTTTTTTCTATTAAGTGACTGGGTTATGGGGAGTTTATCCATGTATCTATGAGATCGGATACTTTTTATTTTTTGCTATTGTAGCTTAACTTGGATGACTCTCTTAAAGGGATTTAATCATCTGAGTTTATTTTGAATCAACAAGGGGACCAGTTGATATTAGATTGATCAGCAATTACCATTGTTTCTGCATTGAACACTCTAATGGTTGTTGAGACCTCCAATGTCTTTTAAGTGTTAAATACATAATATATACTTATACATAGATATATTTAGACGGCAAGCCGGATGATGCCCCGGTAGTACAATACATTTAGGCCCTGTCACATATATTTGATATATTGTATGCATATGTTGTTGATTATTTCTTCTTTTTAGAAGTTTTAATAAAAGTTAGGTTTTATTTCTATTTACCTTTGGACCTAGGGAACACAGTGATTAGCTTTTGCAGGTGTGCTAGTGAAGCAGGGTTTCTTCTTTCTCTTAATTTATTTCCCTGCAGCACCCTGTAAGCAGACTGTGACAGACTAATAGGTCTTGGTTATGTTTTACTAGGTGAGTACGTGGGTATATTTTTTCTTTTGTATTAATTATGAGTTAACCACATCCATGCTAGAAAAGTAATGTATTGCAAAGCAAATTAATCTCATCTTCCCTTATGTTGTAGTTGGTATACCCCTGAAATGGTCCAGATCTTAGTTTTATCTGTTGTTGAAAAGGAAGAGAGAGCCACATGGTGGTGAAAGGGAAGAATAACATACTACACATATACATATATATTTAAATACATCATGCAAAACATAATAGTTTCTATGCCCATTATTATAACTACAGAACATTTACATTCGTGTAGAGCATGGTGGGAAAGGATAATTTCATGGCCAATGAAGTGTGGAATCCAGCTAATGCAGTGTTAAGGACACAGGTACACCATTTTCTTAAAATGTGTAACTGTTTAAATATATATATATATATATATATATATATATATATATATATATAGTGCAATGTACTGCAGACCTATCTGTCACCAAAGAGTTAATCAACTAAATGTTTTCCAGCTTTAGAAGATAAAAAAACAAAACATATCACTAGACAATGCGCTGAATGAGAAAGTAAAATCTGAGTTCCCATGGAAATAATTATTTTAATAGAGTTTCAGTAGTATCTTTGCATCGCTGCCTGCACTTATTTTGTTTACTTAAATGATTTTCACATTGTAGGGAAAAGTTGCGAGTTTATGATCATAATATCTATCTATCTATCTATCTATCTATCTATCTATCTATCTATCTATCTCCACTTTATCACCTCTTTATCACTCCTTTGTGCATAACCACCAAGGTGTTAAAAAAACACAATTTACGTCAATACTAATTTTCATTTCCTTAGTAAGGTACATTTGGTTACCCTAGATTTGTACCTTCTAACCATGATGAATAAGGCCCTGGGGCATCTAAATGGTATTCAGATTTGTTAAATGGAAGGGAATGGTTGGTCCGGTTTACTTTTAAAATTTTGCACGAGAAAGAGCGTGCAACCACATAACACACTGACAATGTTGCCATAATAAAACTGGCAACATGAAAGGTAGCATTCCAGTCTTGTTTAAGTTTCAGAGTCTACATAAGTTGATCACTGCAAACAAGGTGTGAGAGAGCAACCTTTGGCAAGTGCATCACAGTACAGTTCCCATCATCAGACACTGCCTCCACTGCTGCACTCTCGCATGGAGGTCTTCAATTCACTCACACAACAAGGCCTGGCAACAGGCAGGGGGGTGGAGTAGGCACCCTGCTGTCCCCTGACCACACATTTCAGGTAATCCCCACTGTTCCCTCTCTCTCCTTCCCTACATTTTGAAGCTCACACACTTTGCCTCTTTTTTCCCCTTGCGTGTTGCAGTCATATACAGGCCACCTGTTCCTACTGCACAATTCCTAGATTATTTCACCTCCTGGCTCCCTCACTTCATGCCCTCTGATGTCCCTACTCTCATCCTGGGTGACTTCAACACCCCTATAGATAATCATAACATCCCCCTGCCCACAAACTCCTCTCCTTAACAACTTCCTTTGGCCTATCACAATGGACCAGCTCTCCCACACACAGTTACAGTCACTCCCTTGACTTGATCTTCTCTAACCTCTGCCCAGTTTCCAACTTCTCTAATACCCCCTTTCCCCTCTCTGACTACCACTTTCTCACCGGTAACCTCATAATACCAAGCAAACCCATCCCCCCGCCATGATCAAGAGCATGCAGAGAAATCTGCATACTACAACAATTTTCCACATCCCTGCAGCCTCTTCTCAACCCCATCCTCACACACCCAGAACAAACTACTGCTCTCTACTACAGCACTCTCACAACAGCCCTTGACACAGCTGCACCTGCAACTCCACCCCACACAACAGCCCTTGATACAACTGCACCTGCAACTCCACGCCACCCATTCACAACCCCACTACAACCCTGGCACACAAGACAAATGCGATACCTCCAAAGGTGCTTACGCACTGCCGAAAGGCACTGGAGGAAACCGCACTCCACAGCTGACTTCATACACTACAAATTCATTCTCCATTCATATAGCTGTGCCCTCACCTGGCCAAACAGTCATAATTTTCCTCTCTAATTTCTATTCTTTCCACTAACCCAAAATGCCTCTTTTCAACCTTCAAATCTCTTCTACAACCACCAACACAAACACCTTCCACGAACTTCTCTGCATAAAATCTTGCCACCCACTTCAAGAACAAGATCAAATCTATCAGACATGATATTCCATCACTCCCACCCCCACCAAGCCAGCCCAACATTGTTAACTCTCCTGTATACACACTAAGATCTATCTCATCTGTCATTGAGGATTAAGTTTCCCTTCTCCTCACTCACGCAAACATAACCACATGCCCTCTCGGCCCCATCCTGTCTCAACTCACTCAAGAACTTTCCCCTCTACTAACTCCAATCCTTACTCACTTATTCAGCCTCTCTCTTTCAAATGGCACCTTCCCATCCTCTTTCAAACATGCACTCATCACACCCATCCTAAAGAAACCCTCCCTGGATCCAAACTCACTGTCAAATTACCGGCCAATTTCTCTACTCCTGTTTGCCTCCAAGCTCCTTGAGAGTCTCGCATATAACCATCTCACTAAATTCCTCTGCTCCAATTCTCTGCTAGATCCCTTGCAATCTGGATTCCGCCCTCATCACTCCACTGAGACTGCCCTCACCAAAGTGGCCAATGACTTGCTCTCTGCCAAGTCAAAAGGCCACTACTCCATACTTATTCTCTTGGACCTATCAGCCGCCTTTGACACAGTAGATCACACACTCCTCCTCCAAACCCTCCACTCCCTAGGTCTCTTTGACACTGCACTCTCTTGGTTTTCATCTGCAACCGCTCCTTCAGTGTTTCCTACTCCGGCTCCACTTCTCCACCCCGCCTCTGTCTGTTGGAGTGCCTCAAGGATCAGTCCTGGGACCCTTCCTCTTCTCAATCTACACTGCATCCCTTGGAAAACTAATAAACTCCTTTGGGTTTCACCATCATCTCTATCATCATCTCTATGCTGATCTTTCCTCCCCCGACCTCTCCCCTTCCCTCCTGTCCCCAGTATCTAACTGTCTGTCTGCTGTGTCTTCCTGGATATCCTCCCAGCAACTCAAACTTAACCTTGGCAAAACTGAACTAATTATCTTCCCGCCCTCCACAACCAGCCTCAACCGAGGTATTACCCTCACCATTAACAATGCTACCATCACACCAACCTCTACAGCTCATTGCCTGATGACAAAAGGAATCCACCACAGGAGCGGTAGACAGGCCTGGACAGATACTGGAACAGCAGGAAGGCCACACCAGGTCAGGAACGGAGCAGGAACGACGGCAGCACTGGATCAGGAATGGAAGCAGGAGTGCAGCCCAACTGGATCAGGAACGGAGGCAGGAACCACGTAGGAATGACACTGATGTCTGGAGAATCACTGACACTGGTAACAGAGCAAACACAGGCCCGAGGATACAGGTACAAGGCAGGTGACTACTGACATAGAGACACCACGAAAGAGCAACCAAAGGGTGCCTCAGCCCAGTCTATATAGGCAATACTGGGTGGGCAATAGACAGGCGGACAATGGAGAGTAAACACACCTGACTGACAGCAAAAGTCAGCAATCACAGGCACCGTGATACAGCACTTCTCTCTCCCACCCACTGACCGGCAGCTCGTGGCAGGAGGCACTTACATGCAATAGCACTTACTCCTTCTGTGTCAAACCTACCTTCATCTAGACTGTAAGCTCTCAGGAGCAGGGCCCTCTGATCCTTCTGTTCTCCACAGTTGATTGTACTATATAATACCTCTGTATGTCTATTCCTATTTGTAAAGCGCTGTGGAATTAGCTGGCTCTATATAAATAAAGAATAATAATAATAACAGGTCCTGGCAGGCTCTCGTCACCTCTGCCCTTCTCAGCTCCCCTTTCCCTCCCCAGAGAACAATAAAAAAAATCAAAAAGTAACCTCATCTAGATCTTGCTGCCCAGGCTCTCTAACTTTCCCCGCTCCCCTGAGCTACAAGTTTTTTTTTTTAATTATTGCTATATGGGGAGCAGGGAAGGGGAGCTGAGAAGGGGAGAGGCGACAAGAGCCTGCCAGTCTACACTTGAAGCTGAGAAGGGGGGGCACGGTGTGTTTAATACAGCAGAAATAATAACTTTGCTGTTGTAAGGAGCTGTACTATGATGCACTTGTCATAGGTTGCTCTTTCACATCTTGTTTGCAGTGATCGACTCATGTAGACTCTGAAATTTAAGAAAGACTGGAATGCGACCTTTCTCTACTCGACATAAGTATCTCACGCTGTATTGCAATGCGAGATTCTCATGTCTCAATTTTTATTATGGCGACATTGTTAGTGTGTTATATGGCCGCACGTGAAAGAGCATGCAACCTTTTAAAAGGACACCGGTTGGTCCACCTTCAAGGCTGGTCCCCCATCCCTTTGTTTGAAAAATGCCAGGATAATGTTAATTTACTACAGTGGCCATTTTAAAGGGATAGTAATACTTGAAAATAATTGTATTTTATATTGTAGCCCTTAAAAAAACATGAAAAATGATATAAGTCTTATCTCCCAAACCTTTATGGTTTGTGAGATATTTACATGTAAAATATAGTAAAATGCTCTTTTCCTGGCTGTTTCAGCCAAGTCTGCCATCTAGTGGACAGATTTGGAATTCGGTCCACAGAGCAACCGGCAGCTCTTTAGCAGTGCCGAGATCACGATCTTTGAAAATAACTACTTAATTGGCACTGTCTACAAAGTGTGCTTGGCTTGAAAGCACACTTTGTAGACCATTCCAATTAAGAAATTCTTTTTAAAGATGGTGATCTCAGCACTTCTGGAGAGGCACAGCCGGTCCCGGGACCTGATTCCAAATCTGAAGGGTGGAGCAATGACGTCACTCCAGGGGAAACTTTACTTCTGAATATCTCCCAAACCATAAAGGTTTGGGAGATAAGACTTATATCATTTTTCATGTTTTTTTAAGGGCTACAATATAAAATAAACTTATTTTCTAGTATTACTATCCCTTTAAGACAGTGATGTAAGGTGCGGGCTTCTATGACCGAATGCAGTTTAAGTGAGTACTTGAACACAAAATAATAATACACAAATGGCAATGGGCCATATATATCAAATCAAAATGGTGCAATTCAGGGCAAATCAACCTGGGCTGGTTTTGAGTGGGTACCAAGGGTGCAGTGCACCTTTCCCTATGAATTTACCAGCCCCTCTGAGCTTCAGTATATAGAATGACATTCAGCCTACCCCAGATGCATCCATATTTAAATGAAGTTTTTAAAATGATAGTAATACTTACATTTTACTATCCCCATCTCGTAGCCCTTAAAAACCTGAATTAGCCCAGTAGCATCTCTCAGACCTTTATGGTTTGAGAGGTATCCACTTTCAAAGTTTTGCATTTTTTCCTCTCCCCTCATGTCAGCGGTCTAGCTGTCAGTAGGGGAATCCGGTCCATGGACCGGCGGAAGCTCTTCAGCAGAGCCTAGATTGCGTTATGGAAGAAGAAATCCTTCATTGAAATGGTCTTCTACGTGTGCTTCATGAATAAGTCCTAATGAGTATTAACCCTTTGTGTGTCAGAGCGGTATGCAACACATTGCTTTCCAATGCTTTCCATACTCCTCTGGCATTCAAAAGGTTAATCGAAAGAGACGTCATATATTTTAATTGTTTTTATTTTTGATTTTCTTTTTGTGTTAACTCCCACCTCCCCCAAAATAGCCTGTAAACCCCAGAACTGGCTCTAAAACCAACTACACTACAGGAACACATAAAATCCCCAGATTCTCATTAATTTAAATTGACCTTTTAACCCCTTAGTGATGCACGGACGGCACTTAACGGCCTCCGAACATTTTTTTCCCATTTGTTTCAATTACTTCCGGGACGTACATGTACGTCCTCTGTCCACCTGGGACATCCATTCGGGACATACATGTACGTCCTCGGGTGGTAAGGGGTTAAAGAAGAATTCTTTGGAAATCTCTGTAGTATTCAAGGGGTTAAAAGGTCCTTTTAAATCTGTGGTCATTTTTATTCGCCCCCTATAGTGCAGTTGGTGTGCCCCATAATTTGAAGGCTCCAGAACCAATAGAGCAACACATTAACCATGATCCAAATTATTAAGGCAAATACTTAGGATAATGTTAATCTGATTGTTACTTTTTCTTTTTCAGTGTTAATGGATACCACTGTGAAACACTACAGAATCCGAAAACTTGACAATGGAGGATTTTACATAACACCAAAGAATAAATTCCAAAGTATGACTGATCTTGTTGATTATTACAGTAAAAAAGGTGATGGGCTTTGCTGCAAACTCAAAACTCCATGCTTAAAGGTAAACACAAATATGTGATCACAGACAGAGCCAGAATTACACTTTAAGCTCCCCTAGGCAGGGCACCTAAGGCAATCTTAGCCCCTAATAATCACACCACCATTTTCAAATGACTCCATCTCCAGCAATACCCACAGCCACTTTTTGACTAAATTCCACTGCAAGTGCTATGCTATCTAACTGATTCCTATTGAAGTCTATAGTGAAATTTTAGGTATCACCTGCAATGGAATCCAGGCCACTGTTACATATGATTTTGAAAGAGAATAAAAGCAGAAGTTTTCTGAAGGGCACAGAAAAAGGAGTTAGCAACTGTCTGTGTGTTTGTTTATCCACTCCACTAGGATAAGCGTAATTATAGGATTTGTTGGTCTCCTGATCATTTAACTGGGGCCTAAAACAATGTGAGATCCAGTCATTACATTTTGAGAATTTGCAGACTTTTCACGCTGGTGACTTTAGTGCAGCTTTATTAACACTGCACTGAATACACACTTGTAAAACCAATTGTCCCCAGTGGTGCTATTCCTGAAGATTATCTCATTGTAGAGCACACTTGAATGTGGCAACTTGGATTCATTCTGTGATGAAAAAAGTCCAAGTTAGTAGCAGCATGGCTAATCTGCACAACAATCTATATAAAGCAATATTTTTAATCACTTTGCACCTAGATTACTTGGTGAAGTCTCTACCATCCCAACAGCTAAACATCCTTTTGATTCATCAGTTAGATGGGTGTCTAAAATAATCCTGTCACAGATTGCTATGCAAATATTTTCCAGAAAAATGTACATATAAAAGTCCCTTTTGGTAAAGCATACGGTACACATACAAAGACTTGCAAATCTGGTTCTAACAAGGAAACTGTGTAAATATCTACAAACATCACTAAAGTAGGTCTTCCTTGAAATAATGAAACTTTGTAGACTGCTGACTTAAAACATAAGAATGCATGCCCCCTGATCATAGACTGTAACTTGCACATTGCTTTACTATGCCATTGTATTTATGAGACCATTTTCAAAAAGCTAAAGAGGAACATTTCTGGAATAAACCAACTACGCTGCAGGGGACAATAATTTAATGATTTTAATTGGACTTTTAGCCCCTTGAATGTGTGGAAGTCTCAAGTACATTACAAAGTAATGTTTTATTCTCTATGGTGACGGTTTTCTCCAGAATTGGACCTCTGTAGCCTATTGAATATGGCTCACAGGCCCACATTTATAAAAGTAAGTAAAAAAATTCTGGGGCAACCCATATGTATGTATGTATGTATGTATATCTGAATATCTTTATTTATATGAAGATACACAGTGTACGCAGTGACTTATGCACTATAAGGACATAGAAAACTTCCCATTTAAGTGGGACTTTTAAACCCTTGAATGCTAAAGCAATATGTTGGAGATCTCTCTAGCATTCAAGGAGTTAAAAAAGCTCAATTTAAATCAACGGGGGTTTGGGAGATGTTTATTTTTCCCCTACAGTGCAGTTGTTTGCCCCAGAATTACTCCACTTTTTATTTATACATAAGGTCCATAGATGAGGATGTATAAAATTTGGTTGTGTGTTTAAGAATTGTGTAAAAGATAGGTCAAACTGTAGACTCAAGTTTTATGAATGCGTTTCTATCTGAGAAAATTTACTATAGCGAAAATAATGGGTTATACCTGCTGTTAATGTTTAACCATTAATACAGTTCTTACTTGGAACATTTCTACAGCTTTTTCCAAAAAGGTGAACTGATTGGCATTAGTACTGAGAGAAAATTACTCAAAATGTTTATCTATACCTTAACATTTTGGGTTCAATATGCAGATGCTTTCCTACCCTCTACCCACCTCCATGCTGACGAGCCCTTGAGCCCCTGAGGAGGCAGCCTGGGGTTCCGTCCAGCCGGTGGCATGCTTGCCTTTGCCTCCAACTTCCTCCACTTTTGCTCTCCCCTCCAAATCCTCTGCACATTGGAAAATGCCTGAGTGCCCTGTTAGGACCTACAAAGGGCACTGCTGTAGTTTCCTCTGCACATTGAAACCTGAAGGTCCTGACAGGGCACTTAGTAAATTTCCAATGGGCAGAGGATCTTATAGGAGAGAGCAGCACGGGAGGAAACAGGCAGCAAAGGCAAGCATGCCACCCGCTGGACGGATCCCCAGATGGCTTCCTCAGGGGCACAAGGGCTCGTCAGCATGGAGGTGGGTAGAGAGAGGGATAGTGGGGGCCTCAGGATACAATATAATGAGGTGGGGGAAGGGAAAGAAAGGGAAGAGGGATCAAGGTGGAGCATGCATTTACATTTTTTGTGTGTTTTCTTTTGTTATTTACTTGTGTATAAAACGCATCGCCCACTTCACATAAGGTGAAATGGAGTAAACAAATGTGTGTATTATACCAGAGATTTTATGGTATACGGCCTTATGTTGCTTTTTGAGAGTTGTACAGATACTTTTTTTATTACACCAGTTTTATAAATTGCACCCCCACCCACAGTCTGAAAATTTAACAGTAGAGATGTTTCAAGGAAACACACTTGACATCAATTTAGAAGAATAATTTGAACTTGTATTAAACAGTGTTTTCTAATTTAAAGCAGAGTTTCTCAATCCAACCCTCAATTACACCTAATAATGCAGGTTTTAAGAATTTCCCTGCCTAAGCACAGGTAAACTGATTAACCTGAATGATCTACTAATTACACATCAACACCAGAGTAGCAGCAATCCTTAAAACTGTACTATTAGGGGTCATTGAGGACCACAGTTGAGAAACTCTGCTTGTTAGGGAGTCTGGGTGTAATACCTCCTAGGAAAAAGTGTCTCTTAATTTGTTTAACAGATTAAGTTACCTAAATATGTGTCTTTCACGCATCAGTCACGTATATCAATGTATTTTTTTTTATTATCGTTAGTTTACTGTATATACTGATCTCTGTTGAAGTATGTCTTTAGGTCATACCTCCTCACAACAAATATTAGGCTTCAGAAGACTGAATTACTCATAAGGGTCACTAGTCTTAACAGACTAACAAAACAAAAAATAGACATAACTGATGTTTGAAATACACCTATTTAGGTAAGTCCTTCTGAAATAAAATGACACCTTTATTAGCTAAATGTGTAACTTTACAGTGCTATCTTTTACTACCACTTAGGTCGCTTTGTCAGGGATATTAACGTAGCTGATGAAGAGAGCGGAGTGGTCTTGGAAGCTTGCACTTTAAAGCTACTCAATTAACCAATTAACATATCACATTTACTGCTTTATCCATAGCAAACACTTTTCCACCTTTTACATATTCTTAAGCTAAAGCTCCCCTGTAAATAGTATACTGTCCTTTATAGGAAACCTGTTAAGAAAAGGTAAGCCTGCTTATCTGCGGGAACACTTAACAACTAGCTAGATACTGGTAGGTTAGATATAGAAAATAAACTGTTGGATCTACATATTTCTGAATTAATATCTCATAGTTTTCAGTTCAGGTCACAATGGAAGATTTGTCTTTTGACAGTGACTCATTAAATACTAACTGAGATTTAAGTTTTAAGAAGAATTGGAGCATTTTTAGGGCAAACCTACTGCACCACAGGACACAAACAGAAATTCCAGTTGATTTTAGAGGGTATTATAATTCCTTGAATGCTGATACATCTTCAAAGTATTGCATAGTATTTTAGGAATTGTTATTTTTCCCCTTTGCTGCAGTTGATTTGCCGCAGAATTCCTCTTTTCTTTAGACACTGAAAATTTTACAAGCCCTTCACTATGGTCTGTAGGGGCTGTGCACAGCCCAATGACACTGAACTGTGAGACTAGTTTAATTTCTATTGCTGGACCAATGAGGGAGCACCAGGGTCTCCTTTCACATCTCTGATCAGCTACAACACTGGCCTTCCAGGGATAACAATGCAGCCCCAGTTACATTGGCGGGACTGCTTGCAGGGGAATAGACTTACCAAGAGGCCCTAACCAAGTGATAGTTGGCCATTTACGAATAGCTATATATTTTTATATTTGTACCCTTCATTATGTCCCTGACAAATGACCTATTATTACTTATTATTAACTATTATTTGTCCACTACAGCACAGCTAGTTTTCTCCAGCGTTGCTTCAGTTCTTAGTACATAAACCTTACTTTTAAACCTCGCAATGCAATACCAATTTCAGGCTCCTTCCCCCTCAGGATCATTATGTTGTGGGCGTCAGCAAATTAGAAAATAGCATGAGCAGCAAGGCAAAATGTAAAGAACCAGAATCATTTTTTCCACTTACAGCTGAACTGAGATAAAAACGAGCTGAAATATTGTTTTTTGCCATACAGCTCTGTAGCTAAATGTGGCCACCTACTGGACACAAAGAGCACATTTTTCCTCAAGAAATTCATCTCCCATAATGTTAGGTTTCTTTACTCATTTAATGTGGAACTTTCACATTGGATAAAGTCACCCTCCAATAATTAAACATATGGCAACTAGCTTCATAATACCTGTATTAACTCTCAAAAGTGACAGATAATAAAGAAATCCTTAATCTTCAGAGACTAACTGCCAGGTTAGTGCCACCTGTGCGCCTGCGCCATCAGTCCCTTCCAGTTACAGTGTGGCACACTGCAATGTCTCTTAGAGGAGACCGGGGACTGACAGCGCAGGCGCTCAGACAAGATGTCTGCACTGATGTCTGGCTTCTGGTCTCTGAAGATTAAGGATAACTCTAGAATCTGTCACTTTTGAGAGGTAATACATGTATTATGAAGCTAGTCGCCTTATGTTTAATTTTTCAAGGGCAACTTTATCCTATGTGAACGTTCCACTTTAAAGTACAGAGTGGTGGACAATGAATTTCAAAGCAATGCACTGCACAACCTCTTGTTTCTTATAGGGTTAACAGGTGATTCATTTCAGAATAATTGTATTCTCCTTCTTATCTTTTCTAGCAATTTTTAGTTAACAATAATTATTTAGTTAAAGTGATAGTAATGTTTCACAAAAACAGCAGCTCCAATTAATTTTCATAGTATTTGAGCCATAGAGAATGTTATTTCATTACTGTGAGCATTGTAGTTCAAGAGTAATTGAACGATAAAATTTCCCCCTCCCGCCCCTTTTACCTAGTGTAAACCCACACTCCTCAGATGTGGAATCCAGTCCATTGACCAGACAGCTCACATCAAGGGTCAATATTCTTACTGTGAGAACAATGAAAGCCCTGCCCCCCTTGACAGGTTTTTCAGCTTTTTCCCTTTTTTTAATTGAAGATTGTCCCTCTCTACAATCTACCTGGACACTCCTTGCTGCTCTAAGCTGAGCAGTGTTACATCAGTAGAAGGGCCGGGAGGGGGATACTTTATCATTCAATTACTCTTGAACTACAACTGTGACAGAATTGAAATAACACTCTCCAAGGCCCAAATATTATGAAGATTAAATAGAGCTGCTTTTATTATGAAACATTACTATCCTTTTAAGGTTTTAGCAGCCTTTTAGCCATGGTGCACACTCAGACTACAGTACTGCATATTTTGGGGAGATGGTGTGGTTTTTTTCTTCTAAAAAGTCTCTGAGTGAAATATATAAAATGTGTGTGCATAAGGAGTACCTATATTGGGTGACACAATATGAGCATCTTTGTCTTTGCACATGAACAAATGCAAAAGCTCCCATACCTACTGTATATAATGAGCTGCTTTGCATTTTCAGGAAAATATGGGATTTGTGCACTATTCTTCTGCTGTCAGATAGTAAACAGCTTGCATCTGGTCCCAGATGAACAGCATATACCACCACTTGATGTAAACTGTGCAAAGCAGCCAGAAAAGCAATTTTGGAGCAAACCAGCTCATTCATTTAAAAACGTTTACCCAGTTAAATTCTAGAGAGGTATCTAGCATTCAAGGATTGAAAAGTCTCATTTAAATAAAAAGGTATACTGGAACTGTTTATTTCCTTCTATGGTACAGTTGGTTTGTTCCATGGTTGGTCTTGTTTGCTGTATGGCCCAACAGTCTTTGTAATTTTTGTGCAAACCCGCTTGGTGCACAGAAACTGCTCTTTGACCAAAAAAGTGTGTGGTGATATGTATAATTTCTGATCTCCAGTTAAATAGAATTTTCTTAAAATTGTCTCTCACTCTTTAAACCAGAGGGAAATTCCACTACCACCAGACCTGTGCTACGGAACAGCTGATCATTGGGAGATTGACCGAAATTCTCTGAAGTTTTTGAAAAAGCTTGGCCATGGTCAGTTTGGAGAAGTATGGGAAGGACTGTGGAATGATACTATATCAGTGGCCATCAAAACACTCAAAACAGGTATATCTACATTATTATTATTATCCCCTAGTTATAAATCACAAATGCATTCCGCAGCACTGTACAGACATAAAGGGGAAATGTACAACTATGATTCCATGTTAAAAGAAGCTCTGAAATCGATTGCCTAGGCCTGTGCCTGCCTAACACCAATTTACTAAGATAAGATTCTCTCCTTGACAACTCTTTCATCAAGGTGATTACAGTAGTGCAGTGTGTGGGATTTTCAGAATGTTCTTTTCCTCTGTGCCTTCTTTAAGGTTATGTATTAAACAAGAAGCAGATGAACTGTTGCAATACATGGTGGATATTACATTTTTTGGTTTTTACAATTAACCTTTTGAATGCTAGAGAGGTCCCAAATACATTGAAAATAAATGTTTGGAAACCTCTCCATGATTCAAGGAGTTAAGGTACTATAGTGATACATATTTTTAAAATTACTATGCTTGTACTGTATATCAGTTTTATAGTACAATAACCCCACTATAGATTATAATAACTATTTTATGGGGCAGTTATCACATTTTACAATCCAATGGGAGCAGATGTAGTTAAAAATAAAATAAAATAAAAAGTGGCCAGGTGATACTCTGTGCTTCCCCCAAACTGCTCAAATCAGTCATTGGGGGGGGGGGGGTTTAAAAAAAAACCTCAGCTAGAACACAGCCATGACATCTGTGGTTCTGACCCACAAAATTCAAGTTTGCTCACACATTCCCCACAGACCCACTGCATAATGCTTTTAAACCCAGTGCAGTGAGTTGATAGAAATGTACAGGACAGTAATCTGCCTAAGGTATGCAATTCAGTTCCCAGTGGAGCATGGGGGGTTATTTTCACATCCTGTTCTGCTCCATTGTTGTTAAGCACACAGTGCTGCCCTAGCTTATCTGGTAAGCCAACACTCAGTTGAGTTGATCTGCCGAAAGGGCAACTACAGGATGATAGCCGCCCTTTAACAACAATACTGTACAAAAGAGAGAAGGAGCAATTCTGAGGAAAACCAAATACACCATAGGGGATAAATATGAAGGACATTCCAATTCTCCCTGCACACTGGACCAGCCTGACTGGTACAAACCACTTTCATCAGTTCCTGACAGATATCAGCTTGGACCCTGTGGAGATTTAAAATGAGGACCCACCAGGTGATACCAATTACCTCCTGGATGGGCTAGACCAGCTGGTCCTCTTACAGTATCATGAGCCCTCACTAGCCTAGGTTGCTTACCACATAGTCAGGCTATGAAGGGCCCATAATTAGGTGCAGTGGTGGGGGACCCCTTGGGATACCAGGCCCTTGTGCAGCTGAACCCTCTCTTCCACCTGTAATTATGCAACTGAGTGATCTACCAACCAACTTTCTAGACGCTTGCAGTCTCTGAAAGCTAATTCTACACCTAGCTAGCAATAAATACTAAAACATCTTCTTTATTGTTCAACCACTGACTGTTTAGTAACGTGTAATCATTGTCACGTTGTCTAAATTAAAACCTTTAGTACCAGAGGGGTGTACTTAATACATCAGCCTTACTGTACAATGAGTGTCCTCATACTCTTTGGTCATTTCTAAGAGCATAGCAGCAGTACATTTGGCCCCTGGCAGTAGCAGTATGATAAACGTAGAGCTTCCTTGAAGGAGGTAGGATAAGAATCCTGGGCAGACCAGTATATTTAGTTTACAATACTACTAATCCCAGAGGTGAAAGTAGAGGTGATTGAGTAGTAAAAGACTGAAATACAATATGCACTTATAAGCAATGGTTTGTTGTAATTTATGTATGTATAGTTTTATTTATACAGTACCAACATGTGTACTTAGCTCTCTACATTTTAATGTACTGTACTGTACTGTTTAAAGATGTATGTGCAAGTGTTTCCACACATGGGCCTGCATTCCACTGCAGTTGATAACTTTATCAAATTTAAAAAATCCAAAATTCAAGGTAAACCTCAACAGGTATCTGTTAGACAAAACCACTGGCAACACAACTGCCATGTAATCTAGGGTATTGATACAATTTTTTTTTGTGCTAATTTTCAGTAGGCAAGGAAAATAACTTTACTCCTTGCTTCCAATCATGAAACTGTACAAGTCATAACAGGAAATGAAAATGCTGAAGGACAGCATGTTATAACATAAATATACCTGGGGACTTCCTTCTGTGGAGCTCCCAGAGAGGGATCATGGGCTGCGAGTAGCCTTGTGTAAGTGGGTGTGGCTTAAAGGGATAGTAATACTTCATTTTAACTTTATTTTATTTTGTAGGCATTAAAAAAACATGAAGAATGATATAAGTCTTATCTCTGAAACCTTTATGGTTTAAGAGATATTCACAAACAAAGTATCACCCCCTTGTTCAATCAGATCAGAAGGGAGATGCCCAGGTAGACTGCAGAGAGGGACAATCTTCAATTAAGATAATGGAAAAAGCTGAAAAACTTGTGAAGGGGGGAAGGGCTTTCATTGTTTTCATACAAAGAAAATTGTCCCCTTCTGTTATCTGTCCTGTCATACAACCAGACTCACATCTGAGAAGAGATGGCTTACACTAGGTAAAAGGGGCGGGGAGGGGAACTTTACTTGTGAATATCTCATAAACCATAAAGGTTTGAGAGATAAGACTTATATCATTCTTCATGTTTTTTTAATGCCTACAAAATAAAATAAAGTTAAAACGAAGTATTACTATCCCTTTAATCATTTGAATGTGGCTTAACCAGGATTGGGCTAAAATTACAGAACAGGGTGGGAAGTAGGAAGAAAGAAGATCAGAGTTACCCAGGAAATCATTCTCTGCCACTGAAGACCCAGTAACTATCTCTAAAAACTGGAGTCCCCAGGGGTGGATCTGGAGAGTATGAACATAAAGATTAGTTTCTGTCAGATTGTTGGAACATTTACTTATATGTCTGTGAATCTGACAACACAGTCTTTCATAAAAGTGCAAGCTGTGTTTGAGTAGTATTTACATTACAAGAAGAATTTGGGGACATTGGATTGGACCTTATGTATCAAACCATAGAAGTGCAGCTCTGGAGGAAACCAACTGCAGCATGCAACAGCTGAACATTCCTATTGATTTGTAAGCAAATTATAACCTACTGAATGGTCTGCAAGGTGTTAAATGGCCAGTTGAAATCAATGGAAATTATCATTCCCTCATATGGTACAATTGTTTCCTCCTGAATTGCATCTCTGTAGCTTAATGAATAAGACCCATTGGACCTTATGTATAAAACCAAAGAGGCAGATCTCTAAAGAACTGGAAACATTCTCTTCTATTTTGAGAACGATTTGCTCTGAAATATGCTTGTTTTTAGTACACGAGCATCAGGAAGGATTCATTCTGAGGGTAAACCATCTGTACTATAGGTGTACTTGGTAACTTTCTTGTCCCAAGCCTTCAGAGGTCCACTAAGGTCTGAGGGTGAGAGTGTCCAAATGATATGATTCATGTAATAAAGTAAGCTTGATTGGGGTGGGTGGGATTGGGTAGAGGGGATGTGGGGGTTAGCTGAGAGGGACTAGAACTGACAGTTATGTTACAAGGTAACTCACAGAGCCCTGCAAACTTGCCTCTGTACCTGGAGACCGGGTAATTATGTAAACTGGAGACTCTGGGTCAGACCTGGAGAGTTCTCATGTATGACTATAGGGTTAGAAATAAATGCCCCATTGAACAGAATGGGGCTTTTAACACATTGAATTCTGGAGTCAATGACATTTTGAAAATTTTTATTTGCTCCTTACATTGAAGTTGGTTTGAGCCATAATTAATTCTCTTTGCCTTCATACAGATGGGTCATTGGTGTAAAAAAAGGAGTGGAACAATTCTTAGACATCCTTATATAATAATTCACTAGGATGTTTGTCACGATGCAGTCATGCGCAGCAGAGACTACCCGCGTTCGGGCAATGAGGTAGTGCCAGCAGCCTCTTAACCCTTTGAGTGCCAGAGGGGTCCGCAACACATTGCAAAGCAATGCGTTGAGTACCCCTCGGGTACTGAAAGGGTTAACATTACCCGGCCCTTGGCCCGTGTACACAGGCTTTTACACTAGATTGATTCTAATGGGACTTGTAATTCTAGCAACCATACAGATGTTTTCCCCCCAAATTGTTTAACTTTTGCTTGTACATATACACCCTACTAATCTTAGAATAACAATATCACACTCACAGTAAAAAAAAGTCATAATTAAAGCATACAGATAAAAAGTACTTTCTTCATTTGATTTTCATAAACAGCAGCAGTTACCAGTAGCAGATTTTAATACAACCAGTGAATTGCTACTTCTGCCCAGATGCTCACATCAAAGGGTTAAATTCACATTCTATCTTTGCCGTTACATTGTTATGAAGTTTAATGTTTGTTTTTTTCCAAAGGCCACAAAAACATAAAAGGTTCTTGTTCTTGTAACACATCTGGCAAGCTCCAATTATACATTTTCATCGGCTGAGCTGATACACTTTGATGGTCGGGAAGATTTGTAGAACTTCTTTGTTTAGAGTACAGAAACAGAAAGCAATTTGAGCTATTCCCACATGGTTGCTGTGTAGATATGAGCAGTCCTTAATAACATCAATGACTCTTGTTTTTGCTGTTTTTTTATCTTAGGATCAATGAATCCACAGGATTTTTTAAGGGAGGCACAGATAATGAAAAACCTCAGACATCCAAAACTTATCCAACTCTACGCAGTATGCACTTTGGAGGAGCCAGTATATATTATTACTGAACTCATGAGACATGGAAGTCTGCATTCGTATCTACAAAGTAAGCATCAAACCAAAGCCAATTTAATTTGCATGCTAATGTGCCACATTGAAAAGATGTTGAGTGTGAATGTATCCATTCTCTGCATAGTTCTAACTCCAGTAAATCTGATGTACTAAGGAGCATTGAGACAATTCTGGGGAAAACCAGCTGTACCGCTGTCTCAGTACACTAGCCTCAGTATGGCCTGTCTATCTATCTATCTGTCTATCTATCTATCTATCTATCTATCTATCTATCTATCTATCTGTCTGTCTGTCTGTCTGTCTGTCTGTCTGTCTGTCTGTCTGTCTGTCTGTCTATCTATCTGTCTGCCTATCTATCTATCTATCTATCTATTTATCTATCCATCTGTCTATTTCTCTGTCTGTCTATCTACCTAACCTTCTGCCACTAAATTAACTGCAGCTCGAATTTTCACATGCTAAATTAACTATGCTAGAGATCTTCCCTATCTGTCATTCCTTGCAAATGACTAATACCATGATATTTCACTGTCTGCACTTCGTGACACTCCTACAAAAAGAGTAATCTTTCTTTTGTTGTTCACTAAAACTCAGGCCAGTGTGTCACACTGACTGACCAGGGCAGACCATAAGAACAGTGGAGGAATACTAGACACAGAACTAAGAACCTGGTTTTTGAGTCTGGAAATGACAGATAGATGGTCAGACGTTTCAGTGTGTAGAAGTTGTAAACAGGATACTAGACTGGTATACTGAGGCAGGGTTGGCAAGGTAGCAGACACATTAATATATACTTATATGCATTAGTTGTATTGGAAATGACTAATCATCTCACCAGCAGATGAAGCTAGCAAGCATTTTTGACTAAGCAATGTAGAATATGGCAGAACAGGTTGAAGATGCGTGTGAGTATCACTGACCAACTGGCTGAATAAAGAACCAAACACTGCTTGGGGGAGGGGGTAACAACTGGAGGCTGCAGTTGGATAGTGTGCCAGAGTAACAGGGCAGAGTGTTGTGGTGATTGTTTAACAAACCTAGGTTTGTAGTGAGAGTAAGGTTTTATGTTTAAGTAGGTGGCAAACTGAAACAGTGGTCAATAACAACACAATGATTCCATACAATTGCAGTCATGATAAGAGTTATATAACAAGGCAAAGGTTCTAGGTTCTAGGAAAAGAGTGGAACTCATATAACAAGGGAAGGTTGGTACACAGGAGGCAAAAGGATACAAGGCTTAGGAATGTTAGTCAGTGTAAACACTTTACATATGCACTTGAGGTGCTCATACACCAGCTTGAAATATTGCAAGAAGAGTGCCCAGGTGAGCTGACATAACTGTAAGTAAAAGCAACACAGGACTTGGAGGACAGGTTTCTCACACAGACCACATTGAGCTAGTGATTTGTGTGGGACAATGTTAACAGGGGACATAGTCCAATTTGAACCATAAGCAGAACCATTAGAACCCATTCATAACATCCTGTCTATTTTGGTTCTGCTTCTGAGAACCTTGCACCCTTGATATCTTCTTTGTGGCATTCTCTACCCACCACTTGCCTAAAGCTCACTGAGGTGACCTTTATTGATACTGTTCTACGGCTGCACCCTACTGCAATCTAGTTTCTGCTTTCATTTTTTTTCAGACTACTGTAAATTTATGAAGAGAACACATTTTTATTTTTGTTATTTAAAAATGTTTTTTGTTATAAATTCTGCAGCTTGTCCTGCCTCACCTCTCTTTTTTCTCAGCAGGGTATTTCTTACATGCCATTAACCCCTTAAATTCCAGAGAGGTCTTGAACGTATTGCAAAAAAATACATTAGCGAACTCTCTAACATTCAAAGAGTTCATGTAATGAACAATTATGACTGTAAAAGCCATTGCAGTATCTAAACCAAGTCATTACTAACTTTTAGAAAGATCTGATTTCCATTAAATAAAAAACGGCACTGAGAAAAAGAATGTTCTTTACTGAGAAACCCCATTAATTATATCACCATTATCAGATTTCAGAGTTTAGCCATCAAAAAGTAAGCAGTAAAAGTCCTTTACCTTGAAAAATGTGGATACATTTGTTCTTGGCTAAAGTCTTATTACTTTGTATCAGGCAATGTTGTGAAATATTGCAGTTTCGGGAAAGAAAAGTGAGTACAATGTTATGTATCACCTTGGCAAAAACTAAACCTCTTCTGCTAATAGCACAATTCCAGTTACTCAGAACTCAAAATAGTTCATTATTCACAATAGTAATAAAAAACAACTGATTGCTTGTCATGGAGAACTTCTTGGTGTCTGTGAGTTTTAGACTGGGCACATTCTGGTGTAAAGAATTATTGGAGCACACAATCTGATGTTATATGAATAAAATACCCTTATGTAGACAGGCAATCAGGTCAGCTCCTTGGTTCAAGTTGTGTGAGGAATATATTGCCTATATCCCATATAAACTTGATGTTTCTGTGTGACTTCCTTGTGGTGCTCATGCAATATTCAACTCTAAGCACTGTGGATTGAGTCTGATCAGTATAAACTAGCTCTACAGCTAGGATTATGATTTTTATTAAACAACCGTTTGAGTGCTAGCGATGTATCCAGTACATTGCTCAATGTGCTGGATACCTCTCTTGCACTCTAAAGATCCATGAGACCGTATCCAAAAATAAATAAATCTAAAAACATTGTAGGGAATCAGCTTTTTGATATGCAAATTGTGGCCTAGATGCCAGGTGATAAACTTATCAATGGTTTAATCTACAAATACCTCCATATGCTTCAATGGAAATCTGTTAGATAAAACTAGTTGATAACACTTATCAATTGCAATATAATCTAGGCCAATATGTGGAATTAAATCTATCAGGTAGAGAGGCTGACCTTTCCTGATCATGGAGTCATATTCCAAGTAACCACTTTTAGCCTGAGGCATACTCAGCCTACGATTGACTATGTTAAATTACAAGCATTTCTCAGCCCTCTGGAACTCATAATATTTCCATTTACATATCTTATCTCCCATTATCCTAGAGGCTGTTGAATTAAGGTAGGGAGTCAGGACACCCAAGCCTTCTGGCACTGGTTGAGTGTCATTAACCCTCATCTACGTTGCCCTATTATTTCTACTTATTTAATTATCTCCTCTCAGGGAGTAGGGGTATCCTTAAGCCCATCTCCTCAACAAATCATACATATTTATCAGTTTTTGGGTTAGAAGACACCATATCAATTTTAATCTTCTATATCAGTTTTAATTGGTGGAGGACGGAGAAGGTGTCCTTAGAGCTAACCCCTAAGGTCTTAGAATTGAGGGATCAGGAGGCCTTTCCTGGATGATGTGTGCCCATTTCTATTTGTTTATCATAGACTGAGATAATGAAGGGGTCACAATGATAATGTCAGTGTTATTGCCAGGGACATATGCAACTATTTCATTGTGGAGCGTTGTAGTGGTCTAAGACTTGAAAACACTGTGCCTGAACACACTTGGTACAGGGTATGGGGAGGTCAGTGGTACGCCCCCAGCATACAGGGAATACATACATAAAACAAAACAAAAGGATGAGCATTCTTGGGTAAACCTTCATAGGGAACCCATAAACATTACCAAACCTTCTATCAGTTTAAAGTGGATGTGTCACCTATGGACAACATCCCCATAATAGTTAGATTATATATCACAAACAATGAAAAGGTATTTATTTTTTTATTTCAAGCTTGCTGTTGTATAAACTTAACTTATAAAGTCTAGGCTTCAGCTACTTCCGTGTAGCCTGCGGTTCACTGCTGTTAAACCACAGCCCGACGCTCTGCCTCTTCTCTCCTCCGATGACGGCAGCTTCTTTCTGTAAGCTGGAGCAATCTCATTGGCAGAGATCGATATCTAGCCAATGAAAGCACTCCTGCTTACAGACAGACGCCGCCATCATCGGAGCAGGGAGGAGAGCAGAGGCAGAGCGTTGGGCTGCAGTCTATGCAGAAGAAGCTGCAGCCCAGACTTTATAAGTTAAGTTTATACAACATCAAAGCTTGAAATAAAAAAATAAATACCCTTTTCGTTGTTTGTGATATATAACCTAACTATTATGGGGATGTTGTCCATAAGTGACGCATCCACTTTAAATGGGTCTTTTAATTCTTTGAGTGCTAGAGGAGCCTCCTATTTAACAAAATACAATTCGAAGTTAGAGACCTCTAACATTCAAGGGCTTAGAAGCCCAGTGTAATCAGTGGGACTGTTTGCTTGGTCCATGTGATATAGCAGGTTTGCTCTAGAATTGCTTTTGTTCAACAAGACCTGCAGTGCAGGCACGTGTGTAGGTAGTCCTATCACATGAGTGATTCCATATATGCTGCTTTTATAGCATATTTCTCTGCCTAGTGTATACTCACATACAGTGGCAGATCTAGTGAATGGAGGCCCTGGTGCAAAATCATTTTTGGGCCTACAATTAACAGTAAACTACTGCATAATCCTAAACTTTTTCTATATTTAGCAGAAAGAGGTTCCTAAAGTTGGCTGGGCCCCATTAGATTGCACCTTCTACACCAATGGTAGTTCAGATTCTGTTGCCATATTCTACACAGGCAAATATATACAGCCATTGATAATTGAAGGGATTTAAGAATGCTGCATATGATCATTGTATAATGGTGAAGAGCAGAGTTTCACATATGCTGCTATGACCATTCATATTAAATAGCCCCTTGCTATCAAATGCTGAAACCACTGCTATGTAGGGTGGTGTTTTGGCTGGTTTATAAAGGGATTGTAACATTTCAAAATGAAAGCAGCTCCAATTAATCTTCATAGTATTTGGGCCATGGAAAGTGTTATTTCAATACTGTCAGAGTTGTAGTTCAAGAATAATTGAATGATAAACTATCCCCCTCTCGCCCCTTTTACTGATGTCACACTGCTCCCCTCAGAACAGAAGTGTGGTGTCCAGATGGCTTGCAGAGAGGACAATCTTCAATTAGCATAACTGAAAAACCTGTCAAGTGGGGCAGGGTTTTCATTGTTCTCACAGTAAGAAGATTGTCCCTTGCTGTGAGCTGTCTGGTCTTAAAACCAGATTCCACATCTGAGGGGAGGTGGCTTACACTAGGTAAAAGTGGCGGGAGGGGGATACTTTATCACTCAATTACTCTTGAACTGCAACTCTGAAATAACACTCTCCAAGGGCCAAATACTATGAAGATTAATTGTAGCTGCTTTTATTTTGAAACATTACTATCCCTTTAAGGCACAGTGCTGTTATAACAATGCTGGCAAAACAATCCTAAGCACAAAGCAGCTACAAATACTCTGCACATTATGGACTTTATATTCAGAAGAAAGAGGAGCAATTCAGGAGAAAATCAGAGTACAGGAGAAATAAAATAATTCTTATAAATTGAAATGGGTGGTTTAACCCCTCAGATTCTAGATATGTCTCCAATGCATTGCTTTGCAATGCAATAGAGTCATTCCTAGAATTGAGGAGTTTAAGCCCTTTTAAATGAATGTGCATTTCCAAATTTCCATTTCCTGTATATGGTACTATTGGTGTGTTCAAAAACTACACCTCTTTAGCTTGTGTGAATATGACCCTAAGTCTGCACATGTGGACAGTGTAAAATATATTTAGTTCAACAGCAGTGATGTATTTAGGCTTTCTGATGCCCTAGACCCAACCAAGTATATGTGGCCCCATTTGAAAACACTTTGTCATACCCTCAGTTTTCCTGGCCCCTTACCTTAAAGATACAGAAGCACATTTTTTAAAATGGTTCATTTTGTTAAGAAAATGGGTATAGTTACAGAGCGGCAAAGCCACTCAGTCTGCCACCCTAGTCCTAAATACTTCACTGCTCAACAAAAAGAAATGTAAATTGTGAAATTGGCAGAACTGTGGTTTCACATAGTCAAATATTATAATCATTCCTAACAATTTTACATCAATTGTGGTTTGTTTTACAGATGACAATGGTGCAACTATTAAAATACCTCAGCAGGTGGACATGGCTGCACAAGTAGCTTCAGGAATGGCTTATCTGGAGACTCAAAACTATATCCACAGAGATTTGGCTGCCAGAAATGTACTTGTTGGAGAAAATAGTGTTTACAAAGTGGCTGATTTTGGACTTGCCAGGGTGTTTGAGGTACAACTGGGGAGAACACAAAATCTTTTTAAACGTGGAAATTTGATTAAATTTGACTAGATAGAAGGTACAGAAACATGGAGGTGGAGGGAAGGGAACCTGGGGCTATATCCAATCCACCATAAACAACATATGAAAATACAAAATCTTAATGAAACCTTGGATGATAAAGTCTAGGGACAGATTATGCAGCAAGCAACTGCCTAGAGCTCCCAGTTTGTGGGGGGCACTTCAGTTGCGGTCTGCTGTCCATTCCCACATGCTTAGTATGTGTGTACTCAGAGCAATCCCATGGGCTCCTCAGCATGTACATGCTTCTGTTTTATTGTGTCCACTTTAACTGCCAGTATGTATAAGCTTTTACTGGCTATAATTTAACCCCTTGGATGCTATCGAGGTCTACAAAACATTGCTCAGCAATATGTTGGAGTTTTCTTTAGCAACTGAGTGGTTAAGAACCTTTTTATGCTTGTAGAATTCTTCTGTGCCAGGCAACAGTGGATGGTAGTAGTTAATGGGTCATGTAAGGAGAGATTATGTGGCCATTAGTGTGGCTAAGGGTATCTAAGATGCCTTGCGAATGGGAACCAGAGATGTAAAGGCATCTCTAATGTAGGGTGACCAGACCTCACCTTTAACCGGGGACGCATATGAAAAATGCACACTGCAGGGCTGCTTTGATTTTGGTGTACTCCTGAAATATGCCTATTTCCTATGGGTCCCCGGTTAAAGGTGAGGTCTGGTCAGCCTACTCTAATGTAGTGCTTCACAATGCAACAAAGATGTCTTTAGTATCTGAGGAATTAAATAGACATGTTCACATCACTGAAATGGAAACGAGAAGAGACAGCAAGGAACATTTTATTTTCAATGAGAATACTGAGCTGTCTTAATGTTGTTGGTAGAATTATATCTATATCATTCCTTGCTTTCTTGCTGAGCAAAGCAAGGCTTCCCCCACTGCTCATTTGAAACTGTAGGCTATTATCACATTCTGCAGAGAACTGTAGCCCATGGCTCTATATTTTACTAGGAATGCAACAGAACAGCTGTCTGGACTCAACAGTAGGTGAACTGTGTGGACACCAGGTGACTCTGTTAATGTAAAAAAACAACAGCAGTTTTGGAACAAAGCATCTATCAGCAGTGGGAATACCTTTTGTTTTACATGGTAGGAAAAGCCCTACAATATTTTTGTCATCATAAAAGTCTACTACTCCTTTAAGGGTTTTCCATGTCTATATATATATAAAAAAAAACAAAAGTACTTCCACTGCTGAGAGATGCATATTTCCTGAGTTATTAAAGTTTAAACTCCTTTTTTTCCACATTAACAGTGCCGTCTAGTGGTCAGATTCAAATCATTTTTTTCTGTTACATTTTCTGGGAGAGATAAGACACTGGCAAACAGTTCTCCACAGAATGTGATGGGGACTGCCAAGTCATGCTGTCAGTATGAACTTTTAGGAAGTAATTACACTCTAATTCACTTCCTGTTAATGTGTTATAATTGTTGGATAAAATAACTGACAGCAATGGTAAGGTCTTTATTTTACTCAGTAGGAAAAGCCCTATAGCATATAGGTTTTCATAAAAAAGCTTACTTCACTTTTAACCCCTCCAATGCATTGCGAGGTAATGTGTTGGAGACCATTTAGCACTGAAGTGGTTAAAAAGCCCCAGTTAAATCAATAGGAATTTGGGGAATTTTTATTTATCCTCTATGTTGCCGTTGGTTGGCCCCAGAATTACCCCATTTTATCTTTACACATAAGACTCTCTAATTTGAATCTCTCTTTCTTTTTAACTAACAAGGATGATGATGTTTACGAGGCAAGGAGTGAAACAAAACTTCCTCTGAAATGGACAGCACCTGAAGCCATCAGATACAACAAGTTCACCGTTAAATCTGATGTCTGGTCATTTGGCATTCTTATCTTTGAAATAGTTACATTTGGGAAAATGCCTTACCCTGGTAAGTTAATGGTTTGTAATTTAAACGTTTCTTTGAAAGTTTAACTTTCTATCTCCTAAAGGGACATAATCACCTAAAATGAAAAAGGCTGAGATCCATTAATCTATTATTTACTCCTAGACCGTATTTTTGTTTGTTTCATTGCCCTTATCACTGGTACAGACAAAAAGGGGTCAATGGTCACGCACAGCTGCCTCTAGATGAATTGGAAAATCATGTTTATAATAAGCTAGTGTAAAAGCCTGTGTACACGGGCCAAGGTCTGGGTGATGTCAACCCTTTGAGTGCCACAGTGCAAAGCAATGTGTTGCGTACCCCTCTGGCACTCAGAGGGTTAAGAGGTGAGTCCTGCTGTCCGTTAAGAGGCCGGTCTTGCTGTGCGCCTAAGTGGCGGCGAACACAATTCAATGATGCGCTGTAGCAACTGCCCGAACGCACAGAATGCTCCCAGCATTCTGTGCATTCAGGCAGTCTCTATTGCTCATGACTGCATCAGACAAACATCCTAGCGTTTTATTATACAGGATATTTGAAGAGTAGGCCCCCTTAAACTACATAGAGAGACTGCTATCAAAAGAGTCTATTAAATTTACATTCACTTTGTAGGAGGCATAATGCTTGAGGTCACTTAGCTGATAGGCAGGTGCTTGGGGTGCACCATATCTTTCTCAGAGATCCCATAACCCTCTCAATGTAATGCAAGCTCCAGTCAATGGCTGCTTGAAAACACCAGCATGATGATACATCCTATTCTATAATATAAAAGGCCAGATGTATGTTTGTCTGATGCAGTCATGCGCAGTAGAGACTGCCCGAACGCACAGAATGCTGGGCCTGTTTACATGAGCTTTTACACTTGTAATTACAGTAGAGGTGGGATAATTGCATGTTTCATTTTGACTCTGCTTGGTCTAACAATTAACTTTCTCAACCAAAAGCCTAGATTTATCATAGAGGGCTGGATAACATTGAAGGTGGTAAGTGCTATCAGTAGTTTTATTTTACAAATTCCTATTATTGTCTTTGGGGAAATTTGGAGACAAAGTCAGACGTGTAACAGAATCCAACCCATATTGTAAAAATGTTACAATGAGTGACTACTGCCTATATTACTCTATGGACATGTTATGAACACAATGTTACAGGCAATTTATTATGGTTTATTTATTTTATTATGTTCACAAGAAAAGTGGAGGAATTATGGTGCAAGCAAACTGTATTATAGGGGAGAATTTAAAATTCCCATTGATTTAAATGGGGATTTAAACCCTTTAACCCTTTGAGTGCCAGAAGGGTACGCAACGCATTGCCCTCTGGAACTCAAATCGTTAAACGTTAGAGAGGTCTCCAGCACACTGCAAAGCAATGCATTGGGACCTCTGTAGCATTTAAGGGGTTAATACCTCCATATAAATCAATAGGACTTTTTGGAATTGTTATTTTCCCCCTATAGTACGATTGGTCGGACCCAGAATTCCCCCAATTTTCTTTCCAGAATACTGGATCATATTTATAAAAGCAAACTGGAATACTCTAAATGTACCATGGGGAAAAATAAAAATGCCTAAATTACCATGCATTGAAAAGAACTCTTTAACCCCTTGAATGCCAAATAGGTCTCCAATACATTGCTTCACAGTGCATTGGAGACTTGTCTATCACCCATTGGGGTTAAAATCCCAGTTTAATTTAAAATGAATATTTATTTGTGCCCTATGCTGCAGGTGATTTATTCCATGATAACTTGTTTGCTAACTGGGGTTATTCTAAAGCAAACCAAATGCAAGGGACAAATAAATGCTCCTTTTACGTTAAATGGGGATTTTAACTCCTTGAATGCTAGATAAGTCTCCAATGCAGCATTATTATTATTATTTATTTATATAGCGCCAACTAATTCCGCAGCGTTGTACAATTGGATTGCATTGCATTGCTTTCTAGAATTCAAGGGGTTAATAAGTGCTAGACAATTGCTGGACAATTGCCTGGGCATTTAGGAATTTTTATTGGTTTATGGTGCAGTTGGTTTATTCCAGAATAACTCCAGAGATTTATAAAAAGTGTTCTTGTTCAGTTTTGTGAATGGATCCTTAAAGGGATAGTAATGTTTCATAATAAAAGCAGCTCTTCATAGTATTTGGGCCATGTAGAGTGTTATTTCAATTCTGTCAGAGTTGTAGTTCAAGATTAATTGAATGATGAAGTGTCCTTCTCCCGCCCATTTTACTGACGTAACACTGTTCAACTCAGAGCAGCAGGGTGGTGTCCAGATGGCTTACAGAGAACGACAATCTTCAATTAGCATAACGGAAAAACCTGTCAAGGGGGACAGAGCTTTCATTGTTCTCAAGGTAAGAAGATTGTCCCCTGCTGTGAGCTGTCTGGTGTGTGGACCAGATTCCACATCTGAGGGGAGGTGGTTTACACTAGGTAAAAGTGGTGGGAGGGGGATACTTTATCATTCAATTACTCTTGAACTACAACTCTGACAGTATTGAAATAACACTCTCTATGTCTCAAAATGCTGTTTTTTGTGAAACATTACTATCCCTTTAAAGTGTCCTTCTTCCTTACTTTGAGTGTTGGCATTTATAAAGAATTCTAGTTACATTTATACATGTGGTGACCGTAAAGAATAAGAAAATGTCAGGCATGGCCTTAAATATTTGGAGAAAATTCTATTGCACAAACAGCAACACTTCTTTATAAATATGCTGCATAACTTTTTACAAACTTGCTTACATTTTATAAAAACGTACTACACGGCGTTATGTCTTCCATAACTGTCCTTAATTCTTTTATAACTACCTGGGATAATCTTACAGCCATTTTAACACTTTTTTTTATATTATCTCCAGTTTTATAAATCTTCCCCACTGTTCCATAGACCAGGGGGGTCCTCAAGAGCTACTAAGAGTCCATCATTTAATGATGTTCTTGTTTGAACAAAGGGGAGCCAATCAAAATGAAATAACCACTGATTAGCTCACTAGCGCTAAATCAGGGAAATCCTTAAATCAATAATAGAATGGTTTCAGTTAAAGCAAAACAAAAGGAATGTTCACTTATAATGCTCATCTGCATTGATGGAATAAAAAAAAACTTAACAATACAAGTCAAGAAAAATCATGACATTCCATTAAATTCATTTAATGGAAATTATTCATCTATTAATAAAACAAAAGATGTATGTCCAAGCAAACTGCTGTAAATTTCAGTTTCATTTCAAACTCTTTAATAAGAAACCCAGCATGCAGAGAGCAATTACAAATATAGTTTACCTGCAGTCTCATCAGTGGAGCAATTTCATGTTTTTTAATTGCCGATCAAGGCTTCTTTGTGTTAACACAAGAGACAAGGTCACTGTGTAGTTAAAAGAATCCAACTGAGCAAGTTGATGTAAAGGATTTTGCTATGCAAATTGTAAAATTGCATGGATTATGTCTAATTCTTTTTTTACTTTGTAGGTATAACAGGAAAACAGGCACTAGAGAAGCTGGAGCAAGGATATAGGATCCCAAAACCACTTAACTGTCCTTTGGACTTGTATAACATTATGCTGGAATGCTGGAATGCTAAACCAGAGGAAAGACCAACATTTGAAACATTACAGTGGAGGCTGGAGGATTTTTTTGAAACAGAATCTTCATCTTATCTTGATGCATCTGCATTTGGAAGATGAACTCTGGGGCAGAAAACGAGCAAGAAATCCTTTGAGAACGTAATTACTTATCTCTTTTGTCACTGGCAAACTTGGCGTGGAATGTCAAAGAAACAGAGGTCATAATTATGCATCAGGCCACTGTAACTGTGAAGGACAATAACCATCAATGCCATTTCAACACACTATTGAAATGATACACCACTACCTTAAAATGAAATAGGAGTTGTCATTATAACATTTGTTTCATGATTTTCAGTGACTTATATGAGCACAGTAGCACTTTTGTATAGCATAAATAACAATGAAAGATAAATCAGAAACCTAGAGCTAGCACGTTTCCATGTTCTATGAAGCAGTGCAGATTACAAAGCAAACTAATATTAAACAAGGATGTAATTCAATGTAAACAACATATGTCCTTGATGTCCTCTATCAGTAGTCAAGATCTTGGGGAACCTAAATATTTTGCTTATTTCTTTGAGTACCAGAGAAATCTACAGCACATTCCTTTGCAATACATTGCACATTTCTCTGGATCTCAATGGGTTATGCGTGTTGAAAATAAAATAGTGGTGATATGTACATAAAGCAATGAAGTTTTAAAGTGACAGAGCCCATAAAAAAAGACAGTGCCTCCTTGTACAAATCTGAGGTTAGTGTATCTTCAAGTTTAGGCTTAGTTCAAGTGGGCATTTTGAATGAGTTGTATTGTATCACAATTCAAGTAACTATGTCAAACCTACCTCAATTGCTGCTGGGTCCTGACTGCATCACTTGGGAGATTGACAGTGGTGAAGCTAATGGCCGTCCCAAAGAGGTGTCAGCCAAATGTTATTGGTTGATACCCACATTGACAGGCTACTTATTGGATTGATACAGTGAGCAATGCAGCAATCCAGTCATCCTTGTAAATGCTGCATTGTGTACACATAAGCTAAAAAGGTGCTGAAATGTTCCTGTATTCTTCAGTGAACAGAAAAAGTTCAGAAAGTGGTATCCGGGCAGCATGGCTCATGGCACGATTGCCTGTTCGCCCAATCCACAGCAATTAGGAATATTTTGTTGCATTCAATGCAGCATAGAAAATGTTTCACTGAAACTGTGTGAACTAGGCCCAAGGGAAGAAACTAAAAGAGGTCTCTGTTTGTATTTTTGTCTTCACTGCTATATAGAATACTAACAGTTTCTGGTACGCTGTCCACACCTCCCTGGAGCAGTAGAGGGGCAGACTGCAGCCACAACCAGTGAATCACTGAGGGGCAGTGATTTTGACAGGAGTGCCCAGGGGAGAGAAGCACACCTGTCATAATCTCTGCAGACTCACCTCCATAGACATCCAGCCGATTCCCATGGGCAAAGCGGTGCAGCATTCGCTAGTATACACATAAATCTGCACAATCTGTTTAATAAGCATATTGTTTTTCTGTGGCAACCGTGGAGAGAGTACTTACTCTAAAAGTTTTTAACTACTGAGATGTCACCTCCTGAAATCTCACCCAGCTCTCTCACCTATGGCGCTCCTATATATTTCCTTTACTTTGTTTGTCTTTGGGTATCAGCTGAAGGTTTAAAGGAATAGTCAGGAGAAGGTGGGATTGGTTGAATATAGCAGACCAGTTGATATTCAGAGAAAGAAGTCAAATCAGAAATGAACTCTGACGGGCTACTAAGGAGTATATAGCATAAGCTGTATTAATAAGATTTTTTTTTTATATTGGCACTACCCCCTTTAAAATAGTGCTCCGTTTTAAGCTGCAATGTACAAAGCATCTGGAGGCGCTTTGTACACTGAGAAAATATATGCAGCAGAATTGTCCAACCCCTTGAAGGCTGCAGAGAATTCTGCTACCAAAAATGGTCATTGTTCATTAATTATACATCAGGGGAGTGGGGAGACTAAGGGCTTTCCCACAAGAGCCAGGTTTAAAGCAGCCTAAATTCATCATACCTTAAGGGAAAGTGGTACCATTACATTCCCCAAGCAAGCAATAAGACCAGGAGCTGTAAAGGGCAATAATTACATTTTGCTAAGATTACCTATAACATACGGGATCAGACTTAGTATAAAATCATTGGGCTTCTTTGTGCAGCCCCAAACACCTCATATAAGGGGATAACTGACCACTTCAGCTGGAGCACAACATGGATGTCCATGGCTCTCAGCCACACACTCCTGGGATGCATCTGTAATGGACATTAACCTTCTGTGCCTGGCTTTCAAGCCCAACACAAGAGCTCTATGACTATGGGGACCTATCTGATGATAGTTGCCATTTAAGACCCAGGGTTTTATCTCTCCAGTTCTTAGCAATTCCAATGATGTACATCATGCTGTCACTAGATTTCTTGGCCTGTAGCAATGTCCAGTAGTGTTGGCAGTGAACTGGTTCTGCTAGGTAAAGGGTGGTGGGTTAAAATTAATGACCCATAAGTACAAATTTACAAGTATAGCAATTCTAGAGAAACCAACCAAGGAAATATATTCCCATTGTTTTAAATGGGATATTTAACTCTTCAGTGCTAAATATGTCAACAAATACATTGTGTCACAAAGTGGTTTAAATTATTGGGAAATTTTGGAATATAATATTTCCCACATATGGGGCATTTGGTATACTCCAGAACTGCTTATATTTTGCTTTCTACATAAGACTCCAAGACTCTATCATAGCTGGCCTAACTGGTAGGAAAAAGAAGCATAGTAGGCTGCTTGAGGATATCTGTTGAGCAGTGAATAGGTTCCTGTCTTTTGGCATTACTTAAATCCTTTATCTCCTGCTAGCACTATGCACTTAATTCTTGGTGAATATCAGTAAACATTAAGCTGGGGAATCAATACTTGCCTTAGAACACACTATTAGATCATCATGATGTGAAGGTTCTTTCTTGACTCTGCAGCATATTAAACTAGACCCCTTCATGTGAACTGAACTTGACTGGCAATCATGGTGATGAAACACCTTCCTTATCCTCTGATGCTATGGAATTTTCATTATTGGTGGTTGTGTTCAATGTAGACCTTACATGGTACTGAGTATGTATAATGATAGTTCAATGTTGTGATGAGAAATTAGGCAGAGATATGTATAATTATGTCATCCTTTTGTAATAAATATGTATATTTATTTAATGTAGATATTAACCACTTGGTTGCTAGAGAGGTATCAGATACATTCATTTAGATACATTGGGGATCTCTCTAGCACCTATAAGATTACTTAAAGGAGAACTAATACTTCCTAAAAATAAGCTCCCCCTTGCCTTTTTATGTCCATAAAATCCTAATAACATCTATGGATTTTACCCTTGTTCTTTTGCTCAAGAAATAACATTTTCATTCAGTTATGTCCATGGTGGCAGACATGACAGTTGGTAGTTTTTTCAAATTGGAGGAGGCTGAGTACATCAACATACTATGTTATATCGCATACTCCCTGGTCCTTAAAGGGTTAAAATTGCAACATGCAGAGGGCAGCATTTAAAGGAGCAGTAAACTGTTTTTTTATGAAAACACATATTTTTTTCCTGCTGAATAAAACTCCCACCGCTGTCAGATGTTTTATTCAAAATTTATAGCAGTTCAAATAATCAGGAAGAGAATTTACTGTGTTTACTTCCTGATAGTTCTAACTGACAGGAAGTTACTGGCAGTTTCTATCACACTCTATAGAGAACTGTATTTCTCTGACTTTCTTCTCCATTAGAATCTAACAGAAAAACTAATTAGAATTTGACCACTAGAGGGCACTGCTGATGTAAAAAAAACAAAACATGGGTTTAAACTGTAATAACTCTGGAAATATAAATCTCTCTGCAGTGGGAGTACCCTTATTTTACTCAATATGAAAATCCCTACAATATATATTTTTTCATAAAAAAAGTTTACTGCTCCTTTAAGATTATGATGTGCAGTGAGCAGAGACTGAGGTCCACTGGTTCTGCTAGCAACTACCATTTCTGCCTCTTGGACCATTAGGATTTTATGGTTTTAATGAAGTAAGTGAGATGTTATTATTATTAGGACGTGTTATATATGCGTGCGTGCGTGCGTGCATGTGTGTTTCTACTGTTGCACAGCAGGCCTGTGCTGCTCTATTCTATTCTATGCTTAGTGAATATTTTACTTTAAAATGGAACTATATCTTAAATAAGTGCCTTACAGATTATTTTACCTATGTATGCGTCCTTTATATAACAGTCCTTTATATTAATTTCCTTTTTGCATTATATCTGCCATTCTCTGTTGAAGTCTACCTGTAGGTTACACCTACTCACAATGATTAGGCTACAATAGGCCAGAATGGCTCATAAGGGTCACTATTTTTTATCAGACTATTAACTGAAACATTAACAGTTTACTATAAGAGAGGTCAAATAAACAGAAATAAACTATATAGATGTACCTGATTGCTGTGTGAAGGACACTTACCTAAGTAAATCACTCTGTTAAACTGGGTTATAATTCTTCATTAACTCTTGAAATGCCAGACGGTTGAGCAACACATTGCAAAGCAATGCTTTGTCCTCTCCTCTGGGACTCAGTTGGTTAAATGAACAGATTTTTGTTGTTATTTTTTTATTAATACAACTCACATTTCTTATGCTGAACATGATACACTTATCTTGCATGTCAGAGTGTATCTTTTTTTCCCTTCACACCTCATAACTATGGAAAACAGAAACATACAAAATTGTTTGAATTTTAAAATATAGTTGATTTGTTATGGAAAATGTCATGGTACATTAACCCTCTGAGAGCCAGATGGGGTGCAAAAAATATTTTTCAACAATTGGGTGAATGTACAAATCCGATTTACTAAGCTACTTATGCCAGATTTACTACAAAGCTTCCAGGGCTTGCTGGCATTAAAGTCCTACACTGGCAGACAGTGCCCACAAGTATTCACTACAGTATTCACTAAACACTGTACTGAACACCTTTAAGCACAGACACTGGTGTTAGAAGCTGACGCCAGTGGGACTGCAAGGAAACATCCTATAATATAAAACGCCAGATGTATGTTTATCCGATGCAGTCATGCGCAGCGGAGAGTGCCCGAACGCAGATGTTTGTCCGATGCAGTCCTGCTTAGTAAACACTGCATGAATGCACAGAATGCTGAGAGGTGTAGTTCTGCGGTTTTACGCACTTTGGCCCATGTACAAAGGTTTTTACTTTAGTTCGATATATTTGCCCCAGTGAATTCAACACCCCATTGGCACTCAGAGAGTTAAGATGTGGCTTGCTCTTCAGCAGCATTAGGCTATTAACCCCTTCTATTTTAGAGTTGTCCCCAAATGATTGCAAAACAATGTGTGGGAGATGTCTCTAGCATACAAGAGGTTAACCATGGGAGGAAAATGCAAATATGTGGGTAATACTGCTGATTTTCATTATGGGAGAATGTTAACTTCTGATTACTCAGAAAAACAATGCATTATTAGTACTTTATGTCTTTATGTGATCCTTTTTAATTTCCCGGTCTCTGAGAGGTATTTTCTTAGAAGTCTTAATTTATGACATTTTCTTCTTCTATTTGTATACTTTGTTTAATCTAAATGTAGAGCAAATGTATCAAGTGCAATGTAATGCTCTTTTCCCTTGTTATCTGAATGATTACAATTTGTACAGTAAAAGTTAGGAATGTAATCTGATGAAATGTATACCAATTTAAAGGGAAACTATGCCATAAGAATCACTGGTTCTTAATTTCTTTATCAGAAAAACTTAAAGTAGCTAGATGATAGCTACTCAAACATCTGTCAGTTATGTCTATTTATTATTTTCTTTGCATTTGATTCATTTTATAGCCCACTGCTAATTGTTTAAGATTACAATATAATAAAGATAAGTAACATTTATGAGCCTTTGTAGTAGTTTCCCTTTATCTATCTCAGTGATGCTGATGAACTAAGAACTGGGACATTTCTGGGGAAAACCATGTTTACTAAAGGAGAAAAATAAAAATACCCATAAGGCTTTCAACTAAGAGAAAATATATAATGTGGGGAATGGAGGAATAGAGGTTGTGCAGTTACTTGAACTGCATGAGATAAAATAAACAGTTGAGGATGAGTCTCTGTCATGTCCACTACACACCTTTCAATGCAAAGCCCACTTGACAGCCCCACTGATGACTATTTTGTGCATGTGCAGAAGGCATGACTATTTTGACATCTGCATAATACAGTGTCCTCCTATCCAGCAGTAAGGAACAGTTCAGCATTGCTGAAGAGCTGTCAGCTCGGCTCACCAGTCTGATTTGCTTCACTGTAGTTGTAGACATTTTTTTTTAACTGTGTAAAAATGGTAGGTGAGCACTAGAATATGGTCACAGTTTAGTGAAATACAAAGCAATAAGAGTAAAATATGTGATAAGCAAAATCTGAAGGAAATATAGAGTCCTGTAACCAATAATTGGAAAAAATGACTCACAATTCAGTGAAACCATGGTTAAGTGGACAATATCTGTGTTATTCACTCCCAGTGAAGTGGCTATAAAGCAGGTACATGAAAAGAGATTAAAAATACAATACATAGTGTGATCTGTGTATATAAACAAGTAAAACAAAATAAATGAATATGGTGTAAGGTCCCAATTTTTAAAGTGAATTACCTGATAGTAGTATGTATTGGAACAAAATCACAGTATATTTCTAAAGTAAGGATCTTTATGAAAGGACCCCACTTACTTGTAGAGGTGGGCGAAAGGTCTCCCCATGTTCCTGTGAGAAATTAAGCGAAAACTATGTTGTTGTTTTGCGGGAAAATCCGCTTTAATACCAGCAATTAAAATCTTCTAATTTTTCGCCTATTGGCCAAAATTCTAAGCCATTTTTACAGTGGCTAGAAAATTTCCACCCATTGAGTTACGTGTTTTTCCAGGAAGTGAAACAATAGAAGCAGCTACAGAGCGAGGTAGACGTTCTATGCTGTTCTGCTGTGATTTGGTTGGAAAATTGAGGCAGGAGAGGCATATGCTATCACTATGAGAAAGTCTGAAAACAATAAAAGGAGGAACTTGAAGGACCCTTATGTGTTCACTGAGTCTAAGGAGGAGGAGGAAGTGAGCACTACAGAACCAGTGCTGTCCAGTCCCCCTAAATCACCCCTAGGGATATTGAGGAAATTAATGTCAAGGGAGGAAGAAAGGTTTACTTTTAAAAGGTCACACGCTAAAGAGCGTGCAACCAAAATAAACATTAATGATGTCATCAGCATGAAAATGTCGACATAAGAATCTCGCACTGCATGACAGCGCGAGATTGTCATGTCAAGTAGTTGAAGGTCATATCCCAGTGAGTTCCTGACTGCCGGTCTTCACACTGCAGCACACACACCTCAAGGTAACGGAGGGAGAGAGAGATAAAGGCAGAGCACAGAACATGGAAGAACGGAGGGAGAAACAGTGCATGAAGAGGGGAGAGAGAATGCAAGGGACACACAACTGAGATTGACTCTTTTAGTACCAGATGGTTGCGCAAGACATAGCAATGGGTAGCACACCCCTCTGGCACTCAAAGGGCTAATCTTACTTGTGTGTCCCTTGCATTCTGTCTCCCCTATTCACGCACTGTTTCTCCCTCCATGTCCTGTGTTCTGCCTTTCTTTCTCCCTCCGTTACCTTGAGGTACTACTTGAAGGTGGAGTGCCCTGTTGTTCACATTTGTAACCCTTTGACTGCCAGAGGGGTGCACAACACATTGCAGAGCAATGCGTTGCATAGCCGTCTGGCACTCAAAGGGTTAACTTCTATTAACATCTATTTGAGTATGAACTGTATTTTTCAGCCTTGGATACGACCATCAACTACTCAACATGAGAATTCCGCACTGTCATACAGTGCGAGATTCTCATGTCAACATTTTCATGCTGACGACATGGGTAATGTATCTTTTGTGGTACCCTTTAAAAGGATTCTGAAAGAAAAGGGTAGTAGTGAGAGCAGGACAGGTCAGCTGCCTGTGCCTGATGCCAGATGTGCTGCCCCTGCTGCCACTAGTACTGTGTCTGCTGTCAGGCGTGCTGCCCCTGCTACTGCTGCCACTAGTTCTGTGCCTGCTGTCAGACATGCTGTCCCTGCTGACACTAGTGCTGTGCCTTCTGTCAGACATGCTGCCCCTGCTGCTACCAGTGCTGTGCATTTTGCCAGTGCTGCCCCCACTGCCACCAGTGCTGTGCCTGCTGCCAGTGCTGAACCTGCTGCCACCAGTATTGTGCTTGCTGTCAGATTTGCTGTCCCTGCTTCCACCAGTATTGTGCCTGCTGCCAGTGCCAAACCTGCTGCCACCAGTACTGTGCCTGCTGTCAGACGTGCTGCCCCTGCTGCAACCAGTGCTGTACCTGCTGCCAGTGCTGAACCTGCTGCCACCAGTACTGTTCCTGCTGTCACATGTGCTGTCGCTGCTTCCACCAGTTCTGTGCCTGCTGCCAGTTCTGCCCCTGCTTCCAACAGTGATGTGCCTGCCGCCACAAGTACTGTGCCTGCTGTCAGATGTGCTGCCCCTGTGGCAAACAGTGCTCTGCCTGCTGCCAGTGATGAACCTGCTGCTACCAGTAATGTACCTATTGTCAGACTTGCTTTTCCTGCTGCCACCAGTGCTGTGCCTGCTGCCAGAGCTGAACCTGCTGCCACCAGTGTTGAACCTGCTGCTAGTGTGTCTTGTAATAGGAGGGGGGCAGGAGAAGATGATACCAAGTGTGACAGCAGGGGACCCTAAGTCACACATGCCATCCCCAAGCAGTCCCACCAGTGCTAGTACAACTACACAGCTTGTTAGTGTTAGGAGTGAAGGAGGGGGTACTCAGTATCCTCATATTACTAGTGACTGTGAGGGGGAAGACTCAGGGTCTGAACTTGGTGTTAGTAATAGTAATAAAGTAATGGTCGAGCAGCCGGTGGGACTAGTGTTAGGAGAAGCATTTGAAAGTGTCCGGACTAGCAGTCAAGGGAGCCCATACCATTCCTCTTGCCCTGGGAGTACCCTTCCATTCACGACAGTGTCCAGGTGGAAAATGATCCTGAAGAAGCCAGGACTGGTGGTAGATAGCAGGCACAGCAAAAATGCCACCACCACAATCACCAGGTGCACAGATCAGCTGCCTTTGCCTGCTGTTACTGCTGCCAGTCTGCCTTCTTCACGTCACCAAGAAATGGCAAGTGTGACATTAGGGGACCCTCTGTCACATTGCTTCTCACCACTTCAACAGTGAGATGTCTGTAATAGAGTAGCAGCACGTAGGGACTAGTGGTGGTGATGATGATGATGGTGGAGAAGCTGGGGTGGAAGAGACATTGATGGCCTTTTTAGCCCAAACTGAGAAGGAATGGAAGACGGATGAGGATGGGCATCACCACCAGCAACGGTAGTGAGATTTTGGAATTTGCAACTGCTCTAATTCCTGCTGCTGAGTTGCAAGGGCATCAGGATGATGAGGAGCAGGCTAGTGTGCCACAGACCACCGTGGACACAGTTGGAAATGGGTCAACAGGTGATGCAGGACTAAACAGGTTCCACTTGCCAGTAGCAGCAATACTCCTGGTCCTAGTTGTAGTGCTGAGGTAGTAGCAGCAACAGCAGCAACATCATCCTATGCCCCAGACAGTGAAGGGGAATGTGAAGGACAAGAAGAAAGAGGCCATTTTTCTCCACCTGTTCCCTATCCCTATCCCTGAAGTCATGGGTGTGGGACTATTTTTCTCTGGGGGCAGGCACAGTGCAGTCATTACCAACAGCATATGCACAATTTGTGACAAGTCAATGAGAAGATGTAAGCATTCCACTTACATGTTCTAGAGCTGGCCACGGATACCTGGTCAGCGGCTGGTCTCTAGTGTGGATCTTGCGGGGTTGCTGCGTTCTGCCTTGCTTTGAGAACCGGCATGCCCTGGTACTCATTTGGGCAACCGACCTCCTTACTGCTCCCCCTGGCGGCTCCTGCCATATCTGAAGAGTCGGGCGCGCGTCACAGAGATTCCCTGGTGACGTCGCAACCCAGCTCTTCTAAAGACACAGTAGCCTTTTGTGCTTCACTTCTCAGAGGTGGCGCAATCAGTATTTATACTGCCTGGACACCACTTCAGTTGCCCGTTCTTGGTGTTCCAGTGCAGTTGTTGTTTGGGCTCTGTGTATTAACTGGCTTGTCTGACTAACCGATCTGGTGCTGACCTGTGGCTCTGTCTGACTACCCGCTCTTTGTATGACCCTAGGCTTGTCCGACAACCAATCTGGTGCAGACCTGGGGCTCTGGCTGACTATCCACTCCGTGTATTACCTGGCTTGTCTGACTACCCAATCTGGTGCTGACCTGTGGCTCTGTCTGATTACCCGCTCCGTGTATGACCCTAGGCTAGTCTGATAACCAATCTGGTGCAGACCTGAGTCTCTGTATGACCCAGCTTGTCTGACCATCCCATCTGGTGCTGTCCCATGACTTTGTCTGGCTTTTCCTTTAAGTAGCTCCTCTTCAGTGGACACCCATCTGGAGCAGACCTGGGGCTCTGGTAGACTATCATCTGTACTGACTGCAGGCGTGAGTCAGTTATTTCTTCCTGCTAGACTGACTGCAGGCGTGAGTCAGTTATCCGTTCCTGCTAGACTGTCTGCAGATGTGAGTCAGTACCTACTTGTGTTCCTGGTCGAAGTTAGCCTGTTCCAGTTCCAGTTCGTGTTCTACAGAAGATCATCATTGGGTGATCCGGATCCTGTTCCAGTCCAAGTTCCAGCAGAGACTACCAGTGGGTTCGGCCTAGTCTCAGCAGTGAGGTCTATCCTAGGTGGCCTACTATTCCTGATAGTAGTGCTAGCTTATTTGCTGACCTACTGCCTATTCCTATTTGTCCTCTGTTATACCTTATTCTGTGTCTTGAATAAAGATTATTTTATACTATACGTTCTGACTCCTGAGTTATCTGGGTATCACGGTGCCCGTGATTGCTGCCTTTCTCTGTCAGTTACATGAAGGGGCTTTCCATTGGCTGCCTGCCTACAGCCCGCCCTGTATTGCCTATTTAGACTGAGCTTGGGCACCCTTTGGTTGCCCTTTCATGTTGTCTCTATGTCGCCTGCACCTGCATTGTGTTCCTGAGCTTCCTGGGCCGTGTTACCTCTTTGCTCTCCTGTGATCACCTGAGTTCCTGCCTGACAACTTCCTCAGTTCCAGCTTCCGTTCCTGATCCAGTTGGGGTTGCTGTTCCTGCTGCCGTTCCTGATCCGGTTGCCTGCCATGGTGATTCAGTTCCTGTCCTGATCGGCTGTGTTCCTGCTCCTGGATTGCCTGCAGAGTGTCTCTTTCTCCTCCTGTTGCTGGGGCGACATTTTCACTCTCTTGAATGTTACTCCATTACGCAGGTACTGGTTCGCTCCATCTACAACCGGCTGCTTGTTGCACCGGTAGAGGTCATGTTACTCCAGTACGCGGGTACTAGTTCGCTCCACATTAACCAGCTGCTTGCTCAGTCCTAAACAGCACTGGTAGAGATTGTGTCACTCCAGTACACGGGTACTGGTTCGCTCCACGTTAACCGGCCGCTTGTTCAGTCCTAAACAGCACTGGTAGAGATTGTGTTACTTTGTACGCGGGTACTGGTTCGCTCCACGTTAACCAGCTGCTTGTTCAGTCCCTCACAGCACCGGTAGAGATTGTGTTACTCCAGTAAGCGGGTACTGGTTCGCTCCACGTTAACCGGCTGCTTGTTCAGTCCTAGACAGCACGAGTGGTGTTTGTGTTTCCCCAGTACCGGGTACTGGTTCGCTCCACGTAAACCGGCTGCTTGTTCAATCCTAGACAGCACCGGTAGGGATATTCTGTCACTCCAGTACGCGGGTACTGGTTCGCTCCATATTGAACCGGCTGCTTGTTCAGTCCTAGACAGCACCGGTGGTGTTTGTGTCTCTCCAGTACGCGGGTACTGGTTCGCTCCATTCGCACCGGTGGCTTGTTGTGCCCAGTTAGCACCGGTAGAGATTGTGTTCCTCCAGTACGCGGGTACTGGTTTGCTCCTAGTACACTGTCTGCTTATTGCACCGGTAGAGGTTGTCATTCCCATACGTTGGTACTGGTTCGCTCCTTTGTTACATTGGGAGCTTATTACAGCTTGACAGCCCAGCAGGCCTCTGTTGTCCATCACATGCGACTGGTTGTTACATCTTTGGCCACTCACTGAGGTCAGCTTTGCCTATGTTCCAGTCTTGCAGTCTAAGTCTGCCTTGCCTGGTATATTGGTAAGGCTGGTAGAACCTATCCTGTCCTGTGCAATCTAAGGTTGCCTTACCCGGTATTGGCAAGGCCGGTAGAGCCTCTATACTCGTTGTACCAGTGTTAATGCTGCCTTGCTCGGTATATTGGCAGGGCCGGTAGAGCCTCACTACTCGATGTACCAGTCTCAAGGCTGTCCTGCCCGGTATATTGGCAGGACCGGTAGAGCCTTTTCTCCTCGTGATACTAGCCTCCCAGGCTGCCTTGCCCGGTATATTGGTAAGGCCGGTAGAACCTATTCCATCCTGTACCAACCTATGGTTGCCTTACCCGGTATTGGCAAGGCCGGTAGAGCCTGTCCTACATTCTGCTACCACTAAGCTCTATTATTGTGTATTGTGTTTATATGTCGAATGTGAATGCTACCCGCAAGGGTTCCCTTTAAACTTTTCAATAAAGTTGTGTTTTTATCTTAACACTGTGTCTGAGAGTCATAACAAACCGTGACACTGGGTTACCGTGACGGGAGGGAACACACCTTGGCACAACCGCCCTGATAACACACATGAAACACAGACACCATGACATTTATGTCAAACATGTTAAAGCCAAACACCCACTACAGAAATCAAGCACCGCTGTTGCTGGACCCCCTGACTCTCCAGAAAGGCAACAAGAGGCAAGGCAGTGATCAAAGAGGAGGAAGAATAGAGAACCCAGGAAGAGGCTGGAAGTTCCATGACGAGTGAAGCAACTAGCTCGCCATAACCTACTTCCTTTAGGGTAACTAGATCTTCTGCCAATCCACCTCGTTCATCATTACTTCCCCTGCCAAATGATAACCACTCTGTAGATGTTCGGATGTAGCAGTTTGTGTCCACTCATTGCACACTGTGTGGCGTACTGACCACACATGGCAGTGTGGTGGAGGAGAATCACAAGCAGGGCATCAAGCGGCACCTGAGGAGATTCCATCCCACAGAATATGCTAAGATGGTGGCGGGGGGGGGGGGTTCATCATTACTATTAAACTGTCAGAAAGTTGTCATGTGTCCTTAGCAGTGTGTGGACAAGGGGTATAGTGACAGCAGCAGTACTTGGTTTCTGGTGTCATGGTGTTTGGATAAAGTTGTGTCCCCAGGTGTTATTTACCACACACACTGTGCACGTTACAGTTGCTGATGAGAGGCACAGTTCCAGCTCTCAAGGGAAACATTTTTATTCTAGTAACAACACACCCATGATTTTGGAGGAGGGGTAGGTGTAGAAAAATTATTGGCCAACTTCTTCTTTTCTCCACGTATACTGGGGGCTACTTATTGTGCTGCTACTGCCTCAGGTGCATCACTGGAGCTAGTCTTGGCAAGTGGAACCTTCATCATCCGTCACCCATGTTACTGCTGCCTAATCATCCTGCTACTTAAACAACTCAGCAGCAGTAGCAAGAACAGCAGTTGCAAATTCCACATCTACACCAAGGCACTTGACAATGGTCGGTGGCCTGTGGCCAGCACGACATGACGTGCTGGCACTAGGCCTGTAGGGCATTTTTTTTCTCAGAGCTTGTGTTTTAAAGGGATAGTAATACTTCATTTTATCTTTATTTTATTTTGTAGGCATTAAAAAAGCATGAAGAGCAAAATTTCCCCTCCCATCCCTTTTACCTAGTGTAAGACATCTCTTCTCAGATGTGGAATGCAGTCCATAGACCAGACAGGTAACAGAAGGGAACAATCTTCTTTCTATGAAAACAATGAAAGCCCTGCCCCCCTTGACAAGTTTTTCAGGTTTTTCCCTTATCTTAATTGAAGATTGTCCCTCTCTGCAGTCTACCTGGGCACCTTCCTTCTGATCTGGCTGAACAGTGTTACATCAGTAAAAGGGGCGGGAGGGGGATACTTTGTCATTGAATTACTCTTGAACTACAACTCTGACAGAATTGAAATAACACTCTCCAAAGTCCAAATAATATGATGATTAATTAGAGCTGCTTTTATTATGAAACATTACTATCCCTTTAAAAAAAAAAAAAAATAAATAGAAAATCGAGCCTAAGTCCTACAAATCAATGTTTCCTTAGGGTTTGTGTCAAACAAGTCTAAGTGCTATAAATCAAGGTTTCTTCAGGGCTTGTGCCTTTAATAAGTTTAAGTCCTACAAATCTATGTTTTCTCAGGGCTTGGGCCTCTAACAACAAATCTAACAAATCATCCTCTTCAAAATACTCTATCACGTCAAGTATCAGTCTACCCTAGTGCCAGCTTATGTCAGGGGGTTACTGTCTCTATCACTTTACATACACATTTCTTATTTGATTAATTTATTTTTTTATTAACTGTCCCACCAATACCGGTCAAGAAACCCCCCAAAACAAATTCCCCGTTCAACTGATTCTTTCCCCAGACTCGACCCTCCAACACAGGCACTCTTCTCAGACCCCTTTTATACCATGTTTTATGTTTTTTTTATTTAGGATTTATTTTTTTTTATTAACTGCCCCCAATCCCAGTAAACAAACCCCCACAAAAAAAAATAATTCACTGTTAAACTGATTCTCCACACCCCACCAACACAGGTACACTCATGCCCCTTTTATACTATGCCTTTGGAAAATAAGATATTTGCCATGTGTGTAAATTCATTGTTCCCACTGATTTCAATAGAATGAACTAGGCGAAAAAAGAGGAAAAACTGCAATTTTCACAGGAAATTATTCAACAAGCGGCAAGTGCCATTATTTGCGGATTTCAGTTTGAGTAGAAAATCCCTAATCACTTCAATATAACATTCACCTGTATGAGGGCAGCTTTTAAAATCACCCCATACATGACTATAGCTTGATTTGGCCACTCTGGTAAGTCCGGGGAGAATTCTATTCAAGTGAGTGCTGTCCTTTGTCCATATTTTGCCCCTTCCTTTCAACATGTGCTTCCTTCCCCCTGTAAAACCAAAAATATCTTGCTCCTTCTTTTCGACATATGCTGCCTACTTCTGTAAAATCAGACATATTTTGCCTCTTCCCTTCAACATATGCTTCCCTCACATGGCTAATATTTGTGTAATTGTTCAGTCCATTTTATTTAACAAATCACACAGTGCAGGTTTTTAATCTGTAAAATAAAATCAGGCCTCAAGGGGAGCATTGGGACAGGTGATCAATATGGCGACCAGGGAGGGGATTACTACCGTCCTCTAACTCTTACTCTAGTTGGCTCCTTTCTATCAATGACTCCTCCTACTCAACCCTGTCAATCACAAAAAGCTGGTTGCATTCATTCATTCATTCATTCATTCTTTAAAAGCGGAGCTGAGGCGTCCTACCTGAGCCAGCTGCTTTCTATCAATGACCGGCTCCAGTAGGATCTCTCAACTCATTGAAATTGATAGAAAGCAGCCGGCTCGAGTAGGAGATAGATGAAGGCAGTAATCGACTTCCCGGTCACTGCAATGATCACCATCTTATTGAATAGGTGAACAGTGCCAGGGGGGGCATAAGGAGGTGTCCCAATCCCCACCGTAACATCTAAAATTATTTTGCAAATCAAAAAACTACACTGCTGTGGTGGCGGCTGAGAAAAGCAGACCAACCCCCCTGTATATATGGGCAGTCTCTTTTCAAAAGGACTCACAGCCTTTGGCTGGGATGTGTGTTTGTACACCTTCCAGTCAATCAGCTTTGAGCGGGGGATTGGAGGAACCCGCTCGAAGCTGAATCGAATCCTAAATGTGCCTGAAAATTCAGGTGCTCTGGACTGAGGAGTCAAAATCTGAAATATTTGGCTATAGCAGAAGGCAGTTTGTTCACCAAAGGGCTGGAGAGCAGTACATGAATGAGTGTTTGCAGGCAACAGTGAAGCATGTTGGGCAGTTCTTACAGGATTGGGACACTTCCTGCAAAAAGAGTTGGGGATTTGGTCAGAACTAATGGTCTCCTCAATGGTTAGACGTTCAGGCAGATACTTGTCCATCATGCAGTACCATCATGGAGGCATCTGATTGGCCTCAAATTTATTCTGCAGCATGATAATGACCCCAAACATACAGCCAAAGTCATTAAAACTATCTTCAGTGTAAAGAAGAATAAGGAGTTCTGGGAGTGATGGTATTGCCCCCACAGAGCCCTGATCTCAACATCATTGATTTTGTCTGGGAGTAGCAACTGAGGCTTCCTAAATCCACAGAAGAACTGTGGTTAGTTCTCAAGATGTTTGGACAACCTGCCTGCCGAGTTCCTTAAAAAACTCTGTGCAAGTGTACCTAGAAGAATTGATGCTGTTTTGAAGGGAAAGGGTGGTCACACCAAATATTGATTTGATTTAGATTTTTCTTCTGTTCCCTCACTATACATTTTATTAATTGATCAAAAATAAACTATGATAACGTCTATTTTTGAAAGCATTCCTACTTTTCAGCATTTTTCACACGTCTAAAACTTTTGCACATTACTGTATATATATATATATATATATATATATATATATATATATATACAACAAGAATAAGGAGTCCTGTGAGTGATGGTATTGCCCCCACAGAGCCCTGATCTCAACATCATTGATTTTCAACTGTGGTTAGTTTTCAAGATGTTTGGAACAACCTACCGGCCGAGTTCCTTAAAAAACTCTGATGCTGTTTTGAAGGCAAATGGTGGTCACACCAAATATTTATTTGATATAGATTTTTCTTCTATTCACTCACTATGCATTTTGTTAATTTATAAAAATAAACTTTTTTTGAAAGCATTTTTACTTTACAGCATTTTTTCACACCGCCTAAAACTTTTGCACATTACTGTAGTTGTAATCTTTGATTAAAGTACCAGTTACATTTTGCACATCGAAGTGCTTGCATGTCTTGCTGATGTTAGTCTGCTTTTATATTTACTTTAGAATAGCACCAGGCTTTGTGCCTAATATTATATAGCCTTTTTCATTTATTTTCAGATCATTAGAGTGTTTTTTTTTTGTTTTATATCAACTGACACTATTAGAAGACACTGAGCTGAGATGAAACAGCCATATGGATTACTGCATAATATTACTTGCCTTATTAAATTGTTGGCTGAGACAAATGATTAATCAAGGACATTGTTGTATGTACTACTTTGTTCTAGTTCCTGGGATCACTGTTCCATCTTTTATGTATGTTAATCAACCTCAACATTTTAAACTCACTTGTATTTGATTTCTAATAAAAGTTACATTGTAAGTTATTTTTAGCTGCCATATCATACACATACGTATATGTGATATTCATTCACACATATTTGGCACCACAACTGCAGTGACTATAAACTGCATATCACAAGATTTACCTGTTTGAAGAATTCTGCTTTGCAGTGACATAACCTCATTACAATTAATTGCCAGTTAATTATATATCTTTCTTTGGGTGGGAGGGGTAGATTATAGTGAATACGACAAGAACAATATAATAGAGCACACAACTGCACTGTATAGAATGCTAGAAGCAGTGACCAGTGTCAAATAGCAGTAGCAGAAGCAAACAAAGTACTGTCTTGCATAAAAATTGGTATTGAAGCAAGAGTGGATAACATAATTTTGCCACTGTACAAGTCGCTGGTAAGACCACACCTCGAATATCCAATGCAGTTTTAGGCACCAATTCTGAAAAAAGGTTGTTCTAGAACGGGAGAGAGCACAGAGAAGAGCAACAAAATTAATTAAGGGAATGGCGGACTTGTGGTAAGAGGAACAACTAGACAAACTTGGTTTATTTACTCTAAAGAAAAGATGACTAAGGGGAGATCTTATCACAGTGTACAAGTATTATGAGAGGTCAATACAAGGATCCCGCTGGTGAGCTATTGATTCCAAGGCCTGATCAAATAACCAGGGGCCCCTTGAGATTAGAGGAAAGGAGGTTTAAACTTCAGCAGAGGAAGGTTTTTTTTTTACAGTAACATATCTTAAATTGTGGAATTCCTTGCCCAGGGATGTTGTTATGGCAGATACAATGGATACACAGAAGATATGATTATATACATTTCTTTCAAGAGGGTTATACTGTGTATTAGTAGGCAAAACAGGAAGTTTAGATTAAGCCTAACTTATTTGGCAGCAGAAAAGCTTGTATAATTCTCATTTTTCTTTGTTATTTAGCAAAGGTTGAACTTGATGGACTTCTGTCTTTTGCAACCTAATTTACTGTGTAACTGGGATTCAAATCTCCCTCATGTTCAGTGCAGAATCCCTTGTTCCCTGCAGAATCCCTTGTACTTCTTGAAAAAAAAAAGACTGAGATCCACTGTGCCATTATTAAAATGACCCTCTGGTTACAAATGTTGTAGAAATTATCTTGTCTTCAATAAAAATAATCATATCTGTTCTTTAATAATTTGTAAGTTTTGTGATGATTAGCATAAAGACAATAAGCTTTGTTGAATCATATTTCACTTTCTAATTAAAGAAATATTCAATGGAGCAGAACTACTTAGAAATTCATTATACAGAAGGACTGCTTTTTTGCAGACAACAGTGTGGCCAAAAATATTAGATGCAGATTAACATAAGAATTACAATTGATGTTTAATGATGTTACTAGCATGATTAATAATTTGGACAAGTAAAGGGTATTATAATTCTCTTTCTTAAGCAATCTATTTACAATTATTACAAATGACCTTTTATTTGTAAAAGTGTCATGGTAAGAAGAGTACTGTTCTGTAAAATGCAACTTATTTTAAGGACATCATTTTATTTTAATTAAAATAATCATAGCCCTTTTTGAATTAATGCACTACTACATAGTGATTCATATGCAATTTGAAGTTAAGTATCTGTGATATTAGTGAGTTGAATGTACAAATAAAAGTCTGTGCTACAAAAGGCTCTGGAATTGATTTCCCAACTGTACACCTGCCTAACACCAAGTTTATTAAATTGCTGCTAAAGAGTGGGCAGTGTGGCAGTGAATGGGAATGGCAGGGCATTCCTTCCCTATATACCTTGTTAATACTATTTATTGAACAAGACACAGAAGAAATTGTATAACTTTACACCATTTTTTATGTACATGCTATGAGGCAGGTGTAAGAATTTGCTGGCATTAACGTCTTAACTTCAGTATGCACTAAAGTGATCATGCAGTCTAGTGCATATCAATGGCCAATGCCACTGGAACTACAGTGGTGGATTCATACATTCACCCAAGCAGCAAATGAAAGACCTTGCATATATTACAATACATATTCAATAGAAGATGTATAGTTGATGATTTGTAGCTAATTATTACATTCTTGTTGCAAATGTCGTATCAAGGGCCAAAAATGCAGACATTTTTTAAAATGATCTCAAATACTGAGTAAAGCTCATTTATCATGGCCAAATTTACAATTAAATGAAGCACTAATCTCACCTAAAAGGATGGTCCACTTCCAAAATGAAAGTCAAGCTTCCTATGCACAAAAATGCCATCTAATCCTAGATATACCTTTTGTCCTATTTTGTGCCTTGTCAGTGCAGTGCAGCTTTCCCTGGGTAATGAGACAAGCCAAAAATAATGTGAGAGGCTCTGAGCACGAACAAAAGCACAATGGCCTGTTCTCCGGCTAGTCACCGCTCAAGAGCATCACATTTTAGCGCTCTAGTGCCATTACAGAGGAGAAATTTCCACATACATATTAGACTAATCCCACCCATAAGGGCGGTCCAGTACCAAAATGATGGGCAAGTCTCCTCTGCACGGAAAAACCAGCTAAACTCAGGCGTACGTTTCGGCCTTATTTTGGGCCTCATCAGTGAGGTGCAGCTGGCTTCCCTAGGCTCTGAGAGCAAGGGGTCCACGTCTGGATTACCTTTTCACTTAGGGAGAGACCCTAAGTGTTTCTCAGAAACAAGCCAAAAATAATGTGAGAGGCTCTGAGCACGAACAAAAGCACAATGGCCTGTTCTCCGGCTAGTCACCGCTCAAGAGCATCACATTTTAGCTCTCTAGTGCCATTACAGAGGAGAAATTTCCACATATATATTAGACTAATCCCACCCATCCCTCACATCATTTTTTGGCTTGTACCTGGGTAATGAGAGCAAACAGTCATCTGGATTACCCTTACCAGGTAGCTGAGGATGATGGAAATTGTAGTCCAGTAACAAATGGAGGATTTCTGGATGCCCATCTCTGGTGTTTGCATATCACCTGCAATGGACTTTGCATGCAGAATTAAAGAACTCAAATTCATTGTGTTATTACTCCATAATTCTTATTTTTTTGGAAACCCCTCTGTGGAAATCATCATTTTGCCCCGTAATAAAAGTTAGTATTACAGAATGTAGAAAAGTTTGCTTTTCTAAACGATGTTAAATGTGCCTCTATTACTTTGTTCTTTTTTAACTTAAGAAGTTGTGTGCCCTTTGTTTAATTTTTTTCTTTAAAATGAGAAGGCAAATAGCAATTCATCACAGACCAAACTATGATACTACCAAAACATGATTTATTTAGCAAACATAACTTTTCCTAGCATTCAGTTTATATTATGCAGTTTTATTTTGGTAGTATTAATCATTTCTGTGCATAAACAACTGCAAACGTCTATGATTAATTACATGAATAGTGTTGGTGGTTTACTATTCTGTATATCCAGAAGACACTGGAATAGAATCGCCCAATGACAGCAACAAGTGTTTTAAAACTAAAGAACTCTCTATGGCAGTTGTAGGCAACAGGCATTCCTGGGTCCCTATGTGACCCTCAGGGGCTTCTCGTGCTGCACCTATCTGTTCTCTGGTTTAACAAAATGGTATTACTTCCTTCTACAAGCCCACTCACACCCTATTTTTACCCCAAAGAACACTCACCTTTCTTTTATTTGATCATACCTCCCTTTACTGTTATACCTTAACCCCTTGGGTGCACGAGAGATCTACAATGCATTCATAGGGTTAATTTACCTTTTCTAACCCCTGTTTCAAGTATTTAATCACTATATGCAGCCCTTTGTGTACTTGTGGGCAACATATGCAGCCCTTAGGGCAAATCTGGTTGCCTTTCACTGCACTTTGACATAAAATACCTTCACTCTCACTTGTTCTCTTTTCTTTTTGTAAATATTTTGCATCTCTCTTGGGTTTAAGGGGTTCTGAGCGTCAGAGGGGTGTGTATAGTACTGGAAAACACTCAAGACTAAGCTGTACTAGATGGATCCACTAGATGGAGTTCTGCAACTTGCACTAGTTACATCAGAAACAATTCTAAGTCATTCTGGGCCTTATACACAAAAGGAACAATATTGGAACAAACCATAGGGCAAAAAAAATTATGAAACCTCCCATTGATTTCAATAAGTTTTTAACCCATTGAATGTTAGAGAGGTTACCAAAAAACTGGAGACCACTCCAGCATATTAGGGGTTACAATTCCCATTTAAATCATTGAGGATTTATATTTCTCCCCTATAATGCAGATGGTTTTCTACAGAACTAACAACTGCACTAAAATGGAGAAATGAACATTCAGAAGACCCGCATTGAACCTTGTTTGATGCAGCGCTGCTGACTATTGGTCAGGATTTTGAATACTTGTGTATTAAGAATACATGCTGCATTATAGTGGTGAATCTTCGTGGATGGAGTAGAACTCATCTGGTGGATTTTTCTGACTTGCATGTACCAATAATGGACATTGTATGTTCAGGGGTTGTATTGTTTAACCGTGTGAATAAAATAATAAATGCATTGCAGTATAAATATTAAGCACTTGGATACAATAAGCGTTATCCAACTCGTTGTAAAGCAAGAACATTAGACATATCGCTTGCATCTTAGGGATTTATGATCACACAGCACATGTACAGACCACCATACAAGGACACTCAGCAATACACACACACAAACACACACACACACACACAGAGTCAGATACTGTATACAGTGACAGTGACTTGAAAACGGACACTTGGTGAAACTGAAATTCTATCCATACATCTGAGACTCACTCATACAAGGACTCTCAAACATACTAAAGAACTATTCTAAGTAGAAGAGTTAGATGTACACTCATTAACATCAAGGCATGGGCACTCACAAGGCACTCAGCAATACATGGACAGACAGTTATACAAGCAAACTTATCCATATAGGTACACTTATCCAGATGATGATACTTAGTCATACATGTGCAATACAAGGCATGATCATAAAAGTACATTCAGACATTCATGGACATTTAGTCATAAATAGACATTCATATATACAATGATCCCTGCCATAAAAGTACACTTAGCCATGCATGGAATTCTGCCATATGAAAACACCTGACAATACATGAGCACAAAGGCACTAAGCAGTACACAGTGATCTTTACCAGGCTACAGCAACATAGCAGTTAGCAATACATGGACACTTGGCCATCTATAGACACTTAGAAATACAAGGGCACTCAGCAACACACATAAAAGGATACTTACAATTAGTTATCCCAGGATGTACTATTATAATGAGACACAAAACCAATCCCCAGGTTCAGGCTTGTTTTAATGTGTCAAACGAAACTATTAATTTAAATTACCAGATTTTTCTTCCCCATTATGTTCTAAAGTATGGCAACCTTCATATTTTTTAGATATGATTTGGATTCCAAAAGTGCTGTCTCATTGGTATTTCAACCTTACCCCCTTGCCCCATTATGATAAAAACATTCAGGTCCTTAACTGGGAATTTCAGTGCTAGAACGTTTGTATGAACAGACTAAGGAAATGAATGAGAACTGAAAGGCTTTCTAGGGGACATATGTAATCTGTTGAAACCATCTGAGGAGGCCACATTGCTGAGGAGTTGTGTCTGAGGCAGGAATTTACCAAGTACTTACACATATATTTACTACAGAAAAAAACTACAGATTATTTCTGATTATGCTTACAATAACAACAGTACAGACGTTTACCTACTGGTGAATGACATTTAGCACACTTTGAGCAGGATCCTTGCATAAAAGCAATGAGGAATACATACTTGCTACATTGCCAGACCCAGACTTAAAGGGATAGTAATACTTAAAATGTAAAAAAAAAATATGTTGTAGGGTTTATCCCCCTGAGTAAAACAAGAGTACTCCCACTGCTGAAAGGTGTTTCATTCAAAAGTTATTCATTTTCAAAGCTGGATTTTTTAGGTGCAATATCACAGTGGCCTGAAATTGTACAGTGGCGCTGTTGCTACACCATCCTATGGAGATTTATGGTCCCGGGACCAGAGCTGTCCATAGGATCGTGTATCAATAGCGCCACTGTACAATTTCAGGCCACTGTGATATTGCACCTAAAAAATTCAACTTTGAAAATTAATAACTTTTGAATGAAACACCTTTCAGGAGTACTCTTGTTTTATTCGGGGGGATAAACCCTACAACATATTTTTTTTACATTTTAAGTATTACTATCCCTTTAAAACAACATTTCTGAATTAGAGCAAATGACTTGAGTAGCATCACTTTTGGGAATCAGATTCTGTGAAATAATATAAAGAAATCTTTATAGATTAAATGAAAATTGCACTGTGTAGGGTATGGCAAACAAATGGAGTAGAAAGCATAGTGAAAGGAAGCAAAGGGTTTATACCATAAGAAGCAACAACAACAATATTTTTCAGAACTCTTCAGCAACATCATCTTCACAGAAAGCAATTCCTGTGTCTCAGGGGTGGCAATCCAACATTTTTAGTGGTGCTGGTGGCACATCTCTACACACTGGTAACTGTCACACACGAATACTGTCTAGCTGAAGTGGTCCCACTGCATGTGAGATGGCTACGGCATACTTGCAATGTTGACCCTCTTTTTTATTGCCAAATGAAACTGTGTGTGCAGCCAGCACTGATGCTTACTGCTGTGAAAACCCTTAGTTGCTCACCAGCAAGCATGCAGTCAGAGCAGATTTTCAGTGCTGCTAATTATATTATTAATGACCATAGGACATGCCTGTACAGCAGCAGTGTTGGGAGGTGATCAGTCCTACTATCAGTGAAGATTGTGGAGCTTTAAATAAACCCCTACAACTAAACTTTTTAAAATTATGTATTACATCTCACAGCTGAATCACAGTCACTATGTGTGACAGTATCAGTTGAATTCATGGGTTCTAGGGTACTCCCAGTTGTAAAAGTTCTAAACCTAAAAGTGAGAGCTCTGAAAACTGTACTGCAGACATGAACTATGCTACTGTGCATAGCCTTTCATAGATATAATATGTATGTATATATGGAAATGATTGAATTATACTGCACCCATGCATACTTTGTTCTTTGTGCATATGCTTAGTTAAGAGCTGACATTGTGAAGCATTATTGTGATCAAGACATCCGTGATACAATTCAAGCCAAAATGAGAAATGAGTGCATTTTGGTCAATGAGCTCTCAAACGTTTATGGAGGCATGTGGGTTGTCACCCAGTGTCTACAGGGAAGCCATGTGATACTTTCAAGATTTAACAGTAATTAGAGGAAGCAAGTACCTCTTCCAGTGAGGAAGGAACAATTCGTATTTATTGTATGGGATTTGCAGTAAGTGTAAGGTAGTAAATGGCATCATTTTTTAGACTCCAAAAAGTAAAACAATAATCCAAACAAAAACAATCAAAAATGTAACATTTCTTTGCCATTGCAGCAAACAGCTCTATCTACCAGAGCTCTTTCTTCCATTATTGGAACCAGTCTCCAGTTATAACATGAAGTTAGGATGTGAAGCAGTAGGTTGCATCACATGACCCTCAGAGGTACAATATTAAGGGGGAATGAACAGACCATTATGGTTGCATATTTACTATAGGAAATATACTCCCATCCTTGCAGAATTCAGTTGATGTAGTTGATAAAGTAGTATATCCCGGCATACAGATTGCCATTAACTGACATATGTCATCTATTATGACCCACCAAATAGTATAAGAAATGTCTAGGGCCAAAAGACCACAGGATGCATCAGCAACTGAGAAAATCTTTGTCCCTTTACTGAAATTACATCAATAATATTAGCTTGCAAACATTGAGGTCCCACCCCCTCAAAACTTTCACACCCAATCAGAGGTAAACTAGTGGTGAAAGCAAGGTATTACCCTTAAAATACATTGAATTATTTAAAAGTATTGTAAAAGCCCGTGTACACGAGCCAAGGTCCAGGTAATGTTAACCCTTTGAGTGCCAGAGGGGTACGCAACGCATTGCTTTGCCATGCGTTGCGTACCCCCTGGCACTCAAAGGGTTAAGAGGCCGCTACCTCAGTGCTCCAAGAGATGCAGTCTTACATCTTCTCACTCACTTGATGCAATCGTGCTCAGTAGAGACTGCCCGAACGTGAGCAGTCACTACTGAACATGAATGCATTGTGACAAACATCCTAGCGAATTATTATATAGGATGTCTTTCCTACTTTGGGTTTCTTAGCCCAGAATGTCTTGTGCAATCCATGGCTTTGTGGGTAGATAAGGACACATTTCATGCCCCTGAAATACACATGACAGAAGAAGAAGAATTATTTCTGTTTTGTTAATACTGAAAAGCCCTGAAAGGTAAGTAGCTATTGGACACTTTAAAGTCTACATTTCAGTTTCCTGTTAGAATGTTGATCCTATCTCTATAATCTAGGAGCTTGAAGATAACTGGCCTTGGTTTTTTGTTGTTAATAGACATTTTACCATCCATTCTCTGAGCTTATTCAATTGATAGAGGACCTTGATAGTATTCTTTGAAAAGTTGTTTAGGGAGCTGCAAAGCTAAGAAGTCCCACCTTTCTTTGCCCTTCGGGAGTCCAATACGTCATAGGTTAAGTCCTTCACTTTAGCTTATAGTAGTTGATTGGGATTTCCTAAGATTTAACCTCTGGTTGCAAGGTGGAGATAACAGATGTGCAAGAATCAACATTTGCCTCCAGATCTTTAATTTTAGCGTTGTACAATTCCAGCTCCTTTAATATGTCATTGATATATCAAGCCTTTGATCTAAAAATGGGAGTGATTATCTCAGTTACAGCTGTTGCAGTTGTAATGGAGTACTCTGAGCTGGATATTTTGGATCTTCTTTATTAGGTATTTTTTTCCTGCTGTCCTTTTACTCCCTTGTTTTTTAGTGCTTATAATAGGAGAGACATTTAAATGGCTTGTGAAAGCACATACGGCAAGATGAAACAGGCAATTCAAACAGGCTACAATGAAGGAAGACAGACTACATGCATGTAAGACAGGCTACAGGAGTGAGAGATAGGCTACATTTAAAAGTGGTGTGCATGATTAGTGTCAGCCTCTGGATGTCCTGGTGGCAGTGAGGTTGGACAGTGGCCCCTTTGTAGCTCTATGGGACACATAGCTACTTTGTAGCTAATCGAGTGTTATCTTTTGTTCTTGAGTGCAGTGTATATGGAGTCAACCAGGAGAACTGCAGGGTAAGATAATGTAGTAGGTAAGCTGCAAGCCTCCATTTTCCCCCTCTCTGGTGCAAATTAGATAGATCTAGATTGAGTGTCTCTGGTTATTAGAATAACAAACAACTTTGTGGCAGCTTAGTTGAAGTGAACCAGTGCAATTATAAATTGAGCCAAAGTCAAAATATGCAATCTTTAAATCCCTTCAGTGGGATTTAGTTGCCTTACCCTTGTGTTTGTCCCTATTTACAATTTGTACTTCTACTCTATAACTAGCTGAGGCCCCAGTGAGTAACTTACTATACCCAGCTGCTCTACAGAGGTTGATTCAACAACCCTCCAGTTGTCCTGATGCAGTCAAGAATGAGAGATGGAGGGCTGTTATGCAGCTCTTATGACTGGGCAGCTCTATTCCCTGCTCCAGGGATGTGGTAGAATTGTGTAGGAGCTGTCATAGCTCCCACACAATTCTACCACATTCCTGGAGCAGGGATGTGGTAGAATTGTTTGGGAGATGTTACAGCTGTCCCCTATAAGGTGTGATCATTCCACTGCAGGTCCTAGGTGTATGACTGTGTATAGCTTTGTGTATGTAGGTGTATGTAGGTGTATGGCTTTACCTTCACTATAGGTCCACAATCTATGAAGTCACCTTAATCTATGAAGTCACCTTTTCAGGCACTAAAAGGAGGGGACACATATTCCTAATCTAAGGATGACTATGGTAGGTGATAAAGACCTTCTAGTACAATGGATGGGCTACACATAGGTTTATTAGGTGCCATGGGTTGGGAATTACTAGGATAAATATCTTAGCAGTATGACCACCGACTAGAAGTGACTAGCTGCCTATTCTTTACAAACAGAGTTCTGCTTAAAGGAGCAGTAAACTTTTTTTTAAGAAAACACATATTTTATAGAGAATATCCTGCTGAATAAAGCAAGGTCACTCCCACTGTTGTCAGATGTTTTACTTAAAATTTATAACAGTTCAAATAATCAGGAAGTGAATTTCCTGTGTTTACTGCCTGATTGTTCTAAATGACAGGAAGTGACAGGCAGTTTGTATCACATTCTATGTAGAACTGTATGTGTCTGACTTTCCTGACTTTCCTCTCCATTAGAACCTAACAGGAAAACTAATTAGAATTTGACCACTAGAGGGCACTGCTAAATTAAAAAAACATGGGTTTAAACTGTAACAACCCTGGAAATATAACTCTCTCCGCAGTGGGAGTACCCTTATTTTACTCAATAGGAAAATCCTTACAATATATATTTTTTCATAAAAAAGTTTACTGCTCCTTTAAACGATGCTATTACATTTTGACTTTATGTTAATCATTATTATCATAATCATCATAATCATATTTAGAATATAATAATAACTATAATATTTTATGAAAATATAACTGTATATGCTGACACAATGCTCATATTCTGATTGTTTCTTTAAATGTCTGTACTTTTTTAATTTCAACTTGAAAGTACTTAGTTATTTTCTAAATATAATTTAAATTGCAATTCAATGCCTTGGATACCTCTTTGGTGCTCAAAGGGTTAATAATATTTGCCAGTCTTCACTATCGCTGGAAACACGTATAAGGAGCTTTTGCATTGGAATGTGGGAATATATGTTGCCGTGCTTTGACAGTGATTTACCATATGAACATACTGTAACCTGGATGAATACAATTTATGATAACTACTAGTGTAAAAGCCCGTGTACACGGGCCAAGGTCCGGGTAATGTTAACCCTTTGAGTGCCAGAGGGGTATACCCTCTGGCACTCAAAGGGTTAAGAGGCTGCTATCTCACTGCGCCACGCAATGCAGTCTTGCGTCGCTTCACTCACGCGGTGTGTAATCATGTCTCTACTGCTCATGACTGCATCGTGACAAACATCCTAGATAATTATTATATAGGATATTGGGACTAAGTACTGCTGGAATCTAATGATAGGGTTATCTACAGATGCAGAACTTGTATTGTATTAATTTAAACTGCATCTCAAAATGAACAATGTCAGTCATATTTTCTCAGTAACTTAAAAATGGCACCTTTTCTGTTTGCCTCATTCATCTTCAACTTTCCATAATGTATCACATTTTTTGAATTTGTAATTGATTGACTTTAAACAAGTAATTAAATAGGAATGAGATTGCACAATAATTAAATGCAATAATTAGGAATTAAAAACAAGCAAACATGCTTCACCAAACCATATAATTTGATTTAATTTAATTTGCCTGAAAGTTTGTCTTTACCACTTGGCTGCTAGAGAAGACTAGGATACTTTGTAAAACATTGGAGTCCTTGCTAGGAACTAAAAGGTTAAGGGAGAATCCATTAGCATTTTTACATTTATTTATTCTGTTATTTTGGTGATGAATCTCAACTTTTAATAGTTGTTGAAACAACATTGAGTTATTTTTGTCCAATTAGCTCTTAATTCCAAGTAGCCAAGTAATCCACAACAAAGCATGTTACATGACATACCTGTCATTATTATCATTACCATTCTTAGCATTATTATCATCCTCATCATCAGATTTGAATAAACAGTCAGCATGTTTTACAGCACAGGGGTGAAGGAACCGTGATGTATTTTTTTTAGCTATGTCTCTACTCTTCTCAAATAGATGACAGTTTTGTTCACTCTTCACTGGGAAATTGCTCTATTTCTGAAGTTTGTTGGGGATCTTTGATGGACTGCAAACTTCAAGTTACACCAAGACTTCGGGTCAATTAACCTGTTTGACTGGGCCAATTCATTTATGGAATTGCCCACACCAGTCATCAATAGACAGGTCTCAAATAAAGGTAAAAATAAGCCAGGTGCTCTCAAGTCCTAATTGAAACACTAACAAGCCATGAGAATGGCTACACGGGTAGGGTTGTGAGTGGGCTGGCTTGTTGAATTCAATGACTTGACTACCCAATTTTTTCTATTTCAGATAAGTATTGCTGTGTATAGATTTCCATTTATATATTTACTTATTATTGGCACTTTATTTGATGTGGCGATATCGCACTGAATTATATGCACTTTATAAGTTATATACCGGCTATATAGGGAGGTCTTTATTAAAGTATCTATTTGTTTAGCCAGTCCATAGCTTTTAAATGTTTTTAATGTGATTTCTTTTGTGATTAAAGATAATAATAAAAATCATTATATATTGGTCTTTTGTTTGTGTGCCTCGTTAATAGAGTCTTCTTTTCAGAGTATCAGGGGTGTATTTCTAGCACTTTTCCTGTTTCTCTTTATGTGTTGACTGGGCCAATTAACTTAATTTATATAAACAAAAAAGTCACATTTTGTTGCTGCATTATGCAAATTCCCTATAACTAGCTATGTCAAGGTATTGCAGTACTGAAGACATTCCAAATGCCTATGTAGCCATCATACAGGCAATTCAGAAGTGATTGAATTGTTGAGATCCTCTTCACAACTTTTTAATCACTGGCTGGTCCTTGGGATAAGGAGGTTAAAATCCCCATAGATATCAAGAATATGTATTTGTAATGTCCCTTATAGTGCAGTTGGCTTTCACCAAAATTGCTCTTATTCTACTTAGTCAATCAGCCGCATGGACAATATTGAGTACATGTAAATGTAAGTATACAGGTAATGTATTTTAATATCAGTATGCTTCTAAATGATGCAAGAAAGTTCCATATTGTTCACATTGGGAGCAGGTGTTTGTCTCAGTGTGTACAATGTTGGCTCAGTACATAAGAAATTGATTAAAAACAAATCTTCAACTAATTTGCTTTTGAAAGTATCTTTCTTTTTTAAATTTATTTTCACATAGCTGCAGGATAATTGGATAAAAACAAAGTGTTCCAGCCTGACAAGAACAAAACCCTAAGCATTAATTTTTAACTTCAATTTGTATACAGTGGTTATTTTCTAAGGACAAGAAATGCCTTCCATAGCAAACGAGCACTACTAATTATTTTATATATACATCAAATGTAAAATGTAAGCATAATAGGAAATACTAAGCAATATATTTGTCCTGCAATTTTTAAAGCAAAATGCTAACATTGCGTTTTTTTACAAATTACTTAAGAAAAATGTCTGGATGGAATCTTATGCTAGACTTGAAGATATATCAATGGCAATAGACTATAACAACTTCTTGTGCTTTATCAGCATTATAAGTACTATCTATTTCAAGGAAATTTCTTTAGATTACATAACGCATGTCACATTCTTGGCTTTTAATGTATTATGTTTTTTTTTATCAAAGCATAATGTATTTCACTTTTTGTGGTTTCAAACTACAGAAGACATTGGCTACAGAGGGTACAGGTTAGAGTGACATTTAATTCTAATCAACGATCAGTGTGCCTCTTCTGTACTGTTTTCATTTCAAAAACTGGAAAAAAAGATTGGGCCCTATACACAAAGATAACTGGTATAATTCTGAGAAAACTAACTGCACACTGGGACTCCATTTGAATTTGTTGCTTAGGGCCCTTAAAAACCTAAAGCCACACCTTTTCGTCCCGTCGAAAAGGTGTGGCTTTAGGTTTTTAAGGGCCCTAAGCAACAAATTCAAATGGAGTCCCAGTGTAATAAAAACTGACTGATTTAATTTTTTAAAAAATGAAAAACTATACACATTTCTTAGGTTCTTTATGTACTTTAAAATTCTACTTCTAAACTACTAAGAGGTTAAAATTCATGCATAGTTAAGGGGTGCATCATTGCTAGTGGCTATTAGTTGCCACCTTTTTTCCAAGTACACCTTTTTCTAAGTACATTGAGAGTTGGACAAGAGAGTTGTATATATGTATTGCACTCCATTCTGCATTTCCACCCCTACTCTGTTGCAATCCTGTGAATTATCCCTTTGTGCTATGAGCTCATTGCACTCCATTCTGTAATTACAACCCTGCTATGTCTCCATCCTGTGATTTAACCCTTTGTGGTATGTGCTAATAAATCCTCTTCTTAACTCCCTGTCCCACTCTCCGCATTGTCTGACTCCCCCCACTCTCCTCAATTATCTCCCTGTGTCTGTTTCATATCAGATGTTTTACTGGTGTCACCCCTGATTGCACTTAGGGCATTCCCTATGCGAAATAACTTGTAATTGGGATCACACAGTCAGTCTTAGTAGGGACTACAAATTAGTCTAATTCAGGTATAGTTCATGGGTGCATCATTGTGAGGGATATTAGTTAGAGCCTTTTTTCCAAGTACACATTTTACTAAGTACATTGAGAGTTGGACAAGAGAGTTGGACTGTAGAGTTGGACAGGAGAGAAAGTCAGCTGCTGCTGATGCAGCACAGCCACCTAAAGACATCAGTCAAGTAAACAATGAGGGATGCAGTGGAAAATAACTGTTACAAATAGATAACATTGTCTTACTAAACAACCTCAGTTAGATATGATATGTTTTCTGACTTTTGTTTTTCCCTCTTGTAATCATTGTGATGTATACCAAATTAATAATCCACCATAGACTTCTGCATACATGTGAAATACCCTCTGAGTGCTGGAAGAGAGTACTAAGAACAAGCTCACCCAGCCCCAGAAGTTATAGCAACCAACATACCCTTTCAGTATATGCTCACCACAAACAACTCACTAAATATTTATGCTTTTTATTACATGCCTTGGCAAATGACATTGAAATCATCCCTGGCCCTCAAACAGTAAAAGATGGCAACTTAACCTTTTAAAAAGGTCTCTCTTTTTTGCACTGCAACATATGCAGGAAATTGCCCAAAATGGATGAACTAAAAGCATGGTGTTATGTGTTCAAGCCAGAAATCCTTATTCTCACTGAATTCTGGCAAAGCCCTAAAATACCTGATACTGCTTTTGCCATTGAAGGATACTCATGTTTTAGGAAAGACAAAGAAAAGTGAGAACGAGGTGTAATCATATATACACAAGAGTCTATAAACTTTACACTTTTAAATTACTCTTGTAACTCTGATTCTTATGAGTACCAAAATTGTTCAGCCATTCTCAAAAAAAATCATAATTGTTGGCATCTACTACCAGCACAGTCCCTTTCAGACATAACCCACCACATCAATGAGATTGTCGTTCAAAAGAAGAAAAGTGAGCTGTTGGTTCTTGGAGACTTTAATATTAATTGGATGGTTTTGAGCGTATCCTCCTCATTTCTTGATCCCACCACATCCTCAGTCATTGACAACTGTGTATCATCCTCCTCATCAAGGTCTTGAGACAGTAATTGTGGTTGATTTGATGGCAACTGTGTCTCATCATCATCATCCACTTCCTTTGACCTTAAATGCCGTTCCCCTCTGTCATCTTCTTGTGATTGGGTACCCTCTAGAGGTTGTGAATCAGGGCACAAGATCTCATGTTCCTCTGCAAGCGTGCTTGGAGAGAGGTTCAAATCAAGGATTGGTGATGAGACGAGCTCCTCACTATATCCCAGTGTGGGATCACTTCTTTGGCCAGACCCTCTATGGTGGGAGGAAGGATGATCAGGGTGAGGATTATGTTGACCAGACTCTTGGCTAGTGAGAGTGGACTTGGTGGAAGACAGGGTGGTGCTTAACCGACTGGAAGCAGTATCAGCTGAAATCCAACCGACCACCTGTTCGCAGTGCTCTGACCTTGAGAGTGATGTCCTGCGATGCCCTGTAAACTGAGACATGAAGCTAGGTATGGTGGATGTCTTTCTTTCTTGTGCTCTGGCACCAGGCACAGTTTCTACGCGTCCTGAGCCGCGCCCTGAACTATCAGGATCACGTCCACTTCCCCGTCCCTTTTTACCCGCCTTCTTCATATTAAACGGAATATATGCCGGTAATCTGCGGCTAGGCACACGAAACAGAATGTGATGCTAATCTGCGGCTAGGCACACTAAACAGTATGTGACGCTAATCTGCGGCTAGGCACACTAAACAATATGTGACGTTAATCTGCGGCTAGGCACACTAAACAATATGTGGCGCTAATCTGCGGCTAGGCACACGAAACAGAATGTGACGCTAATCTGCGGCTAGGCACACGAAACAGAATGTGACGCTAATCTGCGGCTAGGCACAGTGAACGGAATATGTGACGTTAATTTGTGAATTGGCACACTAAACAGAATGTGACGCTAATCTGCGGCTAGGCACACTAAACAATATGTGACGCTAATCTGCGGCTAGGCACACTAAACAATATGTGACGTTAATCTGCGGCTAGGCACACTAAACAATATGTGACGCTAATCTGCGGCTAGGCACACGAAACAGAATGTGACGCTAATCTGCGGCTAGGCACAGTGAACGGAATATGTGACGTTAATTTGTGAATTTGCACACTAAACAGAATATGACAATAATCTATGGCTAGGCACACGTTTAAAATGGCCCTTTTTGTCGCTGCGTTGTAAAATCATTGGCCCTGTGCACCTAACAGAATATGTCAGCTTGTCACTGCACTGTGAAATATTTGTCCCTGTGCACCTAATACAATGTCACCCTAGAACATGTCCCCCCCCACAAAAAAATGAAATTCTGCCACCCCCAAAAAAAATTAAATGCTGCCCCCACACACAACAGTCCTAAAAAGGACTTTTGGGTCTTGAAAGAGTTTCAACAATTTTATTCTCCCTACACTGACTTCCTGTGCATCTAGTATTATATGTCACCTTACATATATCCCCCCCACAAAAAAAGGAAATTGTGCCCCCCCAAACAAAATATAAATGCTGCCCCCACACACAACAGTCCTAAAAAGGACTTTTGGGTCTTGAAAGAGTTTCAACAATTTTATTCTCCCTACACTGACTTTCCCTGCCTAAGCGCATCTCTCCCTGGCTAAGAATGAGCCGAACTCGCACGTCGGGTGCTATACAGCACCCGATCACGGGTTCTGGCCAGCCAATCAGTGTAATGCCAGCAGCCAACATGGCTGCTGGCATTACACTGATGTCAGAGCCTCCCCGCATGTTTATTGGTTGCGCAGCAGCCGCGAAACGTGCGGGGAGGAGACCCGAACATGGCGGGCGAGCACATGCGGTACTCGTACGAGTACCGCCATGTGCCGAGCAGAGCGATGCTCGAGCCGAACCGAGCTTCGGCCGAGCATGCTCGCTCATCACTAAAGAATACATTAGATAGACATATATCAATATATAAAGATAACTTAGCAAGGTGTAAAAGGGATACATTTTTGCAAGTGGAGACAGACTATAAGGAATTCTGCTTGTATGGATGGTTAACTGGAGGCAGATAGCCAGTTGCAGAATTTTCCAGGAATATAAAAAGGCCAAAATGAAGTAAACCAATTATTGAATCTGTTCCTCAAGATTCAGATCTCTTTACAGCATCTTCTTGTAATGAGAATGATATGCCTGATCAGGCCAGTGAGAGAGGAAGGGCTTTTTTTTAGGAGCTTTGACCAGATCTCAACGAGATGCCATCACAGGACAAGGACAAGGAGGGGGCATCAAACTGAAGCAAAAAACCACCACTACCCCTGAAATCTTGATAATTAGCTTATGCGCTCATGTTCTTTCTCTCTGATGCAGAGGCTTCTGTATTGAACAAAATACTTGTTTTTTTATTCCTACATATAGTTCACAACCAATTGATTAGAAACTTAATATTTATAAATATCAAAGGCAAGTTGTATTGAAAGCACTGTTGTCTAAAACCACAGGGAAAATGCAAACCAAAAAGTCATTTCAATCCTCCAACCAACAACACACCTATTCAAAATGTATCAGGAGGATTGATCAGAGAATTACAGAATCGTTTAAGTGGATAGATGGGATCCCTCCAAATCTGAATAAAACACAGAAGGAAGCACAAAGACTTAGCCAGAGATAAAGGTGGAGCAGTTGTTGAATGAATAAATGAATGAATATGTTTATTTATATAGTGCCATAAACATATGAAGAGCTTTACACTTAAAGGGTTTAGACAATACAGGGTTATAAGTGCTTTGTAAAGTGAAACACTGAAAGCGAGGTTGCTGCCCGAAAGTTTACAATCTACAGTGATCTACAAGATTATTCTGATTACTGAGGTGAAATTCTTAACTGACTGTCAGATATTGAAGTATATAAAAAATTACCAGTTGATCCAACTGTACCTTTTAAGAAACTAACTGATACATTATTGGAAATGGGTCTGAATAATGGTTTTATTACAACATCTGCCTTCAAATTCGTGTCAGTGTCTTACCTAGAAATACTTATTTCAGGGCCTTTAATTTTAAGTCCTAAGCTACTAGCCAGACCTGAAAAGTTACTCGCCAATGCAAGCCAAAACATACCCACCAGGGCTGAATTTCTACTCACCAGGGCTAAATTTTCACTCACCATTGGCTAGTGGCGAATGGAAATTTTGAGCCCTGAACTTATTATATGTACATTACCAAAGGTACACCTCATAGCACTTACTACTTCTGTGTCTCACCTACCTTCCTCTAGATTGTAAGCTCTCACAAGTGGTGTCCTCTGATTCTTTTGTTTTCTATGTTCCATTTGTACTGTTTAATGTCCTTGTATGTCTGTTCTTTATGGTATAGTATATATATAGTTGGCACTATATAAAGTATGATATAATAATAATAATAATACATAAATCACATGATCATCCAGCAGGCAAATCCATTATTTCAGCATAAGATTTGATGTTTTAATATAGTGACAAATTTGTGGATTACTATCTCCAATCCTGTGTGCATGAACTCCTATTTATCCTCAAATTGGCCACTATATTTTTGAACATACATAACAACATTGGTATAATACTTGACGATACTGGTAACTCTTGCCGTCAAACATTAATATACAATATCCCATTGAATATGGGACTTGCTGGAGTCTGAAGACTTTTTCAAAATAAGCCTAAATTTGTAGGACTGCCAGTGGAATCTTTTTATGGATTTACTGGAAATAACATTAAACAAAAATTACTTTTTTTGCAGTTGTTTAGTGTTTGTTCCAAACAATGGCCTATATTTATAAAAGCAAACTGCAGGTATTCTGGAGTAAACCTAATGCACTATAGGGAACAAATAAAAATACCTGTTAAATTAAAATGAGCTTTTAATCCGTTAAATACGAGAGAGGTTTACAATGCATTGCAATAGGAGACCTCTCTGTCATTCACAGGGTTAAAAAGCACATGGGGATTTAGGAATTTGTATTTGTCTCCTATGGTACAGTTGTTTTATCCAAAACAACTCCAGTTTGCTTTTGTAACTGTGGGCCAATGTTCTTTTATATAAATGCAGACAGAACATAAAATTCTCTTTTTTTCTATGATTGGACAGTACACTTTAGTATCATTGCTATTTTATATTGCTTCTAAAACACTTGAAATACAACAATTGAGTCATTTGAAATATAATCACTGATTTATTAATAAGTAAAAGAGGTCTAATCTTGTACTTACTACCATCAATAATCATTAGAAACTTTTATCTCCTTTTATCTTTGACCCTATTATAGAGCAATCAAAGTCTCCAGGGTGGCAATTTACTTTTGAATATAGTCTTTTAGGTAAAAGTAACATATTGTCCATTATACTCGCCCCTCCTGCCCAACTTTTTTCATAGGTTAATGACTCTATAAAATATTAAAGTCTTTTCCATTTTCAGAATGTCTTTCTGAGCCATTTCTTATTACCTCATTCATTTTTGCCATGAATTCTCTTTAGTGATTTCACTTAAATTGTACTGCTTTTATCTACGTTAGCATGTCTTGGAATAAGATCAACATTACTGGCAATCTTTTGTGTTTTGCAGATTTTGCATACAAATAAGATTGTATAAGGATATCTCCTCTTCTTTTGTGCCTAGTCGTATCTAAGTGCCTAATGTAGTTCAATGGCTTTGTTCATTTGTAACCCTTTGAGGACCAGAGGGGTATACAATGAATTGTGAAACAACATGTTAAACAACCTTATGATCTTCAAATGGTTAACTTCTTGGGTGGTCTTTAACATCCAAGAGGTTTAATTAATGTGACAAGCAATTTGTTACTAAAGAATTCTAACATTTCCCTAAAATAATATCTAAAATGTTATATAATGTGTGTGTGTGTATGTATGCCAAAAAAAATAGAAATAATTGACCATAAAGAAGCACTCATGGAACCAACATCCAGAAAATTATGTACTCATGATGCGTCATGATGCTTTGAAACACCCTCTAGCATTCACAAAGTTGAACTACATTTAAATTAGTGTGACACTAGGACATTCTAGGTTAGATGCCCTTGCAAAGATTAAGCAAAGAGCTAGCTCTGAGATAGAGTGGGAGGTATCAATGGATCGGGTCCCCTGGACTGCAGGTGCTGACCACCTGTCCCGTTACATAGATGTATTTCAGAAAAAAAGAGAAAAAAATTGCATATAATCAATCCACTTCATATAACATGAAAAAGACTCAAAGAAGGGATCACACAATCTATATAAAGATAAAGACATTATTAGGCATAGGAAAGTCTAATGGATTTCATGGATGAGCAATTGCTACTATAATAGAGGCAAAGGTCTCTGATACAACTAATGTCATTTTTCTGAGCCTCCATGGTGTTTTATCAGTTGGTTGATGTACACTTGTTTTTCTTTTCTACTTATAATGTTAGGTATAGCAGATGAAAACATGAAGGTTATAGCATTCCTTGATCTCTTTATACAAGATGCCAGCAGTTTTTGATCCTGATGCTTGTACTTTCTAATGTGATTTGATAAACAGTGTATAATAATGTATAATCATGACTTGTAACAATTACAATAGAATATATAAATAATTTAAGTTAGCCATGTTAGTCCAATGGTGTAGAGGCCAAATGAATAAGTATTGCATGTATGTAATAATACATTTTTTATTGGACTAACATTCAATTATATGGACAAGCTTTTGAAAGCGTGGCTCCCTTTTTCAGCTATAAAGCAAGAAATAAAGCACCGAACAGAGGAATGTGAGGGGGGTGGGAGGTGGGATTATGAGAGACAAAGAAGGGGAGAGAGAGAGAGAGACAGGACCAAAGTACATAGATATAAATAGAAAAAAAAATAATATGAGAGAGATGAGTAAACATGTACAAGAACTAAATAGATAGAAGGAAATATGTAAAATGTTGGTAATGTGTAAGTCCTTGTGAATGGTGTTGAAAAAAACAGATCATCTTAATTTCAGATGTTTTTCTCTCCTGTTTATTTTTAGAGTTCCCTATGAGTATTTTGATTTTAAGGTTATGGATGGAGTGGTTTCTCTGGGTAAATTGATGACCGACTCGGGTATGGTTCTTTGTTTTATGGTATTTCTCAATAGATTGTCTGAGTGCATTCATCTTTAGATTTAGTGATAGGCCTGTTTCACAAATGTAACATCCAGATTGATTTATGGTGCATTGGATTATATATATATATATATATATATATATATATATATATATATATATATATATATATATATATATTACGTTTGCTAATATACATGAATATAATCCTTTAATGTGGTATATCTTGTTGTTGTGTCATGCAGTATTATTTTCACAAATGTGTTGACATGATTTTCAGCATGATTTGTTTCAAGGTTTGGTCTCATTATCAGTGTTTGTCCATTCATTGGTCAGTTTTCTATTGATCAATTTTTCATTCATATTCGGTGGTTGCTTGAATGCTATAAAAGGTGGTTGTGGAGATTTGTCTTTTAAAACTACATCGTATTTTAGCAGAGGCTGTAGCTCTCTGATGATGTTGCATATTTGTTCAAGTGTGGAGTTATATATAGTCACCAGTGGTATACGTATAGAGAAACTTCCTTCTCTTTTTATTGTAACGTGGTATTCTCAATGCTGATGTTATTTTCTTTGTGACTATCCTTGTTTTATAGTCTTTCTGTTTGAATGATACAATGTTTTTAGATGATTGTTGCGGTCTTGGGTATCAGAGCATATGTGATGGTATCTGATAGCTTGGCTAGGTGAAAGATGGTGTTGAGAAGATAACTGCACCTGTCTGTGGGTTTTGTGTATCCAGATGAGTGTTGTTTGACACTGTTGAGAGTTACGGTTGTGTCCAGGAAATGTATGCTTTCTATATAGAGAAATCCATTTTAAATTTAATTGATGGAGGAAATGTGTTGAAGGATTTGTGACAATCTTAGAGTACTTCACCGTATGTCCATTTGATGAATATATCATCGATATAGCGGCAATATTTATAAGGTATGTAGAGGTGTGTATCAAGAAATCTCTGTTCCAGATCAGCTATAAACATATTTCACATTGTGGTGCCATTTTTATGCTCATGGTACATCCCAATATCTGTAGGTAGAAATCATGGATAAAGATGAAATAATTGGGTGTGAGGATACATTGTATTACTTTTATTATAATTTGGGGGCTATCTTTTTGGATTTAGGTCTGTGATGACATAAATTAATGGCAGGCATTAATTCCATCCTGGTGTGGGATGTTTCTATAGAGTGATTCTACATCCATGGTAGCTAAAATTGTCTTAGTAGGTTGAGTTTGTTTAGGAAGTCTGTGGTGTCTTGTATAAGACTATCCGTGTTAAAGGGATAGTAATGTTTCACAAAAACAGCAGCTCCAATTAATCTTCATAGTATTTGAGCCATAGAGAGTGTTATTTCTATACTGTCAGAGTTGTAGTTCAAGAGTAATTGAAATGATAAAGCATCCCCCTCCTGCCCCTTTTATCTAGTGTAACACTGCTCACATCAGATGTGGAATCTGGTTGCTTGACCAGACAGCTCACAGTAAGGAACAATCTTCTTATTGTGCGAACAGTAAAAGGGGCGGGAGGGGGATACTTTATCATTCAATTACTCTTGAACTACAACTCTGACAGACTTGAAATAACACTCTCCATATCCCAAATGCTACGATGATTAATTAGAGCTACTTTCATTATGAAACATTACTATCCCTTTAATGACAAGGGGTTGTAAGCTGTTTGCCACCAGGCCAGTGATCTGTTTGGTCAGAGTGCCCATAACTGTTACTATTGGCCTGTCTGGGTTTTATGGTTTGTGGATTTTTGGAAGCATGTAGAAGGTCCCCACAGCAGGGTTGGTTGGTATAAGCTTTCTCAGTTCTGGTTGTGAGCCCTTTGGGAATGTTTTTATGAGAATTTGGCATTGCCTTGTATATATATATATTGGTGGGGTCTTGACTGAGTTTTGTGAAGTCATTGATATCAAATAGTTGTCTGGTTCCCACTTTTATATAGTCCTCCATTGCTCCTCCTTTATCTGCTGGTTAAATGATTATTTTGTGACTGGATCTTAGATCACTTATTGCATACCTCTCTAGTGGGAATAGGCTGTATGTGTTTTTTTTCTGTTGTAGTGTTATGTAGGATGCAGTTCTAAGGCAGAAACTTTCCTCCAGGTCTACGTATATCATCCAGTTTCATGCTTGGATAGAATAAAAACGCCTCTGGTAGAGTAAGGTCATGGTCTATCTATCTATCTATCTATCTATCTATCTATCTATCTATCTATCTATCTATCAATATTCTATATAAAAAATCAACAGATTGAAGTGATTCCTTACCCTATATTTTTCCAAACATTGAAATCAGATCCAATCAGTAATAATGTTGGTTGTATTTGCACTTCATTTCATGGCAATAACTTGCTGGTCCTTCATTCCTGTCACAGTTATTGCAATAAATGTCTTAAGACATCTTATTTAATTAGCATACAGGAAAGGCAATTTTGATATCCAATAACATTGTTCTGGTCATTCATGTAAAAGTCAATTCAACAAACTCTATATTTCATTACTAAACATTAGAAAATTCTGAAAGCTACTGCAGCTTTGAACGCAGGAAAAGGGATAAGGCTTATTCTGACTATAATTGATGATGTTTTAGGACTTGGAAGCAAATGGCCAAATGAGCTGGAAAATTGTTTTTAATGACCCAAATCAGATGTCATAAAGTATGCAGCAGCAAGTTTACACCCCCTCTTAATGTAAAGTATGCAAAGTATTAATACATCCTGTTGACATCCATTTGAAGGTAGATCAGCTGTGTTTATAGATGCTCAAGCTGACTGTGGAAATCAAATCACATAGGATACAGACTGTCTACATAAATTAGAAAGCCAATATTTTTTAAAGCTCCATTTGAGATCAAGAAAATTCCAGTAGTGTTTAATTATGAAATCTTTCACTTTGCTGAAAATATTTAAAGTTTCATAAGTTCAAAAATAATCGAAATAGCCCTTAATATTCATAACCATGAGGGATTTGCTCCTTGGGCTTCGAACATTGAAATGTTAATATGGGAATACTTATTGAGTTGAAAATAATTCCCAGTGAGGATAAAATGATTAGAGATTTATTTTTCATAATCTCTAATGTTTGTTGTCAGAGTTTTCAATTAAGCAATGTGCACTGCTAATGTTTACAACCTGTCTCCTTGGTTTATAGTTCATCAGTGTGTGACAGATCATATTATTTTTCTTGAATAGAACAGCAGTTGTGCATTGATTGCCTCAGCATGCTGTTATTAATTACATCTAGTCATTTTAAATGCATGGTGGAGATTAGTTATTTTGTTTTATATTATAATATCAGCTTGAAAAAAAAAGAGATATCTGCATGCCTTAGATCAGTGATACACAACCTGAAGCCCTCTTCGTGCTGTGAACTACAACTTCCATAGTAAGCTGGTGGGGGACAATTGCAGTTGTAGTCCAGAACAGCTGGAGTGGGTCCGGACCCCACCCCACCTTAGATAATAAGATAACTGTAGTGAAGTTAAAAGAGAAGTAGCACTTCTTAATAATAATCCCCCAAGTAACATATTGTGACTCGAAAATCCTGTTGGCCACTGTGTATATTGCCCTTGTGCTTTTTTTAAGAGATTACATCTTCAGTCAATCCTGGATATTATACAAATGGAGGTGGACAGTTGCAAGCAGGACCACAGGCCCTCAAAATCTACTCACTGCACATGGTATTCTTAACCCTTTAACACAGAAACATACAATTTGATGGCAGAAAAAGCCATGTCGCCCATCTAGTCTGCCCATTTTATTACTGTCTTATCTTATGTTCAGAACAGCCTTATGACTGTCCCATGCATGCTTAAATTCCTTCACTGTCTTAACTTCTCACACCCATGCTGGTAGGCTATTCCCCTTACCTATTACCCTCTCAGTGAAGTAAAACTTCCATACATTACCTCTAAACCTGTGTCCCTCTAGTTTTAGACTATGACCTCTTGTCCTTACATTTTTACTCCTTTGATATGTACTTCCCTCCTGCACTTTGTTTAATCCCTTCATGTATTTGAATGTTTATGTCAAATCTGCACTCTCTGTTCTCTCCTCAAAGCTAGACATGTTCACATCTTTTGGTCTATCCTGAAATGTATTTTCCTGTAAACCATTCACCATTTTTGTAGCCTTTCTCTGAATTTTCTCTAGAGTATCTGTATCCTTCTGGAGATGAGGTCTCCAGTACTGCACACAATACTCTAGGTGAGGTCTAACCAAAGATCTGTAGAGTGGCATGATCACTTCCCTTTTTTGCATACAACCTAGCACCCTGGTTGCATTCCCAGCACTTTGTTACATTGCCTTTCTACCTTTAAGTCATCAGAAATCATTACTCCCAAATCCCTCTCCTCTGTTGCCTCTGGTTAGGTTAACCATTACCTCACCATCACACTTGTGAGTATCAGTCCTTGTTTTTATTTATTATTGTCCGAGTTACACTGTTGGGCTCCCTCTTCTTTCTTCTTTTTTGTGTTTGTATGGATTTTCTGCTTGCAGACAGCGAGTTCCTGAGGAGCAACCCAAGAGTATGTGTACTGTTACTGGGACAGTCCACAATCCCAGAAGACATGTTTAGCTGTGACCTATATAAGTAGGATCCCAGCCCTCATCTTTGTGAGCATTCTCTCACAGGGTGTTTTTGGTGGTGGTATTGAGTATTATTTGATCTGCACTAGGGGCACTTCCTTTTCTTTCTCTTCAATTTATATTTGAACAAAGATTCAAGGGTAAAATTCATAGGGACATTAGGATTTTCTGGCATTACATTTCCTTTTATTAAGATGATTTATACAAAGACTTTCTTTTTGTTTTATATAACAGATATACCCCCTCCCCTCTGCATTCTTCTTTGTTTCTCTGTGTATGTCAGAGCTTCATTATAGACTAGAAAAAAATCTGAGAATAAATCCCATTACTACAGCATATAGGTGTTACGCTGTTTGTTTATTGCAGAACAGTTTATAGCTGTATTGATTTGATATCTAGCCTACATCTCAATTCCTGGTTTAATGTAGTTTTTCCATTTCTCTTTCAAAGTAGAAGATAAATGAGACATGTTGAACATATATTTAATGTGCATCTGACAGGTCCATGCCCAGTTTTGATCTTGTAGCAATATGTGCTTCAGTGATAGATAGCAAAGTTGCTACTACATGTCACATGTGTACCTCACTGTATGAGTTGTTTTCAACAGTATCTCCTATTGCAGACCCTGTACCGATAATTGAGATATGGTCTTGAAAAAGTGAGACTTAAAACTTCATTTCTAAGTTTATTGTAAGGCAAAAGGAGTTCCTTATCTGTCAATAAAACGCACATGAATAAAGAATATGCAACAAACAGGAATCCTATCTAACAGGCATCACTCCTAATATGTTTACCTTTCTCAAGCTGTACATCATGTATTGCAACACTTAAATAGCCCTTAGAATGTCAGAGAGGTATTCAACGCATTTCCTTGTAAAGAGGCTATGAAGAATCAGAAATTCTGGGACAAAGCAACTGTTATAACATTCCCAAAATGTCTATTAATTGCAAAGAGGCTTTAAACCCCGTGAAATCTAAAGAGGTTTCCAATACACTGATTTGGATTAAAGAGGTTAAAAGTCACATTTTTTGTCCTCTATGGCACAATTGATTTGTCCCAGATTTGCTGCAGTTCTTTTTAGAACATCAGCATCATTGAGACTAGTGTATCCTTCCTTAAACTTTGAGTGCAAGAGATGTATCCAATACATTGAAAGGATTAAAGGAACACTGACATCTTCTAATAAAAATCCTCTACTTACCATAATATTGGAATAAAATCCTAAGGGACAAGGGGAACACTTGAATAGCACTTAATTTCCTTTTTTTTGGGGGGTAGGGGATCATGTGGATGTGCTTTACATACATGCCATAGTGTTTATATTGCATGTAATTAATAAGGGAAGATGTGACAAAACCTTCCCCCTCCTTTCCCCTTTTCTCTACATTATTGCATACTGTGCACAATGCAGGTGCTGACAATTGCACTGTGCCTGTTCTAAGGGAAACATAGTCTGGTATCCATGATTTTAGAATGGGGGTGTGTGGAGATGAATGGCCTATTTCTTCTACAGGTGCACCTGCAACGGCTGGGGTAGGTACTCCTGCTGCTATAACAGCACTAATGCTTGGATCAGAAGTAGTGGGAAGCTGAACCATATCTACCTGTCCTAGTCCCATATCATTGCTGCTAGTACCAAATCCTATGGTGGTCATGGTGAAAACTGACATACTAACCATTTTATCCTGTTGCTGTGACAGATTCTTTACAGTAAGGTCGGTAAAGCTATGGAATTCTTTGCATCTGGATGTTGTACTTGCAGATACTGTAACTGCTTTCAAAAAAAGCAACAGACGCCTAAATAGCACAGAACAATATTGAGAATTATGATAGATGACTTCAATGCAGATAGGTTGTTGATCCAGTGAACTATCTGACTGCCAGGAAGGATTTTTTTACCCACTTGGGGCTAAATTGGAAATCACTTTTTTTTGCCTTCCTCTGGATCAAGAGGTGTGTTTTGGCATGGGCTGGATTTGATGAACACATGTCTTTTTTTCCGCCTCATTAACTATGAATGACTAAGCAGAGAAGCAGCAAAGTTCAGTACAGTAGCAACAAAGTTTATAATGCCAATAATGTTGGTGTCCATCCATACTGCAACTCACTGTCCCATTTCACTACTATCCAGTAACCCCCGGGGCCTTTTTACTATGTTTTTCCAGGTCCATGAGGAAGATGTTGGAGGCCTGAGGAGCTCTCATTGCAACAGGAGGGCAATGGAACTATTCTTGAGGGAAAATCTGAAAAACAGAAGTTCTGCAATGGGTGGAATTCCCCATGGATAAGCTTCAAGTTGGGTTTTTTTCACAGAAATTCCAGAGGGAACAAAATAGGACTTTTTGCCATGCCCAGTTCTATGACTACCAGTGCTGTGAGACAAGGCTGGGGGATCAGTATGTGTGGTTCTATGGCAGTGTTGGGCAATGTGAGGCCCTCCAGAAGTTCCATCATTCCATGTCAGATGTTGGTGGGAAAATTACACCTTTCTCAGGGACTTCGGTGGAAGGAAAAAAGTGAAGTTTTATGCACTTTTCTCTTTCAAAGAAAATGTTTTCATCCGTTCCTACTCTTATTTTGTCTTTTTCTGTTTTTCTGTTACCTATTTTCACAAGGGAAGGGCAACCTGTCCCATTGTAGCTGTTTTGAGCTACCAATACAAGTCCCATCAAATAGCTGATGGGAATTGTAGTCCACAATCAGCTTTAGTGATGCAGGTTTCCCATTTCTATTCAACCTACAGTAAATAAATTATCGTGCCAGCCCCCCAAGCCTTATATTAACTTGAGGAAAAGGGTATTATATATTGATCTACACATTTAAAAATACCTTTATTGATTTCAGGCTTGAACAAGTACTCTCTCAGTGAGCATGTTTCTTGTATTTATCTGTTCCAGCTTTGGGGCTCCTGGAATATGCATTCCCTGACATCATGGTGATGCTGACCTCAGGGATCATACCACTGTGACTAAAGCCTTGAAGTGCATGACATCATTGTGATGCTGACCTCGGGGATCATACCGCTGTAACTAGTGCCTTGAAGTGCATTCAGGTAAATGTTTACTGAGATAGTAGCTTACAAAAACAGCCTGAAAAAGTATTAAGATATTTAATCTTAGAAGTCATCAACTGAGATCTCTCCCGTGCTTCCTGAAGATAAGGCGTGGTTGGGGAGGATGTACAAATTAACTTTATTTTGTACGTAGTTGAAAACAGCAGGGACATCTTATCACGGTGCCCGTGCTATTACAGGCGACATTCTGTCAATTTTATTTCCTGTTGCCTCTTATTGGCTGGTGTGACTTTGCCCTGCCCAGTATTTGTCCTTAAATACTGGGCCTTGTCACTTCTCCGGTGCCCTTTCGTGGTGTTTCTATTGCCAGCGCTTGTTCCAGTTATTTGTGTGATCTCTGTGTATGACCCGGACTGCCTGGCTACTCTGCTGTATCCGTTCCTGCTCTGTGTACCGACCTGGAATGCCTGACTATTCTGCTGTTTACGTTCCTGCTCTGTGTATCGACCCGGATTGGCTGACGTTCCTGCTCTGTGTATCGACCCGGATTGGCTGACGTTCCTGCTCTGTGTACCAACTCGGCCCGGCTGACGTTCCTGCTCTGTGTACCGACTCGGATTGGCTGATGTTCCTGCTCTGTGCACCGACCCAGCCCGGCTGACGTTCCTGCTCTGTGTACCGATTCGGATTGGCTGACGTTCCTGCTATGTGTACCGACCCGGTTTGGGACAACATTGTCCCGTGTATCAGGGCCTGCCTGCGATCCCATCCGGTATCCAGCTTGGGGCTGTCATGCGGTGTCCTCTCTGTCTACAGACAGATCCTCTGTTGCCTTGTTGCTGCTCAGGCAGTCTTGTTACTGTGACCCAGTCACTCATTGTGTCGAGTGGGCGACACTCAAGTGTGGTGGATCCATCTGGTTGCACCACGGTACGCTTGACCTTTTACTGCTGCAAACTGAGGTTGGTCTAACCCTGGGTGCCTCAGGCTGCTCTCAATATCTGGCAGTCAACTCTAGGTCTGAGTGTTCGTTAACCACTTTGGGGTTGGTGCCATATTACACCGGATTACAGTCAGTGCAGTCTCCGTTGGGTGTTCCTCAGTGCATACAGTTGGAGTCCTCCGTTACTGCTACAGCAGTCTACAGCTTGTCCTGGGCCTCTGATTACTCCTGTGGCATTTCTCACTATTCTGTCACTCTCTGCATAGTAAGAGTATTGTGGGCCTCGCGCTATTAGGGCCTGTCAGTCTTCTTGGCCTAATAGTAACAATTTCACTGCTGTCTCATTTGGGAATCACACAAACTATACCTGACCTGTGTCAGTATTATATTGTTGCTGTTATATATATATACTGGACCCATGTTGATATTGATTACTGTAACCTGACCTGTGTCAGTACTATATTGTGTACATATATTACTGGACCCGCGAGGGTTATTACTATTCTGTGGTTTTTTCAATTAAACTGTGTTTTATCTAAACCTACTGTATCTGAGTGTCCATAAAACCGTTACACATCTTGCAATCTCCTATTTTTTATCATTGAGCCAGATGATCACTTTTAAGGGTGATCATGTGTCTTATTTACCTTCAGACCTGGACTTGCAGTGAAGGTCTCTCAACATTACCAGCCATTTTTAGGCTTTTCCCACCACAGAAAGTACAAGGAAAAGTCCATATTGCAAGCCAGAGAAATTCGCAGGGTTAGCCATGCAGTTTGCCAGTCCTGTGAATTTCATGGGTTTGGCACATAAAGGTTTAAGACTCTGTATTCTTTTATTGGGTCAAGTATGGACAAATGGGTTGGGGATCCAAGAAAGAAGGCTAAATTACTGTTAAAAAAATTAGCTCTTTAAAAAACATAAAACCTTAACTTTGAGTCTCTTCTTGAGGAAAAATGACTTCATTTTTGCTGTACTTGATCCTGTAAAGACTTATGGTAGCTTAAAGACCCACAAAAAGTTTAGTAATACACGTGAACAATTTTTCTCTGCAGTAGGGATAAAAAAAATGTACTAACCACTAGAAATTTCTAAAGTGAATGAATGTTATAAGCAAAAAGAACCAATACTATTTCACTCTCAATCATACCATGGGTCATTTAGGTCTCTGAGCACAGACATACAAACTAAATACAATTTAAGATTTATTGATATTACTTTTAAAGGGATAGTAATACTTAAAATGTAAAAGAAATATGCTGTAGGGGTTATCCCTCTGAGTAAAACAAGGATACTCCCACTGCTGAAAGTTGTTTTATTCAAAAGTTATTACAACTCAAAGTTGAATTTTTTAGGTGCAATATCACAGTGGCCTGAAATTGTACAGTGGCACTGTTGCTACATCATCCTATGGACAGCTCTGGTCCCGGGGACCATAAGTCTCCATAGGATGGTGTAGCAACAGAGCTACTGTACAATTTCAAGCCACTGTGATATTGCTCCTAAAAAATTCAACTTTGAGCTGTAATAACTTTTGAATAAAACACCTTTCAGCAGTGGGAGTACCCTTGTTTTATTCAGGGGGATAAACTCTACAACATATTTTTTTTTTACATTTTAAGTATTACTATCCCTTTAAAACAAAAACATTTATAAATACTTAAAATTAATGAAAATTAAAATACTCCAAAATAAAATAATAGAGAGCTAACCAGAATAGCACAGTGTTTGTTTTTAAACCACAACCACTTGTAACTAGTAAGATGTTTACAAATCTGTTATATGATAAATGCTGTATTACCATCAGTAGTAGTTGTCATGGATACCTATAAGCAACAGAGAGCACAATGTATCAGTCCCCAGCTGTCATGCTTACTAACCGGAGAGGGCATAGACCTGCAGTGCAGAGGAAGAACAGAAAACTGACCTGAGCTACAAGGATCTGTGTCCTGGGCCAGAAGATAATAATGCAGAAAGTGGAACTTAGAAACCGAACAAGAAGCAGAACACAACAGGAACAGTACTGTGGATATACAAAAACAGGTTGGTCACTTATTTGACCTACTAATAAGGAACTTAGTCCAGGACTGGAAAGATACCAGTAGATAAAAAAATAGTGAGCAAGTTTGAAGAGTGGTGTTAATAACAGATGGTTGAATACCAAGACACCACTTGAGCCAGGACTAGATCGGTTGCATCATGCATCATGGGCAGTGGCAACAGAACTGCAAGGTCTTAAAACTGGTTTGTGTCTGTGCAGGAAGCAGACAGATATCAGAGTCATTAAACTTTCTTAGGTCAGCTCAATTGGCAAGCAGGTAGCAGAGTTATTTGACAGTGTTTTGTCATTGCAGGTGACAGAAAGTGAAAGGCTGATAAGGACAGGCAAGGATCACAAAATGAATGAAACTGATGAGAGCAAGACTCATAGTAACACACTATGATTTTGCACTGCAGTGTTTGAGTTGCTTCAGGATAAATGTCAGTGAGACATGTCCAGGACAACAATCCTAAATATTTGCAAAACTGAAGTGAGTGGAACAGGTTTATCCATGTAAACTCACAGGCACAGCTTGACTGCAGTGGGCCCTTCCACTATCCTATGAATTGCTCAGTGGACCAAACAATCTACTGGGGAAAAACAATAATATCAGGCTAGGTGTTTGATACACTGGCATTATCTTATAGCTTCTGATGCTGAGAGAATAATGCCACACACAAACACACATATACACACATATATTGTGAGAAAGTATCAGCCAAATAAAGAACCAGCCTACTCAATAAACTACAGGTATCCTAAATAATAATTTGCTAAGATGTTTGTCAGAAGCTGCCATGCACAGTAGAGACTGCCCGAATGCACAGAATGCTGGGAGTTCTGTGCTGGAAGCATTCTTTGCTTTCGGGCAGTCTCTACAGTGCATGCCTGCGTTGGTGGCAGGAAGGACGCAGAGCAGGACCTGCCTCTTAACACTTTGAGTGCCAGAGGGGTACGCAACACATTGCAAAGCAATGTGTTGCGTACCCCTCTGGCACTCAAAGGGTTAACATCACCCGGACCTTGGCCCGTGTACACTGGCATTTACACTAGTTAGTAATAAATCACAACAGACTTAGCTGCAAATTGTTCACCAGGGGATATCTAGAATTCCTTCTACGTTTGTATAATTTTACAGATCAGTCTTATATTCACAGTAGAAAACAGCTAGTGGTCTCAATGTACACTGAGTTAAAGTCTAGTAGATATTGTAAGGCATACAACGATGTCATATCTACCATTAGCTAGGTGCTTTATTATTGATGTTATCAGTATCAATAACTGCATGATGATGACAATAAATACATGATGACTGTATTGGGGGAGATCAGAGGCAGTTGGGGGGGCATCTTTAGCATCTGTCTTACACCAGCTTGAATGAAAGAGACCATCGATAAGCATGGTAGTAATGCATATCATTAATAATTGAATAGCACAATCTTGAAAAATGTATTAGCTGACATGATGAAAACTGCTCAAGAGCAATTCAAGCATTATATTTTAATAATGGGAAAAGGTATTACTGATTGAAAATGTGACAAACTGGGAAAAAAATCACCTGTTGCAACTAACAAAATAAAGCCAACTATATGGAAAATGGAATGTGTCATATTTCTCTTTTTGTCATAATTTGAACTTATTTAAACAAATAGTTAATATGCAGCATGCTATAGCCCAGAAACTAGATGTAGTGCAAACAAATCATATTAGGCACTGTGGAACATGTACTAAATCCCCAGAACACACTATTCCAGGCTTGTCTACTGCAAGGAGTGGGTAGTAAGGAAGCACTTTTATTCTTTATCTGTATGTTATATACAAACTGGGAACAGAAAAACCAGACAAAACCCATCAATGTCTTTATGTCTGCTCCAGGCTGGACGTAACAAGATGCTCCTAGGTAGCCTATGCCAGAGGCATTTTGCTCTATGTACTAAATCTTTCATACCACTTCATCAGAGCAGACACTCTTATCATATAACACAAGATAGACACTTAGTATGTGCTGTACTTATTCCATTTTATTCCATTGTTTCCATTGAAAAATAAACTTCCATATTTGTAAGCCTGCAAGCACTAGTAACCAAATCTGGAAGCAAAAACAAGAATGATCAACAACACCTTTTATTTGGATATTTCAGAAAATACATAATGCAATTGAAGAGTTCCTGAAAAAAACACTAATTTTTTAATGTAGTGCATGAACTCACTGTTACATTGTTAAATGTTTTCATTGTAATGGTATATTTAACTAATGCTGACCTACAAGAACTTTTCATTGGCGGATGCAACAAAGATTTACATGAATACCAAAGGAATCCATCATGCTCTGTGATATTACAAAGTGTCTACATGCTTAATGGAATTACATAAAATGCAACTTTCCTTTTATAAATGAAGTTTACAGTTTAAAAGAAGAAAGCCAATATCAAGAGCTTACTTCATTTAGATTTAGTATGGGTGCACTATAATTGTTTTACAAAAATAATGATTAATTTCTCCAGGCATAATTAATAGCACTGATATTTAATATTCTTTGCAGAGACAGGGGATATAAATATGCAAGATATGAAAGTTCTATACCTCTATTACAATTCATTAAACTATACATATAGGAATTTCTTTACCTAGGTAGGTACATTGTATCCACATTTTCAGGTTAACACTATAGATGATAGATATTATTACTCTGAATTATGAAACCTAAATGAATAAGACCCACCACCCAAATTCAGCAGGACAATGTAAGGTGGACAGCAAAGTGAAATATTTAGCAAATGGGGGAAACATAAACAAAGTACAGAATATTTATATACATGACACCTTGACATATTTAAATACTTCTGTTAAATGAATTAAGAAGCCATTTAACATAGATATAGGTTTCCACAAATAGATTTAGTTAAATAAAGCTCATTTTAAAGCAGATACACAAATTATTCCTGAAATCTGAAGACCAAGCTGATTAGATGCCAGACACTAGCAACAGATGCACAGGTAGGGAGCTGTAAGTCTCCCTCTGACATCAAGATAAGGCACACTAAAGAGTGACAGCAGAGAACTAAAGCAAAGGTCTTCTGGTTTTGACCTCCACAATCCCTTATAAGTTGAGCTTTTAGCTTTGCCCAGGTGTGAGGACTTTCACTTGGCTTAAAGAGGAGAAAAGCTACAGCATGCCTATGGGGAATCAGATATGGGAAGTCCAATAAATAATATGAACATCAAGGAGACAAGAGACTCCCACTATATACAAAAAGTTTAAACTCCTTGCTGTTGGAGAAGTGCTACCTTACAACAGGATGACATCCTTAGAGATACTAGTTTCCTCCAATAGCAACTGGGTAGAAAAAAAAAATATATCCTGATATTCCAACTTTACCTAGTGGCCTTATTGTGGTTTTCCTCCAAGAGGAAGGTGATCAAGACTAAAACTGAGTGAGACCAATGTGAAGAAGACAACAGTTAGCTGATAGTAGTGGCGTTCAAGGAAACTCTTAAAAAGTAAACTGTAACTCATGGATAACTCATCTGAAAGATCTGAGAAAGAGAATGAGCCTGATACAGGTGTTGTTGTCCTTAGGTGAAAGCTTGGGCCAAGAACAGGAATCAAAGTTGAAAAAGGTGATCCAGCTATGCAAGAGCAGGCAGTATAACTGTTAGTTATAGCATCAAGAAGGCAAGGGACTCACACTGTTGTAAAATGGTTAGAACTATTTTCTGTTGCAGACGTATTAGATAATAAAAGGAGGAAATCCTGTGTGTTGGTAGTTCCCCTTGAAGCTTGTCCTATTGGCCGCCACTGGCATACTTCTAAAAGAAGGTACTGTGTACACTGTGTGGCACCATATAAATAAAGATATACATACATACACAAAGGTGAACAGCAATCAAACTGAGGTAGAACAATAGCAGGTTTAGGGATGAGCTGAGCGGAACAAGGAAAATCTGGAAAAGCAAGCTGGCTTTCTTGAGAAATTTATCTGGAAGGTCTGAAAAAAGATCTCACAGAAATCTAGGAAGTTGGATACCTAACTGGCACTCAAAGAATTAAAGAAGAGGTAATGTTTTTTAAAGAAAAACTAAGTTGTAGGGCATTTTCTGCATAGTAAAACAAGGGTTCCCTCACTGCTGAGTGACATTTTTTAAAATATTACAGCTCACACTTGTTGTTTTACACTGCAATTTTCTGTTGCCATCACTGGATAGTGCTGTTTCTTTCACTTACTATGGAGAAGCCATAGTCTATTCCTCAAGTTATATCATGGAGTACATTATAAAACCACTTACATTCTGTACACAAGGTGGTGCTGTTGCTAACAGCTTGATAAAACAAAAAACATTCAGCTGTAATTACTTTCAAATAAAAAAAAATCTTCCAGCAGTGATATTATCCTTGTTTTACAAACCATAAAGCAGGGTATATGAACCAAGATTCATCAGATATTCTTAGGTGTGCAGGATGTAAGGGATTGCTGACTCAAACCATGTAGGCAAACATTAGAATATGTGATGCAGAATCTCTGCTCCAGTCCATGGATAAAAAAATATATAGGTTTCAAAGATATATATATATATATATATATATATATATATATATATATATAGATAGATAGATATATATATATAGAGAGAGAGAGAGAGAGAGAGAGAGAGAGATTGGGTAAAAAAAATGGTGGGTAAGGATACCTGCTTATTGTGATTGATGCAAACAGCACTTATAGGAAGAACAAGCGGCAATAGCAAGACTGGTAGAAAGACTCACCATTTACAGAACATTTTCTCAGTAACTTTGCAAACAGCAAAGATAGTTTCACTCCTTGAGGACAGGCTGAGCAAGAGGCAGAAACAAGACTAGTAGAAGGACTCCGTTCTTGTACATATTATTTTCTTATCAGCTTCCACAAACAGGGAAACAAATTTAAAGGAGCAGTAAACTTTTTTTTATGAAAACACATATTTTATAAAGCATTTCCTGCTGAATAAAACAAGGGCACTCTCACTGCTGTCAGATATGTTATTCAAAATGTATAGCAGTTCAAATAACCAGGAAGTGAATTTACTGTGTTTACTTCCTGGTAGTTCTAACTGACAGGAAGTGACAGGCAGTTTCTATCACATTCTATGGAGAACTGTATGTCTCTGACTTTCCTCTCCATTAGAATCTAACAGAAAAACTAATTAGAATCTGACCACTAGAGGCCACTGCTAATGTAAAAAACATGGGTTTAAAACGGAACTACCATGTCACAAAATGTTTAGCTTAATTAAGTCCCCTTCTGAGGACTAGCTGCTTAGTAGCGCTAGTCACCAGAATTATTACCTGATTTAATAGATATATGCTTTATTCCCCAGCTGTCAGTAGCATAGAGTGCGTACATCTTACCAGAATGACGTCAGTCCCAGCCGAGTCTAGGAGGCATTGCTAGGAGCTGGCTGAGACTGACAGTGCAGGCGCAAGGACGTCATTCTGGCAAGATGTCCGCGCTCCGTGCTACTGACAGCTGGGGAAAAAAGCATATATCTATTAAATTAGGTAATTATTCTGGCGGCTAGTGCTACTAAGCAGCTAGCTAGTCGCCAGAAGGGGACTTAGTTAAGCTAAACATTTTGTGACATGGTAGTTCTGCTTTAAACTGTAATAACTCTGGAAATATAAATCTCTCAGCAGTGGGAGTACCCTTATTTTACTCAATAGGAAAATCCCTACAATATAAATGTTTTCATAAAAAATGTTTACTGCTCCTTTAACCCCTTAAGGACCCTTGACGGCTGGATTTGACTTAAGGACCAATGATGTACCAGGACCGTCATGGCTTAAATGATAGCAGCGTGCCTCCGTACAAGCTGGTATCATTAATGCCAGGCTGAGACTGAGATCTCCGAGACTGGGCGTTCAGCCTCAGCCCTTCTTACTTGTGCCAGTTCATGTGATCGCCGTAGCAGCAATCACATGTACCGGCATAGTGACAGACAGAGGCAGCAGAGAAAGCATGCTGTCTGTGCGTGTCTCGTCTGCCTCTGTCTCCCTTGCTATCAAAGTAAGGGAGACAGAAGTAGACAGGAGACACCTAGTGGTGAAAGAAAATACAGCAGCTGGGGGTATTAACCCCTTCACTGCTGGTGCCAGAGGGTTGCTAAATGCAGGTCAATTTCTGACCTGCAATGATACTTTTTTTTTTTTTTTTTTTTTTAAAAACACAACACACTTTTTTTTTTACAAAAATATTTTATTTAAAAAAAAAATCTAATTAAACAATTTTGGAAGTGTGATTGTTGTGGAGCAATGTAATACACTTATACACACCTCCAAATGTCAGGGATAAAAAAGTGTCAAAATAGGGTGGGAAAAAGGGACATGGGGATTTTCACCCAAGGGGGGACAGTGGCCTCTTTAAACTGCACATTTTGTAGGTATGACTGACCGGTCATACCTTTCATGCAGTTGCCATAACAAGTTAACCATTTGTGCCCAATTGATCCCAAGAGAAAAAACAAAAATTTTTTTTTTACATTTTTTTGCATTTTTTTTAATTTTTATAAAGTGAATGGTGGGTTATCCATATAAGTAGGGTATCAAATGAAAGCCCTGTTTGTGCTTAAAAAAACAGTATATAATTTATTGGGGTGGGATAAAAGACTTAGAGGGAAAACACGGTTGAACAAAGACATAGTCAAAAAGGTCAGAATTGCTCCGGTCCTTAAGTGAAATCCACCTCAGATTGTCCCGGTCCTTAAGGGGTTAAACCCTTGATGACCAGCAGAACAAACCAAGGTTCAAGTGGCAGGACAAGAAGCAGAAGCAAGGCCTACCCCTTCCAAGTAACATTTTTCCCAACTTCTACAAACAGGGAACACATTTTAACCCCTTGATGACAAGCAGAATAAGCCAAGATTCAAGTTGCAGAAGCAGGACTGGTAGATGAACCCACCCCTTCTACTTAAAGGGATAGTAATACTTAAAATGTAAAAAAAAATATGTTGCAGGGTTTATTCCCCTGAGTAAAACAAGGGAACTCCCACTGCTGAAAGGTGTTTCATTCAAAAGTTATTAATTTTCAAAGTTGAATTTTTTAGGTGCAATATCACAGTGGCCTGAAATTGTACAGTGGCGCTGTTGCTACATGATCCTATGGACAGCTCTGGTCAATTGACCATAAATCTCCATAGGATGGTGTAGCAACAGCGCTACTGTACAATTTCAGGCCACCATGATATTGCACCTAAAAAATTAAACTTTTAAAATTAATAACTTTTGAATGAAACACCTTTCAGCAGTGGGAGTACTCTTGTTTTACTCAGGGGGATAAACCCTACAACATATTTTTTTTACATTTTAAGTATTACTATCCCTTTAATCATTTCTCACCAACTTTCTCTGACGGGGAGGACGTATAACCCCTTGAAGTCCAGCAGGGTTATGCAATACATTGCACACCCCTTTTGTCCTCAAGGGATACAGAAAAGAGCAGCCTGTATACTTGTGCACACAACCCAAATATGTTGTCATTTCTCTGACCAGTACAACACAAAGGGCGTTATACACTAAGGTGTGATAAAGAGGTAATAAAGTGGAGATGAGTCCTCCAGTGATATCACTTCTCCAATTCCTATGTTATTCTATAGAGCCTATGCACTAAGATCTCCAAAGTTATAGAAATCTTACTGCATTGGCTCCATAGAATAACATAGGAATTGGAGAAGCGATATCACTGGAGACGTCATCACCACTTTATCACCTCTTTATCACACTTTAGTGCATAAACACCCAAAGAACTATACGCACAAAGAAAGTAGAGCAGTTCTGGGGCAAACAAACAGCTCCACGGAGAGCACATAAAAGTCCCCATTCATTTAAAAGTGGCTCATAATCATTTGGAGGTGTCTGCTGCATTGTGAGACAATGAGACCTCTCTAACATTCAGGTGGTTAAAAAAAAAAAACCCATGTAACCCTTTGAGTGCCAGTGGGGAACGTAATGCATTGCAGAGCAATGCGTTGCGTACCCCTCTGGCACTCAAAGGGTTAATTGAATGGAAGTTGTGGAGATGTTTTTATTTGTTATGAAGCAATGTGTTGAAAACCTCTTTAACAAGCAAAACCAATTTAAAGTAATGGGACTTTTGGGGAATATTTTTTTCTATGAAATATGGTGGGCAACTCTCTTACATATAAAGGAGCAGTACACTTTTTATGAAAAAAAAAAAACTTATATTGTAGCACTTTTGTCCGATGTGTAAAAAAAATGTGACTCTTATTTCTATGACATGCATATTTCCAAAGTTACTATGATTTAAACTCTTACATTTTATATAAAGAGTGCCCTCTAGTGGACAGAGTTTAATTACTCTGTTGTATTCAACAGGAGAGGTGAGTCACAAACTGTTCTCCTTAGCCTGGGATAGAAAATGCTGATTCATTCTCTTAGATTGTAATCATACCGTCACTCAATTCTTGACAATTTGAACAGTTATAACATTTGAGAAAAAAAGTGACATCAATGGGAGAACTCAGTAGGAAAAGTCCTATAACATATACATTTTCATAAAACACTTTTACTGGGCCTTTAAGGGGTAAAAGTACAATTCAAATCAAAGTGATTTTAATTTCTTACCTAGACTGCGGTTGGTTTCCCCATGATTGATTCCACTTTGTATACATATGACCCTAGGTTTCTATGATACAATGATAATTAACCCTTTCTTTGCTAGAGAAGCAGTGCATTGGAAAATCTCTAGTAAAAGCAGATAAAACCCTCAAATGAGGTAACTATTGAATAACTCAGTTCTAACTTTTAATATTGTTAGCAATTATGTTTTGATTGCAGTAATATGCATGTAGGCTTATGATGCTGTCATTATTGCTGTTAGCATCAGATTACATGAATACTTCATCACTGGATAACTGTGAGAACCATTATTAATCAAAGTCCATAAAATATATTGAATTAATTCATTTTCATCCCTAGGGCTTCCTGTCTCTGACTTTCCCAAGTCATTTACATCAATGGACTGATTAGATGAGATATAAGCCTTTTTTCTGAGGCAAAGGTATTTATATCAGTAATAGGGAGACGCCATAAATATTTTCTGGACATACTGTAAGTCAGTATTGTGGGTTAATGTGATGGATTTATTTTTTTCTTAATTTCTGTGCTTCTATATACTTTTTTTCTAGGAGGCTAATTTAACACGAAGAACCTGAACAATTATGGAGCAAACCAACTACACCACTGGAGACAAATGAAAATTCCCATTGATTTAAAGGATCAGGAAAGTATTATTATAAAAAGCAAGGGTACTTCCATTGGTTTATTTAAAATTTTTATTACTTCAAACTGTCACTAATTGACGGGGATGTTATGATAACATGCAATGGGGAACTGCTGCCAGTGGCTTACCTCTCCAATAGAATGCAAAAGAATAACCATCAGAGCAGACATCAGGTGGCACTGTTAACTCTGTAAGGACCATCCCCGGGCAGTTAAGGACCACGGGGCTTTCTTTATAAAAATTTTTTAGCAAAACGGATTCAGGGGTGCACCGAGCGCCATGCAGCTGGGCGGGGACCCCTGAAATCCACCCCAGCAACCCACACAGGCCGAACGCCCCCGAAGGGAGGAGAACCCACTACAGGGAATAAGTCACTGCCAAAAGTGGGGAACCTAGGCCACAGCAGTAAACCCCATGTGGAAGCGCGCAAACACCAACAGAGGTTCGAGAGCCCAATGGAAGCTTCAGTGCAGTGAACCACTAAGATTGCTCAAAGTGGAGTACAAACAACAGGACCGGAGGATACAGGTATATCCACTAAAGCCCCAACGGGGTGGCAGAGGCAGTCAACAGGCAGTGACCAAAGCGGAGGAGACAATGCGGCCGGGGGAACACAAGCAAAAGAGTAGTCAGACGATCCAAATCACCAGGAGCAATGGGTACTTAAGGAGAGAGCAGAGAAACATCAAAAGCAAAGCCAAGGTCACCGGGGGCATCAGGAACAAAATCAGAGAGCAGGAACAGAGTCTAAATAAACAAGCCAAGTCATAACCGAAAGAGACAAAAAAAAACAGAATACACAGGAACCTCCAACACCAGCTGCACGAATAATCGAGTGCTGAGGTAAGGTCTGGTAGAAAGATAACCTATCACGCTCCAATCAGCAGTTAAATATGTGGCATTTAACATGGTGTTGAAACTGCTGCTAGAAAATTTATTCCAGGGCCTCTTTTTTGTGCAGAATGGAATTGGTACAGTAACCCAACTATTTTAATTGATACTAATCTTACAACAAGTGAGAAAGCAAGAGGAGTAAATGGGATAGGAATAGCTTCAATAAATGGGTGAAATATAATATTTAATTTTGGGATATTTTACTACGACAGTAAGTCCTATGGAAGGTCTGACCGTAAGACCAAAATACTGACAATAAATTAATTATTTTCTTCATTTGAAGTTGTGTGATGAGTGCTTCTGTATCTCAGTACCTAAATATATAACCTTTTGAATTTTGGAGAGGACTCAAAATCAATGGCAATTTGATGAATATTTTCCACTAGGACTAGGGCTTTATCTGTCACTCTCAAGATAGTAGAATAATTTATCGACTTACAATACAATACAAAAATTGAAAAATGCCTGAACAATCTGTAATTATTTAACTTAATGCAATGTTCCTGACAGTCTTTTATTTACACATTAGCAGAGAAATGCCTTAAATTCCTATTTTGTAATAAGCACCCTTCACCTCTCTTTAACCTGTCTTTCACTTCCCAAGATAAGTGCACATTATTTCATGAATCTGTATCTCTTTTAACAGAATATCATTGACACATTGTATTACATTTTGGTATTCGTCTGATTTGGGATGTGTTTTATATAAATGTCCTTAAACTGATTTCTGGGAAATATAATTCTTTTTAAACACTGTGATCAAAGAATCTGTGTGCTAACCTTCATTATAAAAACTGATGTTTGGTACAATATGACTGACTGGTACATTGAGGTGAATTGCACCTACAGTGCATCGAAAGTGAATTGCTTGCCACTTGGATAAATGTTCCTTATGGTCTTTCGGCAATAGACTTGTCACAAAACAGTGAAGGTCTGCTTATCATACGATCACTTCCATTAGCTCATTTCAGTCAATGCTGACCTGCTATTAGTGAATTTAATTTAATTTCTCCATCACTGGTGTCATGGGTTATTTCTTCCATCACTTAGAAGATTTAATTTGGTTGGTAAACTCTGTCACTTGAGAAAGGAAAATTTGTCATTGAATGCTTTTTTGTTCGTTTCCAGGGTCTTCATTTTACTTGTTATTTATCTTAGTCATCTTCAAGGCCAACAGTTCAAGCTAACCATTGAATGATAATATGCTATTTAAGAGAGTCTAATGTGACAGTAACTAAGTGGATGAGTTTTTCTTCTTCTTAAGCATCCAGATTGCCAAGCTATTTTTTGAGAATTATATGTATATAGTGCAGTAGCCTAAACAAGCATTTTCAATTAGTAAATTCACTTTACTAAATCTGATTTAATAATAATATTTGCTAACTCCATTTACAATTAAATTACTAATACATTCATGATTAAAGTTGTGTTTAATTTAAAGGACAATGAAGTTGTTTTTATGTAGTGCCTAGTGATTGCTGGAAATTATCTATGTGGATATTTTTGTATATGAAATATTAACTATTTGGGAGTCACTGCAATGTTATAAGCTATAAAGCGATGACAATCTGTGTCAAAATTGAAACATGAATATTTTGGGCCTAATGTCTAAAAGCAACGTAGAGCAGTTCTAGAGAAAACCAATTGCATTAGAGGAGACAAATAAACATTGAGATTCCTTTAAACAGAGCCTTGGAATCATACCATGCCATACTTAATTTATGTGAGAAAGATCCTGTGAGGGCCAATAATGAATTATGAATGGATACAGGCTTACTGAATATGGAACATGCATATATAGATGGCGAAGGCTTGGGGAAGGTTTAGATTCCACAAAAATACCTACATTTTTCCCTTCAGTTTCTGGTTTCAGGCATCTGTCACTGTGCAAAGTAAGCCAGAATACAGGACACATGTCTAGGGAGCATATTATTAAGTTTGGAATTACCAACCATGCAAAACACAGAGAACTGCAGCCTAAAAGAGATCAACAATAGCAGATTGATTACACTGTATAGTTCTCTTTCAGAAGGTCTCAAGTGCAGTACGTGCTTCTATAACATGATTCTTGCAGTTAGCAGGCCGTATTTACATTTCAAGCTCCCCTAGGAACAGCACCCTATGGTGTCTTAGCTCCACCTTGGCCTCACCTCTAACTATGCCCCTAAGTTAACTACACCCTCTTTTGTGTGCAGTGTACAGATCCCAATCCTATGAATAGCTAAAATAAACTATTGTTGTGGTGGCCCCAAACACCTTGTTCTCCTTGTTGGGGTGTAGAACTAATAAAATGATATAATTATGAAATCCCTTTATACGCTCTCTCAAACCACATGCAGGCAAGCTCAGTCGACTGGTCAGTGTTTCCTAGGAAAGCTGAAAGAAGCAATAATCAGGACTTCTCTGCTCCTTTCCCAGTATTATGGCAAGTCACAATCTGGAAAATATTTGTATGGTGTAGGTACATTATTATTATATTATTACATGTGCACTACAGGTTTATGGTATAGCTTGGATAAATCAAAACAGGAAAAACAGTGCTCACTATGAGTTGAAACTGTGCTTAGTTTATGCTTACTAAAGTGTAGCCAGCCAGAAACCCATTCAGTGCTATCATTGTTCTCAGTTGTAGCGATAATTACAATGTAATTCCCAATGACTTAAAATGCAAGTTTTATTAGTTAATTTGAAAACGTAACTTTTGTTAATTGTTCTCCTTGTTTGTGGTGTCAAAGGAGAATTTTATTAAAAAATACTGCAACAAAATTAATTCCGGGAAGTCGGAAGCACTGTCCCTTGGTCTGTCTACTGAGAATTTGGAATGTCAGGGAGAATTTCCGGTTCACTTTTCAACCATCTTCCTTTCGCTACCTGGGTATTAATTTGACAGCTTCATATAATTCTCTTTTTTGCTGCTAATTACCCGTCTTTGTTCTGCCATCTTCATAGGGAACTGATCAGATGGCAGGTATTCAACATTTCTTGGGTTGGTCGTATCCACTCAGTCAAAATGAACATTCTGCCTAAACTATTGTACTACTTTGAAACTCTTCCTGTGCAGGTTCCACTTGCAGTGTTACTGTCTTTCCAAACGGCAATGCTAAACTGTATATGGCGGGGTAAAAAACCTTGTGTACATTCTGTACTAATGAGATCCTGGATCTCAGGTGGGTTGGCGGTACCGGACCTTTACAGATATTATGTTGCCACTCATCTTAAACAACTTCCGTTTTGGTTTAGGACTGTAGACGTCCCTCAATGATCAGCTATTGAGCATGATTTTGTTGCCTCAACGGATCTCACTAGTCTACTATGGCACTTACTGCTCCATTGCCTCCAACTCTCTCTTTTCAGTTGGATGTCCTGAAGGCAGCAAAGATGCTTAATCATTTGCTTCTTCTTCCCCATCAAGGATGACACTGATATTTGGTAACCAAGACTGCTCTCCTGGTGTGCACCGTGGACCATTTGGGGTCTGGAAATTTGCAGGCCTCCGTTTGATCAATGACTACTGGGGTGGATCGATTTAGTTCTTTTGCCCACCTCCAGGATGTACACGCTATTCCACAGACAACTTTTTACCAGTACCTTCAAATCCAATATTTCATTAGTTCTTTGTCACCTACTCTTACTATTCCATTCTTGACTGTATTGCGCAAGTCTGAATACTCATAAATTAAATATTTCAATACTTTACCAGTTACTTGATTCTTCTGCTTTGTCTATTAAACATAAATACATGCTTGCCTGGGAGAGAGATCTGGGGAGATTCCAGAGGCCACCTGGTCTCAAATCTGGCAAAATGCCTCTAAATCCTCCAAATGCACAGTGACTAAGAAAAATGCTTATAAAATTTTGCTCCATTGGTACTACACTCCTGCTAGATTACACTCTCTTATTCCTGCTTGTTGTGACCTTTGCTGTCAAGGGTGTGGTGGTAAAGGTGATCTTTTTCACATATGGTTGTCCTGTCCATTAGTTCAGACATTCTGGAGCCAGATTGTGCAATTCATCAAACTATTGTTTTCTATTACAGTACCCCTTGACCCAGTGGTGTTGCTGCTGGGTGCTTCTCCTCCTGACCTATCCTGATCTACCTCTAAGTTGATATCCCATATACTAACTGCCTCTAAGTGTTTAATAGCACGGGCATGGAAAACTTCAACTCTTCCATCTCTACCTCAACTTTTTGGCCCGAATGTCCCGTATCTAATCCATAGAGCATCTTACTGCTAAACTGTGGGGCATTTAGGAAAAATATTTGATAATTTGGAGCACTTGGGATCTGGCTTTAGAAGCTGCCACCCTACCACGATGCCCGTGATATTGCTGGCGACATTTTGACAAGTGCTACTTCCTGATACCTTTTTATTGGCTAACGTGATGTTGCTCCACCCAGCGATAGCCCTTATATACTGTGCCCTGTCACTTCTGCAGTGCCCTTTTGTGGTGTTCCCGTTACTAAGCTCTTGTTCCGTTATTCATATGAATCCAGTGTATGACCCGGACTGCCTGACTACTCTGCCTGTTTACGTTCCTGCTCTGTGTACCGACCCAGATTGGCTGACGTTCCTGCTCTGTGTATTGACCTGGCCTGGCTGACGTTCCTGCTCTGTGTACTGGCCCGGATTGGCTGACGTTCCTGCTCTGTGTATCTTAGGCCCGGTTCACACTCCTTCTGGTGATCTGGTTTGGGGTTGTATTCCGGTGCTCTCTCTCTCTGTCTCGGACAGACCACCGGTTTCCTCGGTTAATGCTCTGGCAGTTCAGTTGCTGTGACCCAGTCACCCTATTGTGCTTTGTCTTCTCACACTCCGGGGTAGGAGATATTTCTGGTTGCACCACGGTACGCTTGGCCTGTTTTACTGCCTTCAATCTGAGGTTGGGTTACTCCTGGGTGCCTCAGTCTGCCTCTACTATCTGGCAGTTGTCCTCAGGCCTGAGCGTTCGTTAACCCCTTGCGGGGCGGTGCCGTTGCACTTGGGTCACAGTCTATTGCAGTCTCGGTTTGGGCGTTACACTGCACCTCTGGTTGCAGTCTACCTCTATTGTTCCAGTAGCCAGTCACGTATCCAGGGCCTCACTTACTCCTTTGTGGCTGCAGTCGCTATTGTGTCACTCTCTGCATAGTGAGTATCCTGTGGGCCTTCCGCTATTAGGGCCTATAAGCTACTCCTGACCTAATAGCACCATTCTGCCGTTGTCTCACTGATTCATACAAACTGTAACCTGACCTGTGTCAGTATTATATTTTGCTATCACATATACTGGACCCGTGTGGGTTATTGATATCACTGTAACCTGCTCTGTGTCAGTATTATAATTGTATTTATATGCTGGACCCACAAGGGTTATTTTCATTCTGTGTGGTTTAAATAAAACTGTGTTTTTACCAAACCTTCTGTCTCTGAGTGTACATAAAACCGTTACACACCCTATCTGATTTCTAAAGGTTGGAGCACTTTAAAGGGATAGTAATGTTTCATAATAAAAGCAGCTCCAATTAATCTTCATAGTATTTGGCCCAAGGAGAGTGTTATTTCAGTACTGTTAGAGTTGTAGTTCAAGAGTAATTGAATGATAAAGTATCCCCCTCCTGCACCTTTTACTGATGTAACATTGCTAAGCTCAGAGCAGCAAGGTGGTGTCCAAGTGGATTGCCGTGAGGGACAATCTTCAATTAACATAAGGGAAAAACCTGAAAAACCTGCCAATGGGGGCAGGGCTTTCATTGTTTTCATAGTAAGAAGATTGTCCCTTGCTGTGAGCTGTCTGGTCTGTGGACCAAATTCCACATCTGAGGGGAGGTGGCTTACACTAAGTAAATGGGACAGGAGGGGAAACTTAATCATTCAATTACTCTTGAACTACAACTCTAAGAGTATTGAAAATACACTCTCCATGACCTGAATACTATAAAGAATAATTGGAGCTGCTGTTTTTGTGAAAAATTACTATCCCTTTAAGGAGATGATGCTTTGTGCCCAATTCATAGCATTCTGCCCTGCGCTATGGACATTTTCCCCTCCCCCCATTTTTTTTCCTTCTCTCTCTCTCTGTCTGTTGTTGTTTGTTTGTTAACCCGTTTTGCCTTGTCCATTTTGTATGTTCACTTATGTGCTTTTGTTTAAATGCAAGTGAACGTGCCTTATGAGAATATGCTAGCCACCACTTTTCTCTACTATATGCTTTATAACCCTGCATCTTACTGAGGTTAGACAATGTTTAAAACCTGATGTCACATTCAGATTTGTACACTTGTTTAAATTATGTTATTTTAAAAAAAATGTTAAAATTCAATAACCACTTTGAAAAAAAAAATACCACAACTGCCAGCCCACTGAAGATTGGCAAACATTGTAGCCCCTGAGGAAGCCTCCAGTAACAGCAGCAAAATGCATAGGGCAATTTAGGGGTTAATGTTGATAACACAACCTTCTTTTCTTACTACATCTGAAAAAGTATCTTCTCCTTTTTGATCTCTAAACAAGTGATTCAATTCAAATATTGGGCTCGATTCTATCACCCATGTTATTTTTAATAACAGGAGACAGTGCTATTCTATTAACTTCGCTGTCAAAAAATACTGTGTCCAACGGGAGCAGACTTTATGCCCATTGGACACTAAGTAAAACTAGCTGAATTAGGTATTCTATCACACTCAATGGCTTCAAATCATGTTAAGGAATGCAAGTTTTATTGTGCCATGAAATGGAGGCGCAAAGTTCCTAACGTGATGTGAAAACCACTGGTGTGTGTTAGAAAAGTGGTTTACAACATACATTTGTGCTTAACAATAAAAGAAGTTTAACCCTGTGAGTGCCAGTGGTTTTGGAATGCATTGGACAGCGTTACATACCCAACTGGCACTCACAGGATTAAGCTCAGTACAGCGAACACATTTAATGATAAATATAAATTGACGTGTAATCCTGATGTCCAGCTGGGTCCTCAGCACCCTGGTCAGCTACTGACCATCTTCTTCGTTCTTCTCTCTTCTGACTTCTTGTTTCTTCCTTCTTTTCTTCTTTCTTCTGTAAAATCTGTGTTAAAAAAATCCAATGAGAGTTGATTTTAAAATAAAAAAATGCCCCCAAGAGATGCCTCAGTTAACCCTTTGAATGCCAGAGGGCTACCCCTCCAGCGCTTAAAGGGTTAAAAGAAGTGTGGCATATCTCTTCACAGTAATATTTTGTCATTCCTTTGTAAAAAAAATAAGTAATTGTTATGTGATCAAGATAAAAAAGGTTCCAAATTGTAAAGAAATTTCACTACCTCTGCTGGTGTTGGCTGGCTCTGCTGGTGGCGGCAGGCATGCATATATTGACAGACCCCCCCCCCCCCCCCCGTACGTACCAGGCCATTGATCAAGTCCTAATGAGGGAATTTTGAACAGAGGCTGGCTTTTTATACAACCAGGCTCTGTTCAAAATGAATGCCAACCTCCAATTGGCTGGGATGCATACTTACACACCTCCCAGCCATTCAGCTTCTGGGGGGAAATGACAAAACCCACTAGAAGCAGACTGGTTGGGAGGTGTGTAAGCACTCCTCCCAGTCAATTGAACAGAGACTGGCCATAAAAAAGACAGTCTCTGTTCAAAATTCCCTCATTGGGAGTTGGGCAATGTATGTCTGCAACAGCCAACTGCTGACATTGCTTTACAATTTGTAACCTTTTTTATCATAAGAATTTTTTTTTTTGCAAAGGCCCCCTTCCCACAAACTATGGACTTGGTCCTGGAACAGGATAGTGTATTTGTAGAGTGAATTATGCTCTGGACTGATGTTTGTCATTTAATTATGTAGTGTGGAGACTCCCATTGTATTCATTGTTCTCCATGTTTCTACATTGTTGTGTCTTCCCCCACACACTGACCCTTTGTAGATGTGTATTCCCATTGTACTATTGTCCTCCAGTTATGTATAACACATCTCCTGTGTTCCTCCCACCCATAGGTTCATCACACAGTATGCGTATACCCATTATCTGCCTTTCATCCATCCTCGTTGTATTGTTAATTTACTCATGTCTGGCCCCATTGTATCATGTCCCCACTTATCCATTGGTTCATCTCATAGTATGTGTATTCCCATTGTGTATTTTGTCCCCAAGAACTGTATAAAATGTCCATGATGTCTTGAAATAAAGTCAGTTCTGATTCTAACCCAAGACATTGGTGTTGTCTGATGCTTGGGGTAAAGTTTGCTGTATCCAGAGTGTGTTCACCCTACACTGAGTCTTGCCTAAGTGACTGGGTGAATGTAGCTATGTTCCTGGTTCCTGGCTGGTGGAGTTTGTGAGTGTTGCCCTGGGTTAAGGAAGCACAGTTTTGGCGGAACTACTCAGTCTGAGTACGGGTATCCATCACAGGTATAGTGTAGTGTTAGTGTATGGGAGGTGTGGGGAGGGTGACTGTGTTTTGAGCTCACTCTCGTTGTTTGACACTGTGTCAAACAATGAGAGTAGGCTTTTTTCCTTTGATGTTCCCACAATTCACACTATTTAGTGTGAGTCGTGGGAACAAATCAACAAGTGTTTAGCCACAATGTGGGTTTTGGCCACCAACGTTTGTTGGTCCATATACCGGTCCAGCTATAGAATAACTGCCTTACACAAGTGGGTTTCTCACATACCTCCTTTTTTACCAGAGGGGATAGAATCGACCCCCGAGTCGGTTACTCCAACCCGGCTTGTATTTGAATATCCTGAATAGTTTCTGCAAAGAGCTAAGGATGCTGCTCATGCATTTATTTAACAAAGTACCATACTGACATATATATATTTTTTAAAAAAGCATATGTCTGGGTCTCTAATACACTTAATTACCTATTCAAGGTTTTGTTTCATTATAAGGAGAGCTTTAGAATATTAATGACAATGATGCTTTTGTGATATCAGAACCCTTTACTACTAATGAGTTTTAAATGCAATGACTGCAGTGGGCTTCCACCATAAACAAGGAGAACAAGTAACAAAGGTTACATTTTTAAACAAACTACTAAAAGATGTATTTTAACATTGTTTGGGAATTAAACTGTATAACGCTGCAAATTAGAACAATGATAGAATGCTGAACAGGTTTCTGTCTGGCAATGTTTTCATAGGCATAAACTAAACAGCTTCTTAACTTTTAGCACTGTCTTTCCTGTTTTGATTTATCTAAGTGACAAGGTGGGCAATGTGACTAGATTACTATAATAGGGTCCTGCTGTTCCTACTGAAAGACTGGTCTGGTCTGAGATGGGATGCATGGGATAAGGTTCATTTTAATGAACACATTATACAGTAGAAGAGTGTGAACTTGTGAGGAAGCACTGTGGCAACTTGGATGGGTGGGCCAGATGGTGGTTCACGCGTGGGCAGTGGCATGACAGGCCACTGCCAGTCACCCCTAAAAATCTGGCACCTTAGGCACATTCTAGTCTTCCTATTGGTAAAAACAGTATTGGTAGTTAGTTCAACACTTAGAGAGGGCCTGTTTCAAACTTGATGTATCATTGCATATCCTGTGAAGGTCAACATTCCTGGAATTGCCAGCTTGATTCAAAACTCTCTGTTCTCACTACTAATCTCTCATTACACATCACATAATATGCAGTTAAATTTGCACAAAAGATACATTAAGAGCTAAAAATCTTGGTTTGCTGCATTCACTGTTAATCATTCCCAGTCCTTCATCACTTTGCCTAAGCATTATGTATACTCTGATGCTGCTTAGGCTGCAATTTGGCTGAAGGAGAAGGGGCTATGTGTGACACTAGTGAGTAAGTCCATTGATAAGTTAATAACCCTATATAAGCAAGCATCTTCCAGGAATATCTTTCTTACCCTCATTATCACACTCCGCCCTCATTCTGTCTCCCTCTAACATACCATTCTCTCCCACCCACTCTCATGCTCTCCCCTTACATTCTTTCTCCTTTCCTCACCTCACATTAATTCTCTCAAAGAAACACTAACACCTACAAATGAATGTTGTAATATCATGTTCTTACAACTAGCATGTGTACAAACCGCATTATTCATGTCTTAAATCCTTAAAACATAATCATAAGTTTCTTGCTATTCAGGCAGCATTTATTTGGTTTGTGTGTAATGAGAGATCAGAGCTAAAGTCAGTTAATTGTGATCAGTGCCTACTAGTGATGAGCGAGCATGCTCGGCCGAAGCTCGGTTCGGCTCGAGCATCGCTCTGCTCGGCACATGGTGGTACTCGTACGAGTACCGCATGTGCTCGCCCGCCATGTTCGGGTCTCCTCCCCGCACGTTTCGCGGCTGCTGCGCAGCCAATAAACGTGCAGGGAGACTCTGACATCAGTGTAATGCCAGCAGCCATGTTGGCTGCTGGCATTACACTGATTGGCTGGCCAGAACCCGTGATCGGGTGCTGTATAGCACCTGAGCAGCGAGTTCGGCTCAGTCTTAGCCAGGGAGAGATGAGGATAGGAAGGGAAAGTCAGTGTAGGGAGAAGAAAAGCGATTTAAAAAAAAAAAAAGACCCAAAAGTCCTTTTTAGGACTACTGTGTGTGGGGGCAGCAGTTTATTTTGTTTGGGGGGGCAGAGATATAAAAAAAAAAAACGTCACATATTCCGTTCACTGTGCCTAGCCGCAGATTAGCAGCACATTCTGTTTAGTCTGCAAAGTTGCAGATTAGAGCACATTCTGTTCAGTGTGCAAAGTTGCAGATTAGCAGCACATTCTTTTTAGTGTGCAAAGTTGCAGATTAGAGCACATTCTGTTCAGTGTGCAAAGTTGCAGATTAGCAGCACATTCTTTTTAGTGTGCAAAGTTTCAGATTAGCAGCACATTCTGTTTATTGTGCAAAGTTTCAGATTAGCAGAACATTCTGTTTAGTGTGCAAAGTGTAAAATATCAAAGTCACATATTCCATTCACTGTGTCTAACCGCAGATAAGAAGCACATTCTGTTTAGTGTGCAAAGTTGCGTATTAGGAGAACATTCTGTTTAGTGTGCAAAGTGTAAAATATCAAAGTCACATATTCCATTCACTGTGTCTAACCGCAGATAAGAAGCACATTCTGTTTAGTGTGCAAAGTTGCATATTAGGAGAACATTCTGTTAACTGTGCAAACTGTAAAATATCAAAGTCACATATTCCATTCACTGTGTCTAACCGCAGATAAGAAGCACATTCTGTTTAGTGTGCAAAGTTGCATATTAGGAGAACATTCTGTTTACTGTGCAAAGTGTAAAATATCAAAGTCACATATTCCATTCACTGTGCCTAGCCGCAGATAAGAAGCACATTCTGTTTAGTGTGCAAAGTTGCGTATTAGGAGAACATTCTGTTTAGTGTGCAAAGTGTAAAATATCAAAGTCACATATTCCATTCACTGTGCCTAGCCGCAGATAAGAAGCACATTCTGTTTAGTGTGCAAAGTTGCATATTAGGAGAACATTCTGTTTACTGTGCAAAGTGTAAAATATCAAAGTCACATATTCCATTCACTGTGCCTAGCTGCAGATAAGAAGCACATTCTGTTTAGTGTGCAAAGTTGCATATTAGGAGAACATTCTGTTTACTGTGCAAAGTGTAAAATATCAAAGTCACATATTCCATTCACTGTGCCTAGCCGCAGATAAGAAGCACATTCTGTTTAGTGTGCAAAGTTGCGTATTAGGAGAACATTCTGTTAACTGTGCAAAGTGTAAAATATCAAAGTCACATATTCCATTCACTGTGCCTAGCCGCAGATAAGAAGCACATTCTGTTTAGTGTGCAAAGTTGCATATTAGGAGAACATTCTGTTTACTGTGCAAAGTGTAAAATATCAAAGTCACATATTCCATTCACTGTGCCTAGCCGCAGATAAGAAGCACATTCTGTTTAGTGTGGAAAGTTGCGTATTAGGAGAACATTCTGTTAACTGTGCAAAGTGTAAAATATCAAAGTCACATATTCCATTCACTGTGTCTAACCGCAGATAAGAAGCACATTCTGTTTAGTGTGCAAAGTTGCGTATTAGGAGAACATTCTGTTAACTGTGCAAAGTGTAAAATATCAAAGTCACATATTCCATTCACTGTGCCTAGCCGCAGATAAGAAGCACATTCTGTTTAGTGTGCAAAGTTGCATATTAGGAGAACATTCTGTTTACTGTGCAAAGTTGCAGATTTGCAGCACATATTCCGTGTAATATGAAGAAGTCGGGTAAAAAGGGACGGGGAAGTGGACGTGATCCTGATAGTTCAGGGCGCGGGTCAGGACGCGTAGAAACTGTGCCTGGTGCCAGAGCACAAGACAGAAAGACATCCACCATACCTAGCTTCATGTCTCAGTTTACAGGGCGTCGCAGGACATCACTCTCGAGGTCAGACCACTGCGAACAGGTGGTCGGTTGGATTTCAGCTGATACTGCTTCCAGTCGGTTAAGCACCACCCTATCTTCCACCAAGTCCGCTCTCAGTAGCCAAGAGTCTGGTCAACATAATCCTCACCCTGATCATCCTTCCTCCCACCATAGAGGATCTGGTCAAAGAAGTGATCCCACACTGGGATATAGCGAGGAGCTCGTCTCATCACCAATCCTTGATTTGAACCTCTCTCCAAGCACGCTTGCAGAGGAACATGACATCTTGTGCCCTGATTCACAGCCTCTAGAGGGTACCCAATCACAAGAAGATGACAGAGGGGAACGGCATTTAAGGTCAAAGGAAGTGGATGATGATGATGATGAGACACAGTTGCCATTAAATCAACCACTATTACTGTCTCAAGACCTTGATGAGGAGGATGATATACAGTTGTCAATGACTGAGTATGTGGTGGGATCAAGACATGAGGAGGATGATCAGAGTGAGGAAGTGGAGGAGGACTTGGTGGACGATGAGGTGACTGACCCCACCTGGGAAGGTGTAGAGCCGAGCGATGACAGCAGTCCTGAGGGTGAGCCATCTGCAGCACTGCAACAGGCTGGAAGAGGCAGTGGTGTGGCTACAGAAAGAAGGCGGACCGCACCAAACCGGCCCGCAAATGTTCCACGTAGCACCCCCTTGCGTAAATCTACCTTGCCAAGGGGTAGGTGTTCCGCGGTATAGCGTTTTTTTAAGGAAAGTGCGGACGACAAAAGAATTGTAGTTTGCAACCTGTGCCACACCAGAATGAGCCGAGGCATGAACACTAGAAACCTCACCACCACCAGCATGATCCGACACATGGCATCCAAGCACCGTAATAAGTGGGAGGAACGCCCGTATCGCCAATCTGTGTCTGCAGGCCACACCATTGCCTCCTCTTCCCCTGTTTTCGGTGCCGGCCAATCGCCTGTCGAAGGCGCAGGCCCGCATACCTCCTGCCCTGCACCTGTACCATCTGAAGCACCATCAGAGACCACATCCACTTCCCTGTCCCAGCACAGCGTCCAAATGTCGTTACCCTAGGCATTTGAGCGCAAGCGAAAATACCCAGCCACCCACCCACAGGCCATAGCACTAACCTCACACCTTTCCAAATTACTGGCCATCGAAATGCTGCCATTTAGGCTTGTGGAGACTGAGTCCTTCCGCAGCCTGATGGCAGCAGCTGTCCCTCGGTACGCAGTCCCCAGCCGCCACTACTTTTCCCGGTGTGCCGTCCCCGCCTTACACCACCATGTGTCCCGTAACATCACCCGTGCCCTGACCAATGCAGTTACTGGGAAGGTCCACTTAACGACTGACACATGGACAAGTGCTTGTGGCCAGGGACGCTACATTTCCCTGACGGCACACTGGGTGAATGTCGTGGAGGCTGGGAGCGACTCGGACCCTGGGATGGCACAGGTGCTACCCACGCCGAGGATTGCGGGCCCTACCTCCATCAGGGTTTCCGCCAGCACCTACGTGTCAGCGTCCTCAATGATCCCTCTGTGCCTTACAACTACTGGGTGTCCAAGCTGGACACGTGGTATGAACTGGCACTCTACGCCTTGGAGGTGCTGGCCTGCCCTGCCGCCAGCGTTCTGTCTGAGCGGGTATTTAGTGCTGCTGGTGGCATCATAACAGATAAGCGTATCCGCCTTTCCACCGAAAATGCTGATAGGTTGACACTTATAAAAATGAACAAGGCCTGGATTTCCCCTGACTTCTCCACTCCACTGGAGGAAAGCCCCGGGGGAACATAAAGTCACTTTATATATGTTATTTACAATGATGGGAATACTCTGTATTCCCATTCACACCTTCCACCCAAAAAACGGGTATATGGTTGACTCTCTTCCATATGCCCAGTGATATAATTTTTATATAGGGCCAGCTCACCAGCGGGCCCAGTGATATAATTTTTATATAGAGCCAGCTCACCAGCGGGCGCAGTTTGACAATTTTTGTATAGGTCAGCTCACCAGCGGGCCTTCTCATATAATGTTTTATTGGGTCAGCTCTCTAGCGGGCCCTCTCATATAATGTTTTATAGCGTCAGCTCACTAGCGGGCCTTCGCATATAATGTTTAGGATGGTCAGCTCCGCAGCAGACCCTCACCCATAATGTTTTAGATGGTCGGCTCAGCGCACGTTTCCCTCTTAATCATGGCCCCAGTTCAGAAAAATCGAGGAAATTTTTGGGAGAATTTGCCTCTGCGCACGTTTCCCTCTTAATCATGGCCTCAGTTCAGAAAAATCGAGGAAATTTTTGGGAGAATTTGCCTCTGCGCACGTTTCCCTCTTAATCATGGCCTCAGTTCAGAAAAATCGAGGAAATTTTTGGGAGAATTTGCCTCTGCGCACGTTTCCCTCTTAATCATGGCCCCAGTTCCGAAAAATCAATGAAATTTTTTGCAGAATTTGCAGATGATATACAAGTAAATATACAGCAAATACTGTTTGGTAACAATTTTTCGCCTAAAGTCGTTTTTATCTTCCTTTTTGTGTGTTTTACGGTCAGTCTGTAAAAATGGCGTACTACGGGCGAAAGATCGTTCCCAGCAGCGACGTTGGAGTTCAAGATGCATCCAGACATCCTCCCTATGCTGTCCCTGAACCATTTCTGTGGTGTTTCCATCATTTTCTGCCCTTTTCCTATGGACCAGGCACCCTCCCCTCATCAGAGCAGGGGGTGCCTGGTGTAATGCTCGAGTCCTCCCATTGACTTCAATGGGGCTCGGGTGCTCGGCCGAGCACTCGAGCCTCCGGGGGCGCTCGGTCAGAGCACCCGAACACCCGAGCATTGGGGTGCTCGATCATCACTAGTGCCTACTGCTCTTGTATTGTTATCTTATCTCAACCCATTCACAGATTATCCTGGACAATCAATCAAAGCCCAGGATCTCTGGAAAAGGGAGAAATGTCTGCTACCTCAGAGCATATTTAAAACTAGATTTTAGACCTCATGAAACAGATATTGTCGACAGATACTAGCATAAAGTACAGGGTGTTTATATAATGCCAGTTTATTTTTTTAGCTTTTAGTGCTCCTATAGTTTAACTCCCACAGTACCTGCTTATGTTTTTTTATTTAGTATAATGCAACATCCATCCATTAATTACATCCCCACAGTACACTTGCTTTATTATTATCCATTTTCATTACATTAGGAAGACTTCAAGGCACACAGGATGAAGAAGAAAGTAGCATGCTTATTGTTTGTGTTTTCTCAATTAACGATAAGCAGACTGCTTTCTACTTTATCCTGAGTGCCTTAAATCATTCTTAATTTAAAGAGCAGTAAACTTTATTTTATGAAAAATGTATATTGTAGGGCTTTATCTGTTGAGTAAAATAAAAGTACTCCCATTGCCGAGAGATGTGTATTTCCAGAGTTATTACAGTTTAAACCCATGTTTTTTTTTTACATTAGCAGTGTCCTCTAGTGACCAGATTCCAATTAGTATTGTGTTACATTCTAATGGAGAGGAAAGTTGGTGACATGCAGTTCTCCAGAGAATGTAATAGAAACTGCCGAGTCACTTCCTATAAGTTATAATATTCAGAAAGTAAATGCATAGTAAATCCACTTCCTGATTATTTTAACTTATATAGCTTTTGAAAAAAAAAAAAAAACTGAAAACGGTTGGCGTGCCCTTGTTTTACTCAGAAGGAAAAGCTTTATAACATATATAGAAAAAAGAAGAAAAAACACACACGGGGGCCCCAATAGTGCCTTATCAACTTGATTCACAAATGTGCAATTATGTAGCAATAACACTCACACTAATAAATTGCTGCACTGATACATATGTATAAACACAGCCAATATAGCATACAGGGGAATCTTACCGCCCCTGTTCGGTAGATGTTGCGTTGACCTCCTCCACTTATCAATTTGGGATCTCATTGGGACCTCATTTCAATGTAGCAGACCTCCGCCAATATTCTCAGGCTGTTTTAGAAGCCAAACCTAGAAACCATAGGAAATGAAGGAACATTCATTCCACGTATACCCAAAAAGACGTTTATTGGATCCACAGTAAAAACAATTTAAAACCATTTTGCAGCGATCCATGCTGCTTCCTCAGCTGCTACAGAACAAGGTTTTCATAAAAAAAACTTTAATGCTCCTTTAATGTACATATATGTGATGTAAACAGTTCCCTGGAGTTTAAGCTTGCACTAGGGCAAGCAAGTGAACACTATGAATTCTGTGGTTCCCAATCCCAAGTGGCATGCAGCCCTGCGGGGACCCAGATATTCCATAATGTGCCAGGCCACTCTTCCTTAAGTCCTGGACCGCCATGATGGTCCTGACATGTCATTAGTCCTGAAAGGGTTAAGCCCTTGTGAAATAACATATAAAATGTGAGGGGTGCCCTGAAAACTTCAGAGTGCGTGTTAGAGGTGCCTTGAGCTTGAGTGAAAACAGATTGAGAGCCATTGCATAGGATCTCTGTCATGCATACCAACACACACAGTCTACCATTGTCCCATACCGCACTCACAAAAATGGTGCAGAGTTACACCATTTATTCTGCACCATGTTTAATACATGGCATTGAGGAAAAGAATGCCCCAAATGCCCCTAGGCTGCCCCATTGCCCTCCTCATGGTGCAAGTGGCATTAGCTGGAGATTTTTCAGAGTAAGTATCTTATTAAATTAGTGTTAGACAGGAGTAGGTACAATCAGTTCCTGAGCTTGTGTTTGGGTGGAATCATCCTATATAATAATTTGCTAAATTTGTGTTTGTCAGAAGCTGTCATGCTCAGTAGAGACGGCTGTGCACGCTGAGCACGCTACAGTCATGCGCAGTGCGGACTGCCCGCTCCACAGATGATAACGGAGAGGGGCACTCCGAATTCAGACTGTAGTCCTCTCTTCACACTTACGGTCTGAATTCGGATCGCTCCTCTCCGTATCAGACACAACACGGGCAGTCTCTACTGTGCATGACTGCACAGCGGCCATTGCTGGGTGGCACTGTGGCCAGTGTACATGGGCTCTTCAACTAGTATTTGTATTTTCTCCCAGCTGTCTCCAGATTATCTATTTTTTTAACCCTTTGAGTGTTGAAAGGGTGGCCAGCGCATTGTGAAGAAATATGTTGTACACCCTTTTGCCCTTCACTTTGGACTCCTTTAATAATAAAGTAAGGGTTGTCAGTATTTCTTCCTTTCTTTTGCTTATCCATAGTCATAAGCAACCCAAAATCATGCATTTTTTTCCATTTTTTTCTAAGATTTACCTACTTTCTTTTAAACCTACTGAAATAATAAATCCCTTTCCTCTGTAGTAGATAATTAAGCAGCTAGAGTCTAGAGCATTTTTACAATTTTTGGATATACATTGTAGTTGCTATACATGTTTTTATTTCAATTATATGTGCCATTAATCATTCATGTAAGCCTCCCTAGAATACCAACTGTGCTGGAAAGCTTTTTGTCATCCACAAAAAAAAATCACTGGTCTAAGTATAGATTCCTGAGGAACTCAAATGGTAACCTTTGACTTCTCCTAATGAAATTTATTTACTATGCTTATTTTCCTTTTATCCATTAAACCACTGAGTGCTTGAGCGATGTGTGATGCATTGCAATGCAAGGTTCTGCTACCTGCTCTGCCTCTCAAAGTATTAAACCATTTTATCTCTCTTAACCACTTCTCTGTAAGCTCTGCCTTCCCCCAGTTCTAAGCATGTTTTCATATTTTTGTTGCAGTTTACAGTCAAATGACAATTTTAGGTGCTTTTCTGTGAACAACCCCCACATATCATACACTGCATAGAACAGGAAGTAAAAAGAGGTTGCTAACCACTGTTACAATGGATAATATAATACCCTTCCTTCTACTATACAATGACAAATAAGTATACTCACATGAGAAATCTTATATGGTAACACTTTCCTCATTACAGGTAAAATCCAGTGAGGATATAAAAGCCTGTCCTCCCAGCACCAGGCTACAGCTCAGGGACATTTCTTGATTAGAGTCCAATAAGCACAGTGGATGGAGAACTCCAATGAAACAAATAGCAACATGTAATACATTTTTTAAAATTTACAATAAAATTGTATAATATATTAAAAACAAAATAATTACATCAACAGCCCAATGTGTTTCTTGGCACTTGGGCCATCTCTTTGGGAGCTAAATGATACCATGAACAAATGCTGAACCATGAGGCACCCCCTATTTGTTTCTTTTTCATATGATACACTGCTTTTTTTTCAGCAGACCCTATACTTTCAAAAGATACCACTGGTTTGTAGATATCCACCAACATGACTAAAATTTACCAGAATGCAAAAATAATTATAATTTTTTTTTTACTGAAATTCCGTTAACGTGAAAGACAAACAACTTTACTGAAATGTATTTTTGCTATGTTCCACTAATAAATAAATAAATTTAACATTAGCTTGCCTTTCTAAAACACCAAAATTTGTGTTTTTTTACATAGGTCTATAAAAATTAGTAATAAAAATGTAAATTTTACTTTTTCCATTTGCATTAAAATGAATACGTAAACTACAGATATGATGAAAAGGTGGACAAGGCATATCATTTTGGAAGGGAGACATCATGCTGCATGAAATGAGGGGTCACTTGCTTTTCTACCCCTAGCCAGATGCTCAGAAATATTTACAGAATATGAAGCTACAGGGAAAAATGTCATTTCTACACCTTAAAAGGTACTGTAATCTTTGAAAATTATGGAATTTTCCATTAGTAGCTACTCTTCTGAGCAAAATAATACCCCATTTGTATGAAATGGCTATCACAGTACCTTGTTTCCAGCGCCGCCGCTTCAGCAATGCTCGGCATCTTTCCACGCTTCATCTGTAGACAAGAGGCTTCAAACATGCAGCAGGCCTCTGTTTTATGTGTGCTTGTTTCCTGTAGTCTCCTCTTACCTACTTCCTCTCTCTAGCTGCTCCTCCTACCTACTTCCAGTGGAGGGGTTTAAAGGGCAGACTAAGTCCTGACTCAGTCACCCTTAAGTTGTTGTTCTGAGCAGTTCATTTTCTAGTATTCCTGATTCCTGTGTATGATCCGGTTTGTCTGTCCATCAGTTCTGGTGTTGACCTGTGGCTTTGTCTGGCTATTCTCCTTGGTGTTCCAATTTGGCTCAGATATCCTTTCTGGTGCAAACCTGTGGCTCTGGCTGATTACCCGCTCCGTGTATGACCTAGGCTTGTCTGACTACCCACTCTGGTGTTGACCTGGGGCTCTATCCACTGTGCATCCAGCATACATACGCTCCAGTGGATATCATATTTGGTGCAAACCTGTGGCTCTGGCTGACTACCCGCTCTGTGCATGACCTAGGCTTGTCTGACTACCCACTCTGGTGTTGACCTGGGGCTCTATCCACTGAGCATCCAGCATTCCATCGCTTCAGTGGATATCCTTTCTGGTGCAAACCTGAGGTTCTCGCTGACTACCTGCTCCATGTATGACTTTGGCTTGTCTGATTATCCTATCTGGTGCTTACGAGAAGGCTTTGTCTGTTCGCTCAGTTTGTTGGTTCTGTTATTCAGACATCCTTCCTAGTACTGACCTGGGGCTCTAGCAGACTCCTAGCTACTGACTGCAGGCTAGTCAGTATCTCTTGGGCGTTACTTTACCACGAGACTCCAGTGGGCTGAGACCTAGTCTCAGACAGTGCGGTGCAGAGATTGGGAGACTGCTATTCCTAATACAGTGCTCGCCACTGTGTGTATATTTATATATTGCATTACTGTCATTATTCTCATAATAAAGGTTCTATTAACTATACCGTCTGACTCCTGGTTTTGCTTGCCAACTGTAACAATGGCATACCATAGGGCCAGAGGTTCCAGGAGCACAAAACTGCCCTTATTCAAACCTGTACCACAGTGTTAAGGTTTGACATACAGTAAATATTGTTAGAAGCACTAAAGTACACTTAACATTTTTCTTATCTAATTGTACCTGTTTGCACCAAAATGGGTATAACTGTTATAAACATGGGAAAAAGATAGATAAGGCATGCTATTTTTGAAAGTAGACTACCAGATGCATCAAATAAGGGGTCACTTTCCTTTTTAACCTCATGGCTGTAAGGCACACATTTCCAGAAGTGACATTACAGGAAAAAAATATATATATTTTTTTAACATTTCCACCTCTTCAAAGATACTAAAGTCTTTGAAACCCATGAAATTTCCTATCATAGTCAGTATCTAGTGCAAGCCCAACAAAAATGGTACAAAAGTGCTATGTTTGATATTTTGTAGATTAGTGCCAGGACCATGAAACTACACTATCATTTTTATTTTCTGAGATTACTTGCCTGCACTAAAATGGTTATAACATCTGCAGGCATGGAGAAAAGGTAGACAATGGAAACTTCTTTGGAAAGCAGACAATATCCACATCAAATGAGAAGTATTTTGCCTTTGTAATCCTTGCCTGGTGTACACAAATATTTCCAGAATATGTCACAATGGGAAAATATAAGTTTATTGTTTTTAAACTTCCACCATTTCAAAGGTACTAAGATACCTGTAATACATGGAATTTGTTAATGTATTCATCCGGTACTGCAAGCCCAAGAAAAGTGGTACCATGTTGGTGTGTCTTGCCATACTGTAGGGGGTGAACGGAAAACTAATCTATACCGATCAATGTTCTTTTTCAAGGTTGCTTACATGCACTAAAAATTAACACACGTGAACATTAATACTTATTTTGTAAAATAATCAGACTGAATTTGTTTAGCATGTACTAGTAGACATTGTAATCTGCACTATGTCCTCTTGTCTACAGCGAGAACACAAGTGACAATGGATAGTTGATAGTGTGACATTTCCTAAAAAATAGTGAAAGTAATGTATTAAGAAGGTTTGAAGCTCTTCTGGGGCAAATGCCATCAGGAGAAATAAAAAACACCTTACCGATGAGGCCCAAGAAGACTTAAACACATACAGGTTTAATTGATTCTCTTGTTTGAGGAGAACGTTCGTGCACTTGGATTCATTTTTGAACAGGAACTGAATTGTGGGCTACAGGATATTTTTATTGAAGTTACTGTATATATTGATCTGTACAAATAGAAATATATATCTGCAGAGAGAGGGAGAAGCCTCAGTGAAGGAACTCAGTGTGTTTTAAAAGCACTTGTTTCCAGTTGCTACATCCCTATTAAAGCACAGTGAACTGATGGCATTAAAAAAAATTAAATACTTCCATGCAGAGGTATTTTTTTGAGAAAACAAATGTGACAATGCTCAAAATACAATATAGGATAAAGTATTTTTCTTTTTGGAAAAAATATGCAGGTAATTAGTCAAGTTCAATTAAACAATTAGATACATTTGTTTTTTGGTCCAAAACAGGTTTTACAACACTCAAAACATGTCATGAGTGGGGATGGGCGAAAGGTCCCGTTGTGTTTCCTTGAAAAAATCCATGAAAATCACTTGGTTTTTTTAGTGGGAAAACTTGCCTTAAAAAAGCCCTTAAAATCTTTGCCGTTTTTCACCTACTGCCAAAATGTGTTCACTATATTCCCATCCCTTTACGTACATATACTTCATGTTTTCATGCCCAAAACCTAACATTTCCAGGAAGTGAAAAACAGTTAGAGAGATAGAGAGGATTCTATGCTATTTTGCAGTGATTTAAACAGTGAAATTAAGGGAAAAGAAGCTCAGACTGTTGGCTAGCTAAGAGGATGAGCCCCCATCTGAAAGTAAAAAGGAGGAGCGGGAAGGACCTTGATGAGTCCAGTGAGTCTGAGGAGGAAGTGACCTCCACCAGCATAGAAGGGCCTGGAATCCCTGATTCCCCAGACCCAATGATGCCCAGTCCCGCAACATCATCCCTTGGAATCTGGGAGTAATTTATGCCAAACCTGCAAAGGCACATGAAAAACTGGGTAACAGTGCAAGCAGCACAGGTCAGCTGCCTGTGCCTGCTGCTACTGCTGCCAGTGTGCCTTCTGATACTCAGGAGGAGGAGAATATAATAGCAGGTGTGACAACAGGGGACCCTAAGTCACACTTACCATCCCCAAGCAGTCCCACTTCTACTGCCATGTAACAGATAGCGTGTGTTGGAGATGAGGGAGGGGTGACGGTGAATGTGATGGAAGTGAAGCAGCTGGTAGTATGCCTAGCGTGACTGCAGTAGATCCTCCTGCTGAAGTGAACAGAAAAGTGAAGCTGAACAGATAGACTAGGGGTCAAGGGCATCCAGTACATCCCTGACCCTATGATTTCCTTTCCCACAGCATTGTGCCATTGGGATCTGATACTGAGGAAGGCAGAACTGGCTAGCAGCAGTAATAGCATCAATACAGATCAGCTGTGTGTGCCTGCTGCTAGTGCTGCCAGTCTGCCTTCTTCACCTGTAGAGATGGCAGCTGTGACAGTAGGGGACCCTCTGACACATTTGTCATCATCTCCAACCAGTGAGACTCTCATAGAGCAGCAGCAGCAGCAAGGAGTGACTAGTCATGGTGGGGGTGGTGATGAGGGTAATGGTGGAGCAGCTGGGGTAGAAGAGACATTATTAGGCTTTTTAACACAAAATGGGAAGGAATGGGAGACAGATATTCAAATGGGGATGAGCTTCACCAATACCAGCAGTAGGATTGTGGAATTTGAAGAGTTTGCTTCTGCTGTAATTCCTGCCGCTGCTGCTGAGTTACAAGGACAGCAGGCTTTTAAGGTGCAGGCTAGTGTGCCACAGACTACCGCGGCCACTGTGTGAATGGGGTCCAGCAGTAGTTGTGATGTGGGACTAGGACAATTTCCACTTGCCAGCATTACTCTTGTCCTAGTTGTAGTGCGGATTTTAAGGCAGCAACAGCATCATCCTCTGCCCCAACCAGTGAAGGGGAATTTGAACGGAAAGAAGAAAGGGGCCATTCGTTTCCACCTTTCTCCTCCCCCTAAGGTCAGGAGGGTAGGACTATTTTTCCCTCGCAGCAGGCACAGTGCAGTCATCAGCATCGACACTGTGCATGATTTGTGATAAGTCAGTGAAAAGGGGAAACGAGAGAATGCTCCTTGGCACAACCGCCATGATAACACACATGAAATACAGACATCATGACATTTATGTGAAGCATGCTAAAGCCAACCTCCCACAAAGGAAATTGTGAGCCGCTGTAGCTGTACCCCCTGTACCTCTCCAAGGACACTAAGAGTAGAGGCACAAATCGAAGAGGAGGAAAAATAGAGAAATTCAGCCTGAGCCTGAAAGTTCAATGGCAAGCAAAAAGCCTGGCTTGACATCACCTTCTGACACTCTGGTGTGGGCATGGGAAGATGTAGCAACGTCTTCTGGTGATCCACCTCTGTCATTGTTACTCTCCAACCAGCTGATGGCCATTCTGTAGATGTCAGGATGCGGCAGTTTGTAACCACCTAATTGTCAAGGTTTGTTAAGACTCTCAGACGCAAGGTTAGGTAAAAACACAGCTTTATTGAAAAGATTAAGATAATCCCATAGGATTTTAAACACATACGTACAATACACAGAGTAGCAGATAGAAGGACTATAGTAATACAGACTCTACCGGTCTTGCCAATATACCGGGCAAGACAGCCTGAGCGAATAAGGAATAAAAGGCTCTACCGGCCTTGCCAATATACCGGGCAAGGCAGCCTAACGGAAACCCAAGTAGTAGGTTCTACCGGCCTTGCCAATATACTGGGCAAGGCAGCTTAACGGAAACCCAAGTAGTAGGCTCTACCGGCCTTGCCAAAATACCGGGCAAGGCAGCCTAACGGAAACCCAAAGTATTAGGCTCTACCGGCCTTGCCAATACCGGGTAAGGCAACCTCAGAATGGAATAACTTAAAAGGTTCTACCGGCCTTACCAATATACCTAGCAAGGCAGCCATAAGAATACCAATATAGGCTCTACCGGCCTTGCCAATACCGGGTAAGGCAACCTCAGGATGGAATATGTAAGGTTCTACCGGCCTTACCAATATACCGGGCAAGGCAGCCCAAAAGCGCAGGTGTCAACCACAGTGATCTTAATAACTGTCAGATGGCAATGACAGTCTAGTAGTAATCGATAGACTGCAAGATCCAGTGGTATCACCTTGTAGTTGGTACACTGCAGAACCCGTGTACAGTAGGACTACTAGCTGTCTAGGACTGGACAGCGCACAGTGAATAATCAGACTACTTGCGTAAGGAGACAAGGAAGTAAACCAGCGCCCTCATGTTGGGAACCAACAAGCAGGACAAGATTAACCCACAGGTCATGGAGCGAACCAACGCCCGCGCGTTGGTATCCTACAAGCTATAGTGGTAGCTTTGAGAGGTGGAGCGAACCAGCGTCCACACGCTGGGAACCAACAGACTGTATAGTATAGCCGCAAAGCTTGTGGAGCGAACCAGCATCCACACGCTGGGAACCAACAGACAGTATAGTATAGCCACAAGGCTTGTGGAGCGAATCAGCATCTGCACGCTGAGACCAACAGACAGTATAGTATAGCCTCAAGGCTTGTGGAGCGGACCAGTGTCCGCACGCTGGGGCCAACAGACAGAATAGTATAGCCGCAAGGCTTGTGGAACTAATCAGTGTCCGCACGCTGAGACCTACAGACAGTATAGTATAGCCGCAAGGCTTGTGGATCGAACCAGCGTCCGCACGCTGGGGCCAACAGACAGAATAGTATAGCCGCAAGGCTTGTGGAGCGAATCAGCGTCCGCACGCTGAGACCAACAGACAGTATAGTATAGCCGCAAGGCTTGTGGAGTGAACCAGCGTCCGCACGCTGGGGCCAACAGGCCGTATAGTATAGCCGCAAGACTAGTGGAGCGAACCAGCGTCCGCACGCTGGAGACCAACAGACAATATAGTGTAGCTGTAAGGCTTGTGGAGAGAACCGGCGTCCGCACGCTGGGAACCAACCAACAGTATAGTATAGCCGCAGGGCTATGGAGCGAACCAGCATCACACGCTGGAACCAACAGAGAAAGTCGCCAAAGCGACCGATGCAGAAAGTCGCCACTGACGCAGGAACCGGGCCCAGGAGACGAACAGGAACCAGCAAGGACGATAAACCGGATCAGGAACGGCAACGAAGGCTGGCAGCAGGAAACAGCAACCTCTGAAGACTCAACCGGAACAGGCACTGGAATCAGCACTGCAGACAGGAGGCTCAGGAACAGGATGAAGTGAGGAACTCAGGAACACAGCAACAAGACCCAATAAGCTTCTGTAGCATAGTGGAAGTGGATGCATTCAGAAACACCACGAAAGGGCAACCAGAGGGTGCCCAGGCACAGTTTAAATAGGCAATGTGAGGCAGGCTAAAGGCAGACAGCCAATGGGAGCCCCCCTACCGGAAATAGACATAGAAATGCGGCAATCACGGGCACCGTGATACTAATGCACATTGTGCGGTGCTCTGCCACACATGGCAATGTTGTAGAGGATAATCACCCAGGGAATCAAACGTCATCTGAGGAGATTCCATCCCACAGAATATGCTAGGATGGTGGCAGGGAGGATTCACCATTATTATTAAGTCTGCTAGTTGTTAGGTGTCTTTAATGAAGAGGACAAGGGACATAGTGACACAACAGTACTTTCTGGGGGGATGATTTGACATTATGGAACTTAGCACCATGGTGTTTGGTTACAGTTGCGCCAGTTGATTGATGTAAGTGCAGATGTACCCATTGTTTCCAGTCCTTCCCCTATTTCACAACTTTCCTACACACACTCTGTGCACATTGCAGTTGATACTGCTGCTCTCAAAGGAAAATGCTATATTCCATCAACACAACCATGATTTTGGAGACGGTGCAGGAGGAGAAGCCTCATTGGCCAGCTTCTTTTCTCCATATATAACTAAAGTTGTGGGGACTAGTTGTGGTGTTGCTATTGCCTCAAGTGCATCACTGGAGCTACTAGCAAGTGAAGCCATGATCATCATCACCATATAATTTCTGTTGTTGATCCCATTCTCTTAGAGCTGCCTAATCATCTTGCAGCTTAAACAACATTTGCCAATTGCCAGTGGCCACTGGCCACCATAAGATGATCTGCTGGCACTAGGTCAGTAGGGCATATTTTTTTCTCAGGGCTTGTTCTTTATATATATAACAGAGGATGCAAATATAACTATTTTTGGGAGTTTGTTTCTAACAAATCACTGTTCCCTCAGGGCTTGTTACTCTAAAAATCATGAGTGCAAAATCATCACTGATTCCTCAGAGCTTGTGCCAAGACCTACACTTCAATGTTTTCTCAGGGCTTGTGCCAAGCAAGAGTTAAGTCCTACAATGCAGTTTCCTCAGAGTTTTAGCCTACACAAGTCTAATTCCTAGGAATCATCCTCTACAAAATATTCTGTCCCATCAAATATCAGTCTGTCCCAGTCACTGCTTGCGTCAGGGGGTCCCTGTCTCTGTCATGTAATGTACCATTTTTTTTTTTTTAAATTGTATTTATTTATTTATTTTGTATTAACTGTCCCCCCCAATCCCAGTCAAAACTACCACCCCAAAAAATACCCTGTTAAACTGATTATTTACCCAGACTCCATCAACACAGGCACCTTCATACCCCTTTTATAATATACTTGTGGGAAATAAAATAGAATTTTCTATGTAATGTGTGTAAATTCAGTCTTCTCATTGGAATGGTCCACAAAGTGTGCTTGCAAACAGGCACACTTTGTAGACTGTTCCAGTGAAGTATTTCTTTTTAGATAGCGGAATTTTGGCTCTGCTGAAGACCTGCCATCGAGTCACACAACTCAAATCTCCTTCTATCAGCTTACGGCTGATGTCTATGAAAGGGGAGGGAGTGGGGAACTTTATCACTGTATATCTCTCAAACTATAAAGGTTTGAAAGACTGGACTTGGATCAGTTAGTTTATTTTTGTAATATATACAATATTACATTTTATTTAAAAGAGACATTACTATCCCATTAATGTGCGGCCTTTTTTCTGTTCATGCTATGGGGCTTACAGAGCTGGGCTTGTTGCCAAAGTGTGTCCTCGAATGTGCACCACTGTGATCATACACTATAGTGCATCAACATCTACAGTGATAAGCCCCTTGAATGCTAGAGAGCTCTCCAATTCATTGTTAAGCAATATGTTGGAGACCTCTATAGTATTCAAGGTGTTAAATGCCCCCTTTAAATTAACTGGAATGTGGGGCATTTTTATTTGCCCTCTGTGGTGGAGTTGGTTTGCTCCAGAATTGCACCTGAACACTATGCATGGGAGAACTCTCTAGCATTCAAGTGTTTAAACACCATTTAAATCAATGGAAATGTTATCTCTTGTTGCTCGATTCTATTAGTCCCACTATTTTTTAAGACTAATGGTTTTGGCAACACGGTTTGCTATTTTATTAACTGCACTGTCAACAACCACCCACTAGCAAAAATGTCTAACGGGTGCAGTGCCCATTGGACATCACATAAAATAAGCGATCTCCGGTTGCTAGACACTTCATTCAATTCAAACACAAAGTGACTGATCTCCAATGTTTCCCTTTTGAACAAGTCAAGCAGGCATCACGGGGTGGTGACAGGATCACTCAGCTAGTGAAACGAGAAATGTACTGGATTTATAAGCTGAGGACCCTGTCACCGACTGGTCTGAACGAACAGTTCAGTCTGATACATTATATGTAGTAGGTAGTTGGTATAGGGATACATTGTATAAGTTTTATTCAAAGTGATGTCTTATATGTGGGGAGAGGTTATATGAGGACACGTTGGATGTCCGGCTGATGTTTGTCTGTTGCTTTGGCAACATGATACACGTCATGACGGCGCCAAATACAACAATAGAGAGTATTTAGGGCAGATTGGGGAGCCAGTCTGTAACTCTATTGTTCCTGATGAAAGTCCCAATGGTGGACTGAAACCTCGATGCTTTTAATTATGTCTTATTAAAGAAGTGTTTTTATGGAAAACTTGGAGTGCTCAACTCTTTCTATGCAACATTGATCAGTCATTTGAGTTTGGGAGCACCGGTCTATATTACTGACTTTGAAAGTGAGTGCGGGAGTCCATTTAAATGTGTCTGGTGTTATTTAGTGTCATGTTAGGGATAGTGTAGGGTTAGTAAACAGGAGGTGTAGGGAGGGTTTTGAGCTCACTCTCATTTGACACTGTGTCAAACAACAAGAGTTGGCTTTTTTTCCTTTGATGTTCACAAAATTCACTCTATTTAGCACAAGTTGTGGGAGCAAAAACCAAAACTTGGACCAAAACGTGAGTTTTGGCCATCAACACTGGTTGTTCCATGTACCTCGCCAGCTATAGATTAGCTGCGGTACATGAGTGGGTTTAATGCTCTGACTGTTTTTTTCCCTTACTGATTGTTTTACCATAGGCTGACTGGATCTCACCTTTAACCAGGGACACATAGAAAATAGCCATTTTTCAGTATTTCACTGAAATCAAAGCAGTCCTGCAGTATGCATTTTTCCTATGCGTCCCCGGTTAAAGGTGAGGTCTGGTCATACTGTTTTACCATTGGGAATATAATGGAGTCCCTGGAATGCTAAAGAGGTCTCCAACACAAAAGCGGTGAATTTGAGACCTTTCTAGCATTAAAGGGGGTTAAAATCCCAGTTTAACCCTTTGAGAGGTATCTAATGCAATGCAACACAATTCATTGAATACCTTTCTGGCACACAAAGGATTAATGGAGCCCTATCACCTAAAAACAACATTGGTGATTGTGAAAGAGCTTTCAGAATCATCTACAGGTTGTATTAGCCATATTTTGGCTTGTCAAATTAGATTTGGCTCCCACCTTAGCGCTACATTACCTAACTGATACCTAACCCTTTCAGTGATAGGGAGGTGGACAGTACATTGTTGAGCAGTGTGGGAGGTAATGTAATTAGCATATTCTATAAATCTAAACATAGCTTAAAAAATATAATTTTCCAAAAAACTGTCTAAATCAATTGGACATTTTATTTGTCCCCTGTTGTGTATTTCTTTGCTCCAGGATTGGCCCTCTTTTTTTTTTTTGCTTTCTAACCATATATTTATTTCACATATATGTAATTACAGTTCAGGTTACATGACAACATGGGTCATGATCAATATGTTTTTATGACCATCTTTTTTAGATATAGCTTTTTTTTTCCTAGCAACAGATATACTTTGGAACCATCTTATTAAATTAGCTCTTCCTTCTATATTTCTGAATTAGAACTACTTGGATTTCAGATTCCCACAGAAGAGCTAGAAAATCATTTTACTGGCGGCATTTAAAGTCCCGTGCTTACAATAACTAGGCTTAAATCTGTTTAATACTTTCAAAATACAAGTAAATCAAATTGAGCAATAGAAAATGTTTTCCAATATATCCAGCTGGTGTTATATGAGGCATTTAAGCAATGCTGAGATTGACAGCGGAGCCAGTTTGAAGTCTCTTGGGTATACATACATATCAACACTTCAGACTTTATAGAAATGATAGCAGATAATTATATTTCATTCCCTGATACCTTATATTCCAACAAAAGGTAAGTGTCATTCTATACTCTGGATATACACCAGTATATCACTAATGAGTGGGAGGAAATATGTACTTAAAGGAATATGTCACAAATTAAAACATTGAGAAACACATAAAGTATGAACAATACATTCAATTTAGTTTCTCCTAAAGAAGAATTAACTATACTGCTAGAAAACATTGATTTTGTTTATTTTGAACTCTCTTTTAATAGATAGAATACCAGTGAGGTAAGCATTGTGTTGCAATGCATTGGATACCTCTCTGGCACACAAAGTGACTTTTTAGTATAACAATAGAATAAATTGTAAACCACCACTATGGTGTGTTACATTTAAACCCTTTCAATGCATTGTTCACTGGAAGTTACATATAATGTGACTCTATGCTAATGTGAAGAACACCACTTTTTTCACACCCTCTATGCAGTTTGCTTCTTCATGGTGGAGGGATCTTCCATCCTCCATTTTCAGGTAAACATTGATTAGTACATAGGTGCATATCTGACTGAATTACAGTTTTAGTACATTTACCTTGTTATTGGTGGATGTTGAGAGCAAACCAACAGTTCCATGTGGGACAAATAAACATTTCCATTGACTGGATCCCTCAATGATGCTCAAAGGATTAATTGGGTATTTTAATCCCTAAGGTACTAGAATGGTCTCTATCTCATTGCTCTGAATTGTGTTGAAAACCTCTAGCATTCAAGGGTCTGAAAACTCCCTTTAACCCTTTGAGTACCAGAGGGGTACTCAATGCATTTCTTTGCAATGCATTGCATACTCTTCTGGCACATAAAGTGTTAAGTTAATGGGAATTTTGAGAAGTTCTATTTGTTCTCGATGTTGGTAATGATTTGCCTCAGAATTCCTCTTCCTGAATGAGATCTCATGTGTGTTGTCTCTGGTTCCCTCCTACAGCAAAACAATTTTCTACTGTCCTGTCTACTTTGGATTAAACCAATAGGATTGATTTACAGTAGCAGTTACCTATTGTATTTACTTTTTAAGCAACAGTGCATCATACACAGTGTGTGTGTATATAATATATATTTCTTGGTTTTTGTAAAGCTATTATTCACAACTGAGCTTGCTGTTTGCTCAGCTTGGAATTAATATATTTCTGACACATTGATGTGAATTTGACATAGAGTTTTACATAACTTTTTCAGCTAGTTGCGCAGTAACCATTAGATATAACAATCACCTCGGTCATAAATTTCTGTTAACTTTATTAGTCCACTATCATGATTTGTTTTACAGCACAGATAATCTCTGTGTGGGGCATGTTCTTGTGGTTGATGTGCACATGACAGAACTAAGGTTTCAGTTACCCACTTGCATCAATCTATTCTTGAGATCTTAAAGTCTTTCCCTACAATAATGTCACTGGGTTTCTGTCAGACAGGAGAACTTTGCGGGAAATGTTATTCATTACAGCTGCAAATCTGTCAGTGGGGTTGGCATGGCTCGTTAATGACAACATTTATTTCAAAGAACCATGTTTCGCTTTGTTGCAGGAGAGTTGACTTTGTGATCGTAAAATGTAATGAAATGCCAAGATGATAGAGTGAAATAAGTTTGCCAAAAATACAACTAAAGGGATTCTGATCTTCTTAAAAAATTACAGAGCTATTGGCTTTTGCAGGAACATTTAGTTATATATTGGGGACCTGTTAACTAGGGACATAAAGATTTTATTTCAAAAGTCATGTAAAAGTACTCCCTTCCCAATTTCTCAATTAATATGAGCTATCATTAGGTAATCTATCAAGGAAATGGAAAGCATGCAGGAAGAGATTATATGAAAGTCAAGTGTTAATGAAATGTGAATTAAACCATTGAGGCCCAGAGTGGTGTCCACAGTATTAAAGAGACCTTATCACTTAAAAACAACTTCAGTGATTTTGAAAGAGTTTTCAAAATTTCCTGTATGTTACAATAGCCATTTTTTATTTGGGCAAACTAGTTTTTGAGTTATTTAGATTTATACATTAAATATGGTATGCCATACAGGCACTTCCTGTCTTACAGTAACTCCCACACTCACCAACACTGCTGAGCAATGCATCTCCCACCCCTCCTAGAAATGAAAGGGTTAAGTATCAGTGAGTGGGAGAAGGTAATGTAGGGTTAAGTTAGGAAGTGCCTGCATGGATTAATTAGCATAATATATACATCCAAATCACTCAACAACAAGCATATTAGGTGATAGGTCCCTTTGTAAGCAGTGCATTTTAGAACCCTCTGGCACCCAGACCTGATACACAAATTAATCATGGAGTAATTCTGGTGCAGACCTACTGGTCTAAAGGTGACTTTTAACCCTTTGAATGCTAAAGACCTCTTCATCGCTTTGCAAAACAATGGTGGTTATGTACTATGGCTTGATAAACAGGTGATAAAGCAGAGATTACTTCTCCAGTGATATCACTTCTCCAATTCCTATGTTATTCTTTGGAGTCAATGCACTAAGATTTCTAAAACATAAAAAATCTTAGTGCGTAGGCTCCATAGAATAACATAGGAACTGGAGAAGTGATATCACTGGAAATATCTCCCCTTTATCACATCTTTATCACTCATTGAATAACCCCAAATGTGCTGGAGACATTAGTATTCAGGCTGTTAAAAGGCCCACATAAATCAAAATGAATTTGGCTAATTTTTATTTATTGAAACCCTTTAATGACCAGCCTCAGCAGCGGCTTTTTATTTGCCAGTGGATTCCAGGGCGTGCAGCCACGTTAACCCCTGGAATTCCATGATGTGCCAGGACCGTCAGGTGCTTAAGTGCTGGGACAGTCATGACGATCCTGGCATGTCAAGGGTACTTAAGGGGTTAATATAGTAACAGTAGTTGTAGTTGTTTTGCAGAATTACTTCACATTTGTTTTGCTAATAAGAAAAAAACCGTCTTATCCACTAAAGAAAAGAGGTACAATTTTAGAACAAACCAACTGCGCCATAGGAGAGAAATAACTATTCACAAAAGTTCAATGGAGATAAATGGGACATTTAACCCCAAGTATGCCAGAGAAGTCTCCAAAAGCATTGCTTCTCAATGCATTGGAGACCTCTCTAGCAATCAAGTGGTTAAGAGCCCCATATTAGTCCATGAGATGTTTTATTTATCTCCTATGGTACAGTTGGTTGGTTCCAGAATTGCACCTCTTTTCTTTACTGAATAGGGCTCAAAGGGGAGAATTTCCCCCAAATTGTATTTGCTATAAACAGGGCTTTTAAAAACACCACTAAACCCTTTGAGTGCCAGTGGGGAGTCTAATGCATTGAGAAGCAATGCATTTTATACCCTGCTTCCACTCAAAGGGTTAAATCAGTTGGGAGGTTTTATTTCTTCCCTATGGTGCAGTTGGTTTGCTCTAAAATTGCTCTATTTTCTTTTGTGCATAAGGTCACAATGGGCAGAGGCACACTATACATTGGTGAAGATGATGTGTTGCTCAATAAACTTAAAATAATAATAAAAATAAAACATTTTAGATGGCACATTCAATATAAACCCTTTTAGACATGCAGAAAAGAAAAACTAATTGAATCTTCAACTGTGCTGATATTCTATGTATCCCAATGGGTTGGTCTGCAAAGCTGCTGGCTTAAACCTTAAGTACAGACATTTGTATTTGTATGCATTGAGAGACTGGTAAAGCACTCAGCCATTTCAAATGACTAGACAGCTAAACCTCTTATGGATTCCATTCAGAGATAAAGTGAGTACATTTTCTGACATTTCCTTGAAGGATGGTATACTAATTTACATCATGCACAGTGAAAGTTATTTAATTAACCCTTTGAGTGCCAGAGGGGTGTGCAATGCATTGCCATGCCCTCTGGTACCCAAAGGATTAAAAAGATAGTGCCATATGCAGAAATGACAACTCTCATCAACTAAAACTGGAATTTTAGAGGTCATCAAGTCTTTGCATTGAGTTGGAGACATCTTTAGCATTCAAAGGGGTAAAAAGACACATTCCAGTCAGAAGAACAATTGAAAATGTTTACCATTTCCCCCCATTATAATGGAGGTGGTATGTTCCAGATTTGCTAATCTTTTGTTCTTTTGCATAAGGCCCATAGAATGCATATACATAATCTGTGGCACACATCTTACCCATTCATTCCAGGTCTCCAACTGTACATATATGTCCTCCAGGACATACCTGAAAACGAGAGAAGTCTTAATGGATTCTTCCTTTTAAAACATTTTCTAAATAACTATATATACATATACATGTTCCTATTTCCAGCTTTGTCTTCTGGCTGATTCTGCAAAATGGAACAGTAAATTGTAGTTGCTGTGAAAATTAAAGAAATAGTGTACGAATCCTGCTTAAGGAAGACCTATCACCTTTTCAAATCTTCTCCTCAGTGGGAGTCTCCATCTCATGGGTGAAGGGTGAATTTCATATTTGGGGAGGTGAATAAAAATCCTCATCTACAGGATATATTTGACTTTTGACAACTTATAATATGGAAGCCATATGATGTTTCAATAAGAGACATTCATGGAAAAATATGTACATTATGAACAGTACAGGTTTATAGTGTGCTTTTTATCATTTAGGACCTAATTAGGTGGTAATATGTAAATCTATTAACTGAGTTATTTTTTATATTCAGTCTATTCAGGGCTTACAATTGAAATGGTGCTATACTAGTGATATCACAGAACTTACATTTCAATTAGCACCACTCTCGTGATGCACAGATCGTAACATTGAAATGGAACTACACAATTGATTCCAGTGAGAATTCAAATGAAATGATTGTACTCTAGGTATTCCACAGGGCTTAAACTTGAAGTGGTGCTATTCTAGTGATAATGCATAGCTTACAATTGAAATGATGCTATTCTAGTGATATCACAGAACTTATATTTGAAATGGAGCCACAGTGGTAATATCGCAAAGCTTACAAATGAAATAGAGCTACACTAGTGATACCACAGAGCTGACAACATTAATGGAGCTACACTAGTGATATACAGAGCTTCCTATTGAAATTAAACTGTACTAGCAATACAAAGAGCTTACAAATGAAATGGAGCTACATTAATGATACAACAGAACTTCCAATGGAAATTAAGCTACACTAGTGATACTGCAAAGCTTAAAAATGAAATGGAGCTTCACGTGTTATACCACAGAGCTTACAAATGAAATTGAGCTACACTATTGATACATGGAGCAAACAAATAAAATTAATCTACACTAGTAATACCACAGAGCTTACAGTTGTAATGGAGCTTCATTTGTGATTCCACCAATCTTAAAACTAAAATCAGTTACACTAGTAATACCATAAAGCTTACACTGAAATGAAGCTTCACAATTGTTACTCAAATAATAGAGTTGAAAATGAGCTTCACTAGTGATACCAGAGAGCTTACAGCTGAAATAGAGCTACACTAGAGATACTACAGAGCTTAAAAATGAGATGAAGCTACACTAGCAGCTACACTGTTGATGAACAGAACATCCAATTAAAATGGATCTACACAAGTGAAACCACAGAGCTTGGAATTGAAATGTAGCTTCACTAGTGACACCATACAGCTTATAAATGATATGGCTCTATACTAGTGATACTGTAGAATGAGCATACAACTGAATTTGAGCTATACTATTAATGCAGAAAGCATGCAAATGAAATGGAACTATACTAGTGATAACACAGATCTAGCAATTGAAAATGGGCTACACTAGTGATACAGAGGGGAATTTTTTTTTACAAAAAGTGCTTATTTTCTGCTCTTTCCTGCCTGTCTAATTGCATTGAAATCAGGGGAAAGACTAAATTTCCCCCACCAAATGTCAAGTTTTCCTTCTTTTCCTGCCGGGATAGTATAAAAGGGGTATCAAGTTTCTGCAGCATGTCATTTCTGTATTTGTGACAGACAGAGAAAGCAGTACAATTTTGAGCAAGTTAGGTTAGGCCAATAAAGCAAACTTGAAGTGCATTTTAGGGATTCTTGTTGGCAGGCAATTTGTTCTCTGTATTAGGTGAGTCCGGGGAGACTGTGAAGGGAGAAAGGAGGTTGACCCAAAATACCTGAAAATCATTATTGCTTGAGACTGTGATCCAAGTTCCTTCCTTATCTGGCTCTATGCTAGGGATGTCTGGGAGTGTCCTGCTGGGGGCTCTCCCGCATAACCAGATACACCTCTGAGTTTGGGAAAGTCCTTCTCCCGGCTGTTTGGACTACAAGCCGGCGGACATATTTATGTGAGTAAACACTATCTCAGTATTAGCCGTATTACTGTTATATATTGCAGATTCAGTAAGCACCCCCATCTTTTCTTGTTGTGTACCTTAAAGTCACTCTTAAAATGTGGAAAGCTGGAGGCAAACCCTTATTCAGAGCGCTATTTTCAAAATACCTGCTACTTAACAAAGTGCCTGCAACATAGAAAAATGCCCAAGTCATACTACTGCACAAAAAGGCGATAAGTCAGAGCTTAATACCAACCACTAAGTCTATTGCCAGTCATCTATAAGGTTTCTTACAAAGGTACTATCAAGAAGAATGGACACAATACTTGATGTGACACAACCTAAAGAACAAGCAGGCTTCAGAAGTGGACCATATCCAGACAGTGAAACAAGTTATAGAGTGGAATAATGAATACAACATTCCACTGATCATAGCCTTCATGGACTATGAAAAGGCCTTTGACACACTGAAAAAAACAAGCAATAATCAATGTCCTGAATAGCAAAACCTTACATCAATATCCTCCAATCAATATATGAAAATGCTTCTGCATAAATAGAGGTCAACAATGATACAGTTCAATTCAACAAAGAAATAGGCATCCGACAAGGAGATACAATCACCCTGTCGAAGGTAATATCCAAGAAAGGGTTAAACAAGAGAACCTATTAGCTTGGATACCTTCACATAAATAGATAAAATTAAATTTGAGAACTTTACACTATATTAGGTATTGACATGCTACTTCACAGTAAAGAATTAATTAAAATAATCAATCCTGCATATTTGTGCAAAAAAACAATATAATTTATTTAAGTAAAATATAATATATATAAAGTGTAAACAACAATGATATAAATGAGTGACCAGCAATTACAATAGATATACAGTAACTCAAACCACAATTATCACCATTAGGATTACCAGCAATTAAAGGGTTAACCATACATAGGTATATTCAGAGGTATTAGATTACAATACTTGAACTCAGCAGCATAGAAAAGGATAATTGATCCTTACAATTAATAAAATACAGTTGGCAGCAGCATATATGAATACCTCTGACCCAGAAACTGAATAAACTATGCTAATTGAGGTTTAAGGTAAGTTGTCAGGTGAGCAAAATTTAATATTAAGCCAGGTCCTCTGACATTTTCCTTATACCATATATAATAACCAAATTTAGAGAAACTAACTGGAATAAAATCCCAGATTTAGATCACTAAAATTTAATTATCTACCGATTTCAAATATTGCACACCTTCTGAATAAAACATATAAATTGCATTTAATATAGTCAATAATAGATTATACCAAGAATATACTCAGAATCAATCTAATAATATATGTCTAGATAGTATACCAAACTGTCACGGTTTGTTAAGACGCTCAGACAAAAGATTTAGGTAAAAGCATAACTTTATTGAAAAGTTAATGCAATCCCCATAGGGTTCACATACATATACATACAATATAATAGCAATAGAGAAATAGAACAGGTTCTACCGGCCTTGCCAGTAATACCGGGCAAGGCAACCCAGGCGGCTATAAGGGATAGCAATAGCAGGCTCTACCGGCCTTGCCAATACCAGGTAAGGCAACCGTGAGATGGAATATACCGATTCTACCGGCCTTACCAATACCGGGCAAGTCAGCCTCAGGAAATGCTGTGGGTAGGCTCTACCGGCCTTGCCAATACCTGGTAAGGCAACCGTGAGATGGAATGTACTGGTTCTACCGGCCTTACCAATACCGGGCAAGGCAGCCTCAAGGAACACTGTGAAGAGGCTCTACCGGTCCTGCCAATACCTGGTAAGGCAACCGTGAGATGGAATGTACCGGTTCTACCGGCCTCACCAATACCGGACAGGACAGCCCCAAAGGAGGAGACCAACAGGTGCCAATGGTTGTCAAGAGACAATGACAGGGACTCGAACCAACAGCACTTGACTTTAGTATGGAGCAAACCAGCGTCCGCACGCTGGGACCAACAGTATAATATGCCACCAGGTTAATTGGAGTTAACCAGCGTCCGCACGCTGGGACCAACAGTATAATATGCCACCAGGTTTAATGGCGTTAACCAGCGTCCGCACGCTGGGACCAACAGTATAATATGCCACCAGGTTTAATGGAGTTAACCAGCGTCCGCACGTTGGGACCAACAGTATAATATGCCACCAGGTTTAATGGAGTTAACCAGCGTCCGCACGCTGGGACCAACAGTATAATATGCCACCAGGTAAATGGAGTTAACCAGCGTCCGCACGCTGAGACCAACAGTCTAATATGCCACCAGGTTTAATGGATTTAACCAGCGTCCGCACGCTGAGACCAACAGTATCGGCAGCCACCAGGTTAATGGAGTAAACCAGCGTCCGCACGCTGGAACGACACAGTGAGAATATCGCCGGGGCGACAGAGAGAGCAATGTCGCCAAGCGACTACCGGATGGGAATACTAAGACCAAGTGAATGTGGAGCACAGCGAGCACCGCTGAACAGACGGGCAACCGGAACTAAGCCGGACGGAACAACCGGAGCATCAGCCGTCACGGAGGAGACCAACCGGAGTGGCAAACAGACTGGAACAGGAACAGGTGGAATCAGGAACACTGGAACTCAAGACTCTGTAGCTCTGGACTCTGGAAAGCTGGAACAGGCCCAAACAGCAAGACAGACTGGAACACAGGACTCTGTAGCCTGGACTCTGTAACACTGAGACAGGCCCAACCAGCATGACACGAAGAACAAAAAGGTACTGTCAGAGACTCCACGAAAGGGCAACCAAAGGGTGCCCGAGCTGAGTATAAATAGTCAATCAGAGGCGGGCAGACAATAGGCAGCCAATGGGAGCCCCCTGCAGGTGATAGACAGTGTATAGCATCAATCACGGGCACCGTGATACAAACTGCATGCAACATATATCATACACATGACCATAGCAATCCTATGTAAAACCTATAGGGCATTCCAAGGGTTAAATCACTAGTAAAATATTGGATGCCACACCCAAGATGGCTACTTCTTTTGTGTAGTGAGATATTTAAAAACTTTCCTTCAGGAAGAACAGACCTTTGCAGCAGGACTTCTCAGCATCAGTTTTTGCGAAATGCAAGGAGTTCCCACCTCTGTGCTAGATCTTACATGAGAAGGGGATCAGATTTGCACTGCAATACCCAGCAAATCTGAACATCTTCCATAACTCTGGAACTGCTGACTGTTCCCCAAGGCAAGCAAGAGAATTCCTGGAATCAAAGTATGTTGGTTGGCAATAAGGCTGCCTCCTAACCTCACACCTTGCAAGTCTCTGCTGAGGATCTCCTGCTGAGACAGGCCAGTGGTCTTCACTCACACCTTCCACCTTTTTCTCTCGGTCGGATAGGGACTAGGTGGTAAAGAGCTCATTAGCTCTAGCGAAGTTTGTTAGTCCACTATATCTGTAGCTGTTTTGTACCCTGCCTACTTCGGCATATTGGGTTGGTTACAAGATGTTAGTAATTTTTTATCTCTAATGGTTTTGTTTTTTTCTTCATCTCCGTGGATGGCTGCCCCTCTGGTCCTGATTTCTCCCCCACGGTGGTTCACACCAGGGGGCCTCCTCACTCTGTGGAATGGTACTGAAACAAGCTGTATTGCTACCATTTACTGCGGGAAAGAAGGTTAAAGGATAGATCTTACACATAATACCCATACACACTCATTCAATGTTATCTTTTGGAATGCGGAGGGGGTTAACAATCCCATTAAACAGAAAACAATTCTGCTAGTGGCTGGGCGCTGCTGCAGGTGTCTCGTCTGATGCAGACAGAACATGATAAATTAAAACAAATGTGGGTGGGGGGCTATATCACTGTACCCTATATCTCTAAAAAGTGAGGAGTGGCCATCCTTATAGGAAAACTGATTGCTTGCAACATCTTGGATAAGCTTCTGGACCCAGAGGGTCCCTATATCTTCTTAGATTGCATGCTGTACCATATGTAACTTATGTGCTCCAAATGGTCCTTCCATACATCTTTTCTCCACTGTGTTCCATTGATTGTCGATGTTTCCGACTTCCACTCTGTTGATGGGGGTGATATCAACATGGTACTGGACTAGGTCCTAGACAGGAATCCTGGATTCCTGCAGCATGTAGTGGGTAGGAGCAGTCTATTTAAATATTCTCTTAAGTCTTGAACCTGACTGACCTGTGACAACTTACACACCCGAAGGACAGAGACTGTACATTTTAATCCAACCCACATGACATTTTTTCCAGAATTGACTATTTCCTGGGTAACTCATCCGTGGTAGCAAACCTGGTGGCCTGTAAACTTCATAACATCCTGTTTTCCAATGGACATTACCTAGCCCTAGTTGTTCCTCCTTCAACTGGCATATGCCAGTAAACTTGGCCCATTCTGTGGATCTTAGATGTAGTCTTAGACAGGCATGGTGTGAATATGTGCAAACTAACTATTAATACAGCTCTGACCCATTCTTGTTTTGGCAGACCTCTAAGGCGGTCCTGAGGGGTCATGTTATTTCTTATGTTGCTAAAAAGAAGACAGACATTAGTACTATATCGCTCCAACTACAGGGTGGCCATAGAAGAGTACAAAAACATTTTAGCCAATGAGGCCCAATTCAGGCAAAACGAGTAGACCTGGCGGTGGTTTAACAAAGTCAACAAGCAAGGTCGACATCTCACCACGCTGGTCAGGGCAACTAAAGGGAACACTTACATACATAGCTAGAATGATGTAGACACTGTTATTACAGACATTTTGGGCATTAATCTAGATTTGTCGATATTATGGGTCACTTTATAATATAAAAGCAAGCAATACTGACCCTTGAATCTTCCTTCTTGGCAATACTTGATCTCCCCATGCTGATGGAGGCACAACAGGACCTTGTGGACGTGCCCTTGACTGCTGCTGAAGTTACAGTGGTGATAGGCAATCTCAAGGTTGGTAAAGCAACAGGCCCGGGTGGACTACCCCCGGAATATTTTAAATCTCTGACTACAGACATTGTGGCCCCCTCACTGCTCTCTATAATAATATCCTTGCCTTGGGCTCCCTTCCGCCTCACTTTGACAACTCTAGAATTTCCCAAACCAAACAAAGATCCACAACTTCTTCTTACTGCCCAATCTCTTGCTGAATTATGTTACTCGCTGCACGCTCCCATATCCAGGATCCCTCAATCTTGTTTGACCAATCCGCTTCCTACGATCAGGGCTTGGCAACAGGCACATCAGTTGTTCTACCATAGTAAAAATGCCACAGATTTCCTCCTGATATTTGGAAGTCTGGACTTTCAGGGGAGACAGGCGGATGTCCGATTTAAGCAATGGGCAGATAAGGTTATAGAAAAGGTGGGACAACTCATTCATCCCTCCATATCATCTTTGTACACTTTTCCACCCTATCCGAGAGGTATAGTCTCCCACCAAAACACATATTCCTGCAAGTGTCTTCTTATGCTACTAAAATATTGCAGCAGACTAGATCTCACCGGGAGAGCAACATCTACTTTAAGCAGGTGGATTCTGTGAGAGTCTGTACTTCTAATATATATGTATACACTTCTTATACTGCCTATAGATTATACATAGGATATAGGAGACTTTACTCATGGATATCTAGTTCTCCTGACATTAACATAGACTAGTTGTTACACAGCTTTGCCAGAAGGCTGAAGTACATGAATGCTGTGTATTTCCAAGAGCTACAATTCTGCCCAGGGCCTATACCTCTCAGATTATTTCCCATAAGATAGGGCTGGCTGGTTTGCCCAGTTGTTCCAAGTGTGGGAGCCCCCAGGCTACAGTACTCCACTTGTTATGAGCCTACCCTTTGGTGCAAACATATTGGATGACAGTTCTATGATATATGGACAACATGTGTGAAATACAACTTGACAACTCAGACCCCTCATTCCTGGCTGGGATATACACAACCACAACCCCTCTTTCTAAATTAACAACAAAACTACCTGATATTGTAATCCTAGTCACAATCAAGTGTGTGTTGATGAACTGGAGTAGCAGTTCCCCACTGGGACTCAAACAATGGAAGGATAGAACTATACCTTTTAGTAATTTGTTCTGGCTTTTAGCCACACCGGATAAAGACGTAGAGGGAGAAATATTTTGGTCATTTTGGGACCCTTTCATTAAAACTCCCCCTGGAGCTCTTCAAAAGATGTATTCCACTAGTTTTCAACATACTGCCTGGATGGCCACAATCAAACTCGTGGCAGAGACCTCCAGTAATCTTTAGGGTGGAGATGGGGCAGGTGCACATGGCCACTGTAGTACACAGTTGCACTTGTGTTGTCTCCAAATGGGGTTGGGGTAGCAGAAGATAGATTCTGGAGTTCAAGGATCTAGTTTACTGTGTTTGTGTTTAGCTACTTAGGCCAGTTGACTGTTTGGAGGGAGTGCCTGCTATTCCCTGCATATGTGACCGCTGGCAGTGTTCATCACCTGGCCCGCAGCCCTCTCCCACATAGTGGTGGTGGGGCTTGGGTTGGATGCAGTTGTATACTTCAGAATGCTTTGGAGTAGACCCGTGGTGAGCAGGTCAAGCTGTCTTTAAGATACCTGTCCTAATACTTGAATTCAGCAGCTCACATGAGCGATATGATGACTGATAACATGATCACATCTGTGCAATTTGCTTGGTATCTGCTGGGACATTCTAAGATGAATATATCATGAGACTCCTTAGTGAATGACTGTGTCTCATGCCTGAATACTGTGTTTCTGTGTCCACCATCTTTTGTTCACCCCATCTAGTATGTTTCCTGCTAGAGGTGGGGAGTCAACTGCAGCGTGTCTCTCTGTATGTGTTGTTTTCTGATAATACTTGTAAAACTCTAATAAAAAGATAAAAAAGAAGCCAAATTTAAATTAATGGGAATTTAAGGATTTTTTGTATTGCCTATGGTGCAGTTGTTTTGCCCTAGAATCCTGCACTTTGCCTTTATACAAGAAACACATTCTATTACTGATCTATTTCTGAGGCATCCACTTGTTAAGATATTTCAGTCTATTCATGTTTTGTCAAAGGAATGTGCATGCTGTACAATTGTTGCTTGTTAATAATCTTTAGATAGAAAAAAATGAAGTCGCTTTGTCTAGACACAGAAATTATAATCCATCAATTTATGATTAAAGAGTAATACGTGTCTCCAATATAAAAAGTTAATGTTGGAGAGGCCTTTGAATCACAAGTGGAATTCTTGAGCCACAAGTCACTGTGGGCAATTATACTCCATCAAATCTTTGCAGTTAAAACATTTTTCTGCTAAAAGGCACGACAATATGTGTACCATTTAATTTATGCATTCATTAGTCATTCATTCATTAGATAAACTTTCTCTCTCTGAAATAATTAACTTTAAACTACTTTTAAAACAGGATATAGAGATTTGCATTATGACTGCTTTATTAGTTTAAAGGCACAATATATACTAAAAACAAAACAAATATTAAAGCAACACATAAACTAAATTACTGCTTGCTCTTATATGAAAGGACATATAACATTTAACAAATATAATATTTATATAATGTGTGTGTCAATATTTATATGTGTGTGGCTTCCTCAAAGTTCTTCGGCCATTCAGAAAAGTCCCATATTAGCTGCCATTGAAATGGTAATAAGGAAACATTACAGTTATGCATTGTATATTACCTGATGACATTGTTCTGTTAATATAAATGCTCCACCATGTACAATGTGGACTTCCACCTTGTAGAGCAAGACCCTATATGCTTCAGATTTGATGTATTTAGTGTAAGATCATACCCAAATGAAGGATGAAAAAAAGAAAATTATGACTTTAATGCCTAACAATAATTATATGAGTGGGGGATCTATCTATCTTTAGGATCTACTTCAAGAATCAGAATGCATCCAAGATCAGAACCCAGAGTGGATTAGCCTACCTAGTGAATTCAAGCCTCCATATAACTTTTATCTTCAACAATCCAAGGGTATATTATTTGAAGCATTTTCTGAATTAGTTATGAGAGATAGAAACAAGATGCTCATAAAACTTTGGACAATCAAATCTAATTTATCTTCAAAGGATAGATGAAAGTCTCAAATTATATGGATAATCTAAATTGTATTACTCAAAGAAGCAGAAAAAGGAGAAGGCATAGTCCTATAATCTTTAACAGACTACATGAAAGAGGCAGATAAATTCTTAGTGACACCTCATTTTATTAATGACTTCCTAGATTCTAATTGGAATACCATAAGTTGATCCGGTGGGTTTAGATGAAGGTATCCTGAACAAATAATAATAATAATAATTTGTGATTTTTATAGCACTTTTCTCCCTATGAGACTCAAAGCTCTTTACAAATATACAAACAGACATAAAAATTAAGAGTTCCTTATGGTCAGATAAGTTGACTGAATGCCTGATAAAAGAGATGGGTCTTTAGCTTTTTTTTAAAAGTCTGTAATGATGGTGCCTCTCTGATTGAGGATGGTAAAGAGTTCCAGAATGTGGGGGCAGTGTGGCTGAATGCCCGGGAACCTGAGGTTTTCTTTATTCTGGGTACTGACAGGAAGGATCTGTTGGCTGACCGCAATGAGCGGTATTAAATATAGGGTGTCAGGAGCTCTTTCAGGTACTGTGGGCCTTGATTATTTAAGGCTTTGAAGGTCAGCAGGCCAATTTTAAAATATGTTCGCCATTTAATTGGAAGCCAAAGCAGTGAGTGGAGACACAAATATAACTTTCATTATTTCAGGACTTAAACATTCCAAAATTCCTATCTAATTCCACACTCTGAAGATACATAAGGACTTGAAAAATGTACTCTATAGGCCAGTTATCTCAGGCATTGATTCATTTACTAGCAGCCTCTCACAATTTCTTGGCCATTTCTTACTACCGTATTTTCAGGATATTAAGTCCTATAGTGATAAAACTTGTGTTTATCATAAATTGAATGATATTGTTTAGGAAGATCACTGGTGGTGGGTTAAATGTGATGTCATGCCACTATATATGGTTATCTCACATGATAAAGGACTAGTTGCAGCAGAATATCATCTGAACATAACCAAAAAGATTCCCACCAAACAACAGGGTTTTATCATCAAAGCAATGATGTTTATCCTGGAACATGATAACTTTCTGTTCAATAACCAACATTAAATACAGTGATGTGGGAGAGCCATGGAAATGAGGTTTGTACCCAACTACTCTAATCTCTTCATGGGATTTTGGGAGGAGCACTGCCAGTATCAGCAATATGGGTGACCTAATCCTATCCACCTTCTTCATTGATGATCTTTCAATTATATGGGAAGTTGAATGATAATGATTTGAGTCTCAAGTTTAATGTTCAATGCAGCAATAACTGTATCCCATTCTTTGAAAAGAATATCAGAACTAAAACGCTCTATACATCTATCAATGCCAACAGACTATTTTACCTACAAAACTGAAAAAAAGAATAATTCCACAAAAAGCATAATTATATAATAAAGTTTAAAACGGACCATTTGGTTTACAATCACTTTGTGAAGTTTCCTAATGGTGATACAAGTCTTCTTAAGTGTTCTGTTATAGATCATATTGCTTCACAAGTCAGAGGTGGTGATAGTACCAAAAACTGTCGAGTCAAGAGACCTTCTGGATTTTTATTCTACAAACATTAGCACAACAGGGTCTAAATGAGGAATTAGACACTTGGTGCCTATTAATTTTTTAACTTCAGAACTCCAAAAGCCTGGAATAACCTGCCAGAAAAAATCTGATCTTCCCACATTCTAAAATCCTTAAAAATAAGTGCTTCTTTATATCTAAAAACAATATGTAACTATATAATTATTTTGTATATATGTATGTTTATATGTGTATGTGTATAATAATGTTCTTTGTTTGTGTAAATATGTAACCCTTTACTGTAAACTATCCAGGACATACTTGAAAATGAAAGCAATCCCAGTGTATTCTTCCTGGTAAAACATTTTCTAATCAAATAAACACATATTTCATATCTTGATCTCTTGGTTACCACAGCTCTTTTCTTCCCCTTGTACAACTGAACACATATGAAATTGCGTTATTTAGTGAGTTTTCACTGGAGGATATCCTGAGATATAACTTGATAGTTATAGATAGATCAGGCACATATTTGTGTGATTATACTAATAATTTTGGCAATTTTGGAATCTATACCAAATGGATTGTCATTTTTCTGATGGCTTTATAGGAGGTGTTAGGTTGTCATGTCCATGATGTTTCATTAGATGAAACTGGTAACAGGGTATACACTATGCTATTTAAATTGAGAGACATCCATTTTCATTAAAGACCAGTGATTGTGGGAATGGACATCTCCAAGTCACCTAATTTTGTTTTCAGGGACGTGGTAATATTTTCAATATGTTCATTTTTTGGGTATAACAATTTACCGTTGTGTAAACATGGCTAAAAAATAGCCCTTTAAGTAAATCTTGAAGCATGATACAAAATTGTGTTGTGTATACAAGGTTAGTATATCTGGAAGCATGATTCAAATAAGCAAGTGATACATGAAACAAAACTTTGGATATATAACTATGACACAAAGTGTTTATTATTCTGATGAGGTCATATCAAATGTGATTGGAAGTATATAATTATTTCATTTTGCAGTATGTCTTAACAGTTTGAATACACATTAAATAATGCAATATCTGATATTTGGTTTATGTAAAAACCTGATGATATTATTATTAAATTATGTTATTTAGTTTTATTGCTACTTTCATACACTAACAGGTGTATTCCCATACACAGGATTGATAATGTATCTTTAAGGGGATCCCTTTACTTAATTGAAGCACATCATTACCAAGTGTTTAAATATTGGTGGGTTTTCAAGGGAAGGGTTCCATTGTTTTTGTTGTTGTTTATATAACAACATAGATACTTTTACTCCTGAGGAAATACCAGTTGAACTATGAAACTCATTGAGGTATTAAGAGTTGTATGATGATAATTGTTTTATTTTATCACCATTTTTAAAAGAAGCAAAATCTTTTGCAAATGCGTAATGAACATATAATTTTTATTTACTTTTTCCCATAAGCATAATTTTTTAATTGTACGGTGGAATTGTATATTTTGCACAACGGATCTAATATTATACTCAACTATATATTCATAAGAGGACATAGACTGGAGAGACCGAGCGGAGACAGTTCAAAAATTACCCCTGCAAGCCTTTTTCTTGAGTGTGGCAGAAAACCCCTTGAGTTGAAGCAATTCTGTGAGAACCTCTTTGGTTTAACTTTTTTGAAGAACTATTGGTTTAATTTAGATTTCTCAAGAAAGTTTATATGCAGACTAAGCAAGGGCAGTTCAAATTCTCCTTACAAGCGTCTTCAGTTTGGCATATGAAGTGAGTTCTGTTAGCATGAAAGAATTTTGATCTTTCCGAACATTAAGAATTCCACGTTCGAAGTTTTCACTTTGAGATCGATTGTCATCTTTGTCTAATACATTGGACTGATATTTGACTTATCTTCCCATCTTGCAACATATCTCCAAAAGTGTTCTCATTTTGTACTTAGTGATCTCTAGATCTGTTAATCAGATATAAAGTTTACTATAGAGTATATTGTAGTTTCATTGATTTATTCAATATATTGGCTGATTTGCATCAGCCGACATTAATGTTTTATATGTAACAAATCACACTATGTGCATCTTTTTCTCATTCTTTGCATGTCTTCACTGCATTGAATATTTGGAGATATCTTTTTGAATATTTATCCCAATAATTGCACAGACTGATTGGGGTGTTTAAGTATTATACATCTATATGCATTTGCACCATTATTTTCAAATAATTTATGTTTAGAGCTCACCTATATATATATTTCATTTTTTCACCTCTATTTATGACTGAGGTTTGCAGCGGCTTGTTTCTTTTTTTTATTATTAAGTTCACAGTGAATTTTAATCATTTTTACATTTATAATCATTCCACTAAGTGGAATACATATTGTTTAATTTGTAATAAGAAAATGTTTATTCATTTCAGCGCCTCTTACTTACATTATAGAACTAAAACTGTCTATAATAGTTTAGCAATACAAACTGTCTATTATAGGGATATATTTTTGTACATTACTTTAGTCCAAATACTTTGTAATGCTTTTTTTTTACTTTCCCTGTTGTTTATTTATTGTTACAGGGAGAATCCCCTCCCCCAACATGAATGTCCATTCATTTTTTATTTACTGTGTCATTTGTTGGACTGAAAATGTGAATACTCTTAGGAAGTTTGATTTATATCCATTTTATGAATAAAGTACTACCTTAAGCAGTCTGTATTTGACTGAAACAGATGTATGTGATTCCATTAGTATCCGCTGGAGTTCTATTTGGGCAAATATCATCCAATACAACATCATTGTGTATTTCTCCCTAATCTGGCCTCACAGTTCTCTATAGTAATAATTTAAATGCTAATCTAAACTTTTCTGATTTGTTTTACTTGGGTCAATAATCCACACCTATCCAATTTAACATCACGTTGTACTCCAAGGTTGGGTGGAAGATAAAGCAGAATCCGTCAATTCCCTTTTTTTGATATTCCCTAAATGCCCAACTTTTATTCATGTTTTCATTTATTTTATTTATGTATAATGCTAAATAGGATTACTCCATGATGTTCTTCTTGAATTTTGAGATGTAAGAGAGTGTATCGGGCAATGATCATAGATCACTAATCTCTGATCGGCTGTTCGGGCTAGAAATAGGGTTAGTTTCTGGCTCAGCGTCCTATTATTACAGAAAAAAGGAGTGTATTCACTATAGCTCTGAAACTCATAGAATTGCTACATTCATTACCAGATCAGGTCAGACACCATGGGAGGAAGTAGGTACGCGATCCAGCATTGCTTGGAGGGAGACAGAAGCCCAGTGTGGATGCTAAGGTGGATGATCCCCAGCTGGACAGAAGGGCTCATTTCGATACTCTTCAAGGTGCCTTTCAAATTTATTTCAAGCAAGAGGATATCTATCCCAGGAATTTCTGATTTCTTTTTTATATTGCATTAATTCATGTTACATTGATCTCGTTGAAGTAAGGGTCCATTACCTACATCAAACACTTAGCACGGATATTTATAAATTAGTGCATTTGGACATGATATAACACATTTGTACAACATTAGCTTTGTGACACCAGAGTCACTTGTATGGGACTCTTTTATTATTATTATTATTATTATCATCTGCAGGTGCAGTAGTTATATCCAATTAGCTGCTGAGTACTTATGTTTTAGTTTATATTTGTTTGATTGTTTTTCATCTCCATTTATTTTTTAAAAATCTTTTGGCAATATTCATATTCTATTTCTTATTTTTCTGTATCTATTTTATTTTATCTATATCCTTTTTAGTGTGTATTTTACTTTGTTCTAGATAGGGAAGGTAACCATAGTTGTTCACAGTCTTTGTTTTCACATTCCCTGACAGAAATCCCTCTAAAAGCATTTCAAGAGATCTCACTGTCAGGGACATAAAATTACAGAAAATAAAAAAAATATATAGTTGTAGATTGGGGGGAAAAGCATAGGCAATATATAAAGTCAAAATAAAAGGTTGCTATCACATTAAAGGGATAGTAATACTTAAAATGTAAAAAAAAAACATGTTGTAGGGTTTAGCCCCCTGAGTAAAACAAGGGAACTCCCACTGCTGAAAGGTGTTTTATTCAAACGTTATTACAGCTCAGAGTAGAATTTTTTAGGTGCGTGATAACCTGTTTTGGGTAATGTAGTCATTCTTTCAATTGTCTGAGTTCTCATAGGGGTCAAATATCTGAACTAATTTAGATCTATTTGAGTTGACGCACTGCAGGTCTGCCACTTTCAATCTACCACAGGGGCCCAACAATCTCCACAGACAGGATACCATTACTAATACACTAAGAAAATGCTATATATACTTGTTTACCCTGGTATATAAAATGTCTGTTCATACAGCTGTAGCCAAATTATAGAAACATTTCAACCTTTATTAAAACATGTTGTACAGTATTTAAAGAATTCCTCACAGAAGCAATTTTAGTGATCATCTATTATCAAATTTTACACAATGTGTCTACTATTCCAAAGTGAGCGATCATGGAGATATGTATGCTCATATAGATAGCTATCCACAAAAATGTGAGAAAGACAATATAGCCCTAAATAGGATCGCTGTTTAGGACTTTGTCCTTGATGATAGTCCCAGCTGGGAGTGAAATGTCAGTATGTGTCAGCATTGTCTTTATCACATTTTTGCTAGCTGATTATTGAGTCCTATCTATTCTTCTTAGTCATGCACAGACATTAATTTAATTGTAGTGCTGCCTTCCTGTGAACCTAGATACAGGAGACTAGTAGTACAGAAAACTAGAAGAGTAAAAATGATTGCTTTATTAGTTGACTGACTGGCTTTGGATGCAAGCATTCAAGACAGCTAGGTGTCTTGTTCAGACATAATAAGAATGAAGACTGAATGCACAGTACATGACTTTAAAACTCATGGTCATAATTTTAACATCTTACCCGTTGACTGCCAGAGTGGCCTCCACCACATTATAACGCAATGCATTGGATGCCTCTGTGGCACCCAAAGGGACAAAATCCAGTAGCAGAATATTTTTTTTCCTCCCAGTGTGGGTCATAAATTATACTCTAGGTTCTGTTACAACTCTATAAAGTGAACAAGAGAATGCAGGATTAGAGAGTTTGTCACATTATCCCCAAAAATACAAATATTTTTGGTCCCTTTGAATGCTGGTGAGCTGCACATCCCATTGTAAGCAATTGATTGTGTGGCATTTGGAGAGTTAACCCATACATTCTTTTGAGCAAGTCATCTTTGGTCAATTTCACTGGAGCAAGACAAAAGTAATTAATCTTGTTAGCATTCTTTAGTCCACTTTATATGTAAAAAAGCTTAGAGTATAGTTTATAGCATATAAAAATACTCCTCTAATAGGATTTGACCCTGTGGGTACCACAGGGTTATCCAATGCATTGTGTTACAATGTGGTGGATGCCTCTCTGGCAGTCAGGGGGTTGGATGTTAAACTTATGTGCATGATTTTGAAAATCATGTATTGTGCATTCAGCTATTATTCTTAATATAAGCCTGAAGGAGAGACCTGGTTGTCTTGAAAGCTTGCATCCAAAACTACTTAATTAGCCAGTAAAGGTATCACTTTTACTCTACTAGTCTCCTGCATTTTCTATGGCTAACATGGTACCACTGGATAGGCAGATAGATAGCTAGCTAGCTAGATAGATAGATAGATAGATAGATAGATAGATAGATAGATAGATAGATAGATAGATAGAAATGTTTCCCCGACCTAGTGCAGGGAATAGTCTCATGAATCACAACTTATACCAAATATTCAGCAAAGTGTAAATTTCATATGGTTCTACAGAATGCAAGTCGACTTTCATCTACATATATATGTGTATATTTGTATAATTCATATTTTATTTCCATTTCATTGCACAGTATCTTCTTTTTCTGTTCTCCAGAGTTTTATAGTAATTTCTAATGATGCAATAAGGATAATAATATCACAACTGGAAGCATTCCTTCAGCAAAAACCTCCAATATGTTCTCTAATATTTTCTAAAATTACATTAGTGCCCCATTATTGTTTCAGTGAAAGCACCAGGAGCTCTACCACATATCATTCCTATATCTGCAGTCAGTCCATTTCAGCAATGTAAAAGTGTTTGTCTGAAAGTTAGCCTTTGGCACTCTGGCAAGATATCAGGGAATGTTTGGACTCCAGTGTGGACCCTGATGTCAGTCTGTTTGTTTGATGGATTGCAGACAAGCTTTTTTCCTGTGTTTATCTTGTCCCAGAACAACCTTAAAAATTGTACAAAAAGCTACTAGGAAAACAAAGAGAAATCTTGCCTCTGTTTCACACACTCTAACTTTTTACAGCTTCATAATTCTCCATATCAAGAAGCTATTTTCCACTGTAAACACCCAGTGCACACTATAATGTAGTTTTATATACATAGGAAAAATATATACATGCAAAGACGAAAGAAATACATTTGAAGTACCAAGAAGTTATTTTACTATGCAAAGATAAAGCAACTTAAAAAACAAAGAAAACTATGATAACAATTCACAAGCCCTTTGACCCATATTCAGGACTGTCATTTTGTAGGAGTTTATATAAAATAATTTCAGTAATGGTTATAACCCCTTGAATGCTAGAGACATCTCCAGCTTGTTACTTTGCAACGTATCAAAGCTGTCACTAGCACCAAAGGGGGGGGGGTAGGCAGCGCATTTCCCCTCTGGCACTAAAAGGGTTAAAAAATGATACTTTTCAGTTGACCCACATGTGAATTAGTCAAGCAAGTATGTGACTTTCAAAATCACACAGGATTTTTTTATGATCATTCTGTTTACAATTTACGTGAACACATTTTTAGGAATTTCATATGTACAACAACATTGTAGCAGCCCCTGCTATATTTTTGCACCTTCACCTTTCTCCAAGGTTACACCATCAATCTGGATACAGGAGGGGTGTATTATTGGCTGGCACCTATGTGGGTCATCTATTCAAGATTCAGCATGCTGGACTTTAGTGCATTCTCACAAGGCAATAGTTGCTCATATGAAAGGCACCATAGCTCTAGCATTATACTTATCACAATGGGAAACATCACCAATGCAACATTGCTGCTTTGGTGTCACTAGCGGATCACTACCTTAGGGTAGCCACTCCATTCCTTTAAGACTGAACTTTTCTGAAATTATTCATGTTGTAGGATTGCAGTGCTTTCTATGCACCATGCAGTATGTAATTTCATTTGCAATGCATGTGTATCTCTCTGGCACTCAAAGGGTTAAGCATTGAACATATGTCGAAGTTCAAATAATTGAAGATGCCAAATGAAAACAAAATATTTCCCCATTTTTCCACTTATAAATAATCTATGTTTTGAAATTGAAAAATAAACTTTTGGGTGAAATATTAATCATTATAAAAGTGATAGAAGACAGAATCCCCTTCTAAGTACCTCATGGGCTGATGCCCATTCCAATATGAGGGAATTTTGAACAGAGACTGCCTTTTTATATGTTCAAAATGATTCACAGCCATTGCCTGGGATGTGTGCTTATGCACCTCCCGGCCAATCAGCTTCAAGCAGGTACATTCAATCCCCCACTTGACGCTGTAAAGAACAAATAATAAGTTTGTTATTGCTATGAAATGTAACATGTCCAAAACACATTCACAGAAAAAAAATCACAATTGACACATGAAAGACAGGGGAAGCAAGTAAAAGGAAAGTGTCCTCTTAGATTCCTTGACAAAATATACAGGTCAATACAAATGGCCTTTATGCATCTATAGCAGTGGACAGTGGTGATCTATTTTCCTTACAATTCTGCCATCTATATAATATGATCTTAATCCTGCTCTTAACCTCGGTAAGGCAATGGACAAAAGAAAAAGAATTAGCTAGAGCAAAATAAGAGTCAATTATAAATAGTCCAAAATGTAATAATGACAAAAAGTCCAATGTATAATAAAGTTGCAATATCAAAATATGAGTCAAAAAAGTACCTGAGTGTTATGGTTTGCAAACAAGACAAGGAGTCAGACAGTATAGTTAAAATCACCTTTATTTTGAATGATAATAGAAATGATATCAGCAGTAGTATAGAGCAGAGGGTGACTAGATAGGCTAGAGACTCTATCATGAATAGGAACCGCCACAATGTCAACCACAACTGCTGGAGACTAGGCCGGAGCAGACTGGTAGCCTCAATGGTAATTAGTAGAGCCCAGGATAGAACCCGAAGTCTCCCGCAGGGAGATACCAGGCAGAACACTGACTTCTGCCTGCAGTCAATAGGGAAGAGCTCGTCTGTAGTAGTAGTGAGACCTCTATTCCCAGTCAAATGATCACTAGAAGATGTCACAGGAACACAAGGATGAGAGGATGGAGTCCACGTCACCTCCTGACAGTCCACGAAGTTGGGTCGCAGGAAGCTGGCAGCAGGCGGTCGACGATTCAGGATACTTGGCGCAGATGGGTATCAGAGTGGACACTTTAGACCATAAGCAATACAAGACTCCAGGATTCCTTGTTCACTCAGAATAAGACTGCCTTTATTGTACAAAACCACACATATTTATATAGATCAACTACACTGGAATACATTGGCCAACCAGATATAACAGGGTGAGGGGCAGAGATAATACAATCCAGCAGCAAATGGTAAGAGCTGACACAATGGGAGCATTCACAGAGGTAATCAACTCACAACATATAATACAAAGGACTGACAACAGAGTTTCAGGTTATACAATAGGTGACTCACAGACTGAGGGCGTGAATGGATTAACACACAGCAGGGGGTCTCAGGACAGTTCTCAATACAATGACTTGAGAGGCTAGAATATACATTCCCTTAACAATGGCCAGGGGTTGAATAATTAAGCAAAAGGCTTGGGGGGCTGCAATACATATTGAAAGTAAATATGCCCAATCTCAAATAAGTAACCCTTTGCAGGGCAGAAGAGTTTGCAGCACCCAAGCCTTGAATTGCTCTTTCCTCTGGCACATCTGCCTATCCACATAAGGCTAGCCATAGTCTTAGTCCAGGATAACGGCTTGAGAGGTCGTATGCCCCGGCACAAAGGAGTGTCCAAGAGTGTCCAATATCCATAATCCTTGGGCCCAGGGGTGAATAAATGCCATGCCCAGACATACATAAACGTGCGACATTCAACAGTATATGAGAATATAAGTCTTTTAACATAAAGAATGGGTGGCCAGTTTGCATGTTACAGCCCTCATCTAAGTTCAAACAAGGCCAAAGGGCCATAGTCTTTAGATAAAACGTTCGAGGTCCAGACAAGGCTCAAGTAACGGATAAGATCCGTTACATTTCTCCCCCTTTTTGTACCAAGCCAGTGGTTGCAGTAGTAAATGCTGGCTTGGAACTCTAGAAGAGCCACTTGTCTGGACAGTTTGTTAGTCTGGAGGCCTTGGTCCTAGGCCAGTGTTAAATGGGGAGCCCCTTTTCCTGGGCCAGGGAACCAATGAGCAAGTCTTTTGTCCTGGGCCAGGAGAAAATGCAAGCCTCTTGTCCGGGCCTGGAAATAGGAAACAAGCCCCTTGTCCTGGGCCAGGGGTACAATCTTGGCCCTTAATCCTGGGCCAGGGAAATTGGTGCTTTCTGGTCCTGACTAGCACCAGCTTGTGAGGCCTCTCCTGGGCCATGCTCCATGCAGAGCTGGTGTCCAATGTTCCACAAAAGGATCCGCCTTATAGACTGGCTCAGGGTCCAAAGCCAGTCTATAAGGTGGATCCTTTTGTGGAAGCAGAGCCTTTGAGCTCTCAAAGGCCTGGGGGTCACAGTGTGGGGAGAGGGGCACATCTCCCCATTTTAGTGGGGTAAGTGCCCCAGAGGGACAGGAGAGGATGATCTTCCCACTCTCCTGGGCTGGGGTAGTACTCAGAGGGTCTCTGGACAAACTGGTGATTCCCTCACCCAGCGTAGAGGCATCCAAAGTACTGGGGCAAGTAGAACAACCCCCACGGAGGACGGTGGTCCCACTGCTTGGGGCCAGAGCAACAAAAGAGTCCCTGGTGAGGACCGTGGTCCCACTCACCAAGGTGGGGTTCTCCAGAACAGGGGCAACAACAGACTCCTGGGTGAGGACCGTGGTCCCACTCACCAGGCCAGGGGTCTCAGGAAAAGGGGTGAGGTCACACACAGAGCCCAAGTACTTCACCTAAGAACAACAACGCAAGGGTATCTGAGTCAGGCCTCAGTCTGCCTTATAAACCCCTCCACAGGAAGTAGGAGGAGCAGCTCAGAGGGAGTAAGTAGGAAGTAGGTAGGAGGAGACTACAGTAAGCAAACAGATTAAACAGAAGCCTGCAGCCTGCTTGAAGCCTCACACCTGTAATAATGCTGGAGTCAAGGTAAGCTGTGACAAATATCCAATGTTATGAAAATCCCTCAAGATGAAAAAGTAAAAAGTAATTGTTTGAGATCTGTAAAAGCCTAAAGGAAAAGTTGAGCGTGAGAGAGATAATGAGATGTCCTGAAAGTTAGCTGAAAAGCAAAGGAACTACCTTCCACAACTAAAAAAAAGCACTGTGTCTGATTATAAACTATTTGACAACTTGAAAATGTGACCCTAGACAAGCAAACATGCCAAAAAATACACATTCTGCCAGTCATCATCAGCATTGTCACCGCTTCCAAGTCCCACACAGCCACACACAAACATACACACACATACACACACAAACACTCTTTGTGTTGAATGATCAGTAACAACAACAAGTTATCAGTATCCACAACCCTAGTTATGCCTCTGCTGCGGTTGGAAGTGCAGCACCTGTAACACCCAGTACTAGTTCAATTTTAACAACATCGAGCCCCAGTAGTAGTAGCAGCAGCCCCTCGGGAACCCCACAGTCTATCAAGTCTATCAAGTCCACAGTATGGAGATACTTTATTCACAATCCAAAAGCTAGGCATGTTGCTATCTGATGTCTGTGTGAGAAGCATGTGAGAAGGGGGGAAAGCAGGGTCATGCCGAGACACCTGCTCAATGAGATCCCACCTGAAGCACAACCACAGGTCTGACTGAGATACACACTATCAACAAGTCAGAGATGCCACAACTAGCAGCAGCAGAAGTACTCCTAAAAATTCCCAGGGCTTTGGGGTGCATAATAGAAGTGGTATTGTGTCAGAGAGTGTGCCAAGATTTTCTGCTGCAGAGTAGAATGAGTTTGTTTTTTGGAGATGACAAGAGTCAGAGACAGAAACACACACCACCACCACCCCACCACCTCCACAAGTCATGTTGTTAAAGCAATAAAGTAGCACAGTTCTTCCACTATGTGCTGCCATCCCACATTTACTAAGTTCTTAGGAAGCAGTCAAAGCCTACACAAAAATAATCAAAAACTACACCTGTGGAATAGTAAACTTGCCAAAATTTGACATGCTGCCCTTTTCATTTGTTGAAAACAGAGGCTTCAAATAACTGATGTCATGTGCTGCACCCTGCTGGAATATCCTGAGTCACAGTTAGTTTTCAAGAATGATTGTGCCACTGATACTTATGTATGAAGTTAGTGTTGTGGACAAAGGACAAAGGCACTTAGCCTGCCAACATTTTTTTCAAGGCAAATGTTTCTGTACGACTCCCAGCTTTTACTTCCAGCTATTTATTTCTTCACTTCAGCTCTTAGAAGAAATAATATTTTGACGGGAAATCTTTAAGTCAAAGAAAACATAAATAAAAAATGGTAACTTTCTTGAAATTTATTATCAGTGGCACAAACATGAAAATCTTGTGCATTTTCTTTCAGCAGCAATTTTTGTGAAAAGGCAGGAAATTGTTTTTTGCCAAAATTCCTGCAGTTTTTTAATGAAACAGAAAAGGGCTATCTCCATGGTGTTATCACAAAGTTAAAAGCACAGAATCTTCTAGAATGTCATTGTATGCTGTAATATAAAGACCTCCCTTCACTGGAACTAAAATGCCTAGACTGAGACATGAAAAATAGCCCCAGACCATTATTCCTCCTCTACAAAACTTTACAGTTTCCACTATGCAGTTGAGCAGGTAATGTTCTCCTGACATCCACCAAACACTTAATCTGTTATCTGTCGGACTACAAGTTGTTGAAGCATGATTCCTCATTCCAGGGAATGCATTTCCACTGCTCCAAAGTATAATGACGGAGAGCTTCATACCACTCCAACCAACAATTGGCCACAGATCTTTGGCTTCTGTGTGGCTGCTCAGCTATGGAAAACCATTTCATGAAGCTACTGATGAATAGTTCTTTTGCTGATGTTGCCTACAGATGTAGTTTGGAATTCAGTAGTTAGTTTTATGACCATGGAAAGACAATTTTTATGCTCTGCTCACTTCAGTATTTGATGGACTCTTTCTGTGCGCTTGTATTGCCTACTACTTTCTGGCTGAGCTGTTTTTGCTCCTAGATGTTTCCACTTCAAAATAACAGCCCTTAACGGACTTATTTGGAAAGGCAAAATCCTATAACAGTTCTTTGCAATGTTTGTCTATTGACATTGTATGGCTGTTTGCTTGATTTTATTAATCTGTTATCAACGGGTGTGGCTGAAATAGCAGAACCCACTAATTAGGATTGTTCACATACTTTTGGCCATGTCGTGTATGTACAAATCATACTTTCATGTAGAAAAACAATAACATATTTTTACGAAACTTACGCAGACCTCCTGTCATTTGTATAAAATACCTCCCTAACACTTATGTTTGCAAATAACATTGATTCCTGTTTACTATCATAAGTACTATAATATCAAACTGTATTTAGATTAAACTAAAAAGTTAATACGTCTTCAGATGGATAAGTGGTTAAGTCAGAGCATGTTTTCTGGTAACGATCGCAAGATTGATAGAAGCAATTAGTATGTTAAATTGTTATACAGTGTCTCAAAATGACAAAATAACCTTTCTTCACACAGATGGCCAGGCAGATTGCATGATGCATTCAACACACCTCTTCACATACTATGAGCTATCCTGCCCAGTGTCAACTGTTAAGACTCCCGCCTGTTTTAACTGTATGTGGGACCTATCCACTGTTATCTTACGGCTGGAAACAATACATGATATGGAGAACTTGCCCCTTTACTGGGGCTTGCTTTTTAAAGGATTGTGTTTCTTTGCTGTATGCAATTCCAGGTGGTGGTACTGTTTCAGCTGCTTCAGATCTATAAGTATAAACAGTATATGACTTCTTTCAGCTAATTGACCCTATGAGAGTAAAACTTTTCTTACCCGTGAGATTAAAAAAATATTTTATTTTTGAATACAGTAAAATTAAAATTTATATTTTTTTCATCTGAAGAAGCTGAGTTTTTATTTTTATTTTTCTTTATTAGTTTTCATCTGTTTATCTCTTCACAAAGATAGTGGCTGAATCTAAGTGGAGACAGGTTTGTGATCTCCATAGGTGTATGTGGTCGGGGGTGAGACGCTAACCAATGGAGAATGTGAGTAGAGCCAGTTTTATCTTCATTGGAATATTACACTATTACACTATTGGGTGCCCTTCTGTGTTCTTTTTGCTACATGTTTATATTTTCTTTCTGAAAATCATCCTCCACAAGATCTGTGATCAATTTTTATTTCCCCGGGATGATATTTTTTCTCCTGCCACAGAAGTTCTAGTCCCTCTTTGAATTCAAATCAGAATAAATATAATCTCGGAGATGAAATGGAGAAGATTTTAACAAAAGGCAATATGTATATTGCTCCCTTTTCAATACCTTTTCATTGGATCTATTTGTATACATGCTGGTCCTTTAAATGGATAGCAATACTTTATTTTAACCATCTTTAATATTGTACACATTAAAAAAAAGTAAATTATCTAAATTCTGTTGCTGTAACTTTTATAGTTTTCGTGTACTATGCTTCTAATTTTCCCCCTCCTGCCCCTTTTACCCACGTCAGCTCTCTAGCTGATAGACTTAGATCCTGGTCCTGGGACGGGATGACTCTTCCGGAGAGCCAAAATAGCATTGTATACAAAGAAATTCTTCATGAGAACGGTCTACTGCTTCAAACCAGGCACACTTTGTAGACCTTCTCATGAGGGATTTCTTTGTATACAAAGCTATTTCAGCTCTGCAACAAGACTTAGATCATTTATTTTATTTTTTTAATATGTACAATATTAAAGATGGTTAAAATAAAGTATTGTTATCCCTTTAAATCAATGGATTAGATGTCAACATAGACAGCGGACATCTGCCAATTAGATTGCAGTAGGGCTCTGTTGTGAATGACAGTAGAGATTCATGCTTTCTGCTGGGACCTGATCTCACTGGGTTATAGCAGTAAGCATTGTTTTTTATCCCACAATAATCAGTGACTGCAGTGGTCACAATGGGCACTGCACCCTGTGATAGTGAGCTTGCTAAAGTGCTTAAAACTTGTTTAAAATGACAGTCAACCTCCTTCTGACTTTACACATTCTGCAGGTGCAGAATATGTAAAGTCAAATTGCCTATACCTTTTAGATTTTTTTCATCTTCACCTGTTTTTATGTCCCCAATAGTAATTTCCCAGAATTTCAGTTTGCAGGGAGCTTTCTGTCAGGACCTGTGAAAGCACGGTTGGTGATACAATGTTGCACAATCCTTACAGCAGAAAATCCTGCCTCCACTACAGAATACAGAGCTCACAGTACTACAAAGATACAGGGCCGGTGCAAGGATTTTTGTATACACAGGCGAAGGTGCATTTTGATGCTCCCCCCGACCCAGACACAATCCCCTGCCCCCCCGACCTTGCCACAATCCCCTGCCCCGCCCACATATTTACCTCCACATTGCCCCTTCCACAATACTCCCTTCATCTCCACAATGCCCCTTCCACATTGCCCCTTCTCCACAATGCCCCTTCCACAATGCCCCCTTCATCTCCACATTGCCCCTTCCACAATGCCCCCTTAACTCCACATTGCCCCTTCATCTCCACATTGACCCTTCCATAATGCCCCCTTAACTCCACATCACCCCTTCATCTCCACAATTCCCCTTCACAATGCATCCTTTATCTCACAATGCCCCTTCCACATTGCCCCTTCATCTCCACAATTCCCCTTCACAATGCTTCCTTTATCTCCACAATGCCCCTTCCACATTGCCCCTTCATCTCCACAATGCCCCTTCCATATTGCCCCTTCATCTCCGCAATGCCCCCTCCACATTGCCCCTTCATCTCCACATTGACCCTTCCACAATGCCCCTTAACTCCCCATCGCCCCTTCATCTCCACAATTCCCCTTCACAATGCTTCCTTTATCTCCACAATGCCCCTTCCACATTGCCCCTTCATCTCCACAATGCCCCCTTCGTCTCCACAATGCCCCCTTATTTCCACAATGCTACTTCCACAATGCCCCCTTCATCACCACATTGACCTTTCCATAATGCCCCTTCATCCCCCTACCTTGAGTCTCTGGTGGTCTAGCCGCGTGCCACAGCTTAGAGCTCTGTGCCTCCTTCGGTACAGAGCTGAGGCTCCCGCACTGCTCTCAGTAATGCAGAGTGCTGGGAGATGATGTCATCTCTCAGCGCTCTGTATTACTACAGAGCCTGGGTCTCTCTGCGGTGTGTAACATAGACGCTGCGAGGGAGCGCTGATTTACACTACCAAGCGCTCCCTCGTGGCGTCTTTGTAACACACCGCAGAGAGACCCAGGCAGATATATATATATTATAAAAAAAAAAAAAAAACAACTTCCCTCTTTTCGGCGCCCCTCCATTGCGGCGCCCTAAGGCAGTTGCCTGTTCTGCCTTAATGGCAGCGCCGGCCCTGCAAAGATAGTGTAATATTGTATCATTGATCTTTCAGACTCCCTGACAGAAAACTCTCTGGATACAAACAAGTATAAAAAGTAGGTAAAGTAGGAAAAGATAAAAAAAAATAAATAAGTATATGCAATTAGACTTAACACATTATAATTTTTGAAGAGTATGTGAAGTCAAAATGGAGTATAATTTTGACAATCACTTGGCAATAAATGTGAAATTTGATGTGGTCCTTAAGGTAGGCTGACCAGACCTCACCTTTAACTGGGGACATATAGCAAATAGGCATTTTGCAGGACTGCACTGAAACCAAGCAGCCCTGCAATATGCATTTTTCATATGTGTCCCCGGTTAAAGGTGAGGTCTGGTCACCCTACCTTAAGATGCCAAAAAGCCCCAGTCCTAAGAGATTAACCCTTTGATTGCATTGGATACCTGTCCAGCATCCAAAGGGTTAAAAAAGCACTGAATACAGTTTGCACAATCTCTTTAGTATTAAGATTTACACACTGCTACAATCCAATTAGTAATTTAATGATTTCCAAAATAATCCCACTGACCAGCCACCTTCAAAATAGACCAATTAGATATTCCAGATTTGGGTGAAATCACCTTGACCTGGTACAGTGATACAGCCCAGGGAATCAAAGAGGGAGCACCAGTCCCGTGTTGTGAAAATACTGAAATATTGGGAATATACATTTAAATACCATGTTAAAGTTTGGGTAAAAAGATGTCCTAAGCTATTTCAAAATTAGGTTCTAGATCACAGCACAAACAGCATGACATGCTGAATCTGTCTAATAAAGTGAATAATAACAAGGGTGTGTAAAGTATATGAGTAATGTATGTTTTTTTTTTAAATTCAGGTTACATATATTCACTTTGGGGCCCTGCAGGGAAAGTGACACTCAAACCCTATGTCTAGTTTGCAGTAATCCTTTATTGTCTCTGATGGCACAGCAGTAGACCATCTTTGATGGGTGGTTATTCTCACTCCAACTAACAAACGCTGGGAAATTAGAGGATAGAGTTTTGTGAACATTAACTTTGTTCATCTGTATTTTGTTGATTTTGATCATGTCCTATGTGCTATCAAATATTATGTATTCAATTACAGTAATAACAATACAAATGCAAAACACAGGGGATATATATAGTTAATGTTTGCAAACTTTTAACCCACAAATTTACCAAATCTATTAGCTTATGTGAGAATCTTAAAAAAGGACTAATACCTAAAAATGATAACTTTAACTTAAAATACTTGCATTTGCAGTTATTGTGTACAATCTGAATTATTTTGTGTTAGATCCTTAAAATATTTACTATATTTGCCCATTTACTCCATGAGTAGACAGACACCTTTCAGTGCCAGAGAGGTATGTGTTGGATACCACTGGCAATCAAAGGGCTGTGACGTTAACAGACATTGAGTTCCATATGTACCAAGAGGTAACTATGAACTGTTACTACAAGATAAAGCGAATCACTGGATGCTAGACACATCAGTAATACATGTCACTACAATATATTGGTGATATTTCTAGTGGTTAATTAGGCTTGTGGTGTTTGCAGTGAGGGACAAGAGATAAATTCTAAACTACCGTAATAGAACATCCACGTGTCTCTGACTACCTATTCCAGTAGCTCCAGAGTTAATATTCACCAAGTTGCTTGTCTGATGATCATCCGCCAGTTACAGGTAAGAACCCTGACACAGTGAGTTGTTTTTGGCTACTAGGCTTGCTCTTTCAATCTCACCTGAACACACCTCTCTCTACTTTAAAAACCCACACCTACAGTCTCAGTGTATGTTCTTACAGATTTAGTGTACAGTCTAGTGGTTGTCCCTAGTTAACAGTCCAGTACTTTTCCTGTTTGTTTCTACTCCATCTGCAGCAAGCTTAGTCACTTGGTCAATGCATCACATCTTTCTCCTCTCAGCTGCAAGCCAAGTCCATTGCTTTGTGCTCTGTTTACTTCAGGGCAAGAGGTTCTGCCAGTTTGATGCTTCATGCTCAGGTGGCCGCCATCTAGGGTTTCACTACCAGGCTACCGATTTTGTCTCTGCCTGCTGCCCATCAAGGTGGCCCAAGCCACTATGCCATGTCTGCTACCTCACAATAATTGCTCCACTAATGCGCTAAACTCAGCTCAGCCATTGGCTATCCTCTTTCCACTCCTCAAACTTCTTGTTGTTTCCTGGGTCTCCAGATATCCCTCAAATCCACCTTCTGTCTGCTCTATGCTTCACTCTGGTTCAAATTAAGTACTTTCTTCCATGCGCAATTTGAACCATTGTTACATCTAATTTTTCTCTATCTACCTTCCATTTTTGCCTCCCCTCCTGGCAGGTATTTCCCTGCATCCACTACTATGCTTAGTGTTCCATAGGAGAATTCTCAAGCCGTGCTCTCTAGCATTGCACCCCAGCACTGTATCTGGCTCACAGTTTCCCTGTTCAATAGCAATACAAAGTACCACCATGTGGCGAGCCACAGTACTTCCCAAAAAGACGTATCTAAATGTAGTTAATACTCTACATTAACTTGTACTTACTTGTAGATGCTAGTTTTTCATCTGCATTGCACTATCCAGTCTTTCAGTCACTGTCCCCTCTTCAGTATCAATCTTAAGTTGAACCTTAGTACAGCATCCAATATTAGTGTCATCAGTTTTGTTGTTCCTGTATGATGTCATCTTATTAAAAACCATACTAAAATCTTAAACAACAGTGACAAGGCCAGCTTCCAACCAATCTGCCACCATATTGCTTTCCAGGATCTGTACTCAAGGTCCACTGTATTATATATCTTATAACTTATCCTCTGCCCTGCCAGTCTGACATTTTGTGGCCTAGTTGGCCATGACATTCCTGCAGGGTCAGGTAAAGGCTTCACTTGTTTTTGCTTGATCAGCAGCTGATAACATGGGGTATGAGCAGTGACAAACTTCCAGACTTCTCAAACACAATATTAATATTATTATCACAGAAAGTAGATTTAGGCCATGCACTTCAAATGAATATGAATAGCATTCCACCAAATCTATATATTTTGAAAATTGGTGTCAATCCTTTCGGCAGATTTTTCTAGATGTTTTAATTCCAATGAAAGAAACCATCAAGGCATACATATCAACCCATTGCTTTGCAATGCATTGCTTACCTCTCTGGCACTCAAAGGGTTAACATGGGAAAATGCACATTATTTTAGATCCTTCATCCTGATGAAATACTCATCATATTTGCAGCAAATGTTCAGGTTTGTAGGGAATCTGAAAATCCAAAAAGCCAGTCATATTTTTCAATTCAAAAGTTAAAAGTTATAAGCATTTGAAAATTGGCATTTAAAGTAAAAATGCTGTTCGGACTGTAGGTCCGACAGTCATAATGACCGATAGACTAACATAATCATGCTAAATTGTTGGGAATAAAATGCTCTTTTTTTCTTGATGTTATCTAGTGGCTGTCTCTATTAAATGCAAATGTTTTGAAATGCTTTTAGGAAATGTGAAAGGAAATAAAGAATAATTTTAGTTTGGATGCATTGTGCAAAAAAGTTTGCTTTATGTGCAAGAGTCTGTAACAGTTTCAACTGCAAGTGCTGATGACTGGAAGCTGTGATGATGTGCTGTAACTGTAAAGCAGTAATGTACCACTACTACATCATCATTTTATATTTATGATTTGCCATGAGAAATGTTGTATAATTCCAAGATGTTGTGCAGATAAACTAAACAGCAATATCACTGCAATATATTTTGGTATCTGAAGCATACTGACATCATCATTTCATTTTATACTTTTTTACTCAGAATATCTAGGATTATAAATATTTTCCAAAGGCATTGACTTACTCTTTCCTTGCATGGTTGCTCATGAGGAGTCACTTATAAATATCTTTGCAATTTACCAAAGCAATTTATGGAGAGATCCTTATCATGATGCTACCAGTACTGCTGAAATATTAAAAACTATAAACTTTAATAAACTATAAATCAATGGATGAAGAGAGGATTATTTACAGAATTCATTAACAGGAACTGCAATATTTTAAGAGCTTTATAAACAGACAAATGTTGTGATAGACTAAGAGGGGGTGTCCAGTTGTCCAGGAACCATGCCCCTTACATCATTTTGCTACTATCAGATCAGAGGAATTAAAAAGCTTTAGGACTACAATAATGATGAGAATTGTTTATTGTGCATAAGACTGTGTGTCATGGCCTACCTAGGTCTTGGCATACTCCCACTCTCAGTGTTCTGAATCTGCACTGCTCCAATGTGTGCATGCATGTGTGCTTTTTCCCTGCTTTATCCTGCACTGTGCGAGAGTGTGCACAATACTTTTGATGTGCAGGATGGCTGACTGAATTTACACAGATGCTTATGTTTAGCTACCTCCATTCCTGTAGGTTTTCAAGAGCATTCCTTCTTCTCAATGGAGCTTAGTTCATTGGTGTGAACTTGATCCTGCTATTCATTCTTGATTCTTCTGTTTTTTTATATCAGCTTGTGATTCTTACTCTACTTGTAGTCTAACTGCCCTGGCCCTTGGCTCACCCTGGTTTTTGTCTGCATTCATCCTGCCTTGACCCTTTTGCATGAACCTGACTTTGCCTTTTAGAGTTGAGCTACAACAAGAGCATACCCACATCCAAGTAGAATCCCAAGTGTTGCTCTCAAGCACTGTACTCAATCATGTCAGCAAACGTCTGCCAGTTTTAGCCCTTTTTAGTCCTACTGAAAGCAGCCTGCCATTGGGATCCAGTACTTGTTATTTGATTGACACTACAATTAAGCTATTCTATGGATCCCACAGGTAATGATCAAACATTGGGTAATATTACCCAGAAGCTAGCAGTCTTCTCTCTGTCATATCCGTTCTCCAGACAGGCATGGCACAGCACCATGCTCAAGTTCAAGAGCTACAATATCCCTGAGCTTCTTTCTCTGAGCCTTTTCAGGGTCTTCACTCTTGCCCAACTACATATCAATCAGAATCAGCCCTGGAAACCAAGTTCCTCTTTCTGACAAGTATACAGGAGACAGGAAGTTGTTCCAGAGTTTTATGAATTCACTTATGCAGAAATTTTCCTTGAAGCCAAGAACCTTTCATTCAGAGAATAAAGGTCTGCACCATTATACTACTTGCATGTAGAAAACCAATTCCTTTGGCTCATCGACTCCTTCAAAACAACAGCAATATTTTTGCAGAATTTAGCAGCTTTCTTTGATTCTGAGGGTTCTCAATATGAGGATCTTCAGCTTACCTTATTAGCATTGGGAAGGTGTCCATCTGAAGAATATGTTACTGAATTTCACCTTTGGCCTAAGCACACATATTGAATCAAACTGGCCCTAAAGTTTCACTTATTACTTTCTAATAACAAAATGGCCAGGGTGGGGATACCACACTCCCTGGAAGATCTCATCTCTCAAGTAATACAAATCAACTTCCAATTTCACAGACTCCAAATCCTTCTGGTGCATCCTCCTTCCAAGAGGCACCTGAGCCTATGCAGATTGGTTGGCGATGGCTACGCATTCTGCATGGGAGAAATCATAACAATGTTCTCTGAAACTGTCCTGTCAATTCTCAGAAAGTTATACAGGTATCTTCTTAGAGACATTCCTTTATTTATTAATTTGGACAAGGCTGCCCCCTTTCTTCTTTGTTGTGTGCCTCTGTTTTTGTCACAGAGTTCAAGTCCTAGCCCCCATTGTCTCCTGAGTCACCAATAATCCAACTGAGTTTGTTTTGCCACTTCTCTTGCCCCATAGAGTTGGTCCATAAGGCTCTTCCATTATAGATCCAAGTCTCTGACAGCTCCTATAGCATGTGGACTCATCATTCGTGAGACTGTTCCTGTGCATGTTTCTGTTAATAAACAATATGAAGTGATTTCACTTGATACATTTCATATCTTCTTGATTCTTTCTCATCCTAGGCATTCCTTGTTTGTGACACCACAGTTTGAACTAGGAGTCAGGTCACTTTCCATCAGTTCATTTCTTTCAGCATTTTTTTTTCAGGATGACTGATCTAAGTAGGAGATTCCCTTGGAATCCATCCTTGTAGAGAATCATCTGATTCCTTAGGTTTACAAGGAATTTTCTGATGTTTTCAGTTAGAGCGAGACTGACTGACTTCACTCTGTATACATGCCTGTCCAGTGGATCGTCTCCTGGGATCCATGATTCTGTTTGGGAGCATTTTCCCTCTGTCTGAGCCAGGATTGCAGTGTTTTATTTTGTGTTGTTATTTCCCTACTTTTTTCATCTAATGCATATTTTGTTTATGAATTGTTAGATTTTCATTTGATGTATATTTATTATACACCTATTATATTTTTATTTTCCATTTGGTTAATTTGTTGGTGGTCCCTTGGTAAGCAGCAAGTGGAAAAGTGAAAGGTAGATTGAGGAGAGCAGCATCAGAGAGGGAAAGAGTAACTAGGCAAGGAGGATTGTTAGGTGGGACCCTAGACATAGGCACACCCTCTACATGTGGGACAAAAGGACCAGGGAGGAAGAGAGAGAGAAGCTGTATGGTCTCAGTTTTCACTGCTGGGAGACAAACGGCCCTCTGCCTCAGCATCCCAAGAAAGAGAAATGCAAGGGGGCTCAAAATTCAGCCACTGGAAGGATGAGGTGCTGTCCCACTGTATCACAGCACCCCATCACAAAACAGCCTGGAAGCAGATCCACTCTGTAATGAAGTATGCCAGTGACCACAGGAACACTAACAACATTGTCAAGCTTTATTACTATGATTGCAAGGTAGCGGAGAGGAAGATGATATTCCAGGAAGAGAAATCTAAGCTTGCCACTGGAGGAGGACCACCAGTGGTTGTAACCTACAACTCATTAGAAAAGATTCTGAAGCAGTCCATGGTACCTGAAATCATGACTGGATTGACCAGAGGGTTCAACTTAGGGTGTGCATGGAACCTGTAGGCTGGTGGTAAGAAAAACATAATCTCAATTGTCAAAGATCCAATGTTGTTAAAAACCTTGCGGGCCACAGAAGATGTGTAACACATTGTGAAGCAATTCATTGCACACCCAGTTGGTCCTTCCACGCCCCAGTTCCCTAAGTATATTTCCTCAAATAGATCCCCATATGGCTTTAATCATAACCATGCCAAAATAGATGCATGCAATATTCCATAATGTTGTGTTCATACAATGCCAAAATGGATGTTTGCAACAGTTCATTAAGATGTTGAATTCATGCCAATGCAACTCTGATTAATCTACATATGTTTTGGCTCATGTAGTGCAGTATTTCAATATTGTGCAACATGTAGTTAATCAGTAATTCAGTTATAAAGTATCACCCTCCCGTCCCTTGTATGTCTCCTCCTCTCAGATGTGGAAATCAGTCATCGGACCGGACAGCTTGCAGCAAGGGACAATCTTCTTGCTGTGAGCATAACGAAAACCCTGACCCCCATGATGAAGGAGGTCAGGATTTTCCTTATGCTCACTGAAGACTGGCCCTCGCTGCACTCCATCTGGACAAGCTTCCATACTGCATAACATAGGTAAAAGGGTTGGGAGGGGGATATTTTATAATTGAATTACTGTTGAACTACACGTCAGACAATTATGAAATACAGCGCTACATGAACCAAAACATATTTTCAACATTTATTTTCAACCATTACTATCCCTTTAAATGTCTCTTAAAAATTACCATCTGTGGATCATAATGTTAACATTAAAAATATATCTACCTTTATTCGTAGTGTTAAGTGTTAATTTAGGCCTTTATGTGTGTACTTGTCATTGCTGTAAATTTGCCTTATACTTGAATGCCACGGTAATCCACAATGCATTGATTTTCAGTGCTTCAAATACTTCTCTATCATCTGAGGGGTTAAAAGTTCCTTTTCAGCAATGAAATTGTGTCTACCCCTAAACTGAAATAGACCATATGCATTAAGGGCCTAATACAGGGTATAATCAGTCATCCGCTCTCCAGCTACTGTATCTTACAACTCCCAGTATTTCCAGCTTTCCAGTGGCTGGTTGGAGATATTGTGAGTCATGGGGCCAACAGCTGGTGAGCCCACAGTTGACTACATCCTGTTAGGTTCTTAGTATATACAGTCTATTTTTAAGTTAGAGAAGGAATAAGCCTTGATCTCCACCTCTATTGTGGCCCACAATTACCAGCATTCCCTGATAGGCACTGGCTACCTGGGTGTTGTAGTTATTAACAACTGGGAATCCCACTGTTGAATATGCCTTGAGTTGGGATCTTGGGAAATATGGCCTATTTCTGAGTTGGGGTGTGTCCCACTACTGGTTCCCCAAGTCATTGGCTATTAGGTGATGTTAAGAGTCGTACCACAAAGGTTGAGGTTCCCAAGCCATATTGTCCCTGACTTAAGAATACACCATATGTTCTAATTTATCAATATAGAGTGTAGCCATCTTTGTGCTCTGTAGCATAGAAACACACTCTGTAATCAGCCAGATTTTTCAGTGGATTAAGATTTTATTAAAATATAAACATATGAACAGACACCAGAACAGGGGAATAATTTCCTATCCCTGTGTCTGTTTATATGTTTATACTTTAATAAACTATATTAATCCACTGAAGAATCTGGCTGTTTCCAGAATGTGGTTCTATGCTACATTTTATCTTGGAAAGGGATACCACCCTGATTGACTTGCACCAGGAACATCCTGAGTTTGACGGGGAGTGCATTTTTTTCCTTGTGACAGTTGGTTCGTCTCAGTGCCGCCCCCTTTTTTGCTCGTCAGCTGGGTACTCTAAAGCTGTTGTGGCCCAAAACTCCCTTTATCCCCAAACAGATATTCTTTAGTTAGGGATGTTGGGAGTTGTGGGCCCCCACAGCTGGGGACCATGCAATTGAATGCATCCTATATTTGCCCCATAGTACTTATGGCATTTCCCATGTCATCCGGGAATCAACCATGGGTTCCACAACTGTTGTGATCTACAATGCCTAGCATCCTGTGGTAGGCATCGGCTAGCTGGGAGTCATATGTGAGAGTCTGAGGGGCCCATTGCAGGACCCCACAGCTAGCTGTGGTTGAAAATTTTTCTTCTGGTGTAATGTTTTGACTGCTACATACCATTTTCCACAATATCCCTGGTATTTCTTTTGAAGCCTATGGTGTTTTTTTCCTAACTTATTGATATGGACACAGTTAGTGATAACAGACAAGTACAGAACTAGCAAAAATATGGCTGAAGTGGCTTTTTTAACTCCTTAAGAGCTCATCAGTTGTTATACAATGTAGGTCTAATTTTGTTTTGAGAATATAGCACATTTTCTACATCAATTACATGGATGCCTAATTTTAAGCTGAAGAGAATAATGGAATTGAACAGTAATTACATTTTTAAAACTAGCATTATGTGCAAATTAATTCACTGCTGGTGAGATTTGGTCTATAAAATATAGTTCTGAAATATTTAGTGCTATATTTTTAACTTACCTGTATTACATGTATAAAAAGGAATACATGCCTTGATTTTGGCACTAGGTCACGCTGTTTGTGAAAAATTAGCTCATTATTACATGCTAGGGCATACCTAATACCCTATTTACCAAATCTGAGTCATTCTGACAATAACAGCCATTTCTTATGCCACATTTTCAGTTTAATGCACATGAGCCTATCATTTTAAAGTGTATTCAACACTGGATTAGATTCTTTGCACTGTCATAGAGGGAAACCTCATGATACAATGTAAGACTTTCTTTTTCATTATCCAGACAACAGCTTCATGGCATTGTTTATAAGTTACAGAGAGACAGTGTCTCTTAAGAGACCTAGCAATTTGATTTCTCTATATTGCTCTAAAATATATTTGTCATCTAAATACAATTTATCTCTTCAGTTTGTCACTCCATCATCTCTTCTTGATTAATTTTCCATTCCCCACTGGATCCCTCCTACTTTACTAATAATTGAAGAAAGTGATTCACACATACAAATTCTTGCTGTTCTTATATATTCCTTACAAAGTGAATTTGGATTTGTTGAGGATTTACCATATCTTTCAGCTGGTTGCATGGAAGGACAAGAACCATAATCAATAAGCTGTAGCTGTTTGTTTAAGAGAAGCAACACTGACAAAACAATCCAGCTATAGAATAAAAATGTGGGAGTACTATTCATTCTGCAGAATGCATTCCATTTTTTGCAGAAGTAGCTATTTGGATATAAACATTGCTTTTGAGTGATAATTATAAGGACTCCATCTATTTCATGCAGTGTGGTACACATTATCAGTGCAAAGACTTGTTTCCCCCGCTGCTTAGTGCATTAACCCATTCTTCTCCTATGGAACTCAGTGATTACCATTATGTTTTTTGGGGGATTCGGAGAGCCTCCATATTTCTTGCAGCATACTTCAGTCTTCCTTCACATTTATATATTACTAAAAGTAATTCACTCACATGTATATTGATTCATATAGAAGTCAGCGCAGTGATCCTTCCCCTTTCTTGTAATTTGTAGTATTTCTTCTTATTTACTTTAGCAGCTTTCTTCCCATATGCACTTTATATAACACATGGGTTTAATCATTATATATTTTCTTCTTTAAAATATCCCTTTAAAAAATCCCTTTAAGTTGTTTGGTTAGGTCATGAAACCACATGTTCACAGGTGGATAAGAATCCCTCATGTGACTTGTGGGGGTTGGGGTTTAGTACCCATAAAGGTGAGCTGGGATATTGCAGTTCATTCAAAATGGGCTCCCATTTGCTGCAGTCATATAGAGAAGGTGGGCTCCACTCTTCTCCTTTTTTAAATATGTTCTGTTTAGATTCAGGTTTTAATTGCATACACCAGCATATAGAAATAAAGACTTACATATATTTTATAAAAAATGAAAGGTAGTAGTATCAAATTTATTGCAAATTATTTTAATTTATTTTATATTGGTTATGGGGAGAGTAGAGTAGGCACTTACCAATATGAGGTACTGTGACATGGTCGTAAGCTTAACCCACCTCTTTGGCCAAAAATTTGGGGACAAAATCCTCATTTTTCTGCATATAGTATTAGATATGCTCGATACAGAGTATTTATATATATAATGTTTTTTTTTTTATTTAGGATGGAGGAGTGCAGGGTTTTTGTTTTGTTTGTAGGCCTAGTGCCAGCAGCTCATTTTTTGGTGGCCATATACAAATGCCATAGTGAAATTGCAGCATTTGCTACTGATGTGTTATTGCTGCTGCTGGCAGCAGGATGATTAGGAAGCTCCAAGGGAATATGTTCAACAGCAGTGATATGAGACAGGTGATGATGATTCCACTTGCCACTAGCTCCAGCGATGAAGTAGCAGTGCCACAACTAGCCTCCAACACTTCAGGTATATCTGGAAACAAAAGTTGGCCAATAATGCTTCTGCTCCTGTACCTCCTCCAAAATCATGGGTTTGTTGTTGGAATACAATTTTTTCCCTTGAGAGCAGGAAGGAACTGTCTTTCATCAGCAACTGCAATGTGCACAGTGTGTAGGAGTTGCAAAATAGGGTAAAGACTGGGAACAACTGACACAACTACAAGCAAACACCTTGACACTTAGGTCTGCAATGTTGAATCAATCATCCACCCCAAATACTGCTGTCACTATGCCCCTTGACCACTCCACTAAGGATGCGTAGCAACTAGCAGACTTAATGATAATGATGAATCCTCCCAACTTATCGTTTTCTGTGGGATAGAATCTCCTCAGATGCTGCTTGATTCCCTGTTTGCAATTATCCTCCACCACATTGCCATGTGTGGCCAGAGCATCACACAGTGTGCACTGGGTGGACACGAACTGCCAAATCCTCTCTTCTACAGAATCGCTATCAGCTGGTGACGGTGACCGAGGTGGTACACCAGAAGATGTTGCTACTTTTTCCTGCCCCCAGACTCTAGCACAAGAAGCTGATGATGAGGCACGTGCTTTGCTTCCCATATAACTCTAAGGCTCAGGCTGGGTATCTCTATTCTTCTATTCTCTATTCTTCTTCCTCTTTGATTTCTGCCTACATTCTTGGTGCCCTTGGGGAGAGACGGGGGTACAGCAACAGCAAGTCTCTCCATTTCTTTTGTGGGGGTTTGGCTTTAATATGCTTCGCAAAAATGTCATGGTGTCTATGTTTCATGGGTTATGAGGGCAGTTGTGGCAATGTTTGTCCACTGCTTTTCCCTTTTCACTGACTTCTCACATATAGTGCACAGTGCCATCACTGATGATTGCACTTTGCCTGTCCCAAGTAAAAAATTGTCCTCACACCCATAAGCTCAGGGGTGAAAGGGAAAGGTGGTGACTAATGGCCTCTTTCTTCTTCTCCTCAATGCCTTTCACTGTCAGGCTCACTGGCTGCTGCTACATCTGAATCAGCACTAGAACTAGGACCCGGATTATTATTGGCTAGTGGAACCTGTCCTAGACCCGCATTACTATGACTGGAACCCAGTCCCACTGTGGCTATGGTAGTCTGTAGCAAACTAGCCTGCTCATAATTAGTCTGCTCATGAGAAAGTTCAATATCTGGCCCTTGCAACTAAGCAGGAGCAGGTATTAGTAGCAGCAAACTCTGCAATGTCACTGCTGCTAGTGGTGGTGATGCCCGTCCCATTTGCATATCTGTTTCCCATTCCTTTTCACTTTCAGATAAACGGCCCTCATTATCTCCTCCACCCCAGCTGCTCCACCATCACCCTCAATCTCATAACCACCACCAGGCTCTTGCTGATGCTCTACAGGAGTGGGACTGGTTGGTGATGATGACAAATGTGACAGAGGGTCCCCTACAATCACACTTAACATCTCTTCTTCAGGTGTAGAAGGCACACTGGCAGCAGTAGCAACAATCACAGACAGCTGATGTGTGCTGTTGCTAAAGGTGCTAGCCAGCTCTGCCTTCTTCATCATCATGTCCCAGAGGGGCAATGTCAGGGAAATGGGAATCGCAGGGTCAGGGGGATGTTGTGGGCTTGCTTTCCCACTAGCCAAGGCTGCTCATCACTTTCCATTCCACTGCAGCATTAGGAGGATCAATGCTCAGGCAAACCCCAGCAGCTGCTTCACAATCACCATCACCCCCACCCTCAAATTAGCTGCTGTGTGGTAGTAGTGGGACTGCTTTTGGATGGCAAGTATGACTTAGGGTCCCCTTCTTGATACTTGCCATCATCTCTTCCTCCTCCTGAGTATCAGAAAGCACAGTGGCAGCAGTGGCAGCAGGCACAGGCATCTGACTCACACTGCTACCTACTTCTTCCTGTGCCTTTGTAGATGATGACAGTATTTTCCCCCAGATCCCAAGGGATGATATAGGGGGACTGGGCATCATTTAGTCTGAGGAATCATTGCTCCCAGACCCTTCCATGCTGGTGGTGGTCACTTCCTCCTCTGATTCACTGGTCGCAACATGGTACTTCCAGATCTTCCTTTTTTTTTAACCCTTAATGGATTACATTTTTTTTTTAATGTAACAGTGATACTGTGACAGTACCAGTGGACACCCAGCCTCTGTGTCTCCATCAATGGTCACTTCTTCCGCTACGAGCCAGATGGACATCCAACAGCATTCTGCAATATACCCCAATCACCAGGTAAAACTAGTGTCAGGGTAACCAGCACATACTCTGCATAAAGCAAGCTTTACCCCAAGCATCAGACAACACCAGTGTCTTGGGGTTAGAATAACAACGCACTTTATTGAACAAACCACACATATTTATACACAAAACCTACATTGAAATACATGGTCAGCCAGGATATAATAGGTGAGTCACAGGGATAATATGATCACAATATACATGACAAAGGACCAATAACAGAAGGTCTCAGCAATTACAATAACATAGACATGATTGTATTACTACACAAAAGGCTAGCAACAAATGGTACAACACAATACAAAGGGCCAGACGTGATTAGGTTAGAACACCACAGGGGGACTCAGTACAGTTCACAGACCTACAATGACTGGAGTGGCTACAATACACACAGAGCTTGGGTGAAGGTGAACAATGAAACAAAAGGCTTGAGGGACTGCAATATACATTTTTAACATCCTTGGCCAAACTCAAATACTTAACCCTTACTGCTCATTTCCTTGGAAGCAAGCCAGCAGTCTATGGTTGTTAGTCTTTTGGGTAGAAATAGTCTGAAGACATGAGATCCCATATCTCTAACACACCAATATCTCCCATAGTCGCCACAGTTCCGTCACAGATACATTCTGCAATTACAAATTTCTGTGAAGGGAAAGTCTAAAAGTTGACCAGCTGCTGGTGGAATTATGCTTCTTGAGCCAAGAAAACCCAGCACTAGATGAAAGAGTGGAGAATAAACTGTGTCAAAACAGCAGTATTTCTGATGATGGCCAAACATGGAGAGAAAGACAGAGACAGGGTGTCTTCAATGGCTGAATTAGATTAAAAAGTATAGCAACCAATCATTGAACAGGTACAGTCACAGACATCTGACAGCAATTAATCTGATTGCTATTGAAAAGGAGAAGGTACATAAAGTATCCACTTGCCCTGGTGTCATTGATGATATAAACAATAAATTGTTGATCTCCCCACTGCAAAAGGCAATAACAGCACATAATATATTCTATAGTATTTTACAGTACAAAAAAACATAGGTTTGCACTGGGAGAGCGACTGTGTACAAGACAGAAGTGTAACATATGACCTGATGCTCCACAGTAGAGGCACAAGCTTAAAACATGGTGTTAGCCCATTCTTCTGAAGTAAGAAGATGAGGTGATTCAGTGCAGAACTGACTGTTAGGTGGAGGTAGATCTTTCAAAGAATCGCTCTCATAGATGTCTCTCTATTGCACTGACAGTTGAGTAATCTGTTTCAAGGTATCTGGGATACTGATATAAGCCAACTTGTCATTGAGGTTGTCTGATGGATGAAGGTGGAACTGATTCTCTAGCACTGGTTCATTGTACTGGGTGTCTGTTGGCCAGAGATGAGAATCAAAAGAGTAAGCGCCTATCAGCTGATAAGCCTGGTGGAAATGGTATAGAACTGCTTCTGTAATGGAGGTCTTCGAGTGCTCTTCATATAACTGAATAATACCCTCCAAAAAGTGTGACAAATTATTAAAAAGAGAGCTGTCGTACTCTAATAGATGATGATCAGGATATAGGTTCCCCCATTATGGACTGAAATGCCTGTGCGGAACTTAACAAAATCAAATGAATAGGTGTAGCTTCAAGGTGAACATCAGGAGACAGGAACTGGTGGTACTAGGACTGATCTTTGTCAAACTTCTCAGAAAGGAGTACCATAGGCTCAGGCATGGAAGCATCATGATCGGTTGCATTGACAACTGGTGGAAGCTGCTGAGATATGGACAGGTCCACTTCAGCCATAGGTACAGCCTGATTCTGTAATTGCCCCCTGTACAGGGTCTTGATTTCCCTAAAGCTCTTGGATGGACTGGGTCAGGAAGTTTGATACTGAGAAATGTATACAAACAGGTAAATAAGCGGCTCCAACCCTCCATACGGGATATTTCAAATGTATATCGTCAAGCTTTATACTTCAGGTCTTCATAAATCCCTTTTCCATAAACTGCAATGACTGTAGTATATGTACAACGTATGTGCAACCTTAGGGATTCTCCATAAACCCTTTGACTAGACACAATTTTATAAAAAACAGGTGCACAAAAATGTGTAGTAATTCAAAGCCATGCAGTTAATAAAAGCAATCATACTTTTATTGATACAACAGTTAAAAGTAATGTACGACAAACAGTGATACCTTGTTTCGGATTCTGAACAGCGGGAGAAGTTGATTAGTGGGTTCCTTTTCAAAAGCAGATGTAAGAGTTCTTAGATCGACATGTTTCACTCACAATTGCGCTTAATCAGGATCAAAGATCATGAGGTGCACCTTCTCCACATCAAGTGAACTTGATTCCCTTATGTGTATTAATTTCTTGATATGGTACACTAGGTTATTTTGTGCATTTACTTGCAACTTTAATGTTGTCATGCGCTTCTATTCAACTTAGTAAGGTAATGCACGTTGACCACACTTTATGTTTATATATAGAGCCCTGGTGATGACCCTGCTACGTGGGGTCACATCAGGTTGTATGTAATTTTTTTTTAACCTGATTGGATCATGATTTTTATTTAAACTTACATCTGGTAAGCTCTAATCACCCCTGACGAAGCCACTCCAGTGGCGATACGCATAAGGTGTAGGATGGCCAGGAATTACATTGCATGGAGTTTCCCTTGTGTTTCTAGTTACCTTCATACAGATAAGTATATACACTTATTATGGGCTGTTTTATGTATTTGTTGTAGCATTCTCTTATTGTATGCCCTGATGTTCCAGTTATGTGTATGCTTTTTCTGTATAAGGACATTATTTGTATAGTGAGCCCCACTTATATTCTTCACTCCTGAGCTGATTTTGTTTTAATTGGTTTTAGGTGCTCACTTTTTTGTATTAATATATTTAATAAAGGTATATTTTTTATTTTTATATACCTCTTAGAGTGTGCCTCTATTATTGGGTTTATTTTTAGGGATTAGGGGGTACCTTTTGATAGGTCTTTTCCAGCTGGTTCCTGCCCTTTCTTTCCCTATTTTTTCAAGTGATTGCGCTATTGGCATGGGTTAAATGATGCGGCTTAGTTGAAATGTTGCAATGCTAGTATGGAACCCAGTAGGCACTGGATAAGCAGAGTGACCAGGGCAGGGTATCCACTCTCCACCAATGGTAGAGCCCAAAGATTTATGTGGCCATGTTCCATGGCCACATAAATCTTTGGGCTCTACCACTCGTGAGAATCCAGGAAAGGTATCCAGTTCAACAGAGGCAGATGTGAATTCAACAGATCTGGATCATTGTAGGCTAAATAGATGTGAAGTCAGGAGGCCAGGCTGACACTGAAGAAGGTAGCAATCAAATGGAGAAGCCAAGAAGCCAAAGAAGTAACAAAGTCCAATGTTTACACTGAGGTGGGAATTTTTTTTACCTTGATAACTGAACATTCCTATTAATTTAAAGAGGGAAATTTGCTATGAAAATGGCGCTTAAGTGTGCATTGCCACAGGTAGTCTAAAGTTCTCTATTGAACCAATTTACATTCAACTGGGGGGGGGGGGTGTTTTGCTCTTTCCTAAATATTACCCTCTTGTTTTCTGTCTTCATGGTGTTGGTTTACTTAGTTGAAGAAAATCTTCTGGGTATCTCTTTTCATGACCTGTCTTTTTAAGTACCTCATGCTCTGCCAGATGTCATTTAAAATGTAAATATAGTTTTCTTTTTTCTATCAATGATTTTTTTTCTTTAAGTTCAGTTTCACCCATTAGCAGATTCATACTAATCAGCATAAGGAACAGTGCAGAAAAAAGGGAGGTCTACAAGCTTTCCTGTGCATTTAAAAAGTAAATAAACAGAACAAAATAGGAGTGAGTGAAAAATCTGCTCACCTATCCCCCCACCCAATTTTGCTTATAAAGGGCCAATTTCCCTTCAGTAAATATACCACATTAATTCATAAAGGTCTATCTGCCTGTTAGTATCCTGTGCCTCAATTTGTGCATTTACAAAAAAAAAGAAACAAACATCTTCAACTAAATATGCATTTTTCTTCAAAATCTTTTTGAAGCACTTCTGCTTCTCTTTAAGATTTATTAATTTAAGTAAAGGCTTAATATGTTTCACATGATTCTGTGTGTGAATACATGGGTACTTTAGATCAGGATCAGTGGATCTCAGTCTTGTTTTGCTCTAGACACCCCTAATTTTCAGGTCACCCCCAACATCTTATAAATTAATTAACAAGGGATATTGATGGGTACAAATACATAAAAATATAGCTCTTTATGATTTGTGGCTCAATGTTTGTTGCAGCTTCTTGTTCCCACAATGCACGATGAATAGATTGAATAATGGGAACATCAAAGAAAACTATCTAACACTCTATGTTTGACATAGTGCCAAACATCGTGCTTGAGCTAAAATCAGCCTCCTCCCACCCTCCTAAACACTAACCGTAAAAGTACCCCCCGGCCCTATACTACACCTAACTTCAACAATAAAGTTAACAACTACTAGCCCATTCCCCCACAGGTGTTACACTTACCTTGAAGTTGGAGGTTCATTGGGGTCTTCTGCACCCTAGTCTTCCCTTGTCTTCCTCTGTTCAAATTTTTTTCCCATGCTCCCATTGGCCTGGATGTATGTGGTTATGCAAGACATGGTATGTGCCCTGCAGCAATCACACCTCCCAGACAATCGGCTACTAGCTGGAGGGGTCATGAATTCATGTTTCATAATCCCTCCAGCTAGCCAATCATTGAATACCTGGTGGGTTGACGAAACATGCATTCATGACCACTACAGCTAGAAGCTGAATGGCTGGGAGGTGGGGTTACTACATTCTGTGTCCTGCATCACCCCACATCCCAGCCCATGGGAGCTTGGGAACAAATTTGAACAGAGACTGGACATATAAAAACTAGTCTCTGGCCCGAAAAGGCACAGAAATTAATTTTCTTTTGTCTGGTGGAGGAAAGCGTTAACGGTGGCATTTAATTTAAAGAACTTTAAATAAGAAGAAAGAAGCTTGAAGCAGAAAGAAGAAGAAAGAAGGCTTACAGAAGAAAGAAGACTTAAAGAGACTGGGGAATTCCCCGCTGGACCTCCGACTTTAAAGTAAGTGTTTATTGCTAATTTTGTGGGGAATGGGCCAGGAGGATAATCCTTTAAGTGGCAGAGCAGTGTGCAACACTCTGCAATGCATTGTATACCCCTCTGGCACTCATAGAGTTATTTATTGTTTGTTTTCACTCATTTTTGGTAACTTGGATGTATTGATATGGGGCTTAGTGCCTCATATCAATGCATTCATGGGTCACTAGTAGGGATGGGAAAGCATTTTCACATCAAACTAAAATTGGCAAAAAATGGCACTTCCTGCTAGGTGAATAATTTCCTGCAAAAAGTGTCATTTTCCTGTTTCTTTCACTTAGCTCATTGATTTGAAATCAATGGGAAGAAATGTTTTTTTCCCACCACATGAAAGTTTTTGAGCTAGAGAAGACAGGCAAATAAAGGCAAATTGAAGCGTAGTTTAGATAGTCTTTTAGTGTGGACATTTGTTCTCTGTATTAGGGGTGTCTGAGGGCACTTTGGGGGAGAAGAAGGGAGGGAGGTTGACCCCAAATACCCCAACATTTGGTGTGACTGACTGGCAAGACACAGGCAGCTGGGGTCCAGTTTGCTTGCTGATCTTGCTGTTATTGTCTCTGTACTGGGGAAGTCTGGGGAAATATGTTGTTGATTTTGTTTTTCATTTATAAAAAAATTAATAACATAAAAAAAATAATATATATATGGGAGCCTGATGTGAGCCATGTGACTGAGGCAGACTTGAAAGACAGCAGACAACATTGAATATTTTGTTGAGGGCTAAGGCAAGACATCACACTCCATCATTTATGTACTGCAGAGAGTTAAAACACACACAGTAGTTGAGTAATGCCCAGCAAATGCACATGGAGAGTAATGTCCAGCAAATGCATAAGGAGCAGGGGGAGGAAAGGTGGAGCAGTGCAGGTATGTGGGGGTATAGTGATAGTTCAAAAACTAACTAAAACCATGGTCACTGCTGTGTGTGCAATAAATGATGATGATCCCTTTCCTCTTAGGGAGGATGCAGTTTGTCAAGATCAGGCTGACGGGGAGGACCCCAACTTACTCCAATCATCACTACCAGGACTAACTTAAAATAAATTACATAAAATAAACATATGAATAAATACATATAAAATCACATACATAAAAAGTTACATGCACTGATCAAAGGAGAAAATTAGTTTCTAATATGAAAAACTTCATCTTTTTATACAAACACAAGAAGACAATTAATTCTCACTACCATCAACGATATAAAACATCTTCTAAACAATATAAAAATTAAATAGAAATATTTAAGTATTGGGCACCTGGACTAAGAATCCAATTGAATGATAATAGAGACTCAACTCCTCCCACTTCTCTAACTCCCTCCTAATCTCCAATCTAATAGAGAGAACCAGTGCACCAAAAGAGAATACACCAAAAGGAATGTAATCTTTTTCCTAAAACTTACTAGACAAAAGCAGCTAAACCTATATCTAAATTGATGCCATTGGGTGCTAACTGTTTGAGTTCATATATTCAAAACGTTTTGCGCTGTCTCAATTCGTAAGTTTATAGTATGTCATTTATTTTAAGTAGTGATGATTGGAGTAGGTTGGGGTCCTCCAGTTGTCCAATTAATCACAACTGGAACTGATAAATACAGGAAAGAGGTGCCGCCCCTCCTAAATACTAGAGCCTTTGAAGAATTCGGCAGTAGGCCGACAAATACGCTTTTGCTTTGTTTTGGTCACTTAATGCGCACACACATTGTGCTGGTCCCAGTCCCTGTCCCCCGCTATGATATTCCTGTAGTCCATTCCAGTCAAGTGTCTCTTGTATCTTCCACAAATAGTGACCTAGAGGAATCCCTATTCCATCTATCGACCATGGGTGTCGATCCAGCTTTATACTGGACTGCTTAGGGTGCGAGAAAAGTGGATTGTTTAACAAGGTTCTGCTACGGAAAAAAGACATCAGAGTTGATCACCAAGGAAGGAGGCTACGTGACCAGTAAGGGGGTCTGGGACCCTGAGATGCAATTTATATTTTATATTATAGTGATGCGCATTTTGGCAATACTGTTTTAATGTTTATTTAATAAACATATTACACTTAGATCTTTATTCTTTCTCTTTTTCCCTATGATATATATGTGGAATATTGGAAGTCCTTGAACATTGTAGGCTGTACTTTGACTTGACATCATGAATATATGCCAGTGTCACTTAAACAGAAACCCATTTTTTAAGGCATATGTTGCTGTAGGACTCACAGCTTTGACTTTTAGATGCCCTCAGAAGAAGTAATATTGTGTTAAGAAATGTTGTAACCTTGAGGTGCTACAGCAGTGACAAGCAATCAGATTCAGCCCAAGAGTCACGTATGTGATCTTCAAGTCCATTAAAGTTCCAAGCATTATGGTTACGGGCTTTAAAGAGTGGGTGGTTGACAGACAGATTTTCAACAACTCATTAAGAAGAAATTTACTGGAGAACTCTCTAGCACCCAAGTGGTTAAGGTTAAATGTGGAAAAAGAATGTGGGATTTTTGTGGGGGTGATTTATGGTGGCAACAGACTTTTGTGCTGCAGGAAAAGCCTCTGAGGTTCGCATGTGGCTCCAGGGCCATCTGTTGCCTACTACGGTACTAGAGAGCAATGGCAGGCAGATGACTGGGGGCAGTACAATAAAGACCAAATTCCAGAGGGCATTTATGGTCATATTTAAGAAGATAAAGTGGTGAAATTCTGGTGCACACCAGGGTACAGGTAAATATTCTTCAAATTCCCATAAAAAAGTCTTTAATTTATTGCTTTGTATTAAGAGACTAAAAGCCCCATTTAAATAAAAAACATTTTTCATTCTTCAATTCTCTCTTGTTTTCTTATTTTCTCCTTTTAGTCCATTATTTACTCTCCTACATCACCTGCAACGTACATCATGTTACCTCACATTTTCCTTTACTTTGCCTCCAAGTGACAGAAATGTTTTTTTCCAGAGTAGCGGCCACCACCACCAGAGCTACAGACAGAATGAGACTGCACAGAGAAGAAAGGTGGCACTAAAAAGTGGGCAAGCCGTCAATGTAGGCATCCAGGTAGACAAAGGATAGACAAAGTATGCCTCTGTGATACTGATATAAAATACATTTATATCCACTTAGTTGTAATGTATGATCTACTTTGGTCTAAAAAAGCATAGTACTCTTGAATAAAAAAGTATTTTATATAACTCATAATTTGATTTCTCTAGTAATTAAAGTTACATAGGAAAATAACATTAGAATGATGATAAACCTCTACTTTGAAGTAGAAAGAGATAAAATATCATTTGAAAAGCAACTTAATCCAGTTTTATTTAGTGTTCCTTGCATGCAGACACACATATTTCTAGCCAACACTGTCTTCATCTTTCAGCTCAGTTCCTCATAAATTTTAATGCAGTAATTCCATATTCATGATAGAATGCAGAAACTATGAGAAATATAACGGTGACATTTCTTTAGACAAAACTTGCATTAGTCGCAGGTTATCTCTGTTTTGGCTGACTAATTATTAATGCTTTTAATCTTACCACAATATAAGTACTGTATATTCCTAAAAGTGTTTCTTCCATTAGCTAACAGATTGTAAAATAAAGAATGCTCAGTATATCAACCAGATGAATAAAGGATCAGGAAGCTAATTAACTATTGAACAACATTAATAGAAACGTGTTTCTTGTACTTAAAATATATATACTGTATCGTAATTAATAAACCGCATGTCTCTGTGGGAAAGAAATATCTGCCAGCAAGCCTTCTCCTCACAGACAAGGAGGTTTATGAAGTTGCGGGTTGAGCCAGGACCTTAGGTTGTCTCAGTTCTGTCAAAGTAAATGTGTTAAGGTTTATTAATTTATTAAATTCAGCAAAGGGTGGTCATTAGAGGTATACTTTTTTGTATATGTTGAGTTTTCTTTAGAAATGAGAGAAACATCAACAATGTTGTTTCACAAATCAGTATGGAATCCCCATAGTAATTTTCAGACCCTTCTGAATCAATTTGAATAAATCATTCATGATAGTGGGAGGAGGAAGGGAGGGATAATGGGGAGCATGGGAAGTGTTCAAGAGAGAGCACTTTTAGTATGTTCCTTTTCTATTTAAATGTATCTCTCACATTGCAACTGTACACCCTGATGAAGTGATCAGGATTCAGGGAAAGAAATTGCTACATTTTAACTTGATTCTCCAACTGTATCCTTATGCCACATTGCCTTTGATCTTAGCGAGCCTATATAGAGAATCTGGTGAGTAGCATCCATTGGGGGCCTTTTAAGGGCATACACAGCATACAAAGTTACTCTTAGAGAGAGCATTCTGTTTCCCCAGTAGGACTGCACAGGACTCCAGACAAATATACCATTGGTTCGGTCCTTTGATCAAGTGGTTCACCAGTCAGATTCATCCAAGTCAGGATACCCTTTACCTTTTTTTGATGGTCCACAATTGATATTTATGAGTCTGGCTTACAAAAAATTGTCTTGTAAGTATATTCTCTTATGATTTGAACATTCTTATACATAGGCTACTCTTAAATTGTGTGTGCTTGTCCCTTCTTTTCACCCTACTACTTAGATTGTGAACGTTGCCGCTATCACGGTGCCCGTGCTTCTGTTGCTGAGCGGCGACATTGTTATTCTCTGCTGCCTTCTGATTGGCTAGTCTTAATTGCTAACACTGGGCTTGCCTTTATATACCCTGGGATGTCCTCCCTTAGGTGCCCTTTCGTGGTGTACGAGTTCCTGAGTCTATTCTATGCTTTGCTGATTCGTGTATGACCTGGCCTACCTGACTATGAGTTTGTTCCTGAAGTTCCTGTTGCTACGCTCCGTTGCTGACCGTATCTGGCCGAGAACCCACTCCTTGGTTACCGTATCTGGTGGAGAACCTGCTCCATTGCTGACTGTATTCTGGCTGAGAACCCGCTCCGTTGCTGACCGTATCTGGCTGAGAACCCTCTCCGTTGCTGACCATATCTGGCTGAGAACCCGCTCCGTTGCTGACTGTATCTGGCAGAGAACCCGTTCCGTTGCTGACCGTATCTGGCTGAAGAACCCGCTCCATTGCTGACTGGATCTGGATGAAGAACCCGCTCCGTAGTTGTCCGTGTCGTGCTGAGAACCTGCTCCGTTGCTGACTGCTGCTGACTGGAGAACCCGCTCCGTTGCTGACTACATCTGGCTGTGTATTCCTCCTTGTCTGACCACTTCAGACTGAGTCCCGCTCCGTTGTCGACTGTATCTGGCCATTGGACTTGTTCCAGGGCTGACCGCTGGTGGCGCTATTCCTTCCGTTACTATCTCCGGTTAGGTTACCAGCTCCGGTACCAACCGTGTCCGCTCGTGCCCTGGGCGACCCCTGGTGGCCATCGTGATACTGGGCTTTGCATTAGCTGTGGTGGTACGCCGCGTGGTGCTGTTTCTTGTGGACCAAAGGCTAAGCTTGGGCTTAAGCTGCTCCTATAACCGCTGCTAGCGGTGTGCACATTCGAAGTATCAGTACAGGTGTTCTTACACTGACTGTGTTACTCTTATCTCTCTCTCTCTGTGACCTTCCTACCTGATATGCTGTGCTCACTCCCTCTGGGAGTTTTGCAGTAAGTCGCTGAGTGTTGACCATTAAACCTGTGGATACCTGGATAGTCCAGGGAAGGGCTTACACTGCTCTCTACAGTACCTCAAGTTAGAGCCAGCAGTACACATTCCATACTGCAGGTTGTGTGGTCACTGGTTGTATTACAGTTTCCTATTGTTGCCTCGATCCACCCCTAGTGTTCTAGGGTCTGTCTCTGGCAGCTACCTTGGTCTCAGTTACCCTTCCTGAGGGTAGCATTGCCACTCCATGGTTGCCCGGTAGTTGGGGACTGAGTCTGGGCTTAGTTGCCTCGTTGCCATACAGTCTGGGTCTAAGTTGCCTAGTTGCCATTCCATACAGTCTGGGTCAGAGTTGTCTCGTTGTCATTTCCTTCACTTTGGGCCAGTTGTAACGGTTTGTTCGGCTCACAGACACAATGGTTTAGGATAAAAACACAGTTTTATTGAATTCACAATATAGTAAGAAACCTCACAGGTCCTGTAGTATACAGACAGTATAATACAGACACACGACAGGTTAATTATTCAATGCCCACACAGGTCCAGCATAACATGAAGGTACAGGCAGTATATACTGACACAGGTCAGGCAAGAGGAGTAAGTTCCCAGGACTCCGGTACTGCATCAATGATGGTAAACAGACCCATGTGTGAAGGTACTGGAATAGCACTTATACCAAGCTCCAGATCGCCCAAGGTCAGCAAATACACGTGAACTGCCAGAGCTCAACAGAGGTAGTAATAAGCACTGCCGGAGCAATAACGAAGGCAGCCACTTGCAACCGGAATAGCAGTAGTGGAGGTCAAGCCAATGGCGACTACCGGAGCAATCACGGAGGCACACACTTGCAACCGGTATGACAGTAACGGAGGACGTACTGTCGGAGCAGTAACTGAGGCAACACTGAAAACCTGCAGGAGCAGTAGTGGAGGACAAGCCAAACAACCGGATTGCCTGCTGACTAAGAAAGTCGCAGAGGCGACAATAACTGAAGAAGCAGGAACATTGATCAAGCCGAGTCGGTACACAGGAACAGGAACGTCAGCCAGGCAGGGTCAGAACACAGGAGCAGGAATGTCAGCCGGTCTGGGTCGGTACACAGGAGCAGGAACGTCAGCCAGGCCGGGTCGGTACACAGGAGCAGACACTGAAGAGAAGTCAGGCAATCCGGGTCGGTACACAGGAGCAGGAACTGAAGAGTAGTCAGTCAGGCCAAGTCGGTACACTGGGAACACTGAGCAGTAAGGTAGCACTGGTACAGGAACACCAAGAAAGGGCACTATGTGGGTGCAGGAGCCCAGTATATAAAGGCCATACTGGGCGGGCTCAACACAGGGCAACCAATGAGAGCATTACACAGGATAACTGACAGGAAAACAGGCACAGGCACCGTGATACCAGTGTGGTTTCGCTCCTCTGGGTGTGGTGCCCAGGCGTCTGGGCAGTGCCAGTTCCGTTTCATGTGCACTCCCGGTGTACGTTCACCTGGTCAGCTCTCCAACGGGTTGCCCTCGACCTCACTAATCCTGTTAAGAGTCTCTCTACTAGCTGTTACCTGCTGTTCCAGTCCACCTATTCTAGTACCACAGACTTATTGCTATTGTGTATTTGTATCTCACTGTGTGATTTGCCTTGTGGGCCCCCGGGCCTTTTTCCTTGTTTGCTGTCTTTCAATAAAGTCATTTTACCATCCTGTCTGAGTGTTCATCTAAAAAACCGTGACAGCTGCTGAGGACACATGGACATAGCTGCATCTCTTTGAGGCCTTAAATGTATGTTATTCATATTCATTATTGGACTAGGACATTGAACTCTTGAATTTTGCAATATATATAGGAGCGCTGTAAGGTTTGTTTTTTTTTCATTGAGTGTGGGAACTATCATCTGAGGATACCACTCCAACAAATCCTCCTATTGGCTTGTGGTTCAGTCTACAAATTGGGTCTCCCCCAAACAGGGAAAACTTACCGAATTAGGATTTGTGACTTGCAACACCTTTGGGGGGGTGTACACTGTAACCTGCATGTGCAGCCCACAACACGTAGGTATGATAACCAGTCAGATAAATAAACACATTTAAGGCAACACCTCAAAAATATTGCAATCAAACAACAGCACTTTGTAGAATGCAGAATATCCTAATGGAACATTGCCTCTATCACTGCAAGTCTGATTATTTTAATCCATGGATCTGAAAGATTATCAGAATAAAATTAGTCTTTTAATAGATATTGATGATGACTGAAAGACTATAATGCTACTTATCAGGACTATTTTGTAGCACATGAGGTATTGGTATGTTTTGAGACTTTCTCTTATTAGTCACTGTGCCATTTTAAATGTGTGTGTGTGTGTTTGTCAGTGGGAAACATGTCAGTTTGTTGCTCTTGTGTCTTTACACACCCCTCTATGAATAGTGCGGAGTGCCAATAATTTAAGTATTGTTACAATGCGACTATTGAAAATTTCTAGTGTGAGCAGAGCAGTAATGTTTGATTATTAGTTACCACCCTAATAATGAACAAAACAGGCACCTGTAATGCACGTTTCTGAGTTTGAGACAGGTTCATTTTGGCCATTGTTTCTGTTTGTAATCAAGATTTCCATACATGTATGTTTATTTGACATATGTGCATTCAAGAAAGTAAAATGTAATATACAGCTCCCTATTTGGTAAAACCAAGTGGTTCAACAACTTTCAAGTGCCAGGAAGTGGTCATTGACTCAGCAATGCAATATACAGAACACCATACATTAATTCCCTCTGCAGTTAGCTACAGCTTACTTGGTAAGGGCGCTGAGTCACAAATGTTAGGTCAGTCTGTGAAGTGTATTTGTGGGATAGGGGGCTGGTTCATTGGAAGTAAGGAGAAAGTTGATGCATGTAAGAAAGTTTATTTATTGGTCTTAATAAATAAATGCTCATTCATGACAAAAAGTATTGAGGAAAAGAGAATATTGCACTATTTGAGTCACATACATTGAGAGATGCCAGCTATATACATGTACTGAAATTGTTATATATTAACAACTACTATTCCTGTACAGCACTTTTACATATTTCCTTTCTGAAATATCAGCATCCAGTATTAACGCTGATTACAGGATAATAAATATACCATTTAATTATAGACTATCGGGGAAATATGGACAATACTGCTACTTTTATTTTAATAACTCATTAATTTTTCTTCAGGTTTAGCAACTGACTATTTTCTGTTTTGAAGGTTCTTTTCATAACTTGATAAATAAAGGCATATCATACATTGTAAACTGTGCTACTTTCAAACATTAGAGCTCTCTGTTATAATGGGCATCTTATGTTGTCATATCTTAAATATTCTTCTTATGTTTTATGGATGATTCTATTTCTTAGATTACTTGCATGCATTTTCAGTATGTCCTGAAATATTTATCATTGAGAGTATATTATTTTGCCCTAGGAGAGGCATTAATAAATTAATATTTGATATAATTTTAAATTACACATTTTTGATTCTTCGTATTTGGCAGTGTGCACATAGACTTGTTTCCTCATATGGGAGATGAGCTTTTGTTTAACTGTTACCACCTGCAGCTACTAAGTATTATTGCTTTGCTTTTTTGATTTATTCACATTTTTTATGCAATTGATTTTTTGTTTCAGCATTCTATAACTTTGAATTCCTGAACTGGAAAATTAAAGTTGCTTCTCGTCATAATTCTTCTTTGATCTAAAAATGTTGGAACAGGTCATCAGTAACACCTGAGGAATGTAAATTTATGGCCAGTGACTCAAAAGTGCCAATAATAGTAGATTCCCTTATCCTAATGCTGAAGGCAGATAATTCATCACTAATGGTACCATTAAGAGAAGATGGTGGTAACCTTATCTTAAAGGTATAGTAATACTTCGTTTTATCTTTATTTTGTAGGCATAAAAAAAACATGAAGAACGATAAAATTCTTATCTCTCAAACCTTTATGGTTTGAGAGATATTCACAAGCAATGTTTCCCCTCCCACCCCTTTTACCTAGTGTAAGCCATCTCTTCTCAGATGTGGAATGCAGTCCATAGACCAGACAGATAACAGCAGGGGACAATCTTCTTCCTATGAGAACAATGAAAGCCCTGCCCCCCTTGACAAGTTTTTCAGGTTTTTCCCTTATCTTAGTTGAAGATTGTACCTCTCTGCAGTCTACCTGGGCACCTCCCTTCTGCTCTGGCTGAACAGTGTTGCATCAGTAAAAGAGGCAAGAGGGGGATACTTTGTCATTGAATCACTCTTGAACTACAGCGCTGACAGTATGGAAATACCATTCTACAAAGTCCAAATACTATGATGATTAATTAGAGCTGCTTTTATTATGAAACATTACTATCCCTTTAAATATTTGGGTTTACCATTGATTGGGTAATAATAACATCTATTATTCAGCTGCCGATTTGGTTAATTCCGAGAGGGTGTGCTGAAAGTGCTCTTCCGTTGCGAGAAAGGCGCTATATAAATACTAGGTATTATTATCATTATTACTATTACTAAATTCAGGCCATCTCTTCTGATAATTTTAGAACTTCTTTGGTATGCATATGTATAGGGCATATAGCTGATATTTTTATAATTATTTATACCTAATGCATCAGTGCTAGTACTCGATCCAATTCCCACAGGTAAAAAAAAAATAGCTGACAGTAGTTTTGCAAGCACAGTAAGCCATCCAATAACCCGTCCTGTGAACCACTAACTTGAAATAAAAAAATTACAATGGCCAGTAATATTTCACCCATTGAGATTGAGAACAATGGAATAGCTCAATCCATTAGCAAATTATTTCTGTGCTGTGAGTGATCATGCAAGGTAAACAGATACATTTAACGAGGGAAATTCTGTGCCTACTTTTCTTGGCATACAGCACACAATGAAGGTAAAAAAAAAAAAAACAGAAGAACAACGCAAAGCAGGGAACAAACAGTGGAAACAACACTTAGTACATAGCACACTTACAGCAAAGACAAAATAACCCCTTGAATGCCAAATAAGTACCTTGCTAAGGTGCATGCCCTACAAATAAGTTCTGGACAACCAACATTAACCCATCAACCCCCTGAAGGACAAGAGGTTTACAAATGAACCTCAAACAATCCCTGCCATCATGCCCTGACACAACAGTGGTTAACACATACCAACAAATATGTCCACACAACACAATATGCACCCCTGTCAATCGTTAAGCAACCCAAACCTGCCTGTGCAATGTCACTAGAAAATGGAGAGCCAGGGTGCACTGACATCATCAACCACACTGGACAACATCACATACACATTTGACAGGTAAAGAGCAATTACAACAAATACATTTAAACAAGAGCCACACCGGAATACACTTACCTGGACAACACACACGTTCCCTCTGAACCTGATGGCACAATGGCAGAGGCCGAAGTAATAGACCGCTATAGGTTGACCTCACACAGCACCATTAACCTATATGAGGTGATTAAAGATTAATTTGACCCCATATTCAGCACTAGGGCTGCGTGAAAGGTTCCATAGTGTCTCTGTGATAAAGTACAGGAAAACCACTTTTCTCTGGAAAATCCAGAGATTAAAATATTCGTTAATTCTTCACTATTTTTTCAATGACTAGAAAGTTTAGCCACTTTATTAACATTTTTTTGCCTTTTCACTATAAAAATATGCCATTTTCCATGAGAAAATTTACTAAGAAAAGGAGAACGTGGAAGAAGCCCGAGGAGGAGGAAGTGACCACTACCAATAACATGAAAGTGTCTGGATGCCCCGGATCCCCAGACCCAATGCTGGCCAGTCCCCGTTCATCACCTCTAGGGATCTTGGGGAAATTTATCTCAAAGGAGGAAGAAAAGGGTAGTAGCATTGACAGCAGGCACAGGCAGCTGATATGTCCTTTATGCAAACAAAAGAAGCGCAAAACAGGACAATGTAAAAGTGGAGTTTATTCAAATAAACATATGCGCAATAAAATCAATACACATACAAGATTAAAATAAGAAATACGCTTATCTCACTCTGTAGTCTTGCCTACAGAGCTATGTCCCTCACTCTTTCTCCTCCATAGAAGTCATCAATCACGCAGATGGAACCAATTGATTGGCCATAGACAGAGTTACTAGTGGAACTTCTCTTACAGGATCTTTCCATCCTCCACATTACCACTTAAGTGTCCTCGTCACTCATGCCTTGTTATTATTGCAATGCTCTCTATGGGGAGTTCGGGTTCAAGCATTTCCACTCCATCAACACACAGGTGGTGTATGTGATGACAACATGAGGATGGTTTACTATAGAAATATCACCCTCAAGTTGGCGACAATCAAAACGGCAAGATCAGAATGTCACGTGCATGAAAAGGCTGACATTCAGATCATGACCAAGAAAACAGCGTGATGATCTTATGTTGCAAAACAATATAGCGTGATGGGCGGCAGGGAGGAAGAGAGCCTGATACTTAGTGATGCCAGACTCAGGGATTCAGTGACACAGAGGAGGGGGATGGAAGGAAGGCAACAGACTTGGCGGCTTAACCCTATGGGTGCCAGAGAGATAGCCAACTCACTGGATACCTCTCTGGCAGTCAAAGGGTTAAAGCTTAATGAAGTGCGCATTGTACGAGAGCACTACTTGTAGCAGCCTCCCTGCCACCCATCAGCTCCAATAATGACCTGCCCACAGAGCCTGGCATTGCTCAGTATCCGGCTCTCTTCCTGCACTGCAGCTGTGCTCAGCTAACACCAATGCATTTAGGGGGTGACACCAGAAACTTGGAAAACGACACTATTCATAACTGAATGCCAATTGGAAGCAATAATGACCTGCATCCCTGCCACCCATCACAATGTTTTGTTTTGCATCATAAGACCATCATGCCATTTTCTTGGGTGAGATGAGAATGTTGGCCCTTTCATGCATGCAACATTTTGATCTCGCCATCTTGATTGTTGCCAACTTGAAGGAGATATTTGAAAAGGTTACCCATGAGGATCACCCATATATGTGTTACCTATTCTGGCTGTTCTCATGACTACTACATCATCAGACACTCCTCCATCTAACAAGAGTTTGAGAATGGTACCTATAAAGGAGAGTGGCTGTTGGGTGAGTCACCAATCTACACATCACATCACATAACATACACAGGGGCATTCACAAACCCCCAGATTAGCATGGTAATGACACACAAGACATATGTCCCCATTACACAGCATCATCCACATAACCACGTGGCCCTCATGTCACAATGTCACTTATTTTCCACAGTGGATGCTGCATATGTGTGTAAACTGTGGATCCTCACAACTGTCTAAAACTCACAAACAACTGCATAGGACAGCTACAGTGAGGCTCAAGACAGGAACAGAAACGCTACTGAAAGCACCTTTGGCCTCCTCAAAACCAGATTTCGGTAAATGGAGGTGGGAGATCTTCAATATGCACCAGGTAAAGTCTGTGATATCATACTAGCGTGTGACATACTCCATAATATCACAGTCAACACATGTGTAGTGGAGGCTCTGGATCCAGAACCCATTGTTGAGGTCCTGTTCCCCTGCTTGAGGAAGAGGAGACCCTGAGAGGGGGGAGACATGAGTCATTATTATCAGGAACGTCTTTACTTATGAGTAAAAAACATGAATCATATATGACCATGATTAGGCATGGGGAATGTATGGAAACACACTCACACAAGACATGATTCACTCCACAGGATGCCTGAGAATCACAAACTCCAGACATGAAATTACCTGCTTCAACATCACAGTTACATAGCCAGCATCATAATGAACACATGCAGCTGATATGCAATGTTTGGGTCTAATGGAGGCTGTAAATTCAACTGACATCTTTAATTTCGTTTGGGCATGATGACTTTGCCACTTCAGAGATATCAACTATCCCCCTGCGAACACTGGCACACCCAGTTGCCTATGCCCATCATATTCCTGAGGTCAACTAACAGCAAATAGTCAGATTTAGAGTTGAACACATTCATATCAAGCATACAACCCTTGTAGTGTTAGAGGAGTATCCATGCATTGACATGCAATGCAATGACTACCCCATGGCATTACAGGTGTTAAATGGGTATTAGAGGTATTATGAAAACAATAGATTTGCAATGCCTAATGTAGCTGACTAGGGATGGATTTTCACTTTTAGAGAAACATGTGGATCTTGCGTATGTTCAACCAGCCTGTACTTTGCAATGCAAGAGGGTTATACAACACATTCACTTTTGATGCATTGGGTGCCCCATTGGCATTCCAGGAATGCCCAAAGACTCCTCCACAGCCCACAAAAACACACCTGGTGAACACATCCCTAGGAGATGCACAGTCGTTGCTGTGAAGGATGTGTTTGTTTTCTAGACACTGTATTTTATGCCTGGCATGATCTTATGTTAAGGAGGTTTACATCTGTGTTGCAGTGCTGCTTCTCTGTGTGATCACAGTAATCCTGTGTGTGTCTAGAATCACATTGTTACATGTTTCCCATCAGCTGTTGTTGAACTTCAACTCACATCATAGCCAGACAACACATTCCAGGTTTTTGATTTGCTAGGTATATTGTGACTTTGGACAACAGCAGATGTGCTGTGTTTGGATAGCACTGCTGAAACATTTTCCCACCACATAAAAGTTGTGTTCAATGCATTGCTTTGTAATAAACTGGATATAACTCTGCCAGTTACCTTGCTAGATAAATGAAGGATTCACATACATGATTTGGATCAATAAGTGCATATTTATTTTTTGAAAAAATTACAAATGTGGCTTTTTTATTTTTGGGAGGTTTGGGAAGGGGGTGCAGATGTGAAGGCCCTCACAGACTGTCTGTTGACTCTTTGCTGTCTTGGGGTTGTTGTGGAGGTCACACGTGAGGGTTGGTGGTAGCATTTGGCCCCCTCAGTTGACTGTTGAGCTCTCTCCACCTGCATCCTCTTGAGGTGATTTTGCTCTCGCATTTCTATGAGAATTTGGCCAAACAAGACAATTAGTCCAGTCCCAATATGGCTTATCTCTGTAAGGATGGCTTGTTGGGATTCAATACCGCTGAGAGTGGTTGCAGTTATCTCCATGTTGTCTGTCCTCCCTAAGTAGCCTCCTCTGGATGGTGATATATTCCTCATCCATCCTGCTGGTTCTGGAAGCTGTGGCAGAGTATGAGGGAGTGGATGGTGCACTTGGAGATGCCTCTCCTCTGTAGTCTGGCTCTGTCTGTTGACTGGTGGTTTCCTCATGGTCTGTGTGTGCCTCTGATGCTGCAGCTGCTGTTGAGGTGAAAATCGTGTGAGGGGGCCAGCATGTGATGCATATGAGAGTAATCATTATGCCCCCATCACATCTATGGTCTTCTCACTGACCTATGATCCTTGTTCCACTGGTTCACTTTGTAAAGGTGGGGTGAATTCTGTGAGCAGTTGAGATCTGTGTGGCTCACCTGTTACATAGTTACATAGTTACATAGTTACATAGTAATTTAGGTTGAAAAAAGACTTGCGTCCATCCAGTTCAACCCTTTTCCTATTCCTGTTTACCATCGCTGACCCAAAAGAAGGCATCTGACTCCAAATGGCAATCAGACTTCTCCCTGGATCAACAAGCCCTAACTAAATATTAATCCCAATACTAACGTGCATAGCCCTCTATATTATGCTCTTTTAAATAATTATCCAGGCCCCTTTTAAAGGCATCTAATGTATTTGATAGCACCACCTCCTCCGGAAGTGCATTCCATACCTTTATTGTCCTTACTGTAAAGAAACCCCTCCGCTGTTGTAGACTAAATCTCCTTTCCTCAAGTCTAAGCGGGTGGCCCCTTGTCCTGTGTACTGTTCTGTTAATGAACAGGTCTTTTGAAAGCCCTTTATATGGGCCTTGAACATATTTATATAGTGTTATCATATCCCCTCTAAGACGCCGTTTCTCTAGTGTGTACAAGTTTAACTTTTCTAGCCTCTCTTCATAACTAAAACATTCCATTCCCCTTACTAGTTTTGTAGCCCTCCTCTGCACTCTCTCTAGTTCCATAATGTCCTTCTTCAGAAAGGGCGCCCAGAATTGGACAGCATATTCTAGGTGGGGTCTTACCATGGACCTGTAAAGAGGCATAATTATATCTTCCTCCCTTGAGTCAATACCCCTTTTAATACATGCCAATATCTTATTGGCCTTTGCCGCTGCCAGCTGGCACTGCATGCTACTGCTAAGTCTATTGTCTACCATTACTCCTAAATCCTTTTCATTAGTAGATTTCCCCAGAGAAACGCCATTTAAACTATATGTTGCATTTTTATTATTATACCCAAAATGCATAACTTTACACTTGTCTATATTGAATCTCATTTGCCATTTGCCTACCCAGTTACTCAATTTGTCCAAGTCCTCTTGTAACGAAGACACATCCAGTTCAGACTTTATTACCTTACTTAATTTTGTGTCATCGGCAAACACTGATACATGGCTTCCTATGCCCTCTGGGAGGTCATTAATAAACAAATTAAAAAGAAGAGGACCCAGGACAGATCCCTGAGGCACTCCACTTATCACGTTTATCCAACTGGAGAACTTGCCATTTACTACCACTCTTTGCATTCTATCTTTCAGCCAATTTCCAATCCACTCACAAACATTTTGCCCTAGTCCTATTTCATTCAATTTGTACAGTAACCTCTTGTGTGGAACCGTATCAAATGCCTTGGCAAAGTCTAAATAGATCACGTCAACCGCCTCTCCCTCATCTATATTATTACTTACTTTTTCATAAAATGCGATCAAGTTCGTTTGACAAGACCTATCTTTCACAAAGCCATGTTGGCTATTGCTAATGATATTCCTGTTCCAGCAGAATTCTTGAATATATTCCCTTAGCAACCTTTCAAACAGCTTCAAACCTGTGAAGCCAAGATGGTGGTAGTTGAGAGGCCATGAGAATATTGTGGATACTGGGATCTGTTTCCTTCCCACCTGGGTGTTGGCTGAAGGCTTGCCACCTGCTGAGGTTGCATACAGCTGTGTGGCTGTGGTAGTGGTGTTGAGCCATATGTCCAATATTGCAGGGTGCATTTCTTGCAATACATGGGATACCATCCTGACACTCGTTAATTGAACAAATTGACAAGATCTTGTACATTGATGGAAACGATCTACAATGGTTGAGCTTTGGTTATCATATATATCCTGAAGAGTGGGGATAGGAAGGTAGTATATATATACTTGTAGGATACTTATTATGTGACATATAGGACCCATATTTTTGAACCCAGTCAACTGTGGCAGCAAGAATATTGTGATCACTATTCCCATTATCCACAATCATGTATCATGTTCTTGTTAAAACATGTGTGTTGTGGTTCCCTAATGGTCTGGTTTAGTAGTGTTGCTAACCTAAGTTTGAGTCTTTGTTCCAGCATCACATTTTGGATCTGCGTTTGTTCTGATTCTCTTGGTGGGTGAAACTTGTCCTCCAGCTGATTGTGTTGCTGTGTTCCCCTATCACTGTGTGTTTGTGGAGTTGTTTTGCCTGTGTGCGTTGTTTCAACTTAGTTGTGTTGATTGTTTCAACAGTGTAAATGTATGTTTTGAGGCCCTGGGGTTATTGCGCACGCAGCCTATGTGTTGGACATGAAATCAGTTTCTGTTTGTTCAGCTCTCATGTGTGATGAACCCTGTGGCCCTGTGCAATGTAACCCAGGTGTAGTATGTTCGTCCTCTGTTAACCCTTTGAGTGCCATATGCCTACAAAAAGCATTGTGCATCAATGGTTTGCATGTCCCTTTAGAACTCAAAGGGTTAAGTGCTAACCTTCCTGTGTGTCCATGTGTAACAATGTGGAGGAACATAACAGATGTTTGCATGACAATCTTACGGCAATCCTTATTTGTGTGTGGTAAGTTGTTTGATCAATGCAGCACCGAGGGGGTTACATTTGTAGTTGGACATGATTTGGCCTGCTTACCCCATCACATTTTTATTTTGGAACTACAGCATTATCTCCTTGTTTGTACCCTGTCAGCACTGTCCCTGAATGTCCCTGAATCATGGTTGTGGGAATATTTTTCCCTTGGGGTAGGTACAGTGCATTCATCAGCAACCTTGGCATAACAGCCTCATAAAGTATATGCAATATAAACACCCTGATATTTCTGTTAAGTATGTGAAAGCCAACCATTGACATGTTGGTCCCTATCCGCTGTGTACCTGATCATTGGTGGGTACTAGTGATGATCGAGCACCCCAATGCTCGGGTGTTCGGGTGCTCTGGCCGAGCGCCCCCGGAGGCTCGAGTGCTCGGCCGAGCACCCGAGCCCCATTGAAGTCAATGGGAGGACTCGAGCATTACACCAGGCACCCCCTGCTCTGATGAGGGGAGGGTGCCTGGTTCATAGGAAAAGGTCAGAAAATTATGGAAACACCACAGAAATGGTTCAGGGACAGCATAGGGAGGATGTCTGGATGCATCTTGGACTCCAACGTCGCTGCTGGGAACGATGTTTCGCCCGTAGTACGCCATTTTTACAGACTGACCGTAAAACACACAAAAAGGAAGATAAAAACGATTGTAGGCGAAAAATTGTTACCAAACAGTATTTGCTGTATATTTACTTGTATATCATCTGCAAATTCTGCAAAAAATTTCATCGATTTTTCGGAACTGGGGCCATGATTAAGAGGGAAACGTGCGCAGCGTAAAGCAGGTGTTCAACGTGGTTATGGCCCGGGTAAGGTACAGCATTCAGGAACGGAGGCCGCAGCTACCACAGGTTTTACAACATGTCCGTTTGCCCTTGTTAAGTCCAAAATTTATAGTCGTAACAGTGGGGTTTGATCCATTGAGTAAAAGTGAAGAAGTGACTTAGTGGATGAAGCCAAGAACTACCTTCTGCTCTGTCGAACACCCCAGCCCTATTTAATTCAATGGGAGGACCTGAGGCACTCTGATACAACCTGTATATCACAAAATGGAGGGCCTCATTCACATTGTGGTACAATAGTTCAGGTAGTGGTCCAACACTCATAAAGCCTATGCACTAAGTGAAAGGGCTGCCAAAAATTAGACTGAAATGTCACTCCAATACACCCTTTATTACACATAAAGGAGGGCATCATACACACCCTTGAAAAATTAGGATTAATGGCCTGCTGGTGACCCTCTAAAACATTAGGGGCGAGGGCATGCCGCTAAGCTGACCATCTAAAACATTAGGAATGAGGGTCTGCTGCTGAGCCGACCATCTAAAACATTATGGGTGAGGGTCTGCTGCGGAGCTGACCATCCTAAACATTATATGCGAAGGCCCGCTAGTGAGCTGACGCTATAAAACATTATATGAGAAGGCCCGCTGGTGAGCTGATCTATACAAAAATTGTCAAACAGGGCCCGCTGGTGAGCTGGCCCTATATAAAAATTATATCACTGGGCCCGCTGGTGAGCTGGCCCTATATAAAAATTATATCACAGGGCCCGCTGGTGAGCTGGCCCTATATAAAAATTATATCACTGGGCTCGCTGGTGAGCAGGCCCTATATAAAAATTATATCACTGGGCATATGGAAGAGGAGGAGGAGGATGAGAAGATTAAGAGTCAACCATATACCCGTTTTTTGGGTGGAAGGGGTGAATGGGAATACAGAGTATTCCCATCATTGTAAATAACATATCTAAAGTGACTTTATGTTCACCCGGGGCTTTCCTCCAGTGGAGTGGAGAAGTCAGGGGAAATCCAGGCCTTGTTCATTTTTATAAGTGTCAACCTATCAGCATTTTCGGTGGAAAGGCGGATACGCTTATCTGTTATGATGCCACCAGCAGCACTAAATACCCGCTCAGACAGAACGCTGGCGGCAGGGCAGGCCAGCACCTCCAAGGCGTAGAGTGCCAGTTCATACCACGTGTCCAGCTTGGACACCCAGTAGTTGTAAGGCACAGAGGGATCATTGAGGACGCTGACACGGTCTGCTACGTACTCCTTCACCATCTTCCAAAACTTTTCCCTCCTTGTGACACTAGGCCGCACATCAGGGTGAGGGTGCTGGCGGGGTGTCATGAAGGTGTCCCACGCCTTGGAGAGTGTTGCCCTGCCTTTGTCGGAACTGCTGTGTGGTCCCCTTTTCTCCCCTTCTCGGTTGGCCAAGGTAGCACGTACTCTGCCGCCAGCGTTGTCAGATGGAAAATTTTGGAGCAATTTTTCGACAAGAACCTTCTGGTATTGCACCATTTTGCTTGTCCTCTCCACCGGAGGAATGAGAGATGAGAAATTCTCTTTGTAGCGGGGGTCCAGAAGGGTGAACACCCAGTAATCCGTGTTGTCTAAAATGCGTATAACGCGTGGGTCACGGGAAAGGCAGCCTAACATAAAGTCAGCCATGTGTGCCAGAGTACCAACAGTCAAGATTTCGCTGTCCTCACCAGGAGGATGACTCTCAATCTCCTCATCCTCTTCCTCCTCTTCTGCCCACCCACGCTGAAGAGATGGAACTAAAGTTCCATGGCTACCCTCTGTAGCGGAGGCAACCGTGTCTTCCTCCTCCTCCTCCTCCGTCTCCTCCAATTGTCGCTGAGAAGACGAAGTGAGGGTGCTCTGGCTATCACCTTGTGTAAGCTCTTCCTCCCGCATTTCCACCTCTTCCACATGCAAAGCGTCGGTTTTAATTGTGAGCAGCGAGTGTTTCAGTAGACACAGAAGTGGGATGGTTACACTGATAATAGCGTTATTGCCGCTCACCATCTGTGTCGATTCCTCAAAATTGCGTAAAACCTCACAGAGGTCTGACATCCATTCCCACTCCTCACTTCTGATTAGAGGAAGTTGAACGGAGAGGCGACGACCGTGTAACAGCTGGTACTCCACTACTGCCCTCTGCTGCTCACAAAGCCGGGCCAACATGTGGAAGGTGGAGTTCCAGCGCGTGCTCACGTCACACAGCAGCCGGTGAGCTGGCAATTGTAAGCGCTGCTGCAGCTTCAACAGGCCGGCTGAAGCTGTAGATGACTTACGGAAATGTGCACACACGCGGCGCACCTTCGTCAAGAGATCATGCAAATTGGGGTAGGTTTTTAGAAATCGCTGAACCACTAAATTAAATACATGCGCTAGGCATGGTACGTGTGTGAGCTTGCCGAGCTCCAAAGCCGCCACCAAGTTACGCCCATTATCACACACAACCATGCCTGGTTGCAGGTTGAGTGGCGAGAGCCACTGCTCGGTCTGGTGACTAATCCCCTGCAACAGCTCTGAGGCCGTGTGCTGTTTGTCCCCAAGGCAGATCAGCTTCAGCACGGCCTGTTGACGCTTCCCCACTGCAGTGCTACACTGCTTCCAGCTACCGGCTGATGGGTGAGTGGCGCTGCGCGCAGAGAATTCGGAGGTGGAAACGGAGGAGGAGGAGGAGCCAATAACGTAGGTGCTGGCGGAAACCCTGATGGAGGTAGGGCCCGCAATCCTCGGCGTGGGTAGCACCTGTGCCATCCCAGGGTCCGAGTCGCCCCCAGCCTCCACGACATTCACCAAGTGTCCCGTCAGGGAAATGTTGCGTCCCTGGCCACAAGCACTTGTCCATGTGTCAGTCGTTAAGTGGACCTTCCCAGTAACTGCGTTGGTCAGGGCACGGGTGATGTTAAGGGACACATGGTGGTGTAAGGCAGGGACGGCACACCGGGAAAAGTAGTGGCGGCTGGGGACTGCGTACCGAGGGACAGCTGCTGCCATCAGGCTGCGGAAGGACTCAGTGTCCACAAGCCTAAATGGCAGCATTTCGATGGCCAGTAATTTGGAAAGGTGTGAGGTTAGTGCTATGGCCTGTGGGTGGGTGGCTGGGTATTTTAGCTTGCGCTCAAATGCCTGGGGTAACGACATTTGGACGCTGCGCTGGGATAGGGAAGTGGATGTGGTCGCTGATGGTGCTTCAGATGGTACAGGTGCAGGGCGGGAGGTATGCGGGCCTGCGCCTTCGACAGGCGATTGGCCGGCACCGAAAACAGGGGAAGAGGAGGCAGTGGTGTGGCCTGCAGACACAGATTGGCGATCCGGGCGTTCCTCCCACTTATTACGGTGCTTGGATGCCATGTGTCGGATCATGCTGGTGGTGGTGAGGTTTCTAGTGTTCATGCCTCTGCTCATTCTGGTGTGGCACAGGTTGCAAACTACAATTTTTTTGTCGTCCGCACTTTCCTTAAAAAACGCCATACCGCGGAACACCTAGCCCTTGGCAAGGGAGATTTACGCAAGGGGGTGCTCCGTGGAACATTTGCGGGCCGGTTTGGTGCGGTCCGCCTTCTTTCTTTAGCCACACCACTGCCTCTTCCAGCCTGTTGCGGTGCTGCAGATGGCTCACCCTCAGGACTGCTGTCATCGCTCGGCTCTCCACCTTCCCAGGTGGGGTCAGTGACCTCATCGTCCACCAAGTCCTCCTCCACTTCCTCACTCTGATCATCCTCCTCATTTCTTGATCCCACCACATACTCAGTCATTGACAACTGTGTATCATCCTCCTCATCAAGGTCTTGAGACAGTAATAGTGGTTGATTTGATGGCAACTGTGTCTCATCATCATCATCATCCACTTCCTTTGACCTTAAATGCCGTTCCCCTCTGTCATCTTCTTGTGATTGGGTACCCTCTAGAGGTTGTGAATCAGGGCACAAGATCTCATGTTCCTCTGCAAGCCTGCTTGGAGAGAGGTTCAAATGAAGGATTGGTGATGAGACGAGCTCCTCACTATATCCCAGTGTGGGATCACTTCTTTGGCCAGACCCTCTATGGTGGGAGGAAGGATGATCAGGGTGAGGATTATGTTGACCAGACTCTTGGCTACTGAGAGTGGACTTGGTGGAAGACAGGGTGGTGCTTAACCGACTGGAAGCAGTATCAGCTGAAATCCAACCGACCACCTGTTCGCAGTGGTCTGACCTCGAGAGTGATGTTCCAGAAGATTGGAAGGTAGCAAATGTAGTACCGCTTCACAAAAAAGGTAGCAGGGAAGAGTCTGACCAGTAAGTCTTACATCAGTAGTGGGAAAATTAATGGAGACTATGTTAAAGGAAAAAATTGTTGAATATCTGAATATAAATAGCTTGCAAGATACCAAACAGCATGGGTTTACAGCAGAGAGATCTTGTCAAACTAACCTCATAGATTTTTTTGACTGGGTAACTAAAATAATAGATCAAGGGGGAGCAGTAGATATAGCGTATCTAGATTTCAGTAAAGCATTTGATACTGTCCCTCATAGAAGACTCATAAATAAATTGCAGTGTTTGGGTCTAGATGTAAAAATAGTGAAATGGATAAGGCAATGGCTGAGTGACAGGAGACAGAAGGTGGTAGTCAATGGAGACTATTCGGACAAAAGGAGTGTTACTAGTGGAGTACCTCAGGGATCTGTACTGGGGCCCATTCTTTTTAATATTTTTATTAGTGATATTGCAAAAGGTCTTCAAGGAAAGGTATGCCTTTTTGCAGATGATGCAAAGATCTGCAATAGGGTAGACATTCCAGGGGGAAAACGCCAAATGGCGAATGATTTAGGTAAATTAGAAGAATGGTCAAGAGTGTGGCAGATGCACTTTAACGTTGATAAATGTAAAATAATGCACTTGGGACATAAAAATCCAAAGGAAAAATATACCATTAAGGGTACTGTGCTGTCAGAGACAACAGAGGAAAGAGATTTGGGAGTAATTATTTCTAATGACTTAAAGGTAAGCAGGCAATGTAATAAAGCGATGGGGAATGCAAGCAGGGCACTGGGTTGTATAGCTAGGGGCATTAGTAGCAGAAAAAAGGAAGTAGTCATGCCACTGTACAGATCTCTAGTTAGACCTCACCTAGAATATTGTGTACAGTACTGGAGACCCCATCTCCAGAAGGATATTAATACTCTAGAGAAAATTCAAAGAAGGGCTACTAAAATGGTGACTGGTCTACAGGAAAAGAAATATCAGGATAGACTAAAGGATCTGAATATGTATAGCTTGGAGGAGAGAAGAGAGAGAGGGGATATGATAGAAACATTCAAATACATGAAGGGATTCAACAAAGTACAGGATGGAAGTATATTTCAAAAGAGTAAAAACGTTAGGACAAGAGGCCATAGTCTAAAACTAGAGGGACACAGGTTTAGATGTAATGTAAGAAAGTTTTACTTCACTGAGAGGGTAGTAGACAAGTGGAATAGCCTACCAGCAGAAGTGGTAGATGTCAACACAGTGACAGAATTTAAGCATGCATGGGATAGGCATAAGGCGGTCCTTAACATAAGAAAAGACCAAGGACCAAAAAAGGTTTGAGGTTTTTTTTTTTGGGCCGAATTGGGCAGACTAGATGGGCCGAATGGTTCTTATCTGCCGTCAAATTCTATGTTTCTATGTCCTGCGACGCCCTGTAAACTGAGACATGAAGCTAGGTATGGTGGATGTCTTTCTGTCTTGTGCTCTGGCACCAGGCACAGTTTCTACGCGTCCTGACCCGCGTCCTGAACTATCAGGATCACGTCCACTTCCCCGTCCCTTTTTACCCGCCTTCTTCATATTACACGGAATATATGCCGCTAATCTGCGGCTAGGCACACTAAACAGAATGTGACACTAATCTGCGGCTATTTTCAGTGAACGGAATATGTGACGTTAATTTTAAAATTTGCACACTAAACAGAATGTGAAAATAATCTGCGGCTAGGCACACTGAACAGAATGTGACGCTAATCTGCGGCTAGGCACAGTGAACGGAATATGTGATGTTAATTTTAATATTTGCACACTAAACAGAATGTGAAAATAATCTGCGGCTAGGCACACTGAACAGAATGTGCCGCTAATCTGCGGCTAGGCACAGTGAACGGAATATGTGACGTTAATTTTAATATTTGCACACTAAACAGAATGTGAAAATAATCTGCGGCTAGGCACACTGAACAGAATGTGCCGCTAATCTGCGGCTAGGCACAGTGAACGGAATATGTGACGTTAATTTTAATATTTGCACACTAAACAGAATGTGAAAATAATCTGCGGCTAGGCACACTGAACAGAATGTGACGCTAATCTGCGGCTAGGCACAGTGAACGGAATATGTGACGTTAATTTTAATATTTGCACACTAAAAGAATGTGAAAATAATCTGCGGCTAGGCACACTGAACAGATTGTGACGCTAATCTGCGGCTAGGCACAGTGAACGGAATATGTGACATTAATTTTAAAATTTGCACACTAAACAGAATGTGAAAATAATCTGCGGCTAGGCACACTAAACAGAATGTGACGCTAATCTGCGGCTAGGCACAGTGAACGGAATATGTGACGTTAATTTTAATATTTGCACACTAAACAGAATGTGAAAATAATCTGCGGCTAGGCACACTGAACAGAATGTGACGCTAATCTGCGGCTAGGCACAGTGAACGGAATATGTGACGTTAATTTTAATATTTGCACACTAAACAGAATGTGAAAATAATCTGCGGCTAGGCACACTGAACAGAATGTGACGCTAATCTGCGGCTAGGCACAGTGAACGGAATATGTGACGTTAATTTTAATATTTGCACACTAAACAGAATGTGAAAATAATCTGCGGCTAGGCACACTGAACAGAATGTGACGCTAATCTGCGGCTAGGCACAGTGAACGGAATATGTGACGTTAATTTTAAAATTTGCACACTAAACAGAATGTGAAAATAATCTGCGGCTAGGCACACTAAACAGAATGTGACGCTAATCTGCGGCTATTTTCAGTGAACGGAATATGTGACGTTAATTTTAAAATTTGCACACTAAACAGAATGTGAAAATAATCTGCGGCTAGGCACACTATTAAAATGGCCCTTTTTGTCGCTGCGTTGTACACTATTTGTCCCTGTGCACCTAGTACAATGTCACCTAAATATCCCCCCCCACAAAAAAAAAATGAAATTGTGCCCCCCCAAACAAAATATAAATGCTGCCCCCACACACAACAGTCCTAAAAAGGACTTTTGGGTCTTGATATAGTGTTCCAACACTTTTATTCTCCCTACACTGACTTTCCCTTCCTATCCTCATCTCTCCCTGGCTAAGACTGAGCCGAACTCGCTGGTCGGGTGCTATACAGCACCCGATCACGGGTTCTGGCCAGCCAATCAGTGTAATGCCAGCAGCCAACATGGCTGCTGGCATTACACTGATGTCAGAGCCTCCCCGCACGTTTATTGGCTGCGCAGCAGCCGCGAAACGTGCGGGGAGGAGACCCGAACATGGCGGGCGAGCACATGCGGTACTCGTACGAGTACCGCCATGTGCCGAGCATGCTCGCTCATCACTAGTGGGTACCCCTCCACCCAACTGATCTCCCTCTCACTCTCCTTCCCTGAAGGAGCCCAAAGTACATAAATAGCGGGTAGCTCACAAAACATGTCAGGAACTACAGCAGAATAAATTATTAATTTTTATGGTACTTCTATATGATGATTCTTTTTGGGACTTTCTGTTATATTTAAGGGCTGAACACAATGGACATATCTGGTGAGTGCGATTTATATCTTTTTGGGGGCACCAGGTGTCTAACGATACTACACTTAGAGGGCTATTTCTTGCCCTTGTTGTTGTTGCCTTACATTTAGAAGTCCTGAAATCCTGAAAACAGTCAGACGGAAAGACCAGTGGTACATGAAATTGATAATTAAGACTTCTCCTGTTGAGTCTTTGAGCTGCTGTTTCTTTACTTTCTTGTGAGTAGAACCATTTAGATCTATTTATTTATAAACAGATGCTTCTCTTGGATACTCTTGCACTCCTGTCTTTCTAATTGAAGCCCAAAGTACATGCTTAACTAAGATCAGGTAGTTAGGGAAGGTGGCATATTATAATATGCTCCAAAAAGGTATTTTCACTCCAGAAGGGGTTTTCTGGAGCCACTATATACCCTGCAGGATGGAAATATGTCTGCTTCTTTCTGGTCAGAGACATAGAGGAACTCATGATAGACCTTGGGAACTAGGGTGGATTTATCTGGAAATTATTGAACAAAACTGTCCACAAGAAGGTGAGGGAGGCAGACAATGTTAATGACAGTGATCAGGCAATAATGTAAGTCTTCCTGTGCCTTAGTCTATATGAGGTTTGTGAGGTGGGAGCCAAAACAATAGTATAGAGTGTAGAGGTGGCTACTTTGAAACTTAGCTGCAATTGGTAATTAGTCCTAGAGACCAGAAGGATATGAGTTGCATTTGTAACAGGTCCAGAAGAGATGATCAGTCTGTCAATGATTTGTATATAGATGTGAGCCTTTTCCACGATCGGCAGGACTTTATGGAGACTAGCCTGATAAATATCAATGATGTTACTGGGTCTGAAATCAATGATTGCTGGGAAGGTCAGTCTGTTGGAGCCCTGCTGTAGAAAAAGTGGGATAGAGATGAGCTGCTGGTTTTCCACAAATGGCTGAGTTTGGCATAGGTTGGGTAAAATCTCACTGGCACTAAACCAGGGACAAAGAGGACAGGAAATGACTAAAAATTATGCAGTATAGGGAAGGGTTTAGTGCTTTTCGTGGACTCTTTTTTTCTGGGCAGACAGGGACAAACTTGCTAGCTTAGAATACATCGGTACAGAGACAGACTATGTTGTGCCATCAGTAACAAAAGAAGCACAGCTCACAAGACCCTGAATAAGTCATACTGATGCCAAAGGATAGGCACATTCCTGCCTTCATAGTGGTGGCCAATTTTTATGATCAGTGCAATGAGCTCTTCAAGGGAATCAGGCATGTCAGTTTGGGCCAGTTCATCCTTGACACTGTTGGACAGGTTAATGCAAAATTTATCCTTGAGCTGGATCATTCCATTGGGTTTCATTGCCCCAACAGTGGAACTCTGAAATGTACTCCTCCATGAGTTACTTACCCTACCGGAGGGAACAAATTTCAGACTCTGTGGGGAACAACTGGTGGGGATCTTTAAGTAATGCTTCCATGGGCAGCCAAAAAGTGGGGCATTGTTCTCTAGAAGGCAATGTACTCAGGCAGCTGGTTCTCCTTCAGTGAATGGTATCATAGCATATACCTTTACTTTACCTATAGTTTAAGTTCATAGTTTGTGGGAGAAGCTGTTAATGAAGAATCAGAAGTGCGATCTTTCTCCTTTGAACCATTGAAAAAAGAAAGCTGTGCTTCTGGGGATCACATCTAAAGACAAATACAGGCACTGCAGGAGAAGGAAGGAGAGCAAAAGAGACTTGAGAACTGAGATCAGACAGATGAGAGTTAAGGGCAGAATATATCTCCTGCATATCCTGTATTATAAAAGTAAGTCAGTCCAACTGTTGTATTATAGCTGTGAAGCACTGTGTCACACCCGTTGGATGCATTAATGGTTAGTTTAATGTAACATTTCTGAAGGATGGACTTCAATATCAGGTGACCCTGATAAGCCTGAGGTTGAGTGGCCACCAGTGGTAAGGGAAGCATCTAAGGGCTGAGGCAAAACTGTAATCAGATGGTCCAGGATCAAAGGCAGGCATCTCTGGTTCAGAAATTGTTAAACAAACAGTAGGTTGGATTTAGCATAAATCAGGAGGAATTCATGGTACAAGCTGGGCAAAGATCAGGTACATAGGAACCAAAATGTTGAATAATAAAAATTACTAGACAACTAAGCAAAGTTGGACCGTGGTTGGGCTTTTTGTGACTGTGCTATTAGGTGTTTGCACATAAATTCTGTAATTTTATGATTGAGCACACTGTTAGGACATTGTGCTAAATTAGCAGGAAGTCACCTTTAGGGATAGGCAAAAAGTCCCATTTTGTTCCAACTGGAAAATTTGCAGAAAACATGTGGTTTCCATTTTTTCCAGTGGAAAATTTGCCCGTATTGAAACTCATAGATTTTCTATTTCGCTAAAAACACAGAATATTTAGCAAGAATGGTTCTATTTCTCACCCTGTGTTTTTTTATAATGGGGTGAAACATCCCACCCACATACAATATAAACCCATAACATCCCCCAATACAGTGTGGTGTAGTTTAGGAGAAAAGGAAACTGGAAAGGGACAGAAAGAAAAATGAAAATAAATTTAAATCAACAGTGTTAAAAAAAGAGAAGCTGGCGGGACCCTGAGGCTAGTGACAAAAGGAGAAAGAGGAAGTTATCAGCAGTGGCACCACCAATGCTAAAGGGACTGGGAGCCCATATTTTGAAGACACAGTGATGCCCAGTCCCACAACATCATCCATTGTGATCTGGGGGAAATTTTTGAAAAATGCAGAACTAGCTAGCACTGTGAGTAGCACAGGCCAGCTGCCATGTGCCTGCTGCTACTGCTGCCAGTATGCCTTCTTCCTCCTCTAAGGTGAAGGCAAGTGTCACACCAGGGGACCCTCAGCCACACTTGTCATCCACAAGCAGTCACACTACCTATAGAACAGCTAGAGACTGGTGGGGGTCTTGATGAGAATGAGGGTGGTGAAGCAGCTGGACTAGCTGGATGGACCCTGATGCTGCTGCTGAGGTAGAAGGGGCTGTCTGCAAGACCAGTGGTTAAGGGAGCCCACATACCCTTGACCCTGTGATTCTCATTCCCCCAGCATTGTTCCTCTGAGGAGTTATGATGAAGAAGGCAGACTTGGCTAGCAGTATGAGAAGAAGCACATGTCAGCTCCCTGTGCTTGCTGCTACTGCTGCCTTCTTCTGTCACACATGACATCATAACCAAACGGAGAGTGAGCGTGATGGTGGAGTAGCTGGTGTGGAGGAGAGCATGAGGGCATTTTTGGAGGAAACCGAAAATGAATATGAAAAACAGATGCAAATGGGGATGGGCATCACCACAACCACCTCTAGTGACATTGTGGCATTTGCTGCTGCTGCTGTAATTCTTGCTGCTGAGATGTCAGAGAAAGAGGTTCATCTCTCACAGCAGCAGGATGATGAGCAGACTAGTCTGTCACAGACCACTGTGGCAGCCACCGTGGGAGTAGGATCAGAAAGTAGTGATATGGGACATGACACATTCCACTTACCATTAATATCCTGGTCCTAGTTCTAGTGTTGATGCTGAGCCAGCAACAGGATCACCTACCTCAGCCAATAAAGGTGATTCTGGTAATAATGAGAAGGCCATTCTTCTCCACCCATCTCATAATAGAAATCATGGGTGTGAGAATATTTTTCCCTTGGGGCAGGTACAGTGCAGTCATCAGTGACTCTGGCACAACAGCCTCATAAAGTACATGTAATATAAACACCCTGACATTTATGTTAAGTATGTGAAAGCCAACCACTCCATAAAAGATCTGCTGTCGCTGTGACCTCTGTCCCTCCCCAAGGGCACAAAGAAAGTGAGTGAAAATCCTAGAGGAAGACTAGCGAAAACAACCCTGAGCTTGGAAGTTCAATGATGAGCATAACACCCGAGTCTTCATCATCTTATTGTGCTATGCTTCGGGTGCAGGAAAATGAACTCACTCTCCCTGCCCTGGCACCCTCATGGTCATCTACCTCCTCCTCTGATGCACCACCTTTTGCCAATGTTACCTTTTCCATCAGCTGATAGCAAGTCTGTAGATGTGGGGATCTGGAAGTTTATGTCCACCCATTGCACATTGTGTGGTGCACTGACCACACATGGCAATGTGGTGGAGGGTAATCGAATGCAGGGTATCAGGGAACCTGTTGACATGCAATCCCTCTGAATAATCTAAGCTGGTGTCAGGGAGGATTCATTATTTTTATTAAGTCTTCTCGTCATGGCAAGTAAAAGCATTATCGTACCACTGCCTGTCTTGTATCAGTGCTGATAAATGATTCCAATCTCATAGAGCAGCCTAATCATCCTGCTGCTTACATGACACAGCAGCAGCAATTAAAGCATTGTCAAATGCCATAATGTCACAAGTGGCACTTGCCAACAGCACCATCATGCACTGCAGACACTAAGCCAGTAGGACATAATGTTTATTTCAGTACATATTTTTGGCAAGCCTGAGTACTGCAAAAATTATTTGCTCAGAGCTTTTTTTGCTTTATTTGTGTGTGTGTGTATGAATATATATATATATATATATATATATATATATATATATATATATATAGATAGACAGACCCCTCCTGATGTCCTCCAGCTACATTGGCAGGAAAGGGTTTCCTGATCCCGCCCACTCCAACCCTGAATTCAGGTAGGATGGAAGCAGGGGAGCCCTCTTGAGCAAGTCCCATAGAGGTATGCTGCTACCAGTGCCCCCCACTTCTAGCACAAATGTTTGATTGCTACCCGTTAGACCCATTAATTGCTTTAAGTGATGATGAAGACATGTTGGGAATGGGAAGTTCATGTTGATGTTGCTCCTCCTGTTGCTGGTATAAACCCTTTGCTGAGACATCCCTTTCACTATGCTTTCTACCAGTTTTCTTGGCCCTAACTTTCTCTCTCATCCTCCAGAATGCAACCTTCCACTCAGTCTATGAGTATATCTTTATATTCCTTGACAGAATCTGATTCCTCAGAGAGATGCTGCTGATTGTGGCTCCTTGGTGTGACAAACTGATCCCGCTTTGGCAAAATTTCTGAAATTTTATGTTTAAAGCAGGGGTCCAGCAAAATGGCAACAATGTATTCCTCATTGCTTTTATATTATTATTTCTGCAATAAATATATCAGTGGAAGAATTTCACCAATTCCTGCTCCTATACCACTAACCAGCAGGTTATGGGGTAGTTTGTTAGGCTCGTGTATAAAATATAATGTGTTGAGTGCACTGTATGGGTGGCTAAAATTGGCACGGATTTTTCAGGCAATATTCAGTCTCTCACTCTGAGGGTTACAGATTCCGACAGGAATCTGGTCACAACTAAATTCAGCACATGGGCAAAGCAGGGTATATGCAATATATCACCTATTCTCGATGCAGCTATTATGTTAGAGCCATTATGACAAGACACTAAGCTAGATTTCAAGGAGCAAGATGCAAGCCATTCCTCTATCACTGATCTAGTTTATGTAAAACATCTATGGCTTTGTGGGACTGTCTCTCAAAACTCTGCATGGACCAGGTAGTGTGCAGATAGTGTAATATCATTTACTGAAAGAAAAAGAGGCAAGATTACTGGCTGTCATCTGATGCTGCAAACTAGTGTTGCCCACTGCTGGTGGGAGGGAAACCCAGTGAGCAGTGACAGTCATATAGCCTGTACTCTGCCCACTTTTCCACGTATCAGTTGTCAGGTGGATTTTCTTACTGTATGATGTTTCCAGCCCTTTGCCCACCACACTAACCATCTGCTTGTACATTACTGGCATCTCCATCCTTGAAAAATAACTGCGGCTTGGGATATGCCAAAGAGGAGCTACACATCACATCAGTTCTCTAAGTCTTTCTCCTCTTGTCACTAACCTCAGTTTCAACAAAAGAAAAGAGCAGCATCTTAAACACCTTGCTATTCCACAGGTGTACTTTTGGATTATTTTTGTGAAGTCTTTGATTTTTCCCAAGAACTCAGTACGTGTGGGTTGGCAGCACATGGAAGACACCTGTAACTTTATTGCTTTACCAACATGACTAGAGCAGGTGGTGGAGGTGGATGCAGAAAGTGTGTGCAGTCTATCACTCCTGTCACCTTCTACAGCTAAGTCAGAGTCATACTGCTCTGCAGCAGGAGCCATGGGTGTTATTTTTAATGAACAAACTCTTGGCATACTCTCTGACATATCAACATAACTACCTCTATTATGTGCCCCAGGATCTATCAGGAGTGCTTCTACTGCTGCTAGCTGTGATAATATGTTATAAAATGTTATTGGCATGTCTCACAGTCAGACATGTAGTTGTACTTCAGGTGGATCTCACTGAGGAGGTGCCTAGGTGTTAGCCTGTTTTCACCCTGATCCAATGTTTTTTACACAGACAACAGATAGCAACATGCTTAGCGTTTGGATTGCAAGGTTGCTAAAGGGCTGCTACTACTACTGGGGCTAGATGGTGCTGTAATTGTGCTACAACTAGCAGCTTCCAACAGGCACTCATCATAGGTAGGGTTGTAAATGTTTATAACCTATGCTGCTGTGTTGCTGCTGGTTACACACACTAGTGTGCGTGGCCAAGTGAGGCTTACACTTGACAGAGGAGATGATGCTGATGATGACTGACCAGATGACTGTGTATTTTTTGCTCTCTTTGCTTGTCCAGGGTTAGACTCTCTAATTGTTTTCTCAAACAGTTTATAGACAGGCACAATGCTCCTTTTCAGTGGTGGAAGACTGAGCCTTTGCCTTTCAGCTACTTTTCTGGCGATATCATCATCTCTCTTACTCATCTGTATCTGAAGAAGAGGAGGAAGCTGGTGGGATATACTCTAGATCTACATCATCATCAGTAATTAAATGATCCTCTGCATCACCTGCCGCTTCTTCTCCACTACTTGTATATTCCTCTAGGCTTTAGAGGTCTCAATTAATTTCTTTTTACTTTTCACCTTAAGAATTTTGACAACGCTCTCTACAACTTTCAGGTTCTTGTTTGTCTCACTGACAGATGAAGCAGTTGGTTGAACCATTATGCATATGCTGCAGCAATCATGGCTGTACTCAGTTTTTTGGCTATCACTTTGCTCATACATTCCCTGCACTGCTTCTACTCCTTTCACCCTCCCCCTATCCATTGTGTGTTTGTTGGACATTATTCAACTACTGTATTTGTATTTACACAGTAGTACACATTAGAACTGATTATGTTTGAATGTGATGTCTTGCCATTTCCAAAATACTCTTTCTTCTAGTAGCGGTATTCCTCAGTCACAACTCACGTCAGGGTGCCTGTCTCTGTCACCTATCAAACTTTTTTTTACAATTTTTTTATCCCTATCACTTTCAACAAAAAACCAAAAACCACACGCCCTGTTGTTCTTTCCTCAGACTCCCCAACACATAGCCAGACCAGGAAGGAACTTGCATCACTGCTGCTTGTATATTCCCAGTCAGTCACACAGAATTGTTGGGTATTTGGGGTTAACCACCTTTTCCCCTTCCTGTCCCCAAGAGTGCCCCAGACTGCCCAAACCCAGAGAACAGATTTCCTGCCTACAAAACTCCATAAACTACACTCTAATTTTGCCTTTCCTAACTAGTTCAAAAATATGGAGCTCTCTCTTCCTCTCACACAGAATGGCATGGTTTGGGAAACAGACACTCCTTTTATACTATGCCTGCGGGAAAAGAAAGGAAACTTGCCATGTTGTGGTGGTGAGGGATCCAGTCTACCCATTGAGTTCAATGCAATGAGCTAGGTGAAAAAAAGCAGACAATGTGCACCTTTTTTGCAAAACATTTCCCATTCTGCTGGAAGTGCCATTTTTTCCTTTTCCACTTTTGAAGTGAAATGTTTATAACTGTGTATAATTATAAGCCTGATATTTCTATAACAGTTAAGCAGAGTGTCGGATTCAGAAAATATAGACTACAATACTTGACTGTGGGGCAATTTATCATAAATGGAAAAACACACCAACTTGTATAGGTTTGGCTTTAAAACAGTACCAAAAAGAATTGGATAAAACTAATTCATTAGGCAATGGCCAAGTAACACAAAGAAAGATAAATGGCATGAGAAAATACATGATAGTACAGACAACAACTTGCATCCTTCTTATATTCCCAAATATATACTATGTACAATAGGACTGAGCATAGTTCATAAACTAAAATGCCACATGCACCATTTGGGATAGGAACAGTCTGCATTCATATAATGGAGGAAAAGAACAAGATAACTTGCAAACTGTCTCTAAAACCATTTAAGGGGCCCAGAGATAAATGTGTCACTGTCATTCAGAAAGATAAACCTGCATAAAACTAAATGTTGACCTTCCCTTTGAATAATGACTAAAGGTAATTAAAGAAGATAGTATATTAATTTAAAGAATTATGGAATTTTCTGTTAAGCTGAAATTTTATTATGAGCATTGTGTCCTCCGTGCTAAGACAGGACATGACTGTTAGGAGGTTACTGGCTACACATACTGGGAAATAATTAAAAGCTCTTTTGCTGTATTTTCTAACACATCACTAGGTGCATGAAGCTTGAAATGTATTGTTACATAGTTGTGTTTTATTATTTGCTTTTAGCACTTTTATACATTTTATTTTGACTATGGTTGCAAAGTAAATTAAAGAAAGCATAAAGCAGTGCTTCAAGAAGTAGAAAGTGAGACTAAATAGCTCCTACATTGCTTCAAATAATCCTGAAAAAGGGAAGAAAAGAGAGAGTTGTACACATATTGCTTAGATAAGAATTATTAAACTTCTGTCTCTGTAAAACACATGTAGTTATATAGCACCAACAGGCTTACTTAGCTTTTTACAATATATATAGCTCTTTGTAGGGGTTTCAATAAGTACAGTAGTTAAGTAGTTATAAAGGTGTTATCATAAGGAGTACACTACGTAAGCATACATTAGGAAAGAAGGTGATTGCCCCATAGAGCTAACTATTAAATGCACAGGATACCAATTTGGTTAGAAAGTGTATAGGAAATAGCTTAGACACAATGATTTACTGGAAACTTATAGCTACTTTCTCTAGCTAAATTCTGGATGTAGATGGTTGCTAAGGGTTACTTAAGGTGGATTATAATAAAATAAGAGACATCTGTACTAATTAAGGAAAATACATCTATGTGTTAGACTGCGTTTAGGCTGTCAAAAAGTTATATGCCCATAGATAACAGCAGAGGAAAGTTGAGTAATAATAAATACAGCCCTCTACTGCACACTTCAGAATATCTATTTGAATGATGATATTCTTGTCTGCCTGTAGTTGTGCCTGAAGTTGTAACCTCTAAGATAATATTTGTGATTTAAAGAATCACTTATTGGTAAAGCCACAGTGACGTAACTGTTAACCACGTCATATTTTCACACTATTCCACAGTCCAGGGGATTATTCACTAAGGTGTGATAAAGAGGTGATAAAGTGTAGATGACTCTTCCAGTGACATTACTTCTCCAATTTCTATGTTATTCTCTGGAGCTTATGCACGCCAAAAGAAATGTTAGTGAACCGGCTCCTTAGAATAACATAGGAATTGGAGTGATATCACAGAGGAAGTCATCTACACTTTGTCACCTCTTTATCACGCCTTAGTGAATAAGCCCCAAATCTTTTATAAAAGCAAGGGTTTCTAAATTGTTATAGCTGCAGTTAGTAAGACTCTGTGATTTCCTACATTTTAGAATTCAATGCTTGTTGGGAAGAGGTTGCTAGAGAGCAGAACAAATATGGTGTCGCTTCTGTCTCCTTAGTTTTGGGCTAGCCAAAATATACCTTGATCCCTTATATGAAGTCAACAGGCAAAAAAAAATGTATTCTGTGTACCCTATACATGGCACTCTTTACAGACAAGTTTCAAGCCCTGTTGCCAAGCTAGTCATATGCTTAAAGCCCAGGGTCTTGTTGTCTACTTGGAGCATGTAATGTGCTAAGGTCCATACTAATTTTACAATAGGACTGCAAGTGTACTAATAATGCTAATAATGCTATAGGTTGCCTCAAGCCTTCTATTTTTTTGGAAACCTAGAAACTCCCTGGCTGTTAGATTCCAGATGGCAAAACAGAGCAAGTAGATAAATAGCATGAACAAGAGATAAAACTATTAGAGGAATATAATTATACATTCCTTTCATCTAGTCAGGGTGGAGGAGTTGTGCTTTGTTTAAACAGCAACAGAAAATTTAATTTAATGTAAGGGACTAAAGAAAGGTTAAAGAACATTTGGTTATCTAATGAAACGTACATAGAGATGTTGTTCATATTGGAGTATAGATATAAAATTGTTGGAGGAAATATTTAACATGTCTCCAAAGGGCAAAATAATAGTCATGAGTGGGTTGAATGTGCCAGATGAGGACTGGGAGATTTCTGTTAAAAATTATCTAGCAGCATGGATAGCCTGGATCTCTTTCAAAGGATATTACTCAGACAGCTGGTTAATGAGGCATCTTTCAAGGAAGCAATGCTAGATTTAATATTCACAAATTATTGTAGAGTAGTTGATGCATTGATGGGGGAAAATGTCAGTAATCATCATCAATAAGTGCAGTTTAGTACACAATTAAAGCAGGAATGCAATCACACTGAAGAAAAAGTGTTATATTTTAGACAGGCTTGATTTTCATATATGGGAAAATATATCTGAGTAAATCTTTTGCATTAATTACATTATTTGTTGACATGCAGGAACAGTGAGAATAATAAAAACAGGTAATATTATATGCAACTGAAATCTGTATCAAACATGTTAGTAAAAGTAAAAGAAAAAAAGCCACTCTGGCGTTCTAAGAATGTAGATGAAGACAGCAACATATACTTGGATAAACAGAGGGAGGCTAAGCACATAATCAGAGATGTCAAAGCCCAGGTAAAAGAGAAAATAGCGTCAGTGAAAATGGGTGTCAAAGCTTTCTTTTGGCTTATTAGTGATGGGAAAAAACAAATGTATGTATCATTAGCTGTAATGCAAAGGAGGATAGATATGTTGTGAAGAATAAGAACCACTGTTAATAGAAACAAGTAGTACAAGTAAGAAAAAGAAATCCAGACTATTAACACAGGAGGAAGTATTAAAGTCTAAGTTAAAAGCAGAAAAATCAGTTGGTCCAGATGTATCATGTGCATTAACAGAGCTTAGGGGTTGTAGTTGTGTCAGGTAGTGGAACTCCTCAGTGGTCACTATTGATAGGACATTTCCAGATGGTTGAAGAATTGCTAATGTTGTCCTGCTCTATAAAATGAGTAGTACGGAAGACTGGCAACTACCTATGAGTCTAATATCCATTGTTGGAAAATTAATGGAAAGCATTTTGAAAGAGAGAAATGTTTTCAAGATCATTGTCAGCATGGATTTACTTCAGGAAAATCTTGTAAAAAAAACTTAGATTTATTTTACTTTGTAATTAAATAATATAACAGAGTAGGGCAGCAGTTGGAGCTTATCTGAGTTTAAATAAAGCTTTCAACATTGTACCATTTAAAAAGCTAACCTACAGGCTGCATCGCTTGGAACTGGATTGGTTGAAGTATTGGCTGAAGGATCAAAGAAAGAGGGTCATAGTCAATGGAATACATTCAGAGAAATATGGGTTACTATTGGAATTCCTCTGGGATCAGTACTAATTCCTATTCTATTTTATATATTTATCAGTGACATTACAGTTGAGTGTCAAGGGAATGTGTGCATTTTTCTGTAACAGGGTTGATATTCTTGGGGGGTAAAACATGGTTTAAAAAGTTAATGGACAAAAGTATGGGATTTAAAAGGTAATTCCACAAAATGCAAAACAATGCATTTAGGACACAAAACCTCAAATATAAAATATAGAGTTATTGGCATTTAAAGAGTATTGGATGTATGTCCACTTCTTCAGTTCAATCGAATGACCCTGACTTGGTTGTCTGCTACTCTTCCAAGAAGGAGCCTTAGTTCTGCACTCCAGTAGAGACCAGTGTTTGTGGTGGCATCAGGAGGAACTGGGAATGACTCACAAGGATCGTGACCATGAGGGTACCATAAAATACTTGAATACCTGCTAAACGGTACCTGTGCTTATCGCAGGCATTACTCTTTATCTCTTTTTTTCATCTACAATTGAAAAGGAAAATGGAAATAGATATAGCTGTTGACTTTAAAGGTAGGGAAACAATGCAAAGCCATGGAGAAAGCCAGCAGGATTTTACACAAAAAATGTGCTCTGTCATCCTAGCTGTGTTCCAAATATAAGAAAAATTGACAAGCTTAGTGAAGAAAACGCAAGGAAAATATGCTCATAAATGTCCCTTTTTTTAATAATTTAATAGCAGCATGCAATAGAACAAAATGACCGATAAAGTGTAACTGAGCTGCTTCAATGCATTATGCAATGACTCAGTGTTGATAATAAAATCTGCAATAATGCCCATCTACTGTAAACATGTGTGTTGCAGACTATGAATGTATAAATAATGGCTTCATTTTGAGGTAATTAGAATTCAATGCCATTAACAGCAGGGTGTCTGGATAATTATATTTTAGAATGAAATGTCTGGGAAAAGGCATTTTTGTTCTTACAACAATTATACTGATGATTGATGTTGTAAATGACAATATTCAATATAAATACAGAACAGCAAAAATTAACCATATCCATCACTTCTGACAGTATGAAAATTAGTTGGAATCAATAATCATTGGTGAGGGCTCTCAGAATATTATTCTGCTCTCATCAGATTTTTTTTCTTTCTCCCCACAGCCTGTTCAAGGCCAAATGTTACATTGTCTACAGTGATTTATATCAACACTTCATCAGGAATTGTGAACATGATAGGAGAGTGGATAAAGAAACTCCCTGGAACTGAACAAGTTGTAACCTGGTGGCATGCTGCCAAAGAAAAACCATGTTTAATTTTCCTGTGAATTTCCAAGGGCTCCACTTCAATAATGACACCCTTGAACACCAGCTATACATAGCAATCAGAGACGAAGGGTGTCTAGCCAGAGGGTAGGTAATGAAGTTGATGAACATGTACACACATAAACTGCTTTGTTTAAAACTGTTTTTTCATTTCTCCAAGTAGAAAGTCACTTTGAAAAAATGAGTCCTTTGGGTTGAATATTCCATAACTATCTCATTATATTTTCTTTGTATAGCAAAACAAAAAGTAGAAAATGTATTTTCTTACTGAATACATCTGTGTTCTTTGTTTATGAACACTGTTTCATGGGAGCTATAAAATTACATAGTGCATATTTAAAGATTCCCAACCATACTACATATTATAAAGCAAGTCTATCATATTAATAGCCATGCTCAAGACCTTTACATCAGCATCAGAGAAAAGTATACCTGCAGAGCCCTGGCAAGCAAGTAGTGAATATGTAATATTGTACCACCTTAGTGAAAAGTCATATAAACACTGCAACATAGGTTCAAGGTGGAACCTAGGTTTATGTTGCTAAAATACCACAGTTACTAGTACTAACTAATTTAATAGTTAATCTAATGATAGTTAATCTAATAATAATTCAATTCAAAGCACATTTTTAGTCTTTTAGTCCAATGCCAGTTAAAGGGTTGGTGTCTCTTAGGAACAAAGTAAAACAGATATCTTTTTCATTTAAATAAATTAAAAACTAGCAGTTTGGGACGGCATTGCCCATCATTATTATTCACATACACACAATTTTATCATGCATATATAGTGCTGCACACACATATACACACATACATATACATATTATCATGCATACATAGAGGTGCACACATACTGACACATAAAAAGTACAACTTATTATATATAGAGACATGCAAAGATACATATACACCACATATCCACACACACACACACACATACCAAATGTGTCCTGGAGAGAGAAGGGATTGGGGAGGACATTGAAAATAATTCCTTGTAAGCGTAGTATAGCAATAATTAATATTGGGTCAAACAATATATATACATAGAGAAAGTGGTACAATGAAAAAAAAAACAGCAGTTGTATGTATACAAAAAAGTGTATATGGTAAATATGTTGGTCAAAGGAATAATGCAAGTATTTTGAAATAAACATTTAATTAGAAAAGAGAATAAGATTTGAAAAGAAAACAGATGTTAGGTGTGTGATTAATCCAAGTGCTGCAATATGTAAAACAAGAGTACTACCACTGCTGAAAGGTGTTTTATTCATAAGTTATCACAGCTCGAAGTTGAATTTTTTAGGTGCAATATCACATTGGCCTGAAATTGTACAGTGACGCTATTGCTACACCATCCTATGGAGATTTAAGGTCTATGCACCAGAGCTGTCGATAGGATGATGTAAGAACAGCGCCACTGTACAATTTTAGGCCACTGTGATATTGCACCTAAAAAATTCAACTTTGAGCTGTAATAACTTTTGAATAAAACACCTTCCATCAGTGAGAGTACCCTTTTTTTTTTACTCAGGGGGGTAAACACTACAACATATATTTTTTACATATTAAGTATTACTATCCCTTTAATGCTGAGGAACACAAACACTTGACAGAAAAACATGTATTCTGTAAGACCCTACTGTACAGATCTTTTCAGTGCAGAGCAGGCTGCAAGCTCTTTGGACAGACAGGAATGAAAAAAATACTATATCATTTGATTTTGCCTGTTAAACTGCTTCTTTAAAAGATCACAATTCATTTTAGGTCCCGAAGTATTCTTTTAAGAACTTACATTTTCCTTTGCTTTTTCCAAACTCCCTAATGAGTAGCCTGTAGGAACTAAAACAGATTACAACACAAGCTATTGCTAGTTATTAATGAAGACAGTAAGAACTAAAACAGAGCTTATAAATATGGTTTACCTATTCAGTCTGTACTGTGACCTTTAAATAGCTTGACATCTTCTACATTATAATCTACTTTCTATATCATTCCAGTAGCATCAACCCATCATAGTTTTTAGATTCAGGTCCTTAAGTTCCTTAATCTGGCTGTTGTTTCATATCATTTTATATTTTTGTAAAGTACTGATATACATATTTCCAAGACACAATGGAGAGTAAAAAACATTGAGTGTTCTATAGAAATTCTGGGTCACTGCCATTTCATGGGTCAGTACCTTCTAGAACAAAAGCAAGATAAGCACTGTTGAACATTAATGGAATAAAATAAAACAGTTGCCTTATTAATTTAAACATATTAAACTAAAATGAAACCCAAGAGTTTTTGGCTCTCAGCAACTACCTTCAAGAGTTAGGCTTTTTGAAGTTGTTCACTAGGGTATTTAGGATCCTGATTAGACTGAACTACAAGGCATCAGTCTGGTAGTTCTGGCTCTTCTCACAGAACCAATGAGAGTTCACTGAGGCCCTTGTACATCTTCCCTGTTGGTCTCCAGCTTCACTTGCAGTCTTCTCAAAGGGAAGCAGATCTATCAATATGGCACTATGCTGGTGATAGTTGCCCTTAAAATTAATAAAGATATTGGATACTTGTATCTGTGCCTCATTGGTGTATTTAGTTTTCCCCAGAACTACTTCACTTTTCTTTTGAACATAATTATGTAGCTTACCAAATGTACCATAGAAGAAGAAATACAATTTTCAATTTGTTTAAATAGGACTTTTAAATATCTATATGTATTTTGTGAATGTGTATTTCTCCTCCGTGGTGTCGTTGATATACTCAGTACTTGCTCACCTTTTGCATTCTGTATAAGGTTCGAAGGACTATACTCAATAAGTTAAAGAGAAGCAATTTAAGAGAACCAACTGCACCATAGATAACAAATATCAATTCCCCACATTTACACATTTACAGTGATTTAAATAATGCTATTACACCTTGAATGTTAGGTCTCCAACATATTTGAAAGCAATGCCTTGGAGATGTATCTTGATTGGTTAAAACTTAATTTGTCTTTGGAAATGTTCAAGTCTCTATTGTTATGTAATTGATTTGCTTTAGAAGTTCCACCTCTTTGGCTTATATCAAAGATGCAACAGCTGGCTAAAGATTATGGGAATTGCAGTCCTGAATGGCTAGGTAACCCAGCCTTAATTGTCTTGAGAGATTAAAGGAGCAGTAAACTTTTTTATGAAAAAATATATATTGTAGGGATTTTCCTATTGAGTAAAGTAAGTGTGCTCCGACTGCAGAGAGATTTATATTTCCAGAGTTATTACAGTTTAAACCCATTTTTTTACATTAGCAGTGCCCTCTAGTGGTCAAATTCTAATTAGATTTCCTGTTAGATTCTAATGGAGAGGAAAGTCAGAAAAGTCAGAGACATACAGTTCTCCATAGAATGTGATAGAAACTGCCTGTCACGTCCTGTCAGTTAGAACTATCAGGAAGTAAACACAGTAAATTCACTTCCTGATTATTTAAACTGCTATAATTTTTGAATAACACATCTGACAGCAGTGGGAGTACCCTTGTTTTATTCAGCAGGAAATGCTCTATAAAATATTTGTTTTCATAAAAAAAAGTTTACTGCTCCTTTAATCAAACATTTTGAAAAGTTTCACTTTTATAAGTTACGTTCACTATTCCAGCCAACAATATTAATATCAAAGTTGAATTATAGGAATGTTTTTATAGGGCTCTAGTAATGTATAAACAAACTTGAAGGAATTGTAAGTTATAAACTTCAATACAAAAACAGTGCACTTCACTTTCTAAAAGATTTGTAACACCATTTTTTTTTACCATGTTGATTGCCTTTGCGTTATTTGTTTTTATTTGCTTTCCAATATATTCTTTAAAGAGCTTATGTTTTATATGAGCTAAGCTGTCTGGGATATAGGCTTCTTTATTACAATGAAATATATTAGTATCATTTGTATTATTGAGAAAAACTTACCCTAGCATCTGCTGCTGTGTAATTATGTATCAGGTTTACAATCCTTAGAAGATTCTGAAAAGGAAGTGAACTAAGCATATATTTTCACTTTCCTTTCTAAACCTTTGAATAGATTTTTAAAAAGACATCTATCTTATGACATTTGCTGTCTTGGCAATATGTCTGATATTCTAGGAGCATCCATGTTTTAGAATCTGGGGTTGCCTTTTATTGTTCAGAAAAGTTGCCTTTTAGCTCTCCAGATTATCACACAGTTCAGTTATGTGGGTCCAGTACTACTACTTCTACCATAGACTACTTTGAATGGATTTTATAATTCAATCCTAGCAGACTATTGACACTCATGCATAATCAGTGAAGCCTGTGGCTTGAGTCACAGACTTCCTGATTTTATTAATCCTCCCCGACCAGACAATGTGGTATATTTTCTCATATTCCCCCCATACTGCTGACAGTAACAGTTCAACCCTTGGCTTTTTACAAAGTCTGGTCCCATATGACAAACTTGATAAACTTGACTATTGCCTGTTAAGATAGTTGAAAAATCTTTTAGACCTGATTCTAATAAAGTTGGTAACATCATAAAAAATGTACGTCCATAGACATAATTGTCAATCTTTAAATGCGAAACAGTTGCATTATTATGTTGTTGAGAAGTGGGGTGGGGTGGGGCTGAGCATGTATTAACATGTGCTAACACCTAAATATTAAGTATTTCTATCTTCCTCTGTTAGTAAATGTACTTTTGTTATACAGTTACTTTGCATTTGGGATGCAAGATGTTATGGACTAAATCCTGTTTTGTTCCACTGGGAATTTCAGCAAAAAATGAACAATTTTCCATATTTTCCATGGGAATTCCCACCGTTGTGAAACCTACCACTGATTTTCCCAAGAGAAAAGTTCTGTTTCCCACCTAAGATTTCTATAGCTGAAAGAGTTATCGACCCATAAAATAAAAACCTGCAACTTCTTGCCATAGCTGGGAATAAGAGAGAAAGCAGATAGATAATGAGAGAGAGATAGAAAGTAAAAAAAAATAAAGTTTTATGGTGTGGTTGCTTGCAAAATATGAACGGGGAAGCTATAGGGCTGTTACTGATGATAGTGAAACAGAGTTGGAGGAATCCAGCCTCAGTAATAAAGAGATACCCATTTCCCTGCACAAATGAGCTCCAGACCCCCAACATCTTCCACATGGATCTGGAGAAACATTTTAAAAAGACCCAGGGGTTTACTGGATAGAAGCAGCAGCATAGTTCCATTACCCATGCCTGCTGCTGTCAGTGTACCATCTGAAATAAGTGTAACAGCAGAGGACCCTCTGACACCTTTGTCATAATCACCAGGTAGAGAATCGCAAGAGACTGGTGGTGATGGTGATTAATCAGAGGATGGTGGATTTGGTAGAATAGAAGAGACCCTAAAAGTGTTCTTTGTTGAAAGTGAATTATAATGTTAATTTCTGCTGCTGAGATGTTACAGACAGACATACATCAGCAGCCAGATGATCAGGCTAATATATCAGTTTTCACCATGGCCGCAATGGTATTGGATATTAGCAGCAGTGATAGAGGACTATGATATGTATATGTTGTTCCAATTCCCACTACTCATGGTAGTAGAACTTGTGCTGCTGCTTGGGCAGCAGTAGCTGCCCCAGCCATTGCAGCTTGCATCTATACATGTGTAGAGGAAGAAGGCATTCTTCTCCATCCCCCTTCATTAAATTGTGGATGTAGTTCTATTTCCATTGGGGTAGGCATAATTACTAATTTCCTTATGAAAATCAGGATAACAAGCCTTTATTGTATGCAAGTAGGTGTGTTGATATGTTAATGTGGCACTTCGACACATAGCAGTCTCTGCTGTTGGAGTTCACATTCTCAACTTCACCTAGCTGATCAATGCCAGAGGGGTATCAGGAGGGGTCCCGATGACCCCCACTAGGTCTGAATTATATATTTAAAAAATGAAAAAAATGTTTTAACATGAAGGCAAACGTTATGCAGATGCATACATTGCCTATTAACCCTTTGAGTGTCAGAGGGGTATGCAAAGACATTGCAAATCAATGCATTGCGTTCCTCTCTGGTACTCAACGGGTTAACTGTGTGTGAAGCAGTACATGTCATATTGAGCAAGGGGGCAGAATATGTCTGAGGGAGGCAGTACATGTCAGATTGAACTAGGGGGCAGTGTATGTTGGAGGGGGCAGTACATGTCAGATTCAACTGACTGTGGGCAGTATATGTTGGAAGGGGTCAGTATATGTCGAATTGAGCTGGGGGGGCAGTATATGTCAGAGGGGGTAGTATATGTCAGAGGGGGGTAATATATATTGGATTTTAATGGGGTTTCCAGTCATTTTTAATCTACTCATGTAAGGCTTTAATAATGTTTTCTAGATAAGAAATGGAAATGTTCAAACAGTTGATACCCATGATACTCAGAAAAACAGCAGTCTGAGCCATAGTCAAGCACTTTTATAGGCACAAAGGGCTTGATTTGTGTGTGCTTTGTCTGCTTAATGTTTATGTGGAAAACATTTTCAGTAAAAAATGGCCGCTTTGTGTCACTTGCTCTAAGAGGCAAACATGGGCGGGCACAGCAAATCAGAGCAAAATTCTTCCATTCTTGCACATGCCGGAGGGGTGGCATTAGAGTATGCTGTCTCTAAAGTCCTGAGCTGGAGGAGCTGTGTACACCAGTATGCACTAAAGGGACCTATACATGATCACAGGTATGTGTGATAGACTTTTATGTGTGTGTGTGTGTGTGTGTGTATATATATATATATATATCAGGCTATGTTAACAAATTAGTACATTTTGCTTAGTGTGTCAATAATAACAAAGATTTGCAAAGAAGCATCCAAAAACATGCAAAGAACAGTACCAGTTATGTTACTCGGGTATAGGATATGCTAACAAGAACAAGTACAATTTAATTGAATTACTCTTTGCTGCCTAGAGATTAATTGCCTTATTATATACTTTTCCTTCACTTCTAAACATAATACAAATCCAGAATAGTGTATAGGATAATGTATGCCAGTACTGATTACGGTTGCGGGGAAAAATCACCATTGCGTGTTAGCCCAAATACACTGACTGACACCCTAAGCCTTCATCCTTGCCCAGGCAGTGCCCATGCGGATTTGTGACAGCAGTGGGCAAGGGGAAAAGGCTGGAGAGGGTCAGGCAGTATATATGGGGATCTGTGGCTACCAGTGGGCAAGGAACAAGTCTGGGGGTCAAGCAGTGCATATTGGTTTCTATGGCTACCAGTGGGCAAGGGATCAAGGCTTGGGGGCAAGTGATAGCCACAAATCCCCATAGATGCTGCCCTTGACCTCCAGCCTTGCTCCTTTGGGAGTGCACAACATGTATCATATGTGAAACAGAGCAAAGAGGATAACTGTGTAGTGCTTGGCGTACTACTTTTTTTTTTTTAACCCTTTGAGTACCACAGGGGTGAGCAATGCAAATCCTTATGTCACTCAAAGTGATAAGGCAATGATGCTGTCCATGGTGCTGAACTGTCGTAGTGTTGGTGTTGAGTGAAGGGAGGACATCCGTTCCACATCAACAGCACTTTGACAAACCTGTATGATATTATGGACCTTCTCCACCCCTCTCCTTACAACTGAAAATTTTTGTGAATATGTTGATGTGTGTGTGTACATCAAAATGTCAAAGTGTTTCGAACACATCAACAAAGTCATATCACCACAGCATTGACCTTTATTGAATCTAGGGCATGGTCATGGTCAGCAGGGTTGGCAACAATAGGATCAGACTGAAGACACAATGGCAGGCAAGAACTAGGTCCAGGAACAAGCAGGGCCGGCAACAAAAGATATATGAGGTACAAAATCAATGGGCATCGGCAATGGAGGAGCAGGTAGATGAAATCAGTAGGCTACAATGAAAGTCAGCAAGGCAAGGATCTGTAACAGGATTCCAGGAATACACAACTACTGCATGGAATGCTTAGCTCTTGTGCCGAGACAAAGGAAGCGTTCAGCTATAAAGACAAAAACTGCAAGTGATACAACTGGGGGCAGAGCAACAGAGCCAATATGTAGCACAGCAAAGAAACCACCAAGGGCAGAGCAGTGGTGATGATTTGTGACGGTGAGTATTGGGTAATATTATATTCTTACATTTTTACCCATAGTCTGTGATAGTGAAGTTATTGTGCTTGTACTTATTATTATTATTGTATTTTATTTTATGACACTAATAATGAACTGACAAATTGGTGGAGAAGGCCATGTATTAAAGTCTAACTCCATACCTTAGCTGAAAAAAAAATTAAGTTTAAAGGCTTGCCAATTAGTTTGCAAATAGTTGGAAAACTCTAATAAAAATATAGAAGAAATAGTGGATTAAACACTCAGCTTCTCCAAATGTGTACCCAATAGACAATATATACACAATATATGACAACTGGGTATACATTTAGAGAAGCTGAGTGCTTATTATAATCCATTATTTTTTCTTTATTTTGGCCATTACTTAATTGGATTTATAGCAACCTATGTGTGATACATACTAATGTTTCCATTGATGGACTTTCAGAGTGCTAGATCTGTTTATTATTATTTGAGTTTGAAACCTATCATCCAAGTAGTCAATACATGAACATCAGATTCACTAAATTGTGAATGCAAATATTCTGGGACAGGTTGTTTACCACAAAACATAACATAAGGTAGAAGATGACCTTCACATAACTCAGGTGCAAATAAACTGTAACAAATCCAAATTGCCATTGATTTAAATGTGACTTTTAACACTTTGAATGCTATAGAGGTCTCCAATGCATTGTTAACCCCTTAAAGACCAGCAGTCCAGGGAAGTTACCTTCCCTTAAGGACCGTTTTGATCCTCGCCGACGCGCCGGTACATGTGACCTGTTATGCATACCGGCGCACCACTTGGAGGCCTAAGAGAGATTGCTCTGGTCTTGGAGCGATCAATTTTAGGCCCCGTTTTTATTTACAGGGCTCCCGGTAGAGCGATGTAAGTAAAAAGTACGTGACGTGCTATGACTGTCACTGGTCCTTAAGGGTATAAGGACCGTGACGATCATAGTACGTCACGTAGTCCTTAAGGGGTTAAACAATTCATTGGAGAACTTTCTATCTATCACTTAAAATCCCTTTTAAATAAGAGGGAATTTGGGGGATCTATATTTGTCCCTTAATGTACAGCTATTTTACTCCATAATTACTCCATTTCCTCTTAGGACATCAGTATGACTTTCTCCTCCAGTTCTAAAGCCAAGAGTCTTTGATTTATAAGCCTTATGTGTTTTTATTACTCCAAACAATAGGATTTCTAGGGAAACATGTTCTTACAATGTGCTAATGACCTTCTCAACAGTGTAAATCAATTTAGTATCCATTGCTCTCTCTTGTTCAGTAAATTTATTTGGCAACTAAAACTGTATCAAGTGAATCATGTTATACATGCTCTTTTTCTAGGAAATCGGATAATATGAAGACATATGCAGACCACCTAATTAATTTATCTTTAATTTTTAACTTCTTAAGTCTTGCCATTGGGGTTTAATTCTGGTTATTCTTTCATTAAAATCTTCTTGACAGCAGAGTGCTTAGAGCATACCCTGGAGTACAGCCTCTGTAGTTGGAGATTAATGCCAGGGTGCTCTGATGGTAATTTGTGCATTCCACTCCACTGTCTTTTGATGGGTTTATGAGGTGCATAGAAATTAAAGCTGCTAATCTGCAGATATATTGTGTTTCAACCTGAATCAAGATCACACTTGCAAACCCCGGATCCCTAACTCCATAAAACTGACAAAAAATACACCACAAACCAGGAGAATAGCAGTGGAGGTGCTAACCCAGTATTGTTTCACAAACTCCTTTTATGTAGTCCATCTGATCACGAAATTTGTTCTGCATGTAACAAAACTTGTTGCGTACATGTTATTTTGCCCTTGTAAATCTGTTACATTGGAAAACAATTTATCAGCCGTGAGATAGGGTAGAAGAACACAAAGGATCAATAAAACATGGTAAAGCACAGAGATGATTTGCACATTTGAACATTTTTCTGATACTGATAAGAGAAATGCCAAGCACCTTAGATTTATGAGCAAAGAAAGAACAAACTTAGCAAACAGAGGTGACAGCATTGGTCAATGGCCAGTAGATGTGGAGTGACAGTTAGCTTGCTTCTCCAGTAAATCATTATTTTTACTAATATGTTCATTTGGAATGCAGTTATATGGGAACAGTATATATTAACCCCTTGAATACTGGGTAGGACTCCAAGGCATTGTTTGCATGCTTCATCATGTGTTGGAGAACCCCAGAATTTAACTAAATGTGTGTGTGTGTGTGTGAAAGGATGGTTTGCAAATATGATTTTATTAATTCCATTATTGGCAATCAAGGTCTGAAAGAATACTAATGGGGACTTCTTTCAAGATGAGCAAAAGTCTTTTAGAATACAGGTACCTCCTATTTAGGCCTAATCTACTTTCTAACTTCCTAGTTAACTTTTTTGTTGTGACCTTTCTCATTGAAAGATTCATGTTACATAATCTATTTCACTAATGAGGCCTTAAGTAATTGAGCATGATTGGACTGGCAACCTGCCTCCTTGTTGTAATGATAAATGGAATTGGCTGATCATCTCTAGAGGGATAAATGGCATTAATTAAATACAACAAGGTCAGTATGTCAAAATGAACCATACATTGAAAGTTTGTGTGTTTGGTACATGATTTGTAATGATGTACGAAAACCACTGACTACTACTTAACGTGGTAACTTAATTTGACTAAATAGTTTAAACAATAATCGCTATTCTCTCATTCACACTGTTTGTGTGTGTGTATATTCTTTGAAGCTGTTTTGAAATTTTGTGCAGAACTTCCAGCTGAGAGTTGTAGCAGGTGATTACCGATGGCATACAGGTATCTTCCTATGGTCATTTGTATTCCAGGAATTTACTTCTGGGAACATTGGTGGGTCCATGCATTTTAATGTTTGTGACTCTGGTATTATACCCATGGATCATAAAGTCTATCCTGAGATTTTTAAGATGTGCATCCCTTTCAGTACTCCCATAGTTTTATTGTGCAAGATAAGGCTGTTTTTAATGCTGATTGTGGTGTCCAGAAAGCCCATTTGAGTGCACAAGTACCTGAGGTTAAGGTAATAGTAGGATGGAATACATTGTAAGTTTTGTGAAATGTCAATTTTTTTTTCTTCACTGGCAGTCCAGATCAGAACAATATCAACTATGTAGTAGCAGAGGATGAGACTATATTGTACAAGATCTCCTCTTCGAATTTCTCCATGAATAGGGAGGCATATTGTTTTGCCATTTGCATTCCCAATCAATTCTTCTGTAGGGAGCAGTATTTCCTGAATGTGAAGTACTTGTGTGTTTAGTATGAAATAAATAAATTGTGCTAATGGCTTAGTGGGGAGGGTGTTTTGTTCTAAGAATATTTGTTATCTTAATGTGACATGTTTGTTAAAATGATTCAGCATCCAAAGTGACCACTATGTTTTCATTTGTAGTCATGGTCAGACCGTTTGTTTCAAAAATAAATGGTGTACTGAATTTAGCTGGGTGTTTTTTTTTTTTTAACCAAAGATAATCAGAATATTCTCCAGTCATCCAGAGATATATTCTATATGTGTGCCAATTTCTAATATTATAAGTCTTCCATTTGGCTAAAACATGAAACGCACAAATGATTCCTGGTAATAAGAATATAATCCTTGCTTCTGATTTTCCTTACTCATGGACAACACATTTATTTTTTTCATTTTCTAATCATGGTTGTGCTCATTAGACTTGTTTGCTTCTTGTCTTCAACTCTCCTAGGTTCTCAAAATTGACTTATTTTAGTTGCCAGTACTGAAACATGTTGAGACCTCAGTCTCTGCGTGACTGCATCAAACTTTGACTTCTGCCAAGTTTCAAAACTCTACCTTATTTAGACAAACAAAAAAGAAAACCTTCGATCCTCCGTACAAATATCCAAATGTGCGCCCTGTTTAGAGCATATATCATAATACTGTGTTAATAAAGTTGAGGCTTTAGTGCAAATTTTGGCAAAATCTGTTTAAGCTCGCCATCCCTGTCAAGGTACCCCAAATTCAGGCAAGTGCCTATCCATGAATTTTTTATATAAGTTCAAATTTTTTTGTTTAAATAATCTCCTAATTTTTCATAAAATTGCCCCCGAAGATTTTTTTGTAAACATGTAGAACCTATAAGAACATTTAAAAACACAATTTCTCCTGATGAATCATTGCATATGAAACACATAGAACCTATTTTAAAAACATGTAAACACATAACATATGTCTCCAGGATAGAACTAACCTGCTTTCAAACAGTATTGACCTGCAGTGAGTGGGTGGAAGCCCAAGAGAAACAAAAAACCTTCAGTCCTATTTATAGGTATCATCCAACCATCCCCACAGGCCCCACAGGGGTTGCAGTTACTTTGAACTACAAAAAGTCAATAGGCAGGTAAGCAAAACAAAAGGCCAAAAAATCATGCCTTTAATAGCCTCCCGACTAGTTATATCGTGGTGATATATGTTGCGTGTTTACATGTTTTTAAGATAGGTTCTACGTGTTTCATATGCAATAATTCATTAATAGAAATTGTATTTTTTAATTATTTTATAGGTTCTACACTTTTACAAAAAATATTCAGGAGCAATTTTATGAAAAATTATAAAAAATAAATAAATATATATAGCAAATTAATGGATAGGTACTTGCCTGAATTTGGGGTACCTTGACAGGGTTGGCAAGCTTAAACAGATTTTGGCAAAAATTTACACTAAAACCCCAAATTTATTAATACAGTATTTTGATATATGCTCTATACAGGGCACACATATGGATAATGTGTATGGAGGAGCACAGGTTTTCATTTTTTTGTCTATTGCTTTAAGGCTTGGGCCTTACACTTGGGAGTCTGGAGAACCTCTTTATTCCTGCTATCTGTGCATTACTGACATGGGTTCTTGTGTTACATTTGAAAAATATGGTGAGTTGGCACTGTGAGTTCTTTCTTTTTTCGTGCTTCTGCATATCTCCTTTTTTCATTCTAGCTGCCTATCACTATATTTTGTTAAATTTCACATTTATAAATGATAATAAAAAAAGAAAAATAATTGAAGTGTATTAGTACATTTATCATTACTACTAAGGAGGTTATTAACCCCTTAAGGACCCATGACGGTCCTGCACCGTCATGGGTTGTTATACCCTTAATGACCCATGACGGTCCAGGACCGTCATGGCTTAAATGATAGCAGCGTGCCTCCGTGCACGCTGCTATCATTAAATCCAGGCTGAGACTGAATGCTCCGAGACCGGGGCATTCAGTCTCAGCCCTTCTTCCTTCTTCTGGTTCATGCGATCGCCGTATCAGCGATCACATGTACCGGCATAGTGACAGACAGAGACAGCATGCAAAGCATGCTGTCTGTGCCTGTCTCGTCTGCCTCTGTCTCCCTTGCTGTCAAAGTAAGGGAGACAGAAGTAGACGGGAGACACCTAGTGGTTAAAAAAAATACAGCAGTTGGGGGTATTAACCCCTTCACTGCTGGTGCAGGAGGCTGGCTAAATGCAGGTCAATTTTTGACCTGCAATTTTACACTTTTTTTTTTTTTTTTTTAATTAAAAAAAAAACACAACACACTTTTTTTTTTTCCCAAAAACATTTTTATTTAAAAAAAATATATATATAATTAAACAATATTACAAGTGTGATTGTTGTGGAGCCATGTAATACACTTATATACACCACCAAATGCCAGGGACAAAAAAGTGTAAAAATAGGGTGGGAAAAAGGGACATGGGGATTTTCACCCAGGGGGGATAGTGGCCACTTTAAACTGCGCATTTTGTAGGTATGACTGACCGGTCATACCTTTCATGCAGTCTCTATAAAAATTTAACCCTTTGTGGCCAATTGATCCCAAGAGAAAAATCAAAAATGGTGTTTTTTTTACATTTTTTAACCTTTTTTTTTTAATTTTAATAAAGTGAATGGTGGGTTATCCATATAAATAGGGTATCAAATGAAAGCCCTATTTATGCTTAAAAAAACAGTATATAATTTATGGGGGTGGAATAAAAGCCTAAGAGGGAAAACACTGTTGAACAAAGACATAGTCAAAAAGGTCAGAATTGCTCCGGTCCTTAAGGGAAAACGACCTCAGATTTTCCCGGTCCTTAAGGGTTTAAAGGCATGTTTTTTTGGTCTTTTGTTTTGCTTACCTGGCCTATTGTGTTTTTGTAGTTCAAAGTAACTGCAAACTCCCTGTGGTCTGTGGGGATGGGTGGATGATACCTATAAGGAGGACTAAAAGGTTTTTGTTTCTCTTGGGCTTCCACCCACTCACTGCAGGTCTCTACTGTTTGAAAGCAGGTGAGTTCTATACTGGAGATATATGTTTACATGTTTTTAAAATAGGTTCTATGTGTTTCATATGCAATAATTTATCAGGAAAATTGTATTTTGAAATGTTTTTATTATAGGTTCTACATGTTTACAAAAAATCGCCAGTAGCAATCTTATTAAAAAACTATGAAAAATTATAAAAAAATAAAAAATATAAATATATATAAAAAAAACTAATGGATAGATACTCGCATGAATTTAGGGTACCTTAATGGGACTGGCGAGCTTAAACAGATTTTGACCAAAATATGCACTAAAACCTCAAATTTATTAACACAGTATTATGATATGTGCTCTATACAGGACACGCATTTGTATAATTTGTATGGAGGAGCAAAGGTTTTCTTTTTTGTTTGTCTATTGCTTTACGGCTTCGGCCTTACACTTGGGGGGTCTGGAGAACCTCCTTATTCCTAGCTGCAATCTGTGCATTATTCACATGGGTTCTTGTGTTATATTTGAAAAATATGTTTGATAGTGAGTTGGCACTGTGAGTTCTTTCTTTTTTCTACCTTCTTGTTTAGTATCTTGATAATTTAGTCCTTCCACATCAATTGAGTTGTCAGTGTCTAGTCTACACTACATTCTTCTTAACTATTGCTGATAACCAATGTTAATGTTAATCATTATCCCTTTGAGTTCCAGAAGGGCACATAATGCATTGCACAGCAATATGTTGCGTACCGCACTGGCAATCAAAGGAGTTATAGGCTCTCCCTGCTTTTGTTTTATAACGGAGCTCAATTTTTTTCCACTTCTATCAATCAACTTCTGATGTTATGATGATATGCATCCAAGCAACCACATTATATTTCAATTGATGACTGGCTGACTGAATAGAAGCAATCATCATTGTTTGACTTTGGGTCAAGAAAACGGTATAATTAGAAAAAGAGCACATTGCTAAAATATGATAAAGAAAAGAAGATATATCAATCAGATACTCAACTGACATTCTGGAGTGCATTCACCTTTCTCAGATTCTTTTGAAGGATTAACATTTCAAATGTTAAAAAACACTCACCAATGTATTTGTGAGGTTAGACTTGTAGTAGAAGTGCAGCATGCTGAACTGCTACTCTTAGAGAACATTTTAAATCAACAGAGTTTTGATAGAACAAAACATAACTGACAAAGGACAGATGTATAAATAAAGTACATAAAGCAAAGACAAAGGTGTTTTTCCTTTGCATGTGGGCTAATTTACATGCATGCTGATGTTTGCAGGAGTTTTATATATGTATAATGATCATAATTAAAATTCTTGATGGTGATTTATTTTCCTTCATTGCTCTAAATTTTTTATACTTATCTTCTCAATATATTATCATTCTTCTAATTAAGCTTGCAATTAGGTTAAGCTTGATGGTAGTGGACAAATATTAAAACTGTGATCATTTTTTTGCATTAATTGAAAAGATTCTTGCCATTGCCATACCCACAAACATTTCTAATTGCAGTTGGCATAGAGGTATTTATCTTTGCCAAAACATGTTATACGTGTGTAGCATGGAAAAAGTGTGAATTATTTGCCAGCAGAACTTTTAGACTTCTTCCTGCAATTTTTGTGTAACTTAGCCTTAGTGACACTGTGCCTTATGTATAAAAGCAAAATAACACAATTTTGCAGAAAAAGAAACCCCAAAAATGTATTATGGGGAATACATATTCTTTGAATTTCCATTGATTTATTTATTTTTTTTACTTTTTATTACATGAATGTTAGTAAGGTCTCTAGCAAATAGCTTTGTAGAACCTTTTGGAGACCTCTCTAATATTCAAGGGCTTAAATGTCCTATTTCAATCAAAGGAGATTTTATTTGCAACCTGCAGTTCATTTGGTTTACAACAGAATTCTGTCGCTCTGCTTTTATTTACATAAGGCCCATTATCCTGTCACATTACTATGTCATTAAATCAGCCTGTCTCCCAAGAGAGTGCAGTTGTGCAGTTTTAGAATGCAGGGCATTTTCTTGAAAAACTTACAAATTGTTGCATTTTTAAAGATTTCTGTTAATTAAATGCCAAAAAGTCTGCCTTTTCACTAATGTCAATGAAATTCCGGTGGCAAGGTTTTGCCTGTGTGTTCTATGTCTGTGAAAATTCCTGCCCCATTACTATAAAAACCTGGATCTTCTTGCTGTGCTGTGAGGTGTAGCTTAATAGCTAGATACAGAAAGTGGTATAGCTTTAAACGTGTTTACTGTTGTACTCTGTGTTACTGCATTTACCTGCTGCAGTGTGCATGGATTACACAGAGAAATTCTGTCCAATGTACAAGAAGATATGGAAGACTGTTGATGCTGCTGATGAGGAGGAATCCAATAGCTGTACCACAAGCAGCAGTGGTACTTGGAACCCAGCAAATCATACTGCCACGTGCCATCCTCTCCACATTTTGAGGAGGGGAACCTTGCTTTTTCTCCAAGTGGCAAGCAGTAGTGGCAGCACATATTTGCAGCTTCCTCAGCTTGAGCTAAATAATTTTGCAAAGTTTTATGCATTGTGTGTTAAGAACTTTTTTTCCTGGTTTAAGTGGAATATTAGGTATTGTATCCCTATTATCCCTTTTTTATTACTCTAATTGCCTCAGCATGAACCAGAGCTGTCTGCAAAAAGTCCCACAAAAAAGATACAACCCACTATGAGCCCAGAACTTTTTCCATCCGGTACTCACCCGGGTAGGAGCTAGTCTTTGGCACATTATACGCTGGCTAGTCACTACTTATTGAGGTTGGTCTCCGGGGCAGTTGCCATCGAGCCTAGCGTAATTACATCCATTGTCCGGTACTGTTACCCTGGGTCGCAGTCTGTGTGTATTCCTGGGCGTTCCGTTGTTCCTCCGGTTGCAGTACTACTGATAATCGTGATCCATCTGGGCCTCACTCACCCTTCCTGGGCCTAGTCGCTATTTTGGCACTCATCCACAGAGAGTACTTCTTGGGCCTCGCTATTAGGGCCTCCCAGCCTCCTGGCCTAATAGCATTTACCATCAGTGTCTCACTATATCACACGAACTGTTCCTGACCTGTGTCAGTATATGTATTGCTCTCTGATATATGTATACTGGACACGTGTGGGTTAATGTTATTTAGTAACCTGTCCTGTGTCAGTACTGTTTATTAACTATTACTGAACCTGCGAGGGTTACTTTATTCTGTCTGGTTTCAATAAAACTGTGTTTTACCAAATTGCCTGCCTCTGAGTGTACTGAAAACCGTTACAGTATGGCAACTGCCCTGTGACAGAGCCGACTGAGGCGCCCCGGAGACCAACCTCAATAACGGAGTAGTGACTAGCCAGCGTATAATGTGCCAAAAAATAGCTCCTACCCGGATGAGCACTGGGCGGCCCTGGTAACGGGCGCTTGGCTTGTTGGCGACTGACAAGAGCGGAGACTAACTGCGGCACCCAGGAGACCAACCACAGTGGGAACAATAACAAGCCAAAATTATAATGAGCAAGCGAGCTCAGTATCATCCCTGGGTAAGGAGGCAGCAAGGCACAAATGGGTCGCAGTCACGGAACGGTAATGCAGTACTCGAGGCAACCAACTGGGCCAGCACGCTCAAGACAGAGCACAGGAGATACTCTCTACCGGATACGGTAGTGCACCGGACTGGAGGCACAGAACAGGAATGTCAGCCAGGCCGGGTCGGTACACGGAGCAGGAACGTCAGCCAATCCAAGTCGGTACATGGAACAGGAACATCAGCCAGACCGGGTCGGTATACGAAGCAGGAACATCACCCAATCCAAGTCGGTACACGGAGAAGGAACGTCAGCCAGACCGGGTCGGTACACGGAGCAGGAACAGGATCAGAGAGAGTAGTCAGGCAGTCTGGGTCATACACAGGATATTACACGTTAACGGCAGCAAGCACTAAGCAACAGGAACACCATGAAAGGGCCCTGTATGAGTGACAGGGCACAGTACTTAAAGGCTACCACTGGGTGGAGTAATCACACGCTAGCCAATAAGAAAGCATCAGAAATCATGTGTCAAAATTTCGCCAGCAATACACGGGCACCGTGATAATTACGCAGTCATTCTGGGGTTTCCTTGGCTTCAGACACACAACCCCAAAATGGACTGGAAAACCTGTGACATTATATCTTGGTCCAATTACTGTCAGAAGTCTTGTTTACAGCAGCCCACTAAGATTTTGTTTACCTCCTCCTCTATACCCTCAGAGTACCAGTCGTTCAGTGAGGTATTCAGTAAGGGGGAGGCTAGCACTTTGCTGGACCATAGGGAATACGACTGTTCTATCAATTTGACGCCAGGCACGATACCTCCTAAGGGTCGCACCTACCCTTTGTCGGTGGAGGAGAACCAAGCTATGGAGGAGTACATTTCTCATGCCTTGGCTAGAGGAATAACCAGGAAGTCTTCCTCGCCCACAGGAGCAGGATTCTTCTTTGTAAAGAAAAAAGACAGGGAGCTTAGACCCTGTATTGACTATAGAGGTCTAAATAAGCTGATGGTAAAAAATGCGTACCCCATTCCATTGATAACCGAGTTGTTCGACCTCATGAAGGGCTCCTCAGTTTTCACGAAGCTTGATTTATGGGCAGCCTATAACCTAATACGTATCGAAGAAGGCGATGAGTGGAAATCCGCTTTCAATATTTGTAGTGGCCATTATGAGTATTTGGTACTGCCCTTTGTGCTGTGCAATGCGCCAGCAGTATTGAAACAATTCATAAATGATCTTCTAAGAGATCTGCTATAGTCCTGCGTAGTAGTTTACTTGGATAATATCCTGATACACTCTCTATCACGGTGCCCGTGATTGCTGCAGTTCCTTGTCTGTCACCAGTAGGGGGCTGCTATTGGCTGTCTGCAGATAGCCCGCCTTTCATTGCCTATTTAAACCTGGATTGGGCACCCTTTGGTTGCCCTTTCGTGTTGTTTCTGACCTTCTTGCTATCACTATGCCAGTGATAGCTGGGCCTCTGTTCCAGTGTTCCTGAGTTCCTGATCTCATGTGTTCCTGAGTTCCTGATCTCTACTGTTCCAGTGTTTCCTGCATACTGAAGTACTTCCAGTCCTGGTTCCGGCCTAGTCTCTGGTGTTGCAGTTCCTGCTGAACTTCTTCTCTGCTGTTTCCTGACCTGACTGATCGTTGCTGGTTCCTGTCATCGCATCGCCTGTCTCCTGTATCCTGGCGACCTCCTGCCTGGTCGCGTCGGCGACATTGCTTGTTACTCCAGTGTGCGGTCACTGGTTTGCTCCACAGCCTATCGGCTATACAATTCTGTGTTGGTCCCAGCGTGCGGACGCTGGTTTGCTCCAAAGCCTTTCGGCTATACAAACTCGCCTGTTACACCAGTGTGCGGTCACTGGTTTGCTCCAAAGCCTATCGGCTATACAATCCTGTGTTAGTCCCAGCGTGCGGACGTTGGTTTGCTCCAAAGCCTTGCGGCTATACAAACTCGCTTGTTACACCAGTGTGCGGTCACTGGTTTGCTCCAAAGCCTATCAGCTATACAATTCTGTGTTGGTCCCAGCGTGCGGACGCTGGTTTGCTCCTAAGCCTTACGGCTATACTAACTCGCTTGTTACACCAGTGTGCGGTCACTGGTTTGCTCCTAAGCCTATCGGCTATACAATTCAGTGTTGGTCCCAGCGTGCGGACGCTGGTTTGCTCCAAAGCCTTGCGGCTTTACGATTCCCCTGTTAGTCTCAGTGTGTGTACACTGGGTTGCTTACGATCCTGTCAATTTGCCATTACCATCTGACTGCTGCTACTATCTCTGGGCTGCCCTGCCCAGTATTGGTAAGGCCGGTAGAACATTTTGCCACATTCCATCTGAGGTTGCCTTACCCGGTATTGGCAGGGCCGGTAGAGCCTACATTATGTATCTATTGAGGCTGCCTTGCCCGGTAATTTGGTAAGGCCGGTAGAACCATTATGCGATTCCATCTGCAGGTTGCCTTACCCGGTATTGGCAAGGCCGGTAGAGCCTAACATTCTATTACTTCAGACTGTCCTGTCCGGTATATTGACAGGACCGGTAGAGTCTGCCTTCTGTCTTGTTATATTCTGAATATATCTGTATGTATGTGATTGCCATCCTACGTTATCAATTTATTATTTCAATAAAATTGATTTTTACCTAAAACTTGTGTCTGAGAGTCATAATAAACCGTGACACTCTCCTACCCTTGAGACACATCGGAGATATGTTGCTGCTGTGTTGCAAAAACTGAGAGAAAACAAACTATATTGTAAACTTGAAAAATGCGAATTCCATAATGATCCAGTGCCATTTCTGGGGTATGCAATCTCTGCTGACGGCATTGCTATGGATCAAGAGAAACTCTCGGCAGTATTGCAGTGTCCGTGTCTGGTGGGCCTGAAAGCCATACAAAGATTTTTAGGATTTGCAAACTATTATAGGAAATTCATACAGAATTTTTCTACGGTAGTCAAACCCTTGAATGACCTGACGCATAAAGGGACTAATCCCTCGGTTTGGTCCCCTGAAGCCAACGAGGCTTTTGAAGTGTTGAAGTCTGCATTTGCTGTGGCTGCAGTTTTGTCGCATCCTAACCCTGCCTTGCCCTTTACGCTGGAGGTGGATGTGTCACAGACAGGAGTGGGGGCAATGCTGTCCCAAAGGCCTGAACCTGGTAAGACCCTCATGCCTTGTGGGTTCTTTTCTAAAATGATGACTAAGGCCCAGAGCCTATATGACATATGTGATCGCGAGTTGTTGGCCATTATTCTCGCTCTCCGTGAATGGCGTCACCTCCTGGAGGGGATGAATGCTCCAATCCTGATCTTGACAGATTATAAAAATTTGACATAACTGTCTGAGGCTAAGAGACTGTCACTGTTCCTGTTCAGATTTAATTTCGTGGTCTCATATCTTCCAGGATTCAAGAATGTTCGAGCTGACGCTATGTCTAGGCAGTGTGGGCCAGACCGTGAGACTGAAAGTGCACCTGTGCCTATTATTCCCCCAGATCGCATACTGGCTGTGATACGCACTAGTATCACGTCTCAAATAGGTGAGGAGATCTTGGCATCCCAGGGTGGTGCTCCAGCAGAAAAACCTAATGGCAAATGTTTCGTAGCCAAGCCTCTCCATACCAAACTGCTGGAGACATACCGCTCTTCGAGGACGGCAGGACATATTGGTCGTGACCAACTGATCTGGTCAGTATCTCAGCTCTTTTGGTGGCCCAGTCTAAGAGCAGATTGTACAGCTTTTGTGGAAGTCTGTTCCATTTGAGCTCGTGCTATGACCCCAAGACACCTTCCTCAGGGGTTGCTCCAGAGAGTTCCGAATGGTGAGCGCCCATGGTCACACGTATCCATAAATTTTATGGTGGAGCTGCCAGTGTCCAAGGGGTGTACGGTCATACTAATGATAGTGGACCGTTTGTCCAAAATGGCTCATTTTGTCCCTCTCCAGGGACTACCTTCCCCCAAAGAATTGGCTGTGGTGTTTGCTAGAGAGGTGTTCCGGCTCCACGGAGTACCCAAGGTATTGGTCTCTGACTGTGGGAATCAGCTCGTGTCCAGGTTCTGGAGGGCCTTCTATGACCAGATGGGCATCAAACTGTCATTTTCCTCAGCCTACCACCCCCAGACGAATGGTGCTGCTTAAAGATCCAAACAGGGTTGGAACAATTCTTGCGCTGTTTTATCTCTGACCATCATTATAACTGGACTGACCTGTTGCTGTGGGCTGAGTTTGCCAGGAATTATGCCATAAACTCCTCATCCAGGAGCGCTCCCTTCCTGATCAATTATGGGTTCCAACCATCGCTGATCCTGGACTCCTTTCAGGCGCAAGACATTCTGGCTCTGGATGAGCATTTTAGGCAGCTCCGCTCCACATGGGACAGGTTCAGAATACCCTGCAAAGGTCCTCAGAGTGCTATCAGAGGCATGCAGACCGCAAGAGGCGTCCTGCTCCTGTTTTCCAAGTTGGGAATAGAGTGTGGCTGTCCTCCAGAAACCTGAATCTACAAGTACCTTGCAATAAGCTGGCTCCACGTTTTGTAGGTCCATACCGGGTACTTCGCAGAGTGCTCCTGTTCTGCTATGCAGATTTCATGCTAAATTTCCTAATAAAGGTGGTTCTCTTCCGCAGAGGAGAGATCATTGGGGGGGGGGGGGTACTATCACGGAGCCCATGATAGAAGCAACGCTGTGCTTGCAGGCAACATTGCTGTACTTCCTGGTTGTCGCACTGAGCACATTCCTTATTTTTATTGGCCACTGCTAATTGCCAGATTGAGTCTCCACCTACTTGCTAGGCCTTATAGGCCTCAGCCTGCCTTTACTCATTTGCCCTTTCATGGTGTACCTGTGCGCTATAGCTCTTGACATTCTGATGCTCGATTCCTGTGTATGACTCCTGGCTACTTTTGACTTTGACCCTGTTGATCCCTGACTAGTTATCTGCCCCAGCTTTGACTCCTGGCTCTGGCTGACTACCACTCCAGTTTGAATCCTGGCTCTGGCTGATTATCCGCTCCGGTGTGACTCCTGGCTTTGGCTGACTACCCCTTCCATACTAACCTGGCTCTGGCTGACTATCGATCCCCTATACCCTTGGCCTACTGTTTCCGCCTGCGCTCTACATGCTCTGGTATTTCCTCCATCAGAGTGGTACTCAGCTGTGTCAGTCCGTGCTACTGGCCTTCCTGCTGCCTACCAGTCTGCTCTGTGCCATTGAGTACCCTAGGGTGCTAGTGCTATTAGTCACCGTTGCATGTTTAGTTCACCCTAGCATTCTAGGGAGTCTCAGTCACCACTACCTATCCGGTTACCCTAGCATTCTAGGGAGTCTCAGTCACCACTGCCTGTCCGGTTACCCTAGCATTCAATGTAGTCTCAGTCACCACTGCCTGTCCGGCTACCCTAGCGTTCTAGGGAGTCTCTGTTACCACTGCCTGTTGGATTACCCTAGTGTTCTAGAGAGTCTCAGTCACCATTGCCTGTACGACTACCCTAGCATTCTAGGGAGTCTCCGTTACCACTGCCTGTTGGATTACCCTAGCATTATAGGGAGATCTGTCTCTGTTCTGATACACCCTATCGTACTAGGGGAATTTCCTGCTGTTCCCAAGAGCTTGACAGCTGCTCCTGTACTAGTAGCTATTACCATCCTTGCTGCTAGTAAATATATTCTGGCAGAGTGTTACTTGCCTCCTTTCAATCGGGTGATCCTGTGCCTTATCCTTACCTGCCCTGTGAGGGTTGTGAAAGTGCCCAGTAACTGTCCATACACCCGGCCCTGTGAGGGTTGGAGAAGTGCTATCTATTTTATGTTGCTCTATTTCTTAATAAAGATAATTATTTTACTATATCTGTTCTTGTCAGTGTTGTTATTCCGGAGTCACCCCGTGACACCATGGATGCCCATGGGAATAAGCCAAAATGTGTGAAAATGCTCACTGACAACAAACAAAAGCATAATTTGCTTGTTTTATGGCTAATCTGGTTCTATACCAAACAGGCTAGTCAAGTTCAGAAATTACAGACATGTCCCCTTTGTAGGAAAACACAAGCTAACCCCAGACATTCATTTTGGACTTCTTGACCTCTACAGTGAGAGGTCAGAGAGATGAAGGAGTCCTTGTCTTTATCAGTTTTTACACTTAAGGAGAAATCCTAAGCGTTTACAAAGTCAAGCCAAAATGTGCAAAATGCTGATTGAAAGAAAAAACAAAACAAAACAAAAAAAAATTTCCAGTTCTATGGCTAGTCATAGAGTTTCATGTTTTAGTTTTCTATTGCCATTACAGAGAAGTCAGGCAAGTCTGATTTGCATAAGTATTCCTGCCCGATTTGGCCTCCTCATTGGGGTGCACTGAAGCTATATAAAGGTTTTAGGTCAAAAACAACATGCATTTAGCTTATAGGACATGCATTGAAATTAAATGTATGATATTGTTACCTATACCTCTGTGTTGATTAAGTGATAAATTTTGGAAACCAATGCATTTAATTCTTTTAACCCTTGGTGTGTCACAGGGGTGCGCAACGCATTGCTTTGCAAAGCAATGCGTTGCGTACCCCTCTGGCACTCAAAGAGTTAATCTTAAACCCCTTAAAGGTCCACACAGTCTGGGGATGGGGTGCTCTAGAGAACCACAGCGTTTTTTTTCACAACTGCATTCTGGGATTGCAGCGTGGAGCATTTCATCACTGATCCTTAATGTTTGGACACGTGTGACGGTTATGGCACGTCACGTGTCTTTTATAGATTAAAGTGCTATTCCTTGAACTGTATTTTACCCATCTGGATGCTAAAGTGTCTTCCAATACATTGATTTGACATTTGCCAGAGACTTTTATTTGACTCTACTCAGGGGTAAGGATTGATAACATTTAAAGAAACAAAATTATCACAATTCATTTAAATACTAGAAGAATGTATTCTAATGCTGCATGAACAAAAATACCAGTATGAAAAATGAAATACTTTACAAGCAAGGACTTTAGTTATAAAGAGAAAATCTATGTAAAAATCCAACATAGTAACCAAACGCAGCCATTTCTCTTTATCAGTGCTGGAAAAATGTCAATGAGTTTCACAATTCAGAGGAAAAAAATTAACTAGCCAGGAGATAAAGATAATTACCCACTCAGTGTTAAAAAACAGAGAACAGCACAATATTGTACTGGATTTTGTTTAGCTAGTCACAGACTAGTGGGCTAGCTGAGATCACCAGTCCTGCTCTTGCGTGCTCTCTCTTTCTCTATATATCTATATCTGTAAAAGAATAAGCCTCATTGCATAATTTATGGCTCCTCACACACAGAACATAATTTATGTCTCCTCAGAAAACACACACACATTGCACAGAATGCCGCATTACATAATTTATGTCTCATCAGGAGACACAACTCCCATTGGGTGATTCAATGGGGACATTACTGCTCCCACTGGGTGATTCAATGGGGGCATGTTTATCATACAGGGAGTTGGCCACTTGCTCCTGAAGTAGGGGATATCAATATCAATATCAATATCAATATGGATATCAATATCAACGCACACTCTCACTCAAGCTCATGACCCCACAAACACACTGTTTCACCTCCCACAGATAATTGTAACCCTCCATACACTCTGTTTCAATACGACGGTGTAATGTTTCCATATAATACAAACTCAGGGATAAACTTAATAGCAGCTCTTTTATTTAACTCTTTTCATCTCTTCAATCAACCTCACTAACTGTCTGTTTTCAACTGTCACTCCTCCACTTCCTGCTTCCTGCCCTTTCTCCTTAAAGGGAGAGAGATGCTTTGCTGTATGTTACAGAGGGCAAGCCTCAAACACCACTTTCTATTTGTTCCCTCAGTATATTGCTACGTTGCCTCAACTGAAGAGCCACCATGTGTTATATTGCTATGTTACCTAAGCTTAAGTAAGGAGGAGTTACTGCTCCCACTGGGTGATTCAATGGGGGAGTGATTTAAATCATGCAGGGAGTTGGCCTGCCCCCACTATCCAACACACCCACCACTATCCAAGTGACTGAAAAAACAAAATGGCTGCCACTCGCTCATACAACACAGACACAAACACATAAGACACAAACACACACACACTCACACACACTCGCACACACTCACACACACTCAATCACTCACACTCAATCACTCACACTCACACACTTCACACTCTCACAATCACACTATCACTCGCACACTCTCACTCAATCACACTCACACACACTCACACACAAACACGCACACACACTCATGCAATCACTCACACGCAATCACTCACACGCAATCACTCACATACACACTCACTCTCACACTCACATGCACTCATTTACACTTAATCACTCACACCCCGGGAGCCAGCACTATCCTCCTTCCACCATAGTCTCACTCACACTCACTCACACCCCAGGAGCCAGCACAATCCACCTTCCACCATAGTATGTGCAATTACCACATGCATTTCAATCACATGAATGAATGCCACAGTGGAGGCAAAAGTACAAATACAAACTCATTACAATGACACATAAGTCACCCCCTTATGACTCACTTCTGTGTGTGTGTGTCTCTGTGTGTGCCTAACTGTGTGTGTTGCATGTCTGTCTCACACTCTGTTTGTCTGCATGTTGTGCATTGCATGTATGTGTGTATGACTGTGTTGCTCTTTATGCATCTCAGTGCATGCGTGTGCATTTGCGTGTGTGTCTCTGTGTGTGTGTGTCTTGCATCCGTGTGTGTGCATTAATTCCCTCTATTGCCTGATGGGCGGCGCCATCACACATTGCTAGTGTATATATATATATACATATATATATATATATATATATATATACACAATTTAAGTCATCATGCACTTTCCAAAAAGTCTCTATATGCTTCACTTTCTATAAACTTTTGAAGCGACGTACCTTTTGAGTAAATTACAAAATATTTGCAGAAAGTATGAACATTTAGTGAAAGTCGTCATGAACAGAACAGCTCTGTTTTCAGAGAACATAAATTACACTTTTCATAGGCCAACCTGAATGTTATTCATAAGTGTAAACTGGCTTTTAGTACTCTTCTAATCTTTCCTCCTTAGAATGTTGAAAGAACTCTTAGATTCAGAAATATGTCAATAACAACCCTTGAATGTGTGTGATAATGTTTCAGGATATGGAATGAAGCTCATATTTAAGTATAATAGTTGAAAGCAATGTACTTTACCAGTGATATTCAAGTGCATCATAAAAAATGTTCCAGGATGTAATATTTATTGAGTTCACAAACTGAAAGCTGTCATGCATATTCAATGAAGGATACATGAAATCAGAGTTTCTTCTCCAGGATACTATTTTATATGGGGTTCTACTTTACAAATAGTGGAATCAAAGAATGTACTAAATTGCTTGAAAAATTAAATTAACTTTTAAAAGAGATGATGAGATAATTTATCATCATCTCTCTCTGACAGCAACTAGAGTGGAACAAGTAGCATTGTGGTGCCCCCCTCTACACATGGTTGCAAATGCAACTATTAATTACAGCTAATGGGAAATCCATTTTCTCCATGTAATAGTAAAATGCATTGACCTTTGTAGTACCTGAAAAGAAAGGGATCTATAAATTCCCTCCCTCCTGTCTCTAAAAAGAATGCCATAGAAAGAGGGTTGGAGAGTGTGGGAAAGACAGTATTGCATGTGGGAAGTTGCTCCAAAAACAATGGTAGTTGTTTCAGCACAACATGCAGTTCAGTTGTCTTAAAAACACCATACAAAATCTTTACAGCTATTTTTTTAAATAAAACATGGCTAGCTAACATAATATTTAAATGACTTTGAAAGCTCTTTCAAAACCACTTAAGTTGTTATAAAGTGGTAGGGGACACTTAAATGTTAATTAAACATTGTTGGATGAATATTTTCTTTTATTTTTAAAAGAAACAGGTGATACATAACATTTCTTTCTTTCTGCCACTGTCAATGAATTTCCCATGAAAAATGTATTGTTTTTCATCTATGCTTTCTATGTCTGCAAGGTTTCCTGCCATAATTTTACTTCTACTGAAGGCTGAAGTAGTGTAATCAACAGATGAAAGTAACAATTGTTAGCAATCCTAAATCAACATATGCCTTGAAAAAATGTTAGCAGGCCAACTGTCTTTGTCCTTTGCCCATAACACTAATCACTGCTTGCATAAGTCATCCTTGGAAAAACAACTGTGGCTTAGGATATGCCTGTAGGGTTAGATGCACTAAGATTTGATAAGGGCTCATAGTGGCGATGTTGTACATTGCTAATATGCAATAACATGTCTATACATTACATATATATACAGTTTATATATATATAGTACTGTGAAAAAGTCTTAGGCAGGTGTGAAAATGCTGTACAGTAAGAATGCTTTCAAAAATAGACATGTTAATAGTTTATTTTTTATCAATTAACAAAACGCATAGTGAATGAACCGGAGAAAAATCTAAATCAAATCAATATTTGGTGTGACCACCCTTTGCCTTCAAATCAGCATCAGTTCTTCTAGGCACCCTTGCACAAAGTCATGGATTTTATATGCTTATAGTCAGGTGTATGATTAAGCAATTATACCAAACAGGTGCTAATGATCATCAATTTAATATGTAGTTTGAAACACAATCATTAACTGAAACAGAAACAGCTGTGTAGGAGAGATAAAACTGGATGGGAACAGCCAAACTCAGGTAACAAGGTGAGGTTTCTGAAAGCTTAATGTGAAAAGTCATACACCATGGCAAGAGTGAGCACAGCAACAAGAACCAAACTAGTCATACTGCATCAGCAAGGTCTCTCCTAGGCAGAAATTTTAAGGCAGACAGGGGTGTCCAGGTGTACTGTCCAAGCTATTTTGAAGAGGCACAAATAAACAAGCAACGTTGAGGACCGTAAACACAGTGTTCAGCCAAGGAAACTTAGTGCAGCAGATGAAAGACACATCTTGCTTAGTGTCACGGTGTGCAGGTGAAAGAAGGACAGACACAAAGTTAAAATAACACCACCTTTATTTATAATGTACAGAAATAATGGTAGAGTCCCCATAGAACCCCAGACATATACAAACAGGACCCAAGGTCCCTCCGGAGCTGCACACTGTACTGAGCAGTGTAGTACTCCAGGTCTCGAGACTACAGGTCAGGCAAGCAGGTATTGTAAGGAGTAACAGGTCAGACAACTCGGGGACTACACAGAGCGAGAGTAACCAGGCCACTGGTCAGGCAAGTGGAGACTATGCTGAGCAAGTAGGAGCCAGGGCCACTGGTCAGGCAAGCCGAGGACTACAAGGAGCAAACGTAACCAGGCCCACAGGGAAGGCAACCGGAGGCTACACTGAGAGGGTAGAAGCCAGGGCCACTGGTCAGGCAAGCCGAGGACTACAAGGAGCTATAATAACCAGGCCCCCAGGAAAGGCAACTGACGGCTACACTGAGCAGGTAGCAACCAGGGCCACTGGTCAGTCAAGCCGGGGTCATACACAGAGTGAGTAGTCATCCAGAGCCACAGGTCAGAACTGATGTGGGTAGTCAGACAAGCTGGAGTCATACACAGAGCAAATACTCAGACAGGCATGGATTACAGCAGAGCAAGCAGACACTATCAGGAACACCACGTAAGGGCAATGACTCCCAGGCCCAGGAAGGTTTATAAAGGAGCAGGAGAAGGCGGGCCCCAATTAGGCCACACAGAATAGGCCCATAAACAGGCGTCCTAACCAGTGCCTGTTTCATGATGAAGCAATGCAGAGGTGGCCGCAACTATGTAGGCAGACACACAACAGAGGAAGGAAGCACAGGCTAACTAGGCCTCCAAGGTAGACTGTGATACTTACTTCCCTTCACAATCGGAAGATGTCCAGCAATGGTTCAGCTCAGAATTGTCAGTGGGATCCTGGTATACCAATCTACTGTCAGGAGAAGTGTGGTCAGAAGTGGTCTTCATGGAAGACTTGTGGCCAAAGAGCCATTCCTCCGACGTGGAAACAAGGCCAAGGGACTGAACTATGCATGAAAACACAGGAACTGTGGTGCAGAAAAATGTCAGCAGGTGCTGTGGACTGATGAGTCAAAATCTGAAATATTTGACTGCAGCATAAGTCAGTTTGTTTGCCGAAGGGCTGTAAGGCGGTATAAGAACTATTGTCTGCAGGCAACAGTGAAGCATGGTGGAGGTTCCTTGCAAGTTTGGGGCTGCATTTCTGCAAATGGAGTTGGGGATTTGGTCAGGATTAATGGTCTCAATGCTGAGAAGTACAGGCAGATACTTATCCATCATACAATACCATAAGGGAGGTATCTGATTAGTAGGGGTGAGTGAAAGATCTCGCCGTGTTCCCAGTGAGAAATCCTGCGAAAACCACATTCCGCTTTTTCGTGGGAAAATCGGCTTTTCAGTCAGCAATTAAAATCTTCGCATTTTTTGCCCACTGGCCAAAATTTTTCACCATTTTTTCAATGACTAGAAACTTTCCGCCCATTGATTTAAGTGTTTTTTACCTTTTCGCTATAAAAGAGTGATGTATTTCAGGAAGTGAAACACAATAGAACCAGCTATAGAGTGAAGTAGACGTGCTGTGCTGTTCTGCTGTGATCTTTTTTAAAAAATGAGGCAAGAGTGTCTCATAGTGACTGCTATCACTATGAAAAAGTTTAAAAATAGTAAAAGGAAGAATTGGAAGGACCCTTATGTGTCCACTGAGTCTGAGGAGGAGGAGGAACTGAGCACTAGAGAACCAATGCTATCCAGTCCCCCCTAAATCACCAATAGGGATCTTGGGGAAATTAATGGGATGGGAGGAAGTAAAGGGTAGTAGTAAGAGCAGGGCAGCTCAGCTGCCTGTGCCTGCTGCCAAAAGTGCTGCCCCCGCTGCCACAATTGCTGTACATGCTGCCAAACGTGCTGCCCCTGCTGCCTCTAGTGCTGTGCCTGCTGTCAGATGTGCTGCACCTGATTCTGCTAACACCATTTCTGTGCCTGCTGTCAGTCATTCTGCCCTTGTGCCACTAGTGCTGTGCCTGATGTCAAATGTGCTGCCCCTGCTGCCACCATTGCCGTGCCTGCTGTCAGTTCTGCCCCTGCTGCCATTGCTGAACCTGCTGCCATGAGTACTGTGCTTGATTTCAGACATGCTGTCTTTGCTTCCACCAGTGCTGTGCCTGCTGCCAGTGCTGTACCTGCTGCCACCAGTGCTGTGCCTGCTGCCAGGGCTAAACCTGCTGCCACCAATACTGTGCCTGCTGTCAGATGCTCTGCCCATGCTGCAAACAGTGCTGAGCCTGCTGCTAGTGTTGAACCTGCTGCCACCAGTGCTGAACCTGCTGCTAGTGTGTCTTGCAATACTCAGGAGGGGGGGAAGGAGATGATGATACCAAGTGTGAAAGCAGGGGACCCTAAGCCATCACCAAGCAGTGACGCCAGTGCTAGTACTACTACTACTAAGGTCCAGCAGCTTGTTAGCATTAGGAGTGAAGGAGGGGGTAATCAATACCCTCATATTAATAGTCACTGTGAGTAGGAAGACTCTGCGGCTGAAATTGATGTGGTTGGTGTTGGTAGTAGTAACAGTAATGGTGAAGCAGCCGGTGGGACTAGTGTTAGGGGAGTGGTAGGGGAAGCATTTGAGAGCATCCAGACTAGTGGTCAATGGAGCCCACACTATTCCTCTGGCCCTTGGTGTCTCCTTCCCTTCACTACGGTGTCCAACTGGAACATGATCTTGAAGAGGCCAGAACTGTTGGTGTATAGCAGGGCCAGAAATAATACCACCATCACCACAAGAAGCACAGATCAACTGCCTGTGCCTACTGCCTCTGCTGCCAGTCTGTCTTCTTCGCGTCACCAAGAAATGGCAAGTGTGACATTAGGGGACCCTCTAACAAACGAAACAAAATGAAAAGGACGCACTCTTGGAAGGAATTAACTTGAGTAAAAACACTGCTTTATTCCAATACAAGCACAGACAGCAGACCATAGAGAACATAAACCCTATGTCTCACGTGTTTTGTACTAAACGTACTTAATCATAGACATGTTTAATTAGCTCACATGAGATGTGTTTTGAACTATGCAATCAACATACATCATTAACTCCCAAGCCAATCATGAATGGATTCTATTCTCTTCACATACTGACTTAAAGGGAATGTTCCCATTTAATACCTTTCTCAATGGCATGTCGATTGCAACTCTCCAAAAGACACACTATCTCTATATTCAAAACAAAAAATGTATGAATATAGATCACTATTACATTTAACTCAATAACAAAACATAATTTATTATACATACTCTAAAAGTAAACATTTTACTCTCTGAAACCTCCAATAGATACTCAAATTGAACTCTATTGGATCACTGGAGTACAGCTTATTATTAGTGTTGAGCGAGCACCCCGATGCTCGGGTGCTCTGACCGAGCACCGCCGGAGGCTCGAGTGCTCGGCCGAGCACCCGAGCCCCATTGAATTGAATGGGGCGACACGAGCATTACACCAGGCACCCCCTGCTCTGATGAGGGGAGGGTGCCTGGTCAATGCCCCCCTTCATCTCCGCTATGCCCCCTTCATCTCCGCAATGCCCCCTTCATCTCCGCAATGTCCCCCTTCATCTCCGCTATGCCCCCTTCATCTCCGCAATGCCCCCTTCATCTCCGCAATGTCCCCCTTCATCTCCGCTATACCCCCTTCATCTCCGCAATGCCCCCTTCATCTCCGCAATGTCCCCCTTCATCTCCGCTATACCCCCTTCATCTCCGCAATGTCCCCCTTCATCTCCACAATGTCCCCCTTCATCTCCGCTATGCCCCCTTCATCTCCGCAATGCCCCCTTCATCTCCGCAATGTCCCCCTTCATCTCCGCTATGCCCCCTTCATCTCCGCAATGTCCCCCTTCATCTCCGCTATGCCCCCTTCATCTCCGCAATGTCCCCCTTCATCTCCGCTATGCCCCCTTCATCTCCGCAATGCCCCCTTCATCTCCGCAATGTCCCCCTTCATCTCCGCTATACCCCCTTCATCTCCGCAATGCCCCCTTCATCTCCGCAATGTCCCCCTTCATCTCCGCTATGCCCCCTTCATCTCCGCAATGTCCCCCTTCATCTCCGCAATGCCCCCTTCATCTCCGCAATGTCCCCCTTCATCTCCGCTATACCCCCTTCATCTCCACAATGCCCCCTTCATCTCCGCAATGTCCCCCTTCATCTCCGCTATGCCCCCTTCATCTCCGCAATGTCCCCCTTCATCTCCGCTATGCCCCCTTCATCTCCGCAATGCCCCCTTCATCTCCGCAATGTCCCCCTTCATCTCCGCTATGCCCCCTTCATCTCCGCAATGCCCCCTTCATCTCCGCAATGTCCCCCTTCATCTCCGCTATACCCCCTTCATCTCCGCAATGCCCCCTTCATCTCCGCAATGTCCCCCTTCATCTCCGCTATACCCCCTTCATCTCCGCAATGCCCCCTTCATCTCCGCAATGTCCCCCTTCATCTCCGCTATACCCCCTTCATCTCCGCAATGCCCCCTTCATCTCCGCAATGTCCCCCTTCATCTCCGCTATACCCCCTTCATCTCCGCAATGCCCCCTTCATCTCCGCAATGTCCCCCTTCATCTCCGCTATACCCCCTTCATCTCCGCAATGCCCCCTTCATCTCCGCAATGTCCCCCTTCATCTCCTCTATACCCCCTTCATCTCCGCAATGCCCCCTTCATCTCCGCAATGTCCCCCTTCATCTCCGCTATACCCCCTTCATCTCCGCAATGCCCCCTTCATCTCCGCAATGTCCCCCTTCATCTCCGCTATACCCCCTTCATCTCCGCAATGCCCCCTTCATCTCCGCAATGTCCCCCTTCATCTCCGCTATACCCCCTTCATCTCCGCAATGCCCCCTTCATCTCCGCAATGTCCCCCTTCATCTCCGCTATACTCCCTTCATCTCCGCAATGCCCCCTTCATCTCCGCAATGTCCCCCTTCATCTCCGCTATACCCCCTTCATCTCCGCAATGTCCCCCTTCATCTCCGCAATGTCCCCCTTCATCTCCGCTATGCCCCCTTCATCTCCGCAATGCCCCCTTCATCTCCGCAATGCCCCCTACCTCCAGTCCCTGGTGGTCCAGCGGAGCGTCTTCAGATCTGTGCCTCCTTCGGCACAGATCCCCGCCACCCGAACATGGCGGGCGAGCACATGGCGGTACTCGTACGAGTACCGCCATGTGCCGAGCAGAGCGATGCTCGAGCCGATCCGAGCATCGGCCGAGCATGCTCGCTCAACACTACTTATTATATCTTTAAAAGATTCAGAAATTGCGCATGGTATTCAGGTAAAGAGCATCACATCATACTCTCTGTTTAATCCATGGGGAGTAAGACTCCCTAATGTAAATATCCAGTATACTTCTCTCTGGGACAACCGAAGTGCTAAATCTAAATTAGAGGACCCTCTGTCACCCTGCTTGTCACCTCCTCCAAGTAGCAGTGAGATGTCTGTAATAGAGCAGCAGCACATAGGGACTAGTGGTGGTGGTGATGATGATGATGATAGCGGAGAAGCTGGGGATTAAGAGACATTTATGGCCTTTTTAGCCCAAACTGAGAAGGAATGGGATTCAGGGATGAGGATGGGCATCACCACCACCACCACCAGCAGTGAGCTTTTGGAATTTGCAACTGCTCTAATTCCTACTGCTGAGTTGCAAGGGTGGCAGGATTGCTGAGGAGCAAGCTAGTGTGCCACAGACCACTGGAGACACAGTGTCAATGGGGTCAATAAGTGATGTAGGACTAGGACAGGTTCCACTTGCAAGCATCAGCAATACTCCTGGTCCTAGTTGCAGTGCTGATTCTGAGGTAGTAGCAGCAACAGAAACAACATTATCTTCTGCCACAGACAGTGAAGGGGAATGTGGAGGACACGTAGAAAGAGGACATTCTTCTCCACCTTTTCCCTATCCCAATCCCTTGAAGTTATAGGTGTAGGATTATTTTTGTCTTGGGGCAAGGAGAACAGGAAAGGAGAGAACACACAACTCCAGGAAAGGAGAGAACACATAACTCATCAACGTAGTAGTCATCTCAACATCATTAAGGACCACAAGAGGAAATCCAGACACAACTCCATTAAAATGGGACATCTTACCACACACAGAAGAATAACATTTTTGAAGCCCATGTATATTTACTTATTTCAACACTTTCAACCATGGTAAGAGAGTCATTTTGCATCACAGTACTGGAGACGCGCAATGAAGTATATCCAATAAACTGAATAATCCCCATATAGTCCTCCAGCACAGTGACACATATACCGTCACAGCCCAAAATGTCCTTATTTATAATTTCACAGTATCATAATCTTTAGAGAAACATATTATATTTTATTTCCTCATTTAGCACTAACAGTGCTAATGCACCAAGGCCATAAATCCACAGTGACTCTTTCTGTAAGAGCATTGTATCCCTATCCCATCATCTCAGATCTTTCTTTATTGTGGCTTTATATATTTTTTAAGGGATACTATATATGGGGGGGGGTTGAGTGAGGATATTGTGGGGTCATATTGGGGGAATGTTTCTCTTGTCAGGAGCATGTTTTTATTGTTTACAATACATGTATCTTTTTTGTTAATTTTTGTATTATGATTATTTTCACGGTCTAATTTAGAGGAGGGGAGTGCCTGTATAAGTCTACTTGTGTTATTTTTATTTTTTCACAATATGCAACATCTGGATTTTGAACTGATCAGTGTAAGAACATGTTTATGCCCCTTAATCTTCCTTTAAAAATGGTAACATTGATTTAAAGGAGCTTTGAATTCACCGTTTACAAGAATAAATTGTCTTGGAATACAACCTACTAGAAAATGTGATAAAGTCTATGCTTTGAAAAGCCGAATACAAATAATCACTGGAGCTAGGAAAAAAGGGCACAATAGAGTAGACAAAAAATACAAATGTGGTGCTAGTTCCACATACTCAGAGTCCAGGGTTCAAAGCCTGTTGTTAAAATGTTTTTTGTCATTTTTATTTTATCATTATTACCAGTTACATTTTAAAGGAAAGAAATATTAACAACAAAACATTGTTCTTAATATCATGTGCTTTTAACTCTTTCACTGCCAGGTGTTTACTATGCACATCCCTATGGCACTGAAAATGTTACAGGAGGGATGTGATTTGTTTCACTGGTCTCAGAGGATCCTGAGAGCATCCTGAATGCACTCAGCCTTTAGGGTTGAACTGTTGGCAATGTGTAAGGCAGGGCATCCATTGTATATTTCCAGCAGTTCAACAACCCTGTAAGCCAATGAGGAGTACCCCCCTTCGCATTCTTAATTCTGAGTGAATATGGTGATGCGCGTCTCCCTTGCCAAGGCGATGTTCTCTATCCCAACACATTGCCACAGCACCAAACCTTAGTGTACCTGCCCCAGTTCAATAAAAGAACATGTCAACCACCAATCTTTTGGCAAGTTTGCCATTCCACAGACATACTTTTGAATTATTTTGGCTCAGCTTTTTATTTATTTCTAAGAATTCAGTAAGTGTGGGTTGGAAGAACATAGAAGAACAGTGTATCTTATCTCTGAGACATCAATAATACTTCTCTAATGTGACCCTTGGCCCTGTGGGCATTTAAAAGTGCATCTATTGCTTCTAGTCATTATAATTCTGACATGCTGTTGGTGTGTCTCTCATCAGACCTGTGGTTGTGCTTTAGGTGGGACCTTAATGAGGATGTGCTTGGGATGCTGTTTACTCCCTGATCATGTTTTTACAGCCAATAGCAACAAAAGTAGTAATCGCAATGGGGCAAAGGAGGTAGGAAATTAGAAATGACTTAGATTGAACAAAATATTCAATTTAGGAAGCAGCCTTGTGCTCGGATCAATTAATCAGTCACCCGGTTTGACCCTGGTGACTGATTTAATGATGGGACCACAGCGATCCCTTTACTTTCATTCATTAATTCATTTCTTGGTGCTGCGGGTGGCTGTAAAGCCTGCATCATCAAGAAGGGCGTAAATGCCTTTGGGGTCGCCCCATGGATCAGCTATACTTTTGGTTTGATCGTTTCATAGCAGTATAAAAGCGCATATAAGCTATGTTTAATAATGTTATTAAACAACAGTTGTCGGCCTCATATAAGGAGGGGTGTCATGAGGGGTCATGACACCCCCCCTTGAGATCTAATGTGTATATTATTAATGTTAAACAGTTTTTTTTAATAAAAAAATAAATGTTTAACACACACACATATATACAGGCAAGGTATGTAGACCATTCCCTGCCTATTAACCCTTTGGGTATCAGAGGGGTAGGAAACACATGCTAAGCTTACCTCTCTGGTACTCGAAAGGTTAAGTGTCAAATAAAAGACAGGTTCAACTACTCTATGTCAGTCAATGAGGTGAATGTCAGATGGGATTAGTATGTTGAATATATACAATATATGTTGACATACTAAGGGGGGTGTCGAAGGGGGGAACACTGTGTAGTGCTTGGTGTACTAGTTTTGTTTATTGTAACCCTTTGAATGCCACAGGGGTGAGCAATGCACATCCCTATGGCATTCAATGCTGTCCATGGTGCTGAAAGCCTTCTCTGTGTTCCCCTGCTGGCTGGGCAGGGAAGCACAGAGAATGCTGTCCAGAATTGTCGTAATATTGGTGATGTGTGAGGGGAGGAGATCCCTTCCACACCCACAGCACTTCAAAAATCCTGTATGCTAATAGGGACCTTCTCCAAGCCTCCCCTTCCATCCAAAAATTTTTGTGAATATGTCGATGTGTGTGCAGATCTAATTGCCAGAGTGCTTCAAACACATATACAATATCATACCGACACCACATCAACATTTAGTGCATTTAGGCCAATGACTCTTCGTTACTGATGCTTAAAATGTTTTGTACTACTACTGGTGTTGGTGGAAATCTTAATGTTACTTTTACAAACCCCATCTTCATTTATTGCACGAGCTTCCACAACCATAGCCATAATCAGTTTTTGGACTACCACTTTACTACCACGTCCATGCACTCCTACTACTTTGATCTTACCCCTGTCCCTACCACACTTTGCAAACATAATGAAAGTTTACAACAAACTGATAAGTAAAGTATCATGTACATCTCTGTCTCTATTATTTGTCTCTCTCAGTCTCAGTTACAGCTCAGGTCATGGTCACTGCCTGCCTATATCACCTATAAGTACATTTTTGTTTTGTATATAAAGTAACCCTGTCTGTCACGGTCTATAAAGAAATAGCACACATACAACAGAAAGTGACCCCCTAGTCCTCTCTTTTTGCCTGTCTATCCGCCTCTACATGTAGCTAGTGTCAACATTTCAGCAGCAACATTTCTTCACTCTTAACTCAACTGCAGTGTTAGTTTAGGTTGATGATAGACCTATTAGCTTCAGAATCAGCAGTATGCAAAAAAGGCTAAAGTTGCTCCTCACATTAGCTGCTACCGCTGTGCAGCACAACCACATCTCACTACATGTGTACCTCTCTTCTTCTTGTGGTTTTATTAATGAGTATCAATTAAGTTGTACTTGTCTGGCTCTTGGGTGCATGATATATAATTTTAACTGTCTACAGGGTAAGTCTGTCAGACTGTCTCTTAGTCACAGTGGTGGCTCAGTCACGTATTAGTCAAAAACTTTTGCACTTTGAGTGCCAGAGTGGTATCCAACTCATTGCAATGCTCTGGATACTGTACTGGCATTCATAGGGTTAGGTCAAAGAAAATAATAGTGGTAAATATTTATCATAACCAATACTATTGGGAAGTATAGAGTAATCCTAAAAGTGCATTTTGGTTACCACTTACTCCTGAAATGTTGAGTGAAACGTCATAAACAAGGCTCCAATGGCAAAAATAATTATTGTAATTCACTTATAACTCAAAACGCTGAAATTCGCTTTCTATAAAATAAACCAACATCAGCTATAAAAGCTAAAAAACCTTGTATACTATACCTTGCAACATTTTCAATTATCATTCCAATGTGGTATTGCAAATGCTTTTAAAATGTAGTTGCTATGACAATTTAATCTCAGACTAGCTCTTACATAGACACTGAGCAATAATAAGACAGTATAGCTCTACAACACCAGCTTATAAATGGTTCCTAAACACCAACCTTGGTTTTGCTACTATTGTCGTGTTGCACAACTGATTTGTTAAACTGACTCTTGTCATTCAGCAATCAGAATTCAGTTCACTGTGTCATCTTTTATTACAAGTCACACCACCTGTCAAACCACCACAGTTATAACCAAAGCCTTGTTGAAGTAGTCTCCATGGTACTCTTCAGTAAGCTTTATGAACACTTCATTTTATAGCTGTTGAGTGATCCACATGGCTGTTGCTTTTGACAGTTATGTGAAGCACATTTGTACGAAGAAATTCTGGCAGATTAATAAAGTTGCACAGTTGCAGAATAAGTGATTGCATGAATTATGCATAAGGTATAAATGATAATGCCCAGATCTAGTAATTAGTGTACAGGAAAGTAAAATCAAAAGTCATTTGGAAAGGTATGAAAACCCTTCAATATGATGTTGCTGTTATGTCATGTAAAAAAAGGCAAATTACAAGGAAATTATAAGGGCTGAGTCTGAATATCAATAAACTCCAGTAGCAGAAAAAAAGCTACAAAGTTAGAAAATACCATCAACTCTTTTGGTCCAAAGATGAGGATTTTCTTCTTACCAATGAACTATTTATTCTAAAAACAACATTTCATGACAGCTTCTGTTCAAATAACAGCTGTAAACTTTAGAAAACATATCATAAACATCAACTGTATATGATTCATGGTTGATTTTTTTTTTCACGTACATAGATCAGGGTACTGAACAAAAAAAATTAAAGTGCACAGCTATTTTCAAGTTCCTTAATGTCAGCTTAAAAATCTATTTACTTGAGGATCTGGTCATTTGTTTATCCTGGATTACTTAGTACTATACTGATTTGGTTCCTTGTAAATCTTTCCCTTGACTTAGGACCCATTTCAGCATGCTACACTAGTGCAATTCCTGAGGAAACCAACTGCAATATAATGGATCAATGAAATCCCCAATTTTCTTTTGATTAATATGGGGATTTTAACCCCTTGAATGCTAGAGAGGTCTCCAATATATTGTTTTGCAACATGTTGAAGACTCTTCTACAATTCAAGGAGATTGAAGCCCCATTTAAATTAATGGGATGTTTGTTTGCACTCTACAGTGCAGTTGCTTTGCTTCAGAATTGCTATTTTTTAAAATTAGAAATGAAAACACTATGTAGTAAGAACACTTTTCTGTTAGTGAAATCTCTGTAATAATTCTATTGTAGGTTACACATAATAACATTAGACTTCCAGTTCCCCATATTACAGACTATGAACACATGAAAGCATACAATTTATGCTACTGCCTTTCTGAAGATGTGTATCCATTCACTGCCCCTTGCTGCCACTCAGTTCACAGCCTCTTCCTGCTGGTGTGACATTGGGAGATGAGGCATCTAGCAGCGAATCATGTGATCCTTGTTGCTAGTACACCTCTGCTTCTTCCGGGTTGTGGCTATATCAGGCTGGGCCTTGCCTGAGTCTGACACGTTTGTATAGAGTCTGTTACCCATGCCTTAACCTGTGTCCTGAGCATTAGTTTGATTACCTAGCCTTCTTCCTGACCACAATCCTGCCAAGCTCCAGCTGATTACCTGTGTATGACCCAGCATTCTACTTCACCACGATCCTGCACGATCCAAATATCATCCTCCTGTCCTCAGAGACTCAGTTTCCCATGTATATATTTCATTTCACCTTCCTGCTGCCTCATCTCCCACCCCATCCAACACTGCTTTGTTTCCCAGATTGTCTCTTCTAATCCTTCAAAAGGAGCATGGTGGGTCACCTGTTAGACTACAAATTCCCATTATCCTCAACTTGCATTAGTGTGCTGAGAATGATGGGAGTTGAAGTTCAACAACATCTAGAAACTTGCAGTTTGCCCACTGCAGAATTATAAAGCAATCTAACCTCCCAATGAGTGAGTAAATATATAAAAAATTCAGGGTTTCTTTAACTTCCTGCATTACTAGAGTTGTCTGGTTACCTTGGGAAATCTCTTCAAGGTCATTTGCCTCAGCAGTTCTGCACCTGTGGGAGCAGATCTGCTGAACTAGACAAGAATGCACTGCATACCCTGCGTGATCAGACAGTAAGCAAATCGAAAGCACAGAAAAGCGAGCCTTGCAATGACACATGTAGGTTTAGTCCTTTGGATGGAGTCCAAGTGCACTTCTAATCCATCCCTAACCTAGTAGGGCACAATGGGAGTGAGGGGCCTACTATTTTGGGCCCAGGGAGCAATAAACATGAACCCCTTTAACTTCCACATTGCTGATGGAGTCCCATAATACATTGTAGCAACAAGAGGCAGTGAGACTAAACATTGATTGGCAGCACAAGTTGCTCTCTGGGTGGCCTATTTGAAGGGATGTGTTCATTTTCACACCCTCCATACCTCCTTTCTTCCATAAATGCCACTGTCATCCCTTTTATGTCTCCCTACTTTCCTTCATGTTTTGAACTAGATTGCAAGAGCTGTTATTTATTTACTATTATTTATTATTTATTTAATAATACACTTTTTTTGGATAATTTATGTGGACATTTTCAATGTGTCTTCTTGCTTTCAGACCACTATAGAAGCTGTTTCAGGCCTGTCGCTATTGGGTTTTATTAAATAAAGTTTGTACTGTGATAGTGCAAGTCTATTATAGACCCCTAAGACTAGATAGACAGTAGAACGAGGTTCATGTATGAATAAAATCTGGTGCTCTTTTGGAGCAAATAAGCCATAATTAATGATGAAGCAATGTGTTGGAGCCCTATCTAACATTCAAGTTCTATTTAACCCCTTGAGTACAACAACAACAACAAATACATTACAGCAAAATGTAAACTTTAATACAACTGGATTTTTTTATAGTGTCAACATCGACATAATTGGTTTAACATTTATTCTGGCCAATAACAGAGTTTACATATAGTATGAAAATTATTTTAATAATTCCTTTAAACTGTTTTTTTTTTGTGATTGCGCTTAATATTTTGATGGATAATAGCTACCATATTCTGAATGTGATGGGCATCCCTATGGCACTCAAAGAGATTAACCCTTTGAATGCCAGAGGGGTAGGCAATGCATTACTTTGCAATGCGCTGCCTACCCCTCTGGTGCTCAAAGGGTTATAAGAGTCAATACCAGTTAATAGCAACCTGATAAAACTGACGGACATCTTTTCCATTTGTAGTTTATAGGTTTTCAAATAAATAGTATTTAACTTACAGTACATTCTAAAATGCATGGCAATTGATCTTTAACCTAATAATATATTTATAGTCCAATCCTCAATGAAATTCCATAGTAATTTGTAACCAATATTGAAAACAAGCACCACATAATACAATTTGTCTCGACTGTGCTTATTATGGGGGGGATTTATAAAGCTAACTGCTTCCTATTTGTTAAGAGAAAAATTAAGTATCATTAGAGTTACAGTATATAAATACATGCTTTAACCCTTTGAGTGCCAGAGGGATATGGAAAGCATTGCTTTGCAATGTGTTCTGTACCCCTCTGGCACTCAAAGTGTTAACTAACTGATGTTAAAAAAAACCACACAAAAAAAATTATACTTAAACCAGTGATTTACCATTCATTGCCTCTCTGGCACTCTCAGGGTTAAACACAGGTGGTTAGCTATTAATACCTCCCCTTCCCTATGCTCTTATAATTCCATTTGAACAAGTTGTTGCAACTGATGTACTAAACAGAACTGAGCCAGGAAACTGCAACTTGGGAATGGGAACAAAAGTAAACTACCACTGACTTAAAAGGGGCTGTTAGCTTATAAAATGCTACCTAGAGCTCAAAAACATTGTTAAGCATTCAGTGGGTGAAAGCCTTATAGAAATTGGTCATTTTCATTTGTCCCCTGTGGTGCATTTGATTTGTTCCAGAATTGCTACAGTTCTTTGCTCTTACTATGTGCAAATTATGCTCCTGTGAGATGGCTGAACAGCAATTAGATATGCAAAAACATTAATGTCATAAATGTTATATTTATAACAATAAACATGAAAGTATGAAGATGTGAAAAAGTACAACAGAAAATGTTGCATATCTAGGAACTGACAAAGAAAAACAATTCTCAATGTATGCCCACACAATAAACAGCATACTAGACAAAACGTTTTATTCCAAACAAAACGGACATTCACTCTTAGATGCACAATAAAATAAGCACACTGCACTAAACACATATGCACCATGAAGTCCATGAACAGCATGTTTTATTTTCCTCATAATCTCTATGGACAAAAAGTAAAGGTCAATAGTAGAGATGAGTCCGACCTCCATGATTCATTTAGCTTATCATCTGAAATACCTGGAGAAAACTTTGAATCCATCTCTACTGAATCAGAATGGCTCATGGAGTGGGGAGGGGGAGAGAAGGATAGGGGTGCACTAGAGGAGACTGCAGCGGTGTGGTAGCCAGAAAGGGCAGAAGCATATAAAAGACTGGTGGAGGGGGTGTGGAGCCTGGAAAGAGAAGAAGGTGGCAGTGGGGAGCCTCTGGAGAAAGAAGATGGCATCGGGGAACAAGGATGTGACATCAGAGAGTGGGGAGTCGGCAACGGAGAACAAGGGGACTGGAAAGAGAGGAGGTATCAACAGGCAACATGGGGAGTACAGGAAGATGAAGGGGAAGAGTAATCCAGCAGTCCTGCCAAATGCTGAAAAAGTTTTCCTACCAGACCATTAACCAGACAGGAATCTGTTCGACTGACATCTAAATATAACAAATCTTGCTTTTTCTATTATTATTATTTTCTGGTTATCATGGGACTCCTGCAGTCTCACTGGATAAGGTCTTGTGAAATGGTATGTTTCATTTCCCTCATACCGTAGTCCACAGACTTGCACTTAAGAATGTGCAAATATGAATTTTCCATGCTATAAAATAAAACAATTAGAAGGGAGTAGCAGTATTGCATTTCCATATGTCACCTTACAGGAATTAGTATGTTTCCAATAATGTACACACATTTACCATTCAAAGGGTATGAAGCAGCATTTAAAGGACAAGTAACACCTAACAATATCCTAATAATAGCCCCATCCACTTAATTATTTATGTCCAAAAATCATAATGACCCCTATGAATTTTGCTTTTTGTTAAAGAGGTAACAACTAGCATGAGTCCTGCATGTCTTGTCTATTGAGTGGATCACATGACACAAGCCCTGCCCCCTGCACATGACAATCTTAACCCTTTAAAAATGAAACTGGTGTTTAACACATTGCTTCACAATGTGACATATACCATTCCTAAATGATTAAGTAGGTTCATGTACTCTGCCTGCTCTAGTTTTAAAAGACTGTCAGGAGCTATCATGTCTCCCTCCCTAGAAATGACATCCTGATTGAAGACGTTATCTTCTGAACAAAGGCACAAGGGCAAAATTTAAATGGGCAATAATTATTTTGGCCACTGTAATGAAAGGGGGGGCTATTATAAGGCGATTCCAGTTTTCCTTTAAATCAGTTGAAGTTTAATTTCTCACCTATGGTACATCTGGTTTGCCCCAGAATAGCTTCAGATCTTCTTAGTACATCATGACAATCTGTCTCTCATTACCGATCCTGCTGGTTCCACCACCACCCACTCTCCCCACCATTACTACCCATGAGTATAATGGATACAGCAGCCTAATGTTGTAACATTTGATGTTAAGACAATTCAACAGCAGGAGCAAAATTAGCAAACACCATACTTTACAGGTGAGTGGATGTCATATAATGTTTCTGTTTGTGGATTACCACCATCTGACACTGTTGGCTGTAGGCTCGTTGGCCTGCAAACAATTTGTTTTAAGGCTTGTATTGTTTTAATCTTACTAAGAATTATTTTTGAGACTTGTATTGTTGAAAGCCTGCTAACAATGTTTTAAAATATTATTTTTAAAAAATCTTGAATTTAATGTGGTAGATGTGGATAGTGGTATTGAATATGTCATGATGATGATGAATAAGATGGAATGCAAGACAAATTATGTGCAATATCATGCATGATTCCAGTATAATCTCACATTATGACTTGTCAGTCATTCATCAGTTTTTTTAGCACTGTCATAGATGGTGGCAACTGTGCAAATCCCTCCTCATCCTCAGTGCTGCTGTTACTACTATGCGTGTGGTATGAGTCTATTTCTTGTGTGTTATTTTGCACTTTTACTGCATGATACTCATATAATATTAAATGGGGGTTCATTTCTAAAATTTTAAATCTCTGCCAGAGCAGCTGCTGAAGAGATATGTCCCACAATAATTAACAATATAACCATCTGCACTGAAAATTTGCTCTGACAGTATGCTTGCTGGTGAGCAAATAAGGAAATCCACAGCAGTAAATACCAGTGCTGGCCTTACATATACACTATTTCCTTTGCCAGTAATCAACTGGGTCATAGTTTTGGGCAATAACATAGTTATCCTGTAAATATGCTATAACCAACTCACATGCAGTGGGGACAATTCTTTGTCATCAGTGTTCATGTGCATCAATTAGCCCATATTCTGCTAACATGTCCCATAGATGCTCCCTGATGCCACCACCATAGAAAATGTTAGACTGCTGGCCCTGAGGCACATGAATTGCCTTCTGTGATAATGATGTTCATCATGAGTCCTGTAAATGTTGTGATGCTGCTGTTATAGCTGCAGTTTTTTTGTCCCTGCATTTCTCTCTCATCCTCTCATCTGATTCCTCAGAGTGCTGCTGCTCACACATAGCCACAAATTCAGAAATGTTATCTTTAAAGCAGGGGTCTAACAATGTAGCAAAAATGTGTTTCATCTCTGATTTTTTAGAAGCTATGCAAGGGTCCTGCTCAAACCATGTGTTTTCATTTTTGTAAGAATTATCGGCCATGGTCTTCATTTTTCCTATAGTAAATCTATCTTACTGATTCCTGCACTGACACTGCTAATCAGCCAGGTGGCCTCCACAAAGGCTTTAGCAGGTCACATAAGTCATACATTAGCTGCTATTGACCAGGTGACAAAGAAGTCCCCTCCAAAGTCTTTCAGTTATGCACTGCATACTCAATAGTGGCCTTATTCTACTCATACAAATATTCTATCTTGTACAGTGGGAAGTTCCACCTGGTAGGGACCTCCATTTTAAGCTGGTGATGGGGCAAATGCTTATGCTGTTGTATGGAATATCATGCTTTGAGAACTGGCCATTACTTCCTACTACTGCATGATGCTACCTACTGATGGAAATTATACCCATTGTGCAGTGACAGTGATATAGTCTCTACTGTGGCTACTTGTCCACAAATCTGTGGTCAGATTAACTTTTTTGCTGTATGATGTTTCCTGTCCTTTGTCCTTCACACTAATAACCTGCTGGTACATCTCCGAGACAATGAAAAATAACTGCAGCTTGATATATGTCAATGGGGTGCAACACATAACATCAGATCTTTGGAACCCCTGTTTTCAACAAAATAAGGCAGTGTTTTGGCAACTTTGCTATTCCACATGTGTACTTCTGGAACATTTTTGTACAGTTTTTGATGTCTTTCTAAGAACTCAGTAAATGTGGTTTGGCAGCACATAGAAGCAGAACTATGTAACTTAATTGCTTGAACAACATGACTAGTGGTGGTAGAAGTTGTGGCAGTAGGTCATACTGCTCCATGTCTTGCATTTGCACAACAGCAGCAAAAGACACAGGTGTTATTGTAAGGGAAGAAAACTTGTCCCACTCTCTGAGACATCTATAACATTACTATTATTTGACCATGGGCCCAAGCACTTTTAGGAGTGTTTCTACAGTTGTTAGTTGTTCTATATCTTACCATTGAGGTGCTGTATTACTGATTGCTTCCCAATATGGAACTATAGCAGGGCACTCCCACCAAATATGTAAGAGGGTACCCGGGCCCCCCCAACACCTCCAACAGAGGCTGTCACGACTAGGGTCAATTCGCTGTAAAGTCACCGGGGTCAAGTACCACCTAGACAGTAACTTATAAGCAGATTCTTGATACTTTGAGAAGACTGATACTTGATGTGTAAGGCAAATTATCTGTTCCCACTGATTCAGCGTGAGGGTAATACCCAAGTCCGTCTCCCACTGCCCCACAAATGAAGGGGTCAAGGGGCGTCCCCCAGTCAGCAAACAGCAAGTACAGTCGAGAAGGTCCATGCCTAGATACATCAGATTGAATACATTCTTTCTCAAACAAAGTAAGTTGCCTGAAAAGTTGATGTTGCTGCACAATGGAGGAGACGTAGTGGTGATGCCGAAACTTGTCCAGAAAAATTGAGTGGTCATGCCTTAAGTCAGAATTATGCTGCAGAGAAGTCATGGGCGAGGGAAAAGTGGACAGGGAATATTTAGTAACTGTCAACAGACAGAGTCACAGAAAGAAAGGGGCAGCTTCTTACAATGGGGCACCGTTTGCAGGATTCAGCCAGATCATGGACAAAAGGACACCCCCCGTCCTAGAGCAGTCTATACTGACCCACTGCTTGCCTCCCACGGACACCGACCAGTCCACAAGCCTAAGGAGGTGGCATGTCTGATAACACAATTTGAAATCAGGGAGGGCCAATCCGCCCAGCCTCTTAGGAAAGACAAGCTGGGCCATCCGTTGCCTCGGTTTTCTACCTTGCCAAACATACCTCAATATAGCAGACCTGAGTGAAGAGAAAAATAATTTCGGTATGGAAATAGGAATAGTTTGAAATGAGTACAGCAGGCGTGGCAGCACATTCATCTTTATCATATTAATCCGCCCCGACTAAGTAATATGCAGAAAGGCCCAGGAAGTCAGGTCCGAACACAATTTGTGCAACAAGGGTAAGAAGTTTGCTTGATAGAGATCGCTCAGGTCAGGGGTCAACCACACTCCCAAGTACTTAAGGCAACTAGCACGCCATCTGTAGGGAAAAGAGGCCTGCAAGGGGCCCTGAACATGCAGTGGTACAGAGACATTCAATACCTCCGACTTAGACACATTGATTTTCAAATTAGAAAGAAATCCATAGTCACGTAACGCTCGCTGGAGAGATGGCAAAAACAGCACCAGTAAGGTCACCAAAAACATCCTGTCATCAGAAAATGCGACAACTTTATGATTTGCGTCTCCCACACAAATGCCATGGACGTCAGCATTACTTCTAACTGCATTTAGAAATGGCTCCAGAGACAAGACAAACAAAAGGGGCGACAAAGGGCAGCACTGACACGTCCCATTCCCTATGGGGAACGGGTTGGAAAGGAGATCATTCACACGAATGCAAGCAGAAGGTCCCGAGTACAAGGCTGTGATCCAAGCATGCATATTAGGCCCCAGACCAACGTGCTCCAAAGTGGCCATCAAAAAGGCCCGGCAGGAGAAGATCCAGACCACCCGCCCACGCAGAGCCCATAAGGCTGAGAACCTTAATAGTGTTGTCCCTGGCCTCACGGCCAGGCACAAACCCAGACTGGTTGGGATAGACAAGCCGAGGCAAATGCGGTGCCAGTCTGAGGGCCAACAATTTGGCCAACAATTTCACATCTGCTTTTAAGAGAGAAATGGGGCGGTAGCTCGAGCATAACTCCCTGTCCTTGCCCTCCTTCGGGAGTACAGTGATAGTTGCCCTAAGCATCTGCGGATGCAAGCCAGAGCCCAATAGAATGGAATTAAACATTGCAGTCATATGTTGTGAAAACTCCAAGGAAAAAGTCTTGTAGTAACGCAACGACAAACCATCAGGGCCAGACGCCTTTCCAACCTGGGACACCTTAATGGCCAACAATAGCTCCTCCACAGTGAAGGAGCCCTCAAGCTCCAACGCAACTGATGGGGACAGGGTAAGGTGCACATGATCCTGCAGGTATTGCTGGATAGATTGCTCGGGACCCCCCTCTGCCAATGAATGTGAGTCAAGATTGTACAAATTAGCATAATAGTCACGAAAGGCTTCCACAATCTGAGAAGGTGGATGAACCACCTGGTTCGCTCCATTCAGTATTCTAGGAATATGAGAGTGTTGAGCTCCCTTATGAAGCATACCGGCGAGGATCTTACCATATTTATTACTATGCTCAAAAAAGAACCTCCTACTGCTCTGAAATACCCATCTATTCCTGCTCATGAGAAGGTCCACCAGCTGCCCTCTCTTCAAAAGGAGGGACTGGTAGTCGATAACGAGAGAGACTGTTTATGTGCAAGTTCTAGATTCAAGATCTCCCCAGTCAAAGAGTGATCTGTTGCACTTGTGGCTGCTTCCGTGCCATACCCTGAGCAACAAAATGACCCCTGACCATGCTTTTATGCTCCCATATCACAGGCAAGGAAACATCGTAGTTAGATTTTTCTTAAAGTAATTCTGGAGAACTGTCACAATCTCAGAGGCAAGCTTTGGATCAAGCAAGAGTGACGCCAAGAATTCTGGAGCGGGTGGATTAAGAGCGATGTCAGCTGTAGTTTGACAGGAGAATGGTCAGACCATATCATAGGTTCAATGCTAACTGAGAGCAACATATCCAAGTCACAATAAGAGAGGAAAAAATAGTCAAGTCTGGAATAAGAGTTATGCGGCGGAGAGTAGTAAGTATAGTCACGATCAATGGGGTGAAAAGTCCTCCAGCAGTCCATAAGTTGGTGGCTAGCTAAAGTAGTTCTCATCCTCTGCAGGAATGCTAGAAACAGACATAGAGAAGTCCTTAGAATGATCCAGTGGTACATTTAAGTCACCCACTCCCGGAATTCCCGGAGCTTCGACATCACCAACATGAGAAAGTTTGATTGCCTCTGATTGGGTGAATAGATACTGACTACAGCGTACATTGTATCCAAGATCTTCCCCTTCACAAAAAGAAAATGACCATCCTCATCAATAAGAGTCTCTACCACAGTAAAACGTGAATTCCTCAATCAATATAGCCACCCCCCTAGACTTCCACCAGGTGTAATTGCTATATAAGACCTGAGGATAATATTTGTTAGATAAGGAGGGATGCTTGCAACAAAATGCATTTTCCTGTATGAAGGCCAACAACACATGCTGTGATCTGAGATCCTTTAACAAATTAGATCATTTCTCCAAACTATTAATGCCCCTCGCATTCAAGGAATAAAAAGTAGGCAATACCGGGGAGGATGTCATACCACAGCCATGTATCAACTGGACAGGGAGGGACAGGTAAGGAACAGAGGGTAGGGAACAAAGAGGGGAGAAAAGCAATAAGCCAGATAAGAAAAAAAAGAAAATACTGGGAAATTCCCAGAACACAGAGTATCACTCACACTCAGTGGAGTAACGTGTCAAGCACCGGGATCCACGTCAAAAGGAAGTGGACTGCGGTGCATAAAAAGAGACACTGACACCCCATGAGGGTAAGTGAATAGCCAGGCAACATAATCTAAAATAACATTTGATAGATTAAAGTATATTATTAAGAAAAGATATGCACAAATCTAAACGAATACCATGCCGGTAGGACCAGCAAACGTAAAACATTAAGACAGACATAAGACCTACGTACATATGATTAAACAGAGAAAGCTTCAATCCAACTAGAGACCATAAGGTCACAATAGCACATCTAAGCAACATCCGTGCCACTAGGCCCAGGGCCCACACGCATGGGCAGATGGCAAATGCCATCCTCCCACCCACGCGCCCCCCACGCCGGTGCATCCACTGGGTCATGAATCCCCTAAGAAACCCCACAGAAGACTAACTCAATAAGATCTAGGGACTACAGTCCATTGCCCACCTTGAACCCCCACAGAAAGGTGCAGGACAGATCAACCCGGGCAAGGAGCCAGTGACCATAGGGGAGGCGCTGCCACACGGCCCAGGCAACCGCCACGGACCCATGGAGAGGCGCCCCCACCAACCAACCCATGGCCAGTCACGTAACTACAGCGAGCAAGTGCATATATACACAATCGGTGCATGAGCATGCCCCACCAAGACCCAGCCCAGAGCTGGGGGGACACCACCCCAGCAGGACACCCCGGCAGGCATACAACGCCCCAACCAGGAGTCCGCTCAGAAGTGTAAGAAAGTGGACAGTCACCAAGAAGCAACCCGTGAGGTCTCCATCTGACATCACGTACAGTTCCTCAGCTATCCCACACCAGACACAAGGCACAGAGGGTCCCAGGTCGAAGGTCACACCACAAGACCCCTCTGCCAGGCCCCAGAGAGCCGCTGGAAATATAAACAGGCAAGAATGCAGAGGGAAAGTCCAATCTCCTAACACACCAGGGCCGAGAGGTAGATCAGAACATGGCTAAAATGTTCCAGAACAGCATACCAACAGTTCAAGTGAGCCAAAGACCCTGCTGTACCTTGGGAATCCAATCTCTCCATAGGTTGCACGAGTCCAGGGCAGACATCTCTCCATGGGATCCAGGAGGCAAACCACGCCTCTGCGACCGTCCCTGAGAGGAATAGTTTGGAGCATCCCAATCCAGCACCGAGATGTCAGGTAAGTGAGTAACTGGACGAAGCCCGGGACATCAGAAGGGCATCGAATAACAAGCATAGACTCTCCGAGACGAATCACCAAACTAAAGGGGAAAGTCCCACTTCTATGGGATGTCTTGGGCAGCAAGGGCCTGTGTAAGGGGCTGGAGTGCCCTGCGTTTTTGCAAGGTAAGCCAGGCCAAGTCCTGGCACAGAGCACCATCACTTCCCCGGAATGACCAGGTTCTTCGATTCCTCGTCTGCCGCATCAGTTCTTCCTTGAGGCGAAAGCTAGTTATACAGCAAACCACGTCCTGCAGGGGACCCGTGGAAGGGCCTCGCTGGCGGAGTGCTAGTGAGCACGCTCGATCCTCATGGGTGCATCCTCCTGGCAGCCTAGAATGGTGTTGAAAAGGGCAACAAGCGGAGGGAACAAATCTCCCGGTAGGACCTCCTCACATTATTCCTCCTGCCCCTGTTGTCTAGATCTTCAACCATCCGATGAAGCTCCGGCAAGATGTGTTGAAGCGAGGAGGCTGATAGAGCCCGCTGGTCAATGTCAAGCTGTAAGGTCCGCTTCGCCACCAACAGCATCCTGGAGTTCAGTGCCTCAAGCCCCGCCTTAAGTCCTGCAATATCATTCCGGACCTCACTCACCCCCTGTTTGATGTCAGTAGCTAAGGATAAAAAGTCCTCTTTGGAGGGGATAGTGCAGACGAGAGCCATAAGATCCTAGGGCAAGGCTGGAGCCACTACATCCTCAAAGACCGGTGAGACAGAAGCAGAGGAGCCATCAGATAACGCTGAGGGTGAAGGGGAAGCCGCCATATTGGATCCCACTTTGCTTCTAGAAGAGCCCACCGTCGGTGTAAAATATCCTCTCAGGGAAGCTTCTTTCTGCTTTTTACCGGTCCCCGGCATCAGTAGGTCCTTAGGGTGACGTCTGTGTCGGACCATAGCTGCGCAAAACACCTTAAAATTGCTTATATTCAGGCCACCAGCACAGAGCTTTCAGCTTATGCGTGTATCCCGTCTCCTGGCCAGCCATGCCCCCCTTGCCTACATTTTAACCCTTGGACATTCCTCTGGCACTCAAAGGATTAATCTTGATACATATATCCCACTGAAATTTCAGATTGCCAAGCAATACAGAGTCTGTAAGCAAACACATATTGATATACATAAAGGGATCAAATAAATCAAACCAGGCTGTATAACAGCACAATCCATAGTACATAGTAACTCATGTAAATCAGATGACTGATGTTGAAATTCAGATAGCGTGTATATTTTCTTACAAGAGTCCTCTTCTTCAGAGTTAAAATGCAATATTCACCTGCACATTTTTTTTGCATATTTCTCATAACACTTTGGGCCAGAAAATAAATATTTTTTATGAAGATGTCTTTTCAGTTTTGTTCAATGAATTACAATTATATAAAATCGCATTGGATCATACGCTCAGTTTTTCATTCTAAACATCTTTGTCAGCTATAATTAGTACATTGCAATAAAAATGTGTTGTCAGTGAGCATATTGTCTACCAGATGCCACTAAGAACACAACTTCAGTAAGGGTATTGCCAGAGGCACATACTGAAGAGAGGTGCAAGATTAACAAGGTTTTGTAAGGGCCTTTTGGATTAGATGTAATAACTCATAATAATTTCATATTTAATTTTTTTTTTTCCAAAAGTTGATCTTCTTTGAAAGATAAATCATATATGTTTCTCTTTCTATAAAAAGGAGCTAGTCTAGTTTAATAAGAATATGTATAGATTTTGTAATAGTAATGCTTTTTAGTATGCAGTGGATAGAAGTTTTGTAAACACTTGCAAGGATTTTTTTTACATACTTTGTAAATATATCTATTCCAGACGTCCATTTTTATTTTGCCATGGATGTTTTTGATAATGTCTACAAAGTTATTGTTTGCAAGTAAAAATAGTTGTTCTGTTTATTTGTGCTCAGAATAATGAATTAGAAATCTGTTTTGCTTCTCAGGATTTAGATGGCCTTCTGGGGTCTGTAAATTATTTATTAATAAAAGCCTCTTCATCTACATGCAAGTGACATTGACTATGGCTCCACAATTATTAATATTGCAGATGTCACTTGTGCTTTAGATGGATGAAAAATATGTGACCCTACTCAGATTCTGGCTGGATGCTTTTGTAGTAACAGCTTGTGTATGACTAATTTACAATAGCAATCATAGAAAGCACTACCATGATCTTTGCTGTTATAACAATGTAATTTTATCTACTCTTGTTTATAATGCAGGTTGATAAAGCAAGAATAAATAAAATAAAATGAGAAAAATAAATTTATGCATTTTACTCAGTTAAAAATAAATGCATGACTGACTTGATTTCATAATGTCTTCTATAGCCTTTCATTCTACTATATGAGTAAGTTAGGAATTAATATCATACGTATTGTGTACAGTGCATTTCAAATTCGTATTTGATAGACAAAGTAGAACCTTTTACTGATTTTACCATTTATACCACTCATCACGGAGTCCAGAATTTTACATACCCTCTATCCATTAAACTCTTCTTCTGAAGCCTTACACAAACTGGACTTGATACATTAAATATCACGATGTTCTCTCCAAATGTTGTTAGATACTGGAGTAGTTTATAAAGCAAGCAGCTTTAAAACAAATAATAATAACAAATGGATTTATGACATATCTGTTATTAGATACTATAGTGGTCTCTAATTCATTATATTATATTCACAAATTCAGGTTTGTCAATTAAAAAATCTGTTCAATGCACCACATTTGTCTAAACTTAATAACAAAAATATAATAATTGAAGTAACAAAATGAAATTGTATATCACATAATCCCTCACTGCTGCCCATGATAATTTAGGTTTACTTCTTGGCATCTAGCAAGGTCCCATTACAAATTTGCCTACCTACATTTAAGGAAATATCATCTCTCTTCCAAATCTGTTCTATTTGTTTGTCTCTGATCAAATAACTTTCCCCATAAACTTTTCCCATACAAGGAATATCAACTGACCCAAACATAAGTGGCCACCCAGCTCCCAGAAATAACATACACAGACAAAAACACTGGAATCCCACTTGCATGGATTACTGAACAGTAACTCAGTAGCTAGTACAATACAAAAAAGTAAGAAGACACAGTGCAGCACCTCTAAGCATAGTAAATAATTCCCAAACACTACTCTTCTAGAGCTACCCATAAACAAACATTGACTTCATTTGTATCTGAACAAGAGGAGGTTGCTGGAGGGATAGATTCTATACCTACATCATCATCAGTCATCATTATGTATCCTCAGCATTGCCCACCACTTCTTTCCTACTACCCTTATATTATTTAAGCTATTAGGTGTGTCAAACAATTTATTTTTAATTTTACTTTCACAAAGTTCACTACTACTTTGAGGACAGGTGTTTTGGTGCTTGTTTGTCTCATTGTCAGATGCAGCAGTTGGTTTAGCTGCTCCACCTTCCTGCCATTGCCATCATCAACACTAGAATGTGAATGTGTTCTCTTCAGTGTTCTTCTTAAATGTTTTTTTTTTTTGTACTGGCATTAGTGGTGGTGGAAATTTTGGTGGGGGGACCAGACAAACTGCATCCTCCCCAGGAGGAGAGGACTTATCATAATTTATTGCACACTCTGCAGCAACCATGGCTGTAGTCATTTTTTTGAACTACCACTATACTCCCCTTGTGCTTTTGCTGGACATTACTCCACTACTGTGTGTGTTTTACTCTAAAGTACACAGTACAACTGATGGAGTGTGATGTCTTGTCTTGGCCCTCAACAAAATTCTCAATCTCCTCTGCTGTCTATCAAGTCTTTCTGAGTCACACAGCTCACCTAAGGGTCTCAGTCACCTGTCTGTCACCTAATTTTTTATATATTTTTATTTTATTTTTTACAGTTGTCCACCCTATCTTATTACTGTCTAAAAAAAATAACTAAAAACAAAATCAATAACTTCTTTTCCCAGACTTCCCCAGCAAAGAGATAATAACAGTAAGATCAGCAAGGAAATTGCTTGGACCGCAGCTGCCTGTGTCTTTCAAATCAACTCAATCGGACAGAATGTTGGGGTATTTGGAGACCATCTCCTTTACTCCATTCTCACACCCCAAACACATCCAACACAGAGAAAACAGCAAGATTAGACAGAATGTTGGGGTATTTGGGTTCAGCATCCTTTGGTCCCTTCTCACACACCCACATTCCCCCAGCTTAGAGATAATTACAGCCAGATCATGATTGAGATTGGATCACAGCTGCTTATATCTTGTCAGTCAGTCACAGTGAATTATGGGGAATTTGGGGTCAATTTCCTTTCTCCTTTCTTCATCTTGAGACTCCCCAAATGCAAAGGACAAATGTCCTACCTAAAAGACTCCCTATACTAAGCTTCAACTCATTTACCTATCTTTTGTAGCTCAAAATGTGCTGCTTTCTCCTTTCACAAACACATAATGGCATGCTGTGAGAGCCTGCCACCCTTTTATATGCCTGCAGGAAAAGTGGAGAAAACTGCCATGTGAGGAGAAATTCTGTCTTCCCACTGATTTCACTGCAATGAGCTATGCAAAAAAAGTAAGAAAACTGCACCTTTTGCAGGAATTTCCTGCTAGATGGGAAGTGCCATTTTTTACCTATTTTGATTTTGAGGCTAAAATTGTTGCCCATCTGTAAGCCTCAGCATCACCTGTAGGTTCTTGCCCACTACTTTTATATTCTCCTAGGTATTTAGAGGTCTCAAACAATTTCTTTTTACTTTTACTTTCTCAAAGTTCACTACAGCTTTCACCAGAGGTGTTTTTGTGTTTATTTGTCTTGCTGTCAGATGCAATACTTGACTGAGCTGCTTCACCTTTTTCCATAATCCCAGCACTAGAATACAAGTTGTCTTCAGCATTCTTACATGAGTTTTTAATAGTACTGGCACTGCTGGTGGTGCTGGTGGTAGAACATTTGGTGGGACTCAGGAAGAGATGGATCACTATCAGTAACACACTGCAGCAACTATGGTTGCAGTCAGTTTTCTTTTGGACAACCACTTTACTCACACATCTCTGTACTGAAGTATGATAAGGAACTTCATTTATTACACACGCAATAAAAATATTATATGCACAAATTCAATTATCCTTCCATTTTTCCTGCAAATTATAATTTCCCAAAAACAAATTGATCAACATGGAAGCAATTAACATTTTGAAACGGAGAGATGTCTTGTATTAGTTGACCATATGTCTTTCTGAGAGGTGGATTTTATTGCAGACTATAAAATATGCCCCTACAGAAGTGTAAGTAGTAATTTCATTCACTTCATTAATGCAGGCCCACATGGGCCCTGCACCAGGTAAGTCTTTCATCTACACCCTTTTTATTTTTTTATTTTGTTGTATGTCTGCTGGTTTTAATTGCACTACACTGGGACCCACAAATAATAATAAAAACATCAAAATATCGTTTAAAGGGTCCCCTCCAACACGTTTCAAAATAACATCTTTCTTCAGGGATTTGTAATTTAGTATTTGTAGGTATATTAGAGTAGGACTTACCATTAAGTGAGATACCTTGGCATGGTTGGTAAGCTTACACACGGATTGTCCAATTTGTGGGACGAAATCCTCACTTATTTCACTTAGATTTACTAAGGATTATTACAGGGCTCAAAATTTCCACTCTCCACTAGCCAATGGCGAGTGAAAATTTAGCCCTGACGAGTAGAAATTCAGCCCTGGTGGGTATGTTTTGGCTTGCAGTGGCGAGTAACTTTTCAGGTTTGGCTAGTAGCAAAGGACTTAAAATTATAAGCCCTGATTATTATATATGCCCTTTACAGGCACACATTACTCACAGCATATAGAAGAACGCAGATCTGTTTGTTTGTATGTGTTTTAACTTTTGGGTCTATATACTGTAATATATATATATATATATATATATATATACACATAAACATGATGTATTTTATATATATATATATATATATATATATATATATATACACACACACAACAAAAGAGGCAGCACCAGTTGGACTTCTCATCAAGACAAATGTAAGCAATGTTATTAGTGCCAAGATAAAGGTCAAGGGGTAGGACCAAAATATTGACACTAATAAAATTGAAAATAAATAAGTTGGTGCATGAGAAGCTAATACACACTAACGAAATGTGCACAGCGTTGCCCCTACAATTGGGTTTGCCGTGTACTTTGGGCTCTTGATGCAACGATTTTCACAGGACTGGGTATTCTGCCCACTTCTGTGAAAATTGCCACCCCTGATTCGCTGCCTGACACCAATCTCTGTCCCCCAGGGTGGAAAGTGAACCAGAATGTGTATATATATATGTATATATATATATATATATATATATATATATATATCATCATCTTCAGCAGTTGTCGTTCAAAGATGAAGGACTTCTCAACAAGTTTCCAACAACTTTGATCTTGTGCTTTTTGTTACCACTGTATCCCAACACAGTGGCATCTACACATCTTGTCTTTGGTCTTGTTACTTGGGTGTTTAGTATTGAGTGGAATCCATTCCAAAAATCATTTGGTCCAGCTACCTTTAGGTCTTCTTGCTATGAGGCCTGCCCATTTCCACTTCAGGTGCTTTACTTGATGTCATTGATGTCATAGACTTTGATTGCTGACAAATCCATACACATGTTTTTTTTGACTACTTTTATGTTTAGAATTCACCTCTCTATATTTCTCTGTTTAACCTTTAGTTTTTGGATGACTTTGGTATTCAGTGTCCATGTATCACAGCCATATGTAAGCACTGGGAGGACACACTGGTCAAAAACCTCTCATTTGCTGCAGTGGCAAATTTGTCATAATTATAGCATTACTAACAGGGCTCAAAATGTCAAGTCCTGAGCTACCAGCCAGGCCTGAAAAGTTACTTGCCACCAGTTTCCATGCCTAGCCCAACCCATATCCCCACCTTTAACCCCACCCATCTCAAGTTCTCTTTGATGTAATGACACTGTTGTTCTATGTTTTATTCAGAATACAATTAACAAAAATATTCAATAACAAACAAACAATGTAGAGGCAGAGAAGTATTGAGGTTAAAAATAAGTGATGCTTACATCAGAAACATATTGTTATCTGCAGTGTCAAAAAAAAAACAAAAATACAAAATGCAGAAAAGTATGATTCATTCTTAAGCTGTTAAAGCAGCCAAATATGTATTGCAGTCCTTTTGATAAAGTGGGGAAAATGAGAAATACATTGGTGTTTAATATAGTGTTTTGATCGCAGGTCTCAAATAAATAATAAGAACACAAAAAAAGGAGAAAGTCTGAGGATTATGATAAATTAACTTAATTCAACATAGACCAGCACCAAGGAGACCCATTCAGTCTGTAATGCCCTTTTGATGTATCCTTGGTGGCGACTTAATACATAACTTTTATTTCAAGTATTAATTAAAAATAACAAACAGTGGTGTGTTTGATTTATTTACAGAAGTGTGTTTTAAAACTGAATCAGCCAGCATGGGCCATCAATCACCCACACAAGAGTGTCTGGGGATCATGGCTCTGCTCAACCAAAACCCTTAAAAACAACATTAGAGGGGTGGTGATGAAGCCAGGGTATTATCTATTACAGCTCACATAGAATACATAGTGTCTCTAAGTTCACACAAACAATTAACTTAATTCACTTTCTAGTAGTCAGTTTATAGTATGCTTAGGATGAATATCCTGCAATTCCTACAAATGTTGAATCGGCAGCAGATATGCCGCCAAAGTTTTAGACAGCATAAATTCTTTACTACAGCAAGTCTTCACATATTTATCTGGTTAGATAGATTAAATTGCTATCCCACGATTAAATTAATAATGCTTGAGCATATGTTGATGATCCATTTGTGTACAGCTTAAGAGGAACGCTTGCATGAACCACAGCTACCCAAGAGTTCAGGGCCGGCCCAAGACATTGTGCTGCCCGGGTCCAAGGATGAAATGCTGCCCCCACCAAAATACACACACATCCATTATGTTATCACAAATGTATGTATTTAGGGCCCAAATTTCCTTTGAGTGCATACCCCTCTTGCACTCAAAGGGTTAATGAACTGATATCCAGATTGTAGTTCGTGATTTACAGAGCAAGGCAAAAATCCACAAGGGCTGTTAGGATTTTCTGACTATAATACTTTCCCTTTAAAATCAATTTGATATATTTATTTTATTTTGCCTCAAAATTACTCTACTTTCCTTTTAAATATAAAGTCCACTAGCTGCAGGCTTTTAGGGTTCTAGAGGAGCAGACATGGTATTGGGGGTGTCTGTCTCCAATCAGACAGCAGGTACCTCTCTCAAGCTTGGCATCACCTAGTGGGTGGATAATGTACCAAAAAGCCAATCAGCAAATGCTCCCACCCCATGTATCATCTGCCCTCCCCTTGGTCAGACGCCTGCATCATCCAGTTGAAAGACCCTGTGTAAAGGGTTGAGTGGTCTCCTGTTTTTTTCATTCAACTCCCTCAACCCTCCCACCCCACTGTATATATTTACCCTACTCCAGCTCATCAAATGCTGCACTGCCTCTGAGGAAGGAGCTGGGCCTCCATGTCTGCCTGTTTCTGAGTGTATGGGGCCAAGTCACTTGAAGTACTTTCTGCGGGTTATTCTGAAGTGGCACGTTGCAGGCTGACTTAGGTTAGGGGAGCTGTTGAGAGACTGATGTCAATGCTAGTCAGTTTTTGCAGACATTACCTCCGATCACATTAATAGTATTATTTCTATCACTGTATTCATTTCTATTGAGCTGAATGTTGTAACACTAATTCTGGCTAGCAACACGATCAGCCCAATAGAAATGATAACAGAAATGAAAACAGCGATAGAAATAATATTATGATTGCAATAGGTGGTAATGTCTGCAAAAACTGACTAGCATTGGCATCGGTCTCTCTGTATCTCAGTCTCTGCATTATGCATCACCTCTAGCACTCAAAGGTTTAACTTTTTGAGTGCCAGAGAGGTATCAGATCCCCTGCTACTTCCTTCTTTCTCAGTGGTATGGTAGTCGAGTCAGCAGCTTTCGAACACGGAGGCCTCTCTCCTGAGCAGGCAGCAGAACAGACTGGGTACTATTCGACCTTTCAGTAGGTGACATAATAATCTTGCGTTGTCGTGTGAGATTCTCATGTGCCAAATTGTAGAGTGGGGAGGGGACACTAGCAACATGGGATTATAGGGAAAGGTCACCATTTTCATACAGGGCTTCAATTATGAGCCCTGCTACTAAGTTGTACAAATACTTGCCATCCTAGTTTTATTTAGCACTCAGTTTCCATTATGGTGTTCACATCTGTTGACATTTTCTGTCCAAGGTAAATATACTGGTCTGCTTCTTCTAGTTCTTGTCTATCTACTGCGATTGTTAAACATGACTTGAATTTTGTTGATATTCATCTTCAGACCACAATTTTTGCTTTCCTGTTCTATCACTTCAATGATTTCTTGCAGTTCTTCAGGACTACTGTCAAACAGTCATTTTTTTGTCTCAATTTAGTTTGCAGAAAATTTCTTCTGAACAAACAGAAAATAGTTTTGGGGAGAGTTTGTCTCCTTGTTGGATGCTTTTTTCTATATTGATCTGGACTTTATCTTTGTTAACCTGTATTGATGCAGTTGCATTTTCATATATTGATTGGAGGCAGTTGATGTAAGCTCTGTCTATTCCTTGATTGATCAGGGCATAGATTATTGCTTGCTTCTCACTTTTGCAATGTCTTGATATGGTCCATTGTACTGAAACTTCTCCTGAAGCCTGCTTGTTCTTTAGGTTGTGCTGAGTTAAGTATTATGTCCATTGTTCTTCATGGTATCCTTGTGAAAACTTGCAGAAGACTGTCAGTAGGCATATTGGCCTGTAGTTTTTTTTCTGTAGAGTAGGATGACTTCTGTATTTTTAGATGTTTCAGGAACTTTTCTGAGCAGTAAGAATTTTTTTTAATAAGGATTGATGTTTGTCTTTCAACATTTCAGTAGCGACTTTATCAGGTCCAGCTGCATTGCCATGTTTCATTGATTTTATTGCAGTTTCTATTCTTCTATCAAAACGTCTACCACAGATTCTGTCTCTAGCACTGCATTCATTTGTTGTCCTTCACCCTTATAAAGGTTTGAATAAACTCCTTCTGCTCCTTTTAGTATTTGTTGCTGAGTTTTTGCAGTTATTCCATCTTCAAGCTTTAATGCAAACATATGCTCCTTTGTGTGGCCATCTCTCTTTTTCTTTTCTTTAACCCTTGATTTCCAGTGTCCTCTGGATGAGCTCAAGATTGAACTTAGGCATTTCTTCTTTTATGCACTTCCTTATAGTATTGCACATATTAAGGGTGGGCAAAAGTTTTCGCCTGAAGACTGAAATGGGTGAAAAATGGCACTTCCCAACCAGTGGGAAATTTCCAGCACTTTTCAAACACTTATGTCTGATGTCTTTGAAAAAGTGGTGGTATAGCATCACGAAATGCGTTAGACCATTTCTTTTTAAGCTTATGTATAAACCATTATTATTAAAAAATATCTGTACAAGTGATGCGTCTAGAGGGGTATGCATGCTTTGAATACCTCTCTGTGGCGACAGGATTGCTTACATACCTTCCAGCCAATCAGCTTTTAGCAGGTTTTGTTATCCCCTCCTAGAAGTCAATTAGCTGATAGATGCAAAAGCACACATCCCAGCCAGTGATAGCCTGGAGACCATTTTGAACAGAGACTGGCCATATAAAAGCCAGTCTCTGTTCAAATTTCCCACAGACTCGGGCATCGTCCGAAAGGTAATAAGTGGGAAGCTTTTTTTTGCTAGCTGATTGGCTAGGAGGTGTGTAAGGAATCCTTCTGCTACTCCTGGTGATAGCACTGGAGGAGGCAGCATCATTTACACTTCAAGTGCCTGAGGAACTTTTAGGATATGCTCTACAATTTGTTGCCTACCCCTCTGACTGAAAGGGTTAACAAATACATCATTTGGACAAATAATTTTTAATAATGATTTTAATGTTGACTTTATTTTTTTTTACAGGTACATTTTTACCAAACAGAAGACAAAAGAGAAGAAGAAGGAAGATAGAAAATGGCAGAAGAAGATGGACAGGTAAGTGTTACACAGATCTGGGTGTTATGGTAGAGTTAGGGGTAGTATTGTTGCAATTCACTGTTAGGGGTAGTGGAGGGTTAGTGTTTGAGAGGATAACTTTGTGTTGAGCTAACGATCAGTGCTTGACAGTGGGTCAAGCACAGAACGTTAGCTCTTTTCCTTTGATATTCCCATTGTTCACGCTAATTAGCATGGTTTCTGGGAATGTAAAACACATGATGGACATTTGGCCACAAGTCCGTTTCTGTGTCCCAACGTTTGTTGTGGTTTCAGTTGTTAGGGGCACTGAATACCGATTTAGACAAATTTTGTATACAGTCGGTAGGCAATGTTGCCCTACCGACTGTTTTACAATAGATTGAATGTTAAGCGTTCCAATGTCTAAAGACCAAAGACAGCCTGATAGAACATGGTTAGTGATGAGCGAGCGTGCTCGGCCGATGCTCGGATCGGCTCGAGCATCGCTCTGCTCGGCACATGGCGGTACTCGTCGAGTACCGCCATGTGCTCTCCCGCCATGTTCGGGTGGCGGGGATCTGTGCCGGAAGAGGCACAGATCCGAAGAAGCTCCGCTGGACCACCAGGGACTGGAGGTACGGGGGCATTGCGGAGATGAAGGGGGCATTGCGGAGATGAAGGGGGACATTGTGTAAGAGGGGCATAGACTCTATGCCCCTCTTCCACAATGTCCCCCTTCATCTCCGCTATGCCCGTCTTCCACAATGTCCCCCTTCATCTCCGCTATGCCCCTCTTCCACAATGTGCCCCTTCATCTCCGCTATGCCCCTCTTCCACAATGTCCCCCTTCATCTCCTCTATGGCATAGAGGAGATGAAGGGGGACATTGTGGAAGAGGGGCATAGCGGAGATGAAGGGGCACATTGTGGAAGAGGGGCATAGCGGAGATGAAGGGGCACATTGTGGAAGACGGGCAATTCGGAGATGAAGGGGGACATTGCGGAGATGAAGGGGACATTCGGAGATGAAGGGGGCATAGTGGAGATGAAGGGGGCATTGACCAGGCACCCTCCCCTCATCAGAGCAGGGGGTGCCTGGTGTCGCCCCATTCATTTCAATGGGGCTCGGGTGCTCGGCCGAGCACTCGAGCCTCAGGGGGTGCTCGGTCAGAGCACCCGAGCACCCGAGCATCGGGGTGCTCGCTCAACACTAAACATGGTGATTCTTACCACCTTCTGCCATTGATCTGGTCTTCCTGCTGCCATAGAAAGCAGCTCAAAAGTCTCCAGGGAATGAGGGCCAATGTTTGTTGTGAAGCCATGTTGAGGGAATGGACCATAATTTGCCTCTCTGATGCAGTATGTCATGGCAGATTTTGGATCAATTTAGTCTGGTGTCTTATCTTTGATCTGTCCTCCTGTCTTACCTTTGATCTGTCTGTATGACCCTGCCAGGAGTATATGCTTCCAGTGGCATAGTTCTCAGTTTCACTGACACATGCAAACACTCCGGCCACAGGCATAGACCTGTATATACTGCTAAAAATGTATTTAAGGCATATATTGCTGTCGGACTCAGCCTGCTAACAACTTTTACTTTCAAAAGAGGATTTCTCCACATAGATAGCATGCCCTAAATGAATATACATATGATATTGTGAACCAAGCATCAAATGTGATGAAGTAAATATAAGTATGTATTAAAAGATTAGTAAAAAAGTTAATTCGTTAAAAGATTAGTAATAAGTGAACTAATATCTGTGATAGTAAAGGATCGATAATATAACAGGACATTAACACAGCATCCACAATCATTTCCTTAGAATTGTGAATGGACAATGACCATATGGTTTGAATGGCAATGAATAAACAACGAACGGCATAAATTAATTAGGTGCAAAAAATTAGATGATGATGGATATAACTTCTTAGTAATGAAACATGAAACGTGATGAATATGATAACATAAAATAATAGCTCTGATGTATAACAGTTCTAACATATATCCATGATGTATCCATGATAGGCAATTTATTTAAACTAATTAGCTAGTACAAATGAGACAATGAAAGTCACCTCTTAATAAACATACATCAATCGATGGTGAATCAATGGTGATTAACCCCTTAAGGACCAGCGGTCCCGGGGTGTGCTGTCTCTTAAGTACCACATAGAAAACTTTGACGTGGCGTCCCACGTGACTGATCACGTGGGGTGGCACGCGGAATGGAGGGACTGAAAGAGATCGCTCAGGTCTTGCAGCGATCAACTTCAGTCCCTGGCATTACTCCCCACGCTCCTGAGTAAACGTGCCAGGACCGTCACTGATACTTAAGTGCCGGACCAGCGTGACGGACCTGCCACGTCAATGGTCCTTAAGGGGTTAAAGATAAAATAAATTGTGATGGATAGGATGAAGTAATAGGTCCGGTGTATATAGCTCTAACAGTTCTAGTATATATCAATTATATATTTCTCTAGTGTCATTGAGAGATGTTGGGACCATGAGGTTAAGCGTTGTGACTATAGGAGGCAGGGCACTCTAAGCAAAAAACTCCTCCACTTCCTTGCTGCTAACCTCTTCCCATGCATAGCTATCTTTAGTTTTAAAGAGTGTCCCTCAAGCAGGTACAGAACAACTTTTCTCCTGAAGAGATCTTTGCTAGTTAGTGCTTTTTATACTTTTGATTTTCTCCTCAAAGCTTCTGAGGGCCCCCACTTTGTGAGGAGAGTCCTCCTGTTTAACACTTTGATTTCTAGATTCTTTCCTTTGGAATAGCTTAATCTCTGAATCAAGAGGCCTTAACTCAGCCTTTGACTGTTAAGGGGGGAAAAGCTTTGTAGTTAGTGATTTTGTAGGATATATACAGGTTTGATTTTGTATTATCTTTTTTTAGTTTGAATTATTGAAAAATTAGATTCAATTTGATTTCAAATTTACCTCAGATTTACCTCAAATTTACATCAAATTTACTTCAGATGTCTTTATTTATTCTATAATTATTACTAAATCTAATTTACTTGATAGTACTCTGTGTTTAAGCGTGCTCACGCTAGAGGGTGCGCTCATGCAATTTACCTCACAGAGTGGTGGCCATTGTTCCTAGCAGCACAGGAGATTCTCCAGACAGAAGCTTCTCTTCAATGGAGGAGTAAAAAAGTGCTAGTGCTAGTATAGAGCTATTTTGTCATCTGTTTTAAGCAGACTCCGGAGGAGCAGCGATATTGCTTATAATTTTAACTTTTAACTCCTTCACTGCCAGCTCCTTTGGAGCAAAGGTCTGTCACTTCTTGGGTTCTTTACTGTGAGGAAATCAGTCTTCCCATTATTTAATGAATGTTGGTCATCCCTTTGGAGATATATATTACTACTTGTTGGACTACAAGTGTTCATTTATGCTTGTCCCTTTGGGACATTTGCACCTTATTGATTGTTATCTTTCATTTTTCCCAAAATAAGTTGAACTTATTCTCAATCAGTGCATACACAGCTAACTCTGAAATTTATTTTATTCTCTTCGTTCATGTATTTAAAATGGGAGGTAAAGAGGAGAAAACTAAGTGCAATAAAAGTAATTTTTCTACATGTAAACAATGCGATGCAAAGGTCACAAACAATAGGTCTGTGTGTTCTAAATGTATGGACTGAAAGGCTAACATGACACATCTACTGATGCTCCCCCTATGCTTGAACCAGAGTGGGACAAGTCCTTACCAGGTTTCTTTAATTAAATTAGAGAGGACTTTGAACAGATGGTTTACAGAAGCACCTCATACACCAGTTAAGAGACCAAGAACCAAACAGCCTTCTGACAATTATTGTGAATAGCTGCCATCATTACAAGCACCGGTAGGGCTTCTGAGTTGTCCAGCGCGCGGTACTGGTTTACTCCATATCACCGGTTGCTAGCTGTCTACATTACAGCACCGGTAGGGCGTTCCTGTTGTCCAGTACGAGGTACTGGTTTACTCTATATCACTGGTTGCTAGCTGTTTCCATTACAGCACCGGTAAGGCGTTCCTGTTGTCCAGTACGCGGTACTGGTTTACTCCATATCACTGGTTGCTAGCTGTCTACATTACAGCACCGGTAGGGCGTTCCTGTTGTCCAGTACGAGGTACTGGTTTACTCCATATCACTGGTTGCTAGCTGTCTACATTACAGCACTGGTAGAGCGTTCCTGTTGTCCAGTACGAGGTACTGGTTTACTCTATATCACCGGTTGCTAGCTGTTTCCATTACAGCACTGGTAGGGCTTTCCTGTTGTCCAGTACACGGTACTGGTTTACTCCATATCACTGGTTGCTAGCTGTCTACATTACAGCACCGGTAGGGCATTCCTGTTGTCCAGTACGAGGTACTGGTTTACTCCATATCACCGGTTGCTACTGCCTCCATTTACAGCACCAGTAGAGCCTCCCTGGTCTTCCCATGCTTGATACTTGTTTGCTCCACTGTACCATCTTATGCTGATGCTTCCAATCTTACAGCACTAGTGGAGCTGTCCTTCAGTCACATTTAGGCTGCCTTGCCCGGTATATTGGCAAGGCCGGTAGAGCCTCATTCAGATTGTCGTGCCATCCTCCAGGCTGCCTTGCCCGTAATATTGGCAAGGCCGGTAGAGCCTTATTCCTCAATTGTGTCAGCCATCAGGCTGCCTTGCCCGGTATATTGGCAGGGCCGGTAGAGCCTACCATACTGTATCTTTGTAAAAGCTACTGTTTGAACCTACTTTGTGCATGTCGTATATATGTATGTTCAGGACCCGTGAGCATGGGCGTCCGCATAAATTTTTCCAGGGGGGGGCATAATTTTAATGACATCCATACTCTGTCCTTTTTTCACAATGTCATGAAGGAGAGGGGAATAGTCATCACATAAAGCTCAGGCATGCAAAGGAACTACCACCCCACAATAACTTTAATTAATTCTTCATCTGGCAACTAGCTGCTTAGAAGCGCTAGTCGCCAGAAATATTACCTAGTTTCAAAGATTTTCCAGTTTTTCGGAGGCTCACAGTAGCAGGAAGCATGGACATCTCATCATAGTGACGTCCGTGCGCCTGCGCTGTCAGTCCCTTTTGGAGCCGGATGAAGAATTAATTAATGTAAAGTTATTTCGGGGTGGTAGTTCCCCTTTAATAGAAGAATCAAGTTGCCATTGTCTGATTTAAGGGTTGCAATTTCTAATCTTTTTTTTTAATGTTAACACTATTCAATGCACCACACTAGTCATACACCCATGATCAAAGCACTATAACTGAATTATAAAAAATTGCCCCCATCAGCTCCAACTTGCCCCCATCAGCTTCAAGTTGCTCCAACTTGCCCCCATCAGCTCCAACTTGCCCTCACATTGCCACCATCAGCTCCAACTTGCCCCCATCAGCTTCAACTTGCTCCAACTTGCCCCCATCAGCTCCAACTTGCCCTCACATTACCCCCATCACCTTCAACTTGCTCCAACTTGCCCCCATCAACTTCAACTTGCTCCAACTTGCCCCCATCAGCTCCAACTTGCCCTCACATTGCCCCCATCAGCTTCAACTTGCTCCCATCAGCTCCAACTTGCCTTCACATTGCCCCATCAGCTTCAACTTGCCCTCACATTGCCCCATCAGCTCCAACTTGCCCTCACATTGCCCCCATCAGATCCAACTTTCCCTCAAATTGCTCCATCAACTCCAACTTGCCCTCACATTGCCCCATCAGCTTCAACTTGCTCCCATCAGCTCCAACTTGCCCTCACATTGCCCCATCAGCTTCAACTTGCCCCCATCAGCTCCAACTTGCCCTCACATTGCCCCCATCAGATCCAACTTTCCCTCAAATTGCTCCATCAACTCCAACTTGCCCTCACATTGCCCCATCAGCTTCAACTTGCTCCCATCAGCTCCAACTTGCCCTCACTTTGCCCCATCCGCTTCAACTTGCTCCCATCAGTTCCAACTTGCCCTCACATTGCCCCATCAGCTTCAACTTGCTCCCATCAGCTCCAACTTGCCCTCACATTGCTCCATCAGCTCCAACTTGCCCCCATCAGCTTCAAATTGCTCCAACTTGTCCCCATCAGCTGGCTCTCACATTGCCCCCATCAGATTCACATTGCCTCATAAGCTTCACAAGTGCCCCCCCCCTCCCGTGCACCCAGCCTTACCTTAAATGCAGTCCACCAGGTCTCCTCCTGAGCGGGGTCTGTAGCTCTCGCTCACTGTCTGCAGCACCGCTCCTTCAGCTGCCTGCGGCGATCACCTCTCCTCTCCGCGACGCCTTCAGCTGCCCGCGGCGATCACCTCTCCTCTCCCCCTCCGCGACGCGACGCCCGTCACACACAGTTGGCAGCCAATGAGAGAGGGGTATCCAACTCTCCTCTCTCATTGGCTGCAGTGCAGACCGCACTGCAGCCAATGACAGAGGAGAGTTGGATACCCCTCTGTCATTGGCTGCCAACTGTGAGTGACGAGCGTTGCGTCGCGGAGGGGGAGAGGAGAGGTGATCGCCGCGGACAACAGAAGGAGAGGTACTTCAGAGTGTGATCGAGAGCTACGCTCAGGCTCATGTATTAAGTGGCATAATCCAGGGGGGAGCAAGTGCCCCCCCTTGCCCCCCCCTGCGGACGCCCATGCCCGTGAGGGTTCTTAGTAAACTTTTCAATAAAGTTTGATTTTTATCTTACTCTGTGTCTGAGAGTCAAAACAAACCGTGACAGAGATTGTCACAAAAAGGATTGGCATAATAGTTGCCAGCTTGTTCTGTGACAAAGTCCCTGGGAGTCTGACCTGGCTTCATCTTAGAAATCTTACTCTGGTTAGTACCACCCATCCTAATTATATTCTTAAACATGTGTCAAAGAAAATTAAATGAGACCGCTTACCAAAGTCAGATTATACAATCATAGAAAACACAATGACAAATCTTCTTAAAGGTGAAGGTTGTGGGGTGTAACCAACTTAGGACACATTCCCAAGTAATTTTCTATTTATGTTTAGGGCTCCAACCTAAACTCCAACATGTGGGACTATAACCCACACGGCCAGGTACCGGACTCTAACCGGCATCCTTCAGTCACCCTTGTCAGGTAGATTCTCAGGGGTGAATATATATATATATATATATATATATATATATATATATATATACATAGATGTACTCAGCCTGAGGTCTCCCCTGCAGCAGAGAGGAACAGCACACGCCGCAGATCAGTTCAGATAATTTATTCAGACATAGTGGTGGTTGCTAGGACAATCTAGCTGAACATTTTCGGTCCAATACAATGGACCTTCCTCAGGGCAAACAGAGGGCTGAACAACACACAATCTTTAAATACATTAAAAGCATATCCTCTTACCTATCACATCGTGGGGCAAAACAGCGTTGAGAGCGCCAAAACATCAGCGTCTATCGGCGCTCCACGATGTGGTGACGTCAGCTGGGTCCGTTGCCAAGTAACGGGTACCCAAAGCTAAGAATGTAAACAGCGCTTGGGACTGTCGGCTGAAGGCAGAAACCCAGCGCTTGCTAGAGACACTCATTGTAGCAACGAATCGCTACAATGTATATTAATACAAGGAAACAAAGTTAACACACATGACAAAAAAGAAATGCAAGTAAGATAGAAATATAAGATAATGGGTGAACGAAAAAAAGAAAAAAAGACAAAATAACCTATCAGCATTAGTGAAATAAAAATATATCAAATGTATAGAGAAAAAATAAACTAGAAAAATAAACAATAATAATAAAATAATGCAAAAACAAATAATTACAACAAGTACAAATATAAAGCAGTGTGAAACACAGTGGTGTGACACATAAGTACCCACCAACCAATTATCACCATATTGTTTAATTCATGACAAGGTTCAAGCTGAATGATGATCAAAGATGATCACTAATCCAAGAGGGGAACTGCACATGCATGTTACTTAGTATCAAAGACCCTTCAAAATTGAATCAATTCCAAAGGTACACATCCATTTCCAGCCATAAATATAAGATGTCAAAATAGATGCGAGTGTTAGTCCATATCCAAATTATCACCAATATGCAGGGATTTAGTCTCCCATTTTAAGTAATCCACTCAATATTCCTCAAGAGATGCGTGACACGCAATCAAGGTCCAATCCTGTGGTTTCCCCACAAGGAATATCTTCATCAAATCCAAACAAAGGAGTCCACTCCAATTGGTAAATCAGGGCCCAAACCCGTGGTCTCCCCACACGGCATGCCCACATCAATTCCAAAGTTAGGGATTCCATTTATAAAGTGTATCGGGGCATCAGAAGATCAGGGCCCATTCCCGTGGCTTATCCACAGAGAGTGCCCACCATTTAATTCAGTGCCTCCGCGTTAAATCCTTTAAACACTCCTTATCAAAGGAAGCATGAATATGATATTTCATGGTTTAATCCCTTTGGAACCAGAGTCTGGAAATCAAAGATGAAACGTGTTTCTTGTTGTAACAACAACTTATGTCTGTCACCGCCTCTCCTGGGTTTATGAACTATAGTCAGAGGCATGAAGCGAAAGTCAGATAGCAAGTGCTGACATAATTCAAAATGTCTAGCCACAGGTTGGCATTTATAATCCTTAGCGTCCATGTGACCCTCCAATGCTTTTTTAATGGCTGAATGATGATTATTCATCCTCTCTTTTACCATCGTTGTGGTTTTTCCTATATAAATAAGCTTACACGGACAAACTATCATATACACCACATATCTGCTTTCGCAATTCATGAAATCCTTTAGTATGATGGATTTCTTAGTTCTGGGGTGCTGATATTCCTTTCCAGTAATTATTGATCCACAATTGGAGCACCCCTTACAGCTATATACTCCCTTGGGACATGCCAACCACTGGGTATTGGTGGTATATTTGTTGATGGGATCCCCCATATTTAGCATGTCTCCTAAAGTCCGCCCCCGTCTATAACAAAACAAAGGTGGCAATTTGAACAAATGTCCTATTTTACTATCCCCACTGAGTATGTGCCAATGTTTCTGCATGACCTTCTTAATATCTGCAGACGCGGTACTATATTGACTCTGGAAGATTTTTACTAAGATTTTCCATAAGAGTACAGATAGGAATACTTTACTTCACTTTACCAGCCATCATCCAGCTCCATTGAAAAAGGGACTTCCGTTCTCCCAGATGCTTAGAGTGGTACGTACCACCACAGACCTGGAGGAACGTAAATCAGCCCTTCATGAGATGCAGATTAAGTTTATACAGAGGGGTTATGATATTGAGTGTCACGGTCCCGGCTGCGAGGAACCCGAGGGGTGCCGGCTCAGGTAAGATGCTAGCGTACGGAGCTGGGGTGCGAAGCTTGAGAGCGGTGACGGCGTGCCAGGTACTCCTTTGCTGCAGCCGAAGCTGTCTAAAGGTGCTGGTCGCGAAACCAGATTGTTCCACCCCAGTTGAGCCGGGGTGCAACCAGGATAGGAGTACCTAGGAACCGTTGGGTAACCAGGCCGGCAGGTCGGGCGAGATACCAGGTAATGAGGGCTGAGCAACAGGAAAGGTCAAGCGAAGCCGAGGGTCAAGTTGGGAACGGAGTTCAGGCGAGATCAGGAGCGGAGCCAAAGGTCAATACCAGAAGTGGAGATCTGGAGTAGTCAGGAACAGAGCCAAGGGTCAATACCAGGAGTGGAGATCTGGAGAAGTCAGGAGCGAAGCCAAGGGTCAATACCAGGAGTGGAGATCTGGAGAAGTCAGGAGCGAAGCCAAGGGTCAATACCAGGAGTGGAGATCTGGAGAAGTCAGGAGCGAAGCCAAGGGTCAATACCAGGAGTGAAAAAACGAACAAACTTGGAGCAGAGGACCAGAGCCCAAAACCTAGCCAGAGCACTAACTAATGGAACGGGCGCCCAATGTCAGGGGCAGCCCGTTCAAATACTAAGGCTGACCAATGGCTAGGAGAGCGAGAGGGGCTCGGCTGGATGCCGCAAGGACACAGGAGAAGGACCGACTAATAGAACGCCGGGCTCGGCGCATGCGCATCCGCCCGGCTGAAGGCGAGGGGACTCTGCGCATGCGCGGCCCGATCGCCACCGCAACCCGGAAGTGCCGCCGCGAAGGACGCGGCCAGGAGCAACGGTGACACCACCCCCCCCTCAACGGGAGGCCCCCGGACGACCGGGTTTCAACGGAAAGGCACAATGGAAGGCACGCCGAAGGGCCGGGGCATGGACGTCGCGAGCGGGAATCCAGGAACGCTCCTCAGGGCCATAGCCCTTCCAATCCACGAGATACTGGAGGGACCCCCGGACCAGGCGGGAATCCAGGAGTTTCCGAACAACGTATTCCTCCTGGCCGTCGACCCGAACAGGGGGCACCGGCACCGACGAAGGAGTAAACCGGGTGCGAAGAAGCGGTTTAAGAAGGGATATGTGAAAGGAGTCAGGAATCCGCATAGAGGGAGGTAGGTCAAGGGCAAAGGTCACCGGAGAAATCTGGGAGCGGATTCGAAAGGGCCCCACATAGAGAGGACCGAACTTGGCAGAAGGTTGGCGGAGATGCAGATTCTTGGTGGATAGCCAAACCTCATCCCCGGGCTGCAATCGAGGACCAGCAGTTCGCCGCTTATCGGCCGACCTCTTGTACCGTGCCACGGCAGCTACCAGCTTCGAGCGGATCCGTTGCCAGTGGGCTTCCAGATTACCCACATGGGAATCCACAGCTGGGACACCAGAGGATGATGATAGTGGCAGGGAGGTTGGATGGAACCCGTTGGCGGCAAAAAAGGGAGAGCACTGAAGTGACTCATGACGACAGCTGTTGAAGGCGAATTCCGCAAGCGGAAGGAGGTCTGTCCAGTTATCTTGCAATGGCTCCACGAACAGTCTTAGATATTGTTTGAGGGCCTGATTTGTCCTTTCGGTCTGTCCGTTGGACTGTGGGTGGTAGGCGGAAGACAAGTGCACCGCAATACCCAGGCGTGCACAAAAAGCCCTCCAGAACCGGGAGGTGAACTGACTGCCTCTATCAGACACGATCTGGAGAGGGAGGCCGTGCAAACGAAACACCTCCCGGAGGAAGATCTCGGCCAGCTGTTGAGAGGAGGGTAGTTTGGGCAGAGGGATGAAATGCGCCTGGCGGGAGAAACGATCCACTACGACCAGGATAACTGTGTTTTTCTTGGAGGGAGGTAAATCGACTACAAAGTCCATGGCTATGTGGGTCCAAGGAGAGGACGGTATGGGAAGGGGTTGCAGAAGACCTGCCGGGCGGAAGCGCGGCCGTTTATGCCTGGCACAATGATGACAGCCTTGAACAAAGTCTTTTGTATCCCGAGAAATGGAGGGCCACCAAAACTGACGTTGCGCAAGGTCTAAGGTACGATCTACACCAGGATGACCGGAGGTAGGCGACTGATGGGCCCAAAGCAAGATCTCAGGACGGAAACGAACAGGAACAAAGAGTCTTCCCACAGGACAAGACGGGTCTAGGTCTTTTTGGGCTTGTTGGATCTCAGCCAGAGTCTTCGTAGAGAGCGCTGAAAGGATCTTGCAGGATGGCAGGATAAGTTCTGGTGGTGTCCTGGGGACAGGGGCAGTGAACAGACGGGACAGGGCATCCGCTTTCACATTCTTAGTGCCAGGGATGTAGGTGACGGTGAAGTCGAACCGAGAAAAGAAAAGAGCCCACCGGGCTTGACGGGCCGTGAGGCGCTTGGCTTTCTCCAGGTACTGCAGATTCTTATGGTCAGTGTAGACAAGGAAAGGAATACCGGAGCCCTCCAGGAGATGACGCCATTCCTCAAGAGCAGCCTTCATGGCTAATAGCTCTCGGTTCCCCACATCGTAATTCCTTTCTGCTGACGTTAGTTGACGGGATAAGAAGGAACATGGGTGGAGGCGGTTAGTAGTTGGGTCCCTCTGGGATATGACTGCCCCGATTCCCAGTTCGGATGCATCCACTTCCAGAACAAAAGGCCGAGTGATGTCTGGGTACCGGAGAACAGGGGCCGAGGTGAAGGCGGTCTTTAGAGCGGAGAATGCGGACATGGCTTCTTCGGACCAGAGCTGGGGGTCCGCTCCTTTCTTGGTCAGGGCTGTTATAGGCGCCACTAGGGAGGAGTAACCCCGGATAAACCTCCTGTAGTAATTGGCGAAGCCTAAGAAGCGTTGTATCGCCTTGAGATCCGTGGGTTGAGGCCAGTCGAGGACAGCCGTGAGTTTCTTAGGATCCATCTCTAGTCCGGAGCTGGAGACGATGTACCCCAGGAAGGAGAGTTTGTTCTTCTCGAATTCGCACTTCTCCAGTTTAGCATACAGCCCATTCTCACGCAGCCTTTGGAGAACGGCTTTGACATGGAGTCTGTGTTGCTGGAGAGTGGGAGAGAAGATGAGAATGTCATCAAGATATACCACGACATGCGAAGTCAGCATATCCCGGAAGACATCGTTAACAAACGCCTGGAAGACGGCTGGGGCGTTGCAGAGCCCGAAGGGCATCACCAAATACTCATAGTGCCCATATCTAGTGTTGAACGCCGTTTTCCACTCGTCCCCAGGCCTGATACGAACCAGGTTGTAGGCCCCCCGCAGGTCTAACTTAGTGAACCAGTTGGTCCCTTGGAGAAGGTCGAATAGTTCAGGGATTAGCGGGAGAGGGTACTTATTCTTGATGGTGATGCGATTTAGCCCACGGTAGTCGATACAAGGGCGAAGGGAGCCGTCTTTCTTGTTGACGAAGAAGAATCCAGCCCCGGCAGGCGAGGTGGAGGGACGGATGAAGCCCCTGGCCAGGTTCTCCTGGATATAGGTGGCTAGGGCTTCCATCTCAGGAGGAGAAAGCAGGAACGTCCTCCCTCTGGGAGGTTGGGTTCCGGGTTGGAGATCAATAGGGCAGTCGTAAGGCCTATGCGGAGGAAGACGTTCAGCCTGGGCCTTACAGAAGACATCCCGGAATTCATAGTAGGCAGCGGGTAAGGCATCGGGAAGACACAAAGCAGCTGAGACAGAAGGCCGAGGGGAGACCGGGTTGGCGGGGAGACAGGTCGTCAAACAGGTCTTGCTCCACTGAGTGAGATCGCCGGTCAGCCAGTTAAAGACGGGGTTATGGCGCCGAAGCCAAGGGAGCCCCAGGACAATCGGGGCGAATGGAGAGGATACCAGATCGAAACACGCCTTTTCAGAGTGCAGTAACCCGGTAGTCAAGACCAAACACTCAGTCTCCTGTGTGATCCTCCCTGTACCCAAGGGTCCGCCATCCAACGTGGAGACGAGTAAAGGGGTCTTCTTGGTACGACAGGGCACGCCATGGGCCTGAGCCCAGACCTCGTCAATAAAAAGTCCGGCTGCACCGGAGTCGACAAAGGCGGCAGCAGTGACGGTATGGGCTGCCCATCGAATAGAAACTGGAACAAAGACTCTGGATCGTCCTTGGGGAGGCTGTTGGATTTGGCTTAGGCGACCGCCTCGGATGTCGGCTAAGCGCTGTCTTTTCCCGGGCGTACGGGACAACGCCGCAGCAGGTGACCCGCCTGGCCACAGTATAAGCAGAGGCCCTGGGTTCGTCGTCGTTGCCTTTCTTCGTCGGACAGCCGGGTGACCCCTCCGATTTCCATGGGGGTTTCAGTTGCAGGACGGTCCTCCAGCGGGGAGACAACAGTGGGTACCCGCCTCCTGCTGCGGTCTCGTTCTTGTTGTCTTTCCTGCAAGCGCCTGTCCAGGTCCAGACACAAGGAAATTAGATCCTCCAACCCGTCAGGGATATCACGGTAGGTCAAGGCGTCTTTAATGCGTTCGCTAAGCCCACGCCGAAAAGCCGCCTTCAGAGCTCCCTGGTTCCAATCAGTTTCGTAGGAGAGCGTGCGGAATTCTACCGCATACTGGCTAACAGACCGGGTTCCTTGGCGCAGAGCCAGAAGGGCTGATTCAGCTGAGGCGCTTCTGCCAGGGGCATCGAAAACGGCCTTGAAGGCTGCAATAAACGAATTAGAATCGTCGAGCAGAGGTGAATGCTGTTCCACGAGGGGCGAAGCCCAAGCTAACGCTTCCCCTTTAAGGAGAGAGATAATGAAGGAGACCCGGGAGGCATGTGTACAGAAGGTCTGCGGAAGAGTCCTGAAGTGCAACTGGCACTGGTTCAGGAATCCGCGGAAGTCAGCTGACCGGCCAGTAAATTTATCCGGGAGCGGAATGCGAGGGGGTACATACCCCGGAGGAGGAGTAGCTGAAATACCGGAAGCAGCGGAAGTAGAGGGGGCTGGCGCTGCCGAGGGTGATGCGGTTGAGGAACGCAGTAGGTCCAGGATGGCATCTAATTTAGTCTCCAGACTTTGCAGGTGCGCGGCATGAGAGGACAGAACTCGTTCCTGCTCGTCCAGTCGTGCGGATAATCGGGATACGTCCGTAGGGTCCATACCGATCCCTGGCCACGAATGTTGGCCCGTTCCAACTGTCACGGTCCCGGCTGCGAGGAACCCGAGGGGTGCCGGCTCAGGTAAGATGCTAGCGTACGGAGCTGGGGTGCGAAGCTTGAGAGCGGTGACGGCGTGCCAGGTACTCCTTTGCTGCAGCCGAAGCTGTCTAAAGGTGCTGGTCGCGAAACCAGATTGTTCCACCCCAGTTGAGCCGGGGTGCAACCAGGATAGGAGTACCTAGGAACCGTTGGGTAACCAGGCCGGCAGGTCGGGCGAGATACCAGGTAATGAGGGCTGAGCAACAGGAAAGGTCAAGCGAAGCCGAGGGTCAAGTTGGGAACGGAGTTCAGGCGAGATCAGGAGCGGAGCCAAAGGTCAATACCAGAAGTGGAGATCTGGAGTAGTCAGGAACAGAGCCAAGGGTCAATACCAGGAGTGGAGATCTGGAGAAGTCAGGAGCGAAGCCAAGGGTCAATACCAGGAGTGGAGATCTGGAGAAGTCAGGAGCGAAGCCAAGGGTCAATACCAGGAGTGGAGATCTGGAGAAGTCAGGAGCGAAGCCAAGGGTCAATACCAGGAGTGAAAAAACGAACAAACTTGGAGCAGAGGACCAGAGCCCAAAACCTAGCCAGAGCACTAACTAATGGAACGGGCGCCCAATGTCAGGGGCAGCCCGTTCAAATACTAAGGCTGACCAATGGCTAGGAGAGCGAGAGGGGCTCGGCTGGATGCCGCAAGGACACAGGAGAAGGACCGACTAATAGAACGCCGGGCTCGGCGCATGCGCATCCGCCCGGCTGAAGGCGAGGGGACTCTGCGCATGCGCGGCCCGATCGCCACCGCAACCCGGAAGTGCCGCCGCGAAGGACGCGGCCAGGAGCAACGGTGACATTGAGGAGGTCAACATTGCCTATGATAAAGCACTACAACTTGATCGTATGTCCACGTTGCGGCCTAAAGACTCTATGGAAATCAAAGATAAAAGGTTTTGCTTCCAGAGTCAATATAGTACCGCGTCTGCAGATATTAAGAAGGTCATGCAGAAACATTGGCACATACTCAGTGGGGATAGTAAAATAGTACATTTGTTCAAATTGCCACCTTTGTTTTGTTATAGACGGGGGCGGAATTTAGGAGACATGCTAAATATGGGGGATCCCATCAACAAATATACCACCAATACCCAGTGGTTGGCATGTCCCAAGGGAGTATATAGATGTAAGGGGTGCTCCAATTGTGGATCAATAATTACTGGAAAGGAATATCAGCACCCCAGAACTAAGAAATCCATCATACTAAAGGATTTCATGAATTGCGAAAGCAGATATGTGGTGTATATGATAGTTTGTCCGTGTAAGCTTATTTATATAGGAAAAACCACAACGATGGTAAAAGAGAGGATAAATAATCATCATTCAGCCATTAAAAAAGCATTGGAGGGTCACATGGACGCTAAGGATTATAAATGCCAACCTGTGGCTAGACATTTTGAATTATGTCAGCACTTGCTATCTGACTTTCGCTTCATGCCTCTGACTATAGTTCATAAACCCAGGAGAGGCGGTGACAGACATAAGTTGTTGTTACAACAACAAACACGTTTCATCTTTGATTTCCAAACTCTGGTTCCAAAGGGATTAAACCATGAAATATCATATTCATGCTTCCTTTGATAAGGAGTGTTTAAAGGATTTAACGCGGAGGAACAGAATTAAATGGTGGGCACTTTCTGTGGATAAGCCACGGGAATGGGCCCTGATCTTCTGATGCCCCGATACACTTTATAAATGGAATCCCTAACTTTGGAATTGATGTGGGCATGCCGTGTGGGGAGACCACGGGTTTGGGCCCTGATTTACCAATTGGAGTGGACTCCTTTGTTTGGAATTGATGTAGATATTCCTTGTGGGGAAACCACAGGATTGGACCTTGATTGTGTGTCACGCATCTCTTGATGACTATTGAGTGGATTACTTAAAATGGGAGACTAAATCCCTGCATATTGGTGATAATTTGGATATGGACTAACACTCGCATCTATTTTGACATCTTATATTTATGGCTGGAAATGGATGTGTACCTTTGGAATTGATTCAATTTTGAAGGGTCTTTGATACTAAATAACATGCATGTGCAGTACCCCTCTTGGATTAGTGATCATCTTTGATCATCATTCAGCTTGAACCTTGTCATGAATTAAACAATATGGTGATAATTGGTTGGTGGGTACTTATGTGTCACACCACTGTGTTTCACACTGCTTTATATTTGTACTTGTTGTAATTATTTGTTTTTGCATTATTTTATTATTATTGTTTATTTTTCTAGTTTATTTTTTCTCTATACATTTGATATATTTTTATTTCACTAATGCTGATAGGTTATTTTGTCTTTTTTTCTTTTTTTCATTCACCCTTTATCTTATATTTCTATCTTCATTGTGTTTCTTTTTTGTCATGTGTGTTAACTTTGTTTCCTTGTATTAATATACATTGTAGCGATTCGTTGCTACAATGAGTGTCTCTAGCAAGCGCTGGGTTTCTGCCTTCAGCCGACAGTCCCAAGCGCTGTTTACATTCTTAGCTTTGGGTACCCGTTACTTGGCAACGGACCCAGCTGACGTCACCACATCGTGGAGCGCCGATAGACTCTGAAGTTTTTGCCCCACGATGTGATAGGTAGGAGGATATGCTTTTAATGTATTTAAAGATTGTGTGTTGTTCAGCCCTCTGTTTGCCCTGAGGAAGGTCCATTGTATTGGACTGAAAACGTTCGGCTAGATTGTCCTAGGAACCACCACTATGTCTGAATAAATGATCTGAACTGATCTGCGGCGTGTGCTGTTCCTCTCTGCTGCAGGGGAGACCTCAGGCTGAGTACATCTATGTATCTTTTCTATATGGGACGTGCACTGCCAAAATTTGAAAATTACTAATTTGATTCAGTACTTATCAGTGTGTGCCACTGTCAATAATCAATGTTTCTATATATATATATATAAAAAAAATAAAAAGGTCCACTCACCTGTGAGAATCCTGTTCACAGAACCAAATTGAAAGGAACCACTGTAAACTTCTTCCGTCATTTTGGGGTGACTGAGACACCTCTTTTGCAGAAAGGCTTTAACCACTCCCCAGGGAGAGTTTTCTCCTACACCTCCAGATCGTCACCCCAGAATACAGGCCTCAAGCACTTGGAGCAGCATTCAAATGAACTGACACAGACAAGTTTCAAAGCTCAAAACACTACTAACTTTATTTAACAAACACAGACCTTTTATACTAAAAACTGGGAGGGTCTGCAGAGTGGAAAATTCTTCACCTAGTGTATTCTTTAAAGGTCATTTAAATATGGTCAAGAGGAAATGAGGTAGGGAGGGGGTATGGAGCACATACAGTTAACGGTTAACATGCATCTCTTGGTTCTACTGGAAATGTAATTAAGGACATTCTACAACTATATGCAACAGTAAAAATTATGCTTATCTATTTTCTACACCAAGGCCTCTGGGAAGGGCACTAAGTAACCTTCTGCATGTAGAACAAGCTGCTAATTAAAAGTATAATTTAACCCCTATCTCTCTTGTTAGTGTATTAAAGCAATTGCCTACTTAAAATATGAATTTTAACCCTTTCGCTCACTGCCAGTTGATCTCCTTCATATAAGACATTGAAGGCATATAAAGGATTTTTGTCATATGCAGGATTCATTCAGTTAAGAAAACATGGTAATACATTGAAAATAAAACGTACCATAGTGTAGTCTATATCACTGTGTTGCTTAAATATAATTTTCCCACTGAAATCTGAGAGTTTCATGAAATTGTCCCTGAATTTGTCATCTTAACGAGAGTAACATTTTCTATAGACAATCCAGACAGTATATTAGATGATAACTAAAAACTAGACAGAAAGAATTTGCTGATAAGCATACAGATCTGATAAACAGTTTACATAACATGGAGCATATTTTTGAAGGTTAAAGTGGAATAGATTGGGGAAAAACAAAGGAAACTCTATATTGAAAGCAATTTTCTTTTTCTTTTTTTGATAAATATGATGCAGTTATTTTTCATTGCAGTTGCTCCACACTTTTCTTTATAAATATAGTAAATCGCATTTTTCAGAGCTATTTTTACTAATGACAGAGTGACCTATTCATTTTTTTTATAAAGTTTTATTGAAAACTTAAAGGCACATACAGAATCATAAATGTAGGTGGCATTACAAACAAGTAATACAATAAACATAGAAAGGGTAGTTTATACCAAGACTTAATGAAATACAGTCTCTGAAGATTTATAGACATACAAGAGATGTGAAATACTCTAACAAAGTACAGCTTAACAAGTAAAGAAAGTTATGAGTATCAGTATCTGAGGCGATCATAGGAGACAGTCCTAAGCTACTGGTTTAGTAATTATTTGTATATCGGATAGGGCACATGTGTGAGTGTGTGAGTTAGTGGAATGTATGTAATGACAGGGAGAGAGAAAGTAGGGAAAAAGGGAGGAAGAGTAAGATACGGAAAGAGAAGGAAAGACCTATTCATTTGTTGCATTTCACTTGACTAGTAAAGTTTTTATCCAGAGAAGCAGAGAAGTGTTAACATATGCGAACAAAACATTGATTTGGCCAAGACAATTTTTCTAGGCAGCTATTTTATTCTAATGAGAGTTTAATAGCGTAATTCATTCTAGTATTAGATTATGGTAATTAAAGAAACAGCCTTGGTGTCACTGGGAAAGATGTTTAAAGATAATTTTACTGCAAAGGTACTGTTAATATAAAGCAATTAGATTATGGCATTTCTGTATGACTAAATATCATTATTTTACAGTGATGTGATCAACACCATTACTTGCATGTCATACTTAACAAAATCTTAAGTTTTTGATCCTGTCATTAAAATGTTTTCATTAAAACTCTGCGATTATTATTGGAATAATATTTTGAAAGAATTACATTTTTGACAGCTATGATTTACATTTCTACTCTACAACATTTTATTTGATTTTTTTCTAGAGATGTTAAAACTGATTGCACATATGTAAAAGCACTGAAAGATAATTTATTTAAACCAGATGTGCAGCTCCAGCCATGATGACATTTTGTGTATGCTTCTCTCGACATTCCTCAACTGCACATGGAAATAAGAATGCAAACTTTTGAGCATGTGATGTATAACCTCAAAACAAGCACTAGGAGGCTTATGTACTAAAATTAATTGTAACAATTCTGGAAAAATACAACAGCACCGTAAGGGACAAATAAAAATGTCAAAAATTACCATTGGTAACACCCAGAGTGCTACAGAGTATTAAATGTGTTAAAGGATACTTTTAACCAGTGGAGGTGTTTATTTGTCTCCTGTGGTATAGATGACTTACCTCAGAAGTTCTGCAGATCTTTTTAGTACATCAGTTTCTTTATCCAAAATATCCATTGTGATGACACAGTAGGATTAAATTGAGGATAAGTGAACACAGTTTAACCTGCTAATATTAAACATTACCATAATACAAGCTTGGAAGATTGTTATACATAATCCATTTATATTTTATATTTATACATTTACAGTCCAACATAATCTCAAACTCTTGAACAGTATCTGAATATCATTAACCCCTTAAGAACTGACCGTGCATGCATGTGGCGGTCACTTAAGGACCAGGGACCATTTTTTTTTGCAGAATCTGATTCCGGACTCCCCCAATGGTGTGCAGCCGTGTGGGGAGCCCGGAATTCCATGACGGTCCAGGACCGTCATGGGTCCTTAAGGGGTCAAAAAAGGGAGAGTCACCTAAGCAGAAAATGAACACAAAAGCCTGTTTTTTTTCTATCTTTGAGTACTGGGACATAGTTTCTACTGCACAAAACAGCTGAAGCACACAGCTATTGAAGTGAAAGATATTAAGGTTACTGGCCAAATATATCTAAAATTAGGCTGTTTATGCCTATATAACATTACATTAGCCTGTAACTAACATAATAGCCATCTGTATAGCCATTCATATTCAGTGTGTTACATGGACCTAAAAGTTTTTCAACTGCTTTGTTATATGTAGATGGATTATTCAAAGCATATTGACTAAATATATTTTGTCTAAAAGGCAGAATATAATTTAGCTCATGTTTAAGCTTTGTTCAGGTAAGTGGATAATATATCGCTTGTCATTTCATGCCTAACAGATTTAGTATTTCATTAAAGAAAAGAGATGGGCAAAAATTCAGAAAAAAATTCCTGCTGAAATTTGCGTGGAAAAACCTCAATTTCCTGCTCTTTTTGTGATAATTCTCAACCTTAGAAAATACATATAATCTCCTCGTTTGTCACTGTCAATACATTTTCTGTGAGAAAACATTTTTCACATGTTTTTGGTGACTGAAAAACTGAAGTGGAGAAATAAATAGCTCAATGTAAAAGTTGTGAGTCCATAGCAACAAATGCTTTGAAAACATTGGTAGTAGGTTGAGTGTCTTTGTCCTTTGCCCACAACACTAACTTCTTGCGTAAGTAACACTGGCACAGCCATCCTTTAAATAAAACAAAAAACTGTGGTTTGGGATATTCCAGCAGGGTACAGCAAATTATGTCAGTTCTTTAAAGCATCTGTTCTCAACAACAGAAAAGGGTAGCATGTCAACTCCCAACATTTTAGCAAGTTTGCTACTCCACAGGTTTATGTTTGCATTATGTTTGTGTAGGTTTTGATTTAATTCTAAGAACTTAGTAAGTGCGGAATGGCAATAACTTTATTGCTTTAATGATATCACTTGTGGAGGTGGTGTGGGTGGTGGAAGTTTGTGTGGGCACTCTGAGACTTTTATTATGTACCCCAGAGCCCTGGGAACTTTCAGAAGTACTCCAGCTGCTGCTAGTTGTGGCGCCTCTGACCTATTGATGGTGTGTCTCCCAGAGAGACCTGTGGTTGTGGTTGTGAGGAGGAGCCTACATATGAGCCAGCTTTTCCCCTGTTTACATGCTTCTTAGGCAACAGATCCAAACATGCTTAGCTTTGTGACTGAAGTATCTCCATTCTGAGGACTTCATAGACTATGGGGTTCCTGACAGTATGCTATTACTACTGGGGCTAGATGTTGCTGCAGTTGTACAAGTACTAGGTGTCAAAGGTATTGCACTTCCATCTGCAAGAGGCACTCATCATAGCTAAAGTTGTGGACGTTCAGAATTTATATTGTTGCTGGTTACTTAACATTAGACATGTGTGTGTGACTGAGTGGGGCTTCACAATGTTGATGATGACTGACAGGATGGCTGTGTATTTTTTGGCATCTTTGCTTATCCAGGGCCAGACTTTCCAATTGTTTTCTCAAACAGTTTATAGACAGACACAGTGCTCCTTTTCAGTGGTGGAAGATTGAGCCTTTGCCTTTCTGCTAACTTTCTGGTCATGTCATCATCTCTCTCACTCTCAACTTTACCTGTATTTGAAGAAGAGGGGAATGTTGGAAGGATATTTTCTAAATCTACATCATCATCATCAGTAATTAGGTCATCCTCAGTATCACCCACCACTTTTTCCACACTACTTTTATGTTCTTCTAGGCATTTAGAGGTCTAAAACAATTTCTTTTTACTTTTCCCCACATTTGCTACTTTTTGTTTTTGTGCTTGTTTGTCTCATTGTCACATGCAGTAGCTGGTTGAGCTGCTAACCTAACTGAACTATGTAATCAACTCTGGAATGCAATCTAATGAAGAGAGACAGAAAAAGAAGCCTAAAAACAGCACAAATCCCACCTTCCAAAATAAGATACCTGGCTTATATGTGTGGTGATATGTCTAACAAATAGGGACACGATACTATAAAAACAAAATTAAAATATAACTTTTATTGCATACATACATATAAAAACACAAAGGCAAATTTTAAAATAAACCCTGTGATTACTGTATCTATATGTCCACTGGAGTGATTTCGTGATAATTAATATTATTCACAGCAATATTACCAAAATAAGCAACAGTGTCATGTGTGCACATTCAGTTGTATTTGGCCGTCAAATATATATTAACTGAACATACATGCACACAATGAACTATCTATGCTGTTATTCAATGTAGCAAATTCCCACTACATATCTAAATTGATAAGGTACGTTAGGTAACTATCATTGCGTAATGGCATATAAAGAGTTAAACTCTAACTCCCTCTTGTAGACATTACATCTGCCGATGTTAATGATTTTAATATCAAGCCAATACTACACTACTACATTAGCAATGCTAATGAAATGCTATACTAAACCCTACCTCCTAAACGCCAATCTCAAAAGGTGATCACACAAAAAGGTTAATATAACCAAGGTATAGCCTGCAAAAATCGTTTGGTAATAGACACCTTGAGAAGCAAACTATCCAATCAGTCCCGTTGACACAATGTTGCAGTGCTTAATGAATATATAAAACGGCACTGTCTACAACAGTATCACTAAACGAAACTTGGATTTCAAAATGCAGCACAAGAAATAATATATTTTATAAGAATGATCGCTATGTGCGAAAGTATAAATTGACGGGTCATACACTTGTGGATAAACGAAACCAACCATAATGCACCGTGATGTAACATACCATCAGGGTGTTCAATTCTACTGTCATAAGAATGCAAGTAATGTATTCATTCCAAAGATAATCATCCTATTAGAATACATTATGTTTCAATGTATCACATACTTTATTTATTGTAATACATAACTACTCACTGGCAAAGAGAGAAAACTGGACCTCTATTTATCTGTATATAATAAATTATATTGAGGCGACTTTGCGCACGATAGTAATAATGAAGGGAGAGAATAAGTATCTCGGACTGCTTTTAGTATTTTATAGATCCAGACATGGATCAAAGGAGCAATAAAATTCTCCAAAAACTTGTATCCCAATCAGTTGAACCACAGATACTCCTACCCTAAATTACATATCTAACACTGACAATAATAATCGTAGTACTAAAATTATCTGAGAGATGATTCTATTTATTTAAATGAAAGAGGTTGTATTATATTGGAAAGTATAACACTCTAGCCAATGCATATTAACTCTCTAATCAAAATAGCAAATCACTGAATGATCTTTACTCTCTAGATATATATTTATAAATATAGTGCGTGTTAGTTATACTCATTATTCCAAATGCGCTATAAGTCTCATCCCTTCATTCAAGCCATTGGGCGATAATGTGTTGAGAGAGAAAATCCATTGATTCTCTGCCTCAACAATTTGTTGTCAAGATCGCCTCCTCTCATGCCCACCTTAATATGCTGTAAACCAAATACCTCTGTTCCATTCATAGAGGACCTGTGTTTGTCCAGATAGTGTCTACTAAGACTTGTCAATTTTTTGCCTTGTTTAGCATCTTTTTCAGAATTTCTGATGTTATTAAAATGCTCTTTTAATCTAGTTTTCAATTTTCTCATCGTTTTACCAATATAAAGTAATCCACAGGAACAGCGAATTCCATAAATAACACCCGTGGTATTACAATTGATAAAATATGAGAATTGCCTCCATTTACCAAATCGCTCACATATGCCCCTCTAATTTTTAATATATGGACATATGGTGCATTGTCCACACCTATACGATCCTGTAACTACAGGTTTGTTGTTTTTGGTATTGTCAAAAAAACTGTGGGCCAATTTATCCTTTAAATTAGGCGAACGTCTACTACTTAATTGAGGTCTATCTCCAATAACATTTCTCAAGTCAGTATCAGTTTGCAGAATTGGCCAATTTCTGTTTAATATCTGTTGTACCTCAGTCCATTGATTATGGTATGTACTGACAAATCTGATGGTCTTATCTATCTTTTTGGATTTCTTCTGTAAAAGAATTTATCTTGCTGTATGTAGTGCACGATTTTTCGCTTTCTTAATTAAATTATTACTATAACTAGTGTTGAGCGAGCGTGCTCGGCCGATGCTCGGATCGGCTCGAGCATCGCTCTGCTCGGCACATGGCGGTACTCGTACGAGTACCGCCATGTGCTCGCCCGACATGTTCGGGTGAAGAGGATCTGTGCCGGAAGAGGCACAGATCCGAAGACGCTCCGCTGGACCACCAGGGAATGGAGGTACGGGGGCATTGCGGAGATGAAGGGGGCATTGCGGAGATGAAGGGGGACATTGTGGAAGAGGGGCATAGACTCTATGCCCCTCTTCCACAATGTCCCCCTTCATCTCCGCTATGCCCGTCTTCCACAATGTGCCCCTTCATCTCCGCTATGCCCCTCTTCCACAATGTCCCCCTTCATCTCCTATGCCATAGAGGAGATGAAGGGGGACATTGTGGAAGAGGGGCATAGCGGAGATGAAGGGGGACATTGTGGAAGAGGGGCATAGACTCTATGCCCCTCTTCCACAATGTCCCCCTTCATCTCCGCTATGCCCCTCTTCCACAATGTCCCCCTTCATCTCCGCTATGGCATAGGAGATGAAGGGGGACATTGTGGAAGAGGGGCATAGCGGAGATGAAGGGGGACATTGACCAGGCACCCTCCGCTCATCAGAGCAGGGGGTGCCTGGTTTAATGCTCGAGTGCTCCCATTCATTTGAATGGGGCTCGGGTGCTCGGCCGAGCACTCGAGCATCAGGGGGTGCTCGGTCAGAGCACCCGAGCACCCGAGCATCGGGGTGCTCGCTCATCCCTAACTATAACCTCTCTCCACTAACCTTACACTTAATTCCTCTGCTCTTTTTTTATAAGTTGAATCGTTAGAGCAATTTCTTCTTATTCTTAAAAATTCACCTGTGGGAACCGATTTGATGACTGATTTTGGATGAAAGCAACTGGCATGTAGTATACTATTTGTAGCTGTGACTTTTCTGTATAGATCCATTTGAAAAACACCATTTGTATCTTTAGAGATTGTAATCACAGGGTTTATTTTAAAATTCACCTTTGTGTTTTTATATGTATTCAATAATAGTTATATTTTAATTTTGGTTTTATAGTATCGTGTCCCTATTTGTTAGACATATCACCACACAGGTATCTCATTTTGGAAGGTGGGATTGGTGCTGTTTTTAGGCTTCTTTTTCTGTCTCTCTTCATTAAATTGTATTTATCAGCCTAGCACATTCCCTTTGGAAAAATATCACTTCCTACACTACAAATAGGCAGTGCAACATATTTTTCTGTATATATATTACATTTTGTTAAGATTAATGGAGGAATGTAAGCAGCCTGAAAACTTCACTGTGCAAGATAAGCACAGAGGGTAGCAGGCTGCTAGAAATTATATGAATAGAAGAAGATGAATTGAATCAGCAGAGAAAGGGAAGAAAAAAAACCCAAAATACACCCAAAAATACCCGAAACGCAAAACAAAGCAGGGAGGGACCGGGAGGAAGACTCCAAACACTGGAAGGCTAAAACCTAATAAGGCTAGAAAAAGGAACAAAAGACCCCGCAAAAAAGAGGCAAGGAAAACTCAATAACTGAGCACTGAGGCTCAGGATGCCCAAAAATAAATAGGCCGACGTGCTCAGACATCAGGCCGTCCCCACGGAAACACCCCCTGAAAACCAGCGGAGGGAATCCCCACCGCGCATGTGCGAGCCTTAGGACTCGCGAGACAGCCGACGGGACAACGCGGGGACCCGGAAGCGCCAACCGCGCATGCTCGAGCCGACGGTCCGCGAGCAGATGGGCCACCGGTACGACACATTTAACTCTGGAATGCAACTCAATGTCCTCTCCAGTGGTTTATTAATAGTACTGGAGCTGGTGGTGGAACGTTTTGGGGGACTTTGACAACCTGCATCCTCCACTGGAAGAGAGGGATCACCATAATTTATTACACATGCTGTAGCAACCATTGCTGCAGTCAGTTTTTGGACTACAACTTTACTCACATGTCCCTAATCTTCTCTTAATCCTTTCACCCACCACTACATGCATTTGCTGTATATTACTCAAATACAGTGTGTGTGTTTTCACTGTAAAGTACACAGTATAACTGATTGTGCATGATGCCTTGTCTTTGCCCTCTAGAAAATGTCTCATCTAGTAGCAGTCTGCCTCAGTCACAGCTCATTTCAAGGACCCATTCTCTGTCACCTATACATCTTTTTTTAATTAACTGACCCCCTATCCCTATCATTGTAAAAAAAAATATTTGTTCAATTGTTATATCTTAGATAGGAAGAAATGTCCATCACCTTTCCTTTGTGTTCCCAGTCATTAACACAGAATTTTGGGGTATTTGGGGCAGACCTCCTTTGTTCCATTCTCACACCCCCAGACTCTCCTGTCACAGACGTAAAAGCCATATCAGGAAGGAACTTTGATTACGGCTGCCTATGTCTCTCCAATCAGTCACACAAATTTTTAAGGTATTTGGGTTAAACGTCCTCTGCTCACTTCTCACTCCCCTAGGACAGAAATAACATCCAGATCAGGAAGAGACTTGGATCTCCTCTGCCTGTGTGTTCCCGGTCAATCACATGGAATTTTGGGGTATTTGGAGCAGACCTCCTTTGTTCCATTCTCACACCCCCAGGTTCCCCTGTCACAGACATAAAAGCCATATCTGGAAGGAACTTCAATCACGGCTGCCTATGTCTTTCCAATCAGTCACACAAATTTATAGGGTATTTGGGTTAAACCTCCTTTGCTCACTTCTCACTCCCGTAGGACAGCGATAACATCCAGATCAGGAAGAGACTTGGATCTCCTCTTCCTGTATCTTCCCAGTCAATCACACAGGATTTTGGGGAATTTGTGATAATTCTCCTTTGCTCCTTTCTCATACCACCAGACTCCTCTTTCAGAGAGATAACAGCCAGATCAGGAAGGAATTTGGATCACAGCTGTCTGTGTCTACTTGGTCAGCCAAAATTTTGGGGTATTTAGGGTAAGCCTCCTTTGTTCCCTTATCATACCCCCCAGAACCTTCTAGTACAAAAGATCAGGAAGAAAACTGAATCACACCTGTCTGTGTCTTCCCAGTATGTTACACAGAATATTGGGGTATTTGTGATAATTTTCATTTACTCCCTTCACACACCCACAGACTCCCATCGATAAGAGCCAAATCAGGAAAGAGCTTGGATCATACCTGGCTGTGTCTTCCCAATTTGTCACACAGAATTTTGGGGTATTTGAGGAAAATCACCTTTGCTCCTTTCATACACACCCAGACTCCCCTATCACATAGATGAAAGCCAGATCAGCAAGAGACTTCAGTCTCAGCTGCCTGTGCAACTTTTCAACTGTGCACCTGTTCAACTGTTATAACAGATAGGAAGAAACTTGGATCACCTTTGCCTGTTTGTTCCCAGTCAGTCACCAGAATTTTGGGGTATTTGGGGTAAACCTCCTTTGCTCCCATCTCACAACCCTGACTCCCCTGACTGTGCCTTCTGATGCAGTCACAGAGAATTTTGAGTTTTTTTTTGGATAAATCTCCTTTGCTCCCTTCACCCCCCCCCCAGACTTCTCTAGCAAAGAGATAATAATAGCCAGATCAGGAAGCCAGAACAGATTTTCGGCCTACAAGACTCTCTAAAATAAACTTAAAATCCACTTTATTAGCCTGTCTTATCTAGCTCTTCCTCTCACAAAAACAGAATAGCATGCTGTGGGAACCTGAAACCCCTTTTATACTATGCCTGTGGCAAAAGAAGAGTAACTTGCAATGTGTTGTGGAGAAATTCAGTCTTCCAATTGATTCCAATGTAAAGAGCTAGGTGAAAAAGCCAAAAAAACTTCACTTTTCATGAAAAATTTGCTGATTGGTGAAAAGTGCCATTTTCTCCTGTTTCTCTTTTGAGGCAAAAACTTTCTCTCATCCCTAATGATTAATTACATTCTACACTAACATGCAAGCACAGGAACTATCACAGGTTGTATAATTTTACTGAAGTCCAGATACTCACAACCATATTAAATGAGTCCTCACTTTGGTAAGTACATCCTACTGTAGTACCATAGGTTGAGAAACAATTTTCTAAACAGAAAAATCAGATATGCTGGCCTCAGCTATGGTTTAGCTCGATCGTTGATAAGACAGTGTAATAGGCATAATAAACGTAAGATAGATTTTTCCTATATAAAAATCTCTCAATATGCTTTTGAGAAAACCAATGCTAATGCAGCTTAGATATGTGCACTCCTATAGACTAGCAATGGCTACACCTGCTAAGTCCAAATTACATTGATAAATATAAGCTTACACCCACTAATTGATAAAGTGAAAAAATGGAATGGCTTACTTGGATGAAGCTGAATCTTATCAGTAAAGATTTTAAAGTTTATTACACTGATATGTATAATTAATTAATGAGATAATGAGATCGTATTATGGTCTGATTATTATATGATCTGTGTATGAACGATAACTTTAGAAAATGAACAATGCACAATTAATAACTTGAGATTAACATATCTAATATAACTTAGTTTGGCTACATTACGAATCCTTTCTGTAAATTAGAAGGCTAGTGGAGTGAACTGGCTAACTGAGTAGCTTTATACAGGAGCTTTCAAGGTCACATATATAAGATATATGTGTGTGCTTATAGGTTTGATGGAGGATGTGCACAGCTGCATATATTCAAGCTATTGGTGTAGCCCTAGGAAATTATTAGAGTCATGCCTTGGCATAACCACCCTGATAACACACATGAAACACAGACACCATAACATTTATGTCAAACATGATAAAACCAAATATACACCACAGAAATTGAGCACCACTATTGCTGTAACTCTCCAGAAAGGGGTGAGGCGGAGATCAAAGAGGAGTAAGAATAGAGAAACCCAGGCAGAGGCTGGAAGTTCGATGATGAGCAAAACAACTAGCTTGCCATCACCTTCTTGCTCTAGGGTAACTACATCTTCTGCCAATCCAACTTGTTTATTGTTACCTCCCCCGCCAAATGATACACTCTGTAGATGTTAGGATGTGGCAGTTCGTATCCACCCATTGCACACTGTATGGTGCACTAGCCACACAAGGCAGTGTGGCAGAGGAGAATCACAAGCAGGGCATCAAGCAGTATCTAAGGAGATGCCATCTCACAGAGTATGCAAAGCTGGTGGCAGGAAGGGTTCATCATTAATATTAAACTGTCAGCAAGTTGTCATGTGTCCTTAGTGGGGTGTGGACAAGCGGCATAATGACAGCAGCAGTACTTCGTTTCGGTGTCATGGTGTTTGGATAGAATTGTGTCAGTTCTTATTTACCAGACACAGACAGTACACATTGCAATTGTTGATGAGAGGCACAGTTCCTGCTCTCAAGGGAAAAAGATGATATTCTAGTAACAACACACTCATGATTTTGGAGGAGGGGTAGGTGTAGAAGAATTATTGGCCAACTTTTTCTTTTCTCCAGATATAGCTGAAGTGGTGGGGCTAGTTATGGAGCTTCTACTGCCTCAGGCGCATCACTGGACCTAGACATGGAAAGTGGAACCTTCATCATCCATCATCCATATCACTGCTGTTGTTGTTCCCATTCCCTTTGAGCTGCCTAATCATCCTGCTGCAGCAAGAACAGCAGTAGCAAATTCCGCATCTATATCAGGGCATTTGACAATGGGCAATGGCCACTGGCCAACATGACATGACCTGCTGGCACTAGGCCAATCAGGCATTTTTTTTCCTCAGGGCTTGTGCTTTAAAAAAAAACAAACAAACAAACAAAAACATAGGCCTACAAAAAAAGTAAACAATTTTGATGGGCTTGTTTCTAACAAGCCTAAGTCCTACAAATCAATGTTTTCTTAGGGCTTGTGCCAAACAAGCCTAAGTCCTACAAATTAATGTTTCTTCAGGGATTGTGCCCTGATGTGTTGCGGAATCATATGCGCCGGAGTGACCCTGGGTGAAGGGCCTACCGTATTGGAGGTAGCAGTGTTACCTTCAGCTGCTGGAGGAGTCACTCTGGCGTTGATGACTGATTCTACCGCTGCCAACCTGCCCTGCATATCTGTTACAGAAGAATTGAGGTCTGTAAGGAGGTGTGTGATGTGTTCCAATTGAGGATGCATACTAGAGGAATGAGTAGAAACTGGAGATGATGTAGAAGTGCGTCTAGCACGAGGGGTACATGGCGTGGAGGTATTAGGGAAAAGTAGCCTGAACAACTCGGCTTTCCTAGCAGTTGAGGAGTGGGGGATATTTCTTCTGGCCAATTCTTCTATGAGGGTGGGTATGGTCCAGTCCCTGAGGTTAGGTCCGCGCGTCCGTGGAGAGGCAGGTATGTCCTGAACTTGGACTTGGGGACTTGCTTGGTTCTGTTGTTGTTCGTTGTCTGCCATGCTAAAGTGGAAATAAACAATGTTAGGGTAGTAAGGAGGAGCCCGTGAGGCGAAAGGAGGGAAGTAGGTGAAGAAGAGGAATGTGGTGAAATGGACTTACCGGAGGGTGAGCTGATAAGTGAAAAGGTGATGCCTTCGGCCTCTGTGAGGAGGTAAGGCCGTACGAACCTTAGCTGCAGCGCTGCCCTTCGTCCTCTCTAAGGAGGAGGGGAACCACCTGCGGCCTCTATGATGAGGTGAGGAGGTGCCACTGCCCCTGCATTGAGAGGTGAGGTGTCCTGGCTTCGGGTGTGAGAGGATGCTCCTTCGGCCTCCGATGAGGTAAGGAGATTTGATCCCCCCTGAGGTGACGGAGGACCTGAACCTTCGGCCTCCCGGAGGTAAGGGCAGGGATCCTCCGCCCCCCAAGGAGGCATGTGGTGAATCGTGAGGAGGTGAACCAGAAGCCTGTTCAGGTAGTGAAGGTGATGATTGGTAACTGATGAATGCAAACCTACCTTCGGCCTCAATGAAGAGGTAAGGTATGTGGAGGGGAAAAAATGTGACGTATAGAAGGTGTGGATAGTAAAAACTGTAAGTGCTGTTGTGGAAGAGGATGATGAGAAATGAGAGTGAAGATGATACCTACCTGGCGATCACTAAATATGAATCTAGGAAAAATAATAAAATGAACTTTTTTTTTTTTTTTTTTTTTTTAAATATTTAATATTGACTAATAAATTGTTGTGTAAACGGACCTACCAGGCGTAAGAGTAATACTGGAGGGGACTAGATGGACGTGGACGACGAGCGACGGAGGGACCTGAAATAATAAAACATGAGTATAACGAAAAACCCCCCCGAGTTGAATAATTGTTTGAAAAAGAAGGTTACCTGGAATAAATACCTTGTGCCTTGAATAAGCAGAATACTGGTGGTAACAGAGGTTTCTTGAAGGAAGAATTGACTGTAATTTAGAATCCAGTACCTGTGCTTGAAAAGACATTTAAAAAGGATTTTTTTTTTTTTTTTTATAACTTTATTGAACAAACTAGATACTCTACATGCTGCACACGATTGCCATGTAGCCGGACGCCATCTGCTGGACGCCTGGCATAATGCAGCCAGAGAGATTTTTTGCAGCCTAGGAGAGCGGGAGGTGGAGTGAAGCAGCCACCGCAAAAGTAACCGGCAGTGAGAGGGGAACCGGAGGTGAGAGGGTGAGGGGAAAAAGGGGGGAAGAAAATGGAACACTGGTTTGCAGGGTGGGGGCGGTGGATGAACTAGTGCTTGATAGTTGAGACTGGTGCTGAAGGGGAGGGGTGTGAGGATTGACCGATACGGAAGGAGTGAGAAACTGCGGGAGATGAATCGTGGCGTGAACGGAGGGAAGCGGAAGCAATGAGACAGACAGGAGCGGGTAGGTGAACGAGTCTGATTAGGGAGTGTGAGGAAAAGAAAAGGATGAGATGAAGGTAGCGTAGTGTGAACCGGGAGGGCGCCAAAAGTTAACGGAAAAGGACTAGGCTGAGAGAGGCTCTGAAGGAAGGCAGCAATAGACAGGGAAAGTGAAAGCTTGTGACGGAACATGAAGAACGGCATGGCGGGGAAAAGAGAAGAATTACAGATGGAAGGGGGAACGGGGGGAAAGGCTAGTTAACTGAGAAGACGGGACTGAGAGAGAGGAGAAAGGGGAGAATTACAGGTGTAAGGCGGTGACTAGAAGGGGGGGAACTTACCAGAGGATTGTGTAGAGAAGAGAAAAAACGGAAGCGACGTGCGTCAATGCATGTGACGTAAGCTGAGCTCAACGTGAATTGAGCTCCAGTGGAAGGGGCTGCTACCTGTATTTAAGGCCTGCAGCCCCTCCCACAAATACAGGTGGAGCACCTTCCACTTATGCAGCTTGACAATGACCCCAAACATAAAGCCCAAATCATTAAGACCTATCTTCAGAGTAAAGGAGAACAAGGAGTCTTGGAAGTGATGGAATGGCCCCCACAGAGCCCTGATCTCAACATCATTGAGTCTATGTGGGATTACATGAAGAGAGAGAAGCAACTGAGGCTGCCTAAATCCACAGAAGGACTGTGGTTAGTTCTCCAAGATGTTTGGAACAACCTACCTGCCGAGTTCCTTAAACAACAATGTGCAAGTGTACCTAGAAGAACTGATGCTGTTCTGAAGGCAAAGGATGGCCACACCAAATATTGATTTGATTGAGAAAAAATAAACTATTAACACATCTATTTTTTAAAGCATTCTTACTTTTATCACACCTTACTAAAACCTTTGCTCAGTGCTTAGTTGACAAAAAAAACTGCTGTACAACTTTATGATACTTTAAACCCTAAATTTCCAAGTTTTTGGCTGTTGAGAATTACAGTGTTCACTTTAATTAACATTTTTGCTTTGCACATAAATTAATTTGAGTATCCTACAATACACAGGTAGTGTATTTTAATATTTATATAAGCATACTTTGAAATGTAATGCATAGAAGTCTGATACATTAAAATTGCAACCAGCACTAGTATGTTTGTGTGTGTTACAGTTGCGTAGAATTACCCTTCTGTAATGCTTTGAGAGCCAGAGGGGTGTGCAATGCTCTGGCCCTCTAAGCGTTAAAATAATGGTAACATTTTATTTTCACTATATATTCTACAATGTAAAAAGGCATACACCATATGAGCACTCAGAGCCACTGGGATAGTATTACATTTTATCACTGTCCTACTTTGATAGCTGACTAAACAGAAAACTCTCTGGAAACAGACATCCAGGGAGCTTACTGTCAGGGACATACAAGTGTAACAAAAACAGGAGTGAATGAAAACTAAAAAGTATGAGTAATTTGATTTTATCTGTTATGCACTTGCAACATTTACAAAGTCTAAATAAAAGGTTACTGTCCCTTTAGTTCATATGTATAACTTTCATCAGGATAGCAAATATAAACCTCTATGTAGAAATCACTTAAAGTGCAAAGCTATTGTGCTACAATGAAGGCAGAAATTGCTTAAAAAATGAGAAGGAAAAGATTTATAGTAAATACCTACTTTTTGATGTCATTTTTTGCAAGCTGCTTAAGATTTGTGGGATGCTTCATATTGTCCTAATCAACTGAAAAAGGCCAGCAGAAAGTGTATGAGTTGCAAAACATTGCTCCATTCACTACAAATGCAGCATCATAGCCGGAACAAGATATACTATACACTTCATGATAGATATATTTAAAAGGTCAAGAAAAAGTAGACAGTTTTATTGCTGTGCCTTATTGCTTTTATTTCATCTCTTCCAGTATCTCCATATGGTGACCTTTTCTAAGACATAAAAAGCCCTCTCTGAATTTAGACTTAATAGAATCACAAGTGATTTTAAACCTCTTTTCTTTTTGGAATGATTAATTTCTACTTCAATCTGTTTGGCTTCTTTACCGTTTTTAAGCTTAATTCAGTCAATGAAATATACAGCCATGGTTTGGAGCCAATAAGCAATAAAATGGCATCAGATTGTTTAATTTTACGAAAACCTTGGACATTTATACATTGAATGCCAGAAATGATTACATTCAGAAAGATAACATTTTTACACAAATTAACCTAAATTGTCTCAATAGAAGAAACACTAATAAACGGAATAATGAAATATTACTTTCTGCTCATGCATCTGTTTGGAAAAAATACATCTACAAAACGGATTCGTGTTACAATTTGCCAATAAACCATTCAGTAGCAGAAAATCATAAAATGTTCTTTTCAACAAATTTGTTAAATATTTTGGCAGAGATATCCAGCTCACTAGAAATTATGCTATGTTTATTAGCTAAACTCTGATCTGGTGACCAGTAGATACAATACCTTAATTGATTACGAGCAGTGGTTCTTAGACTCTTTTGATCAATGCATCCCTACATGCAGACTCAAAATTTCTGAATACCTCTAACATTGTATAAATAATTTTGAAGGATTTAATGAAATGTACAAATAATTAATGTTACCCTTATTACAATCAGAAAGGCAAAGCCAAGTACATTGTACATAACCCAACATTCCCATTTTATAGATTTCAAAGAAGAAAGGGGCACCTTAAGCTTGTGCCCAGTGATACACCAATGTGCCACAGTATCCTGGTTAAGAACCATTTATTTATAAATTATAAAGGTACTGATTTAAGACGTGAGAGCCAAGCTCAAACGTGGGACAGTCACTTAACTATGAAAACTGTTCTAGATGGAAAAATACATAATTCACTTTTGAGATGAAAATGGGGGTGACCATAGGAAAATATAGTCCAGATATACAACATAAGAACTAAAAACCTTGCAGTGGTCCCTAGAACAGAAATGTCCAGTTCATGTATGTAGAGGATATTACACAGCCTTCACTCACATATGTCAATGTGCTCCTCTCTCTGAATATACCTAGGGAAATGCAAAAAGAGAAAAACACACAGTAGATACATTGATATCTCAGTGATAACAGCTCAGGAAAAGTATAAGGTGGTAAAAAATTAATGATCAGTTGGAGAGTAACAAGTACAATCTGACAAAAGCACATGGCAAGCACTCTGCTTGGGGAATACATGTGATCACATCTTTCCGCAATCTGTTAAACCCAACTAGTCTGAAGGCTGTAACACTCCAAGGACGAACAATGGATCCTGCAAATAACAATTAAATATGTATTACAACTGTTTAACTGCAAATATGCCCACTGCCCTTGTTTATAGACAAAGCTCCTTTTCTTCAGTAGTATCAGTGGACAAGCAGAATTTCTAAACTTTGCATTCTCCTTTTGTATGCACCCAAATCTGCCCCCTTCCTAATCAAAAACTGAGGTCTTTTCCAGCATGTTGTCATTATAGTGTACCTGGGTATCTGGTATCCTCAGTGTGCCTCAGAACCTGTCTCATGGTATGTTGGTTGTTCTTTGGCTATCGTTGGGCATGCAATTGTTTTCAGATGACCTTCTTGGCATGTGGTTGTATGGACACATAATATTTCACATTCTTAGGCCTTTATTTCTATAAGTATTGGTTCATCATAGTCACATGTGTGCACACATTGGTGGTTCAGTTTAGGTGTGCTTCCCCTTCAACCTTTTGCATTGTTGCTTGGTTCTACCTGGCTATTTGGCATTTATCTTGTTCTGTAACTTCTGAATTTTGACTTCTGACCTGTTTTTGATTTCTGCTTGTCTTCTGGTGTGATTTGACTTCCACTTGTTTCCTGGATCACTCCGTTGATTGCTGCTAGTGCCTTCCATGACTCTAGCGTGATTACACACTACACTGTATTACTGCTTTCCCTGATTTACAAACTAAGGTCCATTGCTCTCATTTAAGCCGACTGAGTCATTGGTTTGGAGTTGAAATAACCAAAAAGTCTAATGATAATTTAAGTGACAGTCAACCTCCTTTTTGACTTAAAGGGATAGTAATGTTTCATAATAAAAACAGCTCTAATTAATCATCATAGTGTCAAGGGAGGCAGGGCCTTCATTGTTCTCATAGAAAGAAGATTGTCCCCTTCTGTTATCTGTCTGGTCTTACAACCAGATTCCACATCTGAGATGAGATGGCGTACACTAGGTAAAAGGGGCGAGAGGGGAAACTTTGCTTGTGAATATCTCTCAAACCATAATGGTTTGAGAGATAAAACTTATATTGTTCTTCGTGTTTTTTTAATGCCTACAAATTAAAATAAAGATAAAATAAAGTATTACTATCCCTTTAAGCAGGAATACAATGTGCTGACAGGGATTTATCTGAATTCATTTTCAGAAAGCTTTGTGCATGGGACTGTGAAAACAAAGGATACAACAATGTAAAAAGGACACTGAAACAATGTAGAAAAGCCTGCCTCTACAGAATACAGAATATTCAGAGCTACACTTGATTGCAACATTGTATAAATACCTCTGCTTTCACAGACCCTTTCTGAAAGCTCTCTTAAAATAGAGATCCTTGGAACTCAAAGTCAGGAACATATAGTATAAAACAAATACCAAAGTACAGACAATTTGACTTTACATATTCTGCACTTGAAGGATACGTAAAGTCAAAAAACAGAATGATAGCCTCTTTAAGCTGATATGATCTATTATAATACATTGAGGGCACAATTATTTTATTAGGTGTAACTTAAGACCTTTTGGGCAGAATGCAAGAAATGTGCTGAATCACTATTTACAGTGTACTTGTGAATACAAAATGAGTAATATGTTACTGAATTGCATGTTTTTTTTTGTTTTGAATTGGCAATCATTTGCAAATTCCTTTTCCAAAAGTGGGAGTGGCTAAAATGTCTGCCTTTTTGTGTGAGGATTAGTAACTGAGCTTAATTCAGGAAAGGAATTAGCACATATTTTCATATGTCTGGATAACTTTGCAGTCAATTTAGGCATGTGCTAACTTTGCCTTTAATTTAGGAGTATGTAGTATTCTGAATCAAGGCATTAGTATGATTCTTGCATCAAAATTTGGGCAATCACAAATAGCACATAAATTTATGGCTTTCAAAATAACAGCAAATGCTCCTGAGTATCTGAGTTACCTACCCATATATATTGCAGTTCACACAAACAATCTATAAGGTAGATCACAAATGTGGGAGTGCAATTCACATATAATAAGATAGGAAAAAGATTACTCTGTAATGGCCAAATTAAATGTAAAATGTCTATTCATCTACACATACAACAATGATTTTTACCGCTTTTAATGATGTCCACACTTTTAGAAAAATCTTGTGAGCAACATTCATTGGTTGGAATACATGACTTGTGGGGGTCCTTAAATTGATTATAGGCTGGTGAATTTCAAGTTACAGGTCCTTATAATGAAAACCATCTACAAAAACAAACACTGAGTTATACTTCTCTGCAGCAGGAAAAGATAATATTGGCACACTCCCAGTGCTTGGGAATATTTAAGAGTACTTCTGCTGCTGCTAGTTGTGGTACCTCTGACCTGTTGAAGTTAAACAGTTATTCTACTATGTACTGCCATCCCACACTTACTACGTTCTTACAAGTAAAAGGAAAAAATGCAAAAGTACACCTATGAAATACTAAACTTGCCAAAATGCTGGCTGTTGACCTGCTGCCCTTTTCTTTTGTTGAAAACAGAGGCTACTTATATCATGTGTTATACCCTGCCTGGACTATCCCAAGCTGCCCTTACTTTTTAAGAAAGGTAGCGGCAATGTTACTTAAGCAGGAAGTCAGTGTTGTGGGCAAAGGACGAAGGCACTCAGCCTGCTAACATTATTTTCAAAGCATGTTTTTGCTGTAGGACTCAGAACTTTTACTTTCAGCTATTTTTTCTACACTTTAGCCATCAGAAGAAGTGAAAAACTTGCAGTCATAAAAAACATAGGCAAAAATAGCAAACTTCTCATGGGAAAGTTGTTGGCTGTGGCGAAAAGGCCAGCATTTTATGTATTTTCTATGGGTGGGAGGTTTCAGGAGAAAGCAGAAAATTGTTTTGTTCTTGAAAATTCCTAGTTAATTGACTGACTCTGAAGCCAAGACACTGACAGTGAAGTCAGGAAAACCTGGTTCATTTTCTCAATCAGCTCCATGTTTCTATAGACAAGTTATTTTAAACTAATTAGCTCTTATAAAATAATTGCTTTAAGGCAATGGGAGATGTAACCCTTCATCCACAAAATAAAGTGAATACAAAAGATGTAAACAGTCACACTCACTATTATTGATTGACTAAGCAGCAACCCTAGCTATGAGTGCTTCTGCTGCTGCTCAAGTTGCAGCATCATTGTTGTGTACTACTACGATTGCAGAAGCTAGCCCCTTTAGTAATATTGGTGAAATTAGAAGACGCCCTTCAGGTACCCTTTAATTTATGAAATCTGCACTATGGAGATACTTCATTCATGACCCAAAAGCTAAATATGTTACTTTCTAGGATCACATCTAAGCAGGATCACATCTTGGCATATCCTCATTGACATCTCACCTTATTGACATCCCACTCCAATTGCAGAAGCTAGCTCCTTTAGTACTGATGGTGAAATTAGAAGACGCCCTTCAGGTATCCTTTAATTTTTGAAATCTGCAGTATGGAGATACTTCATTCATGACCCAAAAGCTAAATATGTTACTTTCTAGGATCACATCTAAGCAGGATCACATCTTGGCATATCCCCATTGACATCCCACCTCATTGATTGGGAGATACACCAGAAGCACGTTGGAGATTTGATGACTAGCAGCAGAAGAAGCATTCCTAAAGTTACAGAGGACTGAGGGAGGCATAATAGCAGTGTTGTGATGTTTTAGAAAGTAAAACAACATGTATATCATTAACAATAACACACATGTCTCCTACAGCTGTTGTGCAAATGCAAACCACAGAGGAGGTGGAGAATTCTGACTAAGTTGGTGGTGGCAAGAGTCATAGAGTACCGATTCCCCACAAGTGCCACACACTAGTCATTTTAAAGCAATTCACTTACACAGTTCTCCTAAATGCTGCCAACCCACACTTACTGAGTTCTTAGAAAGAAGTTAAAATACACAAAAACAATACAAAAATATGCCTGTGGCAAAAACGAATATTCTGGAGGTTGATATGCTGCAATATTGTTTTGCGGAGGAGACGTTTCCAAGAACCGATGGCCTATGTTGCAGAGTATTGGCATATCTCAAGCTGCTGTTATTTTTCAGGATATGTATATTATATATATATATATATATATATATATATGTAAAATAACAAACAAAATAAGTATCTTGTAATACCTTTTTTATTGGACTAACAGAATTTTGGACTGACAAGCTTTCGGGAGAACCTCCCTTTCTCAAGTCTAAAGCACTTGAGAAAGGGAGGTTCTCCCGAAAGCTTATCAATCCAAAATTCTGTTAGTCCAATAAAAAAGGTATTAAAGATACTTATTTTGTTTGTTATTTTACATCTGCATCACTGGATTAATACGGCTACAATCTCCACTCTACACTATATATATATATATATATATATATATATATATATATATACATATTTTTCAAGGATGGCTGTGTTGAGTTGTACAAGCAGGTGTCTGGTATGGAGGGCAAAGGGCTGGGAACATCATATGGCAAGAAAGTTTACTTGACCATAAATATGTGGACAAGTGACCAGTGTGCAGGCAATATACACAGACAGCATGTTCATAGGCAGCATACAGACTGTTATAATATTGCAGTATGTTGGAAAGTTACAGGTTTTTATAATATTGCAGAGGGAACTCTCAAATAACTGACATATAAAGAATAAGCCAACATTGCCACCAAAATTCCATTGGTGGTAGCAAAATATTGGACATTTTAATTGCTTGTCTATCCATGTGCAGAAAAGAGAGAAACTTTCTTCTGTCAAAATTGCCTATGATTCTATGTAAAAAAAATGTTGTGCTCCCATAATGTACCCAAATGACCAGCCCACCTGCTTTATATCCTAATCCTGTAAGATACAAATATTGTCCATGAAAGTGTAATTTTATCTCAAAATTTAGATTGTGGGTCATGGACTTGAAGTGACTGAAAATTCTGAGTACACCTCTCTGTACAGATTGGTAGTGCAATGCAAGGTTAAATATATTAGATAATTTTGCAGTGTTAACAATTAAGGCTCTGATTAAGCCATGGTTATCTGATATGTGGGATCTGGTCGTTATTTATTAGATACGTTTCTGCAGGATTTAAGTATTCATTTACAAAGCAGCTTAGAAAGTAGTTTATCAGAGGCATTGCCCTCTGTTATTTTTCATCTCAGTGTTTAACAAAACTCTTCTGGTATTTATCAATGACCATTTATTTTGGATTGAGAAGCAATGTGCTTGGATCTAGCATTCAAGGTGTTAAAGTGCCATTTTTCCTATGCTGCAGCTGGTTTGCTGCAGAATTGCACCACTTAGTATGTCAACGAAAATCCGTAATGAGGCATGAATCTAGCAACCGGTATGTGTTGTCTCAGCCTTGCTTTGGTTGGAACGTGGAGGCGGGAATGCGGCTCCCGTTGATTATGGTAAGATTATTGTGTCTTTTACTTAATATTTAAATACAATCTATTGTCTAATACAGGGCTCAAATTTTCCACTCACCACTAGCCAATGGCGAGTGAAAATTTAGCTCAGGTGAGTAGAAATTCAGCCCTGGTGGGTATGTTATGGCTTGCAGTGGCGAGTAACTTTTCAGGGTTGGCTAGTAGCAAAGGACTTCAACTTTTAAGCCCTGGTCTAATATATATCTTAACCCCGTGACGAAGTGAGGAGTATACTTTCACGAAACACGTAGGGCAATTAAAAATTTGAATACAATAAAGTATTTGATTAACTCATTCTGATTCATCCTGTTTTACTGGTGTTACATCAAGCCGGGTCAGGCTTCAATTACAGGCATCCCTCAAGCATTCATCTGGTGAGTTTCTCTAACCGAATAGGTTAGCTTGGGGAAACCTGTCATACAGTGTTACACTTAGAGGAAGTTTCTCTAATTTTACATTGTACAGATGTCCATCTCTATACAAAGTTTGAGAGAGACGAAGTGGAACTCTAAGGACTAAAGAGGACTAAAGAGAATCAGGACCACTTACAAGAAATTATCTTGTAAGCAGAATCATTTTCTTTTTCTCTTTGATATTTATATATTCAGACTGCTCTCAGATGGTGGGCGCTTTCTCCCATTTTTTTCTTTTCTTAGTTTTACGTCAACTGTAAGGTGCTACTGAGGACACCAGGGAACAGCTGCAACCCAGAGACTGATATTTATCACTACATATGGTGATTTGTTCTTTTTGGACTTATAAACACAATAAAATTGTTACTTTTGACTTGTAAGCATTAGTGTGTGGAGAGCTATAAGTGGATATATTTTTGTGGTCTAAATCAATATGTTTCTTCATTTATTCCCTATAACACAGTTGCACCACTTTTCCTTAATACATAAGCCTCACATTGAACTTACAATGTATGGTATTAGTTAATGTTTAATGCAGGCGTCAGGCATTCATAGGGTTAATGTGTTTAAAGGATAACTAAAACATAAAACCCAAACTAAAAGACTGACCATGTGCCCCTGACTACCACTAAGTTGCTCCTGTCACTTAGGGGTCAATATGTTGTATGGAAGATCATACCCACAGTAATTTGGGCAGGGAAATTGCAATAAGAAGCTTTTGCCTCCAAAATTCCTGCACCTAGAAAACCTCAAAAATTTCTGCCTTTTCGCTAACTCCATGAACTTTTTCAGTTCCCTTGTGAGGGGAGGGGGTGTTAACTCAGCATGTGTAGTTCTGGCTATACCAATGCAAGGCTGGAGGTCAGTATTTGTGTGGTTCTATTGCTATCAGGGCAATGAGACAAGGCTGGGGGGTCAGTATGATTAGTTCTATGGCTACAGTGGGACAAGGCTGGGGGGAACGATATGTATAGTTCTATGAATACCAATGCAGTGGCATAAGCCATGGGATCAGTATGTGTATTTCTTTGTCTATGGTGGGACAAGGCTGAGCAGGGTTGGTATTTGTTGTTTTATGGCTACTAATGCAATGAGATAAGGCTAGAGGGCAGTACATGTGGTTTTGTGGTTAATGTGGGACAAGGCTTGGGGTCAGTAAGGTAGTGGTTGACAATGTGAGAATCTACAACTTTTGCCGGACTACAACTTCCATCAACTTCTGGTGGGGAATAATTGGGAGTTGTAATCTGACTGCAGCTGGAGGGCCTCATGTGTCCATCTTGGCTACCAGACAGTGGAGCAAGGCTGGGTGGTCAGTTTGTGTGGTGTTATGGCTACCATTAGACAATGAAGGGAGGTCAATATGTTTCATTCTATGGCCACCAGTGCAATGGGACGAGGCTGGGGGTCAGTATGTTTGTTTCTGTGGCTACTGTGGGACAAGGCTGGGGATCAGTATGTGCCATTGTAGTGCTGTGCAACAAACCTGAGGGTCACATTAAAAATAAAGTGAAAATGGCATGTTTCACTGAAATTCCTGAAGAAGAAGTAAAGTGCATTTTTCCTTCACTTTTCTCTTTTTGGGCAATGGTTTTAGCTCATCACTACTGATCTGGTGCTGTATTTTGAAGGCTATGGGAAAGCAGCCTCAAATTCTGCCTCTGATTGTTCAAAGTTATCATACAAGTCTTAACAGAATGAGGAGAAATGCTGGCGTTCAAATAGCACAATGTTTTTTCTAACTATAGTGCTCAATCAAAAATCGACTGCATGCTCGAATTTTGATTGACAGACCAATGGAACAAAAGTGGTCCATATTTAATTTATAAAATGGTACTCTGCATAATTAATGGGTACAAATGTATGAACAGTCTCATGTGTTTAATTGTTTGTATGCTAATGCTAAATGATGAAATTGTTAATATTTAATTGATCAAATGCTGCAATACCTAATCAATAACTGTTTATGACAATGCTAGTGGGAGTTATATTGATCAATCTCAAAAGATGATTATGCTGTTGTTAAAAGTGGTAAAAAAAATTTGGGAATTAAATGGCAAAACACTTTCAATTAAGCCAACACTGATGAAACATTAATACCAGCCCCCCCCCCCCACACACTGATTTTAATCTGGGAAAAATCCAAATAGCTTGTATGAATCAATTATATGTGGACTGGGTCTTTGATGCAGGACTTCATTAATCCAAACTCCTCCTTCTATAGTGGAATGAGTTTGTAGCCATTTCGATTTCCTACCTAGATTTAGATATGCGGAGGTTTATTACTAAGGGGTGTAAATTCATGTTTAATATTTCACTCAAACAAATAAAATATTAATTATGTTATTCACTATATCAATTTTAATGTCATATATTATGTCATCAACAAAGAATGGATAGGGGCACTGAGCTTATGTTCATGTAACCTTAAATTAGAATCTCCCATATTTTATTAATTTGAGTAAAATCTATCAACACAGGATTTCTTAGCTTTTTCTCCTTGAGTTAGAAGTTTAAGTTAAAGTGTTGTTACATTTTTAATTCATATCTTATCTGGCACACATTCTTCACATTTCCAAGCATCTTATTCCCTGTATCACTTCCTGTGCACATCATCCATTGTCCTATCTTATATCCACCCATCATATCATCTGTTGTCCATAAAATTGCTATGTCCTAAACTGCATACACCAACATCCATATTCACAATGTTTCACATTCTGCACAAGCCCATCACATCCACCAATATTCTTTATTATCCTATATCACACCCAATTTACAACATGACATCCTATAATGTTCTTAACATTCTGCTCCATCATGCCGTATAATGTCATTAACCAAAACAATCACAACCTGCACATGTCCATTATATACGCCAATGTATTTGACCATCCTCCATCACATCCTGCACATGCCCAACACATCCAGCATCATCCTACATCATACTATATCATACCCTGCACACAGCCAACACAATCTCCACCATCCTTAACCATTTTATATTACATCCAGAACATACACAACTCATTCACCAACATCCTTATTAACCATATTTCACAGTCTGAACAAGGCCATCAACTCTAGGGATGGGTGAAATTTTTCGCCTCAAACTGAAATTGGCGAACAATGGCAATTTCCACTTGGCAAATAATTTCCCATGAAAAATGCAGTTTTTCTGCTTTTTCCCACCTTTTCCACCCATTCTCCACCAAACTAAAATTTTCTACAGCCATATAAAAGGGTGTCAGGCTCTCACAATATGCCATTCTGTGTTTGTGAGAGGAGAGAGCAGCACCTTGTTTGAGCTAGAGGAGATAAGAGAATTGAAGTTTCGTTTAGGGAATCCTTTAGGTAGGACATTTGTTACCCATATTAGGATAGTCAATGGGGCACTCTGGGGAGAAAAAGGGAGGAAGGAGGTTGACCCCAAATAATACCCCAAAATTCAGATTGACTGACTGGCAAGACACAGGCAGCTGGGGACCTGTTTGCTTGCTGATCTTGCTGTGGGGAAGTCTGGGGAAAGAAGTTGCTGATTTTGTTTTTCAGTTATAATTTTTGTTGGACAGACTGTGATAAGACAGACAAAAAAATAAATAAATAAAAAATATATTAGGTGACAGTGACAGACAGCTGACTGGGCTTAGGCAAGGCATCATACAGCTCCGCCAGTTGTGCTGTGTTTCGTAGAGTGAAAAAAAACAGTGTAGTTGAGTAATGTCCAGCAAACACACACGGGGAAGGGGGGAGGGGTGGTGCATTGCAGGTATGCGAGAATACAGTAGTAGTTCAAAAACTGACTGCAGCAATGGTTGCTGCAGTGTGTGCAATCAATGATGATGATCCCTCTACTCCAAGGGAGGATGCAGTTTGTCAAGGTTCCAACAAAACTAGTTCCAGCCAGGCAGCTCTCACAGCATGCTATTCTGTGTTTGTAAGAGGAGAGAGCAGCATGCTTTTGAGCTAGACAAGATAGGAAAATAAAGGGGAATTGACGCTTAGTTTTAGGGTTATTTAGGTAGGACATTTGTTCTCTGTAGTAGGGAGAAGAAGGGAGGAAGGAGGGTGACCCAAAATACCCCAAAATTTGGTGTGACTGGCAAGACACAGGCAGCTGGGGTCCAAATTGCTTGCTGATTTTACTTTTATTGTCTCTGTGCTGGGGAAGTCTGGGGAAAGAAGTTTTTTTTAGTTTTTTATATATATATATATATATATATATATATATATATATATATATATATTTTTTTTTTTTTTTTTTTTTTTTTTTTTTTTTAAACTATCTGTGATACGATATGGTGGACAACTTAAAAAATAAAAAACATAAATAATTAAACAAATAACTGGGAGCTCTTTGACTGAGGCAGACTTGATAGACAGCAGACAACATTGAGAATTTTGACTTCTATCTACTTAAGTCTCCACTACATCACTCAGAAGAAGTAATATTGTGCTGGGAAATGTTGCATCATATTAAAAATAGGAATAAAAATGTGTTGGAATAGGAAAAAATGTGTTGGAATAGGAGAAAAATGTGTTAGAATATGATAGAACAGGACAAAAATGTGCTGAATAGGTGAAAATGTGTTAGAATAGAAGAATAATGTTTTGGAATAGGTGAAAAAAAATTGCTGGAATAGGCAAAAAGGAGGAAAATTTTGCACTGGAGAAAAAGAGAAAACTTTCGCGAAAAAAGCGAAAAATTGGCCGTTTTTCGCAAAATGTCATGAGGTAAATTTTTCTCACTTTTCTCCCATCCCTAATCATGTCCTCTACTCTCTTATCACACATAATATAGCATTGTTTACTTTCCTTAATATTCTTACATATATCTTATGATGTATTTCAATCATGCCTATCATATCCTCAAATATCTTTATTCATCCTCCATTATATCCTCTGTGCACCCACCATATCCTCTAAAATCTGTATACAATCTCCATCACTTTCACCACACACATATCACATCTTTCAATTTCCTAAGCTATCACCCATCATATTTAGCACATGCCATGACATTTCACTTGTTTCCTTAGCTATAACCCATCATATTTAGCACATGCCATGACATTTCTGTCAACAAAACTATTAACATTCTTATCCATCTTTCTTCACATCCTGCACAAAACCACCACACACTCCATTCCCTGTTACACCCTTCCTTCATCCAAATTGTCCCATAAATCCATCAGAAAACCATTCTTCTGCTTATATGTTCCAGCTTGAATCTTTCTCATCATTAGGGATGGGTGAAAACTTTTGCCCAAAATAGAAAAATTAGAACAATGGCGCTTTTCACTGTCTGCAGGAATTCTGGTAAAAAGTCCTATGTCCCTCTTTATTTCTGTTGTGTCCCTCATCCTTGTTCTACTGCACCTGAACCACACATACTGACCTCAGCATTGTGCCACTGCAGCTATAGGACCCATACTGATCCATTGCCATCTGTAGCTATAGAACCACACATAGTAACCCCCAGCCTTGTCCCACAGTTGCCATAGAATCACATATACTGACCCCCAATGTGGTCCCGCTGCGTTAATATCCATAGATCTATACATAATAACTCCTAGCCTTGCCCCATGGTAGCCATAAAACCACACATATTGACCTCCCAGCCTTATCCCATATACTGACCACTAAGCCTTGTTCTGCTGTCTGGTAGTCGGGATGGATAAAATGAGGCCATCCAGCTGCTATCAGACTACAAGTTCCATAATTTCCAATGGCTGGTGGAGTTGATGGGAATTGTAGTCTGGTAGCAGATGGATGGCTGTGACCTCCAGTCCCATGGTAGCCATAAAATCACACATTCTAATCACCATGCCTTATCCCACAGCAGCCATAGAACCACACACTCTGACTCCACCCAGCCATGTACCTCAGAAGACATAGATCCACACATACTAAACTCCCCAGCCATGCTCCACAGTTGTCATAATCCCAAATATGCTGACAGAACTGCACATCCTAAACTCTAACCTTGTTCCACTGCTTTGGATTAGCCAGAACCTTACATACTGAGTCTAACCCCTGGCTGGAAGTTTCTTGGGATTGCTTTGCAATGCATTGCATACCTGTCTGGCATTCAAAGGTATATAAGAGAATTTTAATGGCAAAAATAAGAAACTGATGTTTTTCTGCAACTATTCCAGAGGGAGAAGTTGGACTTTTTGCCCATCCCTACTCATTATTATTCTTCTTCTTTATTTATATAGCACCAACTAATTCCGCAGCGCTGTATAATAGGGAATAGACATACAGAGGTATTAAATAGTACAAATCAAATGTGGAGAACAGGAGGATCAGAGGACCCTGCTTGTGACAGCTTACAGTCTAGAGGAAGGCAGGTTGGACACAGAAGGTTTAAGTGCTATTGGGTGTAAGTGCTATTGCCAACTAATTTCAGTTTATGATGCCTGCTATTATTATTGACCCTGTTGTTGATGATGATTATTATTATTGTTATAATTATTATTAGTAATAATAATAATAATAATACTAGTAATGCTAATAGTACAATCAGTATAGTTGTAGTAATATAATAATATAACATTTGTTTATATTTATGTTTGTTTTAAACAATACTAGTGCCTTCATTTCACTATTTACTTCCCTGAATCCTTCAAAGCAGAAACATCTTGTGCAACGTAATTCCTTCTCTCAGCTGTAGCATATTAATCTTTCTAATTTTACCCCTTAGATGCTGGAATGGTCTACAAAGAGTTGCTTTTTCAATGAATTGAAGTTTTTAGTAGGTTCCCGGGGGTCATGTTTTTTTTCTCACCCTTTAATAAAGAACCGTGGGGAATATGTGGAAAACTGGAGCATTTCTGAGGCAAGCCAGCTGCATCATAGAGAACAATATATCCTCATCTTCCCATTGCTTTAACCCTTTGAATGCCAGAGTGTGTGCAATGCATTGCGGAGCAGCCCAAATACAGAGGACAAATATGAATCTCAAAATTTCTCATTAATTTAAATAGATCTTTTAAAAGCTTATATTCAATGTGTTAGATGGTTCTAGTCTAACCCCACTCTTTCCTATGATGGAGTTGTCTTTTCCCCAAGTCACTCCACTTTTTTTGTCTTTATATGTATGTCCCACAATTTTGCAGTTAATATCACCTTAAATTAGCATTTTCCAGTTGGCAGTTTTACAACACATCATTTTCTAAGCATACACTCCTATTTAGCTGCTACACTAATAAGCAGCAATCAGCTAGGTTAATGACTTCATATTGTGTTAATTTAATGTTGCATTTTTCTTCACTTTACAGCTGTGAGTCTATTAACCATAGTGAAATGTGATGCTTTCTTTAAACTAAATATGGTGTGTGGGCACTTAGACTGACATCTTTAAATTAGTGTTAAAATGGTTGTGTTGTTTATTTTTGTTCCTGATATTAGAATTAATGACTGTAATTTTATAAACTCTAAATAAATATGCGTGAAAATAAGAATCAAAAGTGTGTGGAAAAAAGCATAGACAAGAATGTAATGGTAATTTGCATTTATTGATTAACACTATGAAATTTGTTCCATGCATAACTTTTAATTACTTTTGAGACCTGGGTGGGAAAAATTAGGCCGTCCAGCTGATGTTTGACTACACATTGGTTTGGAGAAAATGATTTGTGATGTAGTCCCGCAACAAATTGAGGTCCTCATTTTATCTACCCATTTTAGCAGTAGTAGCCAAACTTTGGCTCTCAGCTGTTGGAGACTACAACTCATATCATCTCCAGCAGCCAATGGCTGGAATGGAATAATGGGGTCATAGTCCCCAACAGTCAAGCAACTTGTTGCCTGTATTTTAGATCATTGTTATTGGATAAAGATTACCTTTCACCACCCATTGCTACTTCCATTAGCAATAATGATTTTTTTATTATGATCAAATAGATCAAGGTCGACATAGTCAATGGGGTTTCACAGGTAACCACTGATATCAATAAACAAATGAATACACACACACACACACACACATATATAATATATAATAAAATGGTACCATAAAATAGTGATATCACTGTATATAGATGTTTCAGTTCTTGGCCTCCAATATGATCAATAAGCGGGCAAATGGAACTTGGTGCAAATAAATATAAAGTACTTTGTGCAGGAGTCCCTCCTGTCTCAATAACTGTATAATATGGAGCAGTTGCTACATGCACAGATACCCCATAAGTGCAAAAGATAATGTATTTTTAGTATAAGATAAAATTCCTCTATAGGACACTTCAAACTCCTATGCATTTTGTATCTCAACGATAATAGTAATTGGATTTCCACATTAATTGACCTATCTAATCAAATTTAAAGACATAACATTCAGAAAAACAGAGAAAAACGTATATGGATATGTGCACAACTGGTTCACAAAAAATAAGAGGGGCACACCAACAGGTCAGCTTTTTAAGATATCTCTGCTTAATCACAGGTGCAGTGGGTCAGTGTGACTGTGATTAATCCACCTGTGCTTTGTTAGGGGTATCCTGAAAAGCTGAGTAGTTGTAGGACTGGGACTGAGAATGACTGGCCTATATCCTCTATGCATAAGTAAAACACTTGACCCCTTGGCTGAGAAGGATAGCTCCAGAACATTGCTACTTTACTATCCGGAGGGGGGGGGATTAAATAATGGTCAGTAAAGGCTGATGTATAAGTAAATAAATCATTAAGGTAAATAAACCATTCAACAAACCATGAGCTGGTATTTGATGCAGAGACACTGGGATTGTTCTGGACGCATCCACAACTGAGAATGTGAGAGTTGCCAGAACAGCTGAACCTCCTCTCAAAATCTCATGATTTAGGTAGTTGCCTCATGTGCCTACTAGGGAATGCCTCCATGTTTAAGGAAATTTGAATAATTGCTGTTCTACATTTGTTTTCACTTTTTATGTGATACCAAAGCTTAATTTAAAACCTCTTAGTGATGTGAGGTTGGTATCCTTTTGAAACGTTTCCCAATATTGGATGACATACAAAAAGGCGCATTAAAGGCGAAATGAGACTCAAAAGGATGAGATTCTCATGTTGCGGGCTTAAGCGTTGCTCATTTCAGTTCCACAGCGAGCAATGTAACCTATATACAATGCAGCCTATCTTAACCCTTTGAGTGCCAGAGGGGTTAGCAACACATTGCAAAATGGAGCATTTAACATGTCTCTGCCATGAAAAAGGTAACATGAGAATCTCGCCCGCATCAAAATGGCAAGATTCTCATGTTGCTGGCTTAGGAATTACTCATTTGAACGACACAGCAAGCAATGTAACCTATATACAATGCAGCCAATCTTAACCCTTTGAGTTTCAGAGGGGTGCGTAATGCATTGCAAAGCAATGTGTTGAGTACCCATCTGGCACTCAAAGGGTTAATCACGGGGTTACTAATGACTTAGTAAAGCATAATTAAGTGCAAACATGCCTGCAAATACTGTCACCTTATAGCTCTACTTGCCTCATTTCCTTGCTTCTTATGATTCCCTGCTTGCCTCCTTTCTCCCTGTCCAGTGCTGTGCTCTTCCTCCTCTCAGCGCAGGAGGCTGAGAGGCAGAGCAGAGAGGAGACAGAGATCTGTCTGGGATGTGTACGACAGATCTCAGTCTCCCCTCTGGTCCGCCTCTCAGCCTCTTGCTCTGAGAGGAGGAAGTGCGCAGCATGGGAGAGGAAGAAAGGACGCAAGCGGGGAAACATAAGATGCAAAGAAATGAGGCAAGTAGAGCTATTAGGTGACAGTAATGGAGTACTTCCACGACATAACATTTAACCCGTCAAAATCAGAATGTTGCCCTTTTCATGCGGGCAACATTCTGATCTCTCTGTTTTGAACCAGGCGGTATTTTTAATGTGCCTTTTTGTTGGTTGTCCAATAGATGGCGACATTTCAATAGGGAACCTATGGGGTTAAAGTAAGCAGAAAAAGAGCCACAGCTCTGGAGTAAACCAGCTGCACCAAAGGGGAAAAACATAAACTTCTCCAAAATATCACTGATTCTAAAAAAGGCTTTTTAACACCTTAAGGACGCTCGACATGCCAGGAGCTTCCTGTCTGTCCAGGAGTTAAGGACCAGTGACATGTGGCCCATTAAGGTTTAATCTCTTGAATGTTAAAGGGATAGTAATACTTTAAAATGACTAATCCCAATATTGTAGGAGTAAAACAAAAGAAATTAATTGCCCCCAGTGATACCTTTATGGTTTGAGAGATAGTCACTAACAGAGTTCCCCCCTCCCTCCCCTTTCCCTGAAGTCAGTATTGTAACTGACTCCAGGGGAAGTCTGGCGTACGGCCGTATGGTGGCTCTGCAGCTGAGCCACAATCTTGTTAATAAAAAATAAATCATTCACTTAAAAAGTCTTCTACATGTGCTTGCAAACCAAGCACACGTAGAATACCTTTTAAGTGAATGATTCATTTTTTATTATCGCGATTGCAGCTCAACCGCAGAGCCGCCGGATGATCATAGGACATACTTCCCCTGCAGTCAGCTACAACACTGACTTCAGGGAAAGGGGAGGGAGGGGGAACTTTGCGAGTGGATATCTCTCAAATCATAAAGATTTGAGAGGTATCACTGGGGGCAAATAATTTCTTTTTCTTACTCCTACAATACTGGAATTAGTCATTTTAAAGTATTACTATCCCTTTAAAAAGGTATCTAACACAAAGAGGGATGCTTATTTGTTCCCTATGATGCAGCTGGTTAATCTCAGAATTTCTCCTCTTTCTTTAGGCATATGGTCTAATGAGATTTCATGCTCTCAGGATGGGAATTCAAACTGAAGAAGAAAATTAAGCTTCTTCATTACCTATATTTTTCTTCAACATTTATACTGTTGGCAAATTGCCAGTTTTAAATTGCATATGCAAATGAATGGGAGAGCAAGTTTCAATCATGTGCTTTCACTTAAATAGTACATACAAATTATATTAAATGAAAGGCATTATTGTTAATGGAATTTATAATAACCATATTATAATTTTGCCAACAGAGATGGACAATTAAAAATGTCTCCCATGGGTATGAAAATAGATATTTGCACATTTATCCGCAAGAATATAAAAATATGCCATTTATGAGTCATGGAAATATTATTCACTGGATATGTATTGACTCAGGATTCTATGTAAACAAGTGCCGATAATAGATAATGCATCCATCATCCGTGTTTATTTACATACATTGTCAATGACAAAATGAGATAATAGTGCCAGAACCTTTTCATTGTCCAGTATTAAAAAGACCATACACTGTAAGCATTTAATAGCTATCTCTGAAAATAGAAAAATTATTTTGTATAGTTAGTACTGATAGAAAAAATAAAAAAGGTGTAGCATATCTACAGGTCTGAAGAAAATAATCTATATATATGTTGTGTGACCTATGATGACAGTTCTCATTTTCATAGAGGAGAAAAGCTATAAACAGCAACAGTTATGGAAATTAAACTGTACTGTTCTAGGATATCAAGGTTCTTAATACCAATTTATTGTTGTATTCTATTATTGTGTTACAAAAGGGGTCATAGAGTGGGAGTCACACTGATGATGAGGTGCTGCTATCCAGTTTGATGCCCTTCTACCTCCTTCTCCATTACTGACAACAATTCCACACTCTAATATATGTTGCCTTGGTTTTATACTACACAATCAAGAGATTTTCTTACAATATCCAAGCTGTTGCCAAACCTACCATTTTTTTCCTTAACCCTTTGAGTGCCAGGCACATATCCAAGGCATTGAAATGTGTTGGATACCTTCCTGGCACTCAAAAGGTTAAAATCATTGTAAAAATATGCCCTTCTTCTATATGCCACATCTCTGTTCCAGGCCTTCCTCTCCAGATTAGACTGTTGCAGGTTTCTGATTGCTGGACTTCCTGTCTCTTATCTTTTCCATTTTAGTATGTTCTTGATATACCCTTCGCCCCAGATACATTCCTCGTTATCTACTTCTTAATTTTCTCTCCTGCCTACCCATATAAGATTGGATTTCCTTCAAAAAAATTCTTCTTTCCTTTGTACATTTCTTTTTTCTGAACTTTTTACATTTCTACTCTTATCTCTTGCTAATCCCTTTTGTGCTACTGTGTCTGGACTCTGCTCAAGGTTTCTTGCTGTACATTCACTGTTCAACTGGCTTTATCTCTCAGGCTAAAAGCATTTCATTGACTGCCCCTTGACCTTGGAATGTATACTTTAAGAATTCATCTGGCATCCAAACTCACCGCCTACATGCAACAGTCTGTTCAATAAGACACTGCTAAATTTGTTTAGGAATTTGCACCTAAAAAAGAGACATGCACAAATTTAAAGAGATAGCAATGTTTCACAAAAACAACAGCTCAAATTAATCTTCAAAGCATTTAGGCCATGGAAAGTGTTATTTCAATACTGTCAGAGTTGTAGTTCAAGAGTATTTGAATGATAAAGTATTCCCCTCCTGCCCCTTTTACCTAGTGTAAGCCGCATCCTCTCAGATGTGAAATCTGGTCCTGGGGCCACACAGCTCACAGCAAGAGACAATCTTCTTACTGTGAACATAAGGAAAACCCTGCCCACATTGACAGGTTTTTCAAATTTTTCCTTATGCTCTCTGAAGATTGTGCATCTCTGTGATCCATCTGGACAGTCTTGCTTTTCTGATGTGAGCAGTGTTACATCATTAAAAGGTGCAGGAAGGGGATACTTTATCATTCAATTACTCTTGAACTACAACTCTGACAGGACTGAAATAATACTATGAAGATTAATTAGAGCTGCTTTTATTGGGAAACATTACTATCCCTTTAAAGTAAAGCAAATATTACATATTTTGTTATATTTAGATTAACCCTTTGAGTGCCAGAGGGGTATGCAACGCATTGTTTTGCAAAGCGTGTGTACCCCTCAGGCACTCAAAAGGGTTAAATCACATACTAATGCACTGGTGCACAAATTAACAGAAAAATGGAACAAACTGTGTTTTCTTGCAATTCAATTAGTTCTTTATTACATGTGCTTTCATCAGGGAAAGTGTGAATGATCTGTATGTAGGAGGGTACAATACAATCCTGACATGAAGTGGAGGGAGGGTCTCCTTGGTTATGGCTGCCATTTATTGTTGCAATAGCTTGTGAATCTCTAGTTTATCTGTAATGCTTTTCATACTCTTGCCAATTATGATTTCCAAGAGGATGGTCAGTCAAACTAATATAATCTTGATGCAGCACATTGTTCTTACTTCCCAGTTTAGCAGTCAGAAGCAGTGTCAAAATAGGGAGTGTAGTATAAAGTAAAATCAAACATGTATAAAAAAATCCAAAGTAATACACTAGAATAATCAGATATTTGTATAGAATTTAGTATACACTATTATCAATGAAGTGTCTAATGGATAATCAAAAAAGGAGTAAAATTAACAATAAACACACGGGAATAATATATAAATTAAATATAAAAAATGGACTAGACAACATAGCATAGGGGTAGATTCCCTAAGCGGTGATAAAGAGTAGATAAAGAGGTGATAAAGTGGAGATGACTTACCCAGTGATATCACTTCTCCAGTTCCTGTGTTATTCTATGGAACCTATTCACTAAGATCTCCAAAGTTGAAGGAATCTTAGTGCACAGGCTCCATAGAATAACATAGGAACTGGAGAAGTGATATCACTGGAGACGCCATCTCCACCTTATCACCTCTTAGTGAATCCTACCCCTGAACTCATTGGGGAATATTCACTAAGCAATGATAAAGAGGTGATAAAATGGATATGACTTCCCCAGTTTATCACTTCTCCAAACCCTATGTTATTTACGGAGCCTATGCACTATGTAGAAGATCTTGAGCAATCCCCTCCTCTCAGCCAATCCGTGGTTTGGAGGAAGGAGTCACAAGTGCAATACATTATCCCTAACTCCAAGCTCCAACTAATCAACCAATTGGAGGTAGGGTTTACACATGCAAAATACATCACACCTTCCACCAAGTTTTTGATTCATTAAATCTATTGGCAATGGCAACATTTACATGCACATGCATTTTGAAAACATAGTTGGTCTAATTGCTCGTAAGTAAGTAAAGATAAGTTAAAAGATTATATAAAGTAACTGTTCATAAGAAACAGGCTGTTTTGCTGGATAATTTCATTTCTTGCTTTATATCCCATCTGAAACAGTCACACAGAAGGAAAAGCAAATACTTTATACACCCTCAATGTTAATCAAAACATGTTTCTGTCCAGGTCACTATAAGATAAGATAACTTCTTAAATATATTACTACTTACTTACAAGGCAGGATGGCTGGAGGTGTCTCACGTTCTGTCCTTCATTCTTACTCCCATTCTCTCCTGGCTTCCTCTCCCTCTGTGATTGATTTATAAAATACCTGAATGTTCTAATAGAATGAAACAAATCATGGAAGTTTAACGCATCTCTAATAATAAATTAGCTATCCAACAAGAATAAAATAATTATTTTGTAGGTAGTATGTAGAAAGCATGTTATGATAGATTAGGAAATCATTAAAAGCTAATGAAGAACTTTAAAACTATAAAGCACACCATTATCCAAAGTCTGGGAACCACAAATCTCTGTTCCTTACAATACTATTCATCATAGGATTTGATGTAACAGTTAATTTGTTAGCTCTTTATCTCTGGTTTACAGAAATATGTTTGTTAAATGCACACAAAAAAACTGATATTAACACTTTTCTAATATACATATTTATAGAAATATTAATCTTTGTTAAAGTTAGACCTTGTCTGTAGAAGAAGTAGCTCTTAAAGGGATGGTAATACATACTTTTTAAAAATCTTCATTTTGTAGATAGAAAAATTTAAACTAAATGCCCAAAGTCACTTTATGGTTTGAGAGATATTCACTGGTCTCAGGACTGGCGGAGGGTCTTCAGCAGAGCTGAGATCATGTTATTGAAACAGAAATCCTTCACTGGAATAGTAGACAAAGTATGCTTGGTTTGCTCACTGGGACCTTTGTTTTGTTAGTGCCAAACATCTTTCTGTTTTAAATATACCCTCTGTGATATAAACTGGTTCTTGGTTAATGAATGAATTGTAGAGATAACCCTAAATATGGCTTGCTTCAAAAACATTTCTGTTAATTGTACACAAATTCATTCTCTGTGATTTACCATTTTGCCTCTAAATGTGGTGATCATTTTTACTGTATTCATTTTAGTGTATGGACATAGAATTAAAGGTGAAGTAACTGTTCCTAATACTAGGCCCCTACTTTCCTCATGGGCCTTTTCAATGTTGCCATTCTATCTTGTTGCGGATATCCATGGAGCAGGCAGAGTGCATGAGCCTACTTAAAAGGATAGTAATGTTTCATAATAAAAGCAGTTCTAATTAATCATCATAGTATTTGGGCCATGGAGAGTGTTATTTCAGTTCTGTCAGAGTTGTAGTTCAAGTGTAATTCAATGACAAATTATCCCACTCCCGCCCCTTTTACTGGTGTAACACTGCTCAGCCAGAGCAGAAGGGAGGTGCCCAGGTAGACTTCAGAGAGGGACAATCTTCAATTAAGATAAGGGAAAAACCTGAAAAACTTGTCAAGGAGGGCAGGGCTTTCATTGTTCTTATAGGAAGAAGATTGTCCCCTGCTGTTATCTGTCTGGTCTATGGACTGTATTCCACATCTGAGAAGAGATGGCTTACACTAGGTAAAAGGGACGGGAGGGGACACTTTGCTTGTGAGTAGTATTTCTGGCCATAGTAACATAAGTGAGGGAGATATTATTAGCTTGAGGTACTTCTACTTTAAATACATTTCAAATATAGACGTGCATGTCTCCTTTGATCTTGGTTAGTTTCCCTAACTGTAGATGATTGAAAGAAGACTAATTGAGCATATTTCTGCATGTGGCACAACCATTGCATTTGATGTCAGTGAGGCGTCATGTTGTTTTGGCTCTTATGTAATCATGAATAAGACTCTTATTTACTAATGGGTCCTTGTGGTTTGAAGCAGGTGTGTATGACATTATGACTGTTCTTTGAATATTAGATATAATGTTCTATTCTTTGCTATTGTCAGAACATTTGTAAAAATTTCTATCAACAGACTAATTTTCTGAAAAAAAAGAGCAAAAAGAATGTCTATGAAGATGAATTGGGGCAATTCTGGCGATAGCCAAATGCACCACAGGGGAAAAAAACTTTCATGTTGAACCAAAAATATAACAACACATAGGGCAGTACTACCACTCCTATATCTATATCTATCTATATCTATCTATCTATCTATCTATCTATCTATCTATCTATCTATCTATCTATATAGCTTTGGGAGCACTAGCTAGGGGTGGCTCAGAAATATATTTGACCCTATTTCACCTATTCCAGCAAATTGCCTATTCCAACACCTTTTTCTACAATTCTAACACATTTTTCAACAATTCAACACACTGTTCTATTCTAACACATTTTTCTCCTATTCTAACTCATTTTCACCAATTCAACACATTTTTCGCTTATTCCAACATATTTTTCTCCAATTCGAACACATTTTTCTTCTATTCCAACACATTTTTCCTATTCCAACACATTTTTCTCCCATTCCAACACACTTTCCTCATTTCCCAGCACAATATTAAGTCTTCTGAGGGCTGTAGTAGAGACATAAGTAGTGAGTTGTGAGTCCTACAGCAACATATACCTTGAAAAATGTGTTAGCATGCATAGTGCATTTGTCCTTTGCGCACAACACTTACTTCATGCTTAAGTGACACTGGCACATATTCATGATGATGTCAAGTGATTAAAAAAAAATAAAGTAAAACCTACAATGTGGCAGATGTATATGGTAGTGGTGGAGGGAAACTGGTGTGGTGTGATTGGCGGGACCTTGACAAACTGCAATCACCCCGGTAGGAGAGGGAGCAGCATCATCATTTGTTGCACATGCTGCAGCAACCATTGCTGCAGTCAGTTTTTGTACTACCACTTTACTCCTATGCCCTTGCACTGCTCCAGCCTTCCCCTTCCCACTTATGCATTTGCTAGACATTACTCAACTATTGTGTGTGTTTTTACTCTCTACAGTACACAACTGATGGAGTGTGATGTCTTGCTTTGTCTCTCAACAAGATTTTCATTGTCATCTGCTGTCTATCAAGTCTGCCTCAGCCACAGAGCTCACATCAGTCTCCCAATTAATTGTCAAATATATTTATTTGTTTAATTATTTATTTACTAGTGTAAAAGCCCCAGGTCTGGGTAATGTTAACGGGCCAAGGCCTGGGTAATGTTAACCCTTTGAGTGCCAGAAGGGTGCTCAATGCATTTCTTTGCTTTGCTTTGTAGTGTGTTGCGTACCCCTCTGGCACTCAAAGGGTTAAGAGGCCACTACCTCACTGCTCCACGCGATACAGTCACACATCACCTCAGTCATGCAATGTAATCATGCGCAGTAGAAACTGCCTGAACGAGGGCAGTCTCTGCTGCGCATGACTGCATCGTGACAAACATCCTAGCGAATTATCATATAGGATAATTATTTAATTATATTTTATGTTTAATTTTTTTAAAAGTTGTCTACCCTCTTATCATAGTTAGTCCAAAATATATATATATATATATATATATATATATATATATATATATATATATATATATAACTAAAAAAAACAGCTTCTTTCCCCAGACTTTCCCAGAACAGAGACAATAAAAGCAAAATCAGCAAGCAATTTGTCTGCCTATGTCTTGCCAGAAAGTCACACCACATTTTCTCCCCCAGACTCCCCCAATACAGAGAATAAATGTCCTACCTAAATGACTCCCTAAACTAAGCTTCAATTCCCCTTTATTTGCCTATCTTCTCTAGCTCAAAAACATGCTGCTCGCTTCTCTCACAGACACAGAATGGCATGTTGTGAGACCCTGACACCCTTGTATATGGCTGTAGAAAGTAGAGAAAACTTTAGTGCGGTGGAAAAAAATAATTTCAATGCAATGAAATGAAATGAACTAGTCAAAAAAAGCAGTAAAACTGCACTTTTCGCTGGAAAATTTTCACCATGCAGTAAGTGCCATTTTTTGCTGATTTCAGTTTGAGGCGAACATTTTCACCCATCCCCATTATTATGGCCTGAGAATTCTAATAGCCCTCTAAAACTTTCCATTGTGCCTTTTGTTCAATCAGTTCCGGATGTATTGTCTATGGAGACAGACAAGGCAGTTGCTAGCAGGACCACATGACCTTAAGCTCTACTTACTGCCAGTGAGGTGAGAAATGCATTGTGCCTCCAACTAGTTCTTTAAGGGTTAAGTTGGCGTATGTACTCTTCCTGTTTTAGTTTGAAGACACTGCTAGAAACTGTCATATCTGTATCCATGCAGAATACATTGAGAGCTAATTGAGGATGTTATCTATGAAACAAAGGCACAATGTTCCACTATGGTTTACTGGCCATAGTAAGGGCTACTTTTCAAAGGTGCTAGTTGTCATCTAACTAAATTAACAGAGCTAGCATGTCAGAGTGAGATCATGTGATCAGACACTGAAATATTAAAGGAGATGTCCCTTTAATATTGTATCATTACAAGCACTTGTAAATTGATCCATATAGTAGATTACTTCATAGTGAATTACCATCACTAAAATGTGTATCTCTTTAATGTACAATCAATTAAGAAAACTGTTCTTATCTAATGGATGCAATTCTACATCAAGACAATCAAACTAATTTTACAGTATTTATTTGATTCATGTAATATATGAAAATGATAAAAACAACTCTCACTTCATACCCCAATGCCAATTTCAAACAATATTAATAGAAAAGAAATATTATAAAACAATGACTGTTCCACTAAATGGAATATTTTATGCTATGTTTTCTCTCCAACATCAAGGGCATTCTTCATACTGAAATATAACAAATGTCATTGCATTGACAGTAAGCTTAATTGCATATTTTGAATCCTTTTCTGCTATTAGGACAAAGTAGTCATTTTTTACTAAGCTCTTTCATTAAAGATTGTTGGCTAAAAATATGATAAGTTGATTGATGATTAAATGTAAAATGTATTCAATATAAATGCCTAAACCAAGTTCATAATATAAAGACAAGGAAATAATGCAACATTTAAAAAATGTTTAAAAGAAGAATACACATATGCAGAAAAAAGATGTCCTGAGGTCTTAATTTCTTCCTGGGTCAAAGTTCTTATGCTCACCTGCTTAGGAAATAACCAAACTGATAAGGTCAAATATTAGTTAGTAACTACAGAAAAGTTTGAGTTACTATATCCTCCTTTGTCCTTAAATACTTTAAATTATACATTGGTATATTAAACTTCCTCAGTACATTCAGTGGACATAACTACTGCTGTATACATGTGCACAAGCATCAGCTGCTTATATTCTCAGAAGAACTGAAGGATAATTGCATTTCATAAAAATATCCATTTTATTGCATTATATAAAAAATACAAAGTATTCCCACCTACTGGGCATGTGCTCAACGCAGATGCAGAACCTTTCATTGAATATAATAAAGCTGATGCCCTCGAGGAATCACAATCAGACTTCAGAAGGCAAAAATCAGACTTAAAATCCACCTTGTCAGTCTGTGCTGTTGGTGGGGTTTAGAGTCTTTCATCCCAAAACTTGAAAACTGGTAGAGTAAAAGTGATACCTTTATTAGCTAACTGAGTAACTTTAGAATGCAAGCTTTCAAAACAACTTGGTCTCTTCTTCAGGCACGAATGAAGGCTGAATACAAAAATACATGACAGGTTGTGTATTCATATAAATTCCTTTAAAATGAAATTCCAGTGGAGATGAAACTCTTATCACCACTGTCTTTATAAATGATGCATAAGTCTCCAGTAGATGCATCTCTTTGTAGCTGTCCAAGTGGTACATGATTTATTTTCATTTTTATGTGAATAGCTCAATTACATTTAGTGTCTAGAAAGTTTGTGACAGTAGACAAAGATGGTTAAAGGGATAGTAATACTTAAATATTATTAATCCTCTTATTGTAGCTATGGTAAAAAGATCTGATTTGTCCCCAGGTTCATCTCCCAAACCTTTATGGTTTGAGAGATAACCGAACACATAGTTCCCCCCTCCTCCCCCTTCCCTGAAGTCAGCGTTGTACTGTACTCAAGTAGATATATATTTATATAATAAAACATGTAGGTAGAAACCCCTTTCTCACATCTCTGCATAATTATTTGGGCACAAGAATTCCCACTTTTGAAAGAGGAAATATTCTCTTCTAATCCAATACTTTGAAGATTTTCTAGAACCTCAAACTCATACCTAGATCAGTAACAAACATTGGCACCATGCATACAGATCATCTGTAGCACTACTTCTCCATGATTTTCCTATTTTATCTTTTAACTTTGTGTGTTAAGTAACAAAGATTCCCATACAGGTATAATCAGGCTAGTCATAAGTAGGACCCACAGTGTGGTGAGACTCACATGAACGAACACAACTGTTTCCTAGGGTTGAATACTAGAGAGCAAAGAATGAGGTGCATATCCGGAGATTGCTGCTGGGTTCTAGTGAGCTCTTGCTGCATTGAGAGCTAGGGTTAAAGGTACTGACTGCAAGGTAACATATGTGACCCTGCTGAGCCTGGAAATGATTAGGATGGACATTCCAGTCTGCAGGTAACCCAGGGAGAAGCAAAAGCAGGAGCTGGGAGCTAGCAGAAAGTACAAGCTAAGGAAGGACAGCTTCTGTAGAAACATGTCTGAAGGAACAGGAAATCTAAGCTAGAGGATTGTGTTTCTAAAAACCATCCCTATCAGGCTTGGTAAAGGGAGGATAGCTTCACTGAGATACAGCACTTTTAGTCTTGGCAAAGGGAGGATTTGATACCAATGTAGCCAGAGAAAGCTGGAAGTGAAGGTGTTACAGGCTTAGAAGGTAGGTGTGAAGCAATAAGCTCATCTATAAACTGCAGAAGTGTCATAAGAGAAGGAGGCATATCTGAAGCGATAAGCTGGATAGGGTATTAAAGGAGTGACAGAGTTCCATGAAGGGAAATCCAGAAGTGCAGTACCAAATGGAAAACCAGGGAAGAGACGTAATTAGTAGTCAAGGTTGGAGAAGGAGAAAGGAAGCATGAACGAGCCAATGTCAAAACCAGACAGTCAGTCTAAAGCAAAAAATGATTATACAGCAAGCAGGAAAGCTCAAAGATCAAGCACAGGAGGAACATGATAGTTGTATATACAGCAGCTGAAAGACAATAAAAAGGGATGTGTGTCAAAAACATAAAGTTGCAGATGTGATAGAAATTCAATGGATGTTGCTTATCAGATCAAGATGACAACTCTGGATAATGGCAGTTAAGAACCACTATATGTGTAGCGTGCCACACCCTTCAAAAAAAATTAAAGTGGCTCTATCACATATAGATATCTAATGCTCATTAGATAGAGCATTTAGCGAAAAAGTTTAATATGTTAGTAATTTAAAAAAAAACAAAAAAAACGATATCTACACAAAAATTTTATTTTAAAAGGTGCCCAGCAGCCTACATCCGCTTGCCACTGCGGCAAGCTGCTTGCCGCACAGGGGCTGCTACCATCCCACTACACAGCATCTTCCAATGACGGAGGATGTCTGTCTCTAAGCCGGAGCGATCTCATTGGATAGCTATCGATCTCTGCCAATGAGATCTCTGCAACTTAGAGAAAGAAAACCTCCATGCTGGGTAGTGAGATGAGAGCAGAGGCAGTGCTGCAAGCAGGAAGTAGGCTGCCGGGCACATTTTAAACTTGAATTTTTGCTCAGATAATGTTTTTTTTTCAAAAATGACTACTATATTAAACTTTTTCGCTAAATGCTCTATCTAATGAGCATTAGATATCTATATGTGATAGATCCACTTTAATAAAGCTTTTTTATGTACACGTCATGGAAAATTTAATTTTCTAGTTATATGTCACAACTCACATAAAAGTTGGGAACCATTTCCTTAGAAGACTAGAGTACCTTAAATCCAAAGAGGTAAGACTCTTTTATAATGTGGGAACTGCTGAAAGTACGAATTTTGGCTGATAATATGACATTAGTATATGTGAAATTTTGGAGTGAAAGAGAGCCTCAGAAGTAGGGGTGGTCGAAAGGTTCCTGTGTGTTGCCATGGAAAATTCAGAGAAAACCACATTGTTGTCCGCTTTAAAAACAATGATTAAATCTTTGCATTTTTTGCCATTTTATCAATGGCTTGAAAGTTTCCACCCATTGATTTATGTGTTTTTTTGCCTTTTCACTATAAAAACATGATGTCTTTCAGGAAGTGAAACAGAATATAAGCAGCTACAGAGTGAGGTAGATGTGCTGTGCCATTCTGCTGTGACCTTTTTAACAAAATTGAGGCAGGAGAGGCTCATAGTGACTGGTATCACTATGAGAACGTTTAAAACTAATAAAAGGAGGAACTGGAAAGACCTTTACGTATGTGTCCACTGAGTCTGAGAAGGAAGAGAAAGTGAGCACTACAGAATCAATGCTGGCCAGTATCTCTAAATTACTCCTAGGGATCTTGGGGAAATTAATGTCGTGGGGGGAAGAAGAGCCTAGTAGTGAGAGCAGGACAGGTCAGGTTTCTGTGCCTGCTACCACATGTGCTGCCCCTGCTGCCAGATGTGCTGCCCCTGCTACCCTCATTGCTGTGTCTCCTGCCAGAAGTGCTGCCCCTGCTGCCACCAGGACTGTGCCTGCTGTCAGATGTGTTGCTCCTGCTGCCACCAGTGCTTTTCCTACTGCCAGTTATGTCCCTGCTGCCACCAGTGCTGTGCCTGCTGCCAGTGCTTCCCCTGCTGCAATAGTACTGTGCCTGTTGTCAGACATGCTGCCCCTGCTGCCACCACTATTGTGCCTTCTGTCAGATGTGCTGTCCCTGCTGCCACCAGTGCTGTGTTTGCTGCCAGGGCTGAACCTTCTGCCACCATTGCTGACCCTGCTGCCAGTGTGTCTTGTAATACTCAGGGAAGGAGAATATGATACCAAGTGTGACAGCAGGGGATCCTAACTCACACTTCCCACCCCCAAACAATCCCGCCAGTGCTAGTACTAGTACTAAGAATGTCAAGCAGCTTGCTAAGAGTGAAGGAGGGGATAATCATCATATTACTAGTGACTGTGAGGAGGAAGACTCTGGGGCTGAAATTGATGTGGTTGGTGTTAGTAGTAGTAGTAACAGTAAAGGTGAAGCAGGTGGTGGGAATATCATTAGGGGAGTGGAAGAGGAAGTAATGCAGTGCATCCAGACTAGCGGTCAAGGCTCACACCATTCACTTGACCCTGGGAGTCCTGTCCCCCCACAGCATTGTCCATGTGGAACATGAACCTGAAAAAGGCAGAATTGTTACCTAGCAGCAATAATACCACAACCACCAGGAGCACATATAAGCTGCCTGTGCCTGCTGCTAGTGCTCCCAGTGTGCCTTCTACAGGTCAACAAAAAATGGCAAGTGTGACATTAGGGTACCCTCTGTAATGCTTCTCTAGCAGTGAGATGTCTGTAATAGAGCAGCAGCAGCACTGAGGAACTAGCGGTGGTGGTGATGGTGAAGATGTCCTTTAAACAGTTACGCTCCTTATACAACATCCCTAACTCCTACTTCTTCACTTATTTGAGCTTGTGTCATGCTCTGTCCACCTTCTGGGGGAGTCACCCTCCCCATGTGGAACCTTTTACTCTTCTATCCAAACTATTTAAGGCCAGATTTCCTAAACTACTGTTGGCTATTTATGAATGGCTTAATGGCGAGTCATGTTCTCACAACTCTGTTCATCGACTAAGATGAGAGGGAGACCTGGGTGTGCTGGAGGATGGGGAATGGTCAGAGGCACTAGCTAGCCTAAGATGTTATCCCTTAATAGTAAACACAAATTAATTCAACTTAAGATCCTACATAGAAATTATACTGGTCAAGATGGGATCTCTGACATCAGGGTTATATGTAAAATGCAAACTGGAGCAGGGAACTTTGTGGCATTTATTGTGGGCTTGCCCATGGTTAAAAATTTTCTGGGATCAAGTGTTAACTAAAATATTGTCCATACTATCACTCCCTATTCCAGTATTGCCCAAACTCTGTATCTTTTCCATTGTACCGGATGGTCTACTCTCCCCACTTCAGTCCAAATTAATTAGGGAACTACTGATCATGGGAAGGAAAATTGTTGGGTTGAAGTGCATATTGATTGAGACCCTCTCATGTAATGCTTGGATCCAAGTGGTCTATCGGAACATTCCCCACTACCAATTGGTTTACACTCACAGAGGATCACCTCATCAATTCCTTAAAATTTGGGATCCATGGATCTCGGGCTCTTAGTCTTGACCTCTTATATTGTATATCGTATATGATAAGTTTGATGTCTCTTTATCATACATTTTATAGTAATAGAACTTATTGCCTTAAATTGTGGGAGGGGTGCTCGATCTGGGGATGAGATAGTAGTAGCGCTAGTTTTCCCTCCTTTGGGGATTTGTTGTTTTTTTTTTTTAGATGGTTATTAAATGCAAAAAGTTTTTAAGGAATTTGGATATTATTATTTTGTCACAACTGCAACATATGACCACCTCTCTGTATATGTCATGCCTTAATGATGTAACCATTGTATGACTTTGTTGCTATGTATTGCCTCCTTCCTTATCAATAGAAAGAAATTAAAAAAAAAATGGAGGGATTTTCCCTACACTGCAGGAGCAGGTTTTAAAAGTTAAAACTCACATGGTTTCTCTGATGGTTATCAGAGCAACCATGTGAATATAAACAAAACACAGTGTGGGATCTTGCATAGTAAAAAATAACAGTAAAAACATTCAGAGCTTGCTGGGGGCATACCTTCCCTAATATTGATCTCCTATCTGATCACTATAGGGGATCAGTACTGGCAAGTGGCAACCTGGAGTTCATTCACTGCCTGACTTTTACTTAACTTTTGGGTTGAGTCGGATATCCTTGATGGCCCACTTGTGCCATATATGACATTTTCCTCATGTTTATTATTGTGCTAGTTATCATATTTTTATGAATTACATATCAAGATAAGAATAGTAGAATTGGATATTATTCTAATCTGGAGATGTGGAATCTAATAATGACAACATAATACTTTTGGAGAAACATGTATTAGTTTTATTGAAGTACTGTATGTATATTCAGGTAGTCCCATTCAAATGTTAAATGGTTCTCTAAGCTTCTAGATTACTTCTCCATGTTTATTATGTCTCTCTGACCCTGGGGGTGATGCACTAACGCATGATAAAGAGGCAATAAGCAGGTGATAAAGTGGAGATTACTTCTCCATTGTTCTAAACTCTGCAAGTACTATGTTATTCTGTGGAACCAATGCACTACGATTTCTCCAACTTTAGATATCTTAGTATATTGGCTCCTTTGAATAACATAGGAACTGGAGAAGTGATATAATTGGAGAAGTCATCTCTACTTTATCACATCTTTATCACATCTTAGTTCATAACCCCTGATAAGTCATTGTTTATACCCTCACTGCTTTCATCAGTTCTTCAATACTACAAGCTTAAGATAATGACAATTTTGTATGAATTCAGTAGGTCTTTATTAGGGAAAGGCAAATATTTTCACCTCAAAAAAGAAACAAGAGAAAAATGGTACTTTTTGCCAAACTGGAAATATTTCTCGAAAACTGCAGTCTTTTTGCTTTTTTCACATAGCTCTTTGCATTGAAATCAATGGGAACACATAATTTATCTTCTTTTCCTGCAGGCATATAAAAAGGGGTCAGGTTCCCACAGCATGCTATTCTGTGTTTGTGAGAGTAAGAGAAAGTAGCTAGAGAAGACAGTTTATTATAGTAGGGTTGAAGCTTAGGTTAGGGCAGGGCTGTCCAAGTTCAAAACTCAAGGGCCACCAACAGGCCAGGATTTCAGAATTTCCCTACTTAAGCACAGGTGAGTCAGTCAAAATGAATAAGCCACTGATTAAATCACCTATGCTTAATCAGGGAAATCCTTAAATTGTGGCCTGTTGGTGGCCCTTGAGGACAGAAATTGGACAGCACTGGTTTAGGGATTCTTTTAGTCAGGACATTTGTTCTCTGTAATAGGATCTAGGGGACAGGAAGCAAGAAAGAAAAATGTGGTATGACTGGGAAGACACAGGCAGCCATGTTCCAAGTTTCTTTCTAATCTGTCTTTTATCCAGTCCTACGGGAGCGTGGGGGTGTAAGAAGGGAGAAAAGGAAGTTTACCCCCACCATTTTTTGTGACTGAGCAGACATACGCAGCTTTGATCCTTTCTGATCTGGTTGTTATCTCTGTGTCAGGGGATTCTAGAGCTGTGATAAGGGATCAAAAGGAGAATTACCCCAAATACCCCCAAATTTTGAGTGACTGACTGGGAACATACAGGCAGAGGTGATCCAAATTTCTTCCTGATCTGGCTGTTATCTCTGTGCGAGTGGAACCTGGGGGTGTGAAAAGGGAGCAAAGGTATTTTACCCCAAACACCCCAAAAGTTTGTGTGACCGAGTAGACACAGGGAGCTGTGATCCAAATTCCTTTTTGGTCTGGTTGTTATCTTTGTGTCAGGGAAGCCTGGATTTGTGAGAAAGGGAGAAAGGGAAAATTGTACCCAGTTTCTCCAAAATTCTGTGTGACTGATTAGAAACACGCAGACAGAGGTGATCCAAGTTTACTCCTGCTCTCGCAGTTATATCTCTTTTAGGGGAGTCTGTGTGTGTGAGAAGGGAGCAAAGTAGGTGTACCCCAAATATACCAACATTTTGTGTGACAAAGTAAACACAGGCGGCTATGATCCAAGTTACTTCCTGGACTGGCTGTTATCTTTGTGTTAGTAGAGTCTGGGGGTGTGAGAAGGGAGCAAATGAGAATTTCTCCAAATACCACAACTTTCTGGGTGACTTCCTGGGAAGACACAGGCAGCTGTGATCCAAATTTCTTCATGATCTGACTGTTATCTTTGTCCTTTGGGAGACTGAGGAAAGACGTAGTTGAACAGAATGTGTGTTTTGTTTTGTTTTTATTGACAGTGTTAGGGATGGGGGAATGATAATTAAATAAATACAAAATTGATAGCTGACAGAGACAGGGTTCACTGATGTGAGCTGTGGCAATGGGATCAAAGTAGGTGTACCCCAAATATACCAACATTTTGTGTGACAAAGTAAACACAGGCAGCTATGATCCAAGTTACTTCCTGGACTGGCTGTTATCTTTGGTTTGTGGAGTCTAGGGGTGTGAGAAGGGAGCAAATGAGAATTTATCCAAAGACCACAACTTTCTGAGTGACTGCCTGGGAAGACACAGGCGACTGTGATCCAAGTTTTTTCCTGATCTGTCTGTTATCTTTGTCCTATGGGATACTGAGGAAAGAAGTAATTGAACAGAATGCGTGTTTTGTTTAGTTTTTATTGACAGTGTTAGGGATGGGGGGGGCTGTTAATTAAACAAATACAAAATTGATAGCTGACAGAGACAGGGTTCACTGATGTGAGCTGTGGCAGACTGATACAAGATGAGATAGAGTATTGCCTAGAGATCCAAGGCAAGACATCACACATAATCAGTCCTAATGCGTACTTTACAATAAAATCACTCACAGTAGTTGAGTAATTTTCACCAAATCCACAAGGAGTAGGGTGAAAGTATTAGGAGCAGTGCAGGGATATGTGAGTGAAGGGGTAGTTTCTGTGCCTGCTATCTACCAACAGTTCTGGCCTCTTCAGGATCATGTTCCAGCTGGACACTGTAGTAAAGGGAAGGGGACTCCCAGTGCCAGACGAATAGTGTGGGCTCCCTTGACCACTAGTCTGAATGCTCTCAAATGATTCCCCTACCACTCCCCTAACACTAGTCCCACCGGCTGCTTCACCATTACAGTTACTACTACTAACACCAACCACATCAATTTCAGCACCAGTCTTCCTCCTCACAGTCACTATAAATATGAGGATATTGATTACAGCCTCCTTCAATCCTAACGTTAACAAGCTGCTACTAGTAGTAGTACTAGCACTGGCGGTACTGCTTGGGGATGGCAAGTGTGACTTAGGGTCCCCTGCTGTCACACTTTGTATAATTTTCTCCTTCTTCCCCTCCTGAGTATTACAAGACACACTAGCATCAGGTTCAGCACTGGTGGCAGCAGGTTCAGCACTGGCAGCAGGTACAGCACTGGTTGCAGCAGGGCAGCATGTCTAACAGCAGGCACCGTATTGGTGGCAGCAGGTTCAGCACTGGCAGCAGGCACAGCACTGGTTGCAGCAGGGTCAACACATCTGACAGCAAGTACAGTAATGGTGGCAGCATGTTCAGCACTGGCAGGAACAGCACTGGTGGCAACACATCTGACAGCAGGCACAGCGCTGGTGGCAGCAGGGGCAGCATGTCTGACAGCAGACACAGCATTAGTGGCATTGGGGGCAGCATGTCTGACAGTAGACACAGCAATGGTGCTAGCAGTAGCAGGGGCAGCACATCTGACAGCAGGCACAGCACTAGTGACAGCAGGGGCAGCATGTCTGGCAGCAGGTACAGGCAGCTGACCTGTCCTGCTCTCACTAATACCATTTTCTTCCTCCCTTGACATTAATTTCCCCAAGATTCCTAGGGGGTGATATAGGGGGACTGGCAGGGCCGGATTTATGAAGAGGCCAAGTTGGCACTGTCCTAGGGTTCCCAATTTTCTGGGGCACCCTGTAGTGGCCCAGTCATGCCCACTTCTTTTTTTTTTCTTTTGTGCGCAGCTGTGCTGGTGTGGTACAAAGGGCACTGTGCTTTGTAAACTTTGCTCTGCCATGCCACTAGTGAATTAGCCTGGTGGTGCCTTTTGCGCTGTCCCCCCGTGACTCAGTCTTTTATGTTGCACAACATGCATTTGCACTTGCTGGCGCACCTGCTCTCTGTCCCCAGCCACATCTCTCTTGCTTTCACTGCTGGCTGGATATATATATATATATATATATATATATATATATATATATATATATCCTATATAATAATTCGCCAAGTTGTGTGTAACGCCGGACATGCGCAGTAGACACTGCTGCGCGTGCGGCTGATACAGAGCTGGGCTTCACTGCCCCGCGACCGGCTGCCAGTGGCACTGTGGCCCGTGTAACGGGCTGTTCAACTAGTATATATATAAAAGAATAAGCCTCATTGCATAATTTATGGTTCCTCACACACAGAACATAATTTATGTCTCCTCAGAAAACACACACACATTGCACAGAATGCCTCATTACATAATTTATGTCTCATTAGGAGACACAACTTCCATTGGGTGATTCAATGGAGACATTACTGCTCCCATTGGGTGATTCTATGGGGGAATGTTTATCATACAGGGAGTTGGCCCACCCTCTCTAGCCTGCCCACCACTATCCAACTGACAAAAAAAAATGTAGTTGCCACTCACTCCTGAAGTAGGGGATATCAGTAACTTCTCCCGGGCCACACACACTCTCACTCAGGATCATGACCCCACAAACACATTGTTTCACCTCCCACAGATAATTGTAACCCTCCATGCACTCTGTTTCAGTACGAGGGTGTAATGTTTCCATAAATACAAACTCAGGGATAAACTTAATAGCAACTCTTTTATTTAACTCTTTTCATCTCTTCAGTCAACTTCACTAACTGTCTGTTTTCAACTGTCACTCCTCCACTTCCTGCTTCCTGCTTCCCACCATTTCTCCTTAAAGGGAGAGAGATGGTTTGCTGGATGTTACAGAGGGAAAGCCTCAAACACCACTTATTTGTTCCCTCAGCATATTGCTACGTTGCCTCAACTGAAGTGCCAACGTGTGTTATATTGTTATGTTACCTCAGCTTAAGTAAGGAAGAGTTACTGCTCCCATTGGGTGATTCAATGGGGGAGTGATTTAAATCATTCAGGGAGATGGCCAGCCCCCTCTATCCAGCCCTCCCACCACTATCCAAGTGACTGAAAAAACAAAATGGCTGCCACTCGCTCCTACACCACAGACACAAACACATCAGACACAAACACACACACACACTCACTCACACTCACACTCAATCACACACACTCTCACTCACACTCTCTCACTCACACTTTCACTCACACACACTCATTCACACTCAGTCACACACACTCACACACACTCAATCACACACACTCTCTCTCACTCACACTCTCTCTCTCACACTCTCTCACTCACACTCTCTCTCGCTCACACTCTCTCTCTCACACTCACTCACACGCACTCACTCACTCTCACTCACACACACACACACACAATCATACACAATCACACACATTCACTCACACACACTCACACACACTCAATCACACACACACACTCTCAATCACACACACTCAAACACACTCACACACACTCAATCACACACACTCTCACTCACACTCTCACACACACACTCAATCACACACTCTCACTCACACACACACTCACACTCAATCACACATACTCAATCACACACACTCTCTCACTCACACACTCACTCACACACTCTCACTTGCACACTCTCACTCGCACACTTTCACTCACTCACACACTCACGCAATCACTCACACGCAATCACTCACTCTCGCACTCACACGCACTCACTCACACTCACTCTCACTCACACCCCGGGAGCCAGCATGATCCACCTTCCACCATAGTCTCACTCACACTTACTCACACCCCGGGAGCCAGCACGATCCACCTTCCACCATAGTATGTGCAATCACCACATGTATTTCAACTACATGAATGAATGCCACTCACTCACACTCACTCACACCCCGGAAGCCAGCACGATTCACCTTCCACCATAGTATGTGCAATCACCACATGTATTTGAACTATATGAATGCATGCCACAATGGAGGCATAAGTACAAACACAAACTCATTACAATGACACATAAGTCACCCCCTTATGACTCACTTCTGTGTGTGTGTATGTCTCTGTGTGTGCCTGTGTGTTCCTCATTGTGTGTGTTACATGTCTGTATCACACTTTATGTGTCTGAATCTTGTGCATTGCGTGTATGTGTGTATGACTGTGTCGCTCTTTATGCATCTCAGTGCATGCGTGTGAATTTGCATGTGTGTCTCTATGTGTTTGTGTCTTGCATCCGTGTATGTGTATTAATTCCCTATATAGCCTGACGGGCAGCGCTGTCCCACATTGCTAGTTATATATATATATATATATATATATATATATATATATATATATATATATATTCGTCATGAATAATGATTATAATCTGAGAGGAGAGACTGAAAAAAATATAGTATGGGGCTTGGTGGCGCTGACTCTCCCTGGTAACTTCCCTGCAGATATAATAATTAATACAGCACACACAATATGAATCTAAAGGCTAAGGCATATAGCAACAAAAAATAATATACAGCATTGGCTATTTTAAAAAAAAAAACTTTTATTTTAAATAATAAGTATTATAAAAATATATGTGTATTCTAGAGATATACCAAGAAATAAAATAAAGTATATACCCTAAAGGGTTAAATCCAATAATCAAAAAGCTACATAAAATAAAATAAAATTTCATATAAAAATATACAATATAAAAGCATATAATAATGCACTTGCATATTTTGGACTAAATTCAATGACCAATACTTGGTCAAGCTATTTCCTGGCCAGGAAAAACTTCCAGGAATTAGTGTTACCATTTGCCAAGTGTTGCTCATTGAATTTTGTCCAAAATATGTAAGTTCATTATTATATGCTTTTATATTGTATATTTTTATATGCAATTGTATTGTATTTTATGTATGAGTTTTTTGATTATTGGATTTAACTCTTTAGGGTATACTTTGTTGTATTTCTTTGTGTATATCTCTACACATATATTTTTATAATACTTTTTATTTAAAATTATTTTTTTTTTCAAATAGCCAATGCTGTATATATGTCTTGGGATACTGTGTGCTTTATTATACCTGCAGGCTGCAAGACAGTAACCAGGTATAGTCAGCACCAAGCCCATACAATATTTATGTTGTGGTGGGTTTTGGGGGGAATGCGTGAATTCTGAGTGTGAAAGTCTGCAAGACCCCCAAGAAAAAAAGTGTGAAACAAGCTGCATAGCATTTGGATACCTATCAAGCTTCCTGATACCGTATCAAGTATTATGTTTAGCTGTTCAAGAGAGTTAGTGCCTCCATATTTCTATTGGACTATATTATAATCTTCACTTTCTCGGTCAGCAGGAACTGAGGCACGGTCTGCACGTCTTGATAATATTGCCCAATTTTTTTTTGCAAAGGCTACACTTGTTCCCCACATTTGATTGGCAATTAACAGGTATGCCCCTCCCCCAATATGGTATTGTTATTCAGAAAGCCATATATATATATATATATATATATATATATATATATATGTATGTATACAACTACACTGGCACAGGCCCTAAATCCCATTGTTTGAATTGCGCCTTTTAACCCCTTAAGTACTTACTGTGCTTTGCAATGCACTGGAGATCTGAGATCTCTCTGGAGCAGATCTTCAATGCGTTGCAAAGCACAATAAGCACTTAAGGGGTTAAAAGGTCCAATTCAATCAACAGGAATCTGGTATTTGAATTTGACAGCTATGCAGCTCATGGTATTCTGTTCCCTATGTGGTGCCCTCCTCTATGATTGCCTGGTTTTCCCCAGGGGCACTGCTTTCAACCATCCATCTGTGCATACAGAATTTGTGATCAGTGGCACAGCCCCTAATTCTCATTGATTTGTGTCTTTTTACCCATTAAGTGCTTACTGTGCTTTGCAACACATTGGATATCTGCTTCAGAGAGATCTCAGATCTTCAATGCGTTACAAAGCACATCAAGCATTTAAGGGATTAAAATTCCCAATTCAAATGGAAATCTGGTATTTGAATTTGACGGCTATGTAACCCATGGTATTTTGTTCCCTATGTGGTGCCCTCTTCTTTGATTGCCCTGTTTGCCACAGTACTGTGAAGAATAAAAATATTGAAAGATGGGTATGACCACAAGAGAGTGTGGTTAACTGAGGGGTGTGGCTAAATGAGATGTATGGTTAGGGGTGGGGCAAAGGCGGGGCTATGGGAGCCATATGGTGTTCTGCCTAGGACTCAGAACACCAGAGTCAGACTCAGTGAGCACAAAAGAGTCCTTCCAGTTCCCCTTTTTTATTTTTAAACTTTCTCATAGTGATAGCAGTCACTATGAACCTCTCCTGCCTCAATTTTCCAAAAAAATCAAGCAGAACAGCACAGCACGACTACCTTGCTCTGTAGCTGCTTCTATTGTGTTTCACTTCAGTGAATACGTCACATTTTTATAGCGAATAGGCAAAAAACAAAGAATTTTTGCCAATGGCCAAAAAATGCAAAGATTTTAATTTTAATTACTGTTTTGAAAGCAGATTTTCCTGCAAAAAATGGACAGCAACGTGGTTTTCGCAGACTTTTTTCACAGGAACAAGGTGAGACCTTTCGTCCACCCCTAGCTGTAGCATGTGCAATAAATGGCGGTGAGCCCTCTCCTCCAGAGGAAGATGTAGTTTGTCAAAGTCCCACCAAAAATTCCACTATCACCAGCATCAATACTATTAATAAACCATCTAAAACTGTGGTTCTCAACTACTGTGCTCAGGACCCACTAACAGCCAGGATTTGATGATTTCCTTGTTAGCGCACAGGTGAGTTAATCAATGTGAATGGGCCTCTGATCACCACACTTGTGCTCTAGCAGAGAAATCCCTATGTCCTGGCCTGTTAGTGGGTCCTGAGGGCAGGAGTTGAGAACCACTGATCTAAAACCACTGACGATGACAATGAGTCACATTCCATTGTTGGTGGCATAGTGAAAGAAGGTGTAGCAGCTAAACCAACTGCTGCATCTGACAGTGAGTCAAACAAGCACAAAAACATCTGTCCTGAAAGTTGTAGCAAAGGTTGTGAAAATCCCTCAAAGGGGAAAAGTAAAAAGCAATTGTCTGAGACATCTAAAAGCCTAGAGGAATATAAAAGTAGTGAAAACATAGGAGAAACACGGCAATATTCTCGCGGGAAATTTATTGGCAGTGGTGAAGAGTAGAAAATGCTATGTATTGCCTTTGGCCGGGCTTTCACAAAACAAAGCCGAAAATTATTTTTTTTCCAAAAATTCCTGTGAGAAATTTCTCTGACTTTTAAGCCCATCTCTAGTCCTTATTCACATTTAAATGGCAACTTCCTATTCAAGCAGGGATGACTGAAAATGGTCCCCTCAAAAGTAAAATATGCAAAAAAAAACAACCCAGCATCTTCACCTTCCACAAGAATTCCATTGAAAAGTTAATTTGTTTTCTCTTTTTATGCTTTTTGATTGAATTGAAATAAATGATAATAATACACCCCCATATGGAGTTTCCCTAATGTATAGTAAGGTATAAAATGGGGTATCAGCTGAAAGAATCTGAATTTCTGATTCTAGAGGCAAACAGGCAAAGAGAGGGAGTTTGACATTATTGGCAGGAATATTGGCGGGTGCCTGTTGTTTTCTGGGTGTGAAGAGAGAAAAGAGAAATAAAAAAATATATTTCTAAAAAACAAGACATTTTGACTGATAAGTGACAGGCAAGCATGATATTCGAGTTCCTACCAGAGTTGGTTGAGCCAGTGACGCTACTGACACTGAGTGAGTGCAGATGCTTGTCAGACAGACATACATATATGAAAGGTACAACTTGATATACAGTGAGTACTCACACACACTCATCCTATCCTATACACACAAACAAGAAGAACAAGTATATACTGAGGTATTGATGTGCTGCACTCCTGCAACAGATGCTGTGCTTCATAATGTATCCTGCTGACTCTGAAGCTGAGGTGCATCCACATCCTGCTCTATAATATAATTAATAACCTTGCAGTCAAGTTTGTAGAGAAAGAGAAAGCAGCTAGTGACAGAGACAGGCAGGAGATCCTTGAGCTGAGCTGCAACTGAGACTGATAGTGACAGAGATTAGAGACATATATGTATAGCATGTATTATTTTCAGATGAACAAAATATCACTCCACATGCTAACAACTCTGTTGTGTATGTCACTGTAAAAATGACTAGGTATGTGCGGTCATAAAATGTATTTCATCTGAATGATTAGGAATCCTTTTTGTTTAGCCATTCGAATAAACCTAATTTTGTTTACTCCTCCCTACCCCCTTTCAGTTAGGCAGAATTTCAGTGATGGTGCTCACAATAGGGGTGGGTGAAAAGTGAAAAAAATTTCCCGCATGACTTTTCATGAAAAATGTACAATTTTTCTCTTTTTCAGCCAAAGATTTGTCTCCAACACAAAATTTTCCTCTTTTTTTGCCTATTCCAGCAAAATTTTCACCTATTCCAACACATTTTTCTCCTATTCTAACAAATTTTTTGCCTATTATAACAAATCCTTCTCCTATGTTTAATATGGTGCATTGGTCCTTTGCCCACAACACTTAATTCCTGCTTAAGTGACACTGGCACATATTCATGATGATGTACAATGTGTCAGATGTTTATGGTAGTGGTGATGGAAGACCTTTGTGGTGTGTTTGGTGGGACCTTGACAAACTTCATCCACCCCTGGAGGAGAGAGATCTTCATCATTTAATGCACATACTGCAGCAGCCATTGCTGCAGTCAGTTTTTTGTACTTGTACTTTACTCCCACGTCCCTGCACTGCTCCACCTTTCCCCCTCCGGCTTGAGCATTTGCTAGACATTACTCAACTACTGTGTGTTTTTACAGTACACAACTGATGGAATGTGATGTCTTGCCTTGGCCCTCAACAAAATTCTTATTGTCGTGTGCTGTCTATCAAGTCTGCCTCAGTCACAAAGCTCATATCAGGCTCCCAGTCAGCTGTCTAATATATTGATTTGTTTAATTATTTATGTATTTTTTTTATTTTATTTTTTTTTAAGTTGTCCACCCTATCTTGTCACAGTTAGTCCAAAAAATATATAGCTAAAAAACCAAAATCAACAACTTCTTTACACAGACTTCTCCAGCACAGAGACAATAAAAGCAATATCAGCAAGCAATTTGGACCCCAGCTGCCTGTGTCTTGGTGTCAGTCACACCAAGTTTTGGGGTATTTTGGGTCAGCCCCCTTCCTCCCTTCTTCTCCTTCAGAGTGCCTCCAGACTCCCCTAATACAGAGCACATATGTGTTACCTAAATGACTCCCTAAGCTAAGCTTCAATTCCCTTGTATTTGCCTATCTTCTCTAGATCAAAAACATGCTGCTCTCTCCTCTCACAAACACAGAATGGCATGCTGTGAGAGCCTGACACCCTTGTATATGGCTGTAGAAAACTAGAGAAAACTTTTGTGTGGTGGAGAAAATGTTTTCTTCCCATTGATTTCAATGCAATGAGCTAGGGGAAAAAAGAGGGAAAATTGCACTTTTTCGTAGGAAATTTTTCGCAGAGAGGAAAGTGCCATTTTTTGGCCAGTTTCAGTTTGAGGCACCCAGCCCTAGTCCTCAATACCCTGATCCTCCTGCATCTTCTGTCAAAAACAAAATAAATATATAAAAAACTAAAACCCCACTGCCACTGTTCCCACCACGGCCTATACAAAGCAAATACCCAATGGCTCGTGCCTTTTCCTGATCCAGAATGAGAAAAAATTGAATAGGGATTGGCTTTTTTATGACCATCTCTCTTTAAATTAATTCCTACACTCCATTATCTGGGATTGTGTGGTTTCACAGGGTATGGAATATGGTCTGAAGTAACCTCACCTCACTGTCAATGAGCATCTAGCTAGAGGGGTCACCGATGTGCTTATCCATGACATGATCCCACCAGCTAGATGATGATTGGCTGGGAGGTGAGGTTATTTAATCTCAGGATTAAGGCTCTTTTTTTTTTTTTTTTTTTTTTTTTTTTTTTTACTTTGTATAGGCAGTGGTGGGGATGGTGGAGGCCAGGTTTTAGGGTTTTTTGTAATGCTGATTTAATTTTTGACAGAAGATGCAGGAGGACTAGGGCATTGAGGACACCACTGGACCTCCGACAACAAGGTAAGTGTAATGCTTGTTATAAATGGTGCGAGAGTATGAGTAATCCTGTGAATGAACAAATTAACAACATTAATGAATGGATTTGAACAAATGAGGTGAATGTACTGTTTGTGTTTCTGAAATTCCATGTTCCACGCCATTCATTTGTCTTTCGAAATGTCCTGAAATACTCAAATTTTTCAATTGTTCCAAAATTAATACACACAAGTCTAAAAATTAACACTACTATCATTATGGCTACTAAATATGCTAGCTAAAAGTAAAGGAATAGTAAGTACACAGGGGCTTGTTGGTAGTAAAATTATACTACCACAATGGATTGTGGCCCTTGTTGCTGAAGCTACTGCAATAAATATTGATGATCCTCCTCCTAGGAAGGCTACTTGTAAAGGTGATATAAAAAGTTCCATCACCAGTAGTAGAAGCAGTAGTAGTAATAAACCTTTTAAAACTACCAAAATCAATGACAAGTCGCCTGAGGAGGATTTAATATTGAGACAAATGCTGTGTCAGTCAATGACAGTAAAACCCCACTGTAAATGAATATGTCCTTCCACTATCCTCCCCTTTTGCTGTTACAGAATAAGTGTGAGTGAGAGCACTAGGTACTAGTAGGAAGCATGACCACATTACCACCTGTCCTAAATCACTGATGGGCCTGGTACTTTGACCACTGTCTGCAGTGGGGATGATGATCCCACTACTACTACCACCCAGCATAGTGGACACTCCTACCTAATCCTGCTGTCATTGTGACCTTTGCAGATGTGATTCAGAAGCAGTATGAACTACTACAAGAGTACACAACACAATGGGTTTTATGCACTAAGGAGTGATAAAGAGGATCTAACTTCTCCAGTGATATCATTTCTCCAGTTCCTGTGTTTTGCCATAGAGCCTATGCACTAAGATCTCCAAAGCTGGAGAAATAGTATTGCATTGGTTCCATAGAATAACATAGGAATTGGAAAAGTGATCTCACTGGAGTAGTCATTTCTTCTTTGCTATCTCTTTATCACGCTGTAGTGTATCTTCCCCAATGTCTTGACTGCTGGTGACACCCATTATCTCAGTTTCCCATTTCAAGCTGGTATGAGCTAGGAAAGCTCTCATCATCATATCTTAATCATATTCATGGTGCCACCCTCATCAAGCAGCAGCATGACCACCACCTCTCTCTTACTGGTGATGACAGTGATGATTGAGCAGGTGGTACACCAGAAATCACACTCAAAGCAGCAGGCTCAGGTCCAGGCTAGAGTACCTGAAACTCTGTTGTGCTACCGCTGAGCCCCACTGCTGCTTGTGCAACTACTTGAGAATTTCTACACATCAGCACTCCCCTAAATCCGCTTGCTCATTTATGTACACACTGCATCAGTATACATCCTGCACACATCACATCAGGCAACTGCAGCAATACAGAGTACAACTACTTTAAACTATTTTTTTTAACTTTTGTTTAACTAAACTATCCTTTCTTCTTTCCACTAGCTATAAGCTACACCTTGCGTCACAGCAGGACATTTCAGGTTTCCATAGTAGTGGAGTGGGAATCCTCATGAATAGAAAGCATAGGTGGGGAAAAGCAAAATTCTCAAAAGAAATTAATTTATTGTAGTGGGAAAGCAGATACATTTTATGTTTTCATTTGAGGGAATTTCTGTGGGAAAACTGGCAAATCATATATTTTTCAGAGAAAATTCCTGTGGGGAAAACACTGGACTTTATGCCTATACCACTTTACAAGAATGTATATTTTCAAAGGCTATATATATATATATATATATATATATATATATATACATTTTTGTTTTTGCTTCTATTCTGTACTGTGTGAAGCTTGTTTTCAGATAAACATGTTTTCATACTCTGTAAACTATTCTAAAGTTAGTATACTCTTGCACAAATTAATAGTTAATTGCCATGTTTAGTTTTGCAGTTGACACTCAAAATGTATGAGTACTAAAAAGTGCATCAAATATAGCCCACATCGTCATTCTTTTGCACATCCTCTACTACAAAAATATTGGCTATAACTTTGCATCAAAGATTCAAAAAGTAACCAGGGACTGGCTTCCAAAGTAAATGCTTATTCATAATTACTCAAGATCTATCTTTCCAGCAAGTTTTTAAACAAAATACAGATCGTTTTTTAGAATTATCAGTATTCAATATACACTGGTAATCACAGAACCACACATATTGACCCACACCCTTGTCCCACAGTAAACATAGATCCACACATACATACCCCCCAGCCTTGTCCCACTACACCGATAGCCATAGGATTCACAACTTGAGGCCCACCAGCCACTGTCAGACCACAACTCCCATCATTCCCTGCCAACAATGCTTGTTGTCTGGCAGCAGCTGGACAGTCTCACTATGACCACCTCTGCAGCATAGAACTACCCATACTGACCTCCCAGCTTTTTCCCCACTGCACTAGTAGATGTAGCACCACACATACCTAATCCCTGGCTAGATGTCTCAGGCATTGGAGGAAATGGCAAGGTTTTTTTGCTAAAGAATTTCCACGGAGAGAGGAACACACTATAGCCTTGATTGAATTAGGTCCCACAGCTGTTTTTTCAGCCAATGGCATATTTTCAAGCTCGGTAAGCATTCAAATATCAGTGTTGTGAAAAAATACCGACCAAAAAAATATCTGCCGTGCATTTTAGCCCATGGCAGGTAATAAAAACGCCAAAAGATGCAGACTACGTTAGCCCTTAAGATATGATAATGGCTCACTTTATCATGGGAAATTGAAGACCCAGGTTTTTTGTAAGCAAAGTCCTTTATCAGATCTTAAAACAGCTGATGCAGTGGATGTATTGTATTGGGGCCCTAAGCCCCATATTAATATATCCAAAGTACCTAAAAATGTGTCCAATGTTTTTAGAATTAACCCTATAAGTGCAATTGGGGTATGATTACCCCACTGTCACTCATAGGGTTAATCCGACTAAGTAATGAGCCAACAGCCCCTGAAAACAAACACAATTAATCCTGATGTCCAGCGGAGTCTTCAGCACCATGGTCAGCTACTGTCTGTCTTCTTATCCTATATTCTCTGTTTTTTCTTGTATCTTCTCTCTTCGTGTGGTCAGTCTTCTTTCTTCCATCTTCTCATACATGTGTAATAAAAAGCAAGCAATATTAATACTTGACCTATACACATAACCTACATATCCATGCATAGTTTAACCCCTTGAGTGCCAGAGGGGTATGTATTTGGTATTTCTCTGGGACTCAAAGGGTAAAAACAATGCTGAGTTGTGCGGGTTAATAATTCCAAACATGCCCAAAGTCTACAACAAAATATGATAAATCCAAACATGCCCAAAGTAGAAAGGTCTGTCCAAAGTCCAAAGCAAAACATGCTAAATCAAAATATTATCCCTCCATTTCTCTGCCTTGGTGGCGGCGGCAGTAGAGAAAGTGAATAGCAGAACACCCCTCCCTGTGTACCTCACAGACTGATACCATTCCATTGTGAGGGAATTTGAGACTGCCTTTATAAATGGGCAGTCACTGTTCAAATTACTCACCTCCCAGCCAATCAGCTTTGAGCGGAGGTGCATGTCTGTGAGGGAATTTAAACAGAGACAGTCTCTCTTTAAATTCCTTCACATAGTTATGGGCATCGGCCCGTGAGATACACATGGAAGGTGTGCTGCTATTCGATTTTTCCGCCGCCGCTGACGCACACAGAAGTGGGGAAGTGGAGGGATAATATTTTGATTTAGCATATTTTGTTTTAGACTTATTACAGAACTTTCTGTTTTGGCCATCTTTGGATTTATGATATTTGGATATATCATGTTTTTTGTAGACTGTGGGCATATTTGGAAATATTAACCCACACGTCTCAGCATTGTTTTACCTTTTGAGTCCCAAAGAGGTACACAACACCCCTCTGGTAATCAAGGAAAGAAGATGGACCACAAGAAGAAAGAAGATAAGAAGGACAGTGGATGACAGGTTAGTGAAATACAGATAAACTAACGATTGGTGCTTGAAAGTATGTAGTTATCTTTTTCCTTTGATGTTCTCATTATTCAAGCTATTTAGTGCATGTTTTGGGAAATTATTGCACAAAATGGACGCTTGGCAAGTCCTTTTCTGTAGCATAATGTCCGTTGTTCTTTCAGCTGGTAGGGCAATTGAATACCGACTTAAACATTTTAGTTTGTCGGCCGGTATCTATTTTTGCCCTACCGACTGATTTAGGTCAGACAATTCAATCGAGGCCCATGTGTTTTCCACAAAAATTTCATACAACAAAAATTGACTTTTTGCACATCCCTAGAAATGGAATAATATTGCCTCAATTTCCTCTGCTTTTTGTTTAGTTCATATTGTTACACTCCCACACGACATCCAAGTAGCATTAAGGGGACAGATTTCAGATTAAAAGGCTTGCAAACTGTTGATAGGCACACACAACACTAGCAAATCAATTACAGTCCATGTTTTAGCTTGGAATCATATGAGTTAATCCCTATTTATCCTGTTGGAAGCTCGAGACATGTCCAATACATTGTTTTGCAATCCACTGGGAATGTCTCAAGCACCCAAGAGGTTAAAGAAACTTGGATATATCTGCCCTGTATAAAATGTTAGTATATGCCGAATGACATTTATGCTAATACAAGTACTGTATATTGGTAAGCACCAATTCATTCCTTTGTGGACTTTTTAAGATCTCACTAACAGTATTGCAACATTAATATGGCACTCAGAAGGAAGTTCCTATTTTATAATTGTTTATTTTCTGCGTTAAGTGACAGAGATAAAGTTATTTCATTTTCCAGTGGAACATTGCAAAGTGGATTGCTTTTAGGAGTTTTTAAATTGCCTAAGCAGGGGGAAAAGAAACAACACTGATAAAATCATAAATGGCATTTCCATCAAGACTGAAACTCTAATTTTCTTGCTTATTGCTCGACTTGATAAAACAAATAAAACAGAGGATCTCTGTGAGATTTCTTTAATATGCAAAATGAATTTCAGAAAAACTCTCCTGCTGGTATTTTTATGGAAAACCTGACTGAATGATAAACACAGAGCACAGAAATCTACATTTAGATGAAACTGCTTTAAGATGCCTGATATGGTTCACTGGAATAGGAACTTGAATATAAGCCACAGTGTTCTTAGCGAACTACCCAGGCCAAGAATACTCTTGAGACTCCTACTTTATTTGAACCACTGCCAGGAATTTATTCGAAGTTCTCGCTCACGTTTTGTGCTTTGTTTTGTGATTTTTTTTTTGTTTTTTGTTTTAGTTTCTTTAGTTTCTTCTTGGTGTAAGCAATGTACATTTGTGCACAACTGCTACCATTTTTCTCAGATAAAATACTTATTGAGATGCTGTGTAGAACTGGAGCAGATTTGGAGCAAACCAACTGCATCATAGGGAACAAATAACAATTCTACATATTCCTAATGGAGATTTTAACCCATTGAATGCCAATGAAGTTGCCAAAGTATTGCAAAGCCTCTTTAGAATTCCAGGGGTTAAATACCTCATTTAAATAAACAGGAGTTCTTATTTTTGTCTTTTGGTGCAGTTGGAGTGCCACAGAATCGTTCCAGTCCTTCTTAGTGTTTCACCCTCCCGATGTTTGGTCTTTTATATTTCCCTCTGTAAAAGTAAGCCTTTCAAGTGTTAGATGAGGTATTTAATGCATTGCTTCTGCAAGCGTTTCATTTAATGCCTCATACATTTAAACATATAATTCTAAACCTTGAGGAAATGCTGTATATCTAACAAAATATAGCCAGGGATCATATCTTAAGTACAGTAATCTTGAAGTTTAGCTGCAAAATATATATATTTTTTGTGAAACTTTGTATGACCTGATATTAAATTCAGATGAGCATAACAAAACACGAATTTACTTCTCAAGTTTTAGGATTAGAAAAAGATTACACTGATGCTATACCTATGGTAATTTTTACATGTGTCCGTTAACTTTAAAAGGGTATTTCCGTCTATTAAAAACACGAACAAACAAAGCACTTTTATTAAGAGAGAGACAGCACTGGGGAAATCACAAACTTTAAAGTGGACATTGTCACCTTTATTAATATTTGCATATTTGAGAACTTCATTAACCTTTTGGGGTGCCAGAGAGGTATCCAACACAAAGGTTTACAATACGTTAGATACCTCTCTGGCACTTAAATATTTAATAACTTAATCTGTGTCATGTTAGCCAAAATAGCAGCAAATGTAGCCTTAAGGAGATATACATAATTGGTAATGTATGCTAACTCCCATACTAGTTGTATACCAGTGACATTTCATACACTAATTAAGCCTTTCAGTGACATTTCATATACTAATTATTATGTCCAGTGACAATTTATTTGTTAATGTAGCTTTTCAGTGATGTTTCACATGCTAATTAAGCACTTGACTGTACCACAAGACTTTTTCTTTAACTTTTCATAGATATAAATGTGTGAATATTTCCTAAACTATACATCCGCTGGACTTTTGCTTAACATGACATATAGACAGTTTTGAATGATATTTTCAAATATGTGACAAGTCCACTTTAAAATTTGAAGTAACATTTTATATATTCACCCTTCTCTGAGTTTCCCCTTGTCTGGTAGATTTTGTTGGGCTCATCTCACTCCTGCCTCATTCTGCCACTATACCTTCAGTTGGAGAAATCAGTGGCAAGTCCACAGAAGGAAATTTGAATGAATATCATAAGCTGAGAGGGTTGCTTAGAATTTCAGCAGAAAATGTCCAGTGCTGGTGAGATGGCTCAGTTGCTTAATGCACCAGCTGTAGCATCTGTTTAAGTAGGTTCTAGTCCTGGTAAGATAAGCTCAGCCGTTTACCCTTTTGAGGTAGATAAAATGAGTCTAGAACGTATTTGAAAACGAGAGATAATCTCATTGTATTTCTCCTGGTAAAATACTTTTACAAAAAAAAAAGTGGGAGGATTAAGAGCAAAGACTCTCTTCCATTGTCATGGATCTGTAAACTGCATTTTTATTTTTAAGTGATGAGAAAAAATGTAAAAGCACAGGTCTCTTTTATGTATTTATCTAAGCATTAGTATAAAAGCCTGTGTACAAGGGCCAAGGTCCGGGTGATGTTAACCCTTTGAGTGCCAGAGGGGTATGCAACGCATTGCTTTGCAATGTTTTGCAATGTATTTTGTACCCCTATGGCACTCAAAGGGTTAAGAGGCCAGTCCTGCTCTTCGTCCTGCCGCCAATGCAGTCATGCACTGTAGAGACTGCCTGAAAGCACAGAATACTCCCAGCATTCCTATACCTCCCAGCAATCCGTGCTCCCAGCATTCCGTGAGTTAAGGCAGTCTCTACTGCGCATGACGGCTTCTGACAAACATTCTAACGAATTATTATATAAGATGCTACTCTACTTTATTTGATTTAACTCTAGCAGTCATTGAGAGTGATGTACTAAGAGCATTAGAGTAATTCTGGTGTAAACCAAGTGCATAACAGGGGACAATTAAATATCCACACATCACATTGATTTAAATGTGTCTCTTAACCCCCTGAATGCTAGAGAGGTCCTCAACTCATTGCTTCACAATGCAATATAGATCTCTATAGATTTCAAATGGTTAAACACTCCATTTTAATCAATGGGAATTTTTATTTTCTCTTATGGTGCAGCTGGTATATTGCAGAAATGCTCCAATTTCTTTTTGTATATCAGCCTAATTGCTGCTTTAACCTTTTGAGTGCCAGAGGGGTACAGAACACATTGCTTTGCAATGCGTTCCATATACCTCTGATACTCAAAGGGTTAACAGAATTTCAGTCATCTTTAGTGAAAGCTGTATATGGGACATGGTGAATTTATTTTGGGTGTTTGCATCCTTAATGGTTTTAGTATTATTCAAAGGCAAAAAGTTCTCATTCAAATGAACAGAAGATGGGAAATTCATGGTTACAATTTGTGAATATTAACTTTCCCGTCTGACACCTGTGCTTTGCAAATAAAACATTTGTAATATTAAAGTAATTAATTATGTGCAGAGATAATGTTCATGAAATGTTAATCCTTTACTTAAAAGAAAAGCAATAAGTACCTCATAATGACCTAATAATTTACCATTGGGTAAGCGCTGATGTCAAATCATTCAGCTGATTTTGTTGAATGTCTGCTGAATTTATGAAAACCTGTATGTTATATAGTTTTTCCTGCTGAGTAAAACAAGGGCACTCCCACCACTGTCAGTTGATTTCAGCATTTATAACAGTTCAAATAATCAGGAAGTGAATTTACTGTATGTTTACTTCCTTGAAGTTCTAACTGACAGCACATTCTATGGAGAACTGTCTAAGTCACTGACTTTCCTCTCCATTAGAGTGTAACAGAACTACTAATTGGAATTTAACCACTAGAGGGCCATACAAATGTAAAAAACAGGAGTTTAAACTGTAATAGCACTGGAAATATGCACCACTCAGCAATCGGAGTACCATTACTTTACCCAATAGGAAAAGCTCTATGATACATATTTTTTCATAAAAAAAGTTTACTTCTCCTTTAAAAGAGCAGATAATGAAGCCTGGAATCCAGAATATGTGCCATATTTTTCATTCCATTCATGATATAAACATATGAAAATCTGGATTTTACATATATCTTTTTTTTTCCAACTTAAACCGTGATGGAGCTACCATTAAGAAATCCAGAAAATGGCATTTCCGCCTCACATTGATTTCTTTTTAAAGGGGTTATATTCCCCCCATTCTGCAGAAATTCTTGATGTGAGAACCTGCAAATAAAACTTTCCTCTAGAGGGTTACAAATGTTCTGTGGAGGTGTTCCTGCACTAAGTTGTGAACTACTGTACTAAGCTCTGCTGTTCCTACAATGACTTCACAGAGTAAATGAACACATCTCATCATGCATACATGCACACTTGTGAACACACACATACTCACACCTTACTGCTGAATGGAAGCGGATGGCAGAAAGGGGCCTTATCATGGCAAAACCCATGAGAAGCAGGAGGAATGCGGAAGGCCTTGTTTTCCACCAATTTCTTCTTGCTGCACATCACACTAATAATACACTATTTAAATTGTAATGATAAAAATATAGATGGGCATTTATCTAAATTTCAGTCTTCATGACAATTCACTAATGTCCATCATTGTTAAATAATTTCACCCACTCTTCAGACCAAATGGGGTTAAAAAAGCTACAGCTGGATAAATAAATTAAAAAGATTGGGAAAAGAATAATGGATTCAATGTCTGGTCCAGCTGAATGTAATTGGACTCTGCAGGGGTATATATTATTGTCCCTATGGGCCAGTCATAGTGGGTTACGTATAATGTGAGTATTTAGGAAATAATTCAGTAAACATCTGGCTTACCATGATTACAGTCCAGCTACAGCCCATTCAACCAAGTATCCATTAGTTATGACCCAATCTTTTCTTTCTCTGTGTTTCAAGTTGTAGCTTCTATTGCCCTCTGAATTGGAGGATGTAAAAAAGAAGATATCACTGTTTCTATACATGAAACATGAAAAAAAACAGCACTTCTTGCCTTCCATGAGGATCCCATGAAAAGTTCTGTTTTTCTTATTTTCTCTACTTTTTCACTATACTGAAATCAAAGATAATAATGTATTTCACCCATGTGGATTGTTCTTTGTGTATTACCACTGTGTATAAAAGAGGGTATCAGTTTACTGCACTGAGCACTTGTGAGAAAGGGAGAAAACAGCTGGGTTTGTGAACCTAAGTAGTGGAAGCAGAGAGGCAAAATACAGAGAACTGGAATCCCTTGATAAAAGTATTGGTTGTATTTAAGACAAGCAGGCAGGTACAAATTGACATTCTCTACACACATGCACCTACATCCACATCTATCTGTGACCCTTCTGACATCAGGATTTGATGTTTCCATTCTTAGGTCTGGATCTGAGGGATGAAACTTGTGCCAGGATATCCCAAATGCTGAGTGGACACGGGTCTCACCAAGCTTGGGATCATGTTAGACCAAAACTATTGTCACTTGAGGTGAAAAGGATTGGATTTGCTTACAAGTTTCCTGAATATCCAATATCAACTGAATATAAGGTAATTCCCACCTGCATAAATAATCAAAACATCCATGTCAGCCCATTTCCACTGATTATTTGTGTATAACTGCTTTACATTATTCCAGAGCAGGCCACGATTACTGAGCAATCTGGCATTCATGCACTCCCATGGGATCCCTAATTGCCTACCAGTGGGTCTGTCCACGATATGTTCTCTAGCCCACTGGATGAAGTGCCCCATGACCCATATTTGTTGTGGAACCTTTCTCTGTCTGAAAGAAAGGAAAGAGAGAGAGGCAGTTAACTATCTAATGTATTTCTTCTATTCTGCTGGTTGTCATTTACAGAGCTGTTTAAATGCCACTGCAGACCAGACCTGCCTCACTGTTTCTGATGCTGCCCATATTCTAAAAGAGTGGGTCTCACTCTGTGGGACACTGGCCTGTTCCAACCGTTTTCTATGCTTCTTCCTCATTACACATTCCTAAAATACATAATAATATAAACATTCTACCTTTCTCAGAATAAGAAGTAGATGCATCATAATCACAATCAGACTTTCCCAGTGAAAACTGGTCTTCCAGCAAATCATGTGAGATCTCTATCTCTGTTAGCAGTTGTCCCTACTCCCTTCACTATACATACTCCAGGAATTCAATGTGTCCTGCAGCAAGGCACCGGCTCTTGCAAAAGTCATTGTATGACCAGTTAAAGTATACTGAAGGAACAATGCACCCGTACTTGTGCCATTAGCAGAATGAGCTTGCACGGTGTAGGTTGGTCCTTGGATGGCCTCCTGACTGGAAAGCACAGAGGATAATCATGGTTTGCATACTAACCACAGTTTCTAGGGGTTGTTTGCAGGGATGGATTGTCCTTTCGGGGGATCGGGCATCGGGCATCCCCCGGTGGGCAGTGTGATCATGGGCCAGTGAGGAGATCAGAAAATCTTCCTTGCCTGGCCCACAATGTGCACTTGCAGACAAATCAGTGTTCAGTCATGGAGACATGGAAAAAAATAAGATACATAGTTACATACAGTTCGTGGAGGACAGATGGCTCATCTCATGTGCCATCTGTCCTCCATGAAATATATATATATATATATATATATATATATATATATAATATAATATATAACACACAATGGGATACCAGATAGTGGGCCAGTTTTTAAAAAAATCCCCCGGGCTGGTATTCCAGTACAATCTACCCCTGGTTGTTTAGATTTATGGGGGGGGGGGACTTGAACCTGATGCCTATAGGGGTTGCCTATATTGGCTATATTGGAGAAAGTAACAATTCCAGGGACACTCAAATTGTGAAGATCGAGGAGCATGGGCTGCATTTGGTAAGTTATACAACTTTGGAACCCCTGTGGAGTGGTCCCATCCTCACACCGAAGCCATGGTATCATGTAAAATTGCCCTCCTTGTTGCCCATCTTGATAGCCTACTATCATGGTGCCCGTGATCCTTATCTGTCATTCTTGGTTGTGGGCGCTCCCATTGGCTTAGCTTGTTTGGCCCACCCATTGTGGCCTTTTTATACCTGGCCTTTGGCACCTGTCAGGTGCCCTTTCGTGGTGTTCCTGAGCCAGTGTTGCTGTTGCTGTGTTCCAGTGTTCCTGCTTCCTGTGTACCGATTTGGCCTGTTTGACGACGCTCCTTGTTTCCTGCTCCGTGATCTGACCAGGCCTGGCTGACGTTCCTGCTTGTGACCTGATCTGGCTTGTCTGAGAATCCTGCTCCGTGATCTGACCCGGCCTGGCTGACGTTCCTGCTTATGACCTGATCTGGCTTGTCTGAGAATCCTGCTCCGTGATCTGACCCGGCCTGGCTGACTTCCTTCTCCGTGACCTGAACCGGCTCGCTGCTGACCCTGTCTCTGTTCTTTCCGCTGCTGCTTGATGATGCCTAGGTGACATTTTGACTTCCGCTGTGCTTGTAGCAGGGCTGATCATGTGATAGCCTCCGATAACACTTGTAGAGCCGTGCCTCTGATCTCTGAGCCTCCGATAACACTTGCAGAGCTGTTATCTCCATTCCCTGAACCTCCATTTACACTTGCAGAGCTGTGTCTCTATTCCCTGAGCCTCCGTTAACACTTGCAGAGCCGTTGTCTCCATTCACTGAGCCTCCAGTATACTTGCAGAGCTGCTGTCTCCATTCACTGAGCCTCCCTTAACACTTGCAGAGCCGTTGCCCTGATCTTCCGCTACACTTGCTGAGCCGGTTACCTTGCAGAGCCTTCGTATAAGGAGGTGGCTCATTCTGTCTATCTTGCAGTGTAGTCGGTCTCCGTTACCGCGCCCGCGGGAGACGCTATTGGCTCTAGCTCTTACAGTGTTTAGTCTCCGTTACAACGCCTGTGGGGGCTATTGGCTCAAGCTCTTGCAGTGATTAGTCTCTTTTGCTACGCCCATGGAGGCTATTGGCTCTAGTAGCTTCGCTCTTGCAGTGATATTAGTCTCCGTTAAATGTCCGTGGGGGCTATTGGCTCTAGCTCTTGCAGTGTAGTTTGTCTGCGTTGCTACGCCTGTGGGGGCTATTGGCTCTAGCTCTTGCAGTGTGGTTATCTCCGTTGCAACGCCCATGGGGGCTTGTGGCTGTAGCTCATCTCTGCAGAGTATTTGGCCTCAGTTCCTGTTCTGCCTAAGCAGCGATCTCTGTTCTATAGACTGACAGTGTTGTTTCATCTAGCACCACTAGCTGCTCCATTAGCACCTTGGGCGTGTCAAACACCACAACAGAGACTGATTGATTTACATGTACTTTAACCATTGAGTACCCTTATGTTTCTATGCCTGTCCTGTGACAGTATATGTATATTTATTGCATCTGTATACTGGGCCTGAGAAGGCATCTGTAAGCCACTGTTCTTTCTATTATTCTGTATTGCCTATAGAGGGTGTTCATTCTTGTATTATTAATAAAACTGTGTTTTATTCTAACCTGCTGGTCTGAGTGTCCTACAAAACCGTTACACCTACCTGCTGCGCTTGATAGTGGGCTGACTGAGGAACCTCTAGTGTGATTGTATCACGGTCTTCCTTTGAGGCCTAGTGATCCTGTGTTCTCACCTCTGTATGGCTGCCGGCCAGCATGGCCTCCGGCCACTTCCTCATTGCTAGAGTCATGTTTCAGGCACTGGCATGGGCTCCTGTTTATGGGCCTATTCTGTTGGGCCTAATTGGGTCCGCCTCCTTCTGCTGCTTTATAAACCTCATTGAGGCTAGGACTTGCTGCCCTTTCGTGCTGTTCCTGTGCGCATTTAGTTTGTTCCTCTGACCCTTGCTTGGCTTACTTTGTCTCCTAGTGTTTGATCATTGGCTTGTCTGACTTCTTGCTTCGGTTGTGGCCTTGGCTGTGGCTGACTTCCTGATCCGTGTATGGCTCTGGCTTGTCCGACTACCTGCTCCGTGCTGACCTTTGCTGTGGCTGACTACCTGATCCAGTTCCTGACTGTGGCCTTTCTGACTGATGTTCCGTTTGTGCCTCGCTCCTGTCTGACTACCACTAGGCCGATCCAGGGCGCGCTCCTTTACTTAGTAGCTCAGCCACCAGCTGGTCACTTGCAGGTTTTCTCTGCTTGGTGCCTTCCGTTTGCCTCCGGGCAGCTACTGCAACTTAGTCTCACTCCTGGGCATTCACCTCTTATAATTACCTGTTGCCTGGCTTAGCACTTGCAGTTCTACTTATGCTCTGTGCCTCCTAGTTGCCTTCAGTAGATAGAGTGCAGCTTGTCTTGCTCCTTGCCTCAGTAGTGCACTCCTATCTGGATACATCTATCTAAGTACCTAAACTGCTGCCTCGAGTGGTGTTACCAGTTACACTATTGGTATCGGTGGTCTATTCACTCTCTGTGCCTCCGCTGGGTACGCTATTGTACTAAGCTTATCGTTCCTTTCTGTTGTGGTAGAGCCAAGTCTGGTTCCAAGACTCAGTACCATAGACCTACGGGGGTTCAGTATCAGCTCCTGGGTAGTGAACTAGACACTGTCCTCACATCTATCTCCCCTCTGACTGAGGAAGTGTTCATTATTGCTACTAGTATTCTTATTATCTATTGCTCAATAAATTGGTTTAAATTTCAGTTGTACTGTTTCGTGTGTTTCTTTACTGAGAGTCCGTGACAGCTTGCTGCTGCATTGTCATTCCAAATCTCATGAAAGATTATTGCCCCCTCATGAGATTGTATGGTGTTGGGCTTCAAGGTGATGTCAGTGGAACTAGAATTTGTTGTCATCATCAAGCCACATGGAGGGGAAAGAATGGAGACAACTTATTGAAGCATTGTGAGATTCCCCCATTGTTTGCATGGCCGCACCCAAAAGTGGCACCAAGAGGACATTGGTCTCCACTGGCATCATTCCTGTGACTGAAGCTAGTAGAGTAACAGCAGCAGTTAAAAGTGGTGGAAGTGGGGATTGCAATCAGCCTTATAATGAAGCAAGGCAGAGTATAGAAGTGGAAGAAGTGGTAGAGGGAGCTATGGGAAGCTAGGACAAAGGAGATAATGTAGGAAATGGCAAATTAAGATTAGTAATTACAGAAGGAACAAGGACCAAATGATCACTAGACACAATGTAGAGGGAGGATGAAAGACCTGTAGAGGATGGTGTAAAAGGACAGGCGTTGGTAGATGACATGCAAATAGGTGGGAAATTTGGAAGAACCAGTACTTGAGGTACAAGTAGCATTTATAGGGAACAAAGAAGGTTTGGATTAGGAGAGAGGGAAAGAAGGGGAAGATTATACTTGTGTTTGCAGTCTGTGAATAACCCAGGCTGACTTGCTGCATTCTTTAATGAGCTTCTTGGTTTGATTGCAGTGAAATGGCGTGGACAATTTGCAGCATGACAGTGGCTCTCCATAGAGACTTGTCAGAGGTGTGATGACTTGCATCACTCCTAAAAGTGCACGAATCCAGGGTCACATAATAGAAATGTTGTGGGAGCACAACAACATTTTCCTCAGTAACAAAAACACCCATATATCCTTTTGCTGTTGCTGTGAAAATACAATGCAGAGAAAGGAGAATGACTGAGCTATCTGTAGATGACAAGAGTCAAAGAGTCGCTACACCCACCAACAGGCCTGCCACCTCCAACTCTAGTCATGTTGTTAATCAATTAAAAAACACATTTTCCTGTATGTGCTCACAACTCACACGTAGTGAGTTCCTAGAATTAAGTAAAAAATAAAAATAATCCAAAAGTACACATGTGGAATGTCAAACTTTCCAGAATGTTGAAATTTGACATTCTGCCCTATTCTGCTGCTGAAAACAGAGGTTTTAGAGACCTGATGTCATGTGTTGTACTCCCCTAGCATATCCCAAGTCTCAGTTATTATTCCACAATGACTGTGCCAGAGTTGTTCAAGTAGATGGTTAGTGTTATGGGCTAAGAGACTCAGCCTACTATCTATTTTTTTCAAGGCATATATTGCAGGAGTATGGTGATCAGCCTGTCTCTTTTTGGGTATCTCTCATTGGAGCAATAAACCAATAAAGCTCAGACAGGAAATAAAAAATGTAAAAAAATTTTTTTATTTATTTAAAAATGTTAAAACTCTGTTACAAAAAGGCTTTATCGCTGTGATCTCTGTATGCCTGCTTGTCAGACTACCTGATATCAGCTGTCTGACCATTATAGCATGTGAGTATGTTTTCTACATCTCGACCATAGGATCTATTGATGTTATTAAACTATGTGTCACTTTTTTTCTATTTTGGTTTATCTGGAATTCTTATGACACTTAGGAGAGCATGTTGAAGATAGCAGCTGCTTATAGGACATACTGTATAATGTTACTACTGTGACGTGTGTGTGACACTTGCCAGGACAGTCAGCCATGCTTTTGTTTTTTTTTTTAGGACAAAATTGAGAGCGGGCCAGTTTGCTGAGATTTTGACAGGAGTACCCCTGGCGACTACTATCAAAATCATGCCCCCTGTATCTCCTGGGAAGGCAGTATGGAGAAGATATGAATATCTCTGCCTTCCTTACTGCCTCCCCTGGGTGTGTTTTTGACTACCCAGGGGTGGGGATGGGCGAAAGTTGTCGCTGTGTTCCCGTGGGAACTTTCACGAAAACCACATTGTTATCCGCTTTTTCGCAGGAACATCCGCTTTAAAGCTAGCACTTACAATTTTTGTATCTTTCTCCCATAGACCAAAATCTTTCGCCATTTTTTCAATGGCCATAAAGTTTCCGCCTATCGATTTATGCTGTTTTCGCACTTCCGCTATAAAAAAGTGATGTTTTCGCTGAAGGCAGACAACAATAGAAGCAGCTACAGAGCGAGACAGATGTGCTGTACTGTTCGGCTGTGATATTTTGGCAAAGTTGAGGCAGGAGAGTCTTATAGTGACTGCTATCACTATGAACAGCAAAAGAAGGAACTGGAAGGACCCTTATTATGTGTCCATTGAATCTGAGTCTGTGGAGGAGGAAGTGACTAGCAGTACTGAACCAATGATATCCAGTCCCCCTAAATCACCCCAAGGGATCTTGGGTAATTTAATGGGAAGGGAGGGAGAAAAGGGATTTGGAATGGAGGGAGAAAAGGGTAGTACTAGTGAGAGCAGGACAGGTTAGCTGCCTGTGCCTGCTGCAAGATGTGCTGCCCCTGCTGCCAGTGCCACCATTGCTGTACCTGCAGCCACTAGTGTTGTACCAGCTGCCAGTGCTGAACCTGCTGCCACCAATACTTTGCCTGCTGCTAGTGTTTATTGTAGTACTCAGGGCGGGGGAGGAGAAAATGATGCCAAGTGTGATAGCAGGGGACCCTCTGTCACATTGCTCGTCACCTCCTCCAAGCATTAGTGAGATGCCTGTAATAGAGCAGCAGCACAAATGTACTAGTGGTGGTGGTGGTGTTGGAGAAGCTGGGGTGGAAGAGACATTGATGGCCTTTTTATCAGAAAATGAGAAGGAATGGGAGACAGGGATAAGGATGGGCATCACTACCACCACTAGCAATCAGCTTTTGGAATTTGTGGAAATTGAAACTGCTCTAATTTCTGCTGCTGCTGAGATGCAAGGATAGCAGGATGCTGAGGAGCAAGCTAGTGTGCCACAGACCACAGTGGACACAGTGGGAATGGGGTCAACAAGTGATGCGGGACTAGGACAGGTTCCACTTGCCAGTGCCAGCAATACACCTGGTCCTAGTTGCAGTGCTAAATCTGAGGCAGTAGCAACAACATTATCCGCCTCCACAAAAAGTGAAGGGGAATGTGGAGGAGAAGAAGAAAGAGGTCATTCTTCGCCACCTGTTCCCTATCCCTCCCCCCAGAAGTCATAGGTGTGGGACTATTTTTCTTTTCCGGCAGGCACAGTGCAGTCATCATCAATAACGGTACAGTGCAAAATTTGTGACAAGTTAGTAAGAAGGGGAAAGGAAGGAACACACCTTGGCACAACCTCCCTGATAACACACATGAATCGCAGACACCATGACATTTATGTCAAACATATTACAGAAATCTAGCACCGCTGTTACTGTACCCCTGACTCTCAAGAAATGCACCAAGAGGCAAGGTGGAGATCAAAAAAGAGGAAGAATAAAGAAACCCAGACAGACACTGGAAGTTCCGTGATGAACAAAAAAACTAGTTTGCCATCAACATTACCTTCTTCCTCTAGGGTAACAAGTACATCTCCTTCCAATCCACCTCTTTCATAGTTACCTCACCTGCCAAATAATAGCCATTCTGTATCACGGTGCCAGTGACTGCCTCCATTGGTGCTCAGTGGTACAGACGACCTTGTTATCCTTCAGGTTGTCACTCTGGTCGAATCGCTCTTCTTATAGGCCCCTAGTGTCTCCGCCCACATGCTAGGCTTTATAGACCTCAGCCTCACCATTCACCCTTGCCCTTCTGTGGTGTACCTGAGCGTTGTTGCTTCTGTGTTCCAGTTGCTGATTCCTGTGTATAACTCCTGGCTTCATCTGACTTCCGTTCCGCCTTGACTCCTGGCTTCATCTGACTTCTGTTCTGGCTTAACTCATGGCTTCGTCTGACTACATGATCCAGCTGAGACCCCTGGCTTAGTCTGACTACCCGATCCGGCTGAGACCCCTGGCTTCATCTGAAAGCCCAATCCGGCTGAGACCTCTGGCTTAGTCTGACTACCCGATCCGGCTAAGACCCCTTGCTGCATGTGACCATTCTTTTCTGCTTTGGTTGCCTCTCGCTCCGCTGCACTCCTGGCTTTGGTTGACTTTCCTTTCTGGCTTACCCAGCTCTGGCTGACTGTTCCATCCTTGGCCCGCGCGGTACTACTGTTGCTGCCACGCTTACTGCCTCTGGGCAGTATTCAGTATTTTCAGCCTTGTCCTTGGCCTCCTGTGGCCTATTGTCTGGGTAGTTTGTTGTCCCTCTAGCGTGCTAAGGTTGTCACCATTACCTGTCAGGCTTCTAGCATTCTAGGGTCTGTCCTGTTGCCTAGTTATGCCCAGAGCATTCTGGGGATTCTCGCTCCGTGTAGATGCTCCAGCGTTCTGGGGTAGTGTCCGTGTACTGTCTACACACCTGTCTAGTGAAGGGTTGGGAAAGTGTCTTTACACTGTTCCCATACCTGGTCTAGTGAAGGTTGGAGAGGTGCTTTCACTCTATCCCTATTCCAGATCTCCCCCTCCCTATATTTACTCAAGGAACCTTACATGAACTGCCCGATTATTGTGGTTCCGCTCTTAGTCTTCTGGACCCTGGTACCTGCTTCCTGTTCCTGAGCTGCTCCGAGTTCCTGCTGGTGGTTCCGTCACTGGTTGGTGGTTTCCACTGTGACATTCTTAGAGCCAGGATGGTAGGAGATAATGAAATTAAACCTGGTAAAGAACAGGGCCCAGCGAGCCTGTCGGGGATTAAGGTGACGGGCTAACTCCAAAAATTGCAGATTCTTGTGATCCGTAAGTATCAGGACTGGATCCTCAGAGCCCTCCAGAAGGTGACGCCAATCCTCTAGAGCTAGTTTGATAGCCAGAAGTTCTCTATTCCCCACATCGTAATTGCGCTCTGCGGCGGTAGATCTCTTGGAAAAGAAGGAACAAGGGTGGACTCGGTTAGAAGATGGATCACGTTGAGACAGGATGGCGCCAGCACCTTGCTCCTCCTGGGTATTTGGGTTTCCTGGATAGTAGGTCAGAATCCCCCCACCATGCCCCCCCAAAACAAGGGAAGAAAAACAACAAGGAAGGCCCCAGAACCACCACCTACCTGAAAGGAGGATATGGATCGATCTCCAGAGTCACGGAGGGCAGAACCGGCAGGCAGACGCTTGGGAAGGGATCATTGTCCAAACCACTGTGCCAGAGAGAAACCCTGACAGCCACAGGCGGCCATATGACACCCCGGCAGGAAGTGGAGTGACTCCCAATACCCCTCCAACCAAGTCTGCCTATAACAGAGGGTAGTATTGGAAGGAGCGCGAGGGACCCTCAGCCACGCCGCCCAGAGGCCGGATACCAGCCCGCTCACAGATACCCAAGCGGGGTGGCAGTACGGCGGCTAGGAGCAAGAGCTGAAGTGACACCCGCTAGTCCTTGCGGAGTGACAGAGGCACTAATAAATCCCCCAGACAGGCCAACGAATACTAGGGCCACCGACAACCCCAGCCAGTAGGAGAAATCGCCAATCAGTGATAGAACAGCCAGCAGGAACTCGGAGAAGCTCAGGAAAAGGAAGCAGGTACCAGTATCTGGAAGACTCAGAGCAGAACCACAATAATCAGGCAGTTCAGGTAAGGTTCCTTGAGTAAATATAGGGAGGGGGAGATCCGGAATAGAGCGTGACACGCTCCTTGTAGGTGCTCCAGCATCCTGGGGTATTGTCTGTAGACTATCCTACCACCTGTTTAGTGAAGGGTTGGGGAAACCGCCGTTGCACTGTCTCCATACCTGGTCTAGTGAAGGAGGGAGAGGTAGTTTACTTCCAATTTATTTTTATCTTAATAAATTTTCATTTTATTGTATCTGTACTTGTCAAGTGTCATTATTTCACAAGTCACCCCGTGACACTCTGTTAATGTTAGGATATGGCAGCTCATCTCTACCCATTGCACACTGTATGGTGCACTGACCACACATGCCAGTGTGGTGGAGGAGAATCAATACCAGGTTATCAGCTGGCATCTGAGGAAATTCCATCCCGCAGAATGTGCTAGGATTTTGGCAGGGAGGGTTCATCATTACTATTAAACTGTCAGCAAGTTGTCATGTATCCTTAGCGGGGTCTGGACAAGGGGTATAGTGACAGCGGCAGTACTTGGGTTCTGGAGTCATGGTGTTTGGATACAATTGTGCCCCCAGGTGTTATTTAGTTTACCGCACACACTGTGCACATTGCAGTTGCTAATGAGAGCCACAGTTCCTGCTCTCAAGGGAAAAAAATATATTCTAATAACAAAACACCCATGATGATTTTGAAGGAGGGGCAGGTAGTGAATATTTAATGGCCAACTTCTTCTTTTCTCCACATACTGGGGGCTACTTATTGTGCTGCTACTGCCAGTCATGGCAAGTGGAACCTTCATCATCCATCTTCCATCTTACTGCTATTGTCGATCCCATTCTCTTTCAGCTGCCTAACCATCCTGCTGCTTAAACAACTCAGCAGCAGCAGTATGAACAACAGTTGCAACTCAGGACCCAGAAGGATATTTGACAGTGGCCACTGGCCAACATGACCTGCTGGCATTAGGTCAGTAGGGCATTTTCATTTTTTTCATAGGGCTTGTGCTTTGGAAAAAAAATAAACATAGTCCTACAAGAAAATTAAACAATTTTTGAGGGTTTGTTTCTAACAAGCCTAAGTCCTACAAATCAGTGTTTCCCTAGGGCTTGTGCCAAACTAGCTCAAGTCCTACAAATCAAAGTTTATGCAGGGCTTGGGCCTCTAATAAGTCTAAGTACTACAAATGCCTCTAACAACAACTCAAACAAGTCATCCGCTACAAAATACTCTGTCAGTCAAGTATCAGTCCACCCCAGTGGCAGCTTATGTCAAGCAGAAAGTGCCATTTTTCACCGATTTCAGTTTGAGGAGGAAATTTTTGCCCATCCCTTCCCAGGGGTGTGTGTGTGTGTGTGTGTGTGTGTGTGTGGTGGAGAAAGGGAATTCTGGAACCCTGACAGTCTTCTCCTTTTATTAGTTTATATATAACAAAACAAATGCAGATCGGTGGCACTCACTGTTGAAAGTCACATTGATGCCTGGGTGCAGATCAAACAAAGAGTTAAATCCAAAGTTTTGAAATAATAGACCGCACTCTCAGGAGCTTGAAGCGAAGAAATCAAATGGTGTTTATTGTAATCGACGTTTCGGCTATATTACATAGCCTTTATCAAGGCTAAGTTGATTACAATAAACACCATTTGATTTCTTCGCTTCAAGTTCCAAGTTCCAATTTTGGCCAAAAGAGGTTTAAGCTTGCCAAGTTGCCAACCCCGTTGCTTTGCAACAATTTTACATATACTTTATTATTTGCCTTTCTACACCTTCCTTTATTTCTTATATACCCCCATTTAAAAAATACAAGAACATTGCATCACATTTATAATGTCCATTCCCTCCCTAGAAACTGATGCCCATGTCATGCTTGCCATTTCTATGTATTTTTTGTTTCATAAAATTCTATTGTTAGCAGACAAAACACGGGTTATTAGATACTTATTATCAGTCAATGAAAATGTTGGATGCAGTGTAGTTGGAATAAAGCCACTGGTCTTTCAAGGGGACTATTATGGTCAACAATTCCCATCAATGACAGAAGATCACATAGTCAGCCAAGCAACAATTTATTAATGTTCCAGCTGAATTATTCTGTGACAGTGTGAAAGCCCAGTGCAGAAAATGGAAGATTGGAGTAGTAATAGTATGTGAAGGTAAATGGTTGACAAGTAAATAGATAACTCAAAGATCAGTTACTCTCCTAGTCCGTCAATCACTTAGCAAAAGGATACACTTTAGATTACCCATTTACAGAATGTTATCATTACATTAGAATGATGTGGGCTATCTGAATTAATAAGATAGCAGTGCTGTTGGCTCTATTGATGCCTTACGAAATGAAAGACAAGCAAATTGCTGTGTGGCATTGATCACTAAATAAGAAAATGTTAGCTTCATTATAATCATACATTTTAGTGTTATTAGACACAAAAGAATATAAGTCTGGAATAGTTCTTGTACAATAGAAAAATGTTTTATATTTTCACCTACTAATCATATTTGAAAGCAGGAATATGAATAAATTGTTATTCTATCTATCTATCTATCTATCTATCTATCTATCTATCTATCTATCTATCTATTTTTCTAGTTAGCTAGCTAGCTATTGATGAACAGATATAAAGATAAATAGCAAAATAAGACTCTTAGCAAATAATCTGGTATTCATAAACCTTCCCCTGGGTTGGCAGAGAGATGATTTTCAAAAGTGAAGTCCAATATTGTATCATTTAACTTCATTTGCATCAATGTAGTTACTATGGACAGCAATTATTAATATTTAAGTCTGCATTGCTGCCAGTAGGGGGTTACAACTATAAAATATAAAAAGTATTTTATTGCAGTTTATCTACAGGAACAGATGCAGGGTCAGTTTTATGACATCTTAATTGGCTGCTGGCTCTGCATAATAATGTGTACAGCAGCAGGTGTAGCACCACACCACAGCATATGTTTGTCCCTCTTGTTCTTTTTGTTGTGGATGGAGGAGTCCATGTGTGTAATACTGTATGTCAAGTTGCACCTGCTTTTGTTTGTCTTGCATATATGATGTATTACGTCTGTCTGTATATACTCTCATTATCACCTATAAGTAAATATTTTTTTTTTTTAATTTTCACTCTTCACACCCACAGTTCCCTATTCCCCTGTCCAAAAAACAGCTAGCTATCACCCAATACTCCTAAATCAAGCCGCTATAGCTCCCTTAACGTGGTTAATTGACAGTCTCTCTTTTATACTGGGGAGTTAGCAAGGTGGGAATACATGGGGGAACTGTTCATGGATAGAGTTTATATTGACTTATATTGACTTATTGATAGAAAAGCTGAAAAAAGCTGATTGAAAGTGTCATTTTTTTTATGTTTTGCATTTGAAATGAAAACTTTGGTTTACTATTGAAATGTTGCCCACTATTTGGCGACCATCACAAGGGTGAGATCATAATGTCGCCCAAATCAAAAGGGTGACATCAGAATGTTGCCAACATCAAAAGGGCTACATTCTGATTTTGCATGCTTAAGGGTCGCAAAATAGAGGGCGACACTTCAATAGTAAACCCTGGCACTCTATATTTGGATCTCCATCCATATTTTCTCAAAACAGTTACCCCTCCTATCTGATCAGTCTCAGCCTCCTCCCATGCAGGCCAGTGATCCGGATGAATATGAAGTGGAAAGCATAGTTGATTCAAGCTTCCAAAGTTCTACATGTCTGTGCAGGGCAACCCTTATCCCTTTGACTACCAGAGAGGTATCCAACACAGTCAAAGTGTTAAGGGCCGCCATGCATGGCCTGGTAGAACTTTGGCTATACTATAAAGGAACCAATGATGGACGATGTGGAGGAATCGGATTCTTGATTAACAAGAAAAACAAAAGACTGATAGACTTGTAGAAAGTATTTCAGGAAGAATAATTTCCTATGTTATCAAACTAAACAGTCAGTATGTGCCTCAAATCACTCGAGTTTGTGCTCCTACAAGAAACCACAGTGATGATGATGTTGAAGTATTTTTGATGATTTATTATGCCTCTACAAATAGGACAATTACCACTACAAATTTGTAATGGGACATTTAATTGCAAGAATTGGTAAGATCCAAAATGGAAAAAAATCTATTGGATCAAATGGAACTGGAAAAAGATGATAGAGGCAACCAACTGATCAAATTCTACACGAAAAAGGCCTACAAGTGAAACGGACTTCATACTTGCAAACAATAAAATGATTTTCACTGACTGCTCGATCTTTATTTTAACATTGGAAGTGACCATGGTCTAGTGAGAGCAGAAATAAAAAATTTACTGCAAGAAAGAAAATTAATAAGTCAACAATCGTTAAGATTGACTCTAGAAAGCTATTGAAAATTTATAAGAATTTTGAGATAGCACTGTATAATCGCTTCATTGTGTTCCAAGACCTTACATATAGGGGTGGGGGAAAAGTGAGAAAAATTTCCCACATGACTTCTCACAAAAAAACAGACAATTTTTCACTTTTTTGTGAAAGTTTTCTCCTTTACTCCAATGCAAAACTGTCCTCTTTTCGCCTCTTCCAGCAAATTTTTTGCCTATTCCAACATATTTTTTGCCTATTCAATACATTTTTCTCCTATTCCAACACATTTTTCTCCAATTCTAACACATTTTTCTCTTATGTTTCCTATAGCGCAACATTTCCAACACAATATTACTTCTTCTGAGGGCTCTAGTGAAGGAATAAGTAAGTAAATGGAAGTCAAAGTATTGAGTCCTACAGCAACATATACCTTGAAAAATGTGTTAGCATTCAGAGTGCCTTTGTCCTTTGCCCATAAAACTTACTTCTTGCTGAAGTGACACTGGCGCATATTGATGATGATGTCAAGTGATTAAAAAAAAGTACAACCTGGGAGCGTGTCCCAGCTCTTGAAGATGGCGGACGCATGAGCTGAGAGCTCCGCATCAGTGAGTTTTATTTTCCGCTCAAACAGCTACCTAAAGCTACTTTAAGCTGCACTGTTGCATGGGTTTGTGTTTTTGGTACTTATGAGAGGAGAAAGAAGACGCAATCTAGAGCTACCTCCTCCGTTCTTCCATTTCTCCAACAGCGGTCGACTCGCTCAGCATCTGTACAACCAGACCTTCCTGGTATCTCGGACTTACAAGCGCGGGAAACGATCTTAGCCTCTGACATGGCTGCCTTATCTGTGACACAAAGTACCCTAGACCCTAACACAGTGTCCAATCTATCGCAAGCAACCATTCCTAATGAGGATATACTTCAATTACTTGCGGGCCTACCAACCAAAGCAGACTTACTTGCTTCCGCAGAAGATGTTAAAACGTCACTGAGATCGGAGATAACAGCGCTACGTTCAGATCTACACCAATTGCACCTAAGGGTACAATATCTTGAGGAGGACAAAAACGTTACGGTGGATTACTTATCAGGGTTGGAGCGAGCTATTACAGAACAAAATGATACCATACATCTCCTTGAAAACCGCATAGATGATTTAGACAACAGGGGACGCCGATGTAACATCAGGGTTAAAAATCTGCCCGAGTCTGTTCAACAGGCGCACCTGAGATCTACGTTACATTCCCTCTTCATGCCTTTGTTGGAGAACTCTCCCTATAAAGAAGTTAACATCGAGCGTGTTCATAGGGCACTACACCCACGAGATAATGGAGCCCCTCGAGACGTCATACTATGTCTTCAGAGATTTGAGGTGAAAAACTTCATCATGCAGAAGAGTAGGCAATCTGGTGGGTTAAAATACGCGGACACCATACTCCAACTCTACAACGATCTTTCAGTCAACACTCTCTACGACAGAGAAGAGCCGTTAAGCCTTTGACAGATCACCTACGCCATTACCAAATAAAATACAGATGGGGATTCCCCTTCTCGATTGTGGTGAATCATAATGGTGTCACTTCTACGCTGTACAATCCGGAGGGAATACCATCTTTTTGCACCACATTGGGCATTCCTCCCCCACCACTCTCCACTACTCTGACTGCTCCTCAACCTTCTAAAGTTCAGAGGCGAATGGAAGGGTCTCCAGAAGTGGCTGCGGTCAAAAAAAAGCAACGCAGACTGGACTTATCTAACCCTCCAGCCCAAGCTCCTGCAGAAGAATGGACTTGATTCCGGCTCCTTTTTGATACGGTGGTCACCCTCGTTTGGTAGTTTGTTATAGACTAAGGTAGTCTGGGAGAAACACCAGATATTCACGTTAATATTTTTGGACTGTACTGTTTATATCATCCTTTTAATGTCTAATGTGCATTAGAGTTACTAATCTGATTAGTAATGTTGATTATGTAGATGGTATATATGTTGGTTTGAGATACGCTGTACTCTACCAAGGCGGTTTGCACACCCTTTGGTTTCAGCATTTTCGTGGAGCTTGCGAATATGAGATCAAGTTGTGCTATTGTGTACATGCGAGCTACCTGAGTTTGTGCGATCTGCTTTGGGAGATTCATATCTTGTTTACTGATCTCTGATGCTGGGGTGTGTTGCCCTCCTTTCGGGGCGCTGGGAAGCAGAGGGCGTATTGCATTGCGAAGGGCGGTTTGTCAAGCCAGCGCCACGGGAGAGGGGCATAACACCCTGGTCAGCGAAATTCGTCTTCTCTCGAGAGAGAGAGTGGAGATTTGATATGTGTTGAGATGTTGTCTTATCCGGTTCTACCTCGCTCATTCATCCTCCCAAGTCTTAGTAATATATGTTACATAGAGCTTACTTAAGAAGGAGTTGGATCCGATTTGAACCTCCTTACTGAGGGTAGTTGGGGTCAATGGCTCTTATTGTCAGTCACCCTTTACCATAGTCTCCCCACCACTTAGAAGTACCGGGGCATTCCATAGTGATTCTTTTGTTTTAGGTGTAGGTATTTTCCTACTTCTTTAGCTCTACCGAGGAATGGTTAGGGATACAAGGTTATCTTTCCTGGCATGGATAACGCTTTGGTGTATTTGTGGATTATGACCTATCCCTGCCTACTACACCATGGCGTTGTTCGAGTCTGGATATACATTTTCTTTTTATAGTTGACTCTCTGAGTCGGTGTTACTATCTGGGGCAACTTTCTGTTTATTTTTTATAGTAGATTCACCACCCTTGCCCTGCTTAGTGACGCTGAGAAGGTTCCACTTTTCTTGGGTCTGGTAGGGGTACACTGGCTTAAACAGTATCCTGACCTTCGGTATTGTAGCTTACTTTAATGTCAGATCTCACTAACTCTTATGTTTCCTGTTTATTTGTACCCTTTAATACAAAGTGGTATTTCCATTATCGTATTGTTGTATTCTGTTTACTTGATTGTTATGGTCATATATGGCAATGCTCGGACATTTTCTAAGTTCATGTTCCCCTTTTTTCATGTACAATCTCTGCAGTTTCAGGTCCCATCTCTCCTGAGAGATTTATGCCATTGAATAGGTCCATTTTATAGCCTGGAGCTTGTGCTAAGTTGGGTATACACTAGTGATGAGCGAGCATGCTCGGCCGAAGCTCGGTTCGGCTCGAGCATCGCTCTGCTCGGCACATGGCGGTACTCGTACGAGTACCGCATGTGCTCGCCCGCCATGTTCGGGTCTCCTCCCCGCACGTTTCGCGGCTGCTGCGCAGCCAATAAACGTGCAGGGAGGCTCTGACATCGGTGTAATACCAGCAGCCATGTTGGCTGCTGGCATTACACTGATTGGCTGGCCAGAACCCGTGATCGGGTGCTGTATAGCACCCGACTCGCGAGTTCTGCTCATTCTCAGTCAGGGAGAGATGCGATCAGGCAGGGAAAGTCAGTGTAGGGAGAATAAAAGTGTTGGTACTCTTTCAAGACCCAAAAGTCCTTTTTAGGACTGTTGTGTGTGGGGGCAGCATTTATATTTTGTTTGGGGGGACACAATTTCATTTTTTTTGTGGGGGGGATATTAGTAAGGTGACATTGTACTAGGTGCACAGGGACAAATATTGTACAACGCAGCGACAAAAAGGGCCATTTTAAACGTGTGCCTAGCCATAGATTATTGTCACATTCTGTTTAGTGTGCAAATTCACAAATTAACGTCACATATTCCGTTCACTGTGCCTAGCCGCAGATTAGCGTCACATTCTGTTTCGTGTGCCTAGCCGCAGATTAGCGTCACATATTGTTTAGTGTGCAAATTCACAAATTAACGTCACATATTGTTTAGTGTGCAAATTCACAAATTAACGTCACATATTCCGTTCACTGTGCCTAGCCGCAGATTAGCGTCACATTCTGTTTCGTGTGCCTAGCCGCAGATTAGCATCACATTCTGTTTCGTGTGCCTAGTCGCAGATTAGCGTCACATATTGTTTAGTGTGCCTAGCCGCAGATTAGCGTCACATATTGTTTAGTGTGCCTAGCCGCAGATTAGCGTCACATATTGTTTAGTGTGCAAATTCACAAATTAACGTCACATATTGTTTAGTGTGCAAATTCACAAATTAACGTCACATATTCCGTTCACTGTGCCTAGCCGCAGATTAGCGTCACATTCTGTTTCGTGTGCCTAGCCGCAGATTAGCGTCACATTCTGTTTCGTGTGCCTAGCCGCAGATTAGCGTCACATATTGTTTAGTGTGCCTAGCCGCAGATTAGCGTCACATATTGTTTAGTGTGCAAGTTCACAAATTAACGTCACATATTGTTTAGTGTGCAAATTCACAAATTAACGTCACATATTCCGTTCACTGTGCCTAGCCGCAGATTAGCGTCACATTCTGTTTCGTGTGCCTAGCCGCAGATTAGCGTCACATTCTGTTTCGTGTGCCTAGCCGCAGATTAGAGTCACATATTGTTTAGTGTGCCTAGCCGCAGATTAGCGTCACATATTGTTTAGTGTGCCTAGCCGCAGATTAGCGTCACATATTGTTTAGTGTGCAAATTCACAAATTAACATCACATATTGTTTAGTGTGCAAATTCACAAATTAACGTCACATATTCCGTTCACTGTGCCTAGCCGCAGATTAGCGTCACATTTTCGTGTGCCTAGCCGCAGATTAGCGTCACATATTGTTTAGTGTGCAAATTCACAAATTAACGTCACATATTCCGTTCACTGTGCCTAGCCGCAGATTAGCGTCACATTCTGTTTCGTGTGCCTAGCCGTAGATTAGCGTCACATTCTGTTTCGTGTGCCTAGCCGCAGATTAGCGTCACATATTGTTTAGTGTGCCTAGCCGCAGATTAGCGTCACATATTGTTTAGTGTGCAAATTCACAAATTAATGTCACATATTGTTTAGTGTGCAAATTCACAAATTAACGTCACATATTCCGTTCACTGTGCCTAGCCGCAGATTAGCGTCACATTCTGTTTCGTGTGCCTAGCCGCAGATTAGCGTCACATATAGTTTAGTGTGCCTAGCCGCAGATTAACGTCACATATTGTTTAGTGTGCCTAGCCGCAGATTAGCGTCACATATTGTTTAGTGTGCAAATTCACAAATTAACGTCACATATTGTTTAGTGTGCAAATTCACAAATTAACGTCACATATTCCGTTCACTGTGCCTAGCCGCAGATTAGCGTCACATTCTGTTTCGTGTGCCTAGCCGCAGATTACCGGCATATATTCTGTTTAATATGAAGAAGGCGGGTAAAAAGGGACGGGGAAGTGGACGTGATCCTGATAGTTCAGGGCGCGGGTCAGGACGCGTAGAAACTGTGCCTGGTGCCAGAGCACAAGACAGAAAGACATCCACCATACCTAGCTTCATGGGCGTCGCAGGACATCACTCTCGAGGTCAGACCACTGCGAACAGGTGGTCGGTTGGATTTCAGCTGATACTGCTTCCAGTCGGTTAAGCACCACCCTGTCTTCCACCAAGTCCACTCTCAGTAGCCAAGGGTCTGGTCAACATAATCCTCACCCTGATCATCCTTTCTCCCACCATAGAGGGTCTGGCCAAAGAAGTGATCCCACACTGGGATATAGTGAGGAGCTCGTCTCATCACCAATCCTTGATTTGAACCTCTCTCCAAGCACGCTTGCAGAGGAACATGAGATCTTGTGCCCTGATTCACAACCTCTAGAGGGTACCCAATCACAAGAAGATGACAGAGGTGAACGGCATTTAAGGTCAAAGGAAGTGGATGATGATGATGAGACACAGTTGCCATCAAATCAACCACAATTACTGTCTCAAGACCTTGATGAGGAGGATGATACACAGTTGTCAATGACTGAGGATGTGGTGGGATCAAGAAATGAGGAGGATGATCAGAGTGAGGAAGTGGAGGAGGACTTGGTGGACGATGAGGTCACTGACCCCACCTGGGAAGGTGGAGAGCCGAGGGATGACAGCAGTCCTGAGGGTGAGCCATCTGCAGCACCGCAACAGGCTGGAAGAGGCAGTGGTGTGGCTAAAGAAAGAAGGCGGACCGCACCAAACCGGCCCGCAAATGTTCCACGGAGCACCCCCTTGCGTAAATCTCCCTTGCCAAGGGCTAGGTGTTCCGCGGTATGGCGTTTTTTTAAGGAAAGTGCGGACCACAAAAAAATTGTAGTTTGCAACCTGTGCCACACCAGAATGAGCCGAGGCATGAACACTAGAAACCTCACCACCACCAGCATGATCCGACACATGGCATCCAAGCACCGTAATAAGTGGGAGGAACGCCCGGATCGCCAATCTGTGTCTGCAGGCCACACCACTGCCTCCTCTTCCCCTGTTTTCGGTGCCGGCCAATCGCCTGTCGAAGGCGCAGGCCTGCATACCTCCCGCCCTGCACCTGTACCATCTGAAGCACCATCAGCGACCACATCCACTTCCCTGTCCCAGCGCAGCGTCCAAATGTCGTTACCCCAGGCATTTAAGCGCAAGCGAAAATACCCAGCCACCCACCCACATGCCATAGCACTAACCTCACACCTTTCCAAATTACTGGCCATCGAAATGCTGCCATTTAGGCTTGTGGACACTGAGTCCTTCCGCAGCCTGATGGCAGCAGCTGTCCCTCGGTACGCAGTCCCCAGCCGCCACTACTTTTCCCGGTGTGCCGTCCCCGCCTTACACCACCATGTGTCCCTTAACATCACCCGTGCCCTGACCAACGCAGTTACTGGGAAGGTCCACTTAACGACTGACACATGGACAAGTGCTTGTGGCCAGGGACGCTACATTTCCCTGACGGCACACTGGGTGAATGTCGTGGAGGCTGGGAGCGACTCGGACCCTGGGATGGCACAGGTGCTACCCACGCCGAGGATTGCAGGCCCTACCTCCATCAGGGTTTCCGCCAGCACCTACGTTATTGGCTCCTCCTCCTCCGTTTCCACCTCCGAATTCTCTGCGCGCAGCGCCACTCACCCATCAGCCGGTAGCTGGAAGCAGTGTAGCACTGCAGTGGGGAAGCGTCAACAGGCCGTGCTGAAGCTGATCTGCCTTGGGGACAAACAGCACACGGCCTCAGAGCTGTTGCAGGGGATTAGTCACCAGACCGAGCAGTGGCTCTCGCCACTCAACCTGCAACCAGGCATGGTTGTGTGTGATAATGGGCGTAACTTGGTGGCGGCTTTGGAGCTCGGCAAGCTCACACACGTACCATGCCTAGCGCATGTATTTAATTTAGTGGTTCAGCGATTTCTAAAAACCTACCCCAATTTGCATGATCTCTTGACCAAGGTGCGCCGCGTGTGTGCACATTTCCGTAAGTCATCTACAGCTTCAGCCGGCCTGTTGAAGCTGCAGCAGCGCTTACAATTGCCAGCTCACCGGCTGCTGTGTGACGTGAGCACGCGCTGGAACTCCACCTTCCACATGTTGGCCCGGCTTTGTGAGCAGCAGAGGGCAGTAGTGGAGTACCAGCTGTTACACGGTCGTCACCTCTCCGTTCAACTTCCTGTAATCAGAAGTGAGGAGTGGGAATGGATGTCAGACCTCTGTGAGGTTTTACGCAATTTTGAGGAATCAACACAGATGGTGAGCGGCGATAATGCTATTATCAGTGTAACCATCCCACTTCTGTGTCTACTGAAACGCTCGCTGCTCACAATTAAAACCGACGCTTTGCATGTGGAAGAGGTGGAAATGGGGGAGGAAGAGCTTACACAAGGTGATAGCCAGAGCACCCTCACTTCGTCTTCTCAGCGACAATTGGAGGAGGCGGAGGTGGAGGAGGAGGAGGAAGACACGGTTGCCTCCGCTACAGAGGGTAGCCATGGAACTTTATTTCCATCTCTTCAGCGTGGGTGGGCAGAAGAGGAGGAAGAGGATGAGGAGATTGAGAGTCATCCTCCTGGTGAGGACAGTGAAATCTTGCCTGTTGGTACTCTGGCACACATGGCTGACTTTATGTTAGGCTGCCTTTCCCGTGACCCACGCGTTATACGCATTTTAGACAACACGGATTACTGGGTGTTCACCCTTCTGGACCCCCGCTACAAAGAGAATTTCTCACCTCTCATTCCTCCGGTGGAGAGGACAAGCAAAATGGTGCAATACCAGAAGGTTCTTGTTGAAAAATTGCTCCAAAATTTTCCATCTGACAACGCTGGCGGCAGAGTACGTGCTACCTTGGCCAACCGAGAAGGGGAGAAAAGGGGAGCACACAGCAGTTCCGACAAAGGCAGGGCAACACTCTCCAAGGCTTGGGACACCTTCATGACACCCCGCCAGCACCCTCACCCTGATGCGCAGCCTAGTGTCACAAGGAGGGAAAAGTTTTGGAAGATGGTGAAGGAGTACGTAGCAGACCGTGTCAGCGTCCTCAATGATCCCTCTGTGCCTTACAACTACTGGGTGTCCAAGCTGGACACGTGGTATGAACTGGCACTCTACGCCTTGGAGGTGCTGGCCTGCCCTGCCGCCAGCGTTCTGTCTGAGCGGGTATTTAGTGCTGCTGGTGGCATCATAACAGATAAGCGTATCCGCCTTTCCACCGAAAATGCTGATAGGTTGACACTTATAAAAATGAACAAGGCCTGGATTTCCCCTGACTTCTCCACTCCACTGGAGGAAAGCCCCGGGTGAACATAAAGTCACTTTAGATATGTTATTTACAATGATGGGAATACTCTGTATTCCCATTCACCCCTTCCACCCAAAAAACGGGTATATGGTTGACTCTTAATCTTCTCATCCTCCTCCTCCTCTTCCATATACCCTGTGATATAATTTTTATATAGGGCCAGCTCACCAGCGGGCCCTGTGATATAATTTTTATATAGGGCCAGCTCACCAGCGGGCCCTGTTTGACAATTTTTGTATAGAGTTTTAGAGTGTCACCAGCAGGCCATTAATCCTAATTTTTCAAGGGTGTGTATGATGCCCTCCTTTATGTGTAATAAAGGGTGTATTGGAGTGACATTTCAGTCTAATTTTTGGCAGCCCTTTCACTTAGTGCATAGGCTTTATGAGTGTTGGACCACTACCTGAACTATTGTACCACAATGTGAATGAGGCCCTCCATTTTGTGATATACAGGTTGTATCGGAGTGCCTCAGGTCCTCCCATTGAATTAAATAGGGCTGGGGTGTTCGACAGAGCAGAAGGTAGTTCTTGGCTTCATCCACTAAGTCACTTCGTCACTTTTACTCAATGGATCAGACCCCACTGTTCCGACTATAAATTTTGGACTTAACAAGGGCAAACGGACATGTTGTAAAACCTGTGGTAGCTGCGGCCTCCGTTCCTGAATGCTGTACCTTACCCGGGCCATAACCACGTTGAACACCTGCTTTACGCTGCGCACGTTTCCCTCTTAATCATGGCCCCAGTTCCGAAAAATCGATGACATTTTTTGCAGAATTTGCAGATGATACACAAGTAAATATACAGCAAATACTGTTTGGTAACAATTTTTCGTCTAAAGTCGTTTTTATCTTCCTTTTTGTGTGTTTTACGGTCAGTCTGTAAAAATGGCGTACTACGGGCGAAACATCGTTCCCAGCAGCGACGTTGGAGTCCAAGATGCATCCAGACATCCTCCCTATGCTGTCCCTGAACCATTTCTGTGGTGTTTCCATCATTTTCTGACCTTTTCCTATGAACCAGGCACCCTCCCCTCATCAGAGCAGGGGGTGCCTGGTGTAATGCTCGAGTCCTCCCATTGACTTCAATGGGGCTCGGGTGCTCGGCCGAGCACTCGAGACTCCGGGGGCGCTCGGCCAGAGCACCCGAACACCCGAGCATCGGGGTGCTCGATCATCACTAGTATACACTATTTCCCATACTTGTCATACCAGACTTTTTTTTTTTTTTCGTCTCCAGGGTTACGTACCTTCTTATAGACCTCTCTGGTTTTATATGTAATTGTTACACACATTACCTACTCATTGCTCTTTAGGTATTCTTGTTATACTCACTTGATGCTACCTCGCTCATTACTCCTTTCCTCCCTTTATACCTCCACCCTTTCCATGCACTCACTATCCACATACGACCCACAGGCCTTGGCACTGACCGTCCAAATGTTACGGTTCTTGTTCTTTATTACAAGCTGGATCTTATTCTTTTCTATGGAGAGAAACTTATTTTTCCTACTCAAGGTCTATTTCTTCTTTTTATCTCCTTTGCTTATTCATTCTCCTTTCTTCCTTCATTCTTCTCCTTTTCCTTTCCTTTTCTTCTCGCGTTGACCTGGGAGAGCATCCACTCAGTTTCTGTTCTGCCTTACTCACCATGTCTAAGATTAAAGTTGTGACACTAAATGTCAAGGGGCTGAATTCCCCCAATAAGCGATCCATGGTTCTCAAAGAGTTAAACCGTTTATCTGCAGACATTGTCCTTCTCCAGGAAACACATTTTAAGAAGGAAGCCCAACCTAGATTTTATAATCGTAATTACCCCACCTCATACTTTGCATCTGCATCTGAAAAAAAAGGGGGGTTGCTATTCTCCTAAAGGCAGGCTTACCGTGGACCTTAACGGACTTGAAGGCTGACTCTGAAGGGAGATATTTATTGATAGTGGGCACCTTGTATACAAAACAGATGGCTATACTCAATATTTACTATCTCAATACGAATCAGATCTCGTTCCTGAGGAAAGTTGTGTCTTTTTTGGATGAGAAGACGGACTGCAGAACTATTATGGGTGGGGATTTTAATCTTGCTCTGGACCCATCGTTAGATTCATCTTCATGCAAAACTCACTTTAAGCTCTCACATTTGAGATCAATTCGTAAACAGTTAGATGACATGCCATGATTGATGTGTGGAGAATTCTACACCCCACAGTAAAGGATTATACCTTTTTCTCCCACCCTAACAATTCTTACAGCAGAATTGATTACATATTCATCTCTCAGGTGCTTCTGCAGTCCCTCTCCTCCTCCGACATAGATCAAGTCTCTTGAACAGATCACTCCATAGTTACCATCACTTTAACCCTCTCGAGTGATTTTTCTAGATCTAGACTTTGAAGACTACGTAACTCCCTTCTCTTAGATAAGACAATATGTGAAGACATCAGATCACTATTGGTTGAATATTTTCAATTTAATGATAAACCTGATGTGGGTGCTCCAACCATTTGGGAAGCCCACAAATGCTTCATTAGAGGTGACCTGATTAGCATACAAGCTCGGAAAAATAAAGAACACTGGAAACAGATTCTGGACAAGCTCGCAGTCATTAGGTCCCTTTCCTCTACTCACAAACACTCTCTATCTGAGGTAGTCCTACTGAAACTGAAAGATGTGCAAACTTCCTTGAATTTTACAGGAAAAATCCTATATGTGGTTCAGATACCAACAATTCCTGAATAAAGTGTGGTAAGACTTTGTCTCACCTGATTAAGACTAGGAGACGTGTCATTACTGTCACTCAAATTAGATCTTCCTCCGGTCAACTATTTAAAGATTATCCACATATTGCCCAAAGCTTCAGAGACTTCTATAATGCCTTGTATAATATTTCCTCTTCCAAACCCCCTAATGATGAACATTTGAGGTCTCGAATTAAAGATTTTTTGACACGAGCCAGACTCCCACAACTATCTACGCCCATTAGTAATATGCTTGAGAAACTGATAAACACTGAAGAAATACAGGAAGCGATCAAATCAATGTCCATTGGGAAAAGCCCGGGGCCGAACGGATTCCCCTTGCAGTACTTTCGTGAATTCCAAGACACTTTAATACCCTTTATGAGAAACTCCTTTAATGCAATCCTAACGGACCTTCCTTTTCCGAGAGACGCCTTAGCGTCTCACATTGTGGTCATTCCTAAAGCAAAGAAGGACCCTACCCAGTGTAGCAGTTATCGTCCAATATCATTATTAAATATTGACCTCAAAATCTTCGCTAAGATTCTTGCCTCTCGTCTCAAGCCCCTATTATCCACGCTGATACACCCAGATCAGTCAGGGTTTGTTCCTCAGAGGGAAGCTAGACATAATACCACCATGGCAATCTCTCTAATTCATTTGGCTCAAAAAAAGAATATCCCATCAATTTTTCTCTCTACAGACGCAGAGAAAGCTTTCGATAGAATTCACTGGTCATACATTTCGGAGGTGCTGCAGTATATCGGGTTGGGTCCCATAATGCTACGGGGTATCATGAGCCTTTATTCATGTCCCTCGGCAACTGTTCTGGTAAATGGAACCCTATCGGAACCTTTTGATATCACAAATGGTACCAGACAAGGTTGTCCTCTGTCTCCACTAATTTTCATACTAACACTAGAACCTCTTCTTAGTTCTGTCAGTGGTGACCCTAGGATACAAGGTCTTATAGTGGGTAACCATACATTTAAAACAGCTGCTTTTGCAGATGATGTGCTATATTTTCTTGCACATCCTAAATCATCTCTACCCCATCTTCTACGACTTCTTGAAGAATATTGTACACTTTCACAGGCACACATTAATTATACCAAATCCGAAATTCTAAATGTCACTCTTTCCTTGCAGAAAGTTATGTCATTGAAAACTAAATACAAATTTGCCTGGGCAAAGACACATATCACCTATTTAGGTCTTCAGCTGACATCTTCCATCTCCTCTCTAGTTGAGACGAATATTTCCCCTCTGCTTATGGACTTAAGGCGAGATCTTAAGTTGTGGGACAAGCCGTGTATATCTTGGATGGGTAGGATTAATCTAGTGAAGATGATGATTTTGCCAAAAATAATGCTCTCCCACTCCGCATCTCTAGGACCTATCTGAACAGCATTTCTTCTATCATTGCTTCATTTATCTGGGCATATAAAAGGAGGAGAATTAGGCTTAACATTATGAACGATCCTATTGATAGGGGAGGCTTAGCCATACCTGATATTCATAAGTATTATCAAGCAACCGCTCTGGCGAAAGTCTTTAACTTCCAAAGAGAGTGTCCTCCAAGATGGATACATTCCTTAGCAGAGGAGATCCATAACCTCAATCCTATTCAATTACTTTGGATATCCCCTCAGCATCGGACTCCTCACCTCTTTTCTCATCCGATCTTAGGACATGTCCTACACACCTGGTTTTGTGTCAACTCGACTTTCCAACTCTCTCCTTATCCCTCTCCCTTAAAATCATTTTTTGGAAACCCGGACTTCCCTCAGGGCCTTCCCCGCTCCTTTATCCCAGCGCTTTCTCCTAACGGTTTTGACAAGATAGGATCATGGGTATCCGACTCAGGGACATTCAACGTTACTAAATTTCGTGAACTATTAAGTCCTCTAAATGTTGACTGGATGACCCTGACCCGGATTAAACATTGGATTAGATTGGAACGCTCATATGAACCGCTCCATAGGAAACTTACAGATTTTGAGGAACATTGTAATAATACAACTTTGAAATTAAAATCTTTATCATACTGCTACAATCTCTTATCGACTTCTCCCCCTCTAAAGAAACATTATTTCACATATCTATGGGAACGTGAACTCTCAATTACTCTCGATCCCTCTCAATGGTCTAGCATCTTTAGATATCTTTATCATAGCTCGAAGGATGTTAAAACAAGAGAACTCAATTATAAAATATTATCCAGATGGAATATGACACCATATAAACTTTCACTTATCTTTGAAACTGCTTCCCCACTATGTTGGTGATGTAAATGTGAGGTGGGAGATCATTTCCACATATGGTGGTCATGCTCACTTATTAAACCATTTTGGTCTCAAGTTCGAGATACCATTAATGCAGTTCTTGGTACTGACATTCCATTAGATCCATTGATATGTTTATTTGCATACAGACAACAGTTATCTCCTATGCCCAAGGTTAGTACATGGAAGCGGGTTACTCTTTTACTCAACGCCGCTAAAACTATTATTCCGCTGTACTGGAAATCCACTAAGTGCCCTTCTAGGTTACAATGGCACTCTAAGGTAAATTCTTTCCTGGAGATGGAAAGATGTCATGCAATAACGGAAGGCTCTCTCTCTCGCTTTTTGACAGAACATGGCAACTGTGGTATATAGCTGTTAATTGGACAGCTCACGACACAACTTAAACTTTGTAGCTATCTCTGTCTATTAATGACCAGCTCTCTGGCATTTGGTGGGTATTTTACTGTCGCTAATGTCATGGGTGACTGCTGCAACACAGCGACTGTTTAGGCTGGATTAGCTCTCTCGGGGTCGATGTTCTTATACCTACTTCGCTATCTATCCTCTACTCTTTCCTCCTTCCTTTTCTCTAGCTTTCATCTCATCTCTTCCTTTTTCACTTGATTCTCCTCTCCCATTCCTTACAATTCATTACCTCTTTCACATAGCTCACTAATAGTGAAATGAAAACTAATCCCACTCCATTCCGACTCTTCCTACATTGCCATTTGTGATATTATTATTTATCATTGAAATTGACCACTAGCTCAGCACTCTCTCCGCTTGTGCATACGTACACCATGAATATTCTGCCTGAATTATGTTTTCTTTCTTATATACTTTTTTAATCAGATACATTTATTTCCTTTCTTCTAATTCTGTTTTGAATGTATTGTATAGTATTTTTCTTTGTTTTCTCTCTTCTGTAATGCATTTCGTAAATCAATAAAAAAAAAAAAAAAAAAAAAAAAAGTACAACCTACAATGTGGCAGATGTGTATGGTAGTGGTGGTGAGGGACTGGCATGGTGTGATTGGTGCGACCCTGACAAACTGCATCCACACTGGGAGGAGAGGGATCATCATCATTTATTGCACATGCCCCAGCAACCACTGCTGCAGTCAGTTTTTGAACTATCACTTTACTCCCAAGTCCTTATACTGGTCCACCTTTCCCCTGACCGCTTGTGCATTTGCTAGACATTACTCAACTACTGTGTGTGTTTTTACTCTCTACAGTACACAACTGATGGAGTATGATGTCTTGCCTTGGCCCTCAACAAAATTCTCAATGTCGTCTGCTCTTTATTAAATATGCCTCAGTCACAGAGCTCGCAGCAGGCTCCCAGTCAGCTGTGTAATATAGTTATTTAATTATTTATTGATTATTTTTTATTTTATTTTTATTTTTTAAGTTTTCCACCCTATATTCTCACAGTTGGTCAAAAAAATATATATAACGAAAAAACAAAATCAACAACTTTGTTCCCCAAACTTTTCCAGCACAGAGACAATAAAAGCAAAATCAGCAAGCAATTTAGACCCCAGATACCAGTGTCTTGCCAGTCTGTCACACCAAAGTTTCGGGTATTTTGGGTCAACGTCCTTCCTTCTTCTCCCTCAGAGTGCCCCCAGACTCCCCTAATTCAGATAACAAATGTCCTACCTAAAAGACTCCTAAAACTAAGCTTCAATTCCCCTGTATTTGCCTTTCTTCTCTAGCTCAAAAACATGCTGCATTCTCCTCTCACAAACACAGAGTGTCATGTTGTGAGAGTCTGACACCCTTGTATATTGCTGTAGAAAAGTAGAGAAAACTTCATGTGGTATAGAAAAAAATTTCTTTCCATTGATTTCAATGCAATGAACTACACGAAAAAAGCAGGAAATTGCACTTTTCGTGGAAAATTTTTCACCAACTGCAAAGTGCCATATTTCACCAATTTTGGCTTGAGGTGAAAGTTTTCCCCCATCCCTAGCCATCACTAAGCAGTCCCACCACTAGTACTACTACTACTAAGAAGCTCCAGCAGCTTGTTAGTATTAAGAGTGAAGGATGGGGTGATCATCATATTACTAGTGAATGTGAGGAGGAAGACTCAGGGACTGAAATTGATGTGGCTGGTGTTAGTAGTAGTAACAGTGATGGTGAAGCAGCTGGTTGAACTAGCGTTAGGTTAGTGGTAGGAGAAGCAATGCAGAATATACAGACTAGTGGTCAAGGGAGCCCACATCATTTCCCTGACCCTGGGAGTCCCCTTCCCCCTACTGCATTTTGCAGGTGGAATACGATCCTGAAGAAGGCAGAATTGTTGTCTAGCAGCAATAATACCAGCACCACCACCAAGAACACATATCAGCTGCTGTGCCTGCTGCTAGTGCTGCCAGTCTACCTTCTTCAGGTCAACAAAAGTTGACAAGTGTGACATTAGGGGACTCTCTGTCACACTTCTCATCGCCTCCTCCAACCAGTGAGATGTCTGTAATAGAGCAGGATAAGTAAGGAAGAACTGGTGGTGGTGATGTTGGTGGAAAAGATAGAGTGGAAGAGACATCGATGGGCCTTTTAGCCCAAGCTGAGAAGGAGTGGGGGACAGGGATGGGGATGGCATCACCACCACCCATTGATTTGATGTTTCTATTTCAATGGAAAGAGCTATGTGAAAAAAGCAGAAAAACTGTACTTTTCGAGGGAAATAATTTGCTGAATTTTGTTTGAGGCAAAAATTTTCACCTATCCCTACCCACCAGCAGGGGAAGGTGAAATCTCTCGCCATGTTCCAGTGAGAAATTCCACAAAAACCACATTGTTATCCTCTATAAAATGAGCGATTACAATTTTCGCATTTTTCGCTCATTTGCCAAAATTGTTCGCCATTTTTTCAATGGCTAGAAGGGTGGTACTAGTGACTCTGAGAGCAGGACAGGTCAGCTGCCTGTGCCTGCTGCTAGACTTGCTGACCCTGCTGCCACTAGTACTGTTCCTACTCTGAGATGTGTTACCCCTGTTGCAACCAGTGTTGTGCCTGCTGCCAGTGCTGAATCTGCTGCCACCAATACTATGACTGCTGTCAGATGTGCTACCCCTGTTGCTTGTGTCACCAGTGCTTTGCCTGCTGCTAGTGCTGAGCCTGCTGCCACTGATACTGAGACTACTGTCAGATGTGCTGCCCCTGTTGCCAGTGGCACCAATGCTGTGCCTGCTGCCAGTGCTGAAGCTGCTGCCACCAGTGCTGAAGCTGCTGCTAGTGTGTCTTGTAATTCTCAAGAGGGTGGGGAGGAGAAGATGATGCCAAGTGTGACAACAGGGGACCCTGTCACACTTGCCATCCCCAAGCAGTCCCGCCAGTGCTAGTATTGAGGTGGTCCAGCAGTGTTAGTGTTAGAAGTGAAGGGGGGTAATCAATATCCTCATATTACTAGTGACTGTGAGGAGGAAGACTCTGCAGCTGAGCTTGATGTGGCTAGTCGTAGTAGTAGCAGGAATGGTGAAGCAGCCGGTAGGATTAGTGTTAGGGGAGTGGTAGGGGAAGCATTTGAGAGTGTCCAGACTAGCGGTCAAGGGGGTCCACACCATTCCTTTGGCTATGGGAGTCCTCCCCTTCCCTTCACTACAGTGTCCAATTGGAACATGCTCCTGAAGAGGCCAGAACTGGGGGAGTTGGGGGAGTGCAGGCACAGAATTAATACCACCAGCAGGAGCACAGATCAGCTGCCTGTGCCTGCTGCTAGTGTGGCAGCCTGCCTTCTTCATGTCATAAAGAAATGTCAAGTGTGACATTAGGAGACCCTCTGTAACATTGCTCGTCACCTCCTCCAAGCAGTTGTGAGATGTCTGTAATAGAGCAGCAGGATACGGGACAAGGACAGGTTCCACTTGCCAGCAGCAGCAATACTCTTGGTCCTAGTTGCAGTGCTGATTCTGAGGCAGTAGCAGCAACATCATCCTCTGCCAGCACAGACAGTGAAGGGGAATGTGGAGGACAAGTAGAAAGAGGCCATTCTTCTCCATCTGTTTCCTATCCCTCCTCCCCGAAGACATGGGTGTGGGACTATTTTTCTCTTGTGGTAGGTACAGTGCAGTCATCACCAACTGCACTGTGCACAATTTGTGACAAGTCAGTGAGAAGGGGAAAGGAGGGAACGCACCTTGGAACAAACTCCATGATATCACACATGAAAAACAGACACCATGACATCTATGTCAAACATGTTAAAGCCAAACACCCACCACAGAAATCAAATACCACTGTTGCTGTACCCCCTGACTCTCCAGAAAGGCAACAAGAGGTGAGGATCAAAGAGGAGGAAGAATAGAGAAACCCAGGCAGAGAGTGGAAGTTCCATGATGAGCGAAACAAGCAACTCGAACAAACAAAAAAGAAGGGAGAAAGCACAAATAGCATCTAAGTGTAATATTTTAAGTCAAAGGATTATCCCACCCATGGAAGGGTACTCACTCTGAGTAGAGGCTATTGCCTGCCCCAAATGGATATACATAAGCACTGGTTGTGCCCCAGACTGGCAAAGTATGTGTGTATGCTCCGGTGTGCTCCAGTATACTGTCTCCAAACATCAACACGACACTGTTTCAACTTAACGTTATAAATTATTTTTTTATATATAAACAAGTTTAAAATAATAAAATATATAACACTACGCATTTCGTGACTGAAACACCACTTCTTCAGGGATCAAAAACTTTTACTTTAAAAAATTCTGCTTTTATATTTTCAACGGACCCAGTGCAACAATGTACTTCCCTATTTGATTGGATCATATTGGATAGATGTCAATCATCCATTTAAAGGGATAGTAATACTTCGTTTTAACTTTATTTTATTTTGTAGGCATTAAAAAAACATGAAGAATGATATGTCTTATCTCTCAGACCTTAATGGTTTAAGAGATATTCACAAGCAAAGTTTCCCCTCCCACCCCTTTTTTCCTAGTGTAAGCCATCTCTTCTCAGATGTGAATCTGGTTGTAAGACCAGACAGATAACAGCAGGGGACAATCTTCTTTGTATGGAAAGAATGAAAGCCCTTCCCCCCTTGACAAGTTTTTCAGCCTTTTTTTTAATCTTAATTGAAGATTGTCCCTCTCTGCAGTCTACCTGGGCACCTCCCTTCTGATCTGGCTGAACAGGGGGGGGTCCTTTGCTTGTGAATATCTCTTAAACCATAAAGGTTTGAGAGATAAGACTTATATCGTTCTTCATGTTTTTTTAATGCCTACAAAATAAAATAAAGATAAAATGAAGTATTACTATCCCTTTAACAACCTCAAATGAACCTGTTGCATTTATTATGTATGAGCTCCATTTATTCCCTATGGGGTTCCAAGCCTCCCCTTGAGAATCAAATGATGGGTACTTTTCCCCTGGAACATATGTCAGAGTGTACTTTGTAGTGATTTGTAAAAGGCAACTTGGTGTTCATTTCTAATTCACTTAACTAAAACTCTACCTTAATATCCACATTATCATTAAGATCCATATATATTTACTAAAACCTATACAAATATGTATTATATTCGCATGAATCAAAAATACTATACCTTGCAACCAAAAATTCCTAATATTAACTGGATGAATTCCAATTATGTATATAAAACTTTCCCCATTGCATAATGAACCTAGAAGAATAACAGTAACATCAAACAAAACAATATATAACGCTATATATAATCTCCCGCATAGTGTGCATACAAATAATTACCTGGGAAACACACATCGTACTACAGCACAGTGTGTGTTTAACCCCATGAATGCCAGAGGGGTACCCAGCATATCTGATCACAACATACCTGGTATCTCTTCCGCGCCCAGTGGGTCAATGGCAGGGCTTTCTAGGTGACAAACAATTAACAAACCATGCCTCATATATAATTCTAAAATAATAAATAAATATAAATATAATAACAATTCTCCCACCAAGTAAGTAACATGGTTTCACTAGCTCGCAATCAAGAAATCCCGCCTCTTATAAAATCCAGGACTATATCCATAAAAGTCCAGCAAGGGAGTATATTATATATAGCTAATTACATAGATGTTGCACACTTATAGCATCAAGTGAGGGGAAAATATATCCAAACTTTCATTATACCAAACACTGAACATCTATATCTTCATTTAATCCTCCCAGTTGCATGGTACTTTATTTGAAAATTCAGAAAGATGCCTCAGAACCCCATGATCCAGCCTTTTGTTAGCTACCACCCTCCTGTGCTCTCCCAGTCTTTCACGCAATGTACATGTGGTCCTGCCTACATATTTTTTCCACAATCTCATGATATGACATAGTCTACATACTGGCTCTCACAACTGATAAATTGTTTAACAAGATATTTCTGGGTATCATCATGATTTCTAAATTCCATTGCTTTGTTAACCATGTATCTACAGTTGAGATAATTACTATGGTTACATAGTAGCTCGCCCTCACCATCACCTTCTTCCTCTAGGGTAACAACTACACCATCTGCCAATCCACCTTGTTTATCATTACCTCCCACGTCAAATGATAGCCACTCTATTGATGTGGCAGTTCATCTCCACCCATTGCACACTGTGTGGTGCACTGACAACACATGCCAGTGTGGTTCAGGAGAATCGCAAGCAGGTCATCAAGTGGCATCTGAGGAGATTGCATCCCACAGAATATGCTAAGATGCTGGCAGGGAGGGTTCATCAATACTATTAAACTGTCGACATGTTGTCATGTGTCCTTAGCGGGGTCTGGACAAGGAGTGTAGTGACCTCCACCGTATTTGGGTTCTGGTGTCATGGTGTTTGGATACAGTTGGGCCCCCAAGTGTTATTTACCACACACACACACACACACACACTGTGCACATTGCAGTTGCTGATGAGAGGCACAGTTCCTGCTCTCAAGGGAAGAATGTATATTCTAGTAATAACACATTCATGATTTTGGAGGAGGAGCAGGTGGAGAAGAATTATTGGTCAACTTCTTCTTTTCTTCACATAGACTGGGGGCTACATCTTGTGCTGCTACTGCCTCAGACGCATCACTGGAGCTTGTCATGGCAAGTGGAAACTTCATCATCCATCAACCATGTTACTGCTGTTGTTGATCCCATTCCCTTTCAGCTACCTAATCATCCTGCTGCTTAACACAGCAGCAGCAGTCACAAATTCCGCATCTACATCAGGACATTTCTCAGGGCTTGTGCTTTTAAAAATACAAAAAAAATCTTAGTCCTACAACAAAAAATAAGCAGTTGTTGGGGGTTTGTTTCTAAGAAGCCAAAGTCCTACAAATCAATGTTTCCTTTAGGGTATGGGCCTCTAACAACAAATCTAACAAATCATCCTCTACAAAATACTATATCAAGTCAAGTATCAGTCCACCCCAGTGGCAGCTTAGGTCAGGGGGTTCCTGACTCTATCACTTTACATACACATGTCTTATTTTATTTTATTGATTTTTTTTTTTTTATCAACTGCCCCCTCAATACCAGTCAAGAAACTGCCCCCACACAAATTCCCCTGACTCCACCCACCAACACAGGCACCCTCCTAAGACCCCTTGTATACTATGTTTTATGGCAGGTTTTTAATTTTATTTAGTTTTTATTTTTTTATTAGCTGTCCCAATCCCAGTAATCAACCCCCCAAAAAATATTCCCTTTTCAATTTATTATGTCCCCACACTCCACCAATACAGGCACCCTCATACACCTTTTATACTATGTCTTTGGGAAATAAAATAACATTTGCTATGTGTTGTATGTAAATTCAATGTTCCCATTGAGCTAGGCAAAAAAGCGGAAAAACTACACTTTTCACAGGCAATTCTTTGCCAAGAGGGAAGTGCTATTATTTGCCGATTTTGATTTGAGGTGAAAATATTTGCCCATCCCTATTCAATATCTAAAAGCTAAACTTATTGCAATCCGTTGTCTGTGGAAAACAATGTAAGCAGGGGGGAAGCAGGATCCCATCTAGGGAAATTCTCATTGAGATCCCCCAAAACATAACCTCTGGTCTGTTTGGGAGACACACTCTAGTAATATTGTAGATGTCTCAGGAAAAGGGACAATTTTTTCCTCTTTAACAATAAATTGTGAAAATACAAGAGACAGAGAAAGATGACTCTTGTCTAAGGTGACAAGAATCATATAGTCTCCATACCCATGGCCACCACCACTGGTCATGTTGTTAAGGTAATAAGGTGCACAGTTCATCTGCTATGTATTGCCAATCCACACTTACTGAGTTATTGAAAGGAGTCAAAAAGTATAAAAAAAATCCAAAACTATTCCTGTGGTATGGCAAATTTGCCAAAATATTGGTGATTAAAGAACTGATGTGATGTGATGTGTTGCACACCGTTGGCATATTCCAAGCTGCAGTAATTTTTCAAGAATGACTGTTACAGAGTTGTGGGCAAAGGACAAAAGAGACTCAGCATGCTCACCGGTCCACAATAACACACAAACACAATGCTGTCACCCGAATATCTCCAAATGGCAGCAGCTGCTTCTGACATTGGTCACTGTTTGAGCCTCCTCTTGCGTTCCTTTATCCTGCTCTGCCCTTGCATGCAATTACAGTCCGGTTGTGTGCACTACTGAACTGTAAGTGAATGCAGGGCCACAGCAGGGTAAAGGAATACAAGAGGTGGCTTCACCACTCACTGACAACAGGAGAAGCTGCTACCGGTAGCAGAGCTCCAGGTGGTGGTATTTTGTGTGTGTGTGTGTGTGTGTCTGTCCCTCTGGTACATTCACCACATTATCCTGAATGTCCTGCACATTGAGCCTATTATTACCTACCCTTCGCCTTTACCCAACAGTAGTCGCCTCCTACAAATTACTGTGCCACATCTCCCTTTCGCCAACTTCAAATTATGATCAACCATCCTTGCACCACTATGTACTTCCCTTCATCCCATACTTGAAAACTTCCATACTACAAGCCCACCCAACCACCCTTGAAGCCTTCTGTCTTGCACCTACCTGGAATTACCCTTTCTCCCTCCTACCCTTTACCTCAGCAGCAACCATGCTTCCCCTTGTCAGTGGGTGTCAGAATTAATTAGTAGTAGCCAGGACTTAGTCACTACATCACAACACAAAGTTTCCACAGCCTCCACTCACACCAGGAAACACATTGTACCTGCTGAAGTAAGTTTGGAACTTCACAAACTATATTCTCCTCATGGGGGGGAGGGTGTTGGCAGCAAGCACAGGAGGGAACTTCTGGGAAACGTGTTGGGTGGGAAGGTAGAAGCTGCGAGCAAACAGATAAAGAAGCTGTGAGTAAATATTAGCTGTCAAGAGGGGGAACAGAGCATGGGTGCAAAAGACCTGTAAGCAGAATGGGGGCATAGGTCTCAACAAAAGTGTGGGTACTGAGACCAAAAGTGTACAACAGCAGGGGTAGGGGTATTCAAGCAAAGGAAGGTAAAAGCTGGGAACTTGGGGGAAAAATCTGTGGGGGAGGGAGTGCATGGACAGTGCTGTTCTTTAAATGCTGATATATATATATATATATATATATATATATATATATATATATATATATATATATATATATATATATATAATGGCTTGGCTTTTTTGATATTCCAAAATACTCAAACTTGCATGGCTCATTTAACAAAGACATTCTCTCATAATTTCAGTAGTTAGGGTTGCTGTAACAAGTAAACTTTTCATTATAGTTGTCTTCGACATTGATAATATCTTTTCACTCTTATTATACCAATTGTATGCTACATTACTCTCTAGAACTAATTCAATTTTCTAAAATTTTCTTTTCTGCTAATGCAGAAATAGCACAATAATTGAGGCTAAGAAATGTGAACATTCTTTGATGGATTCATGATTGGTAATTTGTCATGTTAATATTGGCAAGCAGGGGATACTACCATTCATTCTATTAGTCTTTCATGCCATCTGTCAAAGAGAAGGCACACAATCTTGGTTCCCGTACTTTTGTTTAATGGGCTGTAAGGTATTGAACTGGACCCCTGACTTGGTTATTTCTAAGATTGATGTTTTGCGACTGAGTAACACATTTTTATATGTAGCACAACAGCTTTGAATGAATTACAAAAAATTACATTCTATAAATCTCCACACTAGAATGCATGGTTTAGATTAAAACAGCAGGGGTGACATAAGAGAAATGACCTGAGTGCAAGATTGGATAACCTACATTAAAGGTTCATCATTCACAACTAATAGTATCAAAACAGCTTGCATATATTAAAAGGCATCATATGCCACTTATGGTATCATTATTTATTGTTGGTATTAGTCATCTCTCAGTGTAGTTCTCATTGTTTTATTCCCTATTAATATTTAAGTAGTCTGTATGATCATCATACAGCTGACTGTTAAGATAAGAAAATCAAATACTTTTTGTGAGGTGTAAGTAATCCTTTTTCACAACTCCCTCTTAAAGCTTATTCTAACTGTTTTATCAGCAGGGTAAAGTGTTCAGTAACTGACCCAATATGGTCACCTCCCCAGCAGAGGTAATCCATGGAATATAAGCAGGCTTTAGATAGACAGCCCATGTTCCAAATCTGTAAGAGTAAATTATAAATCAGGTGAAGCACAAGTGACTTCAATATAGATATAAACTATATATCTCAAATGATTTTTGATGATAATATTCAAATAGTGCAAATGTCTAGAACACAAAAAGTAATAAGCAGCTTCAACCCTCTATTGAAATTAAAGTAATAAATGTAATCTAAAATACAGGGGAGCACAGTAATGTAATAATAGAATGCATCAATTATATAATCATAATAAAAATGAGAAAAATAAGTACATATGAAATAGCCAGAAAATAGTTATATGAAAATATTTTACATCATATCTTCCAGATATTATGGATTCAAAACGTGAATATAAAAAAACAAAAAATAATGCTTATCATAATTTGTTTCAAGACCATAATTGTCAATATATGTATAACTGCAAAATTATTGTTGCAATAGTATAAATAGTCCAAATGTTCAATAAATTATGAAGTATAAAGAAAGATAAGGTTCAAGCTTAAAGGGATAGTAATACTTTATTTTATCTTTATTTTATTTTGTAGGCATTAAAAAAACATGAAGAACGATATAAGTCTTATCTCTCAAACCTTTATGGTTTAAGAGATATTCACAAGCAAAGTACCCCCCCCCCCCCCGTTCAACCAGATCAGAAGGGAGATGCCCAGGTAGACTGCAGAGAGGGACAATCTTCATTTAAGATAAGGGAAAAAGCTGAAAAACGTGTCAAGGGGGGAAGGGCTTTCATTGTTTTTATACAAAGAAGATTGTCCCCTGCTGTTATCTGTCTGGTCTTACAACCAGATTCACATCTGAGAAGAGATGGCTTACACTAGGAAAAAGGGGCGGGAGGGGGAAACTTTGCTTGTGAATATCTCTTAAACCATAAAGGTTTGAGAGATAAGACTTATATCATTCTTCATGTTTTTTTAATGCCTACAAAATAAAATAAAGTTAAAATGAAGTATTACTATCCCTTTAATAGTAGCATGATGTATGTAATATTAAGCAATCTAAGGACTCTTGGTAGGAAATAGAACTCATACTTGTTGAAGTCTGCCTGACTGACACCTAGTCAGGCAAGCTTTGATCACTTGTGGGATTATTGTTGCAGGTGCCCACACTCAGCTATACTGGTAGGTAAAATCTGTCAAATATGCATGAATAGGCAAAGTAGACTGGTTTGCATAGTATTCACTGACCCAAGGCTCGAGAAGGCTTGTGAGGTTAATTTGAGAACCATCCACACTTGCATGCTCTGGCATTTGTGTTCCAAAGACTCCTTCTTACTGTGTCTCAATATAAGGGGTACCTCAATGAATAATGCATCGTTCCAAATAGTTATGAAATAAATATGAGTGCATGTTGAGATATACCTACATTTCTATATTTTATTTGGTAATAAAAATAAAAAATAAATGTTAAAATACCGGTAATAATATTAAAATGTCCATATTACTGGCATTATCAGAGAAGTAACAAAAGCTCAAGGCATTTAATAACCTATAGGGCTATTTCAACAGGATCATAGACTATATGTGGTAATTACTCCAATTTTTGTAAAACATTCAGATATGACATATGCCAATTGGTTTACTAAAGGGCTTTTTAAAGGCAATGTTGTAATGTTGTCATATTTAAAATTGGGTCAATAGCAATCATAATGCATATATAACATATACATTCGACAAAACAGAGAAATATTAATAACCAGTACAAACCACATGCAAGATTCTAAACACTCACTAACCCTTTTAGATAAGTTTCACACATTGCCGGATAGATTTTGAATAGAACAGCATGACATTTAATTGGTCTTGTTCTAATTCAAATGTGTTTAAAAGTTATTAAAACGTTGCATGAGGATACATTGTATATTACTATATTTCAACATTTATGAATATAAACTGTACTCAGTTCCATTTTTTTATGTACAGCATGGAAACATCTGAATGTTCAAAAATAGTCTAAATAATTTAAAGGATGTATAAAAAATTAATAACAGGGCTTGAAATATATATTTGTTTTAAACGAAATCCATGGAGTTAGAAGTATAAGATATTATATAAATGTCCATGAAAAATGTAGATGTAGAGAAACACATTACAAATCTGTATAATGATATATATAAGAATATATACATAAATGGATCCTTAAATCCTGGAAAAAGAACCTGGAAAAAAACAGAATGTCTAACACAGGAAGGAGAAAATATTTTTAGACTCTTACATAGCAACATAGGAACAGAAAAAAGGCATGCGTTCATTAAGTCCAGCCCATGCCAAAAACACCTCTGTTGATCCAGAGGAAGGCAAAAAAAGCCCTCTGAAGCCATTTCCAATTTAGCCCAAAGTGGGTAAAAAAAAAATTCCTTCCTGACTCCAAATGGCAGTCAGATAGATAAGTTATTAATTTTCAAAGTTGAATTTTTTAGGTGCAATATCACAGTGGCCTGAAATTGTACAGTGGCGCTGTTGCTACACGATCCTATGGACAACTCTGGTCAATTGACCATAAATCTCCATAGGATGGTGTAGCAACAGCGCCACTGTACAATTTCAGGCCACTGTGATATTGCACATAAAAAATTCAACTTTGATAATTAATAACTTTTGAATGAAAGACCTCTCAGCAGTGGGAGTACTCTTGTTTTACTCAGGGGGATAAACCCTACAACATATATTTTTTTTTTACATTTTAAGTATTACTATCCCTTTAAGGGATATAAATTATATACTGTTCTTGTGGGATGGAACACTTGAGGCACTTCATACATTCATGAAAATCCTTAATAATAATGATATCAACCTTCAATTAATATATGATTACAGTAAATAATCAACAGTGTTCTTAGACCTGAAAAGTTGCAGACATGAGGACAAATTATTACCATTCGCCAATCATCCACACTCATCACTTTCAAGCATCTCCTCAAAACCCACCTGCTCAAGGAGGCATCTCAATAGCAATATCCTCCTCTTGCTCAACGATAGTCATATCAGAATACTTCTTTTACCACACCTTGTACTTACACTTAAAATCCTCCTCCTACTGTCTTTGTATGTCATCATGAATTCTAATTAGATTGTAAGCTCCTTGGGGCAGGGTCTCTTTTCCAGTGTATGATTCCCTTGCTGCACTTTACCCCACAAATAATGAAATGATAGCACTTAAGCTTAATGTTCTTAAACCAGTTCTGTATTTTTGTACTGTATTATTTCAACTTCTCTTAAGCTCTGTGTATATGTATGGCGCTATATAAATAAAGATACATACATACAAGTGGTTTATATTGTAAGGACACAGCAATGAATAGAATAGTTCATTTTGAGAGCTCACACCTGAGGGCAGTCAAAAAGGGACTCCCTATGGGTGAATTTTTAAGAGTATGACGCAGTTTCTCAGATTCTGATCAATTTAAAATTTGAGCCAAAGAACTCAAAGTGCATCTCCTTGAGCAAGAAATTGATCAAGTGAGCATTCTCTCGTGCCTTATATACACATAGGAAACAACTCTTACAGCATAAAAAGCAACAAGGTACAGAATCTACAATTACATTCATTACTACCTTTAAAGGACAAGAAGAACTAATAAAAATATTTTCAACACTCATGTCCAAATTTTACATACTGATCCAGACTTGGCAGTACCAAAGAAAATACCTGCGACTTTTAGAAGAAGTTCGAACTTAAGAGATTATTTGGTCAAAAGTCACTTTACCTAGTCTATGAGCATACTACTAGTGGTGGATAAAAGGTCCATGAAAATCCATGGACACCATGTTGTTGTCTACTTTTTTCACTGGAAAATACGCTTTAAAACCAGTGAACAAAATCTTCACATTTTTTACCCATTGGCAAAAATTCTTCAACATTTTTTCAATGGCTAGAAAGTTTCCGACCATTATTCGATATTTAATATTAAAACGTGAAATATTCCAGGAAGTAAAACACAATAGAAGCAGTTACAGAGCGAGACAGATGTGCTGTGCTGTTCTGCTGTGATTTTTTTGCAAAATTGAGGCAGGAGAGGCTCATAGTGACTCCTATCACTATGAGAAATTTTAAAACAAATAAAAGTAGGAACTGGAAGGACCCTTATGTGTCCACTGAGTTTAAGTCTGAAGAGGAAGTGAGCACTACAGAACCAATGCTGACCAGCCCATCCTAAATCATCCCTAAGGATCTTGGGGAAATTAATATCAAGGAAGAAGAGGATAGTAGTGAGAGCAGGACAGGTCAGCTGCCTGTGTCTGCTGCCAGACATGCTGTGCCTGCTGTCAGACGTGCTGTGTGTGTTGGCCAACTTCTTTTCTCCACATATACCTGAAGTGGTGGGGGCTAGTTATGGTGCTGCTACTGCCTCAGGCGCATCACTGGAGCTAGTCGTGACAAATGGAACCTTCATCATCCAACACCCATGTTACTGCTGCTGTTAATCCCATTCCCTTTGAGCTGCCTAATCATCCTGCTCCTTAATCAACTCAGCAGCAGCACCAAGAATAGCAGTTGCAAGTTCCCCATCTACATCAGGGCATTTGACAATGGCCACTGGCCAACACAACATGACCTGCTGGCAGTTTTCCAGTAGGGCATTTTTTTTTCTCAAGGCTTGTGCTTTAAAAAAAACAAAAAAACAAAAACAAAACATAGGCCTACAAAAACTATTTTGGGGAATTGTTTCTAACAAGTCTAAGTCCTACAAATCAATGTTTCCTTAGGGCTTGTTCTAAACAAACCTCAGTCCTACAAATCAATTTTTCCTCAGGCTTAGGCCTCTAACAACAAATCCTATAAATCATCCAGTACAAAAAACTGTCTCACGTCAAGTGCCAGTGGTAGCTTACATCAGGGGGTCCCTGTCTCTATCACGAGACATACAAATTTCTTATTTTATTAGATTTTTTTTTTATTAACTCTCCCCCCAACAACGGTCAAGAAACAGCGGCTGATACAGCGCTGGATTCTCCTTTGGAGTGCCTCGCTCTATATCAGCCTCGTCAAGGGCATCCTCTACTGCGCATGACCGCAGCACGCACAGCAGTCTCTACTGCACATGACTGCGTCGTTACACACTTTGTAGCGAATTATTATATAGGATTACACATATGGTATCTTGCTTTGTTACATTAAAAACTTCCCACTAAAGATGTACAGGTAAGTTGTCTGGATGGCGAGGTTTTGGATGTTGCATTCTGTTTCCTAAATTTGCTAAGAGCTATAAGATTTTTTACATTTCTAGCTTGTCTAAATGTGATACATGCTTTGTTCAAGAGCTCAGTTCTAAGTAAAGGGTCACTGGTGAGTATTCCCCATTTTTTATATATATTTATAATATAACTATGAGCACAACTGTATTGCGTAATAAATGTAGGTTGTTTGAAATATGTATCAGAAGTTGCTATTGTTTTTTTACATTGAGTCTTTATCTTTGTGCAGAAAGAAGAAAACACAGAAAGTGTCCCTGTGTACAACAATAGCGTGAATGTGTTCAACCATCACCAGGCACTCTTAAGGAGTACACTCACAAAAGGATTAGTTGGTTAATAGCTTATGCTAAAACCAACAGACATTCATCTGGGTAAATGCCTGCTCCCAGTAGCAGTATTCTGATCTCTCTGATGGACAATATATGGCTGTTTTCTCTCTGTAGTCTTGCTCTCACAAGCGACTCACATATATGGAAAAGACAAAAAAGGAGAAAGAACGCCCAGTAGTGCAACAGTATATCAATCAATATTATTGAGAAAACAAGTAATTAAGGTACTCAAAGACTCTTGTGATCAGATCACTGCTTATGCCTGAAATACAGGCATATGAAGATCATCAACCCATCTCTGTTTGGCACCTGCAAAGCTGCTGCTGGTTCCTCAACGCAGATAAACACTAAATGAACAAGTGCGATGTTCAGTTTTTCATACAAATATAATATAATATATGTATATTTATTATATAGTAAAAACATATACAAAAATATTCAATTGACTGTATATTTATATGTTTTGCTGTTCAAGACAGCTTTATCAAAATCAATTCACAAAGAACAAAGCACCACCACTACAAACAAACCATTCAAATATTCTCCTCATGGATCTAATTGGTTATGCCCAACACATGAAAACTAATCTAAACACCTCCCTCACCGCATTGCTCCTAATAAGACTATTAACCCCATATTAATCTCTATAATCATGAAACTAAAAACCCTAATATGTTATTTACTCCCTATATGAATCAAATCAATTTCTCGTATCACTTTGAAATGTTTCTTAAATCTTATTTTGTGGACAAACTCAATTCCCCTAATTTAAAAGATTATTCAGTACTATTAAAATGCCTGTGCTGTATTATGAAGTCATGTATGATAAAATCTAATATGCTACATCTGAAATTCAAAAATCTATCAAAAATAATAATGATCTCCCAAAACAGTAAATGCTACTATCACTGTACATAGGGAAAATATATAGCACAGAAAATATATGTATATACATTTCTATATTAATTATTATAATATTAACCACATGGAGGCAACAATAATGTCACCTACATTATTCTGGGGTATAAAAAGATATGTACACCATTCACTGGCACAACCAGTCCTCACGATAGTGACGGGGCATCCAATAAACTAACATCATATATATATATATATATATATATATATATATATATATATATATATATATATATATAAATAAATAAATAAAAGAAAATACAATCAATTAGTGTTACATATATGTAAATATGTACACATATGAGTATCTCATAAATCATCCCCTAATCAATCATATATGAGCTCATGCTTGAATAAAATAAAAACCACTAAATAGGTAATAATGACTGGTTGGAAATAAATAAATATGAAAAATCAACAAATATAAAATTAATAAACTACTCCCTAACCTCCGTATGATTATAACTAACTTGCTGGTATTCATTAAATGTAATAAGGATCATCAACCTCATTCAGAACATAGTAAAATAATAATATATCTAAACTGACCCATATAAATACCAACATCAAAGAGCTGTGAAAACCACACTATAATAAGAAACCACTGAATAAAGTGGGACTAAAATAAATCTAGATAAAATATCTTACAATGATATTAATCACTCATGGTCTCCCTACAGTGCCAATTGAAAGTAAAAGAGAAAATAGAGAAAACATGTTTTAATTAATTCTGGAATTAATTCTGGAAATTATTGGATGGCCAGGGGGTTTTATTAAATTTGATGTATTTTGGGGAGGTTGTTGCAGTGAGCTAATTGGGATATTTTATATAGAACAACTCTAATAATTTAATTTGTATACGCTTTTTCTATTAATTCACAGAAGGAAGACTTTAAGTCTACAGAGGGATCACTTCCCATAATCTAATAATATTCTACATCTGTAAGCATTTTGTCTGCTTCTTTCAAATAGTCTTCCACATTCTTGATCACTAAACCTCCCTTGTCTGACTCTTTTATAATGATATTTGGATTTTCTTTTAAAGATGTAATGACTTTCAGTTCATTATTAGAAATATTTTATTCATATGAAAAGTTAAGATTTTCAACTATAACCCTAAGATCTTTAAGAACTAATGAATAAAATGTTTCCACAAAGCTGCCTTTATATAGACAAGGGTTGAATACCGATTTAGGTTTAAAATGAATCATAATGGATTTTTCTAATAATTCTTTCAAATAAATTGAAGGCATAATAAAATTCCCATCAGTTACATTACAAAAAATATTAAATCATGTTTCTTAACATTATTTGTTATAATGGGTAATTTGGAGTTATCCTTAAGAGATTTTTGAGCAAAATAGTTTTTAAGTGAAAGTTTTGTTGTAAAATCATTCAGGTCTACATACAGAGTAAACAGATTTGGTTTATTCGTAAGACAGAAAGAGAGTCCTTTATTTAAAATTGATATTTCTTCATCTTTAAGAGAAGAATCCAATATATTAAAAAATGCCTTTTAGGGGATTTGCAGTTAATGTTTTCTTCTCTTTATTTCTCTTTCTATTTCCTCTAATTTTTCTTCCTCTTCTCTGGATAATCTCTTTTTTTAGATAATTGGGGCTCTCGTTTCTGATTGGAAAAAATGTGTCTCTGCTCATTATTGATGGTGTATCTAACTCTGAGATTAGTGACCCCCTGTTGGATCCATGATGGCATCTGCCTATATAGTATGAGGAAAAGATATATCTATCTCTATTTTGATATTTATTTCTCCTATACATGGGGTTATACTTAGAACATTATTCATTTCATTTCATTATTATCATAATAATGTCTAGGATAAAATCTGTGATTTAAAAACAGGTCCTCTTGGGTTCCAGTTGCATTGGTTTTGACTTCTAAATGGTGGTCCCATGTCTCTGGAATTCCCCATTACTGTATTGAAATGTAATGTTTACTTTGATTGTTTAGGAAAGAACTTGTTAAGGCCGAAATGTACGCCTGCAGGTGGCTGCTTCTCTTGTTCAGAGAGGAATTGCATGGCAATTTGTGGTTGGATTGTTGTAGTGGCAGGACCAATATGATACTTTTTAAGATATTTTGTCTCTGTGAAAGGCACTAGTGGGCTAAAAGAGACTGCAACCTGGGTAGGACACTGTAACGTGACGCCTTGTATCATAAGCTGGATACCTCTTTTATAGTTCCTTTCTCAGAATAACACTCCAATAGTACACTGACCCTCCTGTTCCCAAACATCAGCCGAGACTTGATGAAGGGAAGAACTCTCTTTTATTGAATCAAACACACAGATTATATACACTACAGAGACTCTTATCTAGATCAGCATGCAAATGAATACTTGGGACAGTGTTTCTATGCTTGACCAACCATCCACCAGCATCCTTATCAGGATAAGAATGCAGATTAGGAATTGAAATCCTACATTCTTAACTGGCTCATCAATAACCGCCTCTGATTGGTCAAGGAAGCACAGCAGGAATCAATTAACATTCCTTAGCACAGGCCTGGAGTAGAGTGGAATCAAAGCCCAACCCCCCCCCCCCACTATCTCTGCACTCCAGCAATGTACTGGAATCAACTATAGTCACCACAGTTCTGTCACATATCTCCCCCTTGTATCCATGTCCGGCATACCCGATTAGACCCAGTCGGGTGTAATTTAGGGATGTCCGGGGTTTTCTGCCTGTGGTTCCATGTCCACAACAGTACTTGTCCCAAAAGTCTTGTCCCCAGCCAGCCCCTACAGTCCTGGGGTCTGGAAAGAAAAAACGAGCCCCTTGTCCGGGGCCAGGAGTAAAACTGGGGTCCTTGGTCCTGGGCCAGGGAAACGTGTACCTCTTGGTCCTGGCTATCACCAAGTTGGGAGGCCTCTCCTGGGCCAGGCTCCACGCAGAGCTGGGGTCAGACCCTCCTGGGTCTGGGTCCAGTGACTCAGGGTCCATAGCCAGTCTACAAGGTGGACCTCCTTTTGGCAACAGTTTCTCTGGGTTCCCCATGGCCTGGGGGTCACCTTGGTGGACGCTGGGGACATCTCCCCCTTTTGGTTGGGCAAGTACCCCACGGGAACAGGAGAGGATGCTGCTCTCACTCTCCTGGGCTGAGGCAACATCCAAAGGGCTACTGGAAACACTGGGGACTCTTTTGCTCAGGGTTGGGGCATCCAGAGGACCGGTGAGGAGCGCACTCCCACTCACCAATCCAGGACAAATAGACTGTGGGCTGCTGGCAAAACTGGGGCAACTCCCAACTTCCTTAGGGAGCACGGTGGTCCCCCTCCCTCGGGCTGGATCAACAGTTGGCCTGGTGAGGAATGACTTACCACCCACCAGGCTGGGGTCAAAAGATCCAGGGGCAACAAGGGTATCCCTGGTGAGGACCGTGGTCCCACTCACCAAGGCTGGGGTATCAGGACAAGGGGCAACAGGCTTGGGACTGCTGATGAGGACTGTTGTCCCACTCATCACAGCCAAGGTTTTACAGGGCCTGGTGGGCTCACTCCCAACCACCAGGTCAGGGGTCACATAGGGGCTGGTGGGCTCGCTCCCACCCACCAGTTCACAGTCTACAGGGACAGCACAAGGGGCAGCAGCACTGCATTGTGGCAGTCTGCTGGGGTCCTCTTCTTCCAGGCAACAAACTCCAAGGCCATTCTCTGCCTTGAGGAAGACCACAATCCCATTCCTCAGGGCCATAACATCCACGACCCTGGAGAGCACACATTTCTCTTTCTCCAGGGCAGTATCCAATAACAAAGGGGAAGGACAGGGGCTGCTGGTGGGGACCTGTGTCTCATCCACAGCAACAGGGGTTTCCCAGGCCCTGGGGAGCTCGCTCCTACTCACCAGGTCAGGGTTCACAGGGGGGCTGGTGGGGAACGCATTCCCACCCACCAGTTCACAGTCCACAGGGTCAACAAGAGGGCCAGCAGCACTGTTCTCCTTCAGTCTGCTAGGGTCCTCTTCTTTCAGGCCACAAACTCCAAGGCCATTCTCTGCCTTGAGGAAGACCGCAGTCCCATTCCTCAGGGCCATAACATCTGCACCCCTGGAGAGCACACATTGCTCCTTCTCCAGGGCAGTGTCCATTAACAAAGGGGAAGGACAGGGGCTGCTGGTGGGGACCTGTGTCTCATCCACAGCAACAGGGGTTTCCCAGGCCCTGGGGAGCTCGCTCCTACTCACCAGGCCAGGGTTCACAGGGGGGCTGGTGGGGAACGCATTCCCACCCACCAGTTCACAGTCCATAGGGTCAACAAGAGGGCCAGCAGCACTGTTCTCCTTCAGTCTGCTAGAGTCCTCTTCTTTCAGGCCACAAACTCCAAGGCCATTCTCTGCCTTGAGGAAGACCGCAGTCCCATTCCTCAGGGCCATAACATCTGCGCCCCTGGAGAGCACACATTTCTCTTTCTCCAGGGCAGTATCCAATAACAAAGGGGAAGGACAGGGGCTGCTGGTGGGAACCTGCATCTCATCCACAGCAACAGGGGTTTCCCAGGCCCTGTGGAGCTCACTCGTACTCACCAGGCCAGGGTTCACAGGGGGGCTGGTGGGGAACGCATTCCCACCCACCAGTTCACAGGCCATAGGATCAACAAGAGGGCCAGCAGCACTGTTCTCCTTCAGTCTGCTGGGGTCCTCTTCTTTCAGGCCACAAACCGCAGGGCCATTCTCTGCCCTGAGGAAGACCGCAGTCCCATTCCTCAGGGTCGTATCAACCGTGCCCCTGGAGAGCACACATTGCTCCTTCTCCAGGGCAGTGTCCATTAACAAAGGGAGCATCTTCTTGGGTCTGCTGGTGAGCTCTCTCTCACGCACAACAGTAGGAAAAACAGGGGAAGGGGCCAAATGTCCACCAGGGGGGACGGTTGTCCCACCCCCTGGTACAGGGGCATTCTTGGGGCTGAGGAGCAGCGAATTCCAACTCCTCAGGTCCGGGGTAACAAAGGGGCTGGTGCGTATCACTGTCTCACTCCCCCAGCATGGGGCAACCCAGGGGCTCTGGATGTCTTGAAAGTACTGTTGCTCGACCGACAGTTTAAGTTGGGCCACCGTCTCTTCCGACGGATTGGGTCCTAGGTGGGGCAGTAGATTCCTCATTCTCCACCCCACCGGGTCGCAGGACTCAAAGGACTGTTCCATTCCAAGGTCGGAGCCTCCATCCCAGGGCGGGTTGGCCAGCCAGGCCACATCTTCCTGCGGTATAGTATATGGGGGGGCCGCCCGTGGTCCCTCCCCCGTATGCCTCGCAACTTTCCGGATAAGGCCTTGGTAAGCTCCCTCCAGATGCCACTCTTGCTCCACCAGGTCCTCCAGCTCCTCTGCTAGCTCAGGGATATTCTGGAACCCCATCATCTCTTCCCGGGCATCCCTGATTTCCCAAAACCTACTCTCCTCTTGCTGCCAAAGTTGGGGTCGACACAGATGGCCTCCCATCCTACTCCTGGGCCATTGTATCCATTGCCCGCAGCAGAACAAGAGGTGTAATACTTCTGCTCCGCTTTCTGGTACAGGGCGATATACTGATCCTGTAGCTTACTATCACGGTGCCCGTGATTTGCTGCAGTTACTTGTCTGTCACCAGTAGGGGGCTTCTATTGGCTGTCTGCAGATAGCCCGCCTCTTATTGACTATTTAAACCTGGATTGGGCACCCTTTGAGTGCCCTTTCGTGTTGTTTCTGACCTTCTTGCTACCACTATGCTAGTGATAGCTGGGCCTCTGTTCCAGTGTTCCTGAGTTCCTGATCTCATGTGTTCCTGAGTTCCTGATCTCTACTGTTCCAGTGTTTCCTGCATGCTGAAGTACTTCCAGTCCTGGTTCCGGCCTAGTCTCTGGTGTTGCAGTTCCTGCTGAACTTCTCTGCTGTTTTCTGACCTGACTGATCGTTGCTGGTTCCTGTCATCTCATCACCTGTCTTCAGTATCCTGGCGACCTTCTGCCTGGTCGCGTTGGTGACATTGCTACAATTCCGTGTTGGTCCCAGCGTGCGGACGCTGGTTTGCTCCCAAGCCTTGCGGCTATACAAACTCGCTTGTTACACCAGTGTGCGGTCACTGGTTTGCTCCAAAGCCTATCAGCTATACAAATCTGTGTTGGTCCCAGCGTGCGGACGCTGGTTTGCTCCTAAGCCTTGCGGCTATACAAACTCGCTTGTTACACCAGTGTGCGGTCACTGGTTTGCTCCAAAGCCTATCCGCTATACAAATCTGTGTTGGTCCCAGCGTGCGGACGCTGGTTTGCTCCTAAGCCTTGCTGCTATACTACTCGCTTGTTACTCCAGTGTGCGGTCACTGGTTTGCTCGCTAAGCCTAACGGCTATACTATTCAGTGTTGTTTCCAGCGTGCGGACGCTGGTTTGCTCCAAAGCCTTGCTGCTTAACGATTCTGCTAATTTGCCAGTTCCATCTGACTGCTGCTATTATCTCTGGGCTGCCCTGCCCGGTATTGGTAAGGCCGGTAGAACCTTTTGCCACATTCCATCTGAGGTTGCCTTACCCGGTATTGGCAGGGCCGGTAGAGCCTACATTGTGTATCTATTGAGGCTGCCTTGCCCGGTAATTTGGTAAGGCCGGTAAAACCGTTATGCTATTCCATCTGCAGGTTGCCTTACCCGGTATTGGCAAGGCCGGTAGAGCCTAAAGACTGTCCTGTCCGGTATATTGACAGGACCGGTAGAGTCTGCCTTCTGTCTGTGCTATATTCTGTATATATATATATGTATGTTATTGCCATCCTAAGTTATCATTTATTATTTCAATAAAATTGATTTTTTTTACCTAAACTTGTGTCTGAGAGTCATAATAAACCGTGACAGTACGAAAGGGCCATGACCTCAGACAGCAAGGGTGAAGGTAACGCACAGAATATCCATTGGAGGATGGATGTGCTCGAGCAACGTTTGGATCAGTTGGCAGTTGCAATTCAAACGATCCTTGAACGCACGGTACCTGCTGACCAATCTAGCTCTAGCCCGGTGGTCTCGCCAAGTCAGACACCGGAAAGTGATACCAGACCCCTAGGGGGTACTGTTAAAGGGTTAACGGCTTCTGCACCCTTGCCGCTAAGATATGATGGTGACCCTAGTCTCTGCAGAGGGTTCATCAATCAACTCGAAATCTTTATGGAATTGACGGCACACGCATTTCCCAATGATCGTAGTAAAGTGGGGTTCACGATATCACTGCTCACTGGCAGAGCATTGGCTTGGGCTAACCCCTTGTGGGAGAATGCTAAACCTTGTACTAAGAACTTTAGTGAATTTGTGCGTTCCTTTCGAAGAGTGTTTGAGCCTCCTGGTAGAACCACCTCTGCTGCCAAACGCCTTATGGAGATACAACAGGGCAGGCGTACAGTGGGCGACTATGCCATCGAATTCCGCACATTGGCAGCAGAGGTAGGTTGGAATAACGAGGCATTATTGGCAGCCTTCTCTCAAGGCCTGAATGACCACATTAAAGACGAAATCGCTGCTAAAGATCTACCTATTGATCTAGATGATTACATTGAGTATGTTATGATAATTGACTCCAGAATACGTGAGAGATCAATTGCCAGAGATCGTAAGTTACGGTCAAAAAATAATGAGCCTAGTAGCATGTTTTGCCCACCCATCCCTCCCTTGGCATTGAAGTCTAGTGAACCAGTACGGGAAACAAGTGAACCTATGGAAATAGGCTTCACTAGACTATCCAAGGCAGAGAGACTATATCGCAAAAAACAAGGGTTATGTTTATACTGCGGTAAAAAAGGGCACTTGCTAAATTCCTGTCCGGTACGTCCGGGAAACGCACACACCTAGGGTATCTTGGGGGACAGGCCCTAGGTGGTGTACAATCGTCCCCAGTGTCGGGCATAATGAAACCCACCATACAGGTGGTATTGTCTTGGGCACAACGCTCTGTGGAGGTTTTGGCCTTGGTTGACTCCGGTGCAGCAGGGTATTTTATGGATAATACCTTTGCTGAATTGCACGGAGTTCCACGCATTGAAAGAGAAAACCCCTTGACTATTGAAGCGATTGATGGTAGACCCTTAGAACCGCCTCAGGTTATATTTGAAACTATGCCATTGTCTATGACTATTGGGGCACTTCACAGAGAAGAGCAGCAGTTTCAACTGATTAATTCCCCGCACCATGCGGTGATATTGGGATTTCCGTGGTTACAGTTACATAACCCACAATTCGATTGGAAAAAGTGTGAAATTGCTGCTTGGTCCCAGTTTTGTATGGACAAGTGCGTCATCCAGCCTATTAAGGTCATGTGCACCTCCTCTGCTATGCCGGATGTGTACCAACAGTTTGGCGATGTTTTTAGCAAAGGAGAGGCTAGTATGCTACCCCAGCATAGACCTTATGATTGTTGCATTGAATTGCAGCCTGGTGCAGTACCTTCGAAAGGACGCACTTATCCATTATCTTGTGATGAAAATAAGGCTATGGAGGATTACATTTCTGATGCCCTTGCTAGAGGGATCATACGTAAACCTACCATTCCTCTAAGGCTGCGGGACATATTGGTAGAGACCAATTGTTATGGTCCCTTTCTCAGTTATTTTGGTGGCCTTCCATGAGAAACGATTGTGCCGAATTTACGAATGCCTGTGCCACCTGCGCCCGCGCTAAGACCCCGAGACATCTCCCTGTGGGCTTGCTTCAACCGGTGCCTAATGGCGAACGCCCCTGGTCTCATGTTTCCATTGATTTTATGGGAGAGTTGCCTATGTCCAAGGGGTACTCCTTTATATTCATGGTGGTGGACAGGTTTTCTAAAATGGCTCATTTCGTGCCCCTCCGTGGTCTTCCTTCAGCGAAGGAATTGGCAATGGTGTTCGCCAGAGAAGTATTCCGGTTGCATGGAGTGCCTAGGGTACTGGTGTCTGACAGGGGGAGCCAGTTTGTGTCTAGATTTTGGAGGGCATTTTGCCAACAGATGGGCATACAGCTGTCCTTCTCCTCTGCCTACCATCCCCAGACCAATGGAGCCGCTGAACGAGCTAATCAGGGCTTGGAACAATTTCTCCGTTGTTTCGTTACTGACCATCATGATAATTGGTCCGACTTGTTGCCTTGGGCAGAGTTCGCCAGGAACTGTGCGGTCAATTCTTCATCTGGGAGCTCTCCGTTTCTGATTAATTATGGGTTCCAGCCCTGTTTGCTTCCAGACTCATTTCAGACGCAACAGATTCCAGCTCTGGATGAGCATATCGAGCAACTCCGTTCCACATGGGCACAAGTTCAGAGGGCACTTGGTCAGTCATTTCAGCGTCATCAGCACCATGCTAATCGCAGAAGGCTTCCAGCGGTTTCCTTTCAGGTTGGGGATAGAGTATGGCTTTCCTCCAGAAATCTCAAGCTGCAGGTTCCGTCTAATAAGTTGGCTCCTCGGTTTATTGGTCCATACAGAGTTATTCGCAAAATTAACCCTGTCTCCTATGCACTAGACCTACCTGCATCCATGCGTATCCATAATGTGTTCCATGTGTCCCTTCTTAAGCCTCTGGTTTGCAATCGCTATACTACCACACCTGTGGTGCCAGGACCTGTTGAGGTCGAGGGCCAGGAGGAGTACGAGGTTCAGAGCATTATTGATTCCCGTAGGCTTAGAGGAAGGGTACAGTACCTGGTACATTGGAAAGGGTATGGTCCTGAGGATCGATCATGGGTGGATAGTACGGACCTTCATGCACCTAGGTTAACTAGGGCCTTTCATGCCAATTACCCGCAGAAACCTAAACCCTATTCTAGGAGAGGGGGTCTTTGAAAGGGGGGTACTATCACGGTGCCCGTGATTTGCTGCAGTTACTTGTCTGTCACCAGTAGGGGGCTTCTATTGGCTGTCTGCAGATAGCCCGCCTCTTATTGACTATTTAAACCTGGATTGGGCACCCTTTGAGTGCCCTTTCGTGTTGTTTCTGACCTTCTTGCTACCACTATGCTAGTGATAGCTGGGCCTCTGTTCCAGTGTTCCTGAGTTCCTGATCTCATGTGTTCCTGAGTTCCTGATCTCTACTGTTCCAGTGTTTCCTGCATGCTGAAGTACTTCCAGTCCTGGTTCCGGCCTAGTCTCTGGTGTTGCAGTTCCTGCTGAACTTCTCTGCTGTTTTCTGACCTGACTGATCGTTGCTGGTTCCTGTCATCTCATCACCTGTCTTCAGTATCCTGGCGACCTTCTGCCTGGTCGCGTTGGTGACATTGCTACAATTCCGTGTTGGTCCCAGCGTGCGGACGCTGGTTTGCTCCCAAGCCTTGCGGCTATACAAACTCGCTTGTTACACCAGTGTGCAGTCACTGGTTTGCTCCAAAGCCTATCAGCTATACAAATCTGTGTTGGTCCCAGCGTGCGGACGCTGGTTTGCTCCTAAGCCTTGCGGCTATACAAACTCGCTTGTTACACCAGTGTGCGGTCACTGGTTTGCTCCAAAGCCTATCCGCTATACAAATCTGTGTTGGTCCCAGCGTGCGGACGCTGGTTTGCTCCTAAGCCTTGCTGCTATACTACTCGCTTGTTACTCCAGTGTGCGGTCACTGGTTTGCTCGCTAAGCCTAACGGCTATACTATTCAGTGTTGTTTCCAGCGTGCGGACGCTGGTTTGCTCCAAAGCCTTGCTGCTTAACGATTCTGCTAATTTGCCAGTTCCATCTGACTGCTGCTATTATCTCTGGGCTGCCCTGCCCGGTATTGGTAAGGCCGGTAGAACCTTTTGCCACATTCCATCTGAGGTTGCCTTACCCGGTATTGGCAGGGCCGGTAGAGCCTACATTGTGTATCTATTGAGGCTGCCTTGCCCGGTAATTTGGTAAGGCCGGTAAAACCGTTATGCTATTCCATCTGCAGGTTGCCTTACCCGGTATTGGCAAGGCCGGTAGAGCCTAAAGACTGTCCTGTCCGGTATATTGACAGGACCGGTAGAGTCTGCCTTCTGTCTGTGCTATATTCTGTATATATATATATGTATGTTATTGCCATCCTAAGTTATCATTTATTATTTCAATAAAATTGATTTTTTTTACCTAAACTTGTGTCTGAGAGTCATAATAAACCGTGACAGTTACTTTCCACCTTCACAAAGCAGTCCATGCTGTCCTCCCAATCCCGCAGAGGATTGTCCCCCAGAAGCGGCCATCGCAATGCCACCAGCTTCTCAATCCGTCTCTAGTTGGGCTTAACAGCGCCCATTGGTCCTAGATTTGCCATGTTCCACAGGCAGGATCCCAGGTACCTCCTAATGCAGTGGATACTAGTACTCCAAGTTCCAGGATATCCAAGTTGCTTTGGCCATCCACTGCTCGCTGCGCTGCTGAGACCGGGGTCAAGCCAGCGGCTATATCTCCCCCTGGATGCTGGTCTCAGTTTTGCTGTTGCTCCACCCACTGCTCGCTGCGCTGCTGAGACCGGGGTCAAGCCAGCGGCTATATCTCCCCCTGGACGCTGGTCTCAGATTCGCTGTTGCTCCATCCACTGCTCGCTGCGCTGCTGAGACCGGGGTCAAGCCAGAGGCTATATCTCCCCCTGGATGCTGGTCTCAGTTTCAGTTCCTTGGGATAAGCCGAATCCTGCCGCTTGCCACCAGTTGTAACGTGACGCCTTGTATCATAAGCTGGATACCTCTTTTATAGTTCCTTTCTCAGAATAACACTCCAATAGTACACTGACCCTCCTGTTCCCAAACATCAGCCGAGACTTGATGAAGGGAAGAACTCTCTTTTATTGAATCAAACACACAGGTTATATACACTACAGAGACTCTTATCTAGATCAGCATGCAAATGAATACTTGGGACAGTGTTTCTATGCTTGACCAACCATCCACCAGCATCCTTATCAGGATAAGAATGCAGATTAGGAATTGAAATCCTACATTCTTAACTGGCTCATCAATAACCGCCTCTGATTGGTCAAGGAAGCACAGCAGGAATCAATTAACATTCCTTAGCACAGGCCTGGAGTAGAGTGGAATCAAAGCCCAACCCCCCCCCACTATCTCTGCACTCCAGCAATGTACTGGAATCAACTATAGTCACCACAGTTCTGTCACAGACACCATTCCTATAGAGCCTGCAAATCTGTATTGCAAGTTCGTTCCTAATTGAGCATCTCTGACTTTTAATATACATATGAAAATTATCTTTGGGATTAGTCACCCCAAGTGTAATAAGGGGATTCCAGCATTGGACCACTTGCTCACAGTGCTTAGAGAGATCAGCTGCACCTCCCTGACGAGGCCCAGCATAGCTGAAAAGTACATCTGGGGTTGGCTGCTTCTCTTGTTCAGAGAGGAATTGCCTGGCATTTCATGGTTAGACTCCTCTAATGGCAGGACCAATATGATATGCATTAGGATATTTCCTCTCTGTGAAAGGGACTAGTGGGCTAAAAGAGACTGCATGCTGGGTAGGACACCGTTCCTATAGAGCCTGCAAATTTGTATTGCAGGTTTGTTCCTAGTTGAGCTCCTCTGTCTTTTAATATACATCAGTAAAAGAGGCAGGAGGAGGATACTTAATCATTCAATTATTCTTGAACTACAACTCTGGCAGTATTGAAATAACACTCTCCATGGCCCAAATACTATGAAGATTAATTGGTGCTGCTTTTATTGTGAAGCGTTACTAATCTTTTAAAAAATGATTGACTGTTTAAATGAGACCTATTTTGCGAGTATTCTTTAGATCTTCCATAATATTTGGAATAACTCCCTCTCTAATACCAAGTTTTCAATTCCATGTATTTATATTTCCTTATGGGGTAATATTTGTTGTTTGTAAATTTATATTAACAGATGTTTTTTGCTCATTAGTAATAGTTTCAGTATCTTTTGAAATGATATCAGTAGAATTCTGAGTATGTACAATGTTCTCTTTCCAATGTATGACTCAATTTTCTTTGAAGTCTTCTCTAACTTGTCATTTTTTCTCCTAATTATGGATTCCTCAACTTTAGAAATATTAATATTAAATGTATTTTCTAATTCTGTAAAATAAGGGACATGCACAAAAGAATGTAGCTTTTGATGAAGATTGTCGATTTCTATTTTGACTTCCTCTAATTTTTGCTCTCTGTGTTTCATTATTAAGCACATAAGGTCAAATTAACAATTATCAAGACTTGCTTCATTTTTATAACAGGATCTTCTCTAAAATTGGAACTAACAAAAACACGTAGTCCCCTTGTTGTGTGTTTTTCCTCAATGTATTGTTTGAGACTTATGACATCCCACCCATGATTAGTTTTGCTTTTCAAGCATGTTTCTAGCTTGTCACACAAATCTTTCATTGTGAGAAGGATAATATTAGGTAAGGGATTACCTTCTTTGAAAATATGGCTACTTAGTTCTGTTCTTTTAGTAAAACTATCTTTTAAAAAAAAAAAAACACTTATTTTAGAACCCTACTTGAAAATTAAGGTAAAAAGTGAATAATAAAAATAGATGAATTCAAAATAGGTGAATGGACTCTAAAAAAGAACTTAACAATATAAATATACTCTCTATATCCAAACGAACTGGAAGAGAGTGTAGCAACTGAACTGCCTGCTGCATCAGATCAGTGAGACAAACAAACACCAAAACACCCATCCTCAAAGTAGTAGGGAACGTTGTTATAGTGAAAGTTAAAATAAATTGTTTGAGACCTCTAAAAGCTTAGAGGAATATAAGGGTAGTGGACAAGAATTGTCAGGTGATGCTGATGCTGCTGAGGATGACCTAATGATGACTAATGATAATGCAGATCTAGGATATATCCCTCCAGCATCCTTCTCTTATTCAGATATAGATAACGTTGAGAGTGAGGATGATGACATGGCTATAAGGTTAACAGAAAGTCAACGTCTGAATCTTCCACCACTGAAAAGGAACACTGTGCCTGCATATAAACTGTTTGAGAAAGCCATTGGAAAGTCTGACCCTGGACAAGCGCAGATATCAAAAGGTACACAGTCACCCTATGATTCATCATCAGCATCATCGCCTCTTCAAAGTCCAAGTCCCACTCAGCCACACACACCTGTTTTGAGTACCCAGCAGCAGCAACAGCAATAGAGGAATGGCTTGTACCCTTAAAAGCTATGCCAAACTATTTATGGATTCGTTCGAATATATGCATGTATAGAATAACAACCCACAGGGATCAAACCTGGTTCTCTATAAAAGGTATATAGACAATATCATTCTTATTTGGAAAGGTGATCCTGAATAGGGATTGGTAAAAATTTTGACCTTAAACTGAAATCGTCAAAAAATGGCACTTTCCTCTTAGCAATTAATTTCCTGCAAAAAGTGCAGTTTTTCCGCTCTTTCCTGCTTTTTTCACCTAGCTCATTATGCATTGAACTCAACAGGTGGAAACATTTTTCTCCACCACATGAAAGTTGTCTCTAGTTTTCTACAGCCATATAATAGGGTGGCAGGCTCTCACAGCATGCCGTTTTGTGCTTGTGAGAGGAGAGAGCAGTGCATTGTTTGAGCTAGAGAAGATAGTAGAATTGAAGTTTAGTTTAGGGAATCTTTTAGGTAGGACATTTGTTATCTGTATTAGGAGAGAAGTGGGGCACTCTGGTGAGAAGAAGGAGGTTGACCCCAAATACCCCAAAATTCCATGTGACTGACTGGCAAGACACAGGCAGCTGGGGACCCATTTGCTTGCTGATCTTGCTATTATTGTCTCTGTGCTGGGGAAGTATGGGGAAATAAGTTGTTGATTTTGTTTTTCAGTTATAATTTTATTTTCATACTGTGATCAGACAGGATGGACAACTTAAAAAAAAAAAAAAAATATATATATATATATATATATATATATATATATATACACAGTATGTATACATATATATAATACAAAACATGATTAACATCCACAATGTTAGATATGATGAGTGCCTCTGCTGCTGTTGCTGTAAGTGTACCCTTGACACCTAGTAGTAGTGGCAGTAGAATTCCATCAACATCTAGCCCCAGTAGTAGTAGCAGCACCTCAGGAACCCCTCATTCCATGAAGTCAACAGTATGAAGATACTTCACTCAGGATCCTCAAGCTAAGCATATGCTACTGTTGTCTGTGCAAAAAGCACATGAGCAGGGGGAAAGCAGGCTCACACCTAGGCATCTCCTTTATGAGATCCCAACTGAAGCGCAACCACAGGTCTGCCTGGGAGACACACTACCAGCAGGCAAAAGTTGCCACAACTATAAGCAGCAGAAGCACTTTAAAAAGTTCCCAGGGCTCTAGGGCAGAAAAAGAAGTAGTGAAGTTATTTATGTGTCCGAGAGTGTGCTATTGCCAGTGCCAACAGTTAGTTCAGTCCAAATAACACCTATAGCTCCTGCTGCAGAGGGGTATGATGACTCTGGCTTTGCTGTAGGAGATGGCAAGAGTCATTGACTGCCCACACATGATGCCTCTTCCGCCACCACCTCTTCTGGTCATGTTGTTAAAGCAATAAGGTTTCAGGCTTCTTCTGCCATGTTCTGTCAACTCACACTGACTGAGTTCCTGGGATAGAGTCAAAAACTTCACAAAAACAATCCCAAAGTACGCCTATGGAATGGCAAAGTTGCCAAGATGGCAATGGACATGCTGCCGTATTCTTTTGTAGAGAACCAAGGTTTCAGAGAACTGATGTCATGTGTAGCTCCCCTGTGGAATATCCCTAGCTGCATTTATGTTTCCAGAATGGCTGTCCCTGAATTGTACAAGCAGGTGTTTAGTGTGGTGGGTAAAGGGCTGAAAAGTGCATATGGCAAGAAAAAAATACAACTGATAACAGATATGTGGACAAGTGGGCAGAGCACAGACTACATGACTGTGACTGCTCACTGAGTTTCCCTCCCCCCAGCACCAACAGTGGACAACAATTGCTTACAACATCAGGTGACAGCCAGTAATCATTTTTCTGGTTCTGGCAATGTGATTAAAAAGCGGCAGCAGCAGGATAGCCCATACCATTGTGAAGTCACCTTGTGCATGCAGAGTTTTGAGAGACAGTCCCACAAAGTTGTAGATGTTTTAAGTAAGCTAGAGCAGGTGATAGAGGAATGGCTTGTACCCCACTCCTTAAAAGCTGGTTTTGTGTCTGCTGATAACGGCTCCAACATAATCGCTGCTTTGAGAATAGGTAGTATGGTGCATGTGCACTGCTTTGCCCCTGTGCTAAATTTAGTTGTGACCAGATTCCTGGCAGAATCTGAAACCTTCAAAGAGATGCTTACTATTGCCCTCAAAATCTGTGCCCATTTTAGTTGCTCCTACAGTGCACCCAATGCTCTATATTCCATACAAGAGAGTAACAACCTGCCCCATCATCAGCTGAAAATGGAGGTCCCTACCAGGTGGAATTCCACAAAGTACATTTATAAGAGCAGAATAAGGCCATTAGCGAGTACACCATGCAAAACTGGAAGGCTTTGGAGGAAGCCTCTTTGTCACCTCACCAATGGCAACTAATGTGTGATGTATGTGAGCTACTGAAACCCTTTGAGGAGGCAACCATGCTGGTGAGTCATACTGGGGCAGGAATTAGTGAAATACTACAATTGATATTTTTATTGCAGAAAAAATTGAGGAACATGGCTGAGGATTCTTACCAAAATGACAACACAGACATGCACCAGCTGGTAAAGAACATGTTAGCATGCTTTTAACAAGATCCTCACATAGTGACCATTAAAGCAATGAGGAATACATTCTTGTCACTTTGCTGGACCCCTGCTTCAAACACAAAATTTCAGAATTTCTGGCAAAGGGCCATCAGCAGTGTGTCACAACAAGAAGTCATGATGATCAACAGCAACTATCTGAGGAATTGGCTTCTGTCAAGGAATATCGAGACATGCTTATTGATTGAGTGGAGGGTTGCATTGTGAAGGACGAGAGGGAGAAAGTGAGGGCACAATGAACATCTAGACAGTATAATGAAAAGGAAGGCAGCAAAAGCATTTCAACCAGCAGAAGCAGCTACATCATCAACCAGAATATCCCAGTGCAGATGGTTACATTGTCAATGATCGCAGGACACGGCTTCCAAGCAGCAATGTTGAGAGATTAACATTTTTAAAAATGAACCAACATCTCATACCATCTGAGTATCAGGTAGCAGAAACCACACATGACAGCTAAAGCCAGGACAAATATATTAACAGCAGCACAGATGAGGAGGTGGAGGAGGGATGTTAAGAAGGGTTGCCACCATGTAACCCACTTGGGACCACTGCTATAAGCGACATGTAATGTGTGTCAATAATCTGAGAAGGAGGATAGCGATTTGACAAAAAAATGACAATGTTAAAAAATATATACATACTCACTGCACTGTCAGTCTCTTATGGAGTTGGATGGCTCCTAGCAATGCCTCCTAGAGCCGGCTGGGACTGCCAGCGCATGCACGCAGACATCATTATGGCAAGATGTTCATGTTCTGTGATGCTGTCAGACCTGGAAGAAAGGCTAAATCTATTTGTCAACGTAATAATTCTGGCAACTAGCATTACTAAGCAGCTAGTCGCCAGATGGGGAGTTATTTAAGCTAAAGTTGTATTCAGGTAAAAGTTCCAGTGTGACCAGATGGAATAATTTAGAACTATAACATTTGAAATATTGATCACTGTTATATGCATTGTGTGACATTTGGTAAATCTGGGGAATCAGATTGCAGAGTGGGCTGTTAAGTCCAGCACTCTGGCTTGTTTAAAGAATACTCCATGTGCTAAGGAATGTGCTAAGGAATGTGAATTGACTCCTGCTGTGCTTCATTGACCAGTCAGGGGAGGTTATTATGGACCAGTTAAAATGTCCCTTTTTCAAGCACTAATTTGTATTCTGATCTTGATAAGAGTGTCTGTAAGTGTATATAAGCAGTGTTTTTTATCAATAAAGGCTGTTCTGTTCTACCCTCCTTAATACAAGTCTTGGCTGTATTTCTGGAGGGGGTTGGGCTGGGAATTCTCACCTTAGCCACTGCAGGAGCGCATTCACTTGCCTCGCCAGTCTACTGGCGTAGGGCCTCTGGGAACCCCACCTAGGATTCTGCAGCTATATTCACTAGCTCTGCCAGTCTGCAAAGGGGCAGCATCCAGTTGTTCCTGCCAGAGTATCCAGGACCTCCAGGAAGCAGCAGGGCTCCAGCCAGCCAGGGAAGAGGGGCAGCAGCAGCGGCAGTTCAGGAACCGATGACCCCAAAAGGGTCCGGTAAATCCTGGTACCGTCACATTTGGTGGCAGTGAGGTGGGATGCCCTCTTCCTAAAGGCATCCAAACCACCAACGGGACAATCTTCATCGGGAGATTTGGCTTTGATGCAGATGGACCGCCTATCAGTTGAAATCGCTATCCCTGCAAGCCTGCAGACCAGCATGGGATCCAGGGAGAGCTCTACAGAGCATGAGGATGCCTTCACCAGAGATGTCAAGATCCGGCTTGCTTTTTATGGGCCAAATCCATCTGCTGAGGTGGTGGATAGAGTCATGGCCATGGTGACTCAGGAGAGGACAGCAGAAAGGGAGGAACGTCTGAGGATGGCAGAACTGCAGAGAGGCCCTAAAGACTCTGGATTTCCACGGAGCTGTGGATCCCAAAAGGGAAAACTGCCTCATCAAGCCTTCAGGGTTTTGAGGAGAGCACAGGAGACATAGATGGGTACCTGCAAGATTTTGAGAGGCAATGTGCCCTTTATGAGATTGATCAGAGAGACTGGGTAAAAATTCTGGTGGGCAAGCTGACTGGACGTGCAGCCGAGGCATATCGAGCCCTATCTGATGAAGTCAGCCGCGATTATGCTGAGGTGAAAAGGTGCCTGCTTGCCCGGTATGCAGTTACCCCGGAAGCCTACAGGTGGAAGTTCCGGGATACCCGACGGCGGCAACAGGACTCTTATGCGGAATGGGTGTACCGCATGGACCGTGCTTGTGCCAACTGGCTACTGGGATGCAATGCAAAGACTATGGAGGATTGTCGGCAGCTTTTACTACTGGAGCAATTCTTTCAACATACGCCTCCTGAATTTCGGGATTGGGTAAGGGACCGTGATCCCGCTACAGTAGGGGAAGCGGACAAGTTAGCCAACAAATATGTGGAAACCCGATGGAGTGGGCCCTGGCCCTCTCTGGTCCCCCTCACAGGATCTAATGCCACCCCTCAAGGGATCCAGGTACCAGGGCCCTGCCCCATTCCCATCACTAGCCGCCAGCCCAGTAGAAGGCGCAATTCTGGCCTGCAGTGCTATAATTGTTTGCAGCTGGGACATGTTCGGAGCAATTGCCCTCAGAGACGGTCCAGACCTAGACCCCTGCCCCAGAGGCTGGTATCTCCACTGGTCCCACCCCAGAATGCTCCAAGACAAGCCTACTGTATGGAAAGATATGTGGAGGCTCAAGAGAATGGACCCTGTCGCTCTCCTGTACAATGCAAAGGAATTACTACGGACACTCGAATGGGCCAGATACCACATCTCAGCCCCATTCCCCTCAGTCACAACCAGCCCAGTAGAGGGCACCACTATGGACTGCAGTGTGATGATTGTTTGCAGCCTGGGCTCGTTCGGAACAATTACCCTCAGAGACAGTCACAGCCTGGGCTCTTGCCCCAGCAGCCGGTATCTCTACTGGTCCCACCCCGGAGTGCACCAAGACAAGCCTACTGTGGAGAGGACCCTGGCACTGAACCTAGGGAGTATAATTTATCCATGCCCATGGGAGTGGATTACAATAGTGCCCCTTTTGGCAGGGACGAAGTGTGGGAACCGATCCACGAGGTGAGCCTGGTCCAAACCGCCAGAGAAGATAACCGAGGACACCATGGTCAGACAGTGCTGGTGAACGGGCAGCCAGCCAAGGGGTTGAGAGACACTGGGGCCACAATTACTATGGTACAACCCCACCGGGTCCCCCACAGGCAGAGAACTGGCCGGACAGTGGCAGTACAAGTTGCTGGAGGAGCCATACACCAGATTCCCTTGGCCCAGATCACACTGGATTGGGCTGCTGGTGAAAGAGACTGTGAGGTGGGAGTGATGTCTGGCATCCCAGCTGAGATACTGTTAACAAATTATTTGGGGTATCTTACCAGTGCCTTCGCAAGTTCCATGTCTGTACAACCTCAAAGGTGGTTGCATTTCTGAATATGGTTGTAGGAAAAATGGACAGTTGTTACACAGCTGGAGCTTCTCCCTCCACCTTTACCATTCAGTGCGGACCTAGCAGGTCCAACAAAAAGGCTGATAGACTATCCTGGCAAGAAGATACCTGAAAGACTATGTGGACAGTGCAGAGGTAGATCCGTTGGGATCACACCTGGTCTGTCCAAGACTTGGGTGGGGGTAGTGTGACCAGATGGAATAATTTAGAACTATAACATTTGAAATATTGATCACTGTTTTGTACATTGTGTGACATTTGGTAAATCTGGGGAATCAGATTGCAGAGTGGGCTGTTAAGTCCAGCACTCTGGCTTGTTTAAAGAATACTCCATGTGCTAAGGAATGTGCTAAGGAATGTGAATTGACTCCTGCTATGCTTCATTGACCAGTCAGGGGAGGTTATTATGGACCAGTTAAAATGTCCCTTTTTCAAGCACTAATTTGTATTCTGATCTTGATAAGAGTGTCTGTAAGTGTATATAAGCAGTGTTTTTTATCAATAAAGGCTGTTCTGTTCTACCCTCCTTAATACAAGTCTTGGCTGTATTTCTGGAGGGGGTTGGGCTGGGAATTCTCACCTTAGCCACTGCAGGAGCGCAATCACTTGCCTCGCCGGTCTACTGGCGTAGGGCCTCTGGGAACCCCACCTAGGATTCTGCAGCTAAATTCACTAGCTCTGCCAGTCTGCAAGGGGGCAGCATCCAGTTGTTCCTGCCAGAGTATCCAGGACCTCCAGGAAGCAGCAGGGCTCCAGCCAGCCGGGGAAGAGGGGCAGCAGCAGCGGCGGTTCAGGAAGCGATGACCCCAAAAGGGTCCGGTAAATCCTGGTACCGTCACATCCGCTTTAAAGGTTTTGCCAGAACCCTCTTAAGTTATTTTAATAACTTTGGGTGTATCCCATCTGGTACCATTGATTTATCTGTTTTTACCTTAGAGAGTTGAAGTAGAACTTCTTCCTCCATAAACATGCATGTTTCCCATGTCTTACCAATTTTTTTTCTAACAGGGGTCCCTTCCCTTCTTCTTCCTCTGTAAAAACTGAACAGAAATATTCATAGAGACAGACAGCTATACCTTTATTCTCATTTACATAGTTTCAATTTTTTGTTTTCAGTCTAACTATTCCTTGTTTTATTTTCTTTCTTTCACTAATTGTCATGGTTTGTTAAGACTCTCAGACGTAAAGTTAGGCAAAAACACAACTTTATCGAAAAGTTTAAAATAATCCCATAGGATCTCATACATATACATACACATATATAGCAATGACAGCAAAGTAGTAATAATAGCGAGTAAGGCTCTACCGGCCTTGCCAATATACGGGGCAAGGCAGCCTAGGCAAGCAAAGGAAAGGGGGCTCTACCGACCCTGCCAATATACCGGGAAAGGTAGCCTATCAGATTACAAGGAGGCACTGGCTCTACCGGCCTTGCCAATATACCGGGCAAGGCAGCCTATTAGACTATCAGAAGTAAACAGGCTCTACTGGCCCTGCCAATATACCGGGCAAGGCAACCTAACGAATCACCATATGACACAGGCTCTACCGGCCCTGCCAATATATCGGGCAAGGCAGCCTAAAGGAACACCCTGGATATAGGCTCTACCAGCCTTGCCAATACCGGGTAAGGCAACCCCAAAGTGGAAACGACTGGAAGGTTCTACCGGCCTTACCAATATACCGGGCAAGACAGCCTAGAGGAGATGGTGCCAACCACTATGGCCTCAATGTCTGTCAGATGACAATGACAGTATGGAGATGGTATATAGAGGCTATGAAAGCTAGTGGTAGTACCAGGTATTCTGCACATACCACCACCCATGTACTGGGAGAATAACTAGCTGTCTAGGACTGGACAGCATGTAGTGAACCAATGTCCACATCCAGGGACTGACAGTCTAATAATGTAGCCGTGAGGCAAAGGAGCGAAACAGCGCCCGCGAGCTGGGAACCAACAATCTGACTGTTTATTAAGCCGTAAGGCCGTGGAGCAAACCAGCGCCCGCGTGCTGGAAACCAACAGACTCAATGTGAGCAAGCCGTAAGGCAATAGAGTGAACCAGCGCCCGCGCGCTGGGAACCAACAGACTAAATGTGTAGTAAACCGTGAGACAGTGGAGAGAACCAACACCAGCGAGCTGGAAACCAACAGACTAGATGTCTAGTAAGCCATGAGGTAGTGGAGCGAACCAGCGTCCGCGCGCTGGAAACCAACAGACTAGATGTATAATAAGCCGTAAGGCAATGGAGCGAACCAGCGCCCGCATGCTGGAAACCAACAGACTAGATGTATAGTAAGCCGTAAGGCAGTGGAGCGAACCAGCGCCCACGCGATGGGAACCAACAGACTAGATGTATAGTAAGCCGTAAGGCAGTGGAGCGAACCAGCGCCCGTGTGCTGGAAACCAACAGACTAGATGTATAGTAAGCCGCGAGGCAGTGGAGAGAACCAGCGCCCGCGCACTGGGAACCAACAGGATAGGAATGTCGCCTAAGCGACCGAAGATCAAGTCGCCACAGCTGAAAGGAAACTGGACACTGAAGATGAACAGGAACCAGCACTACGATGGACCACCGGATCAGGAATGGCAATGAAGACTGGTAGCAGGAAGCAGCAACGTTGGGCGACTCCAACCGGAACAGGCACGGGAACAGGCACAGCTGATCAGGAGACTCAAGAGCTAGATGCACTCAGGAACAGGAACACAGCTATAGACCCATAAGCTTTAGTAACATAATGAAAGTGGAGGAAGCCAGAGACACCACGAAAGGGCAACCAAAGGGTGCCCAAACTCAGTTTAAATAGGCAAAGTGAGGCGGGCTGAAGGCAGACAGCCAATGGGAGCCCCCTACAGGTGATAGGCACACAAGAGCAGAAATCACGGGCACCGTGATACTTATATATCTAAAAAAATGTTTTATACCCCTTGTTTATTGACTGGGAGATTTTTCCTCTGTGTGTACTTTGTCACATCGAATAATACATTTGGCCTCCTTCAGCCTAGTCTTGTACCAATACCTATCTTCTTCCTTCAGCATCTGCTTATATTTCTTGAATTATTCTTTTTTTCCTTTACTATATTTGCCACTTCTGTGGAGTACCACAATGGTTTTCTTCTTTTTACCCTTGCTGACATGTCTACTACAATGCTCTGTTGCTTTTATTAAAACACATTTCAGATAATCCCATTTCTCCTGGACTCCATCTAAAGAAGTCCAAGTTGTTAGAGACTGACATAAAAATGTTTCCATTTTAGAAAAATCAGCCTTTCTAAAATCTAGAACCTTTGATTTAGTGTGGCGCAACTCTGTCTTTATATTAAACCACATAGATTGATGATCACTGGAACCCAAACACTATCTTACAGCTACAACTGATACCAAGTCTCCATTAGTAAATAATACATCTAGTGTGGCTTCCTTCCTAGTCAGCCCTTCTACTAATTGACTAAGAGCTAATCCTTGTAAAGAACTTAGGATATCTCTACTCCTGGCTGAACCTGCTGCTTGTTTTTTCCAGTCCAAATCAGAAAGATTAAAGTTCCCCATAATAATAACACCACCTTTCACTGTCATCTTAGTTACTTCCTTGACCACCAATTGATCCAACTCATCTGCTTGTCTAGGGGGTCTGTAGATCACACCTATATGAGTGACCATCTTATTCTCATATTCTAAAGTTATCCAAACAGTCTCTGTGTTCTCCTCCATACCCTGTATAAGATTAACCTTTAAGCTATTTTTGAGATAAATGGCAACCCCTCCTCATTTTCTGCCTTTCCTGTCTTTTCTTAATAAAGAGTACCCTGGTATTTCTACATCCCAGTCATTTTTTCAATGTACCAGGTCTTGGTAATCCCCACTAAGTCCACATCTTCATTAGTTATCATTAACTTATTGCCTAAACTGCGGGCATTTGTCTACTGGTTTTTGACCTATGTGTCACAGACATAACTTGTTCAAATTCATCCGTACAATGCTATTTGTTTTATCCTCTATCATTCAATTGCCCCCCTCTACTAGTTTAAATACCTGTTAACAAAACTTCCGAATCGCATGCTGAGAACCTCTGTTCCCTTTTGAGAAAGATGCAAGCCATTTTTTTGTACAATTCCTTGTTACACCAAATAGGGTTGGTATAACATGCTACACGCTAACAACATGAATGGTATGGTACCTTATCATAGCTTGACAACCTCCAGAACTGAATCAGGAACTCCAAAAGTCTGGTGCAGAATGGTCCGGTTCTCCACACGCTGGAAATACAATGTACCAAAGTCAAAGATTCAACTGCACCCAAACATATAGAGTTGCATATCCACGTTAAAATACAAACTTCTTTATTGATACCCCATCAAAAATTGCACATGAATAGCAAAACAGAATGGAATAGAGGTGAGGCAGGATATATAGGGAGAGATCCCATTTGCCCGATATGTTTTGCACTACTCATGGACATGGATATGCAACGTCTATATGTCTGGGTGGAGTTGAATCTTTGAATTTGGTATGAAAAACAAAGCCAAATCCATGTTTTTGGCCCCAATTCCCTAGCCATGAATTAAAGTCTCTGATTTGCTGTATCCTACCATCATCTTCCTTATACACTGGCAGAACCTCTGAAACAGATACAATGGAAGCAACTTGCTGCAGATCGTTACATAGCTTCTTAAAAAACATCTTTTACCACACTCGCCTCATAACAAGCCAAATAATTTTTTCCTAATTGGACTATGACATCCAACTCTCCATTGTGTATTGCTTCTTTCACAATTTTTAAAACAAATCTTCAATCTCTGTGAACTATAGCACCAGGAAGACATCTGACTTCTTTCCCACCGCCATGACTATCCTCCAGTGTCATGCCTCTTAATATAGAATCCCCCAATAATAGTTGCTTCCTCTCAAAGTAGTTTGCATGTCTTATCTTTGTCAGTTTGTCAGTGGTTGCAGTCTGATTTACCTGTGGATTACAGGCTGGTGAACCAGTAGTCTCTGCTTCGGGTATTGTTCCAATATTAAGGCAGTGTTCTGAAAGTGCAGCAAAAGAATTATGAAGAGGCACAGACTCTGGGTAGGGATGGGCAAACATTTTTGCCTCAAACAGAAATTGGCAAATAATGAAATTTCCCGCTTGGTGTATCATTTCCTGCGAAAGGTGCTGATTTTCCATTTTTTTTTTTTTGCCTAGCTCATTCCATTGAAATCAATGGGAACATTGAATTTATACACAACACATATCAAATATTTTTTTTATTTCACAAAGGCATAGTATAAAAGGGGCATGAGGGTGCCTGTGTTGGTTGGGTGTGAGGAAAGAATCAGTTGAACAGGGAATTTTTTGGGGGAGGTTGTTTACTGGGATTGGGGGGCAGTTAATAAAAAATAAATCTTAAATACAAATAAAAAACCCATAAGACATGGTATAAAAGGGGTCTGAGGAGGGTGCCTGTGTTGTTGGGTGGAGTCTGGGGAATTTGTTTTGGGGGGTGTTGTTGACTGGGGCAGTATCACGGTTCCCGTGATTACCTGTCACTCTCTGCGATGGTGTGTTCCTATTGGCAGTGCTTGTTATGCCCGCCCAGTATTGCCTTCTTATACCGGGCCTCTGGCACCTGTCAGGTGCCCTTTAGTGGTGTTCCAGTACCAGTGCTTCCGTTGCTGTGTTCCTACGTTCCTGTGTACCGATTCGGCTTGTCTGACTATTCTTCTTGTTCCTGCTCTGTGTATGACCCGGCCTGGCTGACGTTCCTGCTCCGTGATTGATCCGGCTTGTCTGACGTTCCTGCTCCGTGTATGACCCGGCCTGGCTGACGTTCCTGCTCCGTGATTGATCCGGCTTGTCTGACGCTCCTGCTCCGTGTATGACCCGGCCTGGCTTACATTCCTGCTTGGTATCCAGCTTCCTGTGTTCTGGTTCCAGTGTGGCTTCGTCTATGTCGCTTGGCGATATTGTGAACTGTCAGACTTGTGCTTCTTAAAGCTGACCTCCCACTTGCTGATCTTATTGCCTCCGTTACCGAGCCTGTCCGTTAACACTTGCTGTGCTTGTTGTCTCAGATACTGGGCATCCGTTAACACTAGCTGAGCTTGTTGCCTCCGTTACCGAGCCTGTCCGCTGACACTGCAGTACTTGTTGCCTCCGATTCTGGCCATCCGTTAACACTTGCTGAGCTTGTTGCCTCCGTTGCCGAGCCTGTCCATTTACACTTGCAGAGCTTGTTGCCTCAGATACCGAGCCTCTCCGTTAACACTTGCTGAGCTCACCACCTTCATTACCGAGCCATCCGCTACAGTTGCAGAGCAGTGGGTTTCCGTTACCATCTACCGTAGCTCTTGCAACATCACACTCCATTGGCGCACCGGAAGGGTGCTACTGGCTCTGGTCTTACTCGGCTCTAGCAGTGTTGGGGTATCCTTTTACGCACCACGGGGTGCTACTGGCTCTGGTCCCTTTCAGCTCTGGCAGTGTGGGTATCCGTTGACACACCAAGGGGTGCTACTGGCTCAGGTTCCATTCAGCTCACGCAGTGTCATTAACCCTTTCAGCACCGCAGAGTGCCGTGGCTCCGGTTCATTCCGCTCACACAGTGTGCCTATTCCGTTACGCATGGCAGAGTGCCCTAGGCTCTGGTATTATTTAGCTCTAGCACCAGTGTTGGTCTTGCTTATCACCAGTCCTTGAGGACTACTGGGCATTCTTACACACCACATCAGAGACTGATTATTTGCATTGGACTTAACCCTAGCCTTACTCAGTTCTATTGCTTGTATACACTGCTCTTTATCCATACTGTGTCTGCTATATTACCATATTGCCTTCAGTTACGTGTGATTACCTATTTCTGCCCTTAGGGGGTTGTGTTCCTCATTTATTTTCAATAAAACTGTGTTTTATTTTTTACCTCTGGTCTGAGAGTCTGAATAACCGTTACAGGCAGTAAATAAATAAATAAACAAAATTAGAATTTTTTTGTAACCTGATAGAGACAGGCACCCTCTGACGTAAGCTGCCACTGGGCTAGACTGATAATTCATGTGATAGAGCATTTTGTTGAGGATGATTTGTATGATTTGTTGTTAGAGGCCCAAGCCTGAGTAGAACATTGATTTGTAGGACTTAGACTTATTAGAGGCACAAGCCCTGGAGAAATATTGATTTGTAGGATTTGTAGTATTTAAGCAGTTGGGAATGGTTTCAATAACAGCAGTAACATGGTTGAAGGTCTCTTGCTATGACTAGCTCCAGTGATGCGTCAGAGGCAGTAGCAGCACAGTAAGTAGCCCCCAGTCTATGTGAAGCAAAGAAGAAGTTGGCCAATAATTCTTCTCCACCTGCCCCTCCTCCAAAATCATGGGTGTGTTGTTATTAGAATATAACTTTCCCCTATAGAGCAGGAAATGTGCCTCTCATCAGCAACTGCAATGTGCACAGTGTGTGTGGTAAATAACACCTGGCACAACTGTATCCAAACACCATGACGTCAGAAAACAAGTATTGCTGCTGTCACTATACCCTTTGTCCACACCCCTCTAAGGACACATGACAACTTGCTGACAGTTTAATAGTAATGATGAACCCTCACTACCAGCATCTTAGTATATTCTGCATTATGAAATCTCCTCAGTTGCCACCTGTTGCTCTGCTTGCAATTTTCCTTCACTACACTGGTTATGTGTGGTCAGTGCATCACACAGTGTGCAAAGGGTGGAGACGAACTACCATAACCTAACATCAACAGAGTGGCTATCATTTGAAAGGGCAGGTAACAATGAACAAGGTGGATTGGCAGAAAATGTAGTTACCCTAGAGAAAGAAGGTGATGGCAAGCTAGTTGTTTCACTCATCATGGAACTTCCAGTCTCTGTCTGGGTTTCTCTATTCTTCCTCCTCTTTGATCGTTGCCTCACCTCTTGTTGCCTTTCTGGAGAGTCAGGGGGTACAGCAACAGTGGTGCTTCATTTCTGTGGTGGGTATTTATCTTTGACATGTTTGACATAAATATCATGGTGTCTGTTTTTCATGTGATATCAGGGTGGTTGTGCCAAGGCACATTCCCTCCTTTCCCCTCTTCAGTGACTTGTCACAAATTGTACAAAAGAAAGAGGAGAAACAGCAGCACTATAGTCACTACCTAAAAGAATATATATACAGTGACAGAAAAAATTATTTGATCCCCTGCTGATTCTGTACATTTGTCCACTGACAAAGAAATGATCAGTCTATAATTTTAATGGTAGGTTTATTTGAACAGTGAGGGACAGAATAACAACAAAAAACCCAGAAAAACGCATTTCAAAACAGTTATAAATTGATTTGCATTTTACTGAGTGAAATAAGTATTTGACTCCTTTGCAAAACATGACTTAGTACTTGGTGGCGCTCACAGAGGTCAGACCTTTTTTGTAGTTGGCCACCAGGTTTGAACACATCTCAGGAGGGATTTTATCCCACTCCTCTTTGCAGATCCTCTCTAAGTCATTAAGGTTTTGAGGCTGACGTTTGGCAACTCAAACCTTCAGCTCCCTCCACAGATTTTCTATGGGATTAAGGTCTGGAGACTGGCTAGGCCACTCCAGGACCTTAATGTGCTTCTTCTTGGGCCACTCCTTTGTTGCCTTGGCAGTCTGTTTTGGGTCATTGTCATGCTGGAATACCCATCCACAACCCATTTTCAATGCCCTGGCTGAGGGATTTGATGGTACAGGACCCCGTCCATCGTCCCTTTGATGCAGTGAATTTGTCCTGTCCCCTTAGCAGAAAAACACCCCCAAAGCATAATGTTTCCACCTCCGTGTTTGACGGTGGGGATGGTGTTCTTGGGGTCGTAGGCAACATTCCTCCTCCTCCAAACATGGCGAGTTGAGTTCATGCCAAAGAGTTCGATTTTGGTCTCATCTGACCACAGCACTTTCACCCAGTTCTCATCTGAATCATTCAGATATTCATTGGTAAACTTTAGACGGGCCTGTACATGTGCTTTCTTGAACAGAGGGGCTTTGCGGGTGCTGCAGGATTTCAGTCCTTCACAGCATAGTGTTTTACCAATTGTTTTCTTGGTGACTATGGTTCCAGCTGTCTTGAGATCATTGACAAGATCCTCCTGTGTGGTTCTGGGCTGATTCCTCACCATTCTCATGATCATTGAAACTCCACGAGGTGAGATCTTGCATGAAGCCCCAGACCGAGGGAGATTGACTGTTATTTTGTGTTTCTTCCATTTGCGAATAATCATACCAACTGTTGTCACCTTCTCAACAAGCTGCTTGGCGATAGTCTTGTAGCCCATTTCAGCCTTGCGTAGGTCTACAATTTTGTCCCTGATATCCCTGGACAGCTCTTTGGTCTTGGCCATAGTGGAGAGTTTGGAATCTGATTGATTGATTGCTTCTGTGGACAGGTGTCTTTTATACAGGTAACAAACTTAGATTAGAAGCACTCCCTTTAAGAGAGTGCTCATAATCTCAGCTTGTTACCTATATAAAAGACCTGGGGTCCAGAAATCTTGCTGATTGATAGGGGGTCTAATACTTTTTTCATTCAGTAAAATGCAAATCAATTTATAACGTTTTTAAATGTGTTTTTCAGGATTTTTTTTGTTGTTATTCTGTCTCTCACTGTTCAGATAAACCTACTATTAAAATTTTAAACTGATCATTTCTTTGTCAGTGGGCAAACATACAGAATCAACAGGGGATCAAATAATTTTTTCCCTCACTGTATATATATATATATATAGCGTCTTCTTACGGTGTCACCAGCCGGCACCCTCGTATAGCGGCATATACATAGAAAAAAAGAAGAAAAGAGAGCGCAGCGTTCTGAGAGCAACCTTTTTATATTTTTTGTGTATAAAGATACACATTTCTGTTTCTTGCTTATTAGCTTCAAAGTCACAAATTGTGCACAGTGCCGTTGGTTATGACTGCACTGTGCCTGACTCAAGGGAAAAATAGTCCCACACCAATGACTTTGGGGGGGACAGGTAGAGAAGGATGACCTCTTTCTTCTTGTCCTGCGCATTACCCTTCACTGTCTGTGCTGGCAGAGGATGATGCTACTGCTGTTGCTGCTACTGCCTCAGAATCAACACTGCAACTAGGACCAGTAGTATTGCTACTACTGGTAAGTGGAACCTTTCCTAGTCCCGCATCACTTGTTGACTCCATTCCCCTGTGTTCATGGTTGTCTGTGGAACACTAGCTTGCTCCTCAGCATCCTACTGCCCTTGCAACTCAGCAGCAGAAGGAATTAGAGCAGTTGCAAATTCCTCAAATTCCAAAAGCTCATTGCTAGCGGGTGTGGTGGTGATGATGCCCATCCTCATCCCTGTCTCCCATTCCTTCTCAGTTTCTGCAAAAAAGGTCATCAATATCTCTTCCACCCCAATTTTTTCACCATCATCATCAACACCACCACTAGTCCCTATGTGCTGCTGCTCTATTACAGACATCTCACTGCTGCTTGGAGAAAGTGACGAGCAATGTGACAGAGGGTTCCCTAATGTCACACTTGACATTTCTTTTTGACCCAAAGAAGACAGACTGGCAGCAGTAACAACAGGCACAGGACACTGATCTGTTCTCCTGTTGATGGTGGTGGTATTAATTCTGTGCCTGCTCTCCCCTAACACCAGTTCTGACCTCTTCAGGATCATGTTCCACTTGGACACTGTAATGAAGGAAAGGGAAGGAGGACACCCACAGCCAGAGGAATGGTGTGGGCTCCCTTGACCACTAGTCTAGACACTCTCAAATGCTTTCCCTACCACTCCCCTAATGCTAGTCCCACCGGCTGCTTCACCATTACTGATACTACTAACACAAACCACATCACGTTCAACCGTGGATTCTTCCTCCTCACAGTCACTAATAATATGAGGATATTGATTGCCCCCTCCTTTATTCCTAACACTAACAAGCTGCTGGACCTTCTTAGTACAAGCACTGGTGGGACTTCTTGGGGATGGCAAGTGTGACTTAGGTCCCCTGCTGTCACACTTAACATCATCTTCTCCTTCCCCCCCACCGAATATTACAAGACACACTAACACCAGCTTCAGTACTGGTGGCAACAGCTTCAGAACTGGTGGCAGCAGCTTCAGCAATGGTGGCAGCAGGTTCAGCGCTGGCAGCAGGCACAGCACTGGTGGCATTGGCAACAGGGGCAGATGTCTGATAGCAGGCACAGTATTGGTGCAGCAGGTTCAGCACTGGCAGCAGGCACAGCACTGGTGGCACTGGCAAAAGGGGCAGCACATCTGACAGCAGGCACAGTATTGGTGGCAGCAGGTTCAGCACTGGCAGCAGGCACAGCACTGTTTGCAAAAGGGGCAGCACATCTGACAGCAGCCACAGTACTAGTAGCAGCAGGTTCAGCACTGGCAGCAGGCACAGCACTGGTTGCAACATGGGCAGCACTTCTGACAGCAGGCACAGCACTAGTGGCAGCAGGTTCAGCACTGGTAGCAGGCACAGCACTGGTTGCAACAGGGGCAGCATGTGTGACAGCAGGCACATCACTAGTGGCAGCAGGGGCAGCAATGGTGGAAGCAGGGGCAGCACGTCTAGCAGCAGGTGCAGGCAGCTGACCTGTCCTGCTCTCTCTAGTACTACCTTTTTCTCCCTCCCTTCACATTCCCTTTTCTCCTTCCCTTCCCATTCCATTTTTCCCTCCCTTCCCATTAAATTCCCCAAGATCCCTAGGGGTGATTTAGGGGGACTGGACAGCGTTGGTTAAAGTAGTGCTTACTTCCTCCTCCTCAGACTCAATGGACACATAAGGGTCCTTCCAGTTCCTCCTTTTAATATTTTTAAACCTGCTCATAGTGATAGCAGTCACTATGAGCTTCTCCTGCCTCAAGTTTGCCTGCACGTCTATTTTACTCTGTAGCTGGTTCTATTGTGTTTGACTTCTGCAAATACGTCACGTTTTTATAGTGAAAAGGCGGACAACATGTAAATCAATGGGCAGAAACGTTCTAGCTAATGAAAAAATGGAGAACAATTTTGGACAATGGGCAAAAAGTTTGAAAATTTTAATCGCTAGTTTCAAAGCAGATTTTCCTGTGAAAAAGCAGGAAACAACATGGTTTTTGCAGACTTTCTTGCGGGAACATGGCAAGAGATTTTGCCCATCCCTAACTGTGGGCCATGCTTCTTGTCTACAACTCTTACCCTTCCAGAACCAACTGTAGTCCATCTGCCATTTATTGGAAGTTTCTGAGGCAGTGACACTTGTTTCTTTTGTATCTGTGTAGAGCTCACAGACAACTTGTAGATTTCAGCCTTCAAATTATTAATCTCCTGCTGTAAAACAGAAAATTGCTGATAACTTCAAAAAGGATTGATTCCATTCCAGGGCCAGTGAAATTCTTAGCAGTTTTGCATTTTCTAGCCACAGGGTCCTTCCACTCATCCTCTGCAGTTGTCATAGTCATGAGCCAGTTAAATTTTCCAGTTGCTTATCCCAGGTCCTTCAAGTTATTTGACGTCTTTTGTTTAAACATATATCCTTCCCCAAGCAAAGACCCCAGCAGTGAGAGGAACAATCTAGAAACAGAAAGCATTTTAACTCTCTCAATGTTCACGCTGTCTGTGATGCACAACACCACATCATGAGTGTTAGAGCAGGCTTTCCAGCAGGTTCTTGTTATGACTCTTACATATTACACCAGTCAGGTCCTTTCAAGATATTTAAAGAAGGATTCATGCCAGAGGGCTGGCTTTTTGGTAAGTACAATGTTTTATTAATTATTTAACTCATAACATTTTTTGTTTCATGGTGTAACAAGCAAACCAAGTAAACAACAGGAATTAAAGAACATGTTTGATGTTTAAGAATACTGTGGGCATTTCTGCAAATACTGTCAGATATGGTTGTCACCCCTGGCTATTAACCCCTAGGTTGAATCCCCTGTAGAGCTACATTATAATGAGACACATAGAAGCGCCCACATAGTTATTGTTTTAGGCACTTGTATAAATCAAGAGGTACACTCTTGTATTATCCCACCAAGGTATCAGATATCATCACTACTTGCTGTATATTACTTACTATCACAATACACCATGGTTTATTACTGCCTGTAGTTGATGATCTTCCACCTGAAGAGCTGGGTATAAATTCAGGGAGTGTGGAGAAAACAGAGATAGGTAGGATGGTCAGTGTACAATTAATCACCTCTCATTTTCAATGTAAGTACTTTTAAGAAATCAAATCTTAACTAAAAAGTTGTGTATATTAATGCCAATTAAACAATGTTACTAAAACACATTGTAAAAATGTTGCTTTTTAGTCACGAAAATGTTTTTACTTCTAGGTAAGTTTGTTTTACAGATTTCATCTAATGCTTTTAAGAGATCTGTCAGATACATTGCTTTACCCACGATGGAATACCACTTGTTTCCCCACCTTTTTTGCAACAGAATGCTTTTAAAATAAACATAATTTGCAGAATGAATAGTTAATAAAGTAACCTTCCGCAATCTATTTCTTTTCTTTCAGGATATACCCTTCACATTGTAATATAGGTCTAAATAATTTTAATATCAGGTGACTTCTCAATGCACCAGAATGCATAGTGATGGTTGTCTAGATTAAAAGGTGCTGTCTCATGTATTGGTATCCTATTGATATGTCACCATCTATTTGATGACCATGAGAAAGGCAAGTTAAAAATGTTCCTTGATTGAAAAGAGCAACATCAGAATGTCGCACTCATCAAAATGGAAAGATTCTGAGCTTAATGTCACCCAAAACCATGCTTAATATATCAGACCAAAACAGGCAGGAGACTAACCTGTTTGCAGTCAACAAACACAATATTGCGCCCTGTTGTTTGAAGCTGTATCTCTCTGTCTCCTCTGTGTGCACAGGATAGAGCTCAATGCCACTGTCTGCCTTCCTTCTTTTCCCCACTGTTCTGTAAATAGGATGCCGATATGCATAAACCAGAGATTATATACACTGCTATCTCTAAAGATGCACAAGCACACTACAGGCAAACTCGGTATAACCTGCACTGTCTCCAAACCACAATCTGTACATTATCAGAACTGTACGTACCTATATAGAGCTGCCACTGTTGTCGGGCTATTTATATGAAGATATCCAAAGAATTAAAACAGAGAACCACTCAGGTTGGATTTCTTCACTTAAATAGGCGAATGACAATATAAAATAATTTGAGAACTTTATCTTTAATATGTATTGACACGCTACTTCACAGTAACGAATTGATCACAAGAATCAATCCTTCATAGTTGTGAAAAAATATATATTTTATTAATATACTATATACTATATATATAACAAGTATCAGTAACAATGATATATATAAGTGATTAGCAATTATAATAGGTACATAGAAAACCAAACCACACTTATTACCATGAGGATTACCAGTGGTGCAAGGGTTAACCACACATAGGTATATTCAGAGCTATAATAACAATAATTGCATTCAGTAGCATAGAACAGGTTAATTGATTCTTACAATTAATTATAATACAGCTGGCCACAGTGTCTCTTAATACCTCTACCCCAGAAACTGTATAGACTATGCTAATTATGATGTAAGGGGTATTGTGAGATGAATTAAATAATTCCTCTAACAATTCCTTGCATTATATATCAATAATAATCAAATTTAGGGAATAACTGGAATAGAATCCAATATTTAAATCCCTATAATTTAATTATATACTGAATTCAATATTGAATACCTCTGAATAAAATATATAAATTGCATTTAATATAGTCAATCAAAGATCACACAAATAATCTACCTAAAATTAATTCATGCAACGTTTATCATAGTTTTGACTACAGCAACATATATAAAACCTATAGGCACTCCAAGGGTTAATCCACTCGTTTAAAATAGGTGCCACACCAAGAAGCTATTTTGTCTATTAGAAGTCAATACCTTCAATTTACAAAATATAAGCCTAGTACCCTGACAAAGAACTTTAGAATGCACACCACAAATAAATAGACAAACAGCAGTTAGAGAGTTAATAAATGAATTCCAAGAATTCCCTTGATGAAATATCAGCTATTATAATTTTACCAGAAACACAATATTCTAGACATAGGCCAGGCTTCTATGGGCACACACACACACACACACACATATATATATATATATATATATATATATATATATATATATATAATTTTCCTCAGATATCGAGAAAATATACTTATTTTGAAATTAGGCAGAATTAGAATAAATAAAATATAATTACCAGGTCAATCAGTGTGGATTCTTGAAGTTATCAGGAATTTAATCAGCAGAGCCTTCTTTTGTCAGGAATCTAAAACTTGTTATAAGTTTTCCTCAGGAGTCAAGAACCCTAGGAGTTTTCTTTTTCAGGAAGTGAAGAGCCCCCTGAACTAAGAGTATTTTGGCATTATATTGGCAATTTTTGCCTTATCAGTAATCCCCACCTCTTTCTAATGATTGGACAAAGATCCATCTCATTATACCGTGCCATCATCAGTCAGACCTGATTGGATACTCATATCTTATGCTAATCAAAGACAAACATAAACATTTTGATTATATTACAATATAAAGGCTGCAGATGGAGCCATTATGCTATATTAAAATTTTACATGTGGCATATAACATGGCTTTCATCAGAATTAAGAAAGGCCAGGAGGTTATCAGAGACCCCAAAAACCAGTAATTTTACTCTTCTTTCCCATAAGGAGGCTATGTCCATCTCAGGCTTTTTGTCTCCAGTTGAACATGAATCGCTCGTTAATGTCACTTAGTTATTTCTCCCCCAAAGAGGCCATTATTTTAACATGAGATAACTTGAACACATTTTAAACACATGTTTTTCAGTTAATTTCTACTATTAGAGTTAACCCTCTATGCTCCACCAGGACAAAGTCTCTGACACTGTGTACCTACCTAGCCAGATGTACTTTACTTGTGCTGTGCCTGTGCTTTCTCCTTCATGTTTCTGTTTCCTGTGCAGAGGTTTTCTCATCCCCCATACCCTGGCCAGTGGACACACGGGTAGCCCTCCTCCCACACACTCACACAGCAATACATGTGACATTGTACAGCAATACATGTGACAACACTCTTACACGTCACAGTTACACCCAAAGCTTATTAGGGAGGTTCCCCATCCTTCTTCCCTTTTTTATTTTATAATATATGGAATAACAAACTGAATGACAATTAAAAGTATTTATTGATGTTAACATAAGTAAAGTATTTCTACCATCTTTTGTAACAAATGTGTTATTGTGAGATTGACGGTTCTTTATCATCTCCATAAGAAATTGCAAAATCAAGTGTCTTGAGAGGTTCAATGGTCAATGCTATTGAAGAATTACTTTTGTTCATGCTGACCATCTTGTATTTCATTCCTAACAATGTTTGCATTATCTCCACATATTTCTGAGTAGAGAGAAGATTTTTGCTTTTCATGGTCAAGGACTTCCAGGAATCTGATTCTCCTACAAAAGAAGAAATTATGCAAAAGTTATGGTTTAGTAGAAGGCGAATATATAATTGCTTTAAAAATGAGGTAACTATAATGGCTAAGAGGGTGTTGCTTAGAGCACCTTGACTTTCTAAAAAATGCCACAGAAATACATTTGGGATAGAAATGTGATGTTCATTAGACTATAGCTAGTTTCATGCTTCAGGCCAGGGGTCAGAGTACAACATATGTATAGTGAAATTTGTTTGCTGTAGGTTAAAAAAATGGCTATTTACAAGACAGTTGTTTACCTATGTGTCATTCAATTATTTCTATAGATACGTTTTTCTTCTGGATCTTTTTGTTCTGGTTGTATCTATGACCCTGATGTTTGTATTCTGTCCCACATGTTTGTATCTCTGTCTCTGATGTTTGTCTCTCTGCACCAGATGTAAATGTTTAATTGAAAAAAAATTCAAGGATCACAATAACAGAAAGCATACCCACAGTGTGCGATAAATAGTTTCAAGGCATACATTGCAAAATACATTCCCAATCTGTAGTACAGGGAATAATATACATCAATCAGGATCGTCAAATCAGACATATCGGGAAAATGTTAAGTTGAGAAAGTCTTAGGTGGAACTCTCTAATAGCAGAAAGAGAGAGGTAAAGAGAAAGAGGAGAAAAGAGAAGAAGAGTAAAGGGAAAAAAACACATGTGGGGGGAGGGAGGGGGAGAGGGAAGCCTTAAAAGATTCAAATTGATGGATGAACCTGTCATGTTAAGGGGGGTCAGAGATATAGAGACTGGAGTGGAATTAGAAAGGGTAATCAGCAAAAAATGTATCAACGGCATCCAGGTCACTTCCCTGCTGTGCAATATAAAGCTTCATCATAGAAATGTGCCTCCTAACAGTGAGTGCCCATTCAGTGAGAGTAGGGGGAGATTCCTCCTTCCAATGGCGAGGAACAAGAGATTTGGCAACCAGTAAGATAGAGAATAACAGTACTTTTTCCAAGTTAGAAAGTCTGGAGTGTTTCAAAAAGAACAGTGTTTGCCATATGTCATTAGAGAGAGTAATGTTCAGACATTTCATAATAGAGTCAAGACAGCCCGTCCAAAATGCTTGCATTTTCGTGCATGTCCACCATATATGTGACGGGGTGCCCCTCTCTGAATGGCATCTCCAACAAGGTGGACTAATCATAGAGGATATAGCATGTAGCCCAAAAAAGTGAACTAATCATAGAGCATATAGCATGTAGCCTAGAGGGGGTTAAGTGCCATCTGGAGAGAAATTTAAAATGCATTTCCAATGACGACGCAGAGATGGAAGCCGAAGCTGCTTCCCTCCAGCTGTGCTCCCAGTCTTCAATGGATAGCGACAATCTCAGTTCTCTTTCCCAGGCCAAAGCATATTGAGGTTTTAATCGAATAGACAGAAAGGACAAATAGGCATATAATTTACCTTTAGAGTTAGAAGGTTTTTAGGGGCTAACAGAAGAGATTTGAATTTGGAGGGTTGGGATCTCCACACAGACTTAATAGAGATTTATTCCAGAAAGTGTTTGGTATGTAAAAATCTCCACATTTCCGAAGTCGGAAGGGCACATGTATCCTTTAGGTCTTCAAAGTGTAGTAGCATTCCGTTAGAAGTTAAGTCTGCCACACATAAAGGGTGGAGTACAGCCCATTTAGGAAATGAGGAGGAAGGGAGAGAGAAGGGGGTGAGTCTCCTATAGAACACCGGTGAGGCCAAGGACAGGGAAAGGGCTAGAGTGTTATCCTTATTACATATAGACGATATGAAAAAATTATGTGATAGAATAGGATGGGAGAGTATGGGCTTGTGCCTCATATAAGGGCATAGGAACAACTCAACCAGAGGGTCTTCCGGAGCGACCATCTTCTGCAGCATCATAACTAACCTCCATCACTTCAGGTATATATGAAGAAAAGAAGAAGTTGGTCCAATAATGCCTCTCCACCTGCCCCTGCTCCAAAATCATGGATGTATTGTTTTTTCACTTGAGAACAGGAACTGTGAATCTCATCAGCAACTGCAATGTGAACAGTATGTATGATAATTAAGGAAAGGACTGGGAACAATGGACACATCTGGATTCACATCAAACACCTGACATAACTGTAACCAAACACCATGATGCTTAGGATCACCAATGTGAAATAATCCCACCAGAAACCAAGTACTGCTGTATCACTATGCCCTTTGTCCATTCCCCACTAAGAACAAGTGACAGCATGTAGACAGTTTAATAATAATGATGAACCCTTCCTGCCACCAGCTTAGCAAATTCTGAGGGTTGCAATCTCCTCAGATGTCACTCTATCCCCTGGTTGCGATTATCCTCCACCATACTGCCATGTGTGTTCAGTACACCATACAGTGTGCAATGGGTGGACATGAACTGCCACATCCTGACATACTGAATGACTATCAACAGTTGGGGGAGGTAAAGATGAGTGAAATGGATCTCCAGAAGATGTAGTTACCCTAGAGCAAGAAGGTTATAGAGAGCCAGGTATTTTCTGGGTTTCTCTATTCTTCCTCCTCTTTGATCTCCTCCTCGCCTCTTGTTGCCTTTGAGGAGAGCAACAATGGTCCACAATTTCTTTGGTAGGTGTTTGACTTTAACATGTTTCATATAAATAAATGTCATGGTGTCTGTGTTTCATGTGTTTTTTCAGAGTGGTTGTGCCAAGGTGTGTTCCCTCCTTTCCCCTTTTCACTAACTTTTCACAAATTGCGCACAATTCCATCTCTGATGACAGCACTGTGCCTGCCCCAAGAGAAAAATAGTCCTACACCCAGAACCTCAGGGGGAGGGAAAAGGTGGAGAAGAATAGCCTCTTTCTTCTTTTCCTCCACATTCCCTTTGACTGGCTGGTGCAAAGGACGATGTTGCTGCTGTTGCTGCTACTACCTCAGAATCAGCACTGCAACTAGGACCAGTAGTTTTGCTGCTGGCAAGTGGAATCTGTCCTAGTCACTGGACCCCCATTCCCACTGTGTTCACGGTGGTCTGTGGCATAATAACCTGCTCCTCAGCATCCTGCTGCCCTTGTAGCTCATCAGCAGCAGAAATTACAGCAGTAGCACATGCCGCAAATGCTCACTGCTGGTGGTGGTGGTGATCCACATCCACATCCCTGTCTCCCATTCCTTCTCAGCTCGTACTAAAAAAGGCCATTAATGTCTCTTCCATCCCAGCTTCTTCACCACATCATTGCTGCTGCTGCTCTATTACAGACATCTCACTGGCTGGAGGAGGTGATGAGAAATGTGACAGAGTGTCCACTGATGTTATATTTGCCATCTCTAGACTTGTTGACCTGAAAAATGCAGACTGGCTGCACTAGCAGCAGGCACAGGCAGCTGATCTGTGCTCCTGGTGGTGGTGGTATTATTGCAGCTAGGCAACAGTTCTGCATTCTTCAGGATTGTGTTCCACCTTGACAATGCTGTTGGGGTAGGGGGACTCCCAGGCTCAGGGGAATGTTGTGGGCTCCCTTGACTCGCTAGTCTGGCCACTCTGCATTACTTCTCTTATCACTCCCCTAACGCTAGTCCCACCACCTGCTTCACCATCTCTATTACTACTAACACCAACCAGATCAACTTTAATTCCTGAGTCTTCCTCCCCACTAGTAGCATGATCACCCCTCCATCACTCCTATAACTCTGTACAAGCTGCTGGACCTTCTTAGTAATAGTACTAGTGACAGGACTGCTTGTGGATGGTAAGTGTGACTTAGGGACCCCTGCTGTCACACTTATCATCTTCTCTCCCTCTCCTGAGAATCACAAGACACGCTGGCAGCAGTCACAACATTGGCAGCAGGCAGAGGTAGCTGACCCGCCCTCTCACACTACTACCCTCTTCTTCCTCCCATGACACAAACTTCTGCAAGATTCCTAGGGGTGATATAGGGTGATTGGCCTTCATTGGTTCTGGGGAGCCAGGGAATCCAGACCCTTTCATGTTGGTAGTGGTCACTTCCTCCTCCTCAGACTCACTGGATGTATAACGGTCCTTCCAGCTCCTCCTTTTATTATGATTATTAAATTAATGGCAGTCACTATGAGCCTTTCCTGCCTCAATTTTGTTATTAATTCACAACAAAACAGCCTAGCACCTCTCACGAAAACAGTGAAGATTTTAATCGCTTTTTTCTTTTTGAAAGAGGATTTTCCTGCAAAAAAGCAGATCACCATGTGGTTTTCGTGGATTTTTTCACAGTAACTCAACGGGACCTTTTGCCCACCCCTAGTAGCCATAATAAATGCTAGTATTAATTTCCTGACTGCATATAGAGGCACTATTAGCAAGGTAAGATACTGCTCTTAGGATTTCTGGTTAACGTATGTACGCAATAACGTTTGGGTGCAACAGATGTCAATGATAATCTTATATGGTCATAATTTATTATATATGCAAATTTTCATTTTTTTTTTACTCTGAATGCCAGAGGGATACACAACACATTGTAAAGCAATGCATTGTACACCCTCTGGCACTCAAAGGGTAATATATATTTCTTTATCTTTTGCTGCCTCTCCCTTTGTCTCTCTCTATCTATACACGCACACACACATATTTATATATAACCTTAGTGCATTGGCTCTATGGCATAACACAGGAATTGTAGATGTCATCTCCGCTTTATTGCCTCTTATCACGTCTTACTGCATAACACCCAATAACTACACGTCAAACAAACTGGGCAAAATACAAATAAGCAAAATCTAACCTTTTATGATTTTGATGTATTTACTTTATAACATTTAATACCTTTTTTTTAGAAAGCTACAAATCTGAAGTTTTTATCACCACAAATGTAATGGTTTTATTTTTTTATTTTTTTGGGGAGGGGTTGTATCTTGGTTGCTGTTCTAGACTGAACTCCACCTGATTGTGTATTAGAGGATTGTGCTGGCCTTTTACTATACTTTTTGGTTCTGATTATAAAATATTTTTTTTTGTTTCAGAAATTCTAATTTCTATGCTCTGTACCTGTCTCTCTTTAGATATTCTCTTCTAAACTGTTTATCTATGTTTTGCAACTTATTTTGCATTTCTTTTATTTTTATATTTTATATGCACATGTCCATGTGCATTACCTTGGTTTATATTTTATTAATCTACTTTTATTCTTGTTTTGTTGCTTCCAAGCATTAGTGGTTTCTTGGAAGCTCTGTAATGCTGCAGCAACAACTGTACTGGTTTCAGTTTCACCTGCTGCATGAACATTATTGTGTTGATTTTCATTTGAAGGAATGTGTATTTTGTTCCAAGGGTGCTTCATCTAAAGTGTAATATTTTTAAAAATATGTTAAAACAATAAACAATTTATAGATTACACTTCTGGGTATGCAAATATTTATGCATCATAATACATCACCTTGTTCATCAGTGTCATTTTTTCCACACGTCTGTATTGCCTCATCAATAATATTTTCCTGAATTAAAGGAAAATATGAAAAATAAATCAACTCGTAAGTCAAATGATTAGGAGCTAAACTACTTCATCATTTGAGAGGTTTAAAGTGTAACTGGCACCCCAAATAAAGTCCCCCCAATCATTTTTCATATAGCGATAAGCTTAGAAATAGTATTATTATCCAGTATAAGTACAGTGTTAATAACAAATCCTGCTTGATCTGAGACTGACGTCAAGCTTCTTGCTTTCCTAGTACCTTAAAGGGATAGTAATACTTCATTTTAACTTTATTTTATTTTGTAGGCATTAAAAAAACATGAAGAATGATATAAGTCTTATCTCTGAAACCTTTATGGTTTAAGAGATATTCACAAACAAAGTATCCCCCCCCTGTTCAACCAGATAAGAAGGGAGATGCCCAGGTAGACTGCAGAGAGGGACAATCTTCAATTAAGATAATGGAAAAAGCTGAAAAACTTTTCAAGGGGGGAAGGGCTTTCATTGTTTTCATACAAAGAAAATTGTCCCCTTCTGTTATCTGTACTGTCATACAACCTGATCCACATCTGAGAAGAGATGGCTTACACTAGGAAAAAGGGGCGGGGAGGGGAACTTTGCTTGTGAATATCTCATAAACCATAAAGGTTTGAGAGATAAGACTTATATCATTCTTCATGTTTTTTTAATGCCTACAAAATAAAATAAAGTTAAAACGAAGTGTTACTATCCCTTTAAGGTACAGTGCAACGCCTCCTAGAGGAGACTTGATGGACAGCACAGGCTTGCAGATGTCTCTAAGGGAAGATGTCTGTGATGATGCTTGCCTGTTCGTCTCGATCAAGTAGAATAATACTACTATTTCTATGCTTATCGCTATATGAATAATTATTTTGGGGGGGGACTTTAGTTCCACTTTAATAATCATCTCAATGTAATAATTACTGCTTTAAAATCTTGAGATACAAGTGACATGTCTTGTACAAAATACATTCCTGTTTTCTCTAGAATGTACAGTTGAAACCCATGCATGATTTCCCATATAGCTGTATGTCATATGATCCAGCTGATTTGCTCATGATTTGTACACTGCTCATTAAGAAAATAGCCCTTAAAGTACACATTGGATATATCATTGATACTTACCTGTCTAGTTAAAAGCATCATGAAGAATAGGACCAACCCATGTCACTAAGGGACCCTTCAGTCTGAGATGTCTCTGTTGGCAAAGTGATCTACAGGTTTGATTGAAAAACCATAATTTAAGGAAATAAAAAAATATAATTGAAACCCTGATTCCAAGATAAAACCCTATGCTTTGTATTGTGTTGTAGGGCTCATCAAAATACAATATGTTTTTATTCGAGTATAAGCTCTATGGGCATGGAACTGCTATCCTAATGTTTGCTCACCTGGTGTTCACACAATTACTGCACTTATTTTACCCCTTCTAGACAATATGTAAACTGTAAATTACTATGTACACCTGTTAGAGCTATATAAATAAAATATACATACATACATATTAATCTCCAAAGGCAATGTCAAAGATATATATGTTTGTATTCACCTTAAATATTGTCCGAATCTATATGTCCTTCAATACCATCAACTACCTCAGGTCCAATCACTTCTTTTTTTAGTTCCTCCTCATATTCTAAGAACTAATTAGTTCTAATTAGTTGCAATTAGTTTCCTCACCTCCTGTTGCCCTTGCATGGCGAGATTCAAGTGCCATTTTCTTCTTCAAGAAATGTTTGATATCAATGTAGCAAGTCTTGCAATTCTCAACTGTTCAAGCATAGGAACCAGCTATGTTTACAGTGTTCTGTATTTTACTCCAAATTGCCCTTTTAAGTGCCATTGCTTTTTCAAGTGCATGCACTCCACTCCAAAAATGAAATAATAGTATGTAACAATTTTGTTGGTGAGGGCACAGTTTTTCTCCAATGAAAATTTTCCATTGCACCCACTTTCAGAACAATCTCTGTCTGTTCCATTCTCCAGCACACATGTGATCATGATGTCTCTTTTCCTGTCCAGAACATGTCCCTTCACAAAACACATGCAATTGTTCACATTTGCCAAAAAATACACTGATCTCCATTTATCTGTGCATTCGTGTACGCACATTATTTTTTACATAAAATTTTACATGAATTCACAAGCAATTTTTATTTATTCTCATCACATTGAATATGCTAGTCAATTTGCATGTTTTCAATTTCTGCTATTGGTGAAAATTGGCGTTTGTGTATGTGTTTATGTACATTGTAAAAATTACCTCTAGATGAATACCACCCTAAGCCAGAGAATCAGCCAGCACAATCAAAATACAGAATCAGAGGGATGATGCTGAAGTCAGAGAGAGTCCAGGATTAGGATAACAGCCATATGATCATCTCAGGAAAGGCACCAAACAGGAGGGCAGGAACTAAAAACTGAGGCAGTTTATAGAACGAAAACTGTCTGACAAGTAGCATGAGAATTTGAACTGCAGACAGACAATGTAGGAGAGAACTGGTGACTGGGCAACTAGCAAATTGGAAGATAAACAGTAGCCTTGATATAGTAGCTCTGACATGTATATTAATAATGCATATTATATGTGACAGTTTACTAAAGGATCTTCCCAGGTTGTATGTTGTGGCATTAAACTACATATGAATGTATAGATTTTTTTGTCTGTTTACTTAATTTTTTGGGGGGAGCATTATAATATTTTCCCATCACCATGGCTTTGAAGTGAGGAACCTCTTAAATCTTGAATAACACAAATGAAGACTGAATGTATCAAGTGTAATAATATGCTGAAATAATGAATATTGTAGTTTGGTGAATGTATTTACAGTGGAGGCTGAACCGGCTTAACATTGGGGGTTTATTTACAAAACGTTTTCTTTTTATCTTCCCCTTACATGCTACAGTGTCTTATTATGAACACAACTAGTCATAGGATGAATCGTGTAAAACACATCTTTCATCCTGTGACTAGTTATGCTAATGTTTTGCTTGAGGCAGCTCAATTTATTTACTATGTGAATAATTATTTTTATGCTGTCAAGCAAAGGTTCATAAATGCAGATTGCTTGTATATTTTGATATTTCATATTTTAATTTGAGAATTTCAGCAGTTTAATAACATATTTCTTCTCACTCTTCTGGAAAACACTTCAGAATTCAGGAAGATATTTATAATAAAAGCTGATTCTTGCTAATCCACAGATGTAATTCAAAACTTTGATGAAGTTCTGATGTAGGACTTATTAAAGTAAGGAGTCATTTTTTCTGTATCACTCTGTTTGCAAATGTCTTTTCATGGTGATGAGATTCAATAATTCCAGAAATATGTATGATTTTATAGGAATGTGTGAACTCATTTGTTTGATGTAAAATCTTAAAATGAAGGGTATCATGTGAGTTGGAATGTGTTTCTTTATTGCCAACAGTAAACCAAGAAATGAAGCATATGCACATTTTCTTTTATAGTACAACATTGAACAATATTCTCAAAACATAATCAGAACACAAAAAGGCAAGTATACTCAAAAAACTTTAAAAACATACATGCCAAATTTAAATAAATTGTTGTATATTAACTCCCCAAAACAAACAAGCAAGCAATCAAGTCATTCATTATCAAAACAAAATAAAATATCTAAGTATATGTGTTACACATTTGCCATCTTCTGGAATATTAAGTGTTTGCTTAGTTAAAAATGACAGGACCATCATACTAGCCCAGTATCTCCATCTGGAACATTATTTAACACACCAGTGCTTGCTTAGTTCAGAGATATACTTAATTATGCACTATTGGGGGGTCGAAAAGCAGTAGTATTAAAAGACAACAACAGGGTAGCCAATACCATTGGCATTCCACTTTGCACATTAAAAGTTTTGAGTGACAATCCAGCAAAGTCACAGATATGTCAAAGAAATTAGAGAAAATGATAGACAAATGCTTGTACCCCAATCCTTGATAGCTGGTTTTGTCTGCTAATACTGACTCCAACATAATGAATGCCTTGAGAATAGATGATATGGTACATGTAGGAAGGAATCAGGCTCTCACAGCAGCCATTCTGTGTTTGTGAGAGGAGAGAGCAGCACATTTTTGAGCTTGTGAAGGTAGGCAAATATAGGGGAATTGAAGCTTAGTTTAAGGATTCATTTAGGTAGGACATTTGTTCTCTGTAGTAGGGGAGTCTGGGGGAACAATGGGGGAGAAGAAGGGAAGAAAGAGGTTGACCAAAAATACCCCAAAATTTGGTGGGACTGAATGGCAAGACAGAGGCAGCTGGGGTCCAAAATGTTTGCTGATTTTACTTTTATTGTCTCTGTTCTGGGGAAATCTGGGAAAAGAAGTTTTTGATTTTGTTTGTTAGTTAAATGGGTTTTTTTGGGGACTAACTGTGATAAGATAGAATGGACAAAAAATACATAAATAATTAAGCAAATAAATATATTAGACAGCTGACTGGGAGCTCTGTGACTGAATAGACTTGATAGACAGCAGACGACATTGAGAATTTTGTTGTGGGTCAAGGCAAGACATCCCACTCCATCAGTTGTGTACTGTAGAGAGTAAAAACACACACAGTAGTTGAGTAATGTCTAGCAAATGCACAAGGGGGAGGGGGAAAGGTGGAGCAGTGCAGGGACCTGGGAGTAAAGTGGTAGTACAAAAACTGACTGCAGCAATGGTTGCTGCAGCATGTGCAATAAATGATGATGATCCCTCTCCTCCCGGGTTGGATGCAGTTTGTCAAGGTCCCACCTTTCACACAACGCCAGTCCCACACCACCACTACCATAAACATCTGCCAGATTGTAGGTTGTACTTTATTTTTTTACTTGACATCATCATGAATATGTGCCAGTGTCACTTAAGCAGGAAGTAAGTGTTGTGGGCAAAGGACCAATACACTCTGCATGCTAACATATTTTTCAAGGTATATGTTGCTGTAGGACTCACAACTTTGACTTCCAGCTACTTATTTCTCCACTACAGCCCTCACAAGAAGTAATATTGTGCTTGGAAATGTTGAACCATATTAAACATAGGAGAAAAATGTGTTAGAATAGGAAAAAATGTGTTGGAATTGGAGAAAGTGTTGGAATAGGTGAAAAATGTGTTGTAATAGGCAAAAAATTTAATGGAATAGGCGAAAAGTGAGAAAAATTTCCCACGTGACTTTTCTCAAAAAACTGACGATTTTTCTCTTTTTTTCATGAAAGTTTTCTTCAGTGCAAAATTTCCCCCCTTTTTGCCCCCCTTACTTGGCACAGCCATCCTGATATCACAGATGAAACACAGACATCATGACATTTATGTGAAACATGTTAAAGCCAAACAACCACCACAGAAATCAAGCACAGTTGTTGCTCTACCTTCTGAGTCTTCAGAAAGGTAATAAGAGGCAGAGATCAAGGAGGAAGAATAGAGAAACCAGCGCAGAGCCTGGAAGTTTGATGATGACCGAAACAACTAGCTCGCCATCACCTTCCTGCTCTAGGGAAACTATATCTTGTGACAATCCACCTTGTTTATCGTTACTTCCCCCTCCAAGTGATAGCTACTCTGTAGATGTTAGGATGTGGCAGTTCGTGTCCACCCATTGCACACTGAGTGGTGCACTGGCCAAACATGGCAGTGTGGTGGAGGAGAATCACAGGCAGGGCATCAAGCAGCATCTGAGGAGATTCCATCCCTCAGAATATGCTAAGCTGGTGGCAGGGAAGGTTCATCATTACTATTAAACTGTCAGCAAGTTGCCATGTGTCCTTAGAGGAGTGTGGACAAGGGGCATAGTGACAGCAACAGTACTTGGTTTTTGGTGTCATGGTGTTTGGAAACAGTTGTTCCAGGTGTTATTTACCACACACTGTGTAAATTGCAGTTTCTGATATGAGACACAGTTCATTCTCTAAAGGGAAACATTTCTATTCTAGTAACAACACACCCATGATTTTGGAGGAGGGGCAAGTGGAGAAGAATTATTGGTGAACTTCTTTTCTCCACATATACCTGAAATGGTGGGGCTAGTTGTGGTGCTGCTACTGCCTCAGGCACATCACTGGTGCTAGTAGTGGCAAGTGGAACCATGATCATAATCACCTATATCACTGCTGTTGTTGATCCCATTCCCTTTGAGCTTCCTAATCATCCCGCTGTTTAAACAACTCAGCAGCAGCAAGAACATCAGTCGCACATTCTGCATCTAAATCAGGACATTTCACAATGACCTGCTGGCACTAGGACAGTAGGGCATTGGGCTTGGGCATTAAAAATCTCCCCAGCTCCCCCCCCCCAAAAAAAAACCATAGGCCTACAAAACAATAAACAATTTTTGGGGTCTTTTTTCTAACAAGCCTAAGTCCTACAGATCAATGTTTCCTTAGGGCTGGTGCCAAAAAAGTCTAAGTCCTGCAAATCAAAGATTCCTTACACTTAGGACTTGTGCCAAACAAGTCTAAGTCCTACAAATCAGTGTTTCCTCGGGGCTTGGGTATCTAACAACAATTCTTACAAACCATCCTCTGCAAAATACTCTGTCACATCAAGTATCAGTCTACCCCATTGGCAGCTTATGTCAGGGGGTCCTTGTCTCTATCTCGTTACATACAAATGTATGATTTTAGTTTATTTTTAAATTAACTGACCCCCATTCCCAGTCAACAACCACCCTCCAAAAAAATTCCCTGGTCAACTGATTCTTTCCCCAGACTCCACCCACCAACACAGGCACCCTTCCGCAAACCCCTTTTTATACCATGTCTTATGGGGAGTTTTATTGTATTTATTATTATTTTTTATTAACTGGCTCCCAATTCCAGTAAACAACCCCCCCAAAAAAATCCCTGTTCAACTGACTCTTTCCCCACACTCTGCACACCAGCTCAGGCACACTCATGCCCCTTTTATACAATTCCTTTGGGAAATACAATAATATTTGCTATATGTTATTTGTAAATTCAATGTTCCCATTGATTTCAATGGAATGAGCTAGGGGGAAAAAAAGCTTAAGAATAGCACTTTTCAATGGAAATTTTTCACTAAGCGGGAAGTGACTATCATGGTTCCCGTGATTCCTCTGTCACTCTCTGCTGTGGTGCTCTCTCATTGGCGGAGCTTGATTGGTCCACCCAGGGTGTCCCTTCATATACCGGGCCTCTGGCACCTGTCAGGTGCCCTTTCGTGGTGTTCCCGTACCTGTGCGTTCGTTGCTGTGTTCCTGCATTCCTGTGTACCGATTTGGCCCGTCTGACTACTCTTGTTGTTCCTGCTCCGTGATTGACCCAGCTCTGGCTGACGTTCCTGCTCCGTGATTAACCCGGCTTTGACTGACGTTCTGTAACGGTTTTTAAGATTCTCAGACCAGTGTGTGAAATAAAAACACAATTTATTAGAGTAAGTTAAAGCAGAGGTACGCCCTCTAGTGGCGGTTGATATACACCAGCAGTAGGGACTGGTTGATACAATTGTAAATGCACAAATGTATTACATGTACAAATACACAGCAGTAGAATTTAATATACCCACAGAGGGTTAAGTCCTTGATAACAGTCAGTCTCAGATGTGGATGTTTGGAACGCCCTGGGTGTTATAAGGCTGTGCTGGAGACAAAGTTCATCATAGGCTGAATACAGGACTGCCTCGCCACGGTGTTCAGTAAGAAGCACAGGAATCCACAGCTCTGCACAGGTAGATACACTGCACTGATCGGAGTACACCAGGCAAGGCAGTCACACCAAAGGCTGAAACAGCAGATAAAAATGTCGCGGTGGTGACAACTGGAACGCAGGTCACTGGAACAAGCAGGAGTCGATCTTTGGAGCAGGAAGTCAGCCAGGCCGGGTCGGAGCACGCAGGAGGTAGTCATACAAGCCGGGTCATACACAAGCAGGAACGTCAGCCAAACCGGGTCAGGATCCAAGGGTGGTAGTCAGACGGGCCGGATCATACACAAGCAGGAACACTGGAGAATAGTCAGGACAAGCCGATTCGGTACACAGGAATCCGGAACACAGGAACACAGCAACAGTATAACTGGCTCAGAAACACCACGAAAGGGCATCTGACAGATGTGATAGCCAGGTATAAAAAGGTCACCAGGGGGCGGGCCAAACCAACACAGCAAATCAGTTTCTGCCACAGATAAGACTAACAGGAATCACAGGCACTGTGATAGTACCCCCCTCTCAAAGACCCCCTCTCCCTGCTCGAGGCCTGGGTTTCAAAGGATATTTGGAGTGAAAGCTGCGTACTAATCTAGGTGCATGGAGGTCCCCTTGATCAACCCTGGAACATTCCTCAGGACCATAGCCCTTCCAATGAATCAAATATTGCAGCTTTCCTCTAAATCTCCTAGAATCAAGAATACTCTGAACCTCATACTCTTCTTGGCCCTGGACGTCCACCGGCCCAGGAATCACTGGCGTAGTAGTATAGCGATTGCACACCAAGGGTTTCAGGAGCGACACATGGAACACATTGTGAATGTGCATCGTGGGTGGAAGTTCCAGAGCATAAGAAACCGGATTAATTTTGCGGATAATCTTAAATGGGCCGATAAACCGGGGAGCCAATATATTGGAAGGCACTTGTAAGTTGCGGTTTCTGGATGACAGCCATACCCTGTCCCCAACTTGATATGAGACCGCTGGAAGACGTCTGCGATTGGCGTGCCGTTGCTGTCGCCTAAATGACTGACTGAGGGACCTCTGAACCTGTGACCAAGTGGAACGAAGCTGTGCCAAATGCTCGTCCAGAGCAGGAATCTGCTGCGCCTGAAAGGAGTCCGGGAGCAGACAAGGCTGGAACCCATAATTAACGAGAAACGGAGAGCTCCCGGACGACGAATTAACCGCACAGTTTCTGGCAAACTCAGCCCATGGCAACAGGTCAGCCCAATTATCATGATGATCAGTGACAAAGCAACGTAGGAACTGCTCCAGTCCCTGATTGGCACGCTCAGCGGCCCCATTCGTTTGGGGATGGTAGGCGGAGGAGAATGAAAATTGGATGCCCATCTGGCCACAAAATGCCCTCCAAAACCTAGAAACGAACTGACTCCCACGGTCGGAGACAATCACTCTGGGTACTCCGTGCAGGCGGAACACCTCTCTGGAAAAGACTATAGCCAATTCCTGGGCCGATGGAAGGCCAGTCAGAGGCACAAAATGTGCCATCTTGGAGAATCTATCGACCACCATAAGAATGAACGTATATCCCCTAGAGGCTGGTAATTCTCCCAAAAAGTTAATGGATATATGAGACCAAGGGCGGTCTCTGTTGGGCACCGGTTGCAGTAAGCCCACGGGGAGATGCCTAGGGGTCTTGGCACGGGCACAGGTGGTACAGGCTGCTGTAAAAGCGGCGCAATCGGCTCTCAAGGTAGGCCACCAAAATAATTGCGAAAGAGACCAGACTAGTTGGTCCCTACCAATATACCCAGCCGCTTTAGAAGCGTGATAAGTTTCCAACAAACGGACACGGAATGGCTCATCTACGAAACACTTCCCCACTGGGGTCTCAGGGGGTGCCCTAGATTGTGATGCCAATATCTCCTCCCCCAGAGGCGAGGTTATGGTGGTACGGATAGTGGCCAGAATGCGATCTGGCTGAATGATAGGTACAGGTTCCTCCTCCCTCTCAGTGTCAGAAGCGAACTGACGAGACAACGCATCAGCCTTAATATTTTTTGAGCCAGGAAGGTAAGACACTAGGAAATTAAATCGCGACAAAAAAAGTGCCCACCTAGCTTGTCGGGAGGACAGTCTTTTGGCTTCGGAGAGATAAGTTAAATTCTTATGGTCAGTAAGGATAAGTACTGGAGTCTGAGTACCCTCCAAAAGGTGACGCCACTCCTTCAGAGCTAGGATAATGGCCAACAGTTCCCTGTCACCAATCTCATAATGGCTCTGCGCACTAGACAATTTCTTAGAAAAAAAAACGCAAGGCCTCAAGGCGCCACCTCCCACAGGACGTTGGGAGAGTACTGCTCCAACCCCAACCTCAGAAGCGTCAACCTCCAACGTGAATGGCAGGGAGGGATTAGGGTGGGACAGTACAGGAGCAGATGCAAAGGCAGATTTCAGGGTAACAAATGCGGTCTCAGCTGCCTCGGACCACTGAGAGGGAGAAGCGCCCTTATGAGTCAAATCTGACAAAGGTTTAACAATCGTGGAAAAGTTCTGGATGAACTTCCTATAATAGTTCGCAAAACCTAAGAATCTTTGGATGGCCTTTAACCCTTTAGGACGAGGCCAACTTCTCCTGATCCATGGCAATGCCATTTTTGGAGATTACGAAACCCAGGAATGGTACTTGAGATGTATGGAATTCGCACTTCTCTATTTTACAGAATAGCTTGTGCTTACGAAGTCGGAGCAAGACTTCTGAAACATCCTTGATATGTTGGGAGAGGTTGGCAGAGTGAATTAATATATCATCTAGATATACGACCACACAAGACTAGAGCAGGTCTCGTAGAATATCATTAATAAATTCCTGAAACACTGCAGGTGCATTGCATAAGCCGAATGGCATTACCAGATATTCATAATGCCCTGTTCTGGTATTAAACGCCGTTTTCCACTCGTCACCTTCTTTAATTCTGACCAGATTATAGGCGGCTCGCAAGTCAAGTTTAGTAAAGATCGACAAGCCCTTTAATCTGTCAAACAATTCTGTAATAAGTGGAATAGGATAGGCATTCTGAGGCATTAGCTTGTTCAACCCTCGATAGTCAATGCATGGCCTGAGTTCACCACTTTTCTTTTTCACAAAGAAAAATCCGGCATCTGCCGGAGACGTAGATTTCCGAATGATACCCCTCTCAAGGGCATCAGCAATATAGTCCTCCATAGCTTTATTCTCCTCACAGGACAGTGGGTAAGTGCGTCCCCTGGGGGGCACCGCACCTGGAGGCAAATCAATTGCGCAATCATATGGCCTATGCTCAGGCGATGCGCTGGCCTCTCCTTTACTAAACACATCACTGAATTGCCCATATTCGGTTGGCACAGCCGGAGAGGTACACATAATCTTGACAGGTAAGGAGAGACAATTCTTATTACAGTATTCAGACCAGGAGTTAACCTCACATCTCTGCCAGTCAAATTGAGGATTATGTACCTGTAGCCATGGGAACCCCAAAATAACTGAATGGTGCGGGGAACGAATAATCTGAAACCGTATCTGCTCTCTGTGACAAGCCCCCACAGTCATTGTCACTGGAATAGTCTCAAACGTAATGAATGCAGGCTCCAGGGGTCTGCCATCAATGGCCTCAATTGCCACAGGAGAGTCCTTCTTACATAAAGGAATGCCTTGCAAGTCGGCAAAGGACTAATCCATGAAATAGCCGGCTGCCCCGGAGTCCACCAATGCCAGGACGTCGATTACCTTGTCCGCCCAAGCGAATACCACCTGGATGGTGGGTTTAGTGGTGCTAGGATCTAGGGACTGTTCTACACCACCTAGGGCCTGTCCCCCAAGGTACCCTAGGTGCGTTCGTTTCCCGGCCTAACTGGACAATTGCATAAAAGGTGCCCTGGTTTGCCACAATATAGGCATAGGCCTTGCCTCCTACGATACAATCTCTCTTCCATAGAGAGCCTAGTGAACCCTAACTCCATAGGTTCAGAACTATCGACTGGTCGCTCAGTAAGAACAGGTGGTGTGGGTGGGTTAAGGAAACTGGTCTGGCCATAGTTTTTTGCTTTAGCCCTTTTAGCCAACCGTCTCTCTCGGATGCGGGAGTCTATTAGCATGACATAATCGATGTACTCATCCAGATCGCTGGGTACATCACGAGCGGCAATCTCATCCTTAATTTGTTCGGAGAGACCCTGAGTAAAGGCAGCCAGTAAGGCCTCATCGTTCCAGCCCACCTCTGCTGCCAAGGTCCGGAATTCGATAGCATAATCGCCCAGTGTGTGTTCACCCTGCTGAATTTCCATCAGCCTTTTGGCAGCAGAGGCAGCCCTGCCAGGAACCTCAAACACTCGTCTGAACTTCCTTATGAATTCTCTAAAGTTCAGTGTGCAGGGTCTGGCATTTTCCCACAACGGATTCACCCATGTCAATGCCTTGCCCGTCAACAGATATCATAAGACCGACCTTACTACGGTCGTTAGGAAATGCCTGGGGTGCCAATTCCAAAAATATCTCTAGTTGATTAATGAATCCCCTGCAAAGGGAGGGTTCGCCATCATATCTTAACGGTAGCGGTGCTGCTGCCGTTAACCCTTTCAAATTAGCTGATGGGACTATAGGCGGATTCTCCGGTGTCAGGACTGGGGTGACCACCGGATTAGGACTAGGCTTGTCCAAATGTACTGTACATTCGAGTAACGTCTGTAGAGCCAGTGTCAATTGGTCCATGCGCTGCTCATGGACATCCATTCTCCAATGGATGTTCTGTGTATTACTTTCACCCTTACCATCTCAGGTCATGGCCCTTTCGTACTGTAACGGTTTTTAAGACTCTCAGACCAGTGTGTGAAATAAAAACACAATTTATTAGAGTAAGTTAAAGCAGAGGTACGCCCTCTAGTGGCGGTTGATATACACCAGCAGTAGGGACTGGTAGATACAATTGTAAATGCACAAATGTATTACATGTACAAATACACAGCAATAGAATTTAATATACCCACAGAGGGTTAAGTCCTTGATAACAGTCAGTCTCAGATGTGAATGTTTGGAACGCCCTGGGTGTTATAAGGCTGTGCTGGAGACAAAGTTCATCATAGGCTGAATACAGGACTGCCCTGCCACGGTGTTCAGTAAGAAGAAGCACAGGAATCCACTTAGCCCCCTCGGGCGTACCTACTGGAACTGCTTCAGCTAGTGCAAGTGCAAATAGCCCCCACGGGCGTAATTGGAACCGGCCTGCAATGCAAGAGCTGCCAAGCCTCCTCAGACTTAACTGGACACCGGGATATGACGTGCAAGAGCCAACAGCCCCACGGGCGTAGTTACCGGATTTGCTAATGCTGACGCCTGTGCCTGCCACCACTCTGTATAACGGAATCGCCCAGTATTGCAAAGAGAGAGAGTCTTAGGCGCCCAACCGGCCCAACGGATGTGAATACTCTGCAAGGATGTACAGAGCTGCCGACGGAGAGTGGCCAACTCAGCAGGAGTATCACCGAGAACGAGACTCTTACAGGAGTAGAGAGAGTGGAATCAAGGCAGCACTGCTAGGGTTAAATAGCACCTTTACTCGAGGCTTTTCAGCGGTATAGCAAGGCTCTGCAGTATGAGGGAGGCGTACAAACGCACAGCTCTGCACAGATAGATACACTGCACTGATCGGAGTACACCAGGCAAGGCAGTCACACCAAAGGCTGGAACAGCAGATAAAAATGTCGCGGTGGCGACAACTGGAACGCAGGTCACTGGAACAAGCAGGAGTCGATCTTCGGAGCAGGAAGTCAGCCAGGCCGGGTCGGAGCACGCAGGAGGTAGTCATACAAGCCGGGTCATACACAAGCAGGAACGTCAGCCAAACCGGGTCAGGATCCAAGGGTGGTAGTCAGACGGGCCGGATCATACACAAGCAGGAACACTGGAGAATAGTCAGGACAAGCCGATTCGGTACACAGGAATCCGGAACACAGGAACACAGCAACAGTATAACTGGCTCAGAAACACCACGAAAAGGCATCAGACAGATGTGATAGCCAGGTATAAAAAGGTCACCAGGGGGCGTGCCAAACCAACACAGCAAATCAGTGTCTGCCACAGATAAGACTGACAGGAATCACAGGCACTGTGATACGTTCCTGCTCCGTGATTGACCCGGCTTGGCTGATGTTCCTGCTCCGTGATTGCTTCCTGTGTTCCTGCGAGATTCAGTTCATCACCTGGCGACATTCTGAACTGTGCTTGCAGTGTTGTGCTGACCACTTACTTTACCTCTGCAGAGCTTGTTGCCTCCGTTGCTGAGCCAGTCCGGGAACACTAGCTGAGCTTGTTGCCTCCGTTACAGAGCCTGTCTGTGAACACTTGCTGAGCTTGTTGCCTCCATTACCGAGCCTGTCCGTGAACACTTGCCGAGCTTGTTACCTCCGATACTGAGCCTGTCATTAACACTTGCTGAGCTTGTTGCCTCCACTACCGAGCCTGTCCGTTAACACTAGCAGAGCAATCGTGGCCTCCATTTACGGTGCTTCCACCTTACACCCTTGCAGTCGTTGCACCGCGTGGTGCTATTGGGCATTCCGTTAGCTCTTGCAGTGTGTATCTCCGTTTTGGCACCAGAAGGGTGTCTTGGCTCTGGTCTCATTCTGCTTGCAGTGTTGTACCACCATACCGCACCAGTATAGTGCGACTGGCTCAAGTTACATTTGCTTGTTCAGTGTCTCTGACTCCGTTACCACACCTCAGGGGTGCTATAGGCTCCAGTCCTATTTGCTCTTGCAGTGTCTCTCCTCCGTTACCGCTCCTGGGATGCAATTGGCTCTGGCTCCAGTCAGCTCTTGTTATACAGTTGGGCATATTACGGAACTTCTGATCTTGTAGTGATTCAGTTCAGTCGCACTGCTAAGCGCTTTCTACCTGCACCACTACCTGGACTGTTTTATATTCACCTGGCGTTGGGTAATCACACCACAACAGAGACTGATTATTTGTATTGGGCATTAACCCTTGTGCCTCTATTGATTCCTTTTGAAAGCTATATTGCTCCTAGCCATATTGGGCCTGTATTACATTCCCTGTACTTGTCTAGATATGTGTTATTACCTATTCTAGCCCTAGGGGGCAGTGTTCCTTGTTTTACCTCAATAAAACTGTGTTTTATTTTAACCTCTGGTCTGAGTGTCGTAAAAACCGTTATATTGCCACTATTTGCTGATTTTGGTTTGAGGTGAACATTTTTGCCCATCCCTATTGGTGATGGTGACAACTTGAAAACTGATGACCCAGCAAATATGCCGCAGTTGTATGAGATCAAACAGGTACATTGCCTTGTGAAAGATGTTATAACTCATCTAACCACCAGAGACGACCTGAAACTATTTCTGGCAGAGATAAAAACAGTGGTTTAGGAGTAAATAGCTGATTTATGAAAAGTACTCACTCAACTAGGGCAATGAATCCATGTTTTAGAACAGGACAATCTGGAATAACTACTTTTCCAGGAGTAGGGATGGGTGGAATATTACTTCTGAGGGCTGAAGTGGAGAAATAAATAGCTGAAATTAAAAACTTGTGAGTACTAAAGCAACATATGCCTTAAAAAAAATTGTCAGCAGTCTGAGTGCCTTTGTTCTTTTCCCACACCACTGACTTCATGCTTAAGTAACATTGGCACAACCATCCTTGACAAATAACTGCAGCTTAGGTATTCCAGCAGGGTGCAACACATGACATAAGTTCTTTAAAGCCTCTGTTTTCAACAAAAGAAAAGGGCAGCATATCAACCATAACATTTTGCCAAGTTTACTATTCCATAGGTGTACTTATGAATTATTTTGTGCATGTTTTGCCTTCTTTCTAAGGACTTAGTAAGTGTGGGATGGCAGGAGATAGAAGAAGAACTGTGTAACTTTATTGATTTAATGATGTGACTTGTGGATGTGGTGGGGGTTGGAGGTATGTGTAGGCACAAGATAATCACAGGATAACAGGGTCCAGGATCAGACTTTCCATTTCTTTTGTCAGACTGTTTATAGATATGCAAAGTGCTCCTTTTCAGTGGTGGAAGACTGAGCCTTTGCCTTTCAGCTAACTTTCTAGCCATGTCATCATCTCTCTCTCACAACTGCATCTGTCTCCGAAGAAGAGAAGAATGTTGGAGGGATATATTTTAGATCTACATAATCATCATCATGAGGTAATCCTCAGCATTGCCCTCTGCTTTTTCCCCACTACTCTTATATTCCTCTAGACTTTTAAGGTCTCAAACAATTAATTAAACTTTTTCCCTTTGAGGTATTTTCACAACGTTCACTACTACTTTCAGGACAGGTGTCTTTGTGCCTGTTTGTCTCACTGTCATATGCAGCAGTTGGTTGAGCTGCTACACCTTCTTGCAGTATGCCATTGACACTGGAATGTGACTCGTTGTCATCTTTAGTGTTTTTAGATGGTTTATTAATAGTACTTGTTGGTGGTGATGGAAATTTTGGTATGACTTTGACAGACTGCATACTCTTCTAGAGGAAAGAGATAACCATCATTTATTGCACATGACTGCAGTCAGTTTTTGAACTACCACTTTAATAACATGTCCCTGCACTGCTCCTAATCCTTTCACTCTAACCCTTGTGTATTTACTGGACATTACTAAACTATGTATGTGTTTTTACTGTAAAGTACACAATAGAACTGATTGTGTTTGGTGTCTTGCCTTGGATCTCTACAAAATACTCTACCTCATCCAGTATCAGTGTGCCTGAGTCACAGATCACATCAGGATCCCTGTCTCTATCACCTATCAATTTGCTCATTTATTTATTTGAATTTACTTTCACCCCTCCCTATCCCTATAGCAGTCAACAAAAAAACATACTCCCTGTTGAACTGGTCTTTCCTCGGACTTCCCTAGGAGAGATATAACAGCCAGATCAAGAAGAAACTAGGAAAGAGGTTGCCTGTGTCTTCCCAGTCAGCCACTCATAATTTTTAGGTATTTGTGGTAATTCTCCTTTGCTCCCTTCTTACTCCCCTAGACTCCACTAGGACAGAGACAACAGCCAAATTAGGAAGAAATTTAAACCACAACTGCCTGTGTTTACTTGATCACACAAAAATGTTGGAGTATTTGGGGTAAACATCCTTTGCTCCCTTCTCACACCGCAGACTCTCCTAGGACAGATATAACAACCAGAGCAGGAATAAACTTGGATCACCTCTGCAGTGTGTTCCCAGTCAGTTACACAGTATTTTGGGGTAAAACACCTTTCTCCCTTCTCACCTCCCAGAATCCCCTAGAAGAGATATAACAGCCAGATCAGAAAGAAACTTGGAACATGGCTACATGTGTCTTCCCAGTCAGTCACACCAAATGTTGGGGTATTTAGGGTCAAATTCCTTTTTCCCTTCCTTCACCAGGAGCCCCCTGACTCCCCTAATATAGAAAACAGATTTCCTGCCTACAAGACTCCCTAAACTAAGCTTCATATTTTCACTAAGCCTCATCATAAACAAATGGATGTAAATGGATACATTGATGCTAGTAGTGAACATTGCCATCAATGGCTTAACAATTTCCCCTGTGGTCAGTTTTTGAGGATTAAAAGGTATTGTTCGTATAACCAAACCTTCAGGGAACAGGACTCCAAAATTAAAAGATCAATTCCTTGTGAAGGGATATAGTGACTCACTAGTAGAGTGCATTGGATAAGGCAACATAGGTGCCTTGGGAGCATCTTTAAAGAGAAGAAGAGGAAATAGTAGCAAATAAGGATAAAAAAAGAATAACCAAGAGAACAACAAAGAAAAAAACTGAACTCTCCTTTGTAATTAGGTATACTTCTATGGCTGCTTAGATCCAAAACATTTTATGGAAACACTAGAAGATCCTGACAAGTGGCCCATGTTCCAAAAAAGGAACAAAATTCATATTTAGGAAGGTGATAGACTTAAAAAAAAAGAAACTCGCTCCAGCAGACATTAATAAAAAGGAGGTAAAAGGTGGATGGACTAGAACAACAGATGGTCAACCTCTAATAGGCAACTTCCTGTGTAGACACAATTCATGTATAGGAAAAATAGGGAGAAAACTTATAGATCAAAAAAAGTCTGGAAAAATATTTTATTTAAAAGAATATACCAGTTGGATAACAGAATACACTATTTATTTGCTTGAATGCAAGTGCAGACAACAATATGTAGGTTGAACTATTTGACCACTAAAGGAGTGATTTTTAGAGCACCAAAATAATATTTTAAAAGACAACATGAACCTCTTGGTATCTCGGTACTGTAAGGATTGTCAGAATTTAAATCTGTAAGAGATGTGTCAGTGATGGGAACTGAACATATCCCCCAACTGATAGAGGTGGTAATAGATTCAGAGACTGGCAGAGAAAGAGAGTTTTTGGATTTTTAAGTTGAACTCCTTGTATCCAGAAGTATTAAATGGAGAAATGGACCTATGGTGTCTGAAATATTATTATATGTCTTTGTGCTTTAAGGACATGAATCTATCTGAACTGTAAGTCTTATTGGGGCTTTTTAATCACATTTTAATAACACCTTGTATACTACTTTATTAGTGTATTTTTACACTGGTGTCATGTATTGTGTCAACCCACATGCTGAGAGATTTAGGAATTTTATAGCTACATGGGTTCCACACACTAAGAGATACGGATGTTACATATTGAGTACTGCTACACTCACTCACATTTTTATATAGGTCCATCAGGTTTCTTTATTTTTTATTTGTGTAGTTACCTCATTTCGAATCAAGAGAGCCACCTTAACACTCTCAATCAACTCACTGCTCACATATGTTACCATTCTAGGGCTATCAGACTCAGGGGTAGATTTAAATGCAGCCGTTAGCCAAAAAAAACACTACTGGGAGTGTTAAGTTTTATTTAGCAATTTACAGATCTGTCTAAAGAACAGCTAACGGAAGCTTAATATTCCTTATGGCCAATACACTTAAGTGTATTGAGACGGATGGAACAAGATTCCCTAGAGCTATTTAAAAGCTTGCGGTACTGTTAACTGCTGAAAAAAAGTTAAGTCCCACATTTCTTAGCCGTTAGACACTTAACGGTCAAAAAAAAACCACCTGTTACATAGGAAAACAGACAAACTGCTTATCGCACAAGCATGTAAATGGAAAAATTAACCCGTGCAATGCCAAAATAACACAAAAACATGGACAGACAAATCACTCTCACACACAAGAACAAGCAACACCACAGGGACAAGGACCTAAAAAATACACCAACACAACATGGCACAGAACAATGCGGGTTATCACACAACACGGACACCTGCCAATACAAAACAAGCTCACCTATGCAACATCACCTGATGATCCAGACACAACCTGAACCCCACAACTTCACACCTGCAACTGACAGAGACACAGCAATCAGAACACAACATATTTTAAAACACAGACACACCTGCAAACATTTACCTTGACAACAAACACCTTCCCATTGGTCATCACTCACCTCATCACCACACCTACACAATGCCCTACCACGTACTTAAAGGGACAGCTCACCACACTCACTTGTGGCTTGTTTTCCACTCAGGGAGAAAGACAGAGATAGATAGAGAGAACAATAAGTATGTTGGGATACTTATTAATGAGAAGACTGCGGAGAAGGCGTGTAAGGGCGAGAGCTAGGGAACACCAGCAAGCCCCAGGCACACCTGATCAACAGCCTTCACCTGTTGTGAGTGAGGATGATCTGGCTCAGCAGCCACACAGGAGCACATCCTCACCTGGAGGACAGCACCTGCCTGCAGATGCACAGCTGCAGCAACAGGATGCTCCACAGCAACAGGATGCTTCCCAGCTGCCACAGGGACCCCTGCAGCAGAGGAGGGTGTATAGATGACCTCTAAGGCACAGGGTATACTGCCCAAGGGTCAATATCTTTGGAATGACCGATGATGAGGTGATTGATCTCTACAGGTTGAGGCCACACAGCATCATTGCCTTTTATGAGGTCATCAAGGATCAGGTGGATCCCATCTACATCCACAACCATGCCCCATCTGGCCTGCAAACACTCCTGTGTGCCATACACTTCATGGCAAGTGGCGCCTTCCATTCCACTGAGGGTTACGAATCTGGCACGTCACAGACCACATTCTCCAGAGTACTGGTCCAGGTCTTGCCAGCCCTCAAAAGCAGGGCCAGTACAAACATACATTTCCCCACCACCGATATGGAGTGGATACATCTCAAGCAGGGCTTTTACGCAAGGGGAGGCATGTCCAGGGTCATGAGTGCTATAGATTGCACCCATGTCCATATCAAAGCCCCAGCATGTGACGCACATCTATTCATCAACAGGTAGAACTTCCACTCCATGAAAGTGCAGATGATGTGTGACAGCAACACGAGGATTATGAATGTCTGTGCAAAATATCCTGGCAGCTCTCCTGATTCGTACATTCTCCAAAACTCTTCAGTACACAGAGACTTCGAGAATGGAACTTATACAAGGGGATGGCTTCTGGGTGAGTTCACAATACTAAATCACACCACATCCACAGGTGTACACACAACACTGCTCAGCATGCTCCTGACACACAGGTAGTATGTCCACCACACAAAACATCATTCACACAACATGTGCTCTTTCTCTCACCATGTCACTCACATTCCACAGGTTATGCTGGCTATGGATGCAAATCATGGCTACTGACCCCTGTCGCCAACACAGATGCCCAGGAATGCCATTGAGTGGACCTTTGGCCTCCTTAAGTCCCGATTCTGATGTCTGGACCACTCGGGGGAGCACTGCAGTATGCCCCAGGAAAAGTTGTGACATAATGGCGTGTGCGACACTGCACAACATCGCAGTGGACACCAGGCTGGTGGATCATTTCTGAAGTGCCCATGGACATCGGCCATGTTGATGAGACCCTGAGAGGGGTGCAGATCAGAGACAGGCTCATCACTGACCACTTTAGCTGTAAGTATAACACAGGCATTCAAACAATCCATGCAAGTCCTCCATCAGTCCTGTGAATTGGTGCCAACAGACTAACCACACTGCACATTATGTTCTGTTTCACCCCACAGGATCATTGACACAGCACTGCGCTGCCAGCAGTATGGCCCCAAACATCATCCATACCATGGACGTGGCATTTTGTGTGTGGGGATTCCAAAACCATATTCCATTCCCTTCTCCACGTTGACATACATACCTTAAGAATATCACGCACACCCCCAGGAGAACCATGGCACAACACAAAACCCATGTTCTGCATCTTACACAGCTTGACTGACAGCAACTAACGTGATTTGACATGATCATAGCCAGAGCAACCATGGTAGCCTTGTAGCGAAGGAGTGTTATCCAATGCAATGCAGTGGATAACACTCTGTCATATCAGGGGTTAAAGGGCAATTAGAGACAACATGGGACCTGTAGTTTGCTAGAGCTGAGAAGAGCAGCAGAGTAGTGTTGAGCGAGCATGCTCGGCCGATGCTCGGTTCGGCTCGAGCATCGCTCTGCTCGGCACATGGCGGTACTCGTACGAGTACCGCATGTGCTCGCCCGCCATGTTCGGGTCTCCTCCCCGCACGTTTCGCAGCTGCTGCGCAGCCAATAAACGTGCAGGGAGGCTCTGACATCAGTGTAATGCCAGCAGCCATGTTGGCTGCTGGCATTACACTGATTGGCTGGCCAGAACCCGTGATCGGGTGCTGTATAGCACCTGACCAGCGAGTTCGGCTCAGTCTTAGCCAGGGAGAGATAAGGATAGGAAGGGAAAGTCAGTGTAGGGAAAAGAAAAGCAAATTTGTTAAAAAAAAGACCCAAAAGTCCTTTTTAGGACTACTGTGTGTGGGGGCAGCAGTTTATTTTGTGTGTGGGGAAAAAAAACAAAAAAAAAAAAACTTCATATATTCTGTTTAGTGTGCAAAGTTGCAGATTAGAGCACATTCTGTTTAGTGTGCAAAGTTGCAGATTAGAGCACATTCTGTTCAGTGTGCAAAGTTGCAGATTAGCAGCACATTCTTTTTAGTGTGCAAAGTTGCAGATTAGAGCACATTCTGTTTAGTGTGCAAAGTTGCAGATTAGAGCACATTCTGTTTAGTGTGCAAAGTTGCAGATTAGAGCACATTCTGTTAAGTCTTCAAACTGTAAAATATCAAAGTCACATATTCCATTCAGTGTGCGTCGCCGCAGTTTAGCAGCACATTCTGTGTACTGTGCACAGTTTCAGAATAGGAAAAAATACTGTTAAGTCTTCAAACTGTAAAATATCAAAGTCACATATTCCATTCAGTGTGCGTCGCCGCAGTTTAGCAGCACATTCTGTGTACTGTGCACAGTTTCAGAATAGGAAAAAATACTGTTAAGTCTTCAAACTGTAAAATATCAAAGTCACATATTCCATTCAGTGTGCGTCGCCGCAGTTTAGCAGCACATTCTGTGTACTGTGCACAGTTTCAGAATAGGAAAAAATACTGTTAAGTCTTCAAACTGTAAAATATCAAAGTCACATATTCCATTCAGTGTGCGTCGCCGCAGTTTAGCAGCACATTCTGTGTACTGTGCACAGTTTCAGAATAGGAAAAAATACTGTTAAGTCTTCAAACTGTAAAATATCAAAGTCACATATTCCATTCAGTGTGCGTCGCCGCAGTTTAGCAGCACATTCTGTGTACTGTGCACAGTTTCAGAATAGGAAAAAATACTGTTAAGTCTTCAAACTGTAAAATATCAAAGTCACATATTCCATTCAGTGTGCGTCGCCGCAGTTTAGCAGCACATTCTGTGTACTGTGCACAGTTTCAGAATAGGAAAAAATACTGTTAAGTCTTCAAACTGTAAAATATCAAAGTCACATATTCCATTCAGTGTGCGTCGCCGCAGTTTAGCAGCACATTCTGTGTACTGTGCACAGTTTCAGAATAGGAAAAAATACTGTTAAGTCTTCAAACTGTAAAATATCAAAGTCACATATTCCATTCAGTGTGCGTCGCCGCAGTTTAGCAGCACATTCTGTGTACTGTGCACAGTTTCAGAATAGGAAAAAATACTGTTAAGTCTTCAAACTGTAAAATATCAAAGTCACATATTCCATTCAGTGTGCGTCGCCGCAGTTTAGCAGCACATTCTGTGTACTGTGCACAGTTTCAGAATAGGAAAAAATACTGTTAAGTCTTCAAACTGTAAAATATCAAAGTCACATATTCCATTCAGTGTGCGTCGCCGCAGTTTAGCAGCACATTCTGTGTACTGTGCACAGTTTCAGAATAGGAAAAAATACTGTTAAGTCTTCAAACTGTAAAATATCAAAGTCACATATTCCATTCAGTGTGCGTCGCCGCAGTTTAGCAGCACATTCTGTGTACTGTGCACAGTTGCAGATTTGCAGCACATATTCCGTGTAATATGAAGAAGGCGGGTAAAAAGGGACGGGGAAGTGGACGTGATCCTGATAGTTCAGGGCGCGGGTCAGGACGCGTAGAAACTGCGCCTGGTGCCAGAGCACAAGACAGAAAGACATCCACCATACCTAGCTTCATGTCTCATTTTACAGGGCGTCGCAGGACATCACTCTCGATGTCCGACCACTGCGAACAGGTGGTCGGATGGATGTCAGCTGATACTGCTTCCAGTCGGTTAAGCACCACCCTGTCTTCCACCAAGTCCACTCTCAGTAGCCAAGAGTCTGGTCAACATAATCCTCACTCTGATCATCCTTCCTCCCACCATAGAGGGTCTGGTCAAAGAAGTGATCCCACACTGGGATATAGTGAGGAGCTCGTCTCATCACCAATCCTTCATTTGACCCTCTCTCCAAGCACGCTTGCAGAGGAACATGACATCTTGTGCCCTGATTCACAACCTCTAGAGGGTACCCAATCACAAGAAGATGACAGATGTGAACGGCATTTAAGGTCAAAGGAAGTAGTGGATGATGATGATGATGAGACACAGTTGCCATTAAATCAACCACTATTACTGTCTCAAGACCTTGATGAGGAGGATGATATACAGTTGTCAATGACTGAGTATGTGGTGGGATCAAGACATGAGGAGGATGATCAGAGTGAGGAAGTGGAGGAGGACTTGGTGGACGATGAGGTGACTGACCCCACCTGGGAAGGTGTAGAGCCGAGCGATGACAGCAGTCCTGAGGGTGAGCCATCTGCAGCACCGCAACAGGCTGGAAGAGGCAGTGGTGTGGCTACAGAAAGAAGGCGGACCGCACCAAACCGGCCCGCAAATGTTCCACGGAGCACCCCCTTGCGTAAATCTCCCTTGCCAAGGGGTAGGTGTTCCGCGGTATGGCGTTTTTTTAAGGAAAGTGCGGACGACAAAAGAATTGTAGTTTGCAACCTGTGCCACACCAGAATGAGCCGAGGCATGAACACTAGAAACCTCACCACCACCAGCATGATCCGACACATGGCATCCAAGCACCGTAATAAGTGGGAGGAACGCCTGGATCGCCCATCTGTGTCTGCAGGCCACACCACTGCCTCCTCTTCCCCTGTTTTCGGTGCCGGCCAATCGCCTGTCGAAGGCGCAGGCCCGCATACCTTCCGCCCTGCACCTGTACCATCTGAAGCACCATCAGCGACCACATCCACTTCCCTGTCCCAGCACAGCGTCCAAATGTCGTTACCCCAGGCATTTGAGCGCAAGCGAAAATACCCAGCCACCCACCCACAGGCCATAGCACTAACCTCACACCTTTCCAAATTACTGGCCATCGAAATGCTGCCATTTAGGCTTGTGGAGACTGAGTCCTTCCGCAGCCTGATGGCAGCAGCTGTCCCTCGGTACGATGTTCCGAGCCGCCACTACTTTTCCCGGTGTGCCGTCCCCGCCTTACACCACCATGTGTCCCGTAACATCACCCGTGCCCTGACCAACGCAGTTACTGGGAAGGTCCACTTAACGACTGACACATGGACAAGTGCTTGTGGCCAGGGACGCTACATTTCCCTGACGGCACACTGGGTGAATGTCGTGGAGGCTGGGAGCGACTCGGACCCTGGTATGGCACAGGTGCTACCCACGCCGAGGATTGCGGGCCCTACCTCCATCAGGGTTTCCTCCAGCACCTACGTTATTGGCTCCTCCTCCTCCGTTTCCACCTCCGAATTCTCTGCGCGCAGCGCCACTCACCCATCAGCCGGTAGCTGGAAGCAGTGTAGCACTGCAGTGGGGAAGCGTCAACAGGCCGTGCTGAAGCTGATCTGCCTTGGGGACAAACAGCACACGGCCTCAGAGCTGTTGCAGGGGATTAGTCACCAGACCGAGCAGTGGCTCTCGCCACTCAACCTGCAACCAGGCATGGTTGTGTGTGATAATGGGCGTAACTTGGTGGCGGCTTTGGAGCTCGGCAAGCTCACACACGTACCATGCCTAGCGCATGTATTTAATTTAGTGGTTCAGCGATTTCTAAAAACCTACCCCAATTTGCATGATCTCTTGACCAAGGTGCGCCGCGTGTGTGCACATTTCCGTAAGTCATCTACAGCTTCAGCCGGCCTGTTGAAGCTGCAGCAGCGCTTACAATTGCCAGCTCACCGGCTGCTGTGTGACGTGAGCACGCGCTGGAACTCCACCTTCCACATGTTGGCCCGGCTTTGTGAGCAGCAGAGGGCAGTAGTGGAGTACCAGCTGTTACACGGTCGTCGCCTCTCCGTTCAACTTCCTGTAATCAGAAGTGAGGAGTGGGAATGGATGTCAGACCTCTGTGAGGTTTTACGCAATTTTGAGGAATCGACACAGATGGTGAGCGGCGATAACGCTATTATCAGTGTAACCATCCCACTTCTGTGTCTACTGAAACGCTCGCTGCTCACAATTAAAACCGACGCTTTGCATGTGGAAGAGGTGGAAATGCGGGAGGAAGAGCTTACACAAGGTGATAGCCAGAGCACCCTCACTTCGTCTTCTCAGCGACAATTGGAGGAGGCGGAGGAGGAGGAGGAGGAAGACACGGTTGCCTCCGCTACAGAGGGTAGCCATGGAACTTTAGTTCCATCTCTTCAGCGTGGGTGGGCAGAAGAGGAGGAAGAGGATGAGGAGATTGAGAGTCATCCTCCTGGTGAGGACAGCGAAATCTTGCCTGTTGGTACTCTGGCACACATGGCTGACTTTATGTTAGGCTGCCTTTCCCGTGACCCACGCGTTATACGCATTTTAGACAACACGGATTACTGGGTGTTCACCCTTCTGGACCCCCGCTACAAAGAGAATTTCTCATCTCTCATTCCTCTGGTGGAGAGGACAAGCAAAATGGTGCAATACCAGAAGGTTCTTGTCGAAAAATTGCTCCAAAATTTTCCATCTGACAACACTGGCGGCAGAGTACGTGCTACCTTGGCCAACCGAGAAGGGGAGAAAAGGGGAGCACACAGCAGTTCCGACAAAGGCAGGGCAACACTCTCCAAGGCGTGGGACACCTTCATGACACCCCGCCAGCACCCTCACCCTGATGCGCAGCCTAGTGTCACAAGGAGGGAAAAGTTTTGGAAGATGGTGAAGGAGTACGTAGCAGACCGTGTCAGCGTCCTCAATGATCCCTCTGTGCCTTACAACTACTGGGTGTCCAAGCTGGACACGTGGTATGAACTTGCACTCTACGCCTTGGAGGTGCTGGCCTGCCCTGCCGCCAGCGTTCTGTCTGAGCGGGTATTTAGTGCTGCTGGTGGCATCATAACAGATAAGCGTATCCGCCTTTCCACCGACAATGCTGATAGGTTGACACTTATAAAAATGAACAAGGCCTGGATTTCCCCTGACTTCTCCACTCCACTGGAGGAAAGCCCGGGGGAACATAAACTCACTTTATATATGTTATTTACAATGATGGGAATACTCTGTATTCCCATTCACCCCTTCCACCCAAAAAACGGGTATATGGTTGACTCTCTTCCATATACCCGTTGATATAATTTTTATATAGGGCCAGCTCACCAGCGGGCCCTGTGATATAATTTTTATATAGGGCCAGCTCACCAGCGGGCGCAGTTTGACAATTTTTCTATAGGTCAGCTCACCAACGGGCCTTCTCATATAATGTTTTATTGGGTCAGCTCTCTAGCGGGCCCTCTCATATAATGTTTTATAGCGTCAGCTCACTAGCGGGCCTTCGCATATAATGTTTAGGATGGTCAGCTCCGCAGCAGACCCTCACCCATAATGTTTTAGATGGTCGGCTCAGCGCACGTTTCCCTCTTAATCATGGCCTCAGTTCAGAAAAATCAAGGAAATTTTTGGGAGAATTTGCCTCTGCGCACGTTTCCCTCTTAATCATGGCCTCAGTTCAGAAAAATCGAGGAAATTTTTGGAAGAATTTGCAGATGATATACAAGTAAATATACAGCAAATACTGTTTGGTATCAATTTTTCGCCTAAAGTCGTTTTTATCTTCCTTTTTGTGTGTTTTACGGTCAGTCTGTAAAAATGGCGTACTACGGGCGAAAGATCGTTCCCAGCAGCGATGTTGGAGTCCAAGATGCATCCAGACATCCTCCCTATGCTGTCCCTGAACCATTTCTGTGGTGTTTCCATCCTTTTCTGCCCTTTTCCTATGGACCAGGCACCCTCCCCTCATCAGAGCAGGGGGTGCCTGGTGTAATGCTCGAGTCCTCCCATTGACTTCAATGGGGCTCGGGTGCTCGGCCGAGCACTCGAGCCTCCGGGGGTGCTCGGTCAGAGCACCCGAACACCCGAGCATTGGGGTGCTCGCTCATCACTACAGCAGAGGGATGGATCTACAGTTGTATAGTTACAGAATGTAGAGGTCTTGAAACGTGGATCTGATCTCCAGGGAAACCATGCTGACCTGTGAGTGTGCAGTAATATGTGCCCCTGACATGAATACACACATCAACAAATATGTCCTAATAGTTCCAAGAAACAAATAAAATTGGGCTGCCACTGTCACTCTCACAATGACAGCCAAATTCATTAGTTTCACAGCGCTCTAAGGAACATGATTGTTGATGTGTGTATTCATGTCAGGGGCATGTATCCATAGGGCTGGTTCACATTTCCTTAGTTCTCTCCATAATAGGTTACAGATGAGTACACAATGCATTACAAAGTAATGGATTGTGTACTCACCTATAACGGAAAAGATTGAGGGGATTATGAAGGTAAAAGTGTTGTTGCTTGATAATCAGTTCAAGGCTGCTGCCCCAAATCCTGTCCTCTTGTCCCACAGGCTTCCATAGCATGATCCATTCTTGAACTGAAGATTTTCCATGTAACTGGACTGATGTCTTGACAACACTTCTATGAAGCTCACCCCTTGGTGTTTCAAGTGATTGTGTTGGTGATGTTCACAGCAACCTCTACTGAAACATTCTCATATAGACACAGAAAACACAAATTCATATGTGTACTAACATCCGGGTATCAAATCTGTACAGTTATAATGCTCATCTATACAGTTGTCAAACCTTGTGGACAACACATGAGCAGGACAGTAGTGTTTCTAAAGTAGTAATATTTAGTTTCAAAGTACATTTAGTGTGCTCATACAAGTGTTTAATGCATATAGGCAATATACCCAGAAAACACATGTATGTTTTAATGTACTTTGAGACACAATAAAGAAGAACCATCACTATTCAATCTGTGTCTGTATGAAGAAATGTTGGATTACACGTGACAATTTGCAACCACACTCAAGGCTAGAGTATCCCCCATACATGGGAAGGCATGACCCACATCACAGGAGTCCACTACTTGTTTGCCAGTGAGTGGACTCTCTGATGTATTCATGCAAACAGATGATGGCAGTGATACACTAATGTGTGTTGGGAGTGATAAAGAGGTGATACAGGGGACATACTTCCACAGTGATTTCATGTCCAAGGTTTCTGTGTTGCTCAATATAATCAATGTTCTGATATTGCTTTACTTTGACATATCTCAGTACATGGGCTACATCAACAAACAACCAGACTAAGTGGACAAGTGTTATCACTGGTGATGTGTGTTACAACCTTAGTAAAACAACAACACAACTTACTATATAACCCAATGCTTCCCCCAGGATTTCAATGTGTGTGCTACACAATGAAATCCTATTATGAACATTGGATTCCCCAGTAAGTCAGTTTCACACTAACAGTGTGAATCAAAGACTATTTTTCTGCATGTTCCATCTGTCCTGTTTGTTTGTTTGTTTGTTTGTTTAACCCCTTAAGTACAACAATTGATGCAGATGAATGTTGCACCAGTTGCTGTGCAAAGGGGTATGTTTTGTTCAAATTCAACACACATTGCCATATAACACTGTCATGTTATATGGCTCCAGGGATGGATTGCCAGTTGAATTTGTACAACGAAGTGTGGGAACCCATGTTGTAACATCCCACAAACATGTTACCTAGGAAGAAGTTGTGTTCACTGCATAGCTTAGCAATGCATTGGAGACAACTCTGCCACCCAATCTATCACTAAATACAAAGCATATCAGACAAGGTTCAAAGGCACAGTTACTTTTATTTATATTGAAGGGAAAAATAACAACTTGGGCAGTTATTTTTTTCTTGGGGGGGGGACCGTGGACTGGGTGCTAGAGGTGGATGCCCTGGCTGATTGCCTGGTCACCCTTTGAATCCTAGGTGTGGCTTCAGGGGTCACACTGGAGGGAGTGGTGGATGCAGTTGACCCCTCTGTGGACCGCAGCTCTCTCTCAACATGCATGTTCTCCCTGTGGTTGTGGTCCCTCAACTCCACCAGCACCTGGCCAGACATGTCCATCATCCCCGTGTGGTACTGATGGAGTTGTGTGTTTATCCTCATCACCTCCAACTCCAGGGCATGGATCCTTGCTTCCCTCCAGCTCCTTGATATATTCTGGTCAGTGCTGCGGAATGCCCGGAGTAGCCTCCTCTGAAGTTCCATGCACTCTGCCTCCATCCCTGTGAGATGTCCAGTGCTGAAGTTGGATGTGCCCGGTGACTCTGCTGGTTGGGTTCCTGCTGCTGCTTTGTCTTCAGCTGCTGCTGAGTGTGCTGTGGCTGCAGCTGCTGTGACAGCTGGTGGAGTGGCTGGTGCAGATGATGGGCATATGCCCACCACATCAAGTGACTCACTGCTGCCCACTGATGTCTGTACTGTGGTGGAATAAATATTTCCCTCGGTATAGTGCGCTGGGGCTCCCTAATCAGGCCCAGGGGTTGGTAGTCGAATGGCCAAGGGTCATATCTTGGCCACTGGTATGTGCTTGGCCCCCACCTGGGATCATATCTGGGGCCATGCTGGGGAGCCACCCAGGAGGTTAGGTCCATCTGGGTGGAATATGGACCATATTGGTTGGTGGACACAGTCCCTGGCAGCCATTACCTTCCTGGTGGTTGTGGTGCTGCTGGAAGGTAGTAGCTCCTGGAGGTGGTGGGCTGCATCTACCTCTCCTCCTGTTGCATCCAGCCACTCTACTGGGGTGGAGCAGCCAGCTGAGGAGCAGCCAGCTGGGGATCAGCCGGTGGAGGTGCAGCCAGTTGGGTAGCAGCTGGTGGAGGTGCAGCCAGTTGGGTAGAAGACAGCTGTGGAGGAGTTGTGGGTGGTGAGTACGGTGGCCAGCGGCTGGTCACCTCCTCTGTACTCCTCACTGGGTGGTGAGGTAGCCTCCTCCATGGGCTCCTGTTGTTGTGGAGGCCCGTAAGCTGTGTGGAGAAATGAGATATTGTGATTAGTAAACGTAGCCATGATAGGATTAAAGTGATATTAATACTTAAAATGTGAAGTGAAAAATATGTTATAGGGTTTATCACCCTGAGTAAAACAAGGGTACTCCCACTGCTGAAGGGTGTTGTATTCAAAAAGTCTCACAACTCAAACTTGAATATTTTAGGGGCAATATCCCAGTGGCCTGAAATTGTACATTGGCGCTGTTGCTACATCATCCTATGGAGATACATGGTCCCGGGACCAGAGCTGTCCATAGGATAGTGTAGCAACAGCACCACTGTACAATTTCAGGCCACTAGGATTTTGCCCCTGATATATTCAGGTTTGAGCTGTAAGACTTTTTCAATAGAACACATTTCAGCAGTGGGAATACTGTGCTTTTACTTGGGGGATAAACCCTACAACAGGGCTTATAATTTTAAGTCCTTTGCTACTAGCCAGACCTGAAAAGTTACTCAACACTGCAAGCCATAACATACCCACCAGGGCTGAATTTCTACTCACCAGGGCTAAATTTTCACTCGCCATTGGCTAGTGGAGAGTGGAAATTTTGAGCCCTGCCCTACAACATATATTTTTAATTTCACATTTTGAGTATTACTATCCCTTTAAAGGGGTGGCAATGGTTAATTATTCCTTGATGTAGTATTTTAGGCATCTTAAAAGATGTGGATCAATGTTAGTCCTATCCCTCCTACCTTCATGGTTAGACAGATATTGCTCTACGTGACAGCTGGAGATATCAGTCATTTGACCATACAGAGGCACTTCAGCAGAGCCAAAATTAACCCATTTGGAGATGAATACTTCATTGGAATAGTCCAGAGTGTGCTTGCAAACCAGGCACACTTTGTAGACCATCCCAAAGATGTATTTATATATAAATGGGTCAATTTTGGCTCTGCTGAACAATGTAATTTCTAAAAATGACACAAATCAAATATTTTTTTGTCATTCTATATGTCTGAGATTTTTGAGACAAACATAAACTTTTCAATATGTGGCACCCCAAATTAGTAATGTTTGCTCCACATAATGGAACCTATGTGAATAAGTTGCAAGTGATTCGTTCATGTAATAAGTGTTTTGGGATATATGGTTCATATAGATGTGGTTACAGTCATTTTCAGATTGGTCAATAAGGATTAAAAATGGGAGCCAGTCATATTTGTAGTTCTCTTATCATCTACTACTTGATTCTGACAAAGGAGCGGTATATAGCTCTGAACGAGCTGATCTAATTGATTCGATGTTATCGGACCTCTGACCCAGCAAACACAGAGAATCAAGTGACCCAAAGGAGACAAGGACACTGAATCAATTCTCCAGAAGCATAGGGAAAAAAGGAGAATGGGACTACGATATTCACTTTGAATTGCCTACCCTCAAGACTGCTGTCTGGTGAGTGTGATATACATAAACCCATGCTTTATATGACTGTTTATGAATATAAGCAGGCTGACTGTGTGTGGGGTGTTCTCTCATGATATGTGCACCTATTTTAACTTTCCTAGTGATATACACGTGGTCCCTGTTGTCGTTGTCTTTTCCTACTACTATATGTGGAATTGTCTCTGTGAAACTGATCACTCATAGAGTGGGTAGCTTGAGTCATCCATCACAATTTATGTCCTTTTCCTGTATTGTGCTCAAGATCTTATCAGTCACTAAAGGTCCATTATACGTATTTATCTGATTTTATTTATTCCTTTTGCTTTTTATATTTCTTTTATACACAAACACATACACACACACACACATATATATATACTCTTATGTGATATCGTTATTTATTTTTTATCCACAGTACATCTCCCCCTTTTATATTGCTATGTTTTAATTGTTTCATTATTGTCCAATTAACTTTTTTATTCTTTATTGTATGCTGTGCTTGTGGTGGATATATTGAATATATTGCTCTTAGATCGCTCAGTTTCACGGTTGTTTATCTGTGTCAGCACTCTTGAAAACAATAAGTTCCAGTCTCAAAGCAGTAAGGTCTTTCTTCATTTCTTCAAGTACTAGGAGAATCAAAATTAGAGAACACTTAATCAATTTCCCACACCATTGTCTGCAGAATTCAGGTTTATTGTGTCTGATAATGGAAATATTGTTAATCATATATCCTTTTGTTTATTCCTGTAATAATCAGAAACATAGAATCTGTCTAAATCAATCTCCCTGTATTAAACCCTTCTTAAATGTGGAAAATATCAACAGCCTTATAGGTAGGTTCAGTTCTAGTGCATGTATCTTCAAACAAGAGTAAGCAGCTATACATATTTTACATCATGAATGTAACTCATGCAAATTCAACATTTCACAGAGAGTACTCTAACTATTGACCTCTCATATATACTATACCTGTATATATGTTATTGCATTTGAAAAAATTATAATGTTTTTAATAACATTTCCTATTCAAAAACTGATTAGGTGGAGAAATTTTCACCATTATGAAACATAAGAAAATTCAGACTGGAAAAAAAAGGTTGAATGGACATTATTTATAAATAACAGGAGTATTGCACTTAACTATCTAACATAAAGCTTTCCCACAGATGAATTCCTTGAAGCTTCATTCTAATATTATTCCTATAGAACAGGAGAGAGATGCACTAAGGGAGGGGTGTTCAAGTTCGATCCTACAAGGCCACCAAAAGACCAGGATTTAAGAATTTCTCTGATTAACCATAATGCTTCCCCAGTGGTATAAACGCTCCAAGCCAAATGTTATTCTATGTAACCTATGCATTATGATCTCTCAAGTTAGAGTAATCTTAATGCATTGACTTCACAGAAAAATATATAAATTGGAGAGTTTATCGCACTGTAGACATCATCACCCCTTTATCACCTATGTATCAAACCTTCGTGCACCTCCCTACAGTTGTCCTTGAACTTAAATGCTGTTTTCACATTTCAACGTTTCAAAAAATAGAAGTGTTTTTTCAGTTCTCCTGTGCTTGGATAAATACAGATTAATATTTATTTAAATTACATTTTCCAGTCTGTTTGTTAATTTATTACTTGGAGCTTGTTAATCTTTCTGCAAACGTAACTCTGCTTGAAACCATTGAAGATAAATTGTTAGAAGAAAAGCTATTGAAGATGAATGGTTCTTTCTGAGCTTCAAGAACCCCATTGAGCTTTGTCAGAGAATGTGATAAAATTAAAAGTTCAATATCACCTCACTGGACAAGTAGTTTGAATAATCATAAAATCTGTGGTACTATATGAAACATTTTATAGTATTTGTGAATTCGGCTATAACCAATTCTATTCTGGATATTTTAAAATCAGTGAGTTACTAATAGCAACTTGTCCATTTTACTTTCATAATAAGCCACAACACTAACATAAACTGTGGTATTTTACAGGCTGGAATTTGATGTACCTTTTTTATAAGTGGGATACAACTTGTTGACCATACTCCATCTTCTATAAATTATTTTTAAGTTTGTAGACCCAATATTCACTCAGTTTAGGATACTAGATCCCAGACCTGCCTAATCCACCATAATATACTTTAACGCCTTAATATGATTAACAAAAACTTTTATTTACATAAAACACAATATATACTGTGGCCCCAAACAAAGAGATGATATATATCTTCCTCCTCTACCTGCTTGTATCTGTATGTCACCCATCCTATAGTTAGATTGCAAGCTCTATGGTGCAGGGACCTGCTATTCTAATGTATGCTTACGTAGTGTTCCCCTTATGATTGTCTCTATAGCTACTTAATTACTGCACTTATTGTACCCCCTTTATACAAAATGTAAAGTGCTAAGTACAACTGTTTGTTCTATATAAATAAAAATATACATACATATTACATACATACATATCTTTTGTACATGATTCTAGTACAGGGTTGTCAAACTGCATCGCTAATGGGCCGCGAGTGCACATATTTAAGATATCCTTCATATGGCAGTCAGATGAACCGTGGTAATGATTGAAGCATCTGTGCAGAAATGTTAAGAAACCTTCACTCCGTGCTTTAAAGACTCATCTATTGTGACCGGTAAAACAAGCGTTGGTGCTAAAATGAGTTTGGAATGGTACACACATTGTGGTACTGAAGGAATTCTATTACTTGGCTAGCATAATCTGCAATGCGAGCAGGTCGCATAAACTCATTTTGCTTGATAATGCATGTTTCAGGTTTTTGACCTCTATTGCTAAACTCTATGAGAAACAAGAAAATTCAAAGAAATACAGGTGTAAGAATTTCGGTTACCTGCTGAGACGGCCGCCGGGCATCTGTGGCGGGCGGTCTTGTTTGTGCTGCCTCACGGCTCCTTTCCGCGTCTGTTCCCTGGTAGCCGGCCGCCCTGGTTTCCTGGCAGGCAGCCAGCTTCTGCTTCCGGCAGTGCTGTGTTCTGCCAGCAGTCTGCAGGCACGCATCAAGGGAATCCCCTGTGACGTCGCGACCCGGCCCTTACAGGCATAGTACCCTATTGCTCCACCTTGGACACCACATCAGTCGCCCTTTCGTGGTGTTCCAGTGCAGTTGTGTTTCCTGAGCTCTATGTATTTCTTGGTTTGTCTGACTACCCGATCTGGTGCTGACCTGTGGCTCTGTCCGATTACCCGCTTCGTATATGACTCTAAGCTTGTCCGACAACCAATCTGGTGCAGACCTGCAGCTCTGGCTGACTACCTGTTCCGTGTATGACCCCTGGATTGACCGACTACCCTTTCTGGTGCTGACCTGTGGGTCTGTCTGACTACCCGCTCCGTGTATGACCCTAGGCTTGTCAGACATCCAATCTGGTACAGACCTCTGGCTCTGGTTGACTATCCATTCCTCATTCACTTTAGGTTTGTCTGGTGATCCTCTAGGTGTGGACCTAGGCTGAGACATTCCTTACTACTGCTGCCGATCGATTACGTCTGGTTTCCCTATAGGTGAGAACCTGGGGTTCAGACAATTATCATTCCTGATTGCCTTTCCATATAGTCTGGTATCCTCCAGGTGCAGACCTGTGGCTCTGCAGACTATGCATTCATTTCTGCTTCTGGGCCAGACAGAAAGTGCCTCTCGTGAAGGCAGCCTCCAACTTCTGATAAGTGGCATAAGCTCAGTTGTATACGAATGCCAGTATTTAACGTTTATTGCTGATACGTGCTTTACTAATTTATTATTTGTGCTTAATAAAGTGATTGTTACCTATAAGTACCTGTCCTGTATTCATTTGTACGGATCATTACAACAGGCATCGAGTGACATTTCCTTTCAATAGCTGACATTTTCATAAGAAAACAAAATTCATCAAATCAAAACACATAAAAATACACTATATAAAATACAAAACAACCAACACCTTGCTTGTTGTCAGATATTCACTGTGTCACAGCACAAGGCACCAAGAGAAAGAGAAAGGCATACACTGGAGAGAGGTAGATTGGTAGTAGGAGGAAGAGCAGAGGGATTTGCACTACAAAAACACACAACACACTTTCAACACATTGCACACACAACATCCATACACAATATCAAACACACACACACACCTTTTTGTTTTCCTTACCATACATACTTCTTTAACTTTATTTTCATACATTGTTAAGGAAGGATTTGACAAAGTGTGTCAATGAATGAGTGACAGTGGGAGTGAGAGATGAAGTTAGGAGAGATGGCAGGGAGACTTGAGGCAGGGGAGATGGGGAGAGGCACAGGAGAGGAGGAAGGAGAACAAAGGGTCACAATCAGGGAGAAAGAGCAGTAAGGGAGAGGGAGAGGAGGTGGATTATGGAAAGGTATCCAACCAGACACACAATGTACAGGGACTGAGATGGCAGTGGGACATAGAGAAGGTCTGGAGGAGGCACATTCTCAGTCCAGAACAAAACAGTTAGGGCGTGATACCCAAAGTCTGAGGTGCAAATAATCAGTGGCTAGAGCTGAGAAGGATAAACGCAGGGAGCCCATGTACACCTGCAATGAGAAAGTGGCACTGGTCCACAACATGCTCTTACACTCAACATTCCTCTGCATCACCGAAAAGGCCAGGGCACAGGTGCAAGGAAGAAGCAAACACAGTGACAGGTCGAAAAGCAGACAACAACGTGTCCAGCTATAGGTGCATCATTGACTCCATCAAGAAACAGTAGAGTGGCCGCAACAAAAAGTCAAGGCCAAGATGGGAGAAGTGACAATATATGCAAGGGCTGCCTGTGGTGAGGCTCTTTCACACATCACATTCAACAGTTGGCAGGATATGCTGAAGCCATGCCTATATCGGTGGCAGACATCGAAGGCGACTGTAGTAATGGAAATGACAGCACACTACAAGTCACAGATGAGCGACATGCTTGGAACACTCTGCAAAGTGTCACAAACACACCCACACAAGGAACTTTACACCCTATAACACACCCACGACCATGATGCACCCAGCACAGGGGGAAACAAGGTTGGCACTCCAGCTCTTGGGTCCACAACTCCCATGATATGTAGACATCCTTTGTTTATTTGGGGGTCATCAGCGTTACCTTCCACATCAGCTGGAGAGCCAGGGTTTTGTATCTACATACCAATACAACTTACACTGTCTGACATGCACACACAAAATGACACCTCATAACAGTACCACCTGATGATAGGGATATGTATAATGATAGCTTTCCTGGTGAAGAACTATGTTCCTGTGTTTGGAAAGTATCCCAAAAAAAATTCCTGCATAACTTTTTGCTAAAGCTGACCAATTTTTTCTCTTTTTTTGTGAAAGTTTTCTCCTTTTTCACCAATGCAAAATTTTCCTCCTTTTCTACTATTTTAACACATGTTTTGCCTATATTTCCTATGGATACAATATTTTCCACATCAATATTATTCTGAGGGCTGTAGTGGAGAAATAAGTAGCTGAAAGTCAAAGTTGTGAGTCCTATAGCAACATGCCTTGAAAACCTATGTTGGCATGCAGAATGCCTTTGTCCTTTGCCCACAAGGGATAGTAAAGTCTGATTTTATAAAATTCTGATAGTGTAGTTATTACAATAATAAACTAAGTAATATAAGTTCCCTCTCTCTTAAACATTTATGGTTTGAGAGATATAGGAAGATAAAGTTCCCCTCTCCCTCCCCTTTCCCTGGAGTCATCTGTAAAGCCAGTTGCAGGATATCCTGGTCCTTGGAGCAGATGGAGGCTCTTCAGCAGAGCCGAAATAGTGGAATCTAGAAACAAATCTTCATTAGAACGGTCTACAAATTGTGCCTGCAAATCAGGTACACTTTGTAGACCGGTCCAATGAAGTATTTGTTTTGTTTCTAAATTCTGCTATTTCGGCTCTGCTGAAGAGCTTCCGTCTGGTCGTGCGACCAGAATCTCCATCTGACAGCTTTACATCTCATCTCAGAGAAAGGGGAGGGATGGGAGAACTTTATTTTCCTATATCTCTCAAACCATAAAGGTGTGATAGTTACCTAGTTCCAGTGACGCTGCTGGCGAGGACTCAGGAGGCATTGATATGTCGCGGTCGCTTCCTCCCAGAAGTCGCTGACTATGCCTGGTCTGAGCGCTCTTGGAGACATCATTGGCCACCTATGTCTTCTTGCCAGCTGGATTTGGCTTTCGATTTGATTCAGGTATAGGCTGCTGATTTGACACATCGCGGCGGGGTGCGTCATTTACTGTTGTGAAGCAGCAGATTGATGCAGGCCCCTGTTTTGTACTGTTTGGCTGTAATCTCCTCCCATCCACTTTCTGGGCTGGGCTTTAAGAGGGAACTGAGCCAATTCTCAGTTGCCCTTTCATTGTTGTTCTACACAGTTGGGTTTCCTTGGGTTCTGTGTATGACCTGGCTTGTCTGACCATCCATCCTGGTGCTGACTTGTGGCACTGTCTGACTATTCTCCTGTCTACTCCCTGTGTATAGCGGCCACCCAATCTGGTGCAGACCTGTGGCTCTGGCTGACTAACTACTCTGTGTATGACCCAGTTTGTCTAACCATCCATCCTGGTGCTGACCTGTGGCTCTGTCTGACTATTCTCCTGTCTACTCCTTGCTCATAGTAGACACCCAATCTGGTGTGGACCTGTGGCTCTGGTGAAGACTAACATTCGTTTTCATTTTCCTTGCAATTGACAGCAGGCGTGCATCTGACTACTCCTTGGAACTGACGACAGGCGTGCATCGGTGTATCTTCCTATCTCTGTCCTTTGGAAGATCCCTCTGCCTTCCCTCTGACTGCAGTCGTGAGTCAGGTTGTCTCTAGCAGCGCTTCCTGAGTACCTTCCCGGATACAGAGACTACAGGAGAACGTGCTTGTCTCTGGTAGAGGTTCCCTAGTTTAGGCAGACTCCTATTCCTGATAGAGTTGCTGACCTCTAGTGGGACCTCTACTGTTCCTTGTGTCTAGTGCCTGTGATAACTCCTAATTATTGTTATATTCTGTTTGTATTGTTTAATAAATATTGTCATTTTGACTATACCGGTCTGACTCCTGAATTATTCTTGGGAATCTGTGACAAAAGGTTTGAGAGATGGAACCTTTATCACTTAGTTTATTATTGTAATAAAATTGGACTTTAATATCCCTTTAAGTGACACTGGCACATATTCATGATGTCAAGAGATTAAAAAAAATAAGTAAAACCTACAATGTGGCAGATGTGCATGATAGTGGTGGTGGGGCACTGGCATGGCCTTATTGATGTTTGTATGCATATATATATAGATTCCTGCAGAAGTTTTTACCATTGTCAAGCTTACATCAAATGTAAGCTATCCTTCTTCTCAGATTACTGATACACATTACTTATTGGTCATAGCAGTGGTTCCAAGTCTGGTAGATGGTAGCAACCCTTCTTCACATCCCTCCTTCTCATCTGTACTGCTGTTAATATATTTTTCCTAGCTTTCTCTGTCATATGTGGTTTCTGCTACTGGATACTCAGATGGTATGAGATGTTGGATAATTTTTAAGAAGAATGTTATTCTCTAAAATTGCTGCTTGATAGCCGCATCCTGTGGTAATTGACAATGTAACCAGCTGTACTTGAAAACCCACTCAGACTCATCGCTTGCTGGAGGACAACTAAAGGTTTCCACTGCAGTACATATCAATGGTGGCCACACACACTGCTTTGTTTTCCAGTAGTCCATGGGGTCATTGTTTCTGACTAGAATGTAGCTATCCTGCAGGTATGCAGAAACTGTTTCATATGCAGTGGGACTAGTAGCTACATGGTGTTCCTGTGTGTCAGTTACCAACCCATACTCAGGGAGCAAGTCCCAAAGAGATGTGCCGCTGCCTCCACCAATGCTGGGTTTTTGTCATCCCTGCTTAGACCCATGACTTGCCCTGTGTTCAGAAAGGTATATTCTGGTTGATGTAGGTGCTTCTGCTGGTTGAAATGCTTTGCTGCCTTGCTTTTCACTATGCTAGCTAAATGTTTCCATGCCCTTACTTTCTCCCTCTCATCTTCCACAATGCAACCCTCAACTTGATCAATAAGCATATCTCAATATTCCTTGACAGAATCTTATTCCTCAGAGTTTCTGCTGATGGTCATGACTCCTTGTTGTGACAAACTGTTGATGACCCTTTGGTAGAAATTCTGAAATTTTGTGTTTGAAGCTGGAGTCCAGCAAAGTGGCAAGAATGTATTCCTCGCTGCTTTTAATGGACATTATGCTAGGTTCTTGTTCAAACCATGCTAAAATGTCCTTTACCAGCTGATGCATGTCTATGCTGTCATTATGGTAAGAATTCTCAGTCATGCTCCTCATTTTTTCTGCAATAAAAATATCAGTGGCAGACTTTCATTATTTCCTGCCCCAATATGACTCGTCAACATGGTTGCCTCCTCAAAGGGGTTCAGCAGCTCACATACATTGCACATTAGTTGTCATTGGCCAGGTAACAAAGATGCTCCCTTAGAAGCCTTCCAGTTTTGATTGGTGAACTCACTAATGGCCTTATTCTGCTCATACAAATGCTCTAGAATGTACAGTGTGGAATTCCACCTGGTAGGGAAATTCATTTTCAGCTGGTGATGGGGCAGGTTGTACAAGCCATTCCTCTATCACCTGTTCTAGCTTACTTAAAACATTTACAGCTTTGTGGGACTGTCTCTCAAAACTATGCATGCACAAGGTGGCGTGCCAATGGTATGGGCTATCCTGCTGCTGCTGCCACATTTTAATCACACTGATAGAAACAGAAGCATGATTATTGTGTCACCTGATGCTGTAAGCTAGCGTTGCCCACTATTAGTGTTGTGAGGGAAACCCAGTGAGCAGTCAGTCATATAGTTTTTGCTCTGCCCACTTGTCCACATATCTGTTGTCAGGTGGATTTTCTTGCCATATGCACTTTTCAGCCCTTTGCCCACCACACTAACCACCTGCTTGTACAATTCAGGCACAGCCGTTCTCGGAAACTTGCTAACATCTTGGTAACCTTTTTGTTCCACAGGTATACTTTGGGATTGTTTTTGTGAAGTTTTTGACTCCTTCCCAGGAACTCAGTCAGTTTGGGTTTGCAGGACATGACAGAGGAACCCTGGAACTTTATTGCTTTAACAACATGACTAGAGGAGGTGGTAGAGGCAGAGGCAGTATGTGTTGGCAGTCTATGACTCTTGCCAACTGCTAGAGTAAAGCCAGGGTCATCATACTCATCTGCAGGAGGAGCCATAGGTGGGATTTGGAATTAACTAACTGTTGGACACTCTCTACACACTCTCTGACTCTCTAAAACATAAATAACATCACTACTTCTCTTTTCTGCCCCAGAGCGCTGGGAAATTTTTGAGTACTTCTGCTGCTTATGCTAGCTGCAGCACCTCTGGCCTGCTGATATTGTGTCTCCCAGTCAGACTTGTGGTTGTTCTTCAGGTGAGACCTCAAAGACGAGGTGCCTAGGTGTGAGCCTGATTTCCCCCTGCTCACGTGCTTTGTGCACAGACAACAGATAGAACCATGCTTAGCTTTAAGATCTTGAGTGAAGTATTTCCATATTGTGGACTTCATGGACTGAGGGGTTCTTGAGGGGCTGCTGCTACTACTACTGGGGCTAGATTGATACAATAATACTGCTACTACCACTAGGTGTCAAAGGTGCAGCACTTCCAGCAGCAGAGGCACTGATCATATCTAACATCATGGATTTTAATAACCTGTAATGCTGTTGTTGTTGCTGCTGGGTACTCAACACAGGTGTGTGTAGCTGAGTGGGTCTTGGACTGGGAAGATGCAATGATGCTGATGATGACTGACAGGGTGACTGTGTACATTTTTCCAGCTTTACTTGTCCAGACACCGTGCTCCTTTTCAGTGGGTGAAGATTCAGCCTTTGCCTTTCTGCTACTTGTATGGCCATGTCATCATTATCTCTCTCACTCTCAACTTCATCTGTGTCTGAATGAGAGACAGATGCTGGAGGGATATATTCTAGATCTGCATCATCATCATCATCATCATTCATCATTAAGTTATCCTCAGCATCAGCATCATCTGCCCCTTCTTGCCCATTACCCTTATATTCCACTAAGATTTTTACAAAGTTTGCTATTACTTTCAGGATAGGTGTTTTGGTGCTTGTTTCTCTCACTATCTGATACAGCAGATTGTTCAGCTGCAACACCTTCCTCCATTATATTATTGCCATCATCAACACTAGAATGTGACTTGTTGTTGTCTTCAGTGTTCTTCTTATATGGTTCTTTTTTTTTGTACTAGCACTGTTGGTGCTGGAAGTTTTGGTGGGACCTTGACAAACTGTATCCTCCCTTGGTGGAGATGGATCATCATCATTTATTGCACACGTTGCAGCAACCATTGTTGAAGTCAGTTTTTGAACTATTACTTTACTCTTATGTCCCAGCACTGCTCCACCATTCTCCCTCCCCCTGCCCCTTGTATGTTTGCTGGACACTACTCAACTTCTGTGTGTGTTTTAGTCTACAATACACAGCACAATTGATGAAGTATGATGTCTTCTTAGTCCAGTCAGCTGTCTGTCACCTAATATATTTATTTTTTTAATTATTTCTTTATTATTTTGTTATTTTTAAGTTGTCCACCCTATCTTATCACAGTATGCCCCCCAAAGAATTTATATAACAACTACTTTCCCCAGACTTCCCCAGCACAGAGACAATAACAGCAACATCAGCAGGCAAATTGGTCCCCAGCTGTGTCTTGACTTCTGTATGGTTGCTAATCCCTGTTGCCATTCCCTTGCAGCATCCATTGCAGAAACAATGGCCTGACCATGATCCAGAAAACACATCCTCCACTGGGGACAAGGAGGCCACAGGCCACTATCCAGCCAAGTGTGCCGCCATCCACCAACTAGTCAAGTGTGCCACCATCCACCACCCAGGAATGGGGAATAGCATCAGCATCCACTGACCATCGATGGGAGGCAACATCAACCTACCAACCTTCCAACAATGGCAGCCACCAGTCATTTATCAACAATGGGGGTCACCATCCACCTACCAAAAATAGGGGCCCTCCACACAAGCAACATCATCAGGTAGAAGAATGCAATGCTACATCCCATATGGCTCCACTAACACAAGCTGGATGCCTCCAAAACATCCTGGTAGACAGCAGTCACAGTTACCAACATACAATCCCTTTCCACAACAATATACACAGAGTAGCCATGTCTGACACACACAAAGACAATGGTCACCATCAAGATACAGTGCACCCACCCATACACTGGAGAAGCAGAGAGTGGTGGAGCAGAATGTATGTAGCTGTGAGGACAGCATCAATGCGGGTGGCCCAGACTTGGCACCCTAAAGTCAGGTGCATGCTGCCACCACCACTCCGGCAGCAGAGGACACAGCTCCCGCATCAGAGGACACATCACTCACAGTGGAGGACACATCCTTTAGTAGCAGACATACTGTAGAGCCATCAACAGACACAACATAATCAGAGAAATCCATACTACAACATGAAACACAAAATTCATCCAAAACCCAGGAGGCTTCTGAGAGAAGCACAAAGTTCCACAGGAGATGTTAATCATGAAGGGATCTGCTGCCAACCTAATCAGCATTGCAACACAGTGCATTCATATGAATACCACGGTCCAACAAATTGGAATTGCTATGGTGGACATGATGGTCCAAATGTTGGTGGACTTCCTGGAGCATAACAAATTGTAGAGGACTGGATGGGACACTGACAGATCAGCAACACCTTACTCTGTCATAATCACCCCAGCACAAATCCCTCTACAAAGAGAGGTAACCAGACATTACTTGCACATAAAAGTGATAGGGTGATATAGTGCACAAAAGACAATGTAAGTGTAATATTTATTAATATAAATATAAGCATAAAATGACAGACATCAATAGATGTATACAATCTGAATACAATAAAACAATATACATACATACATTTAAAACAAAGATAAAATTGGAGATCAAGAACTAAATATCATGGAAATAAATAATTTCTAAGTATGTGCAATTAAACTATGAGAGCCAAGTATAAAAGGAGCCATTTATGGATAGTTTATCCATTTGATGTGAGGCAGAGTAATTAGTACTCCACAGGGAGTATACTCAGGGAATAATGGTAGCACAGTCCATTAGGTAGGTGAATATTTGGACAGTTTCAGTGTGAGAACAATAGATGACAGCAGCAGTTGCTCATAGGGTGGCCCCTTTTTCTTTTCCTAATTTATTCTAATGTTTCAGATGTTACAAGATGATCGGGCCCCTACAGCACATCCAGAGAAAGGTGAAATTATAGAGCCAAAATGCGTTGAAGAATAGCTGACACCTTGGCATGAGAAAAAGCCAACTTTGGAGCAGTTATCCATCACAAGATGCCAGAGGACAGCCACTCGGAGATTCCATAGAACAAGCACGCAAAGTAGGAATACACCATCTGGACACTGGACTGTGTGATATGCTGAGGAGTATCGTGGGTTTAAAGTTAGTGGCAGCCTACACTGGATAAACTGGGAAAATTACTCTATTGCTTTTGTCTACACTATTATAAAGTAAATGGCCACCTTATGAGCAACTGCTGCAAACAGCAGGTTAAATTAAATTTACTAAAATTAAATATACCCCTGATGTATTCTTGAGAATAAATGCATAGGTTTGATATCTGAAATAAGACCATTTAAAGCATAATACCTGACAATTTCTTGCAATAAAAGTGTAGTATTTAATATATGGTTAAAACAATAAAATCACACAGCTTTTAAAACCTTCATGATGAGACTCACCTTCTTTCAGAAAATAGTGGCCTGTAGGGAGTGGCTGGAAGCCCAAAAGGAACAAAACACTATCAGTCCCTTTTTTATAGGCGTTTTCCACCCACCCCCAGAGGCCACCCAGGGTTTGCACATTGATTTAATTGTAAAAAGATCTGGGCAAAGCAAGCCAAACAGAAATGGCCAGATACAATGGATACATTCAAGACAAGATAAGATACATTTCTTTCCAAAGGGAACATACAGAGTTATACTGTTTATTAGTAGGCAGATCAGGAAGGTCCAATAAAGACTAACTTATTTGATAGCAGGAAAGCTATAAAATTACTGGGATATGAAGAGAAGGTTGAACTTGATGGCCTTGTGTCTTTATTCAACCTAATTTACTATGTTACTATGTAACAATGTAGAGATATAACTGGAACAAGCAGGGTGAAGAGGTCACAGGGAGAAAAAGGCAGAGTGGGCCAATGGGAGATGGGAGTTCATCCAAGTGGGCTAGCTGCTGATTGGTTGTCACCTATTCTGTGCTGATGTATGATGTGTGCCAGTGCAGAACATGACATTGTTGCATCTCTCTCTCAATGCAATGGACAGGTGTATATACTTTGCCTGTGTACAAATGGCTATTTTGACCTCGGATTTATCCGTTGTGGACCAGGAGGTGTTCATTGCATTGATTTATGTTTTGCATACCCCTTTAGTTTCGTCATCCCTCCCACTAGAAGCTGATTGGCTGGTAGTTGCTTAACCCCACATCCCAGCCAATGGAACAGGGACTGGCCATATAAAAGCTCAAAAAAAGATCTAATTTACCTCTGTATGGCTCGGTAATGACCCAAGAGGTATATGGGGGGAATTTTTTATCTGTTTTCTGGCACTGAAAGGGTTAAAAAATGTGTATGAATGAAGAAAGGAAAAAAAAACAGTTGAGTGCCAGTAGGGTATGCAACACATTGCACAGTGTTGCATACCCCACTGGCATTCATAGGGTTAAACCTCCAAAAAAATAACAAAAAGTAAAATCAACACTTACCAGTAATCCTTATGTCGAACTGGGTCTTCTGCTCCCTGCTTTGCTTCTTCAATTCTTCATCTGTAAGATTCTAACTTCTTTTTCTCTCTACTTCTACATCTGTCACCCTCTACTTCTTCTTCATCTGTTATCTTCATCTGTCATCTTATTCTTCTTTCTTAATCTGTGCTCTCTTCTTTCTCAATATGTATAGCAGGATCTGCTCACTAATCTTGATGTACAAAATTAAATGAATGTTAATAACAAAAACTGTTTAACTGCATCAAATGTGTGTGTCAAAATACAAATGTTACTGGATGCAGGAAACTAAATACCTGGGTGAATTAATAACAAGCAGAGTCAATGTGCACTGCAATACCAATCCTATATAATAATTTGCTAGAATGTTTGTCAGAAGCCGTCATGAGGAGTAGAGACTGCCCGAATGCACAGAATGCTGGGAGTTCTGTGCTGGGAGCATTTTTTGCTTTTGGGCAGTCTCTACAGTGCATGACTTCATTGGCGCAGGGTGCAGAGCAGGACCGGCCTCTTAATCCTTTGAGTGCCAGAGGCGTACGCAATGCATTGCAAAGCCCTCAATGCGTTAACATCGCCCAGACCTTGGCCCGTGTACAGGGGCTTTTACACTTGTATATATATAAATCATGTAGAAACTAAATATAAAATTGCTAAACATGAAAATTACATGATAAATGTTAGCATTAACCCCTTAAGGACCAGATAGGCGAGTTCAACGTGCCGTCCCACGTGACTGATCACGTGGGGCGGCACGTCGAACGAAGGACTGAGAGAGATCGCTCCGGTCTTGGAGATATCAATTTCAGTCCCCGATATTACTCACCGCGCTCCTGCAGGAGCGCGTTGAGTAAAAGTACGTGACGTACCAGGACCATCACTGGTCCTTAAGTGCCGGACCAGCGTAACGGTCCTGGTACGTCACAGGACGTGAAGGGGTTAAGATAGTTCTTTAGTCATCAGTTGTACTAAGGAGAGTTTTTGTTGGAGAGATTTTCAGAAACTTAAAAATAAAAAAACCAGTGGCATTTTTGTCACAGTTTAGTTCATACTTCCCTTTAATGTCTTGTATTTTTCTGCAAATGGTTAAAGGGATAGTAATACTTCATTTTAACTTTATTTTATTTTGTAGGCATTAAAAAAACATGAAGAATGATATAAGTCTTATCTCTGAAACCTTTATGGTTTAAGAGATATTCACAAACAAAGTATCCCCCCCTGTTCAACCAGATCAGAAGGGAGATGCCCAGGTAGACTGCAGAGAGGGACAATCTTCAATTAAGATAATGGAAAAAGCTGAAAAACTTGTCAAGGGGGGAAGGGCTTTCATTGTTTTCATACAAAGAAAATTGTCCCCTTCTGTTATCTGTACTGTCATACAACCAGACTCACATCTGAGAAGAGATTGTTTACACTAGGTAAAAGGGGTGGGGAGGGGAACTTTGCTTGTGAATATCTCATAAACCATAAAGGTTTGAGAGATAAGACTTATATCATTCTTCATGTTTTTTTAATGCCTACAAAATAAAATAAAGTTAAAACGAAGTGTTACTATCCCTTTAAGGTTTGGCTACAGCTGCCCTAAAGTACTTTTATAAATGTATCTATGCTTATCACAATAATCCATATGAAGAAAGATATGATGATTAATGTGTAAACACTACTACACAACTAGTGATTTAAAATTGTTTTTTATTTGCATAGACATTTAATATACAACATTTTCTTCTTTTTTGTATATTTTTTGTGATATGCAATATATAGCTCAAGTATCAGTTATAAACAAGTGTTGTTCATGCAGAGTGGTGTTAGTTTTAACAATTTTATATGAGTCACAAGTTATTTTAATAATGCAAGATTTTCAAAATCAATAATATACAATATATATATATATATGCAGGTATGCTGAATGTGAAGACATTATCACTGAAATAATTCTAATCTTATTTCTGCTGTACTGACCATACTGTTTGGTATAGGGCTATGTACAATAATGAAAGCCATGTTGTCGTTCAGAATACTTCCCAGATTTTCATAGATGAATATGTAATTAATCTTGGGGATCATCAATCTGTTTTCTGTTTAGGTGGATGTGAACTTTGGCAGATATCATTAATTGTATGTTGGATTCATCAGTTGCAGGGACTTTTTAACTTTGTGATGGATTTTGCTAAAAAACATATTGATACTTTATAACTAAAATATGTTTGGAGGATTTAATAAATTATCTTAGCTACCTTGTTGCATCCACTGTTATTTAAAATATTGACATTCATTTGTGTGATAGTTGGGATAGAGTAAATCTTGGGAATTTCATACCATATTCGCAATCCAGAATTTTCCTAATTTTTTTGCTTATATTGACTATTAAGGTATTGAAAATGTTGTTTTTGTTTTCAGTTATAAATATTTGGGACAAAAACCTATTTATGACCCACTTTGTAACTGATAGTTATATTTCCTTTATTAGTATTGACTTGTTTAAATTTAGGTGTGGGTTTACCTATGTTTGTGGTTGTCTACTACTTTTGGGATACTCAGAATTGTAGTGGTAGTTTTTGTTTATGTTTCTCTGCACTAGTCTTTTTAGAGTGTTAGGATTAGTTCAATATAGCATTTGGTTAGGTTGGTTGAGCAGATGCTGTAACCATCACATCCACAGAACCACAACTTAGGATGTAATTTGTTTTACCTAGATGTAACAGTCCTTGTGTAAGACCTTTATTGAGGTTTACACACAAGATACTTTAGTATTTACTTTGGATAAAGCTGTACCTAACTTGAAATACTTAAATGATAAAATTGCATAATAAAATTCCTTTTATATTTTGTTTGTGAAGGGGAATTATCAGCTTCTATTAAGCTGAGATTGGATGAAGACAGGAAGAAATTCTATTATTTTAATGTGATTGCCACAAATTATAAAAGTAAACATTTTTATTTGACTTTTTGGAACATATTCAAATCCTAAGAATACATAGCATATTGTTTCCACTGTTAGGTGTCTTCCTGTAGTCTCACCTGGAGACTCCTCCCTGAGCTAAAACCCACATGTGTAGTTGTTAGTGTTTATTTAATGTGTTCTAACCTTCAGTCTAGTTTGTATACTTGTATCCTGTCCAGTATCTTGCCTATCTATTGCTTGCTTTGTCTGCAACAAGCCAAGTCACTCTGTCAGTCCATCACTTCATGTTTAGGTATGGGCAAAAAGTCCAGTTTTTGCAATTTGCATCTTTCTTTGAGGAAATTCCTATACTTTCTATGGCCTGAGAATTCACACTTGAATACTAGGGATAAGACTCAGTATGTGTGGTTCTATGGCTTCCAGTCTAATGTGATAAGACTTAAGGGGTCAGTATGTGTGGTTCTATGGCTGCCAGTGGAGTGAAACAAGGCTGGGTGGTCAGTATGTTTAGTTCTATAGTTACCAGTGGGACAAGTGTAGGGGGCCAGTATGTGCGGTAGTATGGTCACCATTGCAGTGGTGGAAGGTTGGGGTGTCAATATGTGTGCCTCTATGGCTGCCAGTGCAATGGGACAAAGCTAGGAGAGTTATAATGCTTGGTAATGAGGCTACCGATGTGGCAAGGCTGGGGGAACTGTGCTTTCAGCAGCTCTCTTTCTATCTTTCGGCACAAACTGACACTGAAGTGAACTTGACACTCCCTTTTATAGTTGGAGTGCATAGGAGTGACTCAAAATTTGGGATTGAATTACATAATTATCATTGCTTTCATTGTGAAGAAAAAGTGGAAAAACTGCACCTTTCCCACAGAAGACATATTTCTCTTTTCAGGCAAAAGTTTTCACCCATCTCTATTCCTATCAACCACAATCCAGTTGAAGCCTGTTCACTGTTTCATTCTCAGTGTCCTTTAAGTCAAATGTTTACTGCCAGACTACCAATTTATGTTTTCCATTTGCCACCCAAGGTGACACCAACCTTAAAACTCTTGAAACCTTGTCTGCTGCCACATAATCTTTCAAGGACTATATTCGTCCCTTCCTTCTCGTTATTCCAGTTGTTCCTCTAAGCTGCCATCACATTGTAAGTTATAATAACCTATTTTACACTACAATGACCAGACCAGCTTCCAAACAATTACCCTGTTGTAGAGCAGGATCAATACCCAGGTCCAATGGTCCAGTGCATGGACGTGGGTTGATCAGGGATATTGGGGTAGTATTTATACATAATAACAGAAATATGTGTTTTAATTGCTAGAATGTTTTTATTAGATGTTAGGCTATATGGAAGCTGAATACAAATATCTGAATAGTGGAGTAGCACAATAAGGTAAATAAGATTTTGGGAGACAAACATATGCAAGCAGTACTTCTAGGTGGAAAGTGACTTAGTAAAATACTGAATACAAGGGATAGTAAGAATGCAGTTATTCTTGTTTAGAGTTCACAAAATTAACAGGAATTTGGATGGTGGGGAGAAATACTGGAAAGTGAAATGGAAGTAAGTTGTGTTTGGAGTGAGACATCTAAAAGGTATGCAGCTAATTCATCAAGTGATCTGGCTGCAAAACCAGGATGCCAAGGCAACACATTGGCACACTGTGTCTTAAGGGAAAAGCGGAGTAACTCTAGGACAAATATATGCAATTTCTGCATTGAAACAATTCAAATTGAAATCAATGCATTTATTTTAATACAAAATGTACAATATATTTTGCAGCATAATGATCCACTTTTTCTGTGATACATAGGGTGCAATATTTTAGCACATTTTCATCATTGTGACAACTAAGAAAGATAAAAAATAGAGAGGAATATATAACTATCACAAGCGTTGCAATCGTATGAAAGCTAGAGATTTGTTTGTTCACATCCTATATAATAAAAGGTCAGAAAGTTTGTCACAATGCAGTCATGTGCAGTAGAGACTGCCCGCGTTTGACCAGTCTCTACTGTGCATGATTGTATCACATGAGTGAGGCGGCGCAATCACGTGGAGCAGTGAGGTAACGGTAGTACTCAGAGCAACTCAGGGTGATGTTAACCCTTTGAGTGCCAGAGGGGTACGCAACGTATTGCTTTGCAATGCGTTGCATACCCCTCTGGCACTCAAAGGGTTAAGAGGCTGATCCTGCTCTGCTCACTGCTGTTACCTCACTGCTCCACGGCCTGTGCACATGGGATTTTACACTAGTAGAAATATAATCAAAAAGCTAATCCCTGAATCTTGATTCAAAAAACAATCCTGAGTAGTGGATCAAAGGAGATTCCCACTCAAGAGTATCCTCATTCCCTTTGAAAGGATAAGTGATACAGTATTTGTGATATGAAGTAAAGTATCAAAAATGGAAAAGAAACAATGTGGGTCAGATTTATGACTAACAATAGTGGTGGCTAATAATAGTATGAAAGGTGTTAATGTTATGTAATAAAGAAAATTTACATAAGAGCAAGACTTCCATTACAGACATTCAGGAAGGTGAGCACTGGAGTATTGACAAAGTATGCCTGGGAACTTAGCAATTGGGTGTGTTAGATAGATGCACTCCAAATCAGAGGCTATGCTGGAGAGGGAGACCATCCTGCTCCCGAGGGAGAGGGTCCCTGGCCTGGCTGAGAGGAGGAAGGCTGCCTGGAGCCAAATCTGCAGCCAGGTCAATGCGGTGGCCAGCTGCAGATGGGATGTGCATTCCATAAAAAAGAGATGGGCCGACTGCAAAATGCAGGTCAAGAAGAAGATGGAGGATGCCACCCTGCACACCCGAGGCACCAGAAGTGGTCCACTGGCAGACATCACGTTCAACCGCTGGGAGGAGATGCTGCGGCAGACCATGTCCTCCACTCTGGTTGAGGGGGTATCTGGAGGATTGGACACTGGGGAAGAGAGGAGCCCCCACACTACCGGTAATTGCACCATCAAATAACCACACACCACATCAAACCACACAACCATGACACTCAAACACAGTCACATCTCAACATATGCCCATCATTTATCCACACAACTGCACCAATACAGCACCCGGAGGGTTCAAACAGGACACAAGACAAGGACAAATGTCCAGGTTCAAACAGGTCCAAGCCTGTCCAACTCCCTGGTTAACCCTCATGTTGCTGTGCTGTTCACAGACAAGTTATCTTTATTTCAGCCGTTAACAGTACCGCAATCCTTTGAATGGCTCAGGGGAATCTTGTTCCATGAGTCGCAATGCACGTAAGTGTATCAGCCATAAGAATGATCAGACTGCCGTTAGCTGTTCTTCAGGTTGATCTTTAAATTGCTAGATACACCTTAACGCACCCGGAATTGTTGGGTTTTTTTTGCTAATGGCTGCCTTTAGATCTACCCCTAAAAATGCTGTCCTCCTCTTTCCTATTTTAAATGTAACTTGGACTTTTAATGACACATAAGTGTATGATTTTTATCCAGTTGAATTTTAGATTTTATGTATTTGGAGTAGTACTAATGTTTTCTTGACAAAAGACATTGCTTAACTGTCACTGTAAGTCCTGTTGACCATTTAATCATATATCAAAATTCTTATACCATTCCAATTGCATTTCCAGGATGGACTTTGTTTACTTTGGTAAGTTTTGGTTCTCAACATTTTTATTTTTGTGCTGTTTAACACTAAATATTCATTCAACTGTAATTGTACTTGCAAAAATACTTTAGGTCCCATGATATGTTCTGGCTTTAGAACAAGATTTACAAATAAGCTTTACAGTAGTTGAGATGTATATTTTTTGGGGATGTTGAGCAAAGGCCTTAGGTATATATATAGGTTTCAAAGCACTACTGCTTTGGCAGAGTAAGTGGTTTGGTTAGCAGACCAGAATAGAGCAGGAATCCTGAGCACCGGTTGAACTCTGAGGGAGATTCTGGAGGCTGGGCCTGAGTAGAAGCAGCTATCTTAATCACCATAAGAGTACCATTGCTAGAAAAATAACCATGGTGTTGTAATTTCCCCTGTTATGTTACAGTTGTGTATGTTGCTCAAGAGTGCAGGAACAATGTTTTTAAACTATTTAACCATCTACTATCAAATGATTTGAGTGGAATGAGTGGAAGAATCCAAAAAGCCCCACCACTCTTACATATGCAGAGGCTCCAGAATCCCTGAATCTAGATGAACAACCATGTTACATATATGCACAAGGACTATATGTACTGCATTTATAGTGTTAAAAAGTCAAACAAAATAAATTGAAGTTTCTGTTATCCCTAAATACAGATGTTATCTAGAAAACTGTTAAGAGAAATATATAAATATAACATGAAATGAATAAAAAAAAGTTTATTAGAAAACTATGTCACATTTAGATTAAATACAAGTGTTAAAAAGGTATTAAATCATAATGTAAATGGAGAATGTCATGAAATGAAATGCAAACATTGATAATATTATAAAGAATTTATTAGATCAGATCTTGGTAAGACTACAAAATGGATTATATGCTTAAAGTTATATGCATCATAAATATTTATATAATAGCATACAATAAATAATAAAAATTTTTTAGTTTTGAATAAATATAAATATTTTAAATGTTGTGAGGTTATAGCAAATAATCATACACAATTGTATTTTACTTGAATTTAGCTTTTTAAAGCTTTCTCAGACATTTATGTACATTGCATTTTTATTACATTTACTGTACAATAAGTGTTATTCATTATTTTCCCCTATATTTCAATATATTTTTAACTGGCACAGTAAATAATGTACTAGCTTAAGTTGACTGTAGAGAAAAGGGAGACTGCAGTCTCTATAGTGCAGTAAGTCAAAAGGGTTTAATAAAAGATGTCAAAAAGAATAAATGAGCAGTCACATTTTAAGAGGCTATAACTTGCAATGTAAGCAAAAATATTTAACCCTTTGAATTACCTGTGTAGACAAATCAGAAAAACATTTACTGATTTAAACTGTAAAGGAATTTTTGCTCTTGGTGAATAATTCCCCTTTTTAATACATGGGGATTTTAACTAGGGATGTGTAGAAGTTATTACAGCCGCCTTCCTGTAAAAACCCAATGGGGAGGAAAAGCAAGCTAAGGCGTCCATAGGGAAACTTCTGTGTTGAGTTCAGCATTCCAGTTCCACAGTTCCAAGTTCCCATGCCACATTTCCCTCACCCCCCCATGATGATATAAAGAAGCACTCATAATGTACACATGTGCTTACCATCATTTCATCATTACACACTGATATGGATGCACACCACACTCACTCACACCTTGTCACTAGGGGTGGGTGAAAGGTCCCATCATATTTCTGCTAAAAAAAATCCATGAAAACCACATGGTTGTCGACTTTTTTGCTGCTTGAAATGAAGTGATTAAAATATTTGCCATTTTCGCCCATTGCCAAAACTTATTTTGATTTGGCTACAAACTTTTTGCTTCTTTACTTACATGTTTTTCCGTATAAAAATGTCATGTTTCCAGGAAGGATAACACAATGCAAGCAGCTAGAGAGAGAGGATACTAGGCTGTTGAGCTGTGAGCTATTTAGCAAAATTGAAGCAGGAGAGGCTCATAGTGACTGCTATCACTAATGCCTGGAATGCAACTAAAAGGAGAAGCTGGAAGAATTATGCATCCAGTGAGTCTGAGGAGGAGAAAGAGACCACTATCAATATTAAAGGGTCTGGATGCCCTGATTCCCCATGCACATTGATGGCCAGTACCCTTAGGGATCTTGGGGAAATTTGTGTCACGGGCAGAGGAAGAAGAGGATAGTAGTGTGAGCACTAGTAGTAAAGTAGTAAAGAAGACTCAGACTGAAATTGATATGGTTGGTGTTAGTAATAGTGATGGTGGGACTAGCGTGGGACTAGCAGTAGATTCTCCTGCTGATGCTGAGGTGGTGGAGAAAGCAGCTCGACTAGTGGTCAAGGAAGATCACAACATACTTGTGACCCTGGGAGTTTCCTTTCCCCCTGGCATTGTCCCTATGGAACATGATGCTGAAGAAGACAGCACTGGTGGCTTACAGTAATAACATCACCACCATCAACATGAGCACAGATGCCTGTGTCTGCTGCTATTGCTGCCAGTCTGCCTTCTTCAGCTCAACAAGAGATGGCAATTGTGACAGTAAGGGACCCTCTTTCACATTTGCTATCACCTCCAACCGGTGTGATGTCTGTAATAGAGCAGTAGCAGCAAGGAGGGACTGGTGGTGGTGATGTTGATGGTTGAGAAGCTAGGGTGTAAGAGATATTAATGGCCTTTTTAGCTCAAACCATGAAGAAATGGAAGACAGATATGGAAATGGGGAAGGGCATCTCCACCACCAGCAGGATTAGCAAATTTCTTGAGTTTGCTGCTGCTATAATTCCTGTTGCCACTGAGTTGTAAGGGCAGCAGGATGATGAGGAGCAGGTCAGTGTGCCACAGACCACTGTGGACATAATGGGAATGGGGTCCAGTGATGTGGGACTAGGACAGGTTACACTTGACAGAAGAAATACTCCTGGTCCCAGTCGTAATGCTGCTTCTGAGGCAGTAGCAGCAACATCAGCAACATAAACTTCTGCTCCAGTCAGCGAAGGGGAATATAGAGGAGAAGAAGAAAGAGGTAGTTCTTCTCCACTAGTGTTGAGCGAGCATGCTCGGCCGATGCTCGGATCGGCTCGAGCATCGCTCTGCTCGGCACATGGCGGTACTCGTACGAGTACCGCATGTGCTCGCCCGCCATGTTCGGGTCTCCTCCCCGCACGTTTTGCGGCTGCTGCGCAGCCAATAAACGTGCAGGAAGGCTCTGACATCAGTGTAATGCCAGCAGCCATGTTGGCTGCTGGCATTACACTGATTGGCTGGCCAGAACCCGTGGTCGGGTGCTGTATAGCACCTGACCAGCGAGTTCGGCTCAGTCTTAGCCAGGGAGAGATGAGGATAGGAAGGGAAAGTCAGTGTAGGGAGAAAAAAAGCAAATTTGTAAAAAAAAAGACCCAAAAGTCCTTTTTAGGACTACTGTGTGTGGGGGCAGCAGTTTATTTTGTGTGTGGGGAAAAAAAACAAAAAAAAAAAAATTTCATATATTCTGTTTAGTGTGCAAAGTTGCAGATTAGAGCACATTCTGTTTAGTGTGCAAAGTTGCAGATTAGAGCACATTCTGTTCAGTGTGCAAAGTTGAAGATTAGCAGCACATTCTTTTTAGTGTGCAAAGTTACAGATTAGAGCACATTCTGTTTAGTGTGCAAAGTTGCAGATTAGAGCACATTCTGTTTAGTGTGCAAAGTTGCAGATTAGAGCACATTCTGTTAAGTCTTCAAACTGTAAAATATCAAAGTCACATATTCCATTCAGTGTGCGTCGCCGCAGTTTAGCAGCACATTCTGTGTACTGTGCACAGTTGCAGAATAGGAAAAAATACTGTTAAGTCTTCAAACTGTAAAATATCAAAGTCACATATTCCATTCAGTGTGCGTCGCTGCAATTTAGCAGCACATTCTGTGTACTGTGCACAGTTGCAGAATAGGAAGAAATACTGTTAAGTCTTCAAACTGTAAAATATCAAAGTCACATATTCCATTCAGTGTGCGTCGCCGCAGTTTAGCAGCACATTCTGTGTACTGTGCACAGTTGCAGAATAGGAAGAAATACTGTTAAGTCTTCAAACTGTAAAATATCAAAGTCACATATTCCATTCAGTGTGCGTCGCCGCAGTTTAGCAGCACATTTTGTGTACTGTGCACAGTTGCAGAATAGGAAGAAATACTGTTAAGTCTTCAAACTGTAAAATATCAAAGTCACATATTCCATTCACTGTGCGTAGCCGCAGATAAGCAGCAAATTCTGTTTACTGTGCAAAGTTGCAGAATAGGAAGAAATACTGTTAAGTCTTCAAACTGTAAAATATCAAAGTCACATATTCCATTCAGTGTGCGTCGCCGCAGTTTAGCAGCACATTCTGTGTACTGTGCACAGTTGCAGAATAGGAAAAAATACTGTTAAGTCTTCAAACTGTAAAATATCAAAGTCACATATTCCATTCAGTGTGCGTCGCCGCAGTTTAGCAGCACATTCTGTGTACTGTGCACAGTTGCAGAATAGGAAGAAATACTGTTAAGTCTTCAAACTGTAAAATATCAAAGTCACATATTCCATTCAGTGTGCGTCGCCGCAGTTTAGCAGCACATTCTGTGTACTGTGCACAGTTTCAGAATAGGAAAAAATACTGTTAAGTCTTCAAACTGTAAAATATCAAAGTCACATATTCCATTCAGTGTGCGTCGCCGCAGTTTAGCAGCACATTCTGTGTACTGTGCACAGTTTCAGAATAGGAAAAAATACTGTTAAGTCTTCAAACTGTAAAATATCAAAGTCACATATTCCATTCACTGTGCGTCGCCGCAGTTTAGCAGCACATTCTGTGTACTGTGCACAGTTTCAGAATAGGAAAAAATACCGTTAAGTCTTCAAACTGTAAAATATCAAAGTCACATATTCCATTCACTGTGCGTCGCCGCAGTTTAGCAGCACATTCTGTGTACTGTGCACAGTTTCAGAATAGGAAAAAATACTGTTAAAGGGATAGTATTACTTCAAAATTACTATCCCTCATATTGTAGCCCTTAATAAATTGAGTTAAATGACACCAGCAGCATCTCTCAAACCTTTATGGTGTAAGAGATAGCCGCTTTCAAAGTTTCCTCTCCCCTGACGTCAGCGTTCTGCTGCCAGCAGGAGAATCCGGTCTCTGAATCAAGAGGAGGCTCTTCAGCATAGCTGATATCTCATTATGGAAGGAAAAATGATTAATTGAAATAGTCTTCTATGTGTGCTTGGCAACCAAGCACATGTAGAAGACTGTTTCAATGAATCATTTTTCCTTCCATAATGAGATATCGGCTCTGTTTAAGAGCCTCCGCCTGTCCCGGGACCAGATTCTCCTGCTGGCAGCAGAACGCTGACAGCAGGGGAGAGGAAACTTTGAAAGCAGCTATCTCTTAAACCATAAAGGTTTGAGAGATGCTGCTGGTGTCATTTAACTCAATTTATTAAGGGCTACAATATGAGGGATAGTAATTTTGAAGTAATACTATCCCTTTAAGTCTTCAAACTGTAAAATATCAAAGTCACATATTCCATTCACTGTGCGTCGCCGCAGTTTAGCAGCACATTCTGTGTACTGTGCACAGTTTCAGAATAGGAAAAAATACTGTTAAGTCTTCAAACTGTAAAATATCAAAGTCACATATTCCATTCAGTGTGCGTCGCCGCAGTTTAGCAGCACATTCTGTGTACTGTGCACAGTTGCAGAATAGGAAGAAATACTGTTAAGTCTTCAAACTGTAAAATATCAAAGTCACATATTCCATTCAGTGTGCGTCGCCGCAGTTTAGCAGCACATTCTGTGTACTGTGCACAGTTGCAGAATAGGAAGAAATACTGTTAAGTCTTCAAACTGTAAAATATCAAAGTCACATATTCCATTCAGTGTGCGTCGCCGCAGTTTAGCAGCACATTCTGTGTACTGTGCACAGTTGCAGAATAGGAAGAAATACTGTTAAGTCTTCAAACTGTAAAATATCAAAGTCACATATTCCATTCAGTGTGCGTCGCCGCAGTTTAGCAGCACATTCTGTGTGCTGTGCACAGTTGCAGAATAGGAAGAAATACTGTTAAGTCTTCAAACTGTAAAATATCAAAGTCACATATTCCATTCACTGTGCGTAGCCGCAGATAAGCAGCAAATTCTGTTTACTGTGCAAAGTTGCAGAATAGGAAGAAATACTGTTAAGTCTTCAAACTGTAAAATATCAAAGTCACATATTCCATTCAGTGTGCGTCGCCGCAGTTTAGCAGCACATTCTGTGTACTGTGCACAGTTGCAGAATAGGAAAAAATACTGTTAAGTCTTCAAACTGTAAAATATCAAAGTCACATATTCCATTCAGTGTGCGTCGCCGCAGTTTAGCAGCACATTCTGTGTACTGTGCACAGTTGCAGAATAGGAAGAAATACTGTTAAGTCTTCAAACTGTAAAATATCAAAGTCACATATTCCATTCAGTGTGCGTCGCCGCAGTTTAGCAGCACATTCTGTGTACTGTGCACAGTTGCAGAATAGGAAGAAATACTGTTAAGTCTTCAAACTGTAAAATATCAAAGTCACATATTCCATTCAGTGTGCGTCGCCGCAGTTTAGCAGCACATTCTGTGTACTGTGCACAGTTGCAGAATAGGAAAAAATACTGTTAAGTCTTCAAACTGTAAAATATCAAAGTCACATATTCCATTCAGTGTGCGTCACCGCAGTTTAGCAGCACATTCTGTGTACTGTGCACAGTTGCAGAATAGGAAGAAATACTGTTAAGTCTTCAAACTGTAAAATATCAAAGTCACATATTCCATTCAGTGTGCGTCGCCGCAGTTTAGCAGCACATTCTGTGTACTGTGCACAGTTTCAGAATAGGAAAAAATACTGTTAAGTCTTCAAACTGTAAAATATCAAAGTCACATATTCCATTCAGTGTGCGTCGCCGCAGTTTAGCAGCACATTCTGTGTACTGTGCACAGTTTCAGAATAGGAAAAAATACTGTTAAGTCTTCAAACTGTAAAATATCAAAGTCACATATTCCATTCACTGTGCGTCGCCGCAGTTTAGCAGCACATTCTGTGTACTGTGCACAGTTTCAGAATAGGAAAAAATACCGTCAAGTCTTCAAACTGTAAAATATCAAAGTCACATATTCCATTCACTGTGCGTCGCCGCAGTTTAGCAGCACATTCTGTGTACTGTGCACAGTTTCAGAATAGGAAAAAATACTGTTAAAGGGATAGTATTACTTCAAAATTACTATCCCTCATATTGTAGCCCTTAATAAATTGAGTTAAATGACACCAGCAGCATCTCTCAAACCTTTATGGTGTAAGAGATAGCCGCTTTCAAAGTTTCCTCTCCCCGGACGTCAGCGTTCTGCTGCCAGCAGGAGAATCCGGTCTCTGAATCAAGAGGAGGCTCTTCAGCATAGCTGATATCTCATTATGGAAGGAAAAATGATTAATTGAAATAGTCTTCTATGTGTGCTTGGCAACCAAGCACATGTAGAAGACTGTTTCAATGAATCATTTTTCCTTCCATAATGAGATATCGGCTCTGTTTAAGAGCCTCCGCCTGTCCCGGGACCAGATTCTCCTGCTGGCAGCAGAACGCTGACAGCAGGGGAGAGGAAACTTTGAAAGCAGCTATCTCTTAAACCATAAAGGTTTGAGAGATGCCGCTGGTGTCATTTAACTCAATTTATTAAGGGCTACAATATGAGGGATAGTAATTTTGAAGTAATACTATCCCTTTAAGTCTTCAAACTGTAAAATATCAAAGTCACATATTCCATTCACTGTGCGTCGCCGCAGTTTAGCAGCACATTCTGTGTACTGTGCACAGTTTCAGAATAGGAAAAAATACTGTTAAGTCTTCAAACTGTAAAATATCAAAGTCACATATTCCATTCAGTGTGCGTCGCCGCAGTTTAGCAGCACATTCTGTGTACTGTGCACAGTTGCAGAATAGGAAGAAATACTGTTAAGTCTTCAAACTGTAAAATATCAAAGTCACATATTCCATTCAGTGTGCGTCGCCGCAGTTTAGCAGCACATTCTGTGTACTGTGCACAGTTGCAGAATAGGAAGAAATACTGTTAAGTCTTCAAACTGTAAAATATCAAAGTCACATATTCCATTCAGTGTGCGTCGCCGCAGTTTAGCAGCACATTCTGTGTGCTGTGCACAGTTGCAGAATAGGAAGAAATACTGTTAAGTCTTCAAACTGTAAAATATCAAAGTCACATATTCCATTCACTGTGCGTAGCCGCAGATAAGCAGCAAATTCTGTTTACTGTGCAAAGTTGCAGAATAGGAAGAAATACTGTTAAGTCTTCAAACTGTAAAATATCAAAGTCACATATTCCATTCAGTGTGCGTCGCCGCAGTTTAGCAGCACATTCTGTGTACTGTGCACAGTTGCAGAATAGGAAGAAATACTGTTAAGTCTTCAAACTGTAAAATATCAAAGTCACATATTCCATTCAGTGTGCGTTGCCGCAGTTTAGCAGCACATTCTGTGTACTGTGCACAGTTGCAGAATAGGAAGAAATACTGTTAAGTCTTCAAACTGTAAAATATCAAAGTCACATATTCCATTCAGTGTGCGTCGCCGCAGTTTAGCAGCACATTCTGTGTACTGTGCACAGTTGCAGAATAGGAAGAAATACTGTTAAGTCTTCAAACTGTAAAATATCAAAGTCACATATTCCATTCAGTGTGCGTCGCCGCAGTTTAGCAGCACATTCTGTGTACTGTGCACAGTTGCAGAATAGGAAGAAATACTGTTAAGTCTTCAAACTGTAAAATATCAAAGTCACATATTCCATTCAGTGTGCGTCGCCGCAGTTTAGCAGCACATTCTGTGTACTGTGCACAGTTGCAGAATAGGAAAAAATACTGTTAAGTCTTCAAACTGTAAAATATCAAAGTCACATATTCCATTCAGTGTGCGTCGCCGCAGTTTAGCAGCACATTCTGTGTACTGTGCACAGTTGCAGAATAGGAAGAAATACTGTTAAGTCTTCAAACTGTAAAATATCAAAGTCACATATTCCATTCAGTGTGCGTCGCCGCAGTTTAGCAGCACATTCTGTGTACTGTGCACAGTTTCAGAATAGGAAAAAATACTGTTAAGTCTTCAAACTGTAAAATATCAAAGTCACATATTCCATTCAGTGTGCGTCGCCGCAGTTTAGCAGCACATTCTGTGTACTGTGCACAGTTTCAGAATAGGAAAAAATACTGTTAAGTCTTCAAACTGTAAAATATCAAAGTCACATATTCCATTCACTGTGCGTCGCCGCAGTTTAGCAGCACATTCTGTGTACTGTGCACAGTTTCAGAATAGGAAAAAATACCGTTAAGTCTTCAAACTGTAAAATATCAAAGTCACATATTCCATTCACTGTGCGTCGCCGCAGTTTAGCAGCACATTCTGTGTACTGTGCACAGTTTCAGAATAGGAAAAAATACTGTTAAAGGGATAGTATTACTTCAAAATTACTATCCCTCATATTGTAGCCCTTAATAAATTGAGTTAAATGACACCAGCAGCATCTCTCAAACCTTTATGGTGTAAGAGATAGCCGCTTTCAAAGTTTCCTCTCCCCTGACGTCAGCGTTCTGCTGCCAGCAGGAGAATCCGGTCTCTGAATCAAGAGGAGGCTCTTCAGCATAGCTGATATCTCATTATGGAAGGAAAAATGATTAATTGAAATAGTCTTCTATGTGTGCTTGGCAACCAAGCACATGTAGAAGACTGTTTCAATGAATCATTTTTCCTTCCATAATGAGATATCGGCTCTGTTTAAGAGCCTCCGCCTGTCCCGGGACCAGATTCTCCTGCTGGCAGCAGAACGCTGACAGCAGGGGAGAGGAAACTTTGAAAGCAGCTATCTCTTAAACCATAAAGGTTTGAGAGATGCCGCTGGTGTCATTTAACTCAATTTATTAAGGGCTACAATATGAGGGATAGTAATTTTGAAGTAATACTATCCCTTTAAGTCTTCAAACTGTAAAATATCAAAGTCACATATTCCATTCACTGTGCGTCGCCGCAGTTTAGCAGCACATTCTGTGTACTGTGCACAGTTTCAGAATAGGAAAAAATACTGTTAAGTCTTCAAACTGTAAAATATCAAAGTCACATATTCCATTCAGTGTGCGTCGCCGCAGTTTAGCAGCACATTCTGTGTACTGTGCACAGTTGCAGAATAGGAAGAAATACTGTTAAGTCTTCAAACTGTAAAATATCAAAGTCACATATTCCATTCAGTGTGCGTCGCCGCAGTTTAGCAGCACATTCTGTGTACTGTGCACAGTTGCAGAATAGGAAGAAATACTGTTAAGTCTTCAAACTGTAAAATATCAAAGTCACATATTCCATTCAGTGTGCGTCGCCGCAGTTTAGCAGCACATTCTGTGTACTGTGCACAGTTGCAGAATAGGAAGAAATACTGTTAAGTCTTCAAACTGTAAAATATCAAAGTCACATATTCCATTCAGTGTGCGTCGCCGCAGTTTAGCAGCACATTCTGTGTACTGTGCACAGTTGCAGAATAGGAAGAAATACTGTTAAGTCTTCAAACTGTAAAATATCAAAGTCACATATTCCATTCACTGTGCGTAGCCGCAGATAAGCAGCAAATTCTGTTTACTGTGCAAAGTTGCAGAATAGGAAGAAATACTGTTAAGTCTTCAAACTGTAAAATATCAAAGTCACATATTCCATTCAGTGTGCGTCGCTGCAGTTTAGCAGCACATTCTGTGTACTGTGCACAGTTGCAGAATAGGAAAAAATACTGTTAAGTCTTCAAACTGTAAAATATCAAAGTCACATATTCCATTCAGTGTGCGTCGCCGCAGTTTAGCAGCACATTCTGTGTACTGTGCACAGTTGCAGAATAGGAAGAAATACTGTTAAGTCTTCAAACTGTAAAATATCAAAGTCACATATTCCATTCAGTGTGCGTCGCCGCAGTTTAGCAGCACATTCTGTGTACTGTGCACAGTTGCAGAATAGGAAGAAATACTGTTAAGTCTTCAAACTGTAAAATATCAAAGTCACATATTCCATTCAGTGTGCGTCGCCGCAGTTTAGCAGCACATTCTGTGTACTGTGCACAGTTGCAGAATAGGAAGAAATACTGTTAAGTCTTCAAACTGTAAAATATCAAAGTCACATATTCCATTCAGTGTGCGTCGCCGCAGTTTAGCAGCACATTCTGTGTACTGTGCACAGTTGCAGAATAGGAAGAAATACTGTTAAGTCTTCAAACTGTAAAATATCAAAGTCACATATTCCATTCAGTGTGCGTCGCCGCAGTTTAGCAGCACATTCTGTGTACTGTGCACAGTTGCAGAATAGGAAGAAATACTGTTAAGTCTTCAAACTGTAAAATATCAAAGTCACATATTCCATTCACTGTGCGTCGCCGCAGTTTAGCAGCACATTCTGTGTACTGTGCACAGTTGCAGAATAGGAAGAAATACTGTTAAGTCTTCAAACTGTAAAATATCAAAGTCACATATTCCATTCAGTGTGCGTCGCCGCAGTTTAGCAGCACATTCTGTGTACTGTGCACAGTTGCAGAATAGGAAAAAATACTGTTAAGTCTTCAAACTGTAAAATATCAAAGTCACATATTCCATTCAGTGTGCGTCGCCGCAGTTTAGCAGCACATTCTGTGTACTGTGCACAGTTGCAGAATAGGAAGAAATACTGTTAAGTCTTCAAACTGTAAAATATCAAAGTCACATATTCCATTCAGTGTGCGTCGCCGCAGTTTAGCAGCACATTCTGTGTACTGTGCAAAGTTGCAGATTTGCAGCACATATTCCGTGTAATATGAAGAAGGCGGGTAAAAAGGGACGGGGAAGTGGACGTGATCCTGATAGTTCAGGGCGAGGGTCAGGACGCGTAGAAACTGTGCCTGGTGACAGAGCACAAGAAAGAAAGACATCCACCATACCTAGCTTCATGTCTCATTTTACAGGGCGTCGCAGGACATCACTCTCGAGGTCCGACCACTGCGAACAGGTGGTCGGTTGGATGTCAGCTGATACTGCTTCCAGTCGGTTAAGCACCACCCTGTCTTCCACCAAGTCCACTCTCAGTAGCCAAGAGTCTGGTCAACATAATCCTCACTCTGATCATCCTTCCTCCCACCATACACGGTCTGGTCAAAGAAGTGATCCCACACTGGGATATAGTGAGGAGCTCGTCTCATCACCAATCCTTCATTTGACCCTCTCTCCAAGCACGCTTGCAGAGGAACATGACATCTTGTGCCCTGATTCACAACCTCTAGAGGGTACCCAATCACAAGAAGATGACAGATGTGAACGGCATTTAAGGTCAAAGGAAGTAGTGGATGATGATGATGATGAGACACAGTTGCCATTAAATCAACCACTATTACTGTCTCAAGACCTTGATGAGGAGGATGATATACAGTTGTCAATGACTGAGTATGTGGTGGGATCAAGACATGAGGAGGATGATCAGAGTGAGGAAGTGGAGGAGGACTTGGTGGACGATGAGGTGACTGACCCCACCTGGGAAGGTGTAGAGCCGAGCGATGACAGCAGTCCTGAGGGTGAGCCATCTGCAGCACCGCAACAGGCTGGAAGAGGCAGTGGTGTGGCTACAGAAAGAAGGCGGACCGCACCAAACCGGCCCGCAAATGTTCCACGGAGCACCCCCTTGCGTAAATCTCCCTTGCCAAGGGCTAGGTGTTCCGCGGTATGGCGTTTTTTTAAGGAAAGTGCGGACGACAAAAGAATTGTAGTTTGCAACCTGTGCCACACCAGAATGATCCGAGGCATGAACACTAGAAACCTCACCACCACCAGCATGATCCGACACATGGCATCCAAGCACCGTAATAAGTGGGAGGAACGCCTGGATCGCCCATCTGTGTCTGCAGGCCACACCACTGCCTCCTCTTCCCCTGTTTTCGGTGCCGGCCAATCGCCTGTCGAAGGCGCAGGCCCGCATACCTCCCGCCCTGCACCTGTACCATCTGAAGCACCATCAGCGACCACATCCACTTCCCTGTCCCAGCACAGCGTCCAAATGTCGTTACCCCAGGCATTTGAGCGCAAGCGAAAATACCCAGCCACCCACCCACAGGCCATAGCACTAACCTCACACCTTTCCAAATTACTGGCCATCGAAATGCTGCCATTTAGGCTTGTGGAGACTGAGTCCTTCCGCAGCCTGATGGCAGCAGCTGTCCCTCGGTACACGGTCCCCAGCCGCCACTACTTTTCCCGGTGTGCCATCCCCGCATTACACCACCATGTGTCCCGTAACATCACCCGTGCCCTGACCAACGCAGTTACTGGGAAGGTCCACTTAACGACTGACACATGGACAAGTGCTTGTGGCCAGGGACGCTACATTTCCCTGACGGCACACTGGGTGAATGTCGTGGAGGCTGGGAGCGACTCGGACCCTGGGATGGCACGGGTGCTACCCACGCCGAGGATTGCGGGCCCTACCTCCATCAGGGTTTCTGCCAGCACCTACGTTATTGGCTCCTCCTCCTCCATTTCCACCTCCGAATTCTCTGCACGCAGCGCCACTCACCCATCAGCCGGTAGCTGGAAGCAGTGTAGCACTGCAGTGGGGAAGCGTCAACAGGCCGTGCTGAAGCTGATCTGCCTCGGGGACAAACAGCACACGGCCTCAGAGCTGTTGCAGGGGATTAGTCACCAGACCGAGCAGTGGCTCTCGCCACTCAACCTGCAACCAGGCATGGTTGTGTGTGATAATGGGCGTAACTTGGTGGCGGCTTTGGAGCTCGGCAAGCTCACACACGTACCATGCCTAGTGCATGTATTTAATTTAGTGGTTCAGCGATTTCTAAAAACCTACCCCAATTTGCATGATCTCTTGACCAAGGTGCGCCGCGTGTGTGCACATTTCCGTAAGTCATCAACAGCTTCAGCCGGCCTGTTGAAGCTGCAGCAGCGCTTACAATTGCCAGCTCACCGGCTGCTGTGTGACGTGAGCACGCGCTGGAACTCCACCTTCCACATGTTGGCCCGGCTTTGTGAGCAGCAGAGGGCAGTAGTGGAGTACCAGCTGTTACACGGTCGTCGCCTCTCCGTTCAACTTCCTGTAATCAGAAGTGAGGAGTGGGAATGGATGTCAGACCTCTGTGAGGTTTTACGCAATTTTGAGGAATCGACACAGATGGTGAGCGGCGATAACGCTATTATCAGTGTAACCATCCCACTTCTGTGTCTACTGAAACGCTCGCTGCTCACAATTAAAACCGACGCTTTGCATGTGGAAGAGATGGAAATGCGGGAGGAAGAGCTTACACAAGGTGATAGCCAGAGCACCCTCACTTCGTCTTCTCAGCGACAATTGGAGGTGGCGGAGGAGGAGGAAGACACGGTTGCCTCCGCTACAGAAGGTAGCCATGGAACTTTAGTTCCATCTCTTCAGCGTGGGTGGGCAGAAGAGGAGGAAGAGGATGAGGAGATTGAGAGTCATCCTCCTGGTGAGGACAGCGAAATCTTGCCTGTTGGTACTCTGGCACACATGGCTGACTTTATGTTAGGCTGCCTTTCCCGTGACCCACGCGTTATACGCATTTTAGACAAAGAGAATTTCTCATCTCTCATTCCTCCGGTGGAGAGGACAAGCAAAATGGTGCAATACCAGAAGGTTCTTGTCGAAAAATTGCTCCAAAATTTTCCATCTGACAACGCTGGCGGCAGAGTACGTGCTACCTTGGCCAACCGAGAAGGGGAGAAAAGGGGAGCACACAGCAGTTCCGACAAAGGCAGGGCAACACTCTCCAAGGCATGGGACACCTTCATGACACCCCGCCAGCACCCTCAACCTGATGCGCAGCCTAGTGTCACAAGGAGGGAAAAGTTTTGGAAGATGGTGAAGGAGTACGTAGCAGACCGTGTCAGCGTCCTCAATGATCCCTCTGTGCCTTACAACTACTGGGTGTCCAAGCTGGACACGTGGTATGAACTGGCACTCTACGCCTTGGAGGTGCTGGCCTGCCCTGCTGCCAGCGTTCTGTCTGAGCGGGTATTTAGTGCTGCTGGTGGCATCATAACAGATAAGCGTATCCGCCTTTCCACCGACAATGCTGATAGGTTGACACTTATAAAAATAAACAAGGCCTGGATTTCCCCTGACTTCTCCACTCCACTGGAGGAAAGCCCCGGGGGAACATAAACTCACTTTATATATGTTATTTACAATGATGGGAATACTCTGTATTCCCATTCACCCCTTCCACCCAAAAAACGGGTATATGGTTGACTCTTAATCTTCTCATCCTCCTCCTCCTCTTCCATATGCCCTGTAATATAATTTTTATATAGGGCCAGCTCACCAGCGGGCCCTGTGATATAATTTTTATATAGGGCCAGCTCACCAGCGGGCCCTGTTTGACAATTTTTGTATAGGTCAGCTCACCAGCGGGCCTTCTCATATAATGTTTTATTGGGTCAGCTCTCTAGCGGGCCCTCTCATATAATGTTTTATAGCGTCAGCTCACTAGCGGGCCTTCGCATATAATGTTTAGGATGGTCAGCTCCGCAGCAGACCCTCACCCATAATGTTTTAGATGGTCGGCTCAGCGCACGTTTCCCTCTTAATCATGGCCTCAGTTCAGAAAAATGAAGGACATTTTTGGGAGAATTTGCCTCTGCGCACGTTTCCCTCTTAATCATGGCCTCAGTTCAGAAAAATCGAGGAAATTTTTGGGAGAATTTGCAGATGATATACAAGTAAATATACAGCAAATACTGTTTGGTAACAATTTTTCGCCTAAAGTCGTTTTTATCTGCCTTTTTGTGTGTTTTACGGTCAGTCTGTAAAAATGGCGTACTACGGGCGAAAGATCGTTCCCAGCAGCGACGTTGGAGTCCAAGATGCATCCAGACATCCTCCCTATGCTGTCCCTGAACCATTTCTGTGGTGTTTCCATAATTTTCTGCCCTTTTCCTATGGACCAGGCACCCTCCCCTCATCAGAGCAGGGGGTGCCTGGTGTAATGCTCGAGTCCTCCCATTGACTTCAATGGGGCTCGGGTGCTCGGCCGAGCACTCGAGCCTCCGGGGGTGCTCGGTCAGAGCACCCGAACACCCGAGCATTGGGGTGCTCGCTCATCACTATTCTCCACCATTACCCTCCCCCATGAAGTGTTGGGTGTGGAACTATTTTTCTCTTGGGGCAGGCACAGTGCAATCATCAGGAACAGCACTGTGCACAGTTTGTGAAAAGTCAGTGAAAAAGGCAAAGGAGGGAACGCACCTTGGCACAACTGCCCCAATATCACACATGAAACACAGACACAATTACATTTATGTGAGACATGTAAAAGCCAACCCCTACTAAAGAAATCGGGCACTTCTGTTGCTGTAACCACTGACTCTCCATAAAGACAGCAAGAGGAGAAGTGTAAATCAAAGAGGAAGAAGAATAGAGAAACCTAGTCAGAGCCTGAAAGTTCAATGGAGAGGGAAACACCTGACTCGCCATCACTTTCTTGCTCTAGGGTCCAGCTGCAGGAAGATGCAACTACATCTTCTGGTGATCCACCTTGTTCATCTTTATCTCCCCCCCACCTGATAGCCATTCAGTAGATGTCAGGATGTGGTAGTTCGTGTCCACCTATTGCACACTGTGTGGTTGATGTGGTTGGTGTTAGTAGCAGTAGTAGTAACAGTGGTGGTGAAGCAGCCGGTGGGACTAGTGTTAGGAAAGTAGTAGGGAAAGCAATTGACAGTGTCCAGACTAGCGGTCAAGGAATCTCACACCATTCCCCTGACCTTGGGAGTCCCCTTCCCCCACGGCACTGTCCATGTGGAACATGATCCTGAAGAAAGCAGAACTGTCATCACCACAATAATACCACCACTACCAGGTGCACAGATCAGCTGCCTGTGCCTGCTGCTACTGCTGATAGTCTGCCTTCGTCACCAAGAAATGGCAAGTGTGACATTAGGGGAGCCACTTTCACATTGCTTGTCACCTCCGCCAACCAGCAATGAGCATTTGGATTATGAGTAATTTGCAACTGCTCTAATTCTGGCTGCTGCTGAGATGCAAAGGCAGCAGGATGCTGAGAAGCAGGCTAGTGTGCCACAGACCACTGTGGACATAGTGGGAATGGGGTCAACAAGTGATGCGGGAATAGAACAGGTTCCACTTGCCAGTGCCAGCAATACTTCTGATCCTAGTTGCAGTGCTGATTCTGAGGCAGTAGCAATAACAGCAGCAACATCGTCCGCTACCACAGACAGTGAAGGGGAATGTGAGGGACAAAAAGTAATTGGTCATTCTTCTTCACCTTTTCCCTTTTCCTATCCCCTGAAGTCATGGGTTTGAGACTATTTTTCCCTTGGGGCAGGCACAGTACAGTCATCACTAGTGTTGAGCGAGCATGCTCGGCCGATGCTCGGATCGGCTCGAGCATCGCTCTGCTCCGCACATGGCGGTACTCGTACGAGTACCGCCATGTGCTCGCCCGCCATGTTCGGGTGGCAGGGATCTGTGCCGAAGGAGGCACAGATCTTACAGACGCTCCGCTGGACCACCAGGGACTGGAGGTAGGGGGCATTGCGGAGATGAAGGGGGACATTGTGGAGATGAAGGGGGACATTGTGGAAGGGGGACATTGTGGAAGGGGGACATTGTGGAAGGGGGGCATTGCGGAGATGAAGGGGGCATTGCGGAGATGAAGGGGGACATTGTGGAAGGGGGACATTGTGGAAGGGGGGCATTGCGGAGATGAAGGGGGACATTGTGGAAGGGGGACATTGCGGAGATGAAGGGGGCATTGCGGAGATGAAGGGGGACATTGTGGAAGGGGGACATTGTGGAAGGGGGACATTGCGGAGATGAAGGGGGCATTGCGGAGATGAAGGGGGACATTGTGGAAGGGGGACATTGTGGAAGGGGGACATTGTGGAAGAGGGGCATTGTGGAGATGAAGGGGGGCATTGACCAGGCACCCTCCCCTCATCAGAGCAGGGGGTGCCTGGTGTAATGCTCGTGTCGCCCCATTGAATTCAATGGGGCTCGGGTGCTCGGCCGAGCACTCGAGCCTCCGGCGGTGCTCGGTCAGAGCACCCGAGCACCCGAGCATCGGGGTGCTCGCTCAACACTAGTCATCACCAAAGTTACTGTGCACAATTTATGAGTCAATGAGAAGGAGAAAGGAGGGAATGTGCCTTGGCACAACCGCCCTGATAACAGACACCATGACATGTTAAAGCCAGTCACCCACCTCAGAAATCAAGCACTGCTGTTGCTATATAACCTGACTCTCCAGAAAGGCAACAAGAGGTGTGGTGGTGATCAAAGAGGAGGAAGAATAGAGAAACCTAGGCAGAGACTTGAAGTTCCATGATGAGCGAAACAACTAGCTTGCCATCACCTTCTTCCTCTAGGGTAACAAAATCTTCTGCTAATTCACCTAATTCATCATTAACTTCACCACAAAATTATAGCCACTTTGTAGATGTTAGGATGTGGCAGTTCATCTTCAACCACTGATCACACATGGTAGAGGTGGAGGAGAATTGCAACCAGGGAATCAAGTGGCATCTGAGGAGATTCCATCCCGCAGAATATGCTAAGATGCTGGTGGTGGCGGGGTTCATCATTATTATTTAACTGTCAGCAAGTTGTCATATGTCCTTAGCAGGGTGTGGACAAGGAGTATAGTGACAGTGGCAGTAATGGGTTCTGGTGTCATGGTGTTTGGATTCAGTTGTGCTCCCAGGTGTTATTTATTACACACATTGTGCACATTGCAGTTACTGATGAGTGGCACAGTTCCTGCTCTCAAGGGTAAAAAATATATTCTAATAACAACACACCCATGATTTTGGAGGAGGGGCAAATGGAGAAGAATTATTGGCCAACTCAACTTCTTCTTTTCTCCACATATACTGGGGGCTACTTATTGTGCTGCTACTGCCTCAGGCACATCACTGGAGCTAGTTGTGGCATGTGGAACCTTCATCATACATCATCCATGTTACTGCTATTGTTGATCCCATTCCCTTTCAGCTGCCTAATCATCCTGTTGCTTAAACAACTCAGCAGCAGCAAGAACAGCAATTGCAAATTCTGCAATTATGGACTCAGGATTACATTTGACAATGGCCAGTGGTCACTGGCCAATATGATCTGCTGGCACTAGGCTAGTAGGGCATTTTTTTCTCATGGCTTGATCTTCAAAAAATAAAAACAAAAAAACCCATAGTCCTACAAAAAAAAAAAAACAATTTTGAGGGGTTTGTTTCTAAAAAGCCTTAGTCCTACAAATCAATGTTTCTTCAGGGATTGTGTCTCTAATACGTCTAAGTCCTACAAATCAATGTTTCCTCAGGGCTTGGGCTTCTTTGGCAAGAAACCCCCCCAAAAAACAAATTTCCTGTTCAACTGACTCATTCCCCAGACTCCAACCACCAACACAGTCACCCTCCTCAGACCCCTTTTATACCATGTCTTATGTTTTTTTTTATTAACTACTCCCCAATCCCAATAAGCAAACCCCCCAAAAAACATTTCCTGTTCAACTGATTCTTTCCTCACACCACACAAACACAGGCACCCTCATGCCCCTTTTATACTATGACGTCAGAAAATAAAATAATATTTGTTAGGTGTGGCGTGTAAATTCAATGTTCCCATTGATTTTAATGGAATGAGGTAGGCGAAAAAAGCAAAAAAATCTGCACTTTTCATGGGAAATTATTCAGAAAGCGTGAAGTGTGATTATTCGCCAATTTCAGTTTGAGGCAAAATTTTTCGACGATCCCTACTGAGGAGATCCCATGCTGCAGAATATGCTAAGCTGGTGGCAGGGAGGAGTCATCATTATTATTAAAACTGCAAGTTGTCACATGTCCTTACTGGGGAGTGGACAAGGGGCATAGTGACAGCATCAGTACTTGATTTCTGGCGGGATGATTTCACACTGGGGACCATAAGCGTAATGGTGTTTGGTTAGAGTTGTGCCAGGTGGTTGAGTGCAGATGTGCCCATTGTTCCCAGTCCTTCCCTTATTTACAGCACACACTGTGCATATTGCAGTTGCTGATGAGAGGCATAGTTCCTTCCTGCTCTCAAGGGAAAAATATATATTCCAACAATACACCCATGATTTTAGAGGAGGGGCAGGTGGAGAAACATTATTGGTCAAATTCTTTTCTCCAAATATACCTGAAGCAGTGGGCTCTCTACTGCCTCAGGCGCATCACCGGAGATAGCAGTGGAAAGTGGAACCATGATCATACATCACCCATATCACTGCTGTTTATGATCCCATTCCATTCAAGCTGTCTAATCATCCTGCTGCTTAAGCAACCTATCAGCAGCAAAAACAGCAGTTACAAATGCCACAATGACACCAGGGCATTTTCCACTGTCCACCATAACATGAGCTGCTGGCACTGGGCCAGTTGGGCATTTTTTTCTTTTTCTCAGGGCTTATTCTTTCAACAGAATCCAGAGGACTACATAAAAAAATTGGAAGGCTTGTTTCTAACAAGTCTAAGTCCTACAAATCACTGATTCCTCAGGGCTTATAATGCTAACAAGCTGAATTGATAAAAATTATCTGTGATACCTAAGGGCTTTTAAAGCTAACAAGCTGAATAATAACAATTACATGTGATTCCTCAGGGCTTGTAATACTAACAAGCCAAATTCCTTCAAATCAATGTTTCCTTAGGACTTGGGACTAACAAGTATAAGTCATACAACAAATCAATTGTTTCCTTAGGGCTTGTGCCAAATAAGTGTAAGTCCCACAAAGCAATGTTTTCTCAGGGCTTCCAAGTTCCAACAACAAGTCCTACAAATCCTCCTCCATAAAACACTCTATCCCATCAAGTATCAGTCTGCCCCAGTCACAGCTTACATCAAGGGGTCACGGTCTCTGTCATGTTACATACCCATTTCTTATTTTATTTTATTTTTATTTATTTACTTAAACTGTCCCTCCAATCCCAGTCAACAAACCTCCTAAAAAATAAATGTCCTGCTCAACTGATTCTTTCCACAGACTCCACCAACACAGGCCCCCTCAGACCCGTTTCATACCATGTCTGTGGGAAATAAAATTAATTTTGTTATGCATTGTGTGTAAATTCAGTCTTCTCATTGATTTCAATACAATGAGCTAGGCAAAAAAAGCAGAAAAACAGCATTTTTCAAAGGAAATTTTCCACCAGACAGGAAGTGACATTTTTCACCAATTTGGTTTGAGGAACAAAATTTCGCCCATCCCTAGTTATGACAGGCTTGTTGATACCTTTCTGTCAAAAACATCTACCTTGCACTTATTAAGAGCCTTCCTGTTACTGTAAATTGGATTTCAAATTGTGATATGTGATTTTTTTTGTAAATCCCTAATATCAATTGCTTTTAAAACAATCACAGTGAAAAAATATTGTTTTAATGCCTCCGTTCCTTCAGAACAGTAGGCATAGTGACAAATGCCCTCTGTGTTAACTTTTATCTTTATTAACTAGAAATTCACTGGCTTTTTAAAGAGAAAATGGTTATCTGTAAATTAACATGGAGGTTGCAGGTTATATCAGTAAATGAAAACAAAACAAGACTGTTCAAAATTAAATGACAGTAATTAAATATTGCATCAAATTACAAATTACTTTTTTAGGGCAGATTTTTTCCAACAAATTCAGAACTGGGATATGTATGTCTATCTAGCATAGACAAAGCTTTCAGCACACTGTTATATAGCTAAAAAATTCAAAGTAAAGTGAAATTTAACAATGTCTGTAACTTGCCAATATGTCCAAACAAAGAATCTAAAATATGCCTCAATAAATGCATCCTATAACTTGGAAATTGTTTCATACAATAATGACATTTATTTATTGCATCTTGCAATAATTGTGTTGACCTTTTTTAACATATTGATTCAGATGGAATAACTATTTCTTAGGCATGTTGGGTGGTTAATAAAATCTTACATATTTAAAAAAGACAGTGTCTGAGAATAATATAATCATTGATCTTTCCTCAGTAGTTTTCAACCTCAACTATTAGTAGGAAAAACATGTACTCATTACTTATTTGAGGAGATCAAAACTGCAAAGTATCATTTTGAGGCTTCCAGGTATCAAAAGTGTAGTTTCTCAAACCACTGAATATTCATGACACATAATAAAATTAATGATAAACATAAAAGTTGATGTGAGCGTTTGACTAATCTGCACTTATTTGTTTGGAAGAGCTGTAGTAATTGCCTGATTAGTAAATTAAACATCTGTTGTGGGAATAAACAAAAACATAACCGAACATATTCAAATAAAATGTATTCACTGAGGGTCCATAAATTATATTATATGGTTTCATCAATTTTCTTTTCTTTTCTATTAAAGTTTTATTGATAGTATGTAAAGGTGCACCTTGCAAAGATAAGCTAGCAAAGAAATCCAGTCAAGGACACATATGTAGTACAAAGGAACGTATTGGTAGTCAGCATAGGAATATCAAGGGAAGCAGAATCTCCTAGTTATAAATGCTTGAATATCATCAACAAACACTAGATAAAGGAATCTAGAGACACAGAAGAGAGGGATAGCTCAGCATAGAAGAAGTAGAAGGTGAAGGAAGGAAACAGAGAGAGAGAGGAGATCAAAGAAGAGGAAGGAAGGGAGAGGGGAGGAGGGGAAGGGAAGGCAGAGGAAGGGGGATGGATCAGGACAAAGACACAGCAGAAACCCAGCCTACATGCACCATTAGAGGAGGGGAGAGGCCTTTGGAACCTTGATAAACTAACGGTAGCCATCTACTCATTGACATTCAACCTGCAATGCACTTATAAAAATTAATGGCCTATGGCCAGCCAAGGTCCCCAAGTCTCCATGTAAGCTGCTAAGGCACCAGTCCCCAGGGCGTGTGTTTGTTTCAGACCTGCCAGACTATCCAACTGTGTTTGCCACTCAGACACTGGAGGTGGTGAAGAATCTTTCCAGTTGGACAGGATAAGCTATTTAGCAGTGTTCAACAGAAGGAAGCATTGTTCAGGTGAAAGAAGAAGGGTTAACTTTAGATAAAAAAAGAGAAAAAAGATAGATTCCCGTGGGAGAGAGGTGTGTAGAATTCTGTTGATGCTTGAGTTAATCTCAACTCAGAATGGTTGAATAGCAATATCGCTTAGGCTGAGGGGTGAATGAGAGCAAACCATTGAGTGGTATAATACCATATGGTTATCAATTTAAAGTTCTTCTCTTGGCTCGAAACATCAGGTGAAGAGCATAGGAGTCACGAATAGACACATATCCAGTCACGGGATGACCATGTAAAACTCAACTCCCGTTCCCATTGGGCAAAAGGGGAACATTAATCAACCTGTAAAATTCAGAGTTTGCATGAGTAAAGAGTCTGCCTTGTGTGAGCATTTGTTCAAAGTGCTTAAGAGCACAGGACGCATAACCTATTGCTGCCAATGCTAGACTGAAGTGTTAGAGTTGTATATATTGTCAGTGGGAGGAGGCCAGAAGGGAATACTCCTGAGACAGGGAGTCAAACGAGGATTGCCCACCTTCTGGATACAGAATCTGTAGTGTGTGGACCCACTGGCCTTCCATAGAGCAAAGGGTGAGTGAACAGCCCCCGGAGGGAATTCAGGGTGACCATAAGTATAAAGGAGATGAGTGGGGAGCCAACAGTGTGGGACCTCGAGCACGGTAGATACATTAAGAAGATGGATCAAAATCGGGTGCATTTTAGCCACATACGGTACAGAAGCATGAGGGAGCCACATCAGGTTAGAATGTGCCATTTCAGAAATATTGAGAAAAAGAGCAGCTATCCAGTTGTTAAAAACATCATAATGACATTCAAATAGTTACTGTGCATTGACAGCCAGGTAAAGATGAAAAATATGGGGGGTGCCCAATCCTCCCAGAGACCTAGTAAGACATAATTTATCAAAGGCCATATGAGGGGTCTTGTTAGCCCAGATGAAAGCGTTCAAAGTATTTGGAGCTTCCGAAGAGAGGCAATCAGGAATTTCAAGGGAATGCACTTAAAATGATACAATATCTTAGGATGAATGATCATATTTATCAGGTTGATCCTACCAAACCAAGAATCTGAGAGAGAGGACAGCTGACATGGTTTGTAGTCACCGCCTGAAAGAGAGAGAGTGGGCATTAGAACATATTACATGATGCCATTCACTTGCAATTTTAATGTCTAAGTCCTTAGCCCAAGTAAAGGAAAATTCTCACTACAAGACACTATAGTGTTCAAAAACCTTAGGCAACATAAAAAGAATATTGTGTATGAAACTGGAAATTTTGGTGTACCCCCCCCCCCACATTCGTCGGAAGACCTCTAATTCCCTCTCTGCTCCTAATTAAGTACAGAAGGGGTTCCAAGGCCAGGATGAATATAATAGGGGAAGTAGGCACCCTTGCCTAGTACCTTTGGAGATAGAAAAGGGATGGGAGAGAGACCTACTGAACAATACTCTCACAGATGGTCTAATATATAGATTTAACAGACTATGACGCCCACGCAGGCCAAGACCAAGAAATGTGAGCAATTCTGAGAATTATGGTCAGCCCAGGGGGTCAAAGGCTTTTTCTGCATCTAAACAAACTAGAAAGAAGGGAAAATTCAAAGAAGGGCTACTAAAATGGTGACTGGTTTACAGGAAAATAAATATCAGGATAGACTAAAGGATCTGAACATGTGTAGCTTGGAGGAGAGAAGAGAGAGAGGGGATATGATTGAAACATTCAAATACAAGAAGGGATTCAACACAGTGCAGGATGGAAGTATATTTCAAAGGAGTAAAAATGTTAGGACAAGAGGCCACAGTCTAAAAAAAGAGGGACACAGGTTTAGACGTAATGTGAGAAAGTTTTACTTCACTGAGAGGGTAGTAGATAAGTGGAATAGCCTACTAGCAGAAGTGGTAGAAGTTAATACAGTGACAGAATTTAAGCATGCATGGGATAGGCATAAGGCTGTCCTTAACTTAAGAAAAGACCAAGGACCAAAAAAGGTTTGAGGTTTTTACTGTAGGAAAATGTGCAGACTAGATAGGCTGAAATGGTTCTTATCTGCCGTCAAATTCTATGTTTCTATGTTTCTATCTAAGAACACTGAAGATTACAACTAGTCACATTCTAGTACTGATGGCATAATGGAAAAAGGTGTAGCAACTGCTGTATCTGACACAGAGACAAAAGAGTACAACACCTACACTAAAAGTAGTAGCGAATGTTGTGAAAATCCATTTCAGGGGAAATGTAAAATGAAATTGTTTTAGACATCAAAAATCATAGAGAAATATGAAAGTGGTGGGGAATAAGTGATGGAGAATGCTAAGGATGACCTAATTACTGATGATGATGTTGATCTAGAATATACATCTAGCATCCTCCTCTTCTTCAGATAGAGATGAAGTTGAGAGTGAGAGAGATAATGACTAGTGATGAGCGAGCACCCCAATGCTCGGGTGTTCGGGTGCTCTGACCGAGCGCCCCCGGAGGCTCGAGTGCTCGGCCGAGCACCCGAGCCCCATTGAAGTCAATGGGAGGACTCGAGCATTACACCAGGCACCCCCTGCTCTGATGAGGGGAGGGTGCCTGGTCCATAGGAAAAGGGCAGAAAAGGATGGAAACACCACAGAAATGGTTCAGGGACAGCATAGGGAGGATGTCTGGATGCATCTTGGACTCCAACATCGCTGCTGGGAACGATCTTTCGCCCGTAGTACGCCATTTTTACAGACTGACCGTAAAACACACAAAAAGGAAAATAAAAACGACTTTAGGCGAAAAATTGTTATCAAACAGTATTTGCTGTATATTTACTTGTATATCATCTGCAAATTCTGCAAAAAATTTCATCGGTTTTTCTGAAGTGAGGCCATGATTAAGAGGGAAACGTGCGCAGAGGCAAATTCTCCCAAAAATTTCCTCGATATTTCTGAACTGGGGCCATGATTAAGAGGGAAACGTGCGCTGAGCCGACCATCTAAAACATTATGGGTGAGGGTCTGCTGCGGAGCTGACCATCCTAAACATTATATGCGAAGGCCCGTTAGTGAGCTGACGCTATAAAACATTATATGAGAGGGCCCGCTAGAGAGCTGACCCAATAAAACATTATATGAGAGGGCCCGCTAGAGAGCTGACCCAATAAAACATTATATGAGAAGGCCCGCTGGTGAGCTGGCCCTATATAAAAATTATATCACAGGGCCCGCTGGTGAGCTGGCCCTATATAAAAATTATGTCCCAGGGCATATGGAAGAGGAGGAGGAGGATGAGAAGATTAAGAGTCAACCATATACCCGTTTTTTGGGTGGAAGGGGTGAATGGGAATACAGAGTATTCCCATCATTGTAAATAACATATATAAAGTGAGTTTATGTTCCCCCGGGGCTTTCCTCCAGTGGAGTGGAGAAGTCAGGGGAAATCCAGGCCTTGTTCATTTTTATAAGTGTCAACCTATCAGCATTGTCGGTGGAAAGGCGGATACGCTTATCTGTTATGATGCCACCAGCAGCACTAAATACCCGCTCAGACAGAACGCTGGCGGCAGGGCAGGCCAGCACCTCCAAGGCGTAGAGTGCCAGTTCATACCACGTGTCCAGCTTGGACACCCAGTAGTTGTAAGGCACAGAGGGATCATTGAGGACGCTGACACGGTCTGCTACGTACTCCTTCACCATCTTCCAAAACTTTTTCCTCCTTGTGACACTAGGCTGCGCATCAGGGTGAGGGTGCTGGCGGGGTGTCATGAAGGTGTCCCACACCTTGGAGAGTGTTGCCCTGCCTTTGTCGGAACTGCTGTGTGCTCCCCTTTTCTCCCCTTCTCGGTTGGCCAAGGTAGCACGTACTCTGCCGCCAGCGTTGTCAGATGGAAAATTTTAGAGCAATTTTTCAACAAGAACCTTCTGGTATTGCACCATTTTGCTTGTCCTCTCCACCGGAGGAATGAGAGATGAGAAATTCTCTTTGTAGCGGGGGTCCAGAAGGGTGAACACCCAGTAATCCGTGTTGTCTAAAATGCGTATAACGCGTGGGTCACGGGAAAGGCAGCCTAACATAAAGTCAGCCATGTGTGCCAGAGTACCAACAGTCAAGATATCGCTGTCCTCACCAGGAGGATGACTCTCAATCTCCTCATCCTCTTCCTCCTCTTCTGCCCACCCACGCTGAAGAGATGGAACTAAAGTTCCATGGCTACCCTCTGTAGCGGAGGCAACCGTGTCTTCCTCCTCCTCCTCCTCCGCCTCCTCCAATTGTCGCTGAGAAGACGAAGTGAGGGTGCTCTGGCTATCACCTTGTGTAAGCTCTTCCTCCCGCATTTCCACCTCTTCCACATGCAAAGCGTCAGTTTTAATTGTGAGCAGCGAGCGTTTCAGTAGACACAGAAGTGGGATGGTTACACTGATAATAGCGTTATCGCCGCTCACCATCTGTGTCGATTCCTCAAAATTGCGTAAAACCTCACAGAGGTCTGACATCCATTCCCACTCCTCACTTCTGATTACAGGAAGTTGAACGGAGAGGCGACGACCGTGTAACAGCTGGTACTCCACTACTGCCCTCTGCTGCTCACAAAGCCGGGCCAACATGTGGAAGGTGGAGTTCCAGCGCGTGCTCACGTCACACAGCAGCCGGTGAGCTGGCAATTGTAAGCGCTGCTGCAGCTTCAACAGGCCGGCCGAAGCTGTAGATGACTTACGGAAATGTGCACACACGCGGCGCACCTTGGTCAAGAGATCATGCACATTGGGGTAGGTTTTTAGAAATCGCTGAACCACTAAATTAAATACATGCGCTAGGCATGGTACGTGTGTGAGCTTGCCGAGCTCCAAAGCCGCCACCAAGTTACGCCCATTATCACACACAACCATGCCTGGTTGCAGGTTGAGTGGCGAGAGCCACTGCTCGGTCTGGTGACTAATCCCCTGCAACAGCTCTGAGGCCGTGTGCTGTTTGTCCCCAAGGCAGATCAGCTTCAGCACGGCCTGTTGACGCTTCCCCACTGCAGTGCTACACTGCTTCCAGCTACCGGCTGATGGGTGAGTGGCGCTGCGTGCAGAGAATTCGGAGGTGGAAATGGAGGAGGAGGAGCCAATAACGTAGGTGCTGGCAGAAACCCTGATGGAGGTAGGGCCCGCAATCCTCGGCGTGGGTAGCACCCGTGCCATCCCAGGGTCCGAGTCGCTCCCAGCCTCCACGACATTCACCAAGTGTGCCGTCAGGGAAATGTAGCGTCCCTGGCCACAAGCACTTGTCCATGTGTCAGTCGTTAAGTGGACCTTCCCAGTAACTGCGTTGGTCAGGGCACGGGTGATGTTACGGGACACATGGTGGTGTAATGCGGGGATGGCACACCGGGAAAAGTAGTGGCGGCTGGGGACCACGTACTGAGGGACAGCTGCTGTCATCAGGCTGCGGAAGGACTCAGTCTCCACAAGCCTAAATGGCAGCATTTCGATGGCCAGTAATTTGGAAAGGTGTGAGGTTAGTGCTATGGCCTGTGGGTGGGTGGCTGGGTATTTTCGCTTGCGCTCAAATGCCTGGGGTAACGACATTTGGACGCTGTGCTGGGACAGGGAAGTGGATGTGGTCGCTGATGGTGCTTCAGATGCTACAGGTGCAGGGCGGGAGGTATGCGGGCCTGCGCCTTCGACAGGCGATTGGCCGGCACCGAAAACAGGGGAAGAGGAGGCAGTGGTGTGGCCTGCAGACACAGATGGGCGATCCAGGCATTCCTCCCACTTATTACGGTGCTTGGATGCCATGTGTCGGATCATGCTGGTGGTGGTGAGGTTTCTAGTGTTCATGCCTCGGCTCATTCTGGTGTGGCACAGGTTGCAAACTACAATTCTTTTGTCGTCCGCACTTTCCTTAAAAAAACGCCATACCGCGGAACACCTAGCCCTTGGCAAGGGAGATTTACGCAAGGGGGTGCTCCGTGGAACATTTGCGGGCCGGTTTGGTGCGGTCCGCCTTCTTTCTGTAGCCACACCACTGCCTCTTCCAGCCTGTTGCGGTGCTGCAGATGGCTCACCCTCAGGACTGCTGTCATCGCTCGGCTCTACACCTTCCCAGGTGGGGTCAGTCACCTCATCGTCCACCAAGTCCTCCTCCACTTCCTCACTCTGATCATCCTCCTCATGTCTTGATCCCACCACATACTCAGTCATTGACAACTGTATAACATCCTCCTCAACAAGGTCTTGAGACAGTAATAGTGGTTGATTTAATGGCAACTGTGTCTCATCATCATCATCATCATCCACTACTTCCTTTGACCTTAAATGCCGTTCACATCTGTCATCTTCTTGTGATTGGGTACCCTCTAGAGGTTGTGAATCAGGGCATAAGATGTCATGTTCCTCTGCAAGCGTGCTTGGAGAGAGGGTCAAATGAAGGATTGGTGATGAGACGAGCTCCTCACTATATCCCAGTGTGGGATCACTTCTTTGACCAGACCGTGTATGGTGGGAGGAAGGATGATCAGAGTGAGGATTATGTTGACCAGACTCTTGGCTACTGAGAGTGGACTTGGTGGAAGACAGGGTGGTGCTTAACCGACTGGAAGCAGTATCAGCTGACATCCAACCGACCACCTGTTCACAGTGGTCGGACCTCGAGAGTGATGTCCTGCGACGCCCTGTAAAATGAGACATGAAGCTTGGTATGGTGGATGTCTTTCTTTCTTGTGCTCTGGCACCAGGCACAGTTTCTCCGCGTCCTGACCCGCGCCCTGAACTATCAGGATCACGTCCACTTCCCCGTCCCTTTTTACCCGCCTTCTTCATCTTACACGGAATATGTGACTTTGATATTTGAGTTTGAAGACTTAACAGTATTTCTTCCTATTCTGCAACTGTGCAGAGTACACAGAATAGGCTGCTAAACTGCGGCGAAGCACACTGAATGGAATATGTGACTTTGATATTTGAGTTTGAAGACTTAACAGAATTTCTTCCTATTCTGCAACTGTGCAGAGTACACAGAATAGGCTGCTAAACTGCGGCGAAGCACACTGAATGGAATATGTGACTTTGATATTTGAGTTTGAAGACTTAACAGTATTTCTTCCTATTCTGCAACTGTGCAGAGTACACAGAATAGGCTGCTAAACTGCGGCGAAGCACACTGAATGGAATATGTGACTTTGAAATTTGAGTTTGAAGACTTAACAGTATTTCTTCCTATTCTGCAACTGTGCAGAGTACACAGAATAGGCTGCTAAACTGCGGCGAAGCACACTGAATGGAATATGTGACTTTGATATTTGAGTTTGAAGACTTAACAGTATTTCTTCCTATTCTGCAACTGTGCACAGTACACAGAATAGGCTGCTAAACTGCGGTGACGCACACTGAATGGAATATGTGACTTTGATATTTGAGTTTGAAGACTTAACAGTATTTCTTCCTATTCTGCAACTGTGCAGAGTACACAGAATAGGCTGCTAAACTGCGGCGAAGCACACTGAATGGAATATGTGACTTTGATATTTGAGTTTGAAGACTTAACAGAATTTCTTCCTATTCTGCAACTGTGCAGAGTACACAGAATAGGCTGCTAAACTGCGGCGAAGCACACTGAATGGAATATGTGACTTTGATATTTGAGTTTGAAGACTTAACAGTATTTCTTCCTATTCTGCAACTGTGCAGAGTACACAGAATAGGCTGCTAAACTGCGGCGAAGCACACTGAATGGAATATGTGACTTTGAAATTTGAGTTTGAAGACTTAACAGTATTTCTTCCTATTCTGCAACTGTGCACAGTACACAGAATAGGCTGCTAAACTGCGGTGACGCACACTGAATGGAATATGTGACTTTGATATTTTAGTTTGAAGACTTAACAGTATTTCTTCCTATTCTGCAACTGTGCACAGTACACAGAATATGCTGCTAAACTGCGGCGAAGCACACTGAATGGAATATGTGACTTTGATATTTGAGTTTGAAGACTTAACAGAATGTGCTCTAATCTGCAACTTTGCACACTAAACAGAATGTGCTCTAATCTGCAACTTTGCACACTAAACAGAATGTGCTCTAATCTGCAACTTTGCACACTAAACAGAATGTGCTCTAATCTGCAACTTTGCACACTAAACAGAATATATGAAATTTTTTTGTTTTTGTTTTTTTCCCCCCACACAAAATAAACTGCTGCCCCCACACACAGTAGTCCTAAAAAGGACTTTTGGTTCTTTTTTTTTCACAAATTTGCTTTCTTTCTCCCTACACTGACTTTCCCTTCCTATCCTCATCTCTCCCTGGCTAAGACTGAGCCGAACTCGCTGGTCAGGTGCTATACAGCACCTGACCACGGGTTCTGGCCAGCCAATCAGTGTAATGCCAGCAGCCAACATGGCTGCTGGCATTACACTGATGTCAGAGCCTCCCAGCACGTTTATTGGCTGCGCAGCAGCCGCAAAACGTGCGGGGAGGAGACCCGAACATGGCGGGCGAGCACATGCGGTACTTGTACGAGTACCGCCATGTGCCGAGCAGAGCGATGCTCGAGCCGATCCGAGCATCGGCCGAGCATGCTCGCTCAACACTAATAATGACATATTCAGAAAATTAGCTAAAAGGCAAAGGCTCAATCTTACACCTCTGAAAAGGAGGACTGTACATAGTAACATAGCAAATTAGGCTGAAAAAAGACACAAGTCCATCAAGTTCAACCTTTTCCTCATAATCCAGAAACTTACATAGCTTTCCTGCTGCCAAATAATTTAGTCTATCAGAACTTTCTGCTTTGTCTACTAATACACAGTTTAACCCTATATATTCCCTTTTGAAATACGTGTATCTAACCTTCTCTTAAATGTATCCATTATATTTGCCATAACCACATCCTTTGACAAGGAATTCCATAATTTAACAGATCTCGCTGTAAAAAAACCCTTTCCTCTGCTGAAGTTGAAACATCCTTTCCTCTAATCTGATGGGGGGGCTGGTTATTTGATCAGGCCTTGGAATGAATAGCTCACCAGAGTGATCCGTGTATATATACTTGTGCATTGTGATATCTCTTCTTAGTAGTCTTTTTTCTAAAGTAAATAAACTAAGTTTGAAGAGTCTGATGCTTCCAGGTACAACCCTCACTCAGCCACACACACTAGTTTTCAGTAACCACTAGCAAAACAGGTAATCAAAAGCAAATTCAACCTTAGCTTTGATGACTGTGTCTGCTGCTTTTGGAAGTACAGTACCTTTGACACCTAGTAGTACTGCTAGCTGTCTATGAAGTCTACTGATTGAAGATACTATATTCATGATCCAAAAGATAAACATGTTGTTATCTTTTGTATCTGTAAGATGAATGTGAGTGGGGGGGGGGCAGACAACTTGGCACCTCCTCATTGCAATCCCACCTGAAGCTCAAACACAAGTATATTTGGGAGACTCACCTTCAACATGTTAGAGGTGCCAAAACTATCAGTAGCAGAAGTTCTAAAACAGGGGTAAATATGAGAAGTGATGTTGATGTGTTAGAGAGTGTGCCAAGATGACATTCATTTGAAATAACACCTATGACTCCTGCTGCAGAGAAGTATGACATAAATCATAGAGTGCCCATATATATGCTACCACCACATCCACATGTCATGTTGTTATAGCAAAAAAGTAACACAGTTCCTCTGCCATGTACTGTCAATCCACACTTGCTGAGTTCTTGGAGTCAAAAACTTCACAAAAATAATCCCAAAGTACTCCTGTTGAATGGAAAAGTTGGCATGCTGCCTTATTCTTTTGTAGAAAACCGAGGTTGCATTGCACCCTGCTGTTATATTCAAAGTTGCAGTTATCTTTCAAGTATTGCTGTGCCAGAACTGTAAAAGCAAGTGGTTATTGTGGTTGGCAAAGTGCTGGAAACCTCAAATGGAAAGAAAATTCACCTGACAACAGATATGTGGGCAGAGTAAAGACTATATGACTGTCATTGCTCACTGGGTTTCCCTCCTACTAGTGGACAGTAATAACAAGTGATCATGCCTCTGGTTCAGGCAGTAATATTAAAGGACAGCAGCAGAGTAGTGCATATAATCCACATGGTACTTTGTGAATACAGAGTTTTGAGAAACAGTCCCACAAAGTCATAGATGTCGGAGAACATGTGATAGAGGAATAATATATACTCGCTCCTTGAAAGCTGGTTTTGTGTCTGCTCATAATGTCTCCAATAAAATAACTGAGTTGAGAAAAGGTGATATAGTACATTTACCCTGCTTTGCTCATGTCATAAATGTAGTTATGACTAGATTAGTTTCAGAATCCAAAACCCTCAGACAGATGCTGAATATTGCCCACAAAATCTGTGCCCATTGTTGCTGCTTCTACAGTTCTGACAATGCATGTATATTCCATACAAGAGCATAACAACCTGCCCTGTCCACAGCTGAAAATGGAGGTTCCTATCAGGTGGAGTTTCATATTGTATGTGCTAAAGCATTTGTGCGAGCAGAACAAGGCCATTAGCAAGTATTCATTGCAAAACTGGAAGACTTTGTAGGGACCATCTTTGTCACCTGAGCAATGGTAAATAATGTGTGACGTATGTAAGATGCTGAAACCTTTTGAGGAGGCCACCTAACTGGTTAGTTGTGTAGGGGTAGAAATTTGTGATAGTCTCCCACTGCTACATTTAATGCAGAAAAAACTGAAATACCGTGGCTTATGAATCTTGCCATAATGACAACACAGACATACAACAGTAAGTGAAGGACATTTTAATGTGCTTTGAGCAGGATCCTCACATAATGTCCATTAAAAGCAATGGGGAGTAAATGCTGGCTACTTTGCTGGAGCCCTGCTTTAAACATAACATTTTGGAGTTCCTGCCAAAACATAATCAATTTGCGGCAAGTCATGACTATCAGTATAATCTCTCTGAGGAATAGGATTCTGTCAAAGAATATAAATATATACGTATAGATCGAGGGGAGGGTTGCATTGTGGAGCATGAGAGATAGAATGTTAGGGCCAAAAAAGTGATAGAAAGCATAGTGAAAAAGATTTATACCAGCAGAAGCAGAAACATCAACCAGAACATCCCATTTTTAACATGTTCCTGAACCCATGTCATTGTTATCACATAAAGCAATCCATGGGTCTCGGGGGCAACAATCAAACATGTGTTGGTAGTGGGGGTGGGACTGGTAAAGGCATATATCTATGGGACTTGCACCCAGAGTATGGGTTGGTAACTGATACACAGGAACACAGTGTAGGAGTGATTCCACTGCATGTGAGATGATTTCAACACACTTCCAGGAGAGCTATGTGCTGGGCAGAAACAAAGACCCCATGGACTACTGGCAAACAAAACAGTGTGTGCGGCCAGCATTGACATGTATCAGCATCTAAAAGTTGATTGCGGGCTTCAAAAAAGGGCTGCACAGAAAAAAAATAGTTTTCATTCTTCAGGCTTGCAAAAAACAAGTCCAGTCCAGGTTTTTGTAAGCACACCCAAAGGAACAAAAACATGTTTAAAATTGTTGGAGTACAACCAGTTTTGACCAAAATAGATAAAAGCAAATACACAAAACATTGGTGCACATATGTATTTTATCATTATTAACTCTTTATTCTGTTGCATATTTCCTGCATATCACCATTAAATTAAACAAGGTTTTAGATGCAGAATATGACCAGAGTATGCTATGCTTGGTACCATGCAAAGGTATCCCATTATAGACAAGCCTAACTTAAATATACTTTGTTTTATGAGCTTAATCTCCTGCTTTACTAATTTACTAACCTTAACTTACTTTATCCTGAGAGCTGAATCTTTTCCAGCTTTACTCACTGATAGAGACTCTCTGACAGGCATTATATAGTGTCCTAGAGACAATGAACATTGCACTCGGGGTGGGAGGGGTGCTTAAACCAATAGAAGCTGGTTAAAACTTCCAAAAGTACAATTTTAGTGCAGGTTTTGGTAAGCACACCCAAAGAAAAAAAACACACATTGAAATTGCTGAAGTGCATCTGATTTTGACCAAAGTAGCTAAAAGCAACTACACAAAATATTGCTGCACGTCCATGTTATTATTAATCTTTAATTAATTTAAAATTGTGGTTACAAGCAGGCAATATGCCACAGCATAAATGGATGATAATGATAAAATATGAATGTGCTTTTTGCAAAAAACAAGCCCTGAAAAAAATATATGCACTACTGGTCAAGTTCCAGCAATGCTAGATGCCTGGTGGTGAAACTGGAAAATGTCATTAGTGACGTTGTGGCATTTGCTACTTATTTCATTCCTGCTGCTAAGTTGTCTAAGCAGCATGAGATTAGGCTTCTGCATAGGACTGGGATCATCAGCAATGACAAGAAACAGGCAGTAGTATGATGGTACCACTTTCAACTAGCTCTTGTGCTACTGATGAGGCAGCATCAACAGCCCTCACATCTTCAGGTTCATCTGGTTAGAGGAAGTTGGCCAACTGTACTTCTTCTCCCTCACCTCCTCTAAATCATAGGTGTGCTGTTATATTAATTTTTCCCTTGAGAGCAGGAAGGAACTGTTCCTTATCATCAGCAACTGCAATGTACACATTTTGTGCAAGGAACATTGTGAAATAAGGAAAGGATTGTGAAGTATCACTTATGACACATCTGCTCTCATATGAAACAGGCACAACTGCAACCAACAACCTTGATGCTTAGGTCAAACAATCCCCCAAGAAATCAAGTACTATGGCTTTTTGTCTGATCCATTAAGGACACATGATGATGAGAAGACTTAATAAAAATAATTCTCTCTGCCACCACTTAGCATATTCAGTTAGATGGAATATGTGTAGATTCTTCCTGATACCCTACATCTGATTGCACTCCACCACATGTCAGAGACTTTGTCCTGGTGGAGCATAGAGGGTTAAAATTTAAATCCAAAAATTAACTGAAATTCTGTTTTAGGATGTGTGCAAATGATCTCATATTTGAACAATGGCCCATTGGTACAAGGTAGGGAGAAAAATAACTAAATGACAGTAATGGTGATGGATAGAGAATTGCAGACAACCATGGTGCCAAGCAGTAGTATTATCTTATGGGAGAATCTTCAAGTTTTAAACAGAGAATCCCTCCTCTCTGAAAAGTGACATCTTTATATAACGTAAGGTCAAAGATTACAAGACTAAATTGTGATAGAAAACAGAGAAGTTATCATTTTAGGTGTGAATTTTAATGTAGAGTAAGAGTGTCCGCTATAGTTTGGATAGCATCATAACTAGCTTCTAATATTCCTTGTATAATTAGGGATAATATAAATATCCAATCAGGACATGCTGGTGATGTCACGGTATAATGAGATGGATCTCTGTCCAATCATTGGGAATGGGTGGAGAGTACTGATAAGGTAAAATTTGTCTAATATAATGCCAAGAGAAGGTAATTTCAAGCTCTTAGTTCCTGGTAGAAAATTCTGATAACATCTGGTCCTGGCTCTGGTACATAACTGAGAGATTCAAAGGAACACTGGATTTGGTAACTATATATTTTCTTTAGTAATCCTGTATAAATCCAGATTTTCATATTTTTCTTCTTGTTTGAAGAAACTTAAATTTGTCTTATAATTGTCTTAAGTGGACTGGCCAACCATTTGGGATCAATTATAATAAGCTATATTAGCTCTAGATTTCTGGAATTAAACAGAGTTTATATATTTATTGGTAAACGGTTATATTTGCCAAATAAGTGTAATATAGTTATATTGCATGAGTTATATATTAGTTAACATAATTCTTGGTATTCCTAGAATAATATTTTTTGGTTCTGGGAAGATTATAATAGCTAATATTTGATCTAGGGAATTCTTTGAATCAAGTTATTAACCCTTTAACCGCTATTTGTGTGTTGTTAGTGGTGTTTTCTTTGGAGTTCTTTGTGCATGTGCTAGGCCTATCTTTTGTAAATTGGAAGTTTTCACTTTCACTAGACAAAAGAGACAGCCTTCTGGGTGTGGCACCTTATTTTAAATCAGTGTATTAACCCCTAGAGTGCCTATAGGTTATATATATATTGCTATAGTCATATCTAATATATATGTTGCCTGAAGTGGGTATACTTTCTAGACATATATGATTGGATTAATTCTAAGTAGATTCTTGGTATAATCTCTAATTGACTATATATTAATTGCAATTTATATATTTATTCAAAAGGTATGCAATAATTGAAATAAGTACATAATTAAATTATAGTGATGAATCTGGGATTCTATTCCAGTTATTCCCTAAATTTGATTATTATTATATATATATATGGTACAAGGAGAACTGTCAGAAGACCTAGCTTAAAAATGTAAGCTAATTCACCTAACAGTAGACCTTAACCCATAATTAGCATAGTCTATACAGTTTCTGGGGCAGGGGTATTCACCTACACTGTTGACAATTGTATTTATTAATTGTAAGGATCAATTATTTTTTTCTATGCTACTGAGTGCAATTATTGTTATTTGATACCTCTGAATATACCTATATGTGGTTAACCCTTTCACTGCTGGTAATTCTCATGGTAATAATTGTGGTCTGGTTTACTATGTATCTATTGTAATTGCTAATCACTCATTTATCTTATTGTTGCTGATACTTTTTATATATAGTACATTGTATTTTAATAAATTATATATTTTTGCACAAATATGCGGTATTGATTATTTCTATCAATTCTTTACTGTGAAGTAGTGTGTCAATACTTAATAAAGTTCTCAAAATTATTTTATATTGTCATTTGCCTATTTAAGTGAAGATATCCAAACTGATTGGTTCGCTTGTTTTAACCCTTTGGATACCTTCATAATAAATAGTCCGACACACATTACCATGTGTGATCAGTACACCGCACAATGTGTAATGGGTGGACATACTATCAGCTGGAAGGATACGTAACAGAGGCAAAGGTGCTACACCAGAGGAGGAGGTAGAAGGCCCTGAGGGTGCTGTACCATGGACAATGGGTACATTTTCCAGTACTCTGACCCTAGCACAAGTATATGATGATGATGATGCAGGTGTTATGATTGTCATCGAATATAATGGGAATGAGGAGACCCATGTAGTCCCTGGCCCTCATGCCAGGCTTCTCTGTCTGTGATGCGGCTATAAATGGGTAGCCATGCTGGTCCAAGTCATGAGGATCTGAGGAATGGGAGTCAAAGTGGACTCTTTAGACCATTCCTAGAAGAAGATATACCAAACAAATTGTTGTAGTCCAAGAACACTGTGAACTTTATTGGAACACACCATGGTTTATAAAGCCTCATCACCAGGGGAAGGGAGATGTGACATGCAAGAGGACAGGAGCAGATTAATACAATTAACACATAGCACAGGTTATACAGACAACCACAGCACCAGACTAATCTAATCACACAGACAACAATGGTGAATATACAACAGCGGTAAAGGGAGTAGGGAAGAAATAACTAATTAAACATGGACCAGACAGTGAGACACATACCACTGAAGACAATATGGTGACAATACAAAAAATACATGTAAAATTGTAGTCCAAACAATTTTCTTAAAACAGGGGTCCAGCATCTGTTACATGTATTTACTGATGCATTCATAACGAACCATAGGTCCGTTACATTGAACTTCCAGGATGAGGTTCACTGGGATTTTTACCCCATTCTTTGTACCCTTGGGGAGTGATAGCTGCTCGCAATCTGTTTTTTTTTTTTTTTGTAGTTTGCATTTAACTTGTTTAACATAAACTTTGTGGTGTCTATGTTGCATGTTCTTTATGATACCGATATGACAAGGTGCATCACTGATGATTGCACTGTGCCTGGCCTAAGGGAAAAATATTCCCACACCCATAATTTCAGGGAGGCAAAGAGAAGAATGGTCTTGTTTTTCTTCTCCAGTGTTAACTTCACTGGCTAGGGTGGGTGCTGCTGATGAAGATCATCAGCACTAGAGCTAGGACCAGGAGTAGTAATGACAAGTAGAACCTATCCTAGCTCCATACCATTGCTTTCTGAACCTAGTCTCCTAGTGGTCATGGTGGTCTATGACACACACTAGCCTGCTCATTATCATTCTGCTGAAACAGAATGTTGCTACTGGTGGTAGGGGTGGGGTTGGTGATTACCATACCCAATTGCATATATTTCTCCCATTACATATAATTTTCTGCCAAAAATGTTCTCATAATAATAATTAGTATTTATAGAGTGCCTTTCTCCTAGTGATACTCAAAGTGCTTTTAGCGCAAGCTCTCAGAATTAACTGAATCATAGATGTTATTATTATCCAGTCAATGGTACTCATTTATCAACCTCAGAGGGATAAAGCGCTGAGTTGACCCTGCCGGGAATTGAACAAACAACCTTGTTCTGAGCTATCTCACCTGATCATGCTATCTTTAATCTCAGCTGATCCACTACTCTCACACTCGTAATGACAAACAGTAGTCTCTTGTTGCTCTATGGGACTGCTTGGTGATGGCAAATGTGACAGAGAGTCTCCTGCTGTAACATTGCCATCACCTCAGAAAGCGGTACTCTGACAACAGCAGCAGGCACATGTGCCCTTTTTTATTATGTTTCCCCAGATCTCTAGGGACAATTTTGCGGGACGGGGGAACATGTGGGAAAAGGAAATGGGCTCCCTTTACTGCTGGTGCTACTGGATTCCTCCAAGTCTGATCTGGAAGCATCCACAGTGTCCCTCCAGCTTCTCCTACTGCTCATTGTGATTAATCTCTTTCTATCTATCTCTCTTTCTTTCCTGACTATTCTATAACATACTGCATGGTCGGAAGATCTGGGGGCAGGAAGTTTTGCCAAAATTGAAAACATAAACAGTAAATAGAATTGTTCTCATGGGAAAATCTGTAGAGTCCTCAGAAAATCGATGTGTTTCTGTATGGACACTAATTGCTGTGTAACAAGTGGAAACCATGCTTTTTTCCATGAAAATTCCAGTGGGAATAAAACAAGACTTTTCCCCTATCCCTTGTTATAAATATTGAATCACCTTAATGATTAATTGAGAGAATTTACAGATGCCTCTGAAATGTCAGTAACTCCCATTGCAGGTGTGAATTGGGGATCATTTACCAAGTAGCCACTACCACCTTAATTTTAATTTGTTAAAAAAAGTTATGTGTTACCAAGGTAGCTTTTTATTACATATCAACAACTGGATGCATGGTTGTAATCAGAATAAAAAAATTATTTTGTTGAGACATAAAAATAATTGAAATGTTTCCATTTAAGAAGAAGTTGGTATTGTGTGGTTTAATTTCTCCATTTTATGCACATATTCTTTTCAGTATAAAATGAACTGAAATATTGGCAGAGCAGTGAAATAATATGTAGACACTACCACAATAGATATTGCTTATAAATGGCATGTGTGTTTGTGTGCATGTTTGTGTGAGGGGGTGAGAGAGAGTGCCAGGTTATCACTATGGACTTTTTTCATCAGGTAAAGCTTTGTTTTTCTTTGGAATACTCAAAATACATTGTAGAATATAATTTATAATAAGGCAAATATATCCTAAACAAAATTCCATTGGTATCCATCAGTAGGAAGGTGATACATGGCCATAATAAACATATTTTTCTTATGGAAGCCACCCAGTGTAATAAAGCATCAAGCCAGGTGACATGGCAACTGAATAAACCAAGCAGATTAAGATAATTCAATCTGGTTTCTACTAAATAAATCCAGGATTAAAGGTGTCCAATAAATGTGGGGAAATGTGAGGAGGGGGCCTCTATTGCCTTAGGACATTAATATATCAACATAAAGATGACAGAGATGCAGAATCAAGATGTTATTGTGAGTTGAAAAATGTGTTTATTTTCCAGTTGTAAGCAACCTTTTTCATGGAACATATCTTTCTAGAAAATGTAAATGTTTATATGATATTCATCTACCTAGTCTGTTTACCCTGATCATATTTTATCCTTTATGCACTTTTAGAAAACAAAACAATTGGTCAGAACACATTTCTTCCTTGGTTCAAAGCATCTTTCATCACTTTCTCTACAACATAGCATAAATGTTATCTCTCTGAAAAATGAGGACACAGACATGTATACTGGGTTTTTAAGGTCCATCACAGTTCAAATTTTCCTAGTGTTCTGCGAATGTTAAAAGGGCACAAAACCAGCTGGATAAAAATATGATGGATCAATTAAAACACACGTGGAATTAAATTAATTATACTCCATAACCTATGATTATTAATCAAAAAAGAAATGTGAGGGTGAAAAACCATACAATATATCTGTTTACTGAAAGGGCAATTAATATGAACAAAATGTATGTTAAACCACAGTATTTTATTAGCTAATCACATGTGGGTGTAACAACATTAAAATTACATCCCGAATTATACAAGTCCACTGACATCCTCTTTTACCAACATCATGCATGAGCACAAACTGCCAATGGCAAGCTTGTTCTTATTGGCTGTGTAGATTAGTGTAACTTTGTAGAGTGCATGTGCTATAAAAAGATGGATGTAAGTTTATAATGCTACTGCTCCCATAGTTGGGAGGAGTAGCAGATATTATTTAATTTTAAGATTAAATATTAAGATTCAATAAGTTTCTTTATTACATGTTAGCCTGATAATAATTATCTATTAGTTCTAAAATCAGAAAGCATTCACCCACTTCCACAAGAACAGCTACTAGTATGAAAAATGACATAATCTGTTTTAGGCCCTTGCTGACATATGCAGCCTACAGTTTTATTCATTCTGTAATTCCCAGTGCATGTTCTGAATGCTATAGTATATAACTGTGCTTGACATATGTATAGTTTAGAGCAGTAATTCTCAAACTATGGTCTTTGGAACCCTCTCTCCCTGAATAAATGCAAGGGGTTTCACTGAATAAGTTTTGTAATGCAGGACAATGACACAGAAGTACTGAATTAAAGTGGAGCAAATCAGAAGAAAACCAACTGCGCCATGGGGAAAACAAAAATTACTGGTGATATAAATATGTCTTATAACACCCTCAATACTAACGAGGTACCCAGAATTCAAGGAATTAAAAGACTGATTTACATCAACTAAAAATTTGGAAATTCTCATTTGCCTCCTGTGGTGCTGGTAGTTCATCAGCCTCAGTGAGTGTGGGTTCCTGTGACTTCCAGAACATGTGCAAGATTAGAATAATAGCTGTTATGTTTTCCTAGGTTCTGCTCTGTCCCCTCACCAGATTTTCTAGCTCCCTTGTTGTGTCTCCGCCCTGTCTAGTTCACGCCCTTGTTCTTCATATCAGTGCACGATCTAAGCGTTCAGTACTGTGAGATTTCTGATCCTGTTCTGATCCTGTTCTAGTGATTCCAGTTATCGACCCGGCTATCCTTGACTCCTCTCTTGTCTTCAGATTAGGCTTCTGTTCCAGTGTTACCGACCCCGGCTTGTTCTCAACTCCTCTCTTGTCTATTGATTTGGTACCGCTTTTGCTTGACTGGCTATCGACCCCGGCTCATACGAGTTTTCTTCTTGTCTCCCCTTCAGGTTTTGTCGTCTTCCTTCGCACGACTCAGCGTCGAGCTTCCCTCATTTCTGTCGACCCCCGGTAACCAGTCCTCTTATCCGATGCCCTTGACAGCACGTCGAGTTTCTCTTGGTGTCGACTACTCCTGGTACCCAGTGTTTCCTTTGTCATCTTCGACTTGGCATTGAGCTTTCCACATACTTGTCGACTTCCTGTCTAGACTATTCACCCAGTTTCTCCGATTGCTCTCCTTGACAAAACTGTATTACCACAGGTAGGTCTTCTTTAGTTGTTTCCTGTCCTGTGTGTAGTTGTCTGTCACCCAGGGGGTCATCCGACCATCAGGCTTTGTGGCCTGCTACCACACCTGGCCCCTGCTGCAGCAAGGCCCCCTGAGAGCAGCCACCGACAGCCAGCACCGCTCCCCACTCTGTGCCCTCTAGCTTCTGGCTCACAGGGGCCTACCCAGTGTGTATACGATCTTGTCTATCATCTTCTGTATATATATATTTATATATATAAATATATATATATTTATTACAACCAGTATTGAGCAAACAGCAGCTTGTCACTCCTTCTGGGGTTTTCACCCCTCTAGGGCTTCCCTAGCTGCTAACACAGGGCACTTTGGTCTGATCGTAACAATAGCTTCCTGGAATGTTTGCCTAGTAAATTTATCTTTCCAATACATTTGATACTAATAATTTGTTATGCAATGCATTGGCAACCTCTCTAGCATTCAGTGACTGAAAGGGATTAGATATTAGGGTTCCAAAATGACTTTTTGTTAAAAGTTAAAAGGTTCTGCCACTACAAAAAGCTTGAGAACCACCGGAATGAAAACATCAATAGTCAGTTGCCATCTGCTATGAAAAAAACAAACTATTAACATGGCCCCTTAAGTGCCTGAAAATTGCTCCATTTTGCTATATATATATATATATATATATATATATATATATATATATATATAATTCCCAGAAGTGAGATGTTATATTGAAATGTGTTGGAGGGGACCATTTAAATGATATTTTGATATTTGTATTACTTGTGGGTCTCAGTGTAATGCAATTAAAAACAACAGGCATACAATAGACATACAATAAAACAAAAAAGGTGCATACAATAAACATACAATAAAACAAGGTGTATACGATAACCAAATAATAAAACAAAAAAGGTGTATACAATAAACATACAATAAAACAAAAAAAGGTGCACACAAAAAACATACAATTAAAACAAAAAATATATAATTTAAAGGGTTCCCTCCAACATGTTTCAATATAATATCTTTCTTCTGGGTATTTTTAATTTAGATAGTATTTGTAGGTGTATTAGAGTAGGACTTACTGTAAATTGAGATACCTTGACGTGGTTAGTAAGCTTACACATGGATTGGTCAATTTGTGGGACTAAATTCTCACTTATTTCACTTAGATTTACTAAGGATTATTATATATGCCCAATACAGGGTATACATTATTCACAGCATATAGAGGAGCACAGGTCTGTTTGTATGTGTTTTCACTTTTGGCTCTAGGCCTAGTGTCAGGGGGACTGGAGAACCCTCTCATTCCTTGCTGCTATCTATATCTTTATCTATAGCCTTATATTTAATTTACATTTATTATATGGCTATTTTATGATAAGTAAGCTCTGCAAGCTTTCTTTCCTTTTTTCTAATTTTTTATTCTCTTGCTTATTGTAGCAATTTTTATTGTACGCCAGTACTGTCAGTACATATTTTTATTTTGTTTTATATTGTGGTTCATTTTTGTATATTTTGATATAGAATAAATATACACTTTTTCTCTAGCTGAGGAGTGATTTCTTGTACATGGTACATCCCTATACGGTCACATATGGAAGTGTAGTATGTTCATCTCCCTATGCAGTTCTGAATAGGTCCCTTACAGACTTTAAATATTGGCCAGAGATAGTCTACCTACAAGACATAAAGATTAATAGTAGATCCCATTAGAGCTGTAAGTGTAGCAGTTGGATCATCTACAAGATATGCTCTGGGTGTGGTGACAAGCTGGAATCCTACTCTGAGAGACATCAGACGGACATAAGAGGGAGTGCCACAGATACCTGCACTGGGGGTAATCCAGTGGACGTTGTTACACTGTGAAGCTAGTTCTTGCCTCATTCAAATGTGAGTACTATATTCAGCACTCAAGAAGGTGATTATTCAGTGACAGTCTTCATTGATTTTACCAGTCTGCTCCTCTCTTCTTTCTGTTTTTTTTCCAATACTTTTTTTAAACTAGTGATATTATCTGCTGAGGAAAGGATTTCTACAGCCTTACTACCCTTAGTGTCAAAAAATCCTGCCTTTCCTCTAGCCTTATAGGATGCCCCCTTGTTTTTTGCTCAAAAGAAAAACACGGGACAGCAAGGGGGTGGGGGTGCAATAAATCCTTGGGTAACACACTCCACCACCAAATTGACACCTCACTCTTGGGTACTCACAAGGCGTGTATGCTATCAATCACATACGTGGTAGATAGCAAAACAAGCACTACTGGGTAAATGTCCTGACCAAGATACAGGACATGTAATTCAAGGCTGCTCCTCCTCAACACATTCTCTCCAAAAGTATAAAATGTAACCATCTAAAAAAACAAAGAAAAAAGAGAGGAGGCACCCAAAAGTGTAATCCAGCTCAGAGTCAATACTCAAGAATGATATATAAGTATTGTACTCACATTTATATATATATAAAAGAATAAGCCTCATTGCATAATTTATGGTACCTCACACACAGAACATAATTTATGTCTCCTCAGAAAACAAACACACATTGAACAGAATGCCTCATTACATAATTTATGTCTCATTAGGAGATACAACTCCCATTGGGTGATTCAATGGGGACATTACTACTCCCATTGGGTGATTAAATGGGGATGTGTTTATCATACAGGGAGTTGGCCCGCCCTCTTCAGCCTGCCCACCACTATCCAACTGACAAAAAAATATAGCTGCCACTCGCTCATGAAGTAGGGGATATCAAGAACTTCTCCTGGTCCACACACACGGTCACTCAGGATCATGACCCCACTGTCACACTCACCGTCAGCTGAGGGCGCATCAAAAAACTGACCAGAAGTCAGTGACTGTAGACAATTGATGGACCGGTAATACCAAACAGTGTCAGCAGAGGGAGCAGTTAAATGCAGGTCTGGTACCCAGAGCAATAGCCGGAGTGGTAATACCATACAGTGTCAGTAGGGGGAGCAGTTCAATGCAGGTCTGGTACCCAGAGCAATAGCTGGAAAGGTAATACCATACAGTGTCAGTAGAGGGAGCAGTTCAATGCAGGTCTGGTACCCAGGGCAAATAGCTGGAACGGTAATACCATACAGTGTGAGTAGAGGGAGCAGTTTAATGCAGGTCTGGTACCCAGAGCAAATAGCTGGAAAGGTAATAACATACAGCTGCCTCAGCACACTCCAGTGCGTTGGAATGTGCCAGAGACCCGGAGCAGCAGTCAGGGAGACTGAAAGTCCGGGAGGAGAGCTGGAGATGCTGGGGAGACACCAGAGGGGTCTGCAGAGGAGGAAACCAGACCGGATGATAGGCGGAGGTACGGGCAGCCAGCGGGAGACCAGGATAGAAGCTGAGAATGCGCCGAGATCCAGGAGACCCAGGAATAGCAGGATGCACTGGCAGACAGAGACGGCCAAGGCAGGAACCAAGGCAGAAGTCAGGAGAGGAACCAGCCACAAGAATCAGGTACAAGCAACTCAATAATCAAGCCACGAGTAACGTGGCGAGGGAAATAAAAAGGGAAAGTGACCAGTGGGTGACCAGGTCAGGACCTCCAGGTCATGACCTCCAGGGCACGAAGAAAAAAATAATATGTAAAAGATATACATATTAAAAAATAAGAAAAATATGACACCCACAAACACACTATTTCACCTCCCACAGATAATTGTAACCCTCCATACACACTGTGTCACCTCCCACAGATAACTGTACCCCTCCATACACTCTGTGTCACCTCCCACAGATAACTGTAACCCTCCATACACTCTGTTTCAGTACGAGGGTGTAATGTTTCCATAAAATACAAACTCAGGGATAAACTTAATAGCAACTCTTTTATTTAACTCATTATCTCTTCAGTCACCTCACTGTCTGTTTTCAACTGTCACTCCTCCACTTCCTGCTTCCTGATTCCCTCCCTTTCTCCTTAAAGGGAGAGAGATGCTTTGCTGTATGTTACAGAGGGCAAGCCTCAAACACCACTTTCTATTTGATCCCTCAGCATATTGCTACGTTGCCTCAACTGAAGAGCCAGTGTGTGTTATATTGCTATGTTACCTCTGTTTAAGTAAGGAGTTACTGTTCCCATTGGGTGATTCAATGGAGGAGTGATTTAAATCATTCAGGGAGTTGGCCTGCCCCCACCATCCAGCCCGCCCACCACTAGCCAAGGGACTGAAGAAACAAAATGGCTGCCACTCGCTCCTACACCATAGACTCTCACACACACACACACACGCGCCACACACACAAAAGCGTCACACATACAAAAGCACCACACACACACAAAAGCCACACACACACACAGAGTCCCCAGGGGTCCCTCCACCAAACTGAGGCACACAATGAGCTGATCCAACAAAGAGAGGGCGGGATCGGCTCCAGTGTACCTTCATTTCTGATATCTGCAACACAACAATGCTTTCGGCTGGTGCACAATGTGCTTCTGCTGCAGGAAGCCCAGCTGCTTCATGTAGCTCGGAGGCAGGCAGGCCCATTACCAAATCCTTCATGTTCCCCCTTCAGGAAGCACGACACTCCACCCTGCAACAACCCGTTTATGCGGCCCTTCAAGGAGCTCTCTACAAGCAGCAGCTGGATGCGGCTATTACCCGTGGCTGAGGTGCTGGAGACAGAACATGCTGGGGCCACTCTGTAGTACACACTCTTACACACAAGTTTCTTCACCACCGCTCTCTGCCCGCTGTCACACACCTGCATTGCGTAAGTACCCTGGCACAAAAAATATACATGCCACACTATAGCTGTTCCAACAACACACAGCATCCCTGCTCCAACCACACGCACCATCCCTTCTCAGTTCCCGCTCTCGGTGACCGGGCTGCATCCCTAGTAATGTTCTTGGCCGTGTCTTCCTGGCCAGGGAGCCGGGCCGGCGGTTGTATGGCAGCCTCTGAGTGTGCATGTACAGAGTCCACTTCAGGGACTATGGACTCCATGACTCTCACTACATACTGGGCCAGCTGGTAAACCCTTTCAGTGCCAGAGGATTAAGCAACACAATGAGCAATGCCTTGCCTACCCCTCTGGCACTTACAGGACCGTAATAATATCTGTATGTGTGTGTGTGTGTGTACACATGTATGTGTGTGTGTGTATGATCAATGTCTGTATATGTCACTGTATCTGTGCGTGTCTATGTATGTGTACAATATGATGCTTTCTGCTTCACACAGTACACAAAAACATCATCAGTCAATACAGCTAAATGAAATGTACAATACAAACAAACACATAAAATTCTTACAAAATACCTTCAACATGCCACCTACAATATTTCAAACAAAAAATGCTACATAACACATACCCTACTACAATGATAGATAGATAGATAAAAAATATCTATATAAATAGGTTAACTTGTTTCGCTGGACAAGCCTGCATTCTCAAAACCAAAAACTATATACACAGTTTTTTTTTTTTTTTGCTTTTGAGAAAGCGGGCCTGTCCAGCGAAATACAAATATATATATATAAAATGTGTTTCGCTGCACAAGCCTGCTTTCTCAAAAGCCAAAAAAAACAAACTGTGTATACTACAGTTTTTTGGTTTTGAGAATGCAGGCTTGTCCAGCGAAACACGTTAACCTATTTATATACACAATGTAAGGCATTGGCACACACTAAAATTAAAGAGACAATGTTGAAAAATAAAGTATGAAGGTGCACGTCCCATAAGTATAGTAACATAAGTGTACTCAGTCTGGGCAAAACAATGACAATGCTGAAAGAAAGAATAAATAACCATAAGTCACAATTAAAAAGGCCCTGGAGGGCTGCATGGACTCTAAAGAATTTAAGTATCAGCCTGTGGCCAGACATGTCCAGGCACTTCAACATAAATTAACAGATTTTCAATTCATGCCTATTCTACAAGTTAATAGACCGATCCGGGGAGGTGATCGGCATCATATCCTTCTTCAACAGGAAGCAAGATGCATATTTGATTTTGACACTTTGGCACCCAAAGGACTAAATCATGAGCTCTCATTATCATGTTTCTTATGAGGAGCTGTTCCTAATTTATCATTAATAAATATCTTAGAAGTGGTGACACACTAGGGGTCAGGCACCTAGTTACCACAACATATTATTGATATTCAGTCTCATCATTATTCAAGAATGGGCTGATACGTAGTTGACATTGATATTGTCTAAAATGAATGTTTCTGGAATTTGAAGTCTGAATTTTGATGGACTAACTCCATTGGTGTTCACCATAATGGATTGTCTGGACAATGATATATCTGTGTAACAAAACTGATAGGGTTACATATTAACATGAACATTGTGGATTCCAAATATATAAATATTGACTTAATTAAATCAATTACCAGCACAATGATATGTGACTTAAGAACAAAACACTTGAGAAAATATGTATGTCCAAAGTATATGGATATAATTTATTAAGCACAAGAATATATTGGATAGCTTGTTTATAATGATGCTTAATTTTTGGGATCTCTCAGCAAATATACACTGCCCTTTGATCACTACACAGTGGTGTACTCCTTATAGTGGATTATCACCCTGGTAGTCTATTTGGGCATAACTTAGTGCTTGTAATTTAGATCACAGCATGCTCTAATGCCTTTATTTTTAAAGCCGTAGCTGCCTTCAGCCGGCAGCGCTGCTCTATCTGTATTGTGTGGGTAGCGGTTGCTTAGCAACCGGCCGCACGGCTGATGATTATGTCACCTGCTCCATTGAGCGCCGGAGAACCCGGGTTTTGAGTTCCAAAGGTGGTATCAATGGGGACTGGTGAGTACAACCACGTTTTTTTGAGATTTTTGATATATATATGGCCAGTATTTGACCTTTGAACCCATTTGCCCTGAGGAAGGTCCAGCAAAGGACCAAAAACGTTTGGCAGCTCTTTATGATGCTACAATAAAGAGTATCTATTCCTTTTCCAATAGAAGTGTGCTGTTTCTTGCTGCAACCGGGGATTTCCAGGCTGAGTACATTTATGAACCTATTTATATAGATATTTTTTACACATATTTTTTCCAGCGAAACTCGTTAACCTATTTATATAGATATTTTTTATACATATATATATATATATATGTTTTGTATATTTTTTATGTGCTGCATGGAGCTATATTACTTTTAATAAATATATGTGGTACTTAAAAGTTTGGAGTCATGAAGGGGTCGTTTGTCGGTTCCAGCGTTGGGAATTAAAGTGAACACCAGTGGAAACGGTGAGAGTTTGCCCCATGCTTTTATAGTCAGTCTTGGTATAAGCCATTTGCTGAGCATATGTAAAAGTGAACAAAATTCTTATATGGGATTCTTGAGTATTGACTCCGAGCTGGATTACAGTATTAGGCACCCATTCTCTTTTTTCTTTATTTTTTTAGACTTCTTTACCTAATGAGTTTCCCGGACAGTACCTTGCCAATATAAGGCCATTTGTAAAGAACTCTACTCAAAAAGCTGAGCAAAAAGTGGAATCCATTATTTATATATGAATATATTTGTAAATGAAAATCATATAACTCCTTAGATACATTTTCTCTAACATAAAAAACATAGCTCAGCTGGTCTTTCTAGCAAAATTCCAGCTTCATTGCACTTTTTCCAGTTCAATAATGTTCTTTGTAAGAACAGGTGCCCAGAACTGTACTCCATACTCCAGATGAGGTCTTAATGCTAAAACATTCTTGATTAAAATTGTATGAATACTATTTGATTTTGATATAATTTTCAAGAAAATAAGCAATGAAAATGATTGTGTAAGTTAATTTATAACTGGCTTATAGCAATTAATAAGAGGTTTATTAAGGACAAAATGTATGTAAGGTTCCTCACAGAACTGTCAGCCCTTCTCTTTATTAGTGGAGATGATTTAGAAGCAGAATTTAATTGAAAGGAACCTCAGTCTTGGAATAAGCTCTTTGATCAATTAAAGGAAAATAAAACTTTATTTTAACAACAGATGATTATACATGTTCTGTTTTAGAGGTCCACCTTGTTCAGTTCTGCACTTATCTGTGCATCTGAAGTCTTGACCTAACATACTTCTTGGTCTGTTTGAAACATCTCATCCTGCAAGTCAGTGCACATGCAAAGTTTCTCACTGACTAGGGTTCCAGCAAGCCTTCTGTATCCTGTTTAACTAATTAGGACCTCGCTAAATTATATGACCACCCCTTTTCTCTGCTGCCAGTAACAACATCTGCTAAATTGATATGATCACTGCTGTTGTCGGCCACCTGCCACATCCAGTGTAGGCGTGGGTGAAAAATCAAAATTTTGTGGGTATTCTTATACAAAAACAACAATTTCCTGCTTTTCCGGCAAACATTTCCATCCATAGAAAATATATGAAATGTCTTCAATTTCCCAAACAACAATGGATTTCCAGTAAGAAGCTGCTATTTTGTTACCTATGTTTTCTTTGACTTCAGTAATTCACCCTACAATATGGTTGCTGCTTAGTGTTGAAGTAGAAAAATCAGCTGCTGAAAGTAAAAGTTGTTATTCGTCAGAGTCCTACTGTAATGGATCTTAAGAACGAGAACTGGACCAGTACTGTACACAACTTTCAGAATGATTCGGCAGCAGCAATTAAGCAAAACAATATAGACAACGTCAGGGAGGATAGTGCTGCTGTAGTGGTACCAAATTGAATCCCAGACGGTAAGGAGAAGATAAGTCGTCTCAGGTCCGCACCTGAGCAGTCTACAACAGGTCCGCACCTGAACAGACTAAAATAGGTCTGCACCTGTACAAACCATGTTCCTGAGTAAGACTAACTGTGCTACAGGTCCGCACCTGAACACACCAGTAAACGGATGGAAGCAAGAAGAAGTCTGCCAGAGCCACTGGTAGTACCAAACAGGTTATCCACTGAAATGTTGGTATGCTGGGTGTGCAGTGGACAGAGCCCAGGTAACACCAAAGTGGGTAGTCAGACAAGCCAGAATATACACGGAGCAAATAGTCAACCAGAGCCGCAGGTCTGCACCAGATTGGGTATCGGACTAGCCAGGGTCATACACAGAGCGGGTAGTCGGACCGAGCCACAGGTCAGCACCAGAATGGATAGTCAGCCTTGCCAGAAGTTATACTCAGAGGAGGTAGTCTACCAGAGCTGCAGGTCTACACCAGGAGGGATGTCAGACTAAGCCAGGGTTATACACAAAGCAGGTAGTAAGACAAAGCAGAGGTCAGCACCAGAATGGGTAGTCAGACAAACCAGGTAATGCACCAAACTCAACCAACTGCACTGGACACTACAAAAGGGTGACTGAGTATAGTGCCCAGGCAGTATTTGAGTTTAGGAACCAGGAAGAGGAGGAGTCAGCAAATGTGCCACTGACCCTTTAAATGGAGCGCACGTCCATGCCCTTGGATGTGCACCCATTAGCTGTCACAGATCTGCGCCAGAACCCAGCACCTAGGAAACGACCGAACCGCCAACCCCATGTGGCTGGAGCCGCTAGTCAGCAGTGCGGCTGAAGCCACCGGAGGAAGCCGTGGTCAGCTCGAGCAGCCACTGCACCGGTACTCTAACACCTACAGTACCATAAGCCTTGAAAAATTATCAGTCCCTTTGCCCATGACACTAATCAACTGCTTGCACAACTCTAGCTCAGCCATCATTGCAAAATAACTGGGGCTTGGGATATGCCAACAAGGTTCAACATATGACATCTGTCCTTCAAAACATCTGTTTTCAACAAAACAAAAGAGCATTATGTCAACCACCAGCATTTTGGCAAGTTTGCAATTACACAGGCTAATTTTTTTATTATTTTTGTGCAGTTTTTGACTTCTTGCTATGGACTCGGCAAGTGGAGATTGGCAGCACATATAAGGATAACTGTATAACTTAATTCTTTTAACAAGATGCCTAGAGGTGGAGAAGGTGGTGGTGGCACTGGGTTAGGGACTGTCTAACTCTTGTCATGTCCATCTAACTCAGAGTCATTTTTCTCCATGCTTTGCATTTGCACAGTGAGAGCAGTAGGAAGCATGGGTGTTATTGTTACAGAGAACATTTTTTCCTATTCCATGAGAAATCTCCAGCATTACTTTTATATACCCCTTGGCCCTGTGCACTTTTAGGATTGCTTCTAGTCATGGCACCTCTTAGATGCTTCTGTTAAGTATCCCAATCAGACTTGTTGTTATGCTTCAGGTGGGATCTCAATGAAGAAGTGCCTAGATGTGACCCTGCTTTCCCCCTGCTCACATGTTTTTTACAGAGACAACAAAAGCAGCATGTTTTACTTTTGGATCATCAGTGAAGTATCTCCATAGTGGGGATTTCATAGACTCCATTATAGTTAGCTGCCTGTCCTGCTCTCTAAAATGAATATGTGTTAACGTCTCTCTCAACTATTGGTTTGGTTTACTACATTCTCCAGCATCATTTTTGTTCTCTGTATTCTCAGTGTGATTGGCTATGCTCTCCAGCATCTGATCTCTGTTTATCTCATTCAATAAAAGTTTTGTCTATACCATATCAAAATATTTACTTTTGAGAAAATGCATATTCATATATACTCCCAGAGTCTATTTTTAGTGACTTCTATTCTATCTTGCATGCAGCTGCTTAGTTAAGCCTTTTACAGTCTTGAATTATTCTACCTGCATCTCTCAAATAAGTAATTTTATTAAAAAATCTGTTTATTCCAGTTCTGCTACTGAGTGAAGACATGCCACCACCTCCTCCATTCCCTATCATATATGCTGCCACCTCTGCTGTTTCAGCATACTGTCACAGGTTCTGACGTCAGTATCTAGCCTTCTACCACTGCTATGTGAGTCCATCTCCTTGTCCATCAGTTAGTATGAAAGGTTTTGAATATGCCAAGATGACTGCTTACCCCTCAGAAGTTGCTATGCCTGCAGTTGAACAGGGAACATTATTGGAACCAGACAGTATACACCCAAGGGTACTTAAGGAATTTAGTTAATTAATAGCAAAACCATTATACCTAATATTTATTGATTCACTTTCATCAGACATAGTGCCCTGTGATTGGAAGAAAGCTGATGTAGTTCCATTGTTTAAAAAGGGAGCAACCAGGAAATTATAGACCTGTGAGCTGGACTTCCATAGTGGGTAAGATAATAGAAGGGTTATTAACTGACAGTATTCAGAACTATGTGAAGACAAACAATATCATTAGGAGGAATCAGCATGGTTTCATGAAGAACAGATTATGTCAGACTAATTTACTTGCATTTTATGAAAGAGTGAGTAGTAATTTAAACAGGGGAATTGCTGTTGATGTAGTATACTTGGATTTTGCAAAAGCCTTTGATACAGTGCCTCACAACAGGTTACTGCATAAATTAAAAGGCTTTGGTTTGGGCAGTGTTATCTGTACATGGATTGAGAACTGGTTAAATGATAGATGGCAGAGAGTTGTTGTAAATGGAACTTTTTCAAATTGGTCTAAGGTTATAAGTGGGGTGCCGCAAGGTTCAGTCCTGGGACCAATGCTTTTTAATTTATTAATGATCTAGAAGTGGGAATTGAAAGTAGCATCTCAATCTTTGCTGATGACACTAAGCTATGTAAGGAAATACATACAGAGCTCAATGATTTTTCCCTACAGAAGGATTTAGATAAACTAAGTGAATGGGCAGAAAAGTGGCAGATGTCATTTAATGTAGATAGATGTAAGGTTATGCATTTGGGCTGTAGAACCAAACTTGCTATAAATACTCTAAATGGGAAACAACTTGGGAAATCCTCATTAGAGAAAGATTTAGGAGTACTGATAGACAATAGTCTTCACAGCAGTGTGCAGAGTCACTCAGCTGCTGCAAGAGCAAATAGAGTACTAGCCTGCATAAAAAGAGGTGTAGAAGCAAGGGATGCTAATATTATCCTAGCTCTGTATAAATCCTTGGTTAGGCCTCATCTAGAATATGGAGTACAATTTTGGGCGCCTGTTCTAAAAAAAGACATTACTGAACTGCAAAAGGTGCAGAGACATGCAACAAAACTGATAAAGGGATTGGAGGATCTGAGTTACAAAGAGAGACTAGCCAAACTGGGTTTGTTTACATTAGAGAAGAGACGTCTAAGGGGTGATATGATTACCATTTACAAATACATTCAAGGTCAATACAAAGAACTATCCGATGAATTATTTATGCAAAGAGCTGAGCTAAGAACAAGAGGTCATCTATTAAGACTTGAGGAAAGGCGCTTACGACTAAAACATAGGCAGGGATTCTTTACAGTAAGGGCGGTAAGGCTATGGAATTCTTTGCCTCGGGATGTTGTGCTTGCAGATAATGCAACTGCATTCAAAAAAGCAATGGATGCCTATTTAGCACAGAAAAATATTGACAATTATGACAGATGGCTTCAAAGCAAATAGGATATTGATCCGGGGAACTATTTGACTACCAATTGAAGTCAGGAAGGAATAATTCCCCCCCCCCCACACACACATTTGGGACTAGATTGGAAATGGCTCCAGAGGGCTTTTTTTTGCCTTCCTCTGGATCAACAGGGGTGTTTTTGGCATGGGCTGGACTTGATGGACGCATGTCTTTTTTCAGCCTTATCTAATATGTTACTATGTTAAATTAGTAAGGTAAACCAGAAACTACATTCCATCACCAGGCTTCTGCGTGATGTGCAGCAAAAGTTGGTTTCTTCCCCGCTGATCACTGCCTCTACTCCTTTGCTGATTTTGCTCCCTGGCACCTACCCTCCCAGATACTCCTAAAAGAACTTTATGATAGAAATTCTAAGGATTTAAGAGCATTCTTTGCAACCAACACGAATCCCTTTTATTTGCATCAAGCATTGATTATTTCATAATATACTTTCTTAAAGAGTAAGCTTTGGTGTAGATTCCCCAGTATAGGATCACTGTGACACCTTTTCATCTTTCCTTTGTTTAGTCTTTTTATAGATTTATAATTAAAGGAAAAGTAACACTTCCTAATAATAACTACCTCACTTTCCTTTCTAGTAGTACTACAGCTAAAAAAAAGCCCAGTGACCCTATGCTCAAAAGCTAACATCTTCAATCAGCAACTCTTGTCCATGGAGGCAGTTGCAAGCAGGACCACTGGACACAAACTCTTCTTACTGCACATGATAATCTTAACTGTTTAAGTGCCTAAGAGTTGAGCAACACATTGCTTTGCCATGTCTTTTGGATCCTCTAGTCCTTAAAGACTATGTATACTCATACAGTCTGCTTGCTCCAGTTTTAAAAAAAAATTGCCAGCAACTGTCATGTCCCCCTTCATTGACATAGTATCCAGGACTGACTGAAGATATTGTTTCTTGAACTGAGTAAAAGAAACAATGGACCAATTCTTGGGTAAAACAACTTCACCAGACATATGAAATAAACTTTTTGGTTGCTAGAACAGTTTCCATTTTATGCCGAACCAAGATCTTCCAGGGTTCCCTAGCAAGTTGTTTCACATCCCATTTAAGTCCATGATATCTTTTCTTTGTTTCATATTGGGTGTTTTGTGGCTTAGAATCCTTTTGCAACATAGATGACAAGGCAGAAAAAGACATTCATCCATCAGTCTTTGTCACATCACCCTTGTTGATCCACAGAAAAGTGAAAAAACTGTTGTCTTTAAACATGTTTCTTAACCCCTTAAGGACCCATGAGGTACAACAATATATATGTCATGGGAAAACTTACGTTAAGGACCCATGACTAGTGATGATCGAGCACCCCAATGCTCGGGTGTTCGGGTGCTCTGACCGAGCGCCCCCGGAGGCTCGAGTGCTCGGCCGAGCACCCGAGCCCCATTGAAGTCAATGGGAGGACTCGAGCATTACACCAGGCACCCCCTGCTCTGATGAGGGGAGGGTGCCTGGTCCATAGGAAAAGGGCAGAAAATGATGGAAACACCACAGAAATGGTTCAGGGACAGCATAGGGAGGATGTCTGGATGCATCTTGGACTCCAACGTCGCTGCTGGGAATGATGTTTCGCCCGTAGTACGCCATTTTTACAGACTGACCGTAAAACACACAAAAAGGAAGATAAAAACGATTTTAGGCGAAAAATTGTTACCAAACAGTATTTGCTGTACATTTACTTGTATATCATCTGCAAATTCAGCAAAAAATTTCATTGATTTTTCGGAACTGGGGCCATGATTAAGAGGGAAACGTGCGCAGCGTAAAGCAGGTGTTCAACATGGTTATGGCCCGGGTAAGGTACAGCATTCAGGAACGGAGGCCGCAGCTACCACAGGTTTTACAACATGTCCGTTTGCCCTTGTTAAGTCCAAAATTTATAGTCGTAACAGTGGGGTCTGATCCATTGAGTAAAAGTGACGAAGTGACTTAGTGGATGAAGCCAAGAACTACCTTCTGCTCTGTCGAACACCCCAGCCCTATTTAATTCAATGGGAGGACCTGAGGCACTCCGATACAACCTGTATATCACAAAATGGAGGGCCTCATTCACATTGTGGTACAATAGTTCAGGTAGTGGTCCAACACTCATAAAGCCTATGCACTAAGTGAAAGGGCTGCCAAAAATTAGACTGCAATGTCACTCCAATACACCCTTTATTACACATAAAGGAGGGCATCATACACATCCTTGAAAAATTAGGATTAATGGCCTGCTGGTGACCCTCTAAAACATTATGGGTGAGGGTCTGCTGCGGAGCTGACCATCCTAAACATTATATGCGAAGGCCCGCTAGTGAGCTGACGCTATAAAACATTATATGAGAGGGCCCGCTAGAGAGCTGACCCAATAAAACATTATATGAGAGGGCCCGCTAGAGAGCTGACCCAATAAAACATTATATGATAAGGCACGCTGGTGAGCTGACCTATACAAAAATTGTCAAACAGGGCCCGCTGGTGAGCTGGCCCTATATAAAAATTATATCACAGGGCCCGCTGGTGAGCTGGCCCTATATAAAAATTGTATCACAGGGCCCGCTGGTGAGCTGGCCCTATATAAAAATTGTATCAGAGGGCATATGGAAGAGGAGGAGGACGATGAGAAGATTAAGAGTCAACCATATACCCGTTGTTTGGGTGGAAGGGGTGAATGGGAATACAGAGTATTCCCATCATTGTAAATAACATATCTAAAGTGACTTTATGTTCCCCCGGGGCTTTCCTCCAGTGGAGTGGAGAAGTCAGGGGAAATCCAGGCCTTGTTCATTTTTATTAGTGTCAACCTATCAGCATTTTCGGTGGAAAGGCGGATACGCTTATCTGTTATGATGCCACCAGCAGCACTAAATACCCGCTCAGACAGAATGCTGGCGGCAGGGCAGGCCAGCACCTCCAAGGCGTAGAGTGCCAGTTCATACCACGTGTCCAGCTTGGACACCCAGTAGTTGTAAGGCACAGAGGGATCATTGAGGACGCTGACACGGTCTGCTACGTACTCCTTCACCATCTTCCAAAACTTTTCCCTCCTTGTGACACTAGGCTGCGCATCAGGGTGAGGGTGCTGGCAGGGTGTCATGAAGGTGTCCCACGCCTTGGAGAGTGTTGCCCTGCCTTTGTCGGAACTGCTGTGTGCTCCCCTTTTCTCCCCTTCTCGGTTGGCCAAGGTAGCACGTACTCTGCCGCCAGCGTTGTCAGATGGAAAATTTTGGAGCAATTTTTCGACAAGAACCTTCTGGTATTGCACCATTTTGCTTGCCCTCTCCACCGGAGGAATGAGAGATGAGAAATTCTCTTTGTAGCGGGGGTCCAGAAGGGTGAACACCCAGTAATCCGTGTTGTCTAAAATGCGTATAACGCGTGGGTCACGGGAAAGGCAGCCTAACATAAAGTCAGCCATGTGTGCCAGAGTACCAACAGGCAAGATTTCGCTGTCCTCACCAGGAGGATGACTCTCAATCTCCTCATCCTCTTCCTCTTCTTCTGCCCACCCACGCTGAAGAGATGGAACTAAAGTTCCATGGCTACCCTCTGTAGCGGAGGCAACCGTGTCTTCCTCCTCCTCCTCCTCCTCCTCCAATTGTCGCTGAGAAGACGAAGTGAGGGTGCTCTGGCTATCACCTTGTGTAAGCTCTTCCTCCCCCATTTCCACCTCTTCCACATGCAAAGCGTCGGTTTTAATTGTGAGCAGCGAGCGTTTCAGTAGACACAGAAGTGGGATGGTTACACTGATAATAGCGTTATCGCCGCTCACCATCTGTGTCGATTCCTCAAAATTGCGTAAAACCTCACAGAGGTCTGACATCCATTCCCACTCCTCACTTCTGATTAGAGGAAGTTGAACGGAGAGGCGACGACCGTGTAACAGCTGGTACTCCACTACTGCCCTCTGCTGCTCACAAAGCCGGGCCAACATGTGGAAGGTGGAGTTCCAGCGTGTGCTCACGTCACACAGCAGCCGGTGAGCTGGCAATTGTAAGCGCTGCTGCAGCTTCAACAGGCCGGCTGAAGCTGTTGATGACTTACGGAAATGTGCACACACGTGGCGCACCTTGGTCAAGAGATCATGCAAATTGGGGTAGGTTTTTAGAAATCGCTGAACCACTAAATTAAATACATGCGCTAGGCATGGTACGTGTGTGAGCTTGCCGAGCTCCAAAGCCGCCACCAAGTTACGCCCATTATCACACACAACCATGCCTGGTTGCAGGTTGAGTGGCGAGAGCCACTGCTCGGTCTGGTGACTAATCCCCTGCAACAGCTCTGAGGCTGTGTGCTGTTTGTCCCCAAGGCAGATCAGCTTCAGCACGGCCTGTTGACGCTTCCCCACTGCAGTGCTACACTGCTTCCAGCTACCGGCTGATGGGTGAGTGGCGCTGCGCGCAGAGAATTCGGAGGTGGAAACGGAGGAGGAGGAGGAGGAGCCAATAACGTAGGTGCTGGCGGAAACCCTGATGGAGGTAGGGCCCGCAATCCTCGGCGTGGGTAGCACCTGTGCCATCCCAGGGTCCGAGTCGCTCCCAGCCTCCACGACATTCACCCAGTGTGCCGTCAGGGAAATGTAGCGTCCCTGGCCACAAGCACTTGTCCATGTGTCAGTCGTTAAGTGGACCTTCCCAGTAACTGCGTTGGTCAGGGCACGGGTGATGTTACGGGACACATGGTGTTGTAAGGCGGGGACGGCACACCGGGAAAAGTAGTGGCGGCTGGGGACTGCGTACCGAGGGACAGCTGCTGCCATCAGGCTGCGGAAGGACTCAGTCTCCACAAGCCTAAATGGCAGCATTTCGATGGCCAGTAATTTGGAAAGGTGTGAGGTTAGTGCTATGGCCTGTGGGTGGGTGGCTGGGTATTTTCGCTTGCGCTCAAATGCCTGGGGTAACGACATTTGGACGCTGCGCTGGGACAGGGAAGTGGATGTGGTCGCTGATGGTGCTTCAGATGGTACAGGTGCAGGGCGGGAGGTATGCGGGCCTGCGCCTTCGACAGGCGATTGGCCGGCACCGAAAACAGGGGAAGAGGAGGCAGTGGTGTGGCCTGCAGACACAGATTGGCGATCCGGGCATTCCTCCCACTTATTACGGTGCTTGGATGCCATGTGTCGGATCATGCTGGTGGTGGTGAGGTTGCTAGTGTTCATGCCTCGGCTCATTCTGGTGTGGCACAGGTTGCAAACTACAATTCTTTTGTCGTCCGCACTTTCCTTAAAAAAACGCCATACCGCGGAACACCTAGCCCTTGGCAAGGGAGATTTACGCAAGGGGGTGCTCCGTGGAACATTTGCGGGCCGGTTTGGTGCGGTCCGCCTTCTTTCTTTAGCCACACCACTGCCTCTTCCAGCCTGTTGCGGTGCTGCAGATGGCTCACCCTCAGGACTGCTGTCATCGCTCGGCTCTCCACCTTCCCAGGTGGGGTCAGTCACCTCATCGTCCACCAAGTCCTCCTCCACTTCCTCACTCTGATCATCCTCCTCATTTCTTGATCCCACCACATACTCAGTCATTGACAACTGTGTATCATCCTCCTCATCAAGGTCTTGAGACATTAATAGTGGTTGATTTGATGGCAACTGTGTCTCATCATCATCATCCACTTCCTTTGACCTTAAATGCCGTTCCCCTCTGTCATCTTCTTGTGATTGGGTACCCTCTAGAGGTTGTGAATCAGGGCACAAGATCTCATGTTCCTCTGCAAGCGTGCTTGGAGAGAGGTTCAAATGAAGGATTGGTGATGAGACGAGCTCCTCACTATATCCCAGTGTGGGATCACTTCTTTGGCCAGACCCTCTATGGTGGGAGGAAGAATGATCAGGGTGAGGATTGTGTTGACCAGACTCTTGGCTACTGAGAGTGGACTTGGTGGAAGACAGGGTGGTGCTTAACCGACTGGAAGCAGTATCAGCTGAAATCCAACCGACCACCTGTTCGCAGTGGTCTGACCTCGAGAGTGATGTCCTGCGACGCCCTGTAAACTGAGACATGAAGCTAGGTATGGTGGATGTCTTTCTTTCTTGTGCTCTGGCACCAGGCACAGTTTCTACGCGTCCTGACCCGCGCCCTGAACTATCAGGATCACGTCCACTTCCCCGTCCCTTTTTGCCCGCCTTCTTCATATTACACGGAATATGTGCTGCTAATCTGCGGCTAGGCACAGTGAACGGAATATGTGACGTTTATTTTTTAAACTTTGCACACTAAACAGAATGTGCTGCTAATCTGCAACTTTGCACACTAAACAGAATGTGCTGCTAATCTGCGGCTAGGCACAGTGAACGGAATATGTGACGTTTATTTTTTAAACTTTGCACACTAAACAGAATGTGCTGCTAATCTGCAACTTTGCACACTAAACAGAATGTGCTGCTAATCTGCGGCTAGGCACAGTGAACGGAATATGTGACGTTTATTTTTTAAACTTTGCACACTAAACAGAATGTGCTGCTAATCTGCAACTTTGCACACTAAACAGAATGTGCTGCTAATCTGCAACTTTGCACACTAAACAGAAAGTGCTGCTAATCTGCAACTTTGCACACTAAACAGAATGTGCTGCTAATCTGCGGCTAGGCACAGTGAACGGAATATGTGATGTTTTTTTTTTTAATTTGTTCCCCCCCAAACAAAATATAACTGCTGCCCCCACACACAGTAGTCCTAAAAAGGACTTTTGGGTCTTTAAAGAGTTTAAAAACACTTTTCTTCTCCCTACACTGACTTTCCCTTCCTATCCTCATCTCTCCCTGGCTAAGACTGAGCCGAACTCGCTGGTCAGGTGCTATACAGCACCCGATCACGGGTTCTGGCCAGCCAATCAGTGTAATGCCAGCAGCCAACATGGCTGCTGGCATTACACTGATGTCAGAACCTCCCCGCACGTTTATTGGCTGCGCAGCAGCCGCGAAACGTGCGGGGAGGAGACTCGAACATGGCGGGCGAGCACATGCGGTACTCGTACGAGTACCGCCATGTGCCGAGCAGAGCGATGCTCGAGCCGAACCGAGCTTCGGCCGAGCATGCTCGCTCATCACTACCCATGACGTATATGTACATTATGGAATTCAGGATTCCCCTCATGGCTGCACGCCATTCGTGGACCCCTGATTCCAATAAAAAAATGCCCCATGCTGGCTACACGGCTGATCCTTAAGGGGGTAAATGGATTTAATACCTTATAACAATTTAGAGTTATTTTAAAGACACTTCAAAATCACCTATGATGTTAGGTTAGCTATTCTTTTCATTCAAAGTATGAGTTTATATTTACCTTTATTTATGTGTCAATTTATACAGTTAGCCATTAGTGTCTGACACAACCGTGTGTAGAATATTGTGTAAAATATTAGCATTCTACAATGCTCTCCTTTCCAACAGGCTCTCCTCTATGTTCTTTCTTCCTCCCTCCTACTCATTTTAGTAACTGGAGAAAGGGAGTTCATAAGACTCCTCTCCACAGAAAAAAACATAGCAAAAAGAAGTGGCAGGTGAGAGGGAGAACATTGTAGAATGCTGGTGTCTTACATGCTACTAACTTGCATAAATATTTATGAATGAATGAATATGTTTATTTATATAGCGCCACAAGTGTACGCAGTGCTTTACAATTTAAGGGTTTAAACAATACAGGGTTACAGGTGCTTTGTAGAGTGAAACATTGGGTGCGAGGTCCCTGCCCGAAAGCTTACAATCTAAAGTGGTAATGGGAGACATACAGAGTACATAAGGGTCAAGTGATGAATACAGTGCTAGTTCTGATGATGATAGAAGACATCAGTAAAGTAAATCATTTATAAGAGCGTTCATTGTACAACATCAGTGCCTTCTAGCATGTTGGTATTTTATCCATAGAAAGCTGTTATAGCTGTTATTTATTTAATTTTAAAAATGGTTAATGTGGCTAATGTAAGTTATAGGTGATTTTGAAAGTTCTTTCAAGTTCTCATAAGGTGTTACTTCCCCTTTAGAGGTTTAAGTGTGATGTTACCTTATAATCTTTGTGTTCTTTTCTACTACATCTTTAAAGGGATAGTAAAACTTCGTTTTATGTTTATTTTATTTTGTAGTCATTAAAAAAACATGAAGAACGATACCTTTATGGTTTGAGAAATATTCACAAGCAAAGTTTCCCCTTCTGTCCCTTTTACCTAGTGTAAGCCATCTCTTCTCAGATGTGGAATCTAGTCCACAGACCAGACAGATAACAGCAGGGGACAATCTTCTTCCTATGAAAACAATGAAAGCCCTGCCCCCCTTGACAAGTTTTTCAGGTTTTTCCCTTATCGTAATTGAATATTGTCCCTCTCTGCAGTCTACCTGGGCACCTCCCTTCTGCTCTCAGGTGATCAGTGTTACATCAGTAAAAGGGGAGGGAGGGGGATACTTTGTAATTGAATTACTCTTGAACTACAACTCTGACAGAATTTAAATAACACTCTCCAAGGTTCAAATACTATGATGATTAATTAGAGCTTTATTTATTATGAAACATTGCTATCCCTTTAATTGCCTTCCCAGAAAATGGAAATTCACACAACTCCTCTGCATGCAAATAGAGAAAGCTCAGAGGGATCTCTTATTACCCTTAGAAAGCTGTTATGCATGTCCAAATGCTTTGGTGGTAGAGCTACTGAAGATATTATTCTGCTTTGGCCCCTTGTTCTGAGTATTTTTTAGTTTTTTCCTGTATCTATCTACTAGCCTGAGTGGTGACTTCTCATTGGTGGAGCAGAGATTGTCAGTCCTCTGTTTGCCAATTTTAGTTGCTTACAAAAATGGTATTTCATGGTATTTGATAAAGGCTCCAATGAGAACCAAAACATTGATTTTTCTATTTACCATGGAATAAAATATATATTATCTTCCAACAAAGATGCAAGTACTCTATCCTTTTGCATTCAACAATACAGTCTATTTGAATTAAAAATATTTTGTTGTAACTTTTCCATTCAATAACACAGTGAGATAGAAGTACTAAGAACTGTTTTGAACATACCAGCTGTAACACTGAAGACAAAGAATAAGTCAGAAACTTCACATTGGTTTAAATGGGGATTTTTAACCCCTTTAATGCAAAGGAGGTCTTAAAACATTGCAGAGCAATGCAGTGTAGACACATCTGGCATTCAAGTTAATGCTACATTTAAATCAATAGAACTGTTTGTCTCCCCTTTGGTTCAGTTAATTTGCCCTAGAATTTCTGAATTGTTCTTAGTACATCAGGCTCGTTTTAGGTACCACACAGTGTGACTATTGAAAACACTTACATAAAAGCAAGTTGCCATGCTTTTCTATCTAATTTTCAATGCAACAAGGAGGGGGTGCAGAATCCTCACAGACAAGAATAAAAAAAATCCAAACCTATATTAGATACAGAAAAAATTATTTTGCTTTTTGGCAAAATCAGAGGTGAATCACAGTTCTGTCTTTCAAGATTCAGGCTATTATCCCATGGGGACAGCTGTTTTTTAGCAGTGCAGTTTTATGCAAAAAATATACATTTTGACTGCATTTTCATGAGATTTCACTTCTCTTCAACGTGCAATTGTATTAAGTCTTTTTCTACTACCATCCCTTGCTCTTAATACAAACAACTGATCAAAATGCACTGAAAAGGCATCCGTATTATTAGTGCAGTTATATTGATCTCACTGAAACCTGTACTAATTGAAGCAGCTAATAAATACTTTTGGAATAGACAAGAAGCAAGCTGTGTTGACAAGTTATATGCATTACAAAAATCATCCAATTAAACAGCTTCAAAAGATAAACTGGGGGAAATGTATAAAAAATGATCGAAATCAAAAGCAATAATGGGTTGTTGTGTGATGTTTGCATGGAAGGATATGTATTAAGATATCTGCATTAGTTTTATAAATGCATATTAAGCTTAATACAAAGGCTCTGGTGTTCTTTTTGTCCAGCACTGTGACATTTTCACACATATCTTTTTCACTACAGTACTAAGATTGATCCAAGGAGACAGTTTCAGACAAATTAAAGGCAAAAATTGGGACAAATTTTATATATTGAGTTAAGCTACTCACACAAATTATGTTGGCACACTTTCAGCTGTGAAAGTACATTTTTTTTTTAATATTATATATACACAGGCCTTTGATGCAGACAATGTCTTGGATACTGTACTCTGTTTCTGTATCTGATCTAAAATGGCTGTATATCATGTATACTGTTGTATGCTCATTTCATGCCTGTATTCAATTAAAAAAAATAAAAAATATTATATATACATACAGTCAATTGCTTATTTGTCCCTTTTAACAGTTTGAGTGCCAGAGAGGTATGCAGCGCATTGCTTTGCAATGCTTTGCATATCCCTCTTTCACTGAAATGGTTAAAAATATCCCACAATGGCCATTCTGTTTAAAGGCAAAGTGGTGTAATTCTCAAGCAAATCAACTCCACCACAGGACACAGATAACATTTCCAGTTGAGTTAACCCTTTGAGTGCCAGAGAGGAATTCAACACCATGTGTTAAATCGGACGTTTAATCCCATGAATGGTAGAGATGTCTCTTTAAAGGGATAGTAATACTTCGTTTTAACTTTATTTTATTTTGTAGGCATTAAAAAAGCATGAAGAATGATATAAGTCTTATCTCTCAAACCTTTATGGTTTATGAGATATTCACAAGCAAAGTTTCCCCTCCCCGCCCCTTTTACCTAGTGTAAGCCATCTCTTCTCAGATGTGAATCTGGTTGTATGACCAGACAGATAACAGAAGGGGACAGTCTTCCTTGTATTAAAACAATGAAAGCCCTTCCCCCTTGACAAGTTTTTCAGCTTTTTCCCTTATCTTAATTGAAGATTGTCCCTCTCTGCAGTCTACCTGGACACCTCCCTTCTGATCTGGTTGAACAGGGAAGGGATACTTTGTTTGTGAATATCTCTTAAACCATAAAGGTTTGAGAGATAAGACTTATATCATTCTTCATGTTTTTTTAATGCCTACAAAATAAAATAAAGTTAAAACGAAGTATTACTATCCCTTTAAAACAATGAGAATTTGGGCAATTTTTATTCCACCCCCCCTACTGTATAGCTATTTTGTTCCATGGTTAATCTACTTTCTTTATATATATCTCACTAATGTTTTTCTTATGAGTTTAAATGCTGTACGAAGATGCCCATGTTAAATTACATGTAAAGAGATTTTGATTTGGACAGAAATCCCATTTTTTTGCCTTTTGAACATCTCCACATGTTTGTTTAGTAGCAGAGGAGTGTGAACATTATTATAGAGCAATGTGTTGCATAATCCTTTGATACTCAAATCTTAACATTTTGTACCATAATACATTCAAGTAAAGAATTTGTTTTTCTGAGCAAGAACCACTTGTAGGCTATGCTTAGTATTTAGTAAAGCTAATTTGTAATATAACCGCACTGGTAAATTAGTGTTTCTCATTCGTGTTCCAATTTTTGTTATCTATTACAACAAACAGTTTTTATCCTGCAAAGGCCAGAGAGTTATTTCATTGATGTCACCTGCTCTTCCCATTAGGAAGCTATAATTTGCTGTTATAAGATAGCAGATTTTGTGCCTCAGGCTGATCATGAATCAAGCAGAAATTCCAGCATATAGTATAATTCTCAAAGTACCATGTTGTGGGAAATAGGGTTAGAATGTAATTTATCATATAGTAACCAGTGCACAGAGGAATATGCGAGTAATAATCAGACAGGGTGGTATAGGAAGAGAGAGATTTTGTTTTTGCTAGGGCTGGATTGATGGTATGCTTTGAATGGCGTGTATTTCCTGGGAACAGTGGAATCTATGGTCAAATGTTCTCAATCAAACACAGAAAGCAATAAAGTTTTATTGTGAGAGTTATATGAATGCCTGGAAGGATTGTGTTAATCAAGTAACATGACATGCACACTTAGGAGCTCTCTGAGAGAGATCGATTTTTCAATTATCATTGCAAAATATTAAACTTTTACACCAGAAGTCCACATTTATAGCAACAGTCATTAGTGTGATTTATGAATACTCAATAGTCTATTACAGTTTCTCATTGGTGTATCCTCTTTTTATATTAGACAGGATGTCACAGGAAACACAGCAAAACAGTTAATGTATTGATAAAGTTGTAAGTTTCAGGGCATAAATAAACATTAATGCACAGAGATTGCTGGAGATTGTTTTGCTAGAATCCTGAAAGATAAGTGTCCTGAAAAGAATCCTTAAAGAAAAGTGTCAGGATTGTGCCTAATTTTAATTATAAGTAAGCAGGTTTTTTTTTGTAGGCATGCTCAGTTCCAGCAGCTAGGGATGGGCAAAAAGTTTTTCCTCAAACCAAAATCGGTGAAAAATGGCCCTTCCAGCTTCGTGAAAAATATCCCGCGAAAAGAGCTGTTTTTCACTTTTTTCGCCCAACTCATTACATTGAAATCAAAGGATAGACTGAATTTTTCCACACCACATGGCAGTATTCTCTTCTTTTCCTGCAGTTATATAGAAGGGTGTTAGGCTCTCACATCATGCCATTCTGTGCTTGTGAGAGGAAGAGAGAGCAGCACATTTTGAGCTACAGAAGAAAGGCAAATAAAGTGGAGTTAAAGCTTAATTTATGGAGTATTCTACCACACGGCTACTAACACTAACAAGAATACTGTATATCCAAGACTCATATATGAAAAAGAATCACTCCAGGTCCGACAACGTCCTCCCCCCCACCTTACCATTACCTCCCTATTCTTTTTCTCTTTCTTCATCTCGACTCTTATAATTAACACCAGTGAACTATAATGACCTGTCTGTTGGTGAACCTTCCTAGAGGACTTCCACCCCCTAGAAATCCTCACGTCCACATATTGTTGTCTTTCTCTCATAAATCATACACTACATGCTCCTACCAAATAACCACCTACGCACTCTCTTGTAAGCATAAGATTACATCACATCACCCCACCATGTCTCGGAGTTTACGCATCTATACAAACTTGAAAAGCCAACTGCTGCCTTATGATTCAGGTTATACTTGTTATATTCTTACCATGGAATATCTCAATCTGTAAAACTCAGATTTGTATAATTATTCTGTTCAATTCTGACTTGTACATTGATCTCTACTTCAATAAACTCTTGAAGAAAAATGGAGTATTTTAGGTAGCACATTTGTTTTCTGTATTAGGGGAGTATGGGGGTACTCTGTGGAGAGAAAGGAGGAAGGAGGTTGAACCTAAATACCCAAACATTCGGTGTGACTGACTGGCAAGACACAGGCAGCTGGAGTCCAATTTGCTTGCTGAGTTCACTGTTATTATTAATGCTTTGTTGGGTGTCTGGGAGTGTGAGAAGGGGGCAAAGGAGGTTGATCACAAATACCCCAATATTCTATCTGACTGATTTGAAAGACACAGACAGCTGTGGTCTAAGCAATTTCCTTGATGATCTTGCTGTTGTCATTATCTCTGTGTTGGACCTCAAAGGAGGTTGACCCCGAACAACCCAACATTCTGTCTGGCTGATTTAATTTGAAAGACACAAACAGCTGCAGTCCAGTTTTCTTGCTGATCTTGCTGTTATTGTCTTTGTGTTGGGGAAGTCTGGGGAAAGAATTTGTTGATTTTGTTTTTTAGTTTTATAAATATAAATATATATATATATATATTTATTATTTTTTTTTTTTTGACAGACTGTGATAAGATAGGGTGGACAACTAAAAAAATAAATAAATATATAAATAAATAAATAAATATATTAGCTAGCATACAGACGACTGGGAGCCTGACGTGAGCTTTGAGACTAATGCAGACATTGAGAATTTTGTTGAGAGCTTAGGCAAGACATCATAATCCATCAGTTGTGTTGTGTAATGTAGAGTAAAAACACACAGTAGTTAAGTAATGTCCAGCAAAAGAACAAGGGGCAGGGGGGAGGGGGAAAGGTGGAGCAGTGCAGGAAAGTGGGATTAAAGTGGTGGATCAAAAACTAACTGTGGTCTTGGTTGCTGCAGTGTGCAATAAATTATGATGATACCTCTCGTCCTGGGGAGAATGCAGTTTGTCAAGGTCCCACCAAAAGTTCCACCACCAGAGCCAGTACAAAAAAATATTTGAGAAGAATACTGAAGATGACAATGCTTTGCATTCTAGTGTTGATGATGACAATGGCATAATGGAGGAAGGTGTAGCAGCTGAACCAACTGCTGCATCTGACAGTGAGACAAACAAGCACCAAAACCCCTGTCCTCAAAGTAGTAAGGAACTGTGTGAGAGTAAAATTAAATTGTCTGACACCTCTGAATATCAGGGCAGTGGGCAAAAAGCAGCAGGTGATGCTGAGGATGACCTAATTATGATTGATGATGATGATATAGACATAGAATATATAGAATATATCCCTCCAGCATCCTCCTCTTCTTCAGATACAGAAAAAGTTGACAGTGAGAGAGATGGTGACATGGCCAGAAAGTTAGCAGAAAGGTAAAAGTTCAGTCTTTAAAGGGATAGTAATACTTAAGTATTACTAATCCCTATAGTAAAGCCCTAGTAAAAAAACATATTGACCCCAGTGTCATCTCTCAAACCTTTGTGGTTTGAGAGATGAACTCTTCTAAAGTTGCCCTCTCCCTCCCCCTTCCCCTTAGTCAGCATTCTAGCTGACTGCAGGGAAGAAAGTCGTATGACTTTCAGGCGGCTCTCCAGCACAGCCGGATCGCGTTAACTAAAAAAAAAACTTTCACTGAAATGGTCTTCTACGTGTGCTTGGTTTGCAAGCACACGTAGAAGACCGTTTTAGTGAAAGTTTTTTTTTTTAGTTAACGCGATCGCAACTTTAGAAGCGTTCATCTCTCAAACCATAAAAGTTTGAGAGATGACACTGGGGGCAATATGTTTTTTTTACTAGGGCTTTACTATAGGGATTAGTAATACTTAAGTATTACTATCCCTTTAACCACTGAAGAGGAGCACTGTGCCTGTCTATAAATTGTTTGAGAAAACCATTGAAATATGAACCCCTCAGTCCATGATGTCCACAGTATAGACATACTTCACTCAGGATCCAAAAGCTAAGCTATCTGCTATCTGTGCAAAAAGCATATGAGCAGAGGGAAAGCAGGCACCTCCTCTAAGAGATCCCATCTGAAGCTCAGTCACAGTTCTGACTGGGAGACACACTATCAGTATGTCAGAGGTGCCATAACTAGCAGCAGCAGAAGCACTCCAAAAAGTTCACAGGGCTTTGAGGCAGATAAGAGAAGTAGTGATGTTATTTATGTGTGACTGCCAACAGTTAGTTCATTCCACATAACGCTTATGGCTCCATTTTCAGAGGAGTATAATGACTGCCAACCCACACTGGCTGAGTTCCTTGGATGTAGTCAAAAACTTCACAAAAACAATCCCAAAGTATGCCTATGGAATGACAAGGTTTCCAAGATGTTGGCAGTGGACATGCTGCCATATTCTTATGTAGAAAACCATGGTTTCAGAGAACTGATGTCATGTGTAGTTCCACGCTAGCATATCCAAAGCCAAAGTTATTTTTCCAGAATGGCTGTGTCTGAATTGTACAAGCAGGGGGTTAGTGGGGTTGGTAAAGGGCTGGAAAATGGATACAGCAAACAAAGCAGTGTGTGTGGCCAGTATTGGTGAAAACCCTTAGTTGCCCTCCAACAAGCTTTGAGTTTTCAATGCAGCTGGATAAATTGTGAATTACCATAGGACACAACTATCAAGCAGCAATGTTAGGAGACTAACATACTTAAAAAAGGAACCAATATCTCATATTATCTGAGTATCAGCTAGAAGACACCACACATGACAATAAAAACCAGGCCAAATTTATTAACAGCAGCACAAATGAGGAGGGATGTGAAGCAGGGTTGCTGTGATCTACCACACTTGGGACCATTGCTATGATCAATAAGTAATGTGTATCAGTAATCTGAGACGGATAGCTTACATTTGACACAATCATGATAATGTAAAAAATGTTGTATGAATCTATATCTATTAACATACACAGATCAATCACAGTCCCCCACCACCACCACTACATCTACCACACTGTAAGTTGTACTTATTTCTCCACTCCGTCTCTCAGAAGAAGTAATTTGTGGTGGGAAATGTTGCAGCATAGAAAACATAGGTGAAAAGTGTGATTGCAGTGACGTAAAGGAGGAAAATTTTGCTTTGGGTAAAAAGCTTAAATTTTTCAAGAAATGTCATGCGGCAAATTTTTCTGACTTTTCGCCCACCCCTACCTACAACTTCTTTCAAAAAAGAAAAACATACATTATCCTGTTTAACAAAAATAAACAGTTATAAGGACTAGCACCTATTATTTATAAAATAAATACTGTATGTAATTCCTAATCCCTCAGGACTTGCTTATTAACCCTTCAGGTGCCAAGAACCTTACATATATTGGTGAACAAAGGTGTTGTATTCAAGGCTCCTTAACACTTAGAGTCCCAGTGAGTATCCACTTGGCACAACAAGCTAATGCTGCATTTTATTAATTTTTATTTATTTTATTATTATGTTTTTTGTGTTTTATAAGCATTTTAGTCCTTTGGATATCAAGTGTAAGTATACTGAGCATTAGACTGAAGTTCACGGTACATATTTTCTTTGCACATTTGGATTTCAGGTAAATTGATAGTGAAGTGACCACTTGTCCGGTTTATTTATTTCCTTTGTTCTATACAAATCTGTCTTTGAAGGGACAGTAGTGTCTAATATAATATTGGCATTATATATTCTGCAGGTTCATAATATATAAAATGAAAATGCCCATATTTTCGCCCTTTTTTACACTTGTATATGAGTTTTTAGGGCTTCTCTAGACAGAAAAGCAAGGTATGTGGAACAGTATGCCACTATCCCTGCTAGTAAAAAGATTGGAGGGAAGGACTGTATGACTTCGCACCTGCTATACAAGAACTAATTACCTGCACTCACCCATACACAGAAACATAAACACTGAAATATAGAGTTTGACAACAGATAATAACCAACTGGTCCATCCTGATTGTCCATTTCACTATCTAGTATCGCGGTGCCTATGCTCCTGGCTGCAGGAGGCGACATTATCCCTTCCTGGTTTACTGCCTCTCTTTTATTGGTTATTGATCTTGACTCCACCCAGGGCTAGCCTGTATATACCTTGTCATAACAATACTTGGGTGCCCTTTCATGGTGTACCTGTTCCTGAAGTTAGTTCCTGTTTATGCTCTGTTCGTATATGACCTGGCCTGCCTGACTACATTCCTGCACATCCTGATTTGCTGATTCCCGTTGCTGACTGATCTGGCTGAGAACCCGCTCCGATGCTGACTGATCTGTCTGAGAACCCGCTCCGTTGCTGACTGATTTGGCTGAGAACCCGCTCTGTTGTTGACTGACCTGGCTGAGTACCCTCTCTGCTGCTGACTATCTGGCTGTGCTATCTGGCCTGGCTGAGTACTGCTACACCGCTGACCGATCTGGCTAGTGAACCCGCTCACTGCTGACTAGTCTGGTTGTGTTCCCACTGTACTGGCGCCGAGTAGCGCTTTCTCTTATCTTGCCAACCTTAGGCTGAGCACTTGTTGCTGAAGCTGCTTATACTTGTTAACCGCCTCTGGCGGTTCATGCGAAGTACTGGTTCAGTGCTGTCTAGCTCTGACTGTGTTACTCTTGTGATCTGTACGTGTCCTCTACTCCGCTTACTACAAGCTGGACTCACTCCCTGCGGGAGTTGCAGATATTCCTCCGGGCGCATACCTCTGGACCCTTTCTGTGCCTAGATCCTCCTGGCAGGTTCATTACTCATCTTGCTTCCTGCAGTAGCCACAAGGTTCAAGAGACAGTTGTTGCGTGACATTACATCTTAGCACTTTAGTCCTGGGACACCAGTTGCCTTCCATGTATAGTTGCCTCGAACCACCCCTAGCATTCTAGGGTCTCTCTTTCCAGTAGCGGTTGCCTTGGTCTTTCTTTGACCCTAGGGTGCTAGGGTCTGAGCTGCCTTGTCCTCTACTGGGTTCCGTGAAACCCAGGGTGCCTGGGTTTGAGTGCCAGTTGTATTCCCCTGGACTCCTAGAGTTCTAGGGTCCTGTTGCCAGTGCCTGTGCTGCGTTGCCTCCGCATATCCCTAGTCATCTAGGGTCTTGGTTGCCAGTAGTCTATCGTGGGCCTCCAGTCTAATTTGGGTTCTAGTATCAGTAATCTCATCTGCCAGTCGTTGCCTCCCTTTCTACCTAGTCCTCTAGGGGACTGGCTACTCTCAGTACATCTCCGCAGAGTGTGTGTTCCCTGCCATTGTGTATTGTACTATTTCTGTACTGTTCTTGTGGGCTCATTTGCTGTTTGTACTTTATCTTAATAAAGTTATTTTAACCTTACTATTCTGGTCTGAGTGTTCATCAAAAAAACGTGACATCTAGTTAGTTTAGACATTTACATTCTTACAAAAGCTGTATGTCGCCTTCATATTCTCCAAGCTATGCATATTAAGGTCCGATAGTCTGTCTGGAATGCTTTGCGGTTTTTCATGCATGATTTTAGTGGCCCCTGAATAGCCTCTAATTTGCTGATGTTTCTCCTGGTCTCCAGAACTGTTCACCATGATCTAGGTTAGCCTGAACTAGTGATCTATTAAGTGATAGTGTCTCTTTTTATGCCTAGTAGCATGCTGGGAGAGTATAATTTGGTCAACACTACTTCTACTTTAGATTTTTAGACATTTTACTAACAACATATTTTCTGCCTAAGTTGTCAATGGTCGCTAAATACTATACTGTAAAACCCCAGAACTCCCTGCCATGCAGCATGAAAGAGTAACAGATGAAGCAGAGAGAGAAAGCTTGAAAAATAAGGTTGTTTTGGAGTGCTGGCTATCATAATTTATGAGCACTAAAAGAAGCTGGAAGGCTGCTGAATTAGAGGTGGATGAATCTAGCACAAGCAGCAGTGATGGGACCTGATTGCCTCTGCCCAAGTGAGTCCTAGTTCCCCATATTCCCTATGGATTTGGGGATCTATAATAAAAAGAGGGCCACTGCCAGTGACTGCTGTTACTGCTGTCGGTGTATCTTCTGAGGTGATGCATGAAAGCATGAAAGCAGGGTCCCCTCTGTCACATTTGTCATCACTAAGTGGTTCTAGAGAGCAGCCAGAGAATGGTGGTGGTGGTTATGAGAGGTAAGGTACTGGATCAGTTGGGGTTGAAGGGAGTATGAGAGCATTATTAGCTAAAGTGATAAAGAATGGTAGAAAGAGACCACAGCAGTGACATTGTGCCATGTTCTGTTACTATAATTCTTGCTGCTGAATCATCAGAGACAGACATTTAGCAGTAGGGTGATGACCAGGCTAGTTTGTCACAGAGCACCATGACCACCATGGGATTTGGTTCAACTAGCCATGAAACGGGACTAGAACAGACAAATTTGATTCCACTTGCCACTACTCCTGGTCCTATTTCCAGTGCTGATGCTGAGGCAACAGCACCTGCCCCAGCCATTGCAGGCACCTGGAAAAGAAGAAGCCAATTCTTCTCCCTCCATCCCCAATACATTCCTAGATTTGGGACTATTTTTCTCTTGTGGCATGCACAGTGCAATCATCATCAACTGTACTGTGCACAGTGTGTGATAAAATAACGAAAAGTGGAAAGAATGGAAAACACCTTGTCACATCCATCTTCATTAACCCTTTAATGACCCTTGATGTGCCTGGAACCTCATGACAGTCCCATCATTTAATGACCAGTGACAGTCTTGGCACGTCATAGAATCCTGGGATCCCCGCAAAGCTGCATGCCGCACGGGGACCCCAGATTTGAATATCAAAAAAAATTCCATGTGGCTGGTCCTTAAGTGGTTACGCACATGCAACAGAAACACTCTAAAGTTTATTTTAAGCATGTGAAACCCTCCCCCTTAAAAGAGCAAATTGAATATTCCTGTCACTGTGCCCCTTGTCCCACCCCCAAGAGCACAGAGAATGTGGTAGGAAACAGAAAGATAAGAGAAATCCTAAACAGCCTGGAATTTTGATTATTATGGTAACACCTGCATCCTCATTGGTTTCTTCTACCAGGGTTCGGGTATGAGAAAATATTGCCATTGTCCCCCCGGTACCCTTGGGGTCTTCTTTGTCTTTCTCAGCAGTGCCACCATTGCCTTCATTACAACCACCACTTGCTGACAGTGAGTCTACAGATGTGGGGATTTGGCATTTTGTCTCCACCCATTGCCCTTTGGTGGCGCACTGACCTCACATGATAATGTGGTGGAGAGCAATCAAGTGCAGAAAATCAGGGAGAATGTACAGACATTACGTCCTGCTGAATATGCCAAGCTAATGGCAGGGAGGATTTATTATTTCCATTAAGTCATTCAATAACCACCACCCAGTCATGTGTCCTTAGCAGAGAGAACAAACACCATAGTGACAGCAGCATCTGATAAATGTTGGTGATTTTATTTGTGCTTCTTGCTTAATATGAGAGGAGATGTGTCAAGTGTGATTTTTCTCAGTCCTTCCCTTCTTGTACTATATTTCCACATACTGTGCACAGTGCGGGTACTGATGATAACTGCATAGTTACATCCTGTTCTAAAAGGAGAAAAAATAATATTCCATCACATATTAAATGAGATGCAGTAGGAGAAGAATAATTGGCCAATGTCTTCTAAACAGCTGCACCTGAAGTGGTGGGGGCTTGTTGAGATGTTATTTCTGTCTCATAAGGCTATGGCTAGTATGAAGTGGAACCATCATCGTACTACCACCATCTTATGTCACTGCTGATGCAGAAGCCTAATCTTACTGATGCTTAGATGACTCAGCAACAGATTATACATACACACAACACATACCAGCACTAGTGGGTTTCACTGGTCTGGTAGTATAATATTTCTAGTGATGGTTTGCCACTACCATCAAGCAATGGTGCACTAGGTCATAGTGCATAACATTTTTACAGGGCTTAATTTTTTGCAAATCTTTAACCTGCAAACAAAATTTTTCAGCTCATAGTTTTTACAATCCTAAAGAACATAACCAATTTTATTTCAGGTCTTGTTTTTTGTAGGGCACAAGCCATCTGTTCTACTTGATTTAACACATCTCTGACTATGTGCGTAATTTCTCAGAACTCTGCATGTACACAGTGGAGTGCCAATGATATGGTTTAATACCAAATACCTTCTTCAGTAAATGGCATATTTTAAAACTGTGCAAAAGAAATGGTATTTGTAGTAACCCCTATTGTAGTCTAAATTTCAACCTCTGACAATTCCGGCATGTGCAAATAAGACTTTCTACAAACATTCTTGTAGTATCCATGAATGCCATGAAATAAAACATACAAACCTTTATTAAGAAAAGTACTTATCTCATTGTAAAAGATTGCTCGTGTCACATGAAGGTCGAGGGGTACATCTAACAGATGATGCCACCAGCAATGATCAATGCATTTTGCGTCAAAGACACTTAATCATGATCACAGATGCTGACTTCTGTTTGATCACTATCTTTAAAGAGATCTCCTCCAATCAAATAGTATGTCTTACAAACATCACAATGCTTATCAATCCTCTAATAGATGTAAACTTCAGTCCCAAAATAGAATTAAAAAACAAAGCAACAATATTACAAAAATGTATTCAATTGTATCCCAAAACAGAGATCACCGTACACATTCAAAGATAGATTATGACTCTTTCAGGTCTCCCTCATTGCAGTATGTTTTAGAGAATGCTACTCAGGCAGCAGCAGCAGAGAGACAGACAAGATTAAAGGCAATTATTCAAATCAAAGCAGTGTAACCCATCACATGCAAATATAAGATCACTCATTTAACCATGAACTACATCTTTAAAGAATACGTCTTAGGAAAAGATACATCCCTACTGCACTGAATGAAAGCTCTTAGAATCATTATAACAGTAAAAGGGGGCCATCTCCAAAGATGGGAGGCTCCTACCACCAACACATGTAAAACATATTCTTTGAATCAAGGAAACATTTTAATCATAGGCTTCATTTCCCACCTTTTGGATTTTAATTTGGTACATTTCATTTAAAGGGATAATCCTTGGCCCCCTTTTACTGCTATAGTGATTCTAAGAGCTGGCTTTCATTTGGTGGAGTAGGGCTATATCTTTGATGGTGACATATTCTTTAAAGACATAGCTCATTGTTAAATGAATGATCTCTATTGTTACGTGTGATGGGTTGCACTACTTTGATTTGAATCATTGCCTTTAATCTTGTCCTTTTTTGTATAACTAGAATTTTCTCTCTGCTGCCATCTGAGTAGTGGACTGTGAAACATTCTGCAGTGAGGGAGACCAGAGATCATCATAATCTTCTTTTGAATGTGACAGAGATCTGTATTTTTGGACACAATCAAATATTTTTTGTAATATTGTTTCTTTGTTTTTAACTCAGTGGTGGGATTGAAGCCTTGATTGAACTTACTTTAAAAGTCTGATTTAAATCAATTGAAAATTGGAGAATTGCACTTTATTTTTTCCATACAAGCTTCATATGGCCTTATGTTTTGAAGCAAAGTAAACAATAATGGGACAAACCAACTGAAAAAGGGGACAAATAGAATTCCCCGAGATTACCATTGCTTTAAATGGAGATTTTTAACCCCATGAATGCAAGAAAGGTGTTACAGCTGGCAAGAAAAACCAGGAGTCAGACGGTATAGTTAATAGAAACTTTATTGTGAGAATAATGACAGTAATGCAATATATAAATAAACACACAGTGGGTGGTTGAAACAGCAAGCACTGTATCAGGAACAGCAGTCTCCCAATCTCTGCACCACACTGTATGAGACTAGGCCTCAGCCCACTGGAGACTCGTGTTAAGGTAATGCCCAAGAGATACTGACTCAGCCTGCAGTCAGTCTCTAGGAGTCTGCTAGAGCCCCAGGTCAGTACTAGGAAGGATGTCTGAATAATGGAACCAAGAAACTGAGTGAACAGACAGAGCCTTCTAGTAAGCACCAGATAGGATAGTCAGACGAACCAAAGTCATACACGGAGCGGGTAGTCAGCCAGAGCCACAGGTTTGCACCAGAAAGGATATCCACTGAAGTGATGGAATGCTGGATGTGCAGTGGATAGAGCCCCAGGTCAACACCAGAGTGGGTAGTCAGACAAGCTTAGGTTATACACGGAGCGGGTAGTCAGTCAGAGCCACAGGTTTGCACCAGATAGGATATCCACTGGAATGTATGTATGCTGCATGCGCAGTGGATAGAGCCCCAGGTCAACACCAGAGTGGGTAGTCAGACAAGCCTAGGTCATACACAGAGTGTGTAGTCAGCCAGAGCCACAGGTTTGCACCAGAAAGGATATCTGAGCCAAATCGGAACGCCAAGGAGAATAGTCAGACAGAGCCACAGGTCAACACCAGAATGGATGGACAGACAAGCCAGATCATACACAGGAATCAGGAATACCAGAAAATGAACTGCTCAGAACAACAACGTAAGGGTGACTGAGTCAGGACTCAGTCTGCCCTTTAAACCCCTCCACAGGAAGTAGGTAGGAGGAGCAGCTAGAGGGAGGAAGGGGGTAGGAGGAGACTTCAGGAAACAAACACACATAAAACAGAGGCCTGCAGCATGCTTGAAGCCTCTTGCCTGCAGATGATGCGTGGAAAGACGCCAAAATTCGCTGAAGCTGCGGCACTGGAAACAAGGTACTGTGACAAAAGGTCTCCGATTTGAAACATCGGAGACCTCTCTAGAATTCTAGAAGTTAACAGCCCCTTTTAAATCAGTAAGAATTTAGTGAATTATTATTTTCCTCTATGGTCCAGAATAGATCCACATTGTTGTTATACATAAGGCCCATAAAGTCTCAACATCAATTTATTGAATTAACCAAAAGGTTGCTGCTTTATCTCAATGATGAGTATGAAAATAGTAAACACAAATGTATTTCCTACATCTATTGATTTAGAACAATGAAGCTGAAAGATTTAATACAAATTTAAAAAATATTCAAATAGCTGGCTGGGTGTTCTCTAGTATGAGTGGTTATAATTAATTAATTTGATATTAATGTGAATGTCATATGTACTCCTAAAAGAATTCCACTATAATTAAACATCAGCTAATTGCACCAATAAAAGAAATTGTTACTCATAAAAAAGGGTAAAAGTGGCACATCTTCGTATACTAGAGTCATTGTTGCAATTAGGCTATATTTATGGTTCATAGGGAAATGAGAGCTTCTCTTGTGTCACTGAGACATAAAATATATCCTCTTTCACATTTAATGCTCTTTAAATCATTATGCAAATTGACATTCTCTGAATGAAGTGGCATCTAAATTATGAGACAATTCAATGTAACTGAGTGAAAGCTGACTACGTAAAGTGGATCAAGTCTGGCCACAGTATAGGTGCAACAATCCTCCTGTTCTGTGAACTATTACCAGTGTATTATATGTATCCAAGACTACCTTGGAACCTTTGTACATAGGCAGAATTCCTGTGTCTCCCTGCTGGATATACAGCCAACCCTGCTTTAGTGCATATGGTGCAAGGGAAGCAGGACGACCATACCCTTTACTCTTGCACATGGATTGGAAAGGGGTAACAGTCAAGGCAAGAGTTAACCACTTAATTGCTGCAGTTGTTTGGAATACATTTCTCAGCAATGTATTACAAACATACCAGCAATGGAGGGGGTAAAGTCAAGTTAAAAACCACTTTGCTGTCCCCTGCCATCCTCTTATCCTAACCTGGCTACAGATTAACCCCTCTATTGCTGGATTGGATCGTACTAGTTGATCCAGCAATGGAGGGTTTAATGGTTACCAAAAAACAACAAAAAACAAACAAACAAAAAACAATCATTGAATTTTATTTGATGCCAAATAGCCTTATATGCAGTACCCTTGTCCGCTGCTGAAGTCAGTGAGAAGAGGAAAGGAGGGAACACACCTTGGCACAAGTGTCCTGATATCATATGAAACACAGATACCATGACATTTATGTCAAACATGTTAAAGTCAAACATCGACCACAGAAATCAATCTCCTCTGTTGCTGTGCCCCCTGACTCTCCATACAGGCAACAAGAGGCAAGGCAGAGATCAAAGAGAAGGAAGAATAGAGCACCCAGGCAGAAACAACTAGCTCGCCATCACCTTCCAGGGTAACTACATCTTCTGAAAATCCACCGCATTAATCATTATTTCCCCCGCCAAATGATAGCCACTCTGTTGATCTTAGGGTGTGGCAGTTTGTCTCTACCCATTGCACACTTACTGGTACACTGATCACGTATGCCAGTGTGGTGGAGGAGAATCGCAAGCATTGCATCAAGTGGCATCTGAGGAGATTCCATCCAACAGAATATGCTAAGATGGTGGAAGGGAGGGTTCATCATTACCGTTAAACTGTCAGCAAGTTGCCATGTGTCATTTGTGGGTTCTGGACAAGGGGTATAGTGACAGAGGCAGTACTTGGTTTCGAGTGTCATGGTGTTTGGATACAGTTGTGCCCCCAGATGTTATTTACCACACATACTGTGCACATTGCAGTTGCAGATGAGAGCAACAGTTCCTGTTCTCAAGGGAAAAATTTATATTCAAATAACAACACACCATGATTTTGGAGAATGGGGCAGGTGGAAAAGAATTAATGGCCAACTTCTCCATTCCTCCACATAGACTGTGGGCTACTTATCGTGCTGCTACTGCCTCAACGCATCACTGGAGATAGTCATGGCAAGTGGAACCTTCCTCATCCATCACCCATGTTACTGCTACTGTTGATCCCATTCCCTTTCAGCTGCATAATTATCCTGCTGCTTAACAATCTCAGCAGCAGCAGCAGCAGCAAGTACAGCAGTTGCAATTTCTGCAATTATGGACTCTGGCCAACATGACCTGCTGGCATTAGTCCAGTAGGGCATTTTTTTTCTCAGGGCTTGTGCTTTTAAAAAAAAATAGTCCTATAAAAAAATAAACAATTTTTGGGGGTTTGTTTCTAATAAGCCTAAGGCCTACAAATCAATGTTTCCTTAGGGTTTTGCCAAACAAGCTTAAGTCCCACAAATCAATGTTTCTTCAGGGCTTCGGCCTCTAATAAGTCTAAGTCCTACAAAGACCTCTAACAACAAATCTAACAAAATACTCCATCAAGTCAAGTATCAGTCCACCCCAGTGGCAGCTTATGTCAGGGGGTCCCTGTCTCTATCACTTTACATGCACATTTCTTATTTTATTGATTTATTTTATTAACTGTCCTTCCCAGTACCAGTCAAGAAATTCCCTGTTCAACTGATTCATTCATTCATTCACCAACACCAGCACCCTCTTCAGACCCCTTTTATACCATATATTATGGTGTTTTTTGAATTGTATTTAGGATTTATTTGTATTACCTGTCCTCCAATCCCGGTAATCAACCGCCCCCCCAAAAAAACATTCCCTGTTCAATTGATTCTTTCCCCCCACCAACACAGGCACCTTCATGCCCCTTTTATACTATTCCTTTGGGAAATAAAATAATATTTGTTTTGTGTAACTTCAATGTTCCCATTGGTTTCAAACGAATGAGGTAGGCAAAAAAACTGGGAAAAAGTGGAAAATCTGCACTTTTCGTGGGAAATTATTTGCCAAGCAGAAAGTACCATTTTCCAACGATTTCAGTTTGAGGTGAAAATTTTTGCCCATCCCTAGCCAAAACTTTGAATTTTTTAGTCTGTATTTATTAAATTACAGTGGGGTTTGGGAGATATTTAACCCTGCAGGATACTGTAACCTGCTACCCTGAGGTTTGAACAGATTTTACAAAGATGATATCACTCTCCATATTATATTTGCTAATGCCCAGGTGCACATTCCTGAAATATAGATATTCATAGAGACAGGTAGACAGCACCAGTGGGACTTTTAAATAGGTGAGAAAAAGTCATTATTAAATGTTCAATGATTTGTTCCAAGCATGGACCTTTTGTTAGAATCTTCTTGGTAAAGCTCCAGGTCTGCACCAAAATACTTTATTTCCCTTATTTAAAAGTCCCACTGGTGTTGCCTGCTTGTTTCTTTGATATTTTAGATAGATAGATAGACAGATAGATAGACAGAAAGATAGATAGATAGATAGATAGATAGATAGATAGATAGATAGATAGATAGATAGATAGATACTCCTGTAGGTTGATACCTTTTCGTGGCAGGAGTGTTTGTATGTGTCAATGAAGACAAGAACTATGCCATGTTAAGCATATTCTCTTGGCAGGCTCACATAAGGTGGACAAATCAAAGCTAAGACACCAGACTAAATTGATCCAAAATCTAACATGGATCAATGGAAAAGCCATAATGGTAATACAAATGAAATCAACTTCATACTTGCAATTAAAACAATATTCACTGATTGTTAAGTTTTAAATTGCTTTAATGTTGGAAGTGACCATTATCTGGTGAGAGCAAAAATCAAATTGGCTGCAATAGCAGCCAGAAAGAAAATGATCAAGTGAACACATGTGAAGACTGACACTAGTCAACTACTGAAAAATCATAAGGATTTTGAGTTACCACTGTCTAATCTCTTCAATGCACTGCAAGACATTCCAGACACAGACATTTCAACCTACAATGAAAAATTTTATGTCTATTGCAGATACTGTCCATACCCCTGCACCTACTGTGAAACAAGAAAAAAAGAACCGGTTGTCAAGATGAAAAAGTGATGAGAAATGAAAGAAAACAGTATCAAAAGGACACTGGAAGAAAATCAAGGGCTAAAGAAAGCAAAACTAAAGATGGCCACACATAGAAGCCAAATGTTTGCATTAAAGCTTGAAGATGGCACAACAAAAACCCAGCAACAAATATTAAACAGAGCAGAATAATTTTATTAAAATCTTTATAAAGGTGAAGGACAACAACTGGATGCAGGGCAGAAGCTGAAGCTGTGCCATGATGATTCTTGCTAATTATTTTGATGTTCAACAAATCCATGGATAATATCCCTTAGCGGCAACTATAGCATCTTGACCATTATGTAAATCAAACTTAAAGGTCTATACATGTCTATTACTCTGACTTTGTAAAATGGCACTTGTTACCTCTAAACATATGACACACTCCTCATTCAAAGTAACAGATAATATGTTAAAAGTTTTATGACCCCTGGGAGGACAGGAAAAACACAGGGAGACGGGGCACTCTCTATGTGCACTACCTAAGAGACCTGAAGGACTAATTATATATATATATATATATATATATAATATTCCACCATAAGGAAGCACTCACGAATAATGTGCAAATGCCTGGGTGCCAGATAATTAATCTAAATTATATTCGAAAATCAGCACTCTCAGGAAACTTCTCAATCGTGCAAAAACTGCTTTTATTGAGGATCAACGTTTCGATCCCTACAGGGATCTTTGTCAAGATAACTTGTGAATGAACATACCGCCCTTATATACCCTTTCACCTGTGACCTTTAATCCACACCCCCAAAGGTGAATATTTAAAATTACACATAAATGTATACAATGATATGTACATACTACAGGATACCGACTTATTGCATGTACTGTTAAAGTTCTAAACATACTAAAGTGTAAATGAATGAGCAAAAAATGTGTAAATCACTCCAGAGAGCAACCAATTATGATTACCCTAATAGAGCGATTCCCACATCTGTTAATCTCAATCAAGGTCTTAGCTGCGGGTCTCAATGACATTGCGCAGCAAATTCAAATAAATACAACCAGAGACAGAAATATGTTTGAAAGCCCGTTCATGAATAACAGCAACCTAAAAGTAAATTCTCCTATTTAGTTCTATTAAGCAACATTTAAATATGACCTTCTGCTGATAAGTATATATAGTTAATAAGCCACAGGGATACCTAATAAGTAAGCATTATATAGCAAGGATCGAACGAAAGACAACAAAGGATTAATTAAGACAAAATCTAACCCGCTAACTCATAAAGTCGGCTATATGTATCTAGTTTTTGCAAGTGTTACACATTGTGTAGTGTATTCTGATCCGAACGCTCAAAATTATACATAATATATACAATATCCCATTGTGCTTCTTTTGTTTTCTATATACCCCTGCTTTATAGAATAGTGTGGTAAGGACCTGAAGTCTAGTACATCATGGTTTAAAGTTGTTGCTGAGAAAATCTATTTCTATTTTGTTTAACCCTTAGAGTGCCAGCCACATGTGGGACACAGCCAAGCTCATGATCATAAAAAAAGTAATCTACTTACAATGTTAAACTAACTTCCCTTACGATTAAAGAGGTTTAAACTTTACCAGAGGAATGTTTTTTTAAAGTAAATTGTTGAATGCCTTGGCCAAGGATGTGGTGATGGCAGATACAATGTATATATTTAAAATAAGATTAGATATCTTTCTAGCAGAATTGAACATGGAGGGTTATACTGTGTATTAGTAGGTAAAAGAAGAAGCTCTGTTAGACAGACTAATACCTATTTTGTCATCAGGAAAACATATAATTCTCCTTTTCCCAGTTACACTCTGGCTAAGTTTGAACTTGAATTTATGGCAAGACACGGAGGCGAGTATTATGCATTTGAACTCCATCTTTACTACTCCAGCAGAAAAAAAAGAAACAGTTACATAAAGAAAACGTGTATACAACAGAATGATAACCCCGCCCCTTAGATAATGCTTATCCAATCAAATCACAATAAGCTGTATAACTGTAGGGTCCAATAATCCCACTTCCTCTTCTTTGCTGCTCCTGCACAAGATAAGTACACTGTGGTTTTGTTTAATAAATTTGAAAAAATATTTTCTTTGTGTATAACTGATAAAATGTGTATTATATTTTATCTGGTGTGTAGGTGAATTTTGTTTAATTTATATTGTCTATTTCATTTGTTTATACTTTCATTCTTCGTTTTTCTCAGTCCCCTGAGGCTATTGATTTGCCTCTTATTTCCTTGTGAGGATTGACGTTTGTTTTATATCCCTGGTAAATTTATTTCCCTTCTCTAATGTTTTTTTTCCCCTCAGCTTGTCAGCTTGCCTGTACCTCAGCTCCTTTTAGCTTTCTGAGCATGCTCCCCACTTCAGAACTTGCCTCCGCGTTCTTTTTCTTTTTATTCTTTGTACGTTTGCTTTTTTTAAGTTTTCTTCATAGCAGTTAGACTCCCCTCTTCTCCCCTCAAATGATATATAGCATGTGGGGTATTTCTCTTTCTTAAGTGCCCATTTTCTATTGTATATCCCTACTAGCGGTGGTCATCTTGGATTTGGGCATCTTGCCCTTTCTGCTTTTCTGAGCATGTGCAAACCTTTCTTCACAGTATACACCATTTTGTGATGTTTCTTATTACTACAGATGGTTTTTTGCTAGACAACAGACCTTTCCTGACTTGGTTAAATATAATTGCCATTGTTTTTATACTTTTCTGGTATATATTTCCCTTTTCAGACATACTTTTTTGCTGTCCTTTTGGAATTTACTTTTACAAGTCAATTCTGCTGGTTTAAAGTGATTGTTTTTCTTATATCTTTCATCCCAGTTTTGTCTTCAGAGTTTTGTTCCCTTGGACATTAAAAATGTCTCACAAAAAATTAATTTCACCCATCACTCCACAAAAATGTAATAGGATCCCTCTTCATTTTATGTTGGAGGATAATGTTTCCAATTCTGATTCACAAGAGGCAATTGGCATGTCATCAAGGCCTGATACTGAACAGAATATTCAAGCCTTGATGGATCAATCTGTCAATAAATCTGTATCTAATGCCATTTCTTCATGCAAGAATCAGATACCAAAAACTTCAGTGATTGCTGATGTCCTTAATCAAACTAATTTTAATACACCTCCTCAAACTTTATTAAAACCTCAATTAATTGGCAATAAAACTATTTCTGACACCTCACCTGAGAAAGAGAAACTCAGGAAAATATCAAAGGCTAAATGAAGTATAAAACTAAACTTTGTTCCTCACAGAAAAGAGAACATTCTTGTTTTCACCATGGAAAAGCTAGAACATCTAGCACGGAAAATTGAGGTTCAAACCCACACAAACGAACCTCAGCTTGAGAGGATGATTTGCCAAGAAAGAGAAACAGGAATCAGTCTAAACCAGATTCATTTTGTTTGGACTATTCTACTGAGGAGTCCGATTATGAGTAAAAGGAACATATGGGTCAATTTTGTGATGAAATATCAGAGCATCTGGCACAGAAAATTGTGGTTCAAACCCACACAAACGAACCTCAACTCAGGAGGATGATTTGCTGAGAAAGAGAAACAGGAATCAGGAACATATGGGCCAATCTTCTGTTGAAATATCAGAGGATGAAACTTGTTTTGAAAATAATATAGACAGTACTATACAAGGAAATAACATCATTTGTGATGAACAGGGTCAACCACTTTTCAATCCAGAGGGTATTAAACAGCCCAGATAAGCTAAATGGATACCCAAAGCCCATGTATTCAAATACATAGAATTTTGGATCAGGAAAGCTCTGGATGCAAAATCCAGAAACAAATGAAGTCTGAATGCCTGAGGCCATCTATTAGTAAGATTTGCGAAACCCCATTTATAGACCCTTAGATGGTTCAATACATATATCAAAATCTGGTAGAGACACTAGAATGGGAGTTGAAGTATCTCTGAAACATGTCAGGCAAACTTTTAGATATTGTTGGCCCACTAGCAAGATCTTTATATTGACTAAGGAAGCGGTATCTAACAATAACCCAGTGGACTTAAATATTCCTAGAGGCTGGATACAAGCAACCTTTTGTCTGTTGAGTAATAGCAATACGGCTCTCTCAACAGAAAGATGCAGGGTAATTTTACTTGGAATAGACCTTAAGTTGTCTGACATGGCTTCCACGGAAGCAAGACCATAAGCTAATGGTCTTTTTGGTGACACCATCATAAAAAAATGTAAGTAAATTTGTGAATACATTCACAGCTTTGGATAAAGCCCAAACTTCAATAAAGAAAGTATTCAACAGTAAGGTTTTCATTAGGGTCAGTAAAAGCAGGGGCCATTTCCCAGCCAGTTGGTCAGTTCCTTTAGAGGACAAACAGAAACTACCAAGAACCTTCTTATTTTGGGAGAGGAAATTTCTCCCAGGACACCAGAGCTCCCCATCCTTTCTTCCCTCTATGCGGCAGAGTCTAGAGAGCCAAGAGTTTGAGAGGATTTCCTTGCTCATGACCCTTTTCTGGTAAGTGTTTTTCCCCCTCTTATCCTTTCTCTGGAAAAAATGGGTGGCAGACTCACTCATTTTTTCTAAGCCTGGTGGTCAGATAACAGCAAATCTATGGGTATTACAGACAATGCAAGATTATCAGATAGAATTTTATTGCACTCCTCATCAGACCCTAATAGCAAATTCTTTCCTGTACTCCAGAGAGGAAGCTCTGTTAATAGACAAAGAAATTCAGAGTTTACAGAGGAAAGGAGCGAATATTCCAGCTTGAATTTCAGAACCAGGTTGCATAAGCAATATTTTCCTGGTACACAAAAAAGTCTCGGCTGTACGACCAGTCATAAATCTGAAAGAACTGTATTTGTTTGTCCTTTACAGGCACTTCAAGATGGAAGGCATTCATTGCCTCTGATGCTATGCTTTTGATGCTATCAGATTGGATTGTAAAGCTAGTCCTCAAGGATACCTATTTAACTATTCCCATGGCTCAAGATCAACAAAATCTCCTTCAATTCCTTCAGTTCACATATCTCCCTTCTGGCCTATCATCAGCCCCTTGGTTTTTCACAAAAAAATCATGAAACCTGTAATCTGTTTTCTGAGAAGAATAGGGGTCCACATGATAATTTATCTGAATGACATATTAATCATGTCTCAGGACATAGAGATGCTCAAGGAACATCTCCATCTGACTATTTAAGCCTTGATGAATCTTGGATCTAAAACAGAATTTCTAGAGGCTTGGAATGGGAAAGTGATTTTTGGAATGTCACCAAACGTCATTGACTCTGACGCCAGCAATTTGGGTTAGGAATCTTGTTGCTGAAACCTCACCACAGGAGGGAAATGGTCTCTTTCAGAAAACTCTGCACATCAATTGCTTGGAGTTATTGGCAGGATTGTTCGCTGTCAAAAGCTTTACAGAAGACAAGTCAAATTGCTGCATTCAGTTGAAGATAGACCATGTATCCGCGGTGAAATACATCAACCATCAGGAGGGCACCAAATCCAAAACGCTGACAATTATGGCCAAAGAATGTTGACATTTTTGCTTAGACAAGAACATTTCAGTCCAGAATATCTGTCTGGACTATCCAATACCATTGTGGACTGGAATTCCAGGCACCTAGTAGATTCCAACGATTGGACGCTTCAATTTACGGTTTTCTCGAAAATAGATGCTATTTGGGGTCCTCTATATTTAGACCTTTTTGTGTCAAGACTGAGCACTTGTCTTCTTCAATTTTTCTGTTGGAGACCGGACCCGGAAGCTCTGGCTTTAAACGTCTTCCTTCAAGACTGGCCTGTGTTATGTGTTTCCTCCTTTTGCCATGATTCCCAGAGTCATTCTCCAGATCAGGAAACAGCAAGTCACCACAGTCATAATCACACCCTTTTGGACAGCTCAACCGTGATTCCCTCCACTTCTTGATGTCCATAGACTTGCTATCTAACTCCGCTTCTGGAGTTGCTTCTGGATCCGTCAGAACCTGTTGCTTCAAGATCAATTACACCTTATGGCTTGGCGAATTTCAGGACTCAATGGCTTATCGATGGACTTTCGGAATTGGCTCAGCTTCTCATCTCAGAGACTTGGGCACCCGGTACTAGAGCATGTTACAAATCATGCTGAAATGTCTGGGCACGTTGGTGTCTGGAATGGAACCTGGATCCCGGTTTCTTCCATTTTACCTGCCAATGTTAACTTTTTCTCTTCTTGCTTTCAACAAAGGAAAGCTTACAGAACTATAGATTGCTATAGATCATCTATTTCAGCAGGTCATAATCATATTAAGGTTTCCCTTCAGGTCAACATCCTTTAGTATGTAAATTGATGAAAGGTATTAAGTTGTCTAGACCACCTTCTATTAGGTATTCTGATCTTTGGGACGTCAATATCGTCCTTTATTTCATAGAATCTTGGCCTCCTAACGAGATGTTTTCTTTTAAACAGCATTTGGCCAAACTCACCATGTTGCTTTTTCTAATTTCATTCAGAAGAGCGTCTGATGTTCATGGTTCATGCTTTGGATATTTCTAACAGATTTCTTGAACTTGATGGTGTAAGATTTTTGATTTCTAGACATACTAAATCTTTGTCTAGGGAAATCTTTTATCCAAGCTTCCCTCATGATCCTCAACTCTGTGTTGCTCTCAGGGCTAGTGCAAGGATTTTTGCCACCCTAGGCTAAACCTAATTTTGCCACCGCCTTGGATCCACCCTTATGGTCAACAGAAAGGGAAGGCTGCACCTCCAAGTGCCAACTCCTGTCCGTTAGCAGAAAAATAAATATACCCCAAACAATATAACACAATATAGTGTATGACTTATACTGTTAACCATCAATTCAAGTGTCCAGAATTTTTCCACTGTAAAAGTGAATCAAATACTTGCTGCATATTCAAACAAGGACCTCCAACTTTATCCCACCTGACCTATAGTCTTGGCTTAGTCATAGACTGAGGGTCTCTCTAGATTTAAAGGAGATAAAGCTTTTTGCAATCTTTCCTTTGATGACTAAAACGTAGGACCCACTATTCGGAAGATTTATTGAAATCTTATATGTATCTATACATTATTGAAAGGGTGCTTGGATGTCCTCTTTATTTTAGTTTGAACTTGATAATGTAACTTTACTTACTCCGACTGACAGTGACACTGTCCGATGTTACTTAGGTCCAGCTCTGCTCTGCTGCGCGTCTGCGCCCCCAGTAAATGTGCGCCCTAGGCCGGCGCCTACTTCGCCTATAGGTAGCACCGGCCCTGGTTGCTCTTTGTCTGAAGGCATATGAATCTGTTACTGCTAAATTTAGAGCTACTAATTCACACCAATTACTGATTTCATTTATGAAACCTTTCCTTCCAGTTTCAACAGCTACTTTGGCAAAATGGATTCGCTGGATCATGCAGTCATCTGGAAAGGTACAAAATACACTCCTCTAGAGAAGCAATGGCTTCCAAATAGCTTCTTGCAGGTGGCAGACTTTAGGACATTCTCAAAGCAGCTGATTGGTCCAGAGAATCCACCTTTAAAACCTTTTTTTTCAAACCTAGTACTCATGTAACTGCTAATGTTATACAACAGCTTTGAACTTGTATAATAGGAGCCTCTGTGTCTTGCCATAAAATTCAAGGATTTTCCTAACTTCGTGAAGGAAAGTCAGGATTTTATTAAAGACATGGAGGCGATTATTATCCCTCCCTATTTAACCCTCCCTTTTCTATTTTTATGTTTTTCTCCTTAAGGATAGAGGACCTCAGTATTCAGAGAATCATTAAGGAGTTCCAGACACTTATGTTCCAGAATCCTGTTTATAGATGTTGCTACAGTTTATGTTTTTCGCGGCATCAAAGAAGAGGAAGTGGAATTATTGGACCCTACAGTTATACAGCTTATTGTGATGTGATTGGATGAGCATTATCTAAGGGGCGGGGTTATCATTCTGTTGTATGCACTTTTTCTTTCTATAACTGTTTATTTTTTGCTGCTGGAGTAGTAAACAGGTAGTTTAAATGCATAATTCTCACCTCCATGTCTTTAATAAAATCCTGACTTTCCTTCACGAAGTTAGGAAAATCCTCGAATTAACTTGCATCTTTCTTTAACCTAATTTACTACTTGAAGTGTTCCATTTTACAACAACTCTGGGCAATCTATCATTTCACCATTTTCCTATCCATGCACATATATCATCATCCAAGTCTAGCCCTTTTAATTTTTGCAGTAACACAGCACAGCATCCACAACAATAACCTTGTCTAAGTAACTACTTACCGTTTCGTAGAATATAAGTAAGTTGGTTTGATGTATTCTATCCTTCATAAAAACATGCTGATTCTTTCTAATTATTTTTTTGTTCAACAAATCCGTGAATAATATCTTTTAGTGGCAACTACAGCATCTTAACCATTATGTAAGTCAAACTTAAAGGGATAGTAATGTTTCATAATAAAAGCAGCTGTAATTAACCCCTAGAGTGCCAAGTGGGTACAACGTACGAGCGAGGACAGCTGTACCTGCTGTGCCAAGCTCGTACGTTGTACAGCTTAAATGCGGTCACTGCATAGGCCGGTATAACCGGCATGCAGTGGCCGCATTTAAAAAAAAAAAATTGCCTGGCACTCGTGGGGGGACATGAGGATTACTCCTCATGTCCCCCCAGGTATTGATCTCCCAGCCGATCGCGCTGGGAGATCAATATTTACTAAGGAGAAGCAGAGCTTCTCCTATCCCTCCACTCCTACCCGAACTTCCGGGTAGGAGTGGGCGGGACCGGGGGAAGCCTCCTAACGTCATCGGTGACATAGTCACCGATGACGTTGCAAGGCATTCCCCGATCGAGATCACTCCTACCGGAGGTAGGAGTGAAGAGAAGGAGAGCCTTTGCTCTCCTTCGGTCGCCATATTGAGCTCCCAGCCCAATCGGCTGGGAGCTCAATAACTGGGTGCACATCAGGAGGGGTCCTGATGTGCCCCAGCGAGGTCTGACATTAAAAATAAAAAATAGCCCAAAACTAAATAAAAAATTAACCCTGTGAGTGCTGCAGGGTTCCCCAATGCATTGCTTTGCAATGCACTGGGGATCCCTGTGGCACTCACAGGGTCAATTGTTGCAGCCCATACTTTTTTAAGGAGACCTCATTGGGGGGCTTCAGGAAGGGTCCTGAAGCCCCCCAATGAGGTCTATAAAAAATAGAAAAAAAAAAAAAAATTAACCCTGTGTGTGCCACAGGGGAGGGGGTTCATTGCAGAGCCCCCCTCCTGTGGCAGACATAGGAATGTTTTTTAGTATGTTATAATCAGAGATTGTTGGGGGGACATCAGGAGAATTCCTGATGTCCCCCCACAAGGTCTCATAATAATAAAAAAAAAAAAAAAAAAAAAATTAACTCTGTGAGTGCCGCAGTGGTCCCCAGCACATTGCTTTGCAATGTGCTGGAGAACCCTGTGACACTCACAGGGTCAATTCTTTTAGCCCATATTTTTTTTTTATTAAGACCTCATTGGGGGGCTTCAGGAAGGGTCCTGAAGCCCCCCAATGAGGTCTATAAAAAATAGAAAAAAAAAAAAATTAACCCTTGTGTGCCACAGGGGAGGGGGTTCATTGCAGAGCCCCCCTCCTGTGGCAGACATAGGAATATTTTTTAGTATTTTATAATCAGAGATTGTTGAGGGGACATCAGGAGAATTCCTGATGTCCCCCCACAAGGTCTGATAATAATTAAAAAAAAAAATAAAAAAAAATTAACTCTGTGAGTGCCGCAGTGGTCCCCAGCACATTGCTTTGCAATGTGCTGGAGAACCCTGTGACACTCACAGGGTCAATTCTTTTAGCCCATATTTTTTTTTATTAAGACCTCATTGGGGGACATAAGGAAGGGTCCTAAAGCCCCCCAATGAGGTCTATAAAAAATAGAAAAAAAAAAAAATTAACCCTTGTGTGCCACAGGGGAGGGGGTTCATTGCAGAGCCCCCCTCCTGTGGCAGACATAGGAATATTTTTTAGTATTTTATAATCAGAGATTGTTGGGGGGACATCAGGAGAATTCCTGATGTCCCCCCACAAGGTCTGATAATAATAAAAAAAAAATAAAAAAAAATTAACTCTGTGAGTGCCGCAGTGGTCCCCAGCACATTGCTTTGCAATGTGCTGGAGAACCCTGTGACACTCACAGGGTCAATTCTTTTAGCCCATATTTTTTTTTTTACTAAGACCTCATTGGGGGACATAAGGAAGGGTCCTGAAGCCCCCCAATGAGGTCTATAAAAAACAGACAAAAAAAAAAAATTAACCCTCTGTGTGCCACAGGGGAGGGGGTTCATTTTAGACCCCCTCCTGTGGCACACACAGGACTTTTTTTTTTACTATTTTTTTACATTCAAAGCTTGTTGGGGGGCCCTAAGGCCACCCAACAAGCTATGAATAAAGAAGATTTTTTTTTTTTTTTTTTTTAAAAAGAACCCTCTGTGTGCGACAGGGGGTCAATTGCATTGCTTTGCAATGCATCAGACATCCCTGTGGCATGCACACAAAATTACTCAATCCCCCCAGTACCCTACCCACCAGCCCAGTTACACAGCCTACTGGCAGTCCCATTCCCACAGTTTGACCCCCCAGCCTGGTTCCACTGCCTACTGGTAGACCCAAGTGCCAATACGCACTGGATTCAGGCTGGAAATCAAACAGTGTATGTGGGGGACTTACAGTGCACAGTGGTAGTCACAGATCCCCCATATGTACTACCTTACCTCCCCCACCACCACTGCCATACTTGCGCTCTGCCCAGTGGTAGATATACCCACATACACTGCCTGACCCCTCGTCCCTCCCCCCACCTGGTGTCACTGGCAGTCACAGGTCCTCACGTACACTGACTGACCACTGATAGCCATAGAATCATACATACGCTGTTTGCTTCCCCATCCTTGTTCAACTGGTAGCTACACTCCTGGCACCCAATATGGTATGTCATCCCACAGCAGTGGGGTACCATTTATCGTAGGCTGGCAGGAGGTCCTCCTACGAAATCCCATGGTGTTGAACCATTTTCGTATCTTTGAAGTGACTGATTTGTAAAAAAAAAAAAAAAAAAAAAAAGTTTTTTTTTTTTCTGTAGCACCACATTCTGGAAATAGTTGTGCACACTAACTTAGGGGTAGAAAGGCAAGTGACCCCTCATTAGATGCGGCAGGTTATCATCTTTCCAAAATGGTATGGTTTAGCTACATTTTCTTCACTTCTATAGCTGTTACAACCATTTTCATACACGCAAGAATGTTTGAGAAAATGTTAGAGAAATCAGGAGGTTGTAGCAGTAGTAGTTTTGTACTTGTAGCACCCCCTAAGGTAGGTCAGTTCATACCAATGGGGTGTCATTTTTCTCCTAAGAGCAATAGCTAATGGATACAGTTGGAAATTCCATGGTTTTTACAGATTTCAATACATTTGAAGGGGCAGAAATGTAAGAAAATGCCTTTTTTTTCATTAGCACCACCTTCTGGAGGCATTTGTGCACTCCAGGCTTGGGGTAAGAAGGCAAGTCACCCCTCACTAGATGCGGCAGGTTGTCTTCTTTCCAAAATGGTATGGTTTGTGTACCCTTTCTTCACTTCTGTAGTTGTTATAACCATTTTTGTATAGACAAGTAATGTTTGAGAAAATGTTAGAAAATTAGAGGTTGGTGTAGTTTTGTACTTGTAGCGCCCCCTAAGGTATGTGAACTCATACGAATGAGGTGTCACTTTTCTCCTAAGAGCCATAGCTAAAGAATACATTTGAAAAATCAATGGTTTTCACAGATTTCAGTACATTTGAAGGGGCAAAAATATAAGAAAATGCCTTTTTTTTCATTAGCGCCCCCTTCTGGAGGCATTTGTGCAAACCAGACTTGGGGTAAGAAGGCAAGTCACCCCTCATTAGATGCGGTAGGTTGTCTTCTTTCCAAAATGGTATGGTTTGTGTACCCTTTCTTCACTTCTGTAGTTGTTATAACCATTTTTGTATAGACAAGTAATGTTTGAGAAAATGTTAGAAAATTAGAAGTTGTAGTAGGTGTCGTTTTGCACTTATAGCGCCCCCTGAGGTAGGTCAACTCATGCCAATGGGGTGTCATTTTTCTCCTAAGAGCACTAGCTAATGGATACTGCTGGAAATTCCATGGTTTTTACAGATTTCAGTACATTTGAAGGGGCAGAAATGTAAGAAAATGCCTTTTTTTTTTCATTAGCGCCACCTTCTGAAGGCATTTGTGCACACCAGACTTAGGGTAAGAAGGCAAGTCACCCCTCATTAGATGCGGTAGGTTGTCTTCTTTCCAAAATGGTATGGTTTGTGTACCCTTTCTTCACTTCTGTAGTTGTTATAACCATTTTTGTGTAGACAAGTAATGTTTGAGAAAATGTTAGAAAAATTAGAAGTTGTAGTAGATGTCGTTTTGCACTTCTAGCGCCCCCTGAGGTAGGGCAACTCATGCCAATGGGGTGTCATTTTTTTCCTAAGAGCACTAGCTAATGGATACTGCTGGAAATTCCATGGTTTTTACAGATTTCAGTACATTTGAAGGGGCAGAAATGTAAGAAAATGCTTTTTTTTTTCATTAGCGCCACCTTCTGGAGGCATTTGTGCACACCAGACTTGGGGTAAGAAGGCAAGTCACCCCTCATTAGATGCGGTAGGTTGTCTTCTTTCCAAAATGGTATGGTTTGTGTACCCTTTCTTCACTTCTGTAGTTGTTATAACCATTTTTGTATAGACAAGTAATGTTTGAGAAAATGTTAGAAAAATTAGAAGTTGTAGTAGATGTCGTTTTGCACTTCTAGCGCCCCCTGAGGTAGGTCAACTCATGCCAATGGGGTGTCATTTTTTTCCTAAGAGCACTAGCTAATGGATACTGCTGGAAATTCCATGGTTTTTACAGATTTCAGTACATTTGAAGGGGCAGAAATGTAAGAAAATGCCATTTTTTTCGTATAGTGCCACCTTCTGGAAGCATTTGGGCACAACAGGCTTGGGGTAAGAAGGCAATTCACACCTCATTAGATGCGGCAGGTTGTCTTCTTTCCAAAATGGTATGGTTTGTGTAACCTTTCTTCACTTCTCTAGTTGTTATAACCATTTTTGTACAGACAAGTAATGTTTGAGAAAATGTTAGAAAAATTAGTGGTTGCAATAGGTGTAGTTTGGTACTTGTAGCGCCCACTAAGGTAGGGAAACTCATACCAATGAGGTGTCATTTTTCTCCTAAGAGCACTAGCTAATGAATACAGTTGGAAATTCCATGGTTTTCACAGATTTCCATACAGATGAAGGGGCAGAAACGTAAGAAAATACCATTTTTTTCCTATAGTGCCACCTTCTGGAAGCATTTGTGCACAACAGGCTTGGGACAAGAAGGTAAGTTACCCCTCATTAGATGCGGCAGGTTGTCTACTTTTCAGAAATATATAGTTTTATATAGTTATTCCAGTGTTTTAGGGTAGTTTTACCACAAAAACCCTAGAATGCGCATTTTAGTTTATAAAGTTGAAAATGTCATTTTGCGCTGCTGGTGATTAGGGCTCTACGCTAGCCATGGACGTAGGTAAAATTATACAAATTTGGTATTTTTTTACTCGGGGGACTCAGGGCTTTTTCAAATAATTGAAACTTTTTCAATCAAGGTAAATGTTTTTGATACATAGTATGTGATTTTAGCAAAATTAGTAAATTTTCACTTTTTTTTGTCATTATGACATCATAGATTTTTGCACGATGCAAAATTCTGTTCATGTAAGGTACCATGAGAAAGCTCAATTTGTTCTGAAAAAAACAATATATAGTTTTCCATATTTAACTAAAAATCCCAAGAGAAAATCAAGCGTAAACAGAAGGATAGCAAAAATGCTGAAAATGTGTCTGGCCTGCAGGGTACAGGAAATGGCCCGAGCCTCCGGCACTGAAAGGGTTAATCTTCATAGTATTTGGACCTTGGAGAGTGTTATTTCAATTTCAAGAGTAATTGAATGATAAAGTATCCCCCTCCCACCCCTTTTACTGATGTAACACTGCTCAGCCAGAGCAGAAGGGAGGTGCCCAGGTAGATTACAGAGATGGACAATCTTCAATTAAGATAAGGGGAAAACCAGAAAAACTTGTCAAGGGGGACAGGGCCTTCATTGTTCTCATAGGAAGAAGATTGTCCCCTTCTGTTATCTGTCTGGTCTTACAACCAGATTCCACATCTGAGAAGAGATGGCTTACACTAGGTAAAAGGGGCAGGAGGGGAAACTTTGCTTGTGAATATCTCTCAAACCATAAAGGTTTGAGAGATAAGACTTATATCGTTCTTCATGTTTTTTTAATGTCTACAAAATAAAATAAATATAAAATGAAGTATTACTCTCCCTTTAAAGGTCTATACATGCCTATTACTCTGGTTTTGTATAATGGCACTTGTTTCCTCTAAACATATGGCACAGTCCCTGATAAAAATTAAGCAAATATCAGACTTTGCATTCTTCTTTATCATTTAAAATTAACTAATTAGAAAGTGGAACACTGTCTAATCAGTTGAAAACTATGGTACACAATGTAAGGAATTACAGGGTTAACTACACATACATTTTTAAATAAATGACAATTATTCATTACACGGGATCCTTAGATCTTTGACACCAAATTCAATCAATCTAAAATTAAACTGAATTTCTGATTTTCTTGTTTATATGAACATATGAATTCAGAGTATATGGTACATGTACTAGTCATTTCGGATGAAAACAAATCTAAGATGGGGCTGTGGACTGATTTGATTGACTGTTGGATATGCCTGGGTGTATACAAATAGCAGTGTTGTTTTACAGAGAAGTGTCCCTGCATTTAATCACAAAGCACAACTCTGATATACTGTATCACTCTTCTAGTGAAGAGAAATCCACAACTGAGAACTCAGATGTTAATGCAGTGTTTCAGCAGAAGTACAAGGGCATCCTCCAACACATACTTTGATAGAATATGTTGTTTATAATTTATGTGCTGTTTTTCAGGGAGCTGTGAGAAACCATTTTCCTTTGTACTGCTTATTTCTAATAAAGCTGCTGTACTCTACTGTTTAAGATGCAGCATGAAGTGAGAAACGCATAGAAAATTTACATCCCACAACCTTTTTAAAAACACTTGTGAAATATCATATATTTTAATTTCTACCTGAGGTACAAAAATGTATATTTCGTCTGTATCTATTTTAAATGTTATTCATCTCCTTTTTTGCTTTAACCTTAAGTACCATAAATTACTTTTTGTGCTACATAAGAAGTATAAGACATCTTTTCCTCCATTTTACCTTATTGGACTTTTCTAAAAGAGAGTGTAAATGGAATATAAATTTGTCATAGTTACCAAAGAAACACACAATGAATAAAACATTCTGATCTTTAGAGTCCTAATATACTATTTGAAGGGACCAGACTGGAGGGGCATATTTCTGGATGAACTTGACACAGCTTTTCTTGAGATATTTTGTAAATTTATTTCTCAGAGCTTGAAGAAAAAAATAAATTAAAAAGAAATCATAAAATATATTTCATCTCTCCTCATTTTGTAAAATATTAAAAAAAATTATAACCATTGTCTAAACTGGGAGGAAAATACATTGTAAAGGAGTATATCAAATGAAAAGTCACTCTCCATCTTTCCTTTGTTTTTAATTGTTTATGGCATTTTCAAAAGTGATGAATTTACTTCTGAAAATGCCATGTTCCTTTTATCTCCAGCCCATGATTTAACATTTTTTTCATTACAACACCTTTTTGAACATCGTGCCCTTAGACTTATTTGGAGGCAAAATACTTCATTATGGAGATTTTTTAAATGTTTCCATTAACTTTACTTGAGTTTGCTTGTAGCCAAACCAAATTGAACAAACAGGGCAAACTTCTCTGAATTGCAGAGGATTCACTCATCTCTATTTTGCAAACATTTTAAAAAATATAATAACCCATTAGATGCTAGAGAAGTGTCCAGTGAAGTGCTTTGCCAGGCATGGGAGAGATCTGTAACATCCAAAGGGTTAAACTGTTGTTTCAATAGAAGCAAAATAGAAATTTCTCTTAGATTTAAATTTAATTTTAACCACTAAATTATTTGTGATCTTAGTTTCCTGTATCATATCAATTTGCTTATTAGTTTGGAACAGATTGATGTGCTGCCCACCCTAACTAGGGACAGTTCCATGCTGGTCTCTGTGCAGTACTAAAATTAGAATGTTAATGCAAGAGTAATAAAGTGACAAATACTATAAAATTGTTAATGGTAAACATTGCCACTGAACAATAAATTGTCTTATTAGATACCAAGAACTAATACTCATAAAATAAAGAGTATTCAATGAAATATGGCATTTGCCATGATGTAGGGAAAAAACCCTTGAAACACTGTGTTCTTATCATGCTATTTATTTTTGAACAAGGTGATTGACACCTCATGCCAAAATTAAACATTGCTGATGAAAGTTTTTTATGTGACTAAAGTTGTCACATCACGTAAAAGATCATGGGGAGAAGCACTAAGATGTGACAAAGTGGAGATGACTTCTCCACTTATATCATATCTTCAAGTCCTATGTTATTCTCTGAAGCCTATGCACCAGCGTTGGCGTTCTTAGTGCATAGGCTCTATCAAATAACATACAAACTGGAGAAGTGATATCACTAGAGACGTCATCTCCACTTTATCACTCCTTAATGCATAACCCCACCCCCACCCATTTTTTCTTTCTTTTGAAGAGAAAGTACCAGGATTGCCAATTCACTATCACATCCATAGTAATATAAAATGCCCATCTTTGGCCCACACCAAACAAGCCAAGTCTTTAGTTTGTGTAAAAACTCCACAGTCCTATTTTTGTAATTTTATTAGGAGGACTGTATTATATAATTCCCCTTCTATGTTTCCAATAAGCCAAGGTCCTTGCATGCTTGGGTAACTTCACTTGAGTAACAGATGCTCTCCTACACAGTCCAATGAAAAATCATTTACCCTTCTCAAACTAGAGCATCATACAATGTAATGCACTTCATTATATTCTGGTGTTAAAAATAAAATAAATAAATATGAGGGTCTTCTTACTTTATCAGTATAGTAAAAAAATTTTCACATAAATAAACTATGTAAGAGAACTCGGGACACAGGAGATTTTCCCCCATAAGACTAGTGTGGTGACAAATGTAAAATAAATAGCAATAATGGGGTCCCTAGGACCCCAGGAGCTCTTACCATGTCCAACTGTTGTTGGGTCATACCTGTTAATAAGGAGGGGTTCAAATGTCTACTCTTTCTACTCATAGTACGTAAAATCAAATTGCCTTACATTTTTATCTTCACCGTTTTTTTAAAATTTATGCCGCTTATAGGGAGCTTTATGAATTTATTTTGAGAGAAATTTCTGTTTGCTATTGTGAAAGTTCAACTATATAAAAATAAACAATATAAAAAAGATTGAAGCAATGTAGAAAAGCCTGCCTCTACATCATGCTGATCCATCAGTGCTGCAGATAAACTTCAGCATTATATAAATAACTCTGCTTCCACAGTCCCTGACTGAAACCTCTCTGGAAACAGATCCAGGGTGCTAAATGTCATGGGCATAAAAGTGTTTTAAAAAAGTGGAAATAAAAAAATAATACTAATAAAAGTATAAGCAGTTTGACTCTACATATTATGCACTTGCAGAATATGAAAAGTGGAAAAGGATGCTGACTGTTGCTTTAAAGATACAAACTAGTGCATCTTAACTCAATCCACAAGTGCCCATAACATTTCAAAATTATAACATATTTAGCTTCATTCATGCTTACTTATGCAGGGATACTCGTAACACCTTGAAACAGATTTACTAAAAAAGAACTTTAACAATTCTGGAGCAAACCATCTACACCATGGGGACATACAACTTCCCAGATTTCGTGCTGATTTAAATAGGGCTTTTAGCCTTTTAAATGCTTCACAATGCACTGTACTTAACAGTCTAATTTAAATAATTTGGGATTTTTATCTCTTCTCTGTCTTCCAGTTGCTGTGATTGAGAAATCCTCTAGTTCTTGTTATTAAATCAACCTCTTCGAGATCCAGAGATGGAAGCATATTGGTGACTGAATTCTCAACTCAAGCACCCAGTGGTTAAAATATATAATCTGAGATTCATAAAATGAACGTTATTTGGAATGGAAATGAGAGGTGGAGTGTCTCATGTCATGTTGCAGCTACTCTCCACTCATTCTATGCTAATAGAGTTATCTACAAAACTTTACAAAACAATGCATCTAGCCTCTGGGGATTATTGTTTAACTCTTAAAGCACTTAAACCTTTGAGTGCCAGAGGGGTATGCAGCACATTGCTATGCAAAGCTCTCAGTACCCCTCTAGTGCTCAAAGGGTAAAATGCCTTGTGCCCACTCTGGTCCTAATAAGGACCCTGGAGGTAGTTGTATTTCTGACTATTTTATTCTTAGTGTTCTATGATCTGTTGAGCTTTTTCCCTTTGCAAAGGGTTAAACATAGTGTGTTAACCATTTGAGTGACAGAAGGGGTGTCCAAAGCATCCCTGTGCAATCCATTGGACACCCCTTTGGCACTCAAAGGCTTCAGGCCTTTTGAGGACAAGAGCAAACACTATACTACAATGAAATAATGTACCAGACAAATCCAATATACTAGTCTAACACAATTTGCCTTACTTAAAGGGATAGTAATACTTCGTTTTAACTTTATTTTATTTTGTAGGCATTAAAAAAACACGAAGAATGATATAAGTCTTATCTCTCAAACCTTTATGGTTTATGAGATATTCACAAGCAAAGTTTCCCCCTCCCTCCCCTTTTACCTACTGTAAACAATCTCTTCTCAGATGTGGAATGCAGTCCATAGACTGGACAGATAACAGAATAACACTCTTATTCCTATGAAAACAATGAAATCCCTGCCCCCCTTGACAAGCTTTTCAGGTTTTTCCCTTATCTTAATTGAAGATTGTCCCTCTCTGCAGTCTACCTGGGCACCTCCCTTCTACTCAAGCTGAACAGTGTGACATCAGTAAAAGGGGTGGGAGGGGGATACTTTGTCATTGAATTACTCTGGAACTACACCTCTGACAGAATTGCAATAACACTCTCCAAAGTCCAAATACTATGATGATTAATTAGAGCTGTTTTTATTATGAAACATTACTATCCCTTTAACATTATCTGAAGCTTTTTGTGTCTGTGTGTATTTTGTCTTGTAACATACAGAATATACAGTGGGTCAAAAGCTGAAAAAAGAACAGGAGTAATTGTGGAGAAGACTATCTGATCCACTGGGGACAAATACATATTCTCATTGATTTAAATGGGGTGCTTTAAACCTACTGAAAGTCAAACAGGTCTAGAAAACCGATTACTTTGAAATGCATTGGAGACCTCTTCAGTATTCAGTGGGTTAAAAAGTCCCAAATGAATCAATGGTACTTTGTGAACTTTTATTTCTCCCCAAAGTACAGTAAGTTTGCACCAGACTTACTCCGGATTTATTTTGTGCATACGTTCCAGTCATTTTAAACTGCCTTCCTTCCATGATGTTGCCCATTCTATGAGCTAGTGTTTCCTAAGCCATTGTCTGATTTTGATTGCCATGAGTTTCCTGACCTTTGCCTGTTACCAGTCATCCTTTTCTCCAGCCATTTGTGTATATACCTTGCTTGTTGCCTTCTCTGGACTTGACTTGGCTCTGTCTGTTGATGTGGTACTAAATTGTGAGACTTCCTGGTTCGTACTTCTTTTCACCAGTGACCTTTCTTCTGCCTGACAGTTTGTATTTAACAACAGACTGATTACTCCTTGTAGTCTTTATGAGAGCCAAGCCCTGGAACTTCCCATTTGGCCTCCTCTTTTATTTTCTTTGTTACTTTCTACTTACCCATATCTAGCTTCCTGGTTCTCATCTTTATTTTCTTTATTGTGTTCCTCAGTCTGCTTTCCGCCTTTCACATCCAAGCTCTCCCTTTGTTTCTTGTGGCTTTTCCTCTATGCCTTCAGTTTCCTCTCAAGTCCACTTTCAACTTTGCTCCCTTTTTCTCCTGCAGCTTCTCCTCCACACCTCCAGTTTCCTCTCTGATCTGCTTTTGACTTTACCACTGCACCTCCAGTCTCCTCTCAGGTCAACTTTTGCCTTTGTTCCCTCTCCCTTTTGCTTCCTTTCCACCGCACCTCCAGTCTCCTCTTAGGTCTGCTCTTTGCCTTCACCTACAGCTTCTTAGCTGTGCCTCCATTTCTCCTCAGTCTGTTCTTCCTGCCCTCTCCTCATTTGTCTACTTCTTTTCTGGGGGTTGTTAGGGGTTTTTGGTATGCTGGTTCATTTGCTGACCTCCCCTGATCAGTTGACAACAGAATCTCTCTGGCCAGTCTTCCTTTATTGTTTGTGGTATCCATTTTGTTCCTTTGACCCCTAGCCTCACTCTCCACCCTCACTCGCTTTGCCAGAATTAATTTGGTCCATCTACCATTAGTACTTCTTGCTATGTGACCTGCCCATTTCCATTTTCGGCACTTTGCTCTTTTACGGATGTCATAAACTTTTTTTTTTTTGCAGACAAAGCCATGCAAGCGTCTTTTGGTCTCTTTTTGTTATGTTCAGAATTTGATGTTCCATGCTTCCCTGTTTAACCTTATGATTTTGTATGGCTTTGGCATTCATTGTCCACGATACACAGCCATATGTAAGAACAGGGCGGACGTATTGGTCAAAAATATTTTGCTTGAAGCAGAGTGGCAAATTTGCATTAAAATGTTTTCTATGCCAAGTTTATCTTTTAGTCAGTTTATGATCTACAATTATCGTAAGTTCTTTTGGTCCCAATTTAGTTTGTAGAAAATTTCTTCTAAACAAGCAAAACATAGTTTTGGGGAGATTGTGTTTCCTTATCTGACACTTTTTTCCTGTGTTGATATGAACTTTATCATATATTTATTGAAGGATATTGATTAGTGATGAGCGAGCACCCCAATGCTCGGGTGTTCGGGTGCTCTGACCGAGCACCCCCTGAGGCTCGAGTGCTCGGCCGAACACCCGAGCCCCATTGAAGTCAATGGGAGGACTCGAGCATTACACCAGGCACCCCCTGCTCTGATGAGGGGAGGGTGCCTGGTCCATAGGAAAAGGGCAGAAAATGATGGAAACACCACAGAAATGGTTCAGGGACAGCATAGGGAGGATGTCTGGATGCATCTTGGACTCCAACATCGCTGCTGGGAACGATCTTTCGCCCGTAGTACGCCATTTTTACAGACTGACCATAAAACACACAAAAAGGAAAATAAAAACGACTTTAGGCGAAAAATTGTTACCAAACAATATTTGCTGTATATTTACTTGTATATCATCTGCAAATTATCCCAAAAATTTCCTTGATTTTCGGAAGTGAGGCCATGATTAAAAGGGAAACGTGCGCAGAGGCAAATTCTCCCAAAAATTTCCTTGATTTTCAGAACTGAGGCCATGATTAAGAGGGAAACGTGCACAGAGGCAAATTCTCCCTAAAATTTCCTTGATTTTCAGAACTGAGGCCATGATTAAGAGGGAAACGTGCACAGAGGCAAATTCTCCCAAAAATTTCCTTGATTTTATTGAACTGAGGCCATGATTAAGAGGGAAACGTGCGCTGAGCCGACCATCTAAAACATTATGGGTGAGGGTCTGCTGCAGAGCTGACCATCCTAAACATTATATGCGAAGGCCCGCTAGTGAGCTGACGCTATAAAACATTATATGAGAGGGCCCGCTAGAGAGCTGACCCAATAAAACATTATATGAGAAGGCCCGCTGGTGAGCTGACCTATATAAAAATTGGCAAACAGGGCCCGCTGGTGAGCTGGCCCTATATAAAAATTATATCACAGGGCCCGCTGGTGAGCTGGCCCTATATAAAAATTATAGCACAGGGCATATGGAAGAGGAGGAGGAGGATGAGAAGATTAAGAGTCAACCATATACCCGTTTTTTGGGTGGAAGGGGTGAATGGGAATACAGAGTATTCCCATCATTGTAAATAACATATATAAAGTGAGTTTATGTTCCCCCGGGGCTTTCCTCCAGTGGAGTGGAGAAGTCAGGGGAAATCCAGGCCTTGTTCATTTTTATAAGTGTCAACCTATCAGCATTGTCGGTGGAAAGGCGGATACGCTTATCTGTTATGATGCCACCAGCAGCACTAAATACCCGCTCAGACAGAACGCTGGCGGCAGGGCAGGCCAGCACCTCCAAGGCGTAGAGTGCCAGTTCATACCACGTGTCCAGCTTGGACACCCAGTAGTTGTAAGGCACAGAGGGATCATTGAGGACGCTGACACGGTCTGCTACGTACTCCTTCACCATCTTCCAAAACTTTTCCCTCCTTGTGACACTAGGCTGCGCATCAGGGTGAGGGTGCTGGCGGGGTGTCATGAAGGTGTCCCACGCCTTGGAGAGTGTTGCCCTGCCTTTCTCGGAACTGCTGTGTGCTCCCCTTTTCTCCCCTTCTCTGTTGGCCAAGGTAGCACGTACTCTGCCGCCAGCGTTGTCAGATGGAAAATTTTGGAGCAATTTTTCGACAAGAACCTTCTGGTATTGCAACATTTTGCTTGTCCTCTCCACCGGAGGAATGAGAGATGAGAAATTCTCTTTGTAGCGGGGGTCCAGAAGGGTGAACACCCAGTAATCCGTGTTGTCTAAAATGCGTACAACGCGTGGGTCACGGGAAAGGCAGCCTAACATAAAGTCAGCCATGTGTGCCAGAGTACCAACAGGCAAGATTTCGCTGTCCTCACCAGGAGGATGACTCTCAATATCCTCATCCTCTTCCTCTTCTTCTGCCCACCCACGCTGAAGAGATGGAACTAAAGTTCCATGGCTACCCTCTGTAGCGGAGGCAACCGTGTCTTCCTCCTCCTCCTCCTCCTCCTCCTCCGCCTCCTCCAATTGTCGCTGAGAAGACGAAGTGAGGGTGCTCTGGCTATCACCTTGTGTAAGCTCTTCCTCCCCCATTTCCACCTCTTCCACATGCAAAGCGTCGGTTTTAATTGTGAGCAGCGAGCGTTTCAGTAGACACAGAAGTGGGATGGTTACACTGATAATAGCGTTATCGCCGCTCACCATCTGTGTCGATTCCTCAAAATTGCGTAAAACCTCGCAGAGGTCTGACATCCATTCCCACTCCTCACTTCTGATTACAGGAAGTTGAACGGAGAGGCGACGACCGTGTAACAGCTGGTACTCCACTACTGCCCTCTGCTGCTCACAAAGCCGGGCCAACATGTGGAAGGTGGAGTTCCAGCGCGTGCTCACGTCACACAGCAGCCGGTGAGCTGGCAATTGTAAGCGCTGCTGCAGCTTCAACAGGCCGGCTGAAGCTGTTGATGACTTACGGAAATGTGCACACACGCGGCGCACCTTGGTCAAGAGATCATGCACATTGGGGTAGGTTTTTAGAAATCGCTGCACCACTAAATTAAATACATGCGCTAGGCATGGTACGTGTGTGAGCTTGCCGAGCTCCAAAGCCGCCACCAAGTTACGCCCATTATCACACACAACCATGCCTGGTTGCAGGTTGAGTGGCGAGAGCCACTGCTCGGTCTGGTGACTAATCCCCTGCAACAGCTCTAAGGCCGTGTGCTGTTTGTCCCCAAGGCAGATCAGCTTCAGCACGGCCTGTTGACGCTTCCCCACTGCAGTGCTACACTGCTTCCAGCTACTGGCTGATGGGGGAGTGGCGGTGTGTGTAGAGAATTCGGAGGTGGAAACGGAGGAGGAGGAGCCAATAACGTAGGTGCTGGTGGAAACCCTGATGGAGGTAGGGCCCGCAATCCTCGGCGTGGGTAGCACCCGTGCCATCCCAGGGTCCGAGTCGCTCCCAGCCTCCACGACATTCACCCAGTGTGCCGTCAGGGAAATGTAGCGTCCCTGGCCACAAGCACTTGTCCATGTGTCAGTCGTTAAGTGGACCTTCCCAGTAACTGCGTTGGTCAGGGCACGGGTGATGTTACGGGACACATGGTGGTGTAATGCGGGGATGGCACACCGGGAAAAGTAGTGGCGGCTGGGGACCGCGTACCGAGGGACAGCTGCTGCCATCAGGCTGCGGAAGGACTCAGTGTCCACAAGCCTAAATGGCAGCATTTCGATGGCCAGTAATTTTGAAAGGTGTGAGGTTAGTGCTATGGCCTGTGGGTGGGTGGCTGGGTACTTTCTCTTGCGCTCAAATGCCTGGGGTAACGACATTTGGACGCTGTGCTGGGACAGGGAAGTGGATGTGGTCGCTGATGGTGCTTCAGATGCTACAGGTGCAGGGCGGGAGGTATGCGGGCCTGCGCCTTCGACAGGCGATTGGCCGGCACCGAAAACAGGGGAAGAGGAGGCAGTGGTGTGGCCTGCAGACACAGATGGGCGATCCAGGCGTTCCTCCCACTTACTACGGTGCTTGGATGCCATGTGTCGGATCATGCTGGTGGTGGTGAGGTTTCTAGTGTTCATGCCTCGGCTCATTCTGGTGTGGCACAGGTTGCAAACTACAATTCTTTTGTCGTCCGCACTTTCCTTAAAAAAACGCCATACCGCGGAACACCTACCCCTTGGCAAGGTAGATTTACGCAAGGGGGTGCTCCGTGGAACATTTGCGGGCCGGTTTGGTGCGGTCCGCCTTCTTTCTGTAGCCACACCACTGCCTCTTCCAGCCTGTTGCGGTGCTGCAGATGGCTCACCCTCAGGACTGCTGTCATCGCTCGGCTCTACACCTTCCCAGGTGGGGTCAGTCACCTCATCGTCCACCAAGTCCTCCTCCACTTCCTCACTCTGATCATCCTCCTCAAGTCTTGATCCCACCACATACTCAGTCATTGACAACTGTATAACATTCTCCTCAACAAGGTCTTGAGACGGAAATAGTGGTTGATTTAATGGCAACTGTGTCTCATCATCATCATCATCATCCACTACTTCCTTTGACCTTAAATGCCTTTCACATCTGTCATCTTCTTGTGATTGGGTAGCCTCTAGAGGTTGTGAATCAGGGCACAAGATGTCATGTTCCTCTGCAAGCGTGCTTGGAGAGAGGGTCAAATGAAGGATTGGTGATGAGACGAGCTCCTCACTATATCCCAGTGTGGGATCACTTCTTTGACCAGACCGTGTATGGTGGGAGGAAGGATGATCAGAGTGAGGATTATGTTGACCAGACTCTTGGCTACTGAGAGTGGACTTGGTGGAAGACAGGGTGGTGCTTAACCGACTGGAAGCAGTATCAGCTGTCATCCAACCGACCACCTGTTCGCAGTGGTCGGACCTCGAGAGTGATGTCCTGCGACGCCCTGTAAAATTACACATGAAGCTAGGTATGGTGGATGTCTTTCTTTCTTGTGCTCTGGCACCAGGCACAGTTTCTCCGCGTCCTGACCCGCGCCCTGAACTTTCAGGATCACGTCCACTTCCCCGTCCCTTTTTACCCGCCTTCTTCATCTTACACAGAATATGTGACTTTAATATTTGAGTTTGAAAACTTAACAGTATTTCTTATTATTCTGCAACTCTGCACAGTACACAGAATAGGCTGCTAAACGGCGGTGAAACACACTGAATGGAATATGTGACTTTGATATTTTAGTTTGAAGACTTAACAGTATTTCTTCCTATTCTGCAACTCTGCACAGTACACAGAATAGGCTGCTAAACGGCGGTGAAACACACTGAATGGAATATGTGACTTTAATATTTGAGTTTGAAAACTTAACAGTATTTCTTATTATTCTGCAACTGTACAGAGTACACAGAATAGGCTGCTAAACTGCGGTGAAACACACTGAATGGAATATGTGACTTTAATATTTGAGTTTGAAAACTTAACAGTATTTCTTATTATTCTGCAACTGTACAGAGTACACAGAATAGGCTGCTAAACTGCGGTGAAACACACTGAATGGAATATGTGACTTTAATATTTGAGTTTGAAAACTTAACAGTATTTCTTATTATTCTGCAACTGTACAGAGTACACAGAATAGGCTGCTAAACTGCGGTGAAACACACTGAATGGAATATGTGACTTTAATATTTGAGTTTGAAAACTTAACAGTATTTCTTATTATTCTGCAACTGTACAGAGTACACAGAATAGGCTGCTAAACTGCGGTGAAACACACTGAATGGAATATGTGACTTTAATATTTGAGTTTGAAAACTTAACAGTATTTCTTATTATTCTGCAACTGTACAGAGTACACAGAATAGGCTGCTAAACTGCGGTGAAACACACTGAATGGAATATGTGACTTTAATATTTGAGTTTGAAAACTTAACAGTATTTCTTATTATTCTGCAACTCTGCAGAGTACACAGAATAGGCTGCTAAACGGCGGTGAAACACACTGAATGGAATATGTGACTTTAATATTTGAGTTTGAAAACTTAACAGTATTTCTTATTATTCTGCAACTGTACAGAGTACACAGAATAGGCTGCTAAACTGCGGTGAAACACACTGAATGGAATATGTGACTTTAATATTTGAGTTTGAAAACTTAACAGTATTTCTTATTATTCTGCAACTCTGCAGAGTACACAGAATAGGCTGCTAAACGGCGGTGAAACACACTGAATGGAATATGTGACTTTAATATTTGAGTTTGAAAACTTAACCGTATTTCTTATTATTCTGCAACTGTACAGAGTACACAGAATAGGCTGCTAAACTGCGGTGAAACACACTGAATGGAATATGTGACTTTAATATTTGAGTTTGAAAACTTAACAGTATTTCTTATTATTCTGCAACTCTGCAGAGTACACAGAATAGGCTGCTAAACGGCGGTGAAACACACTGAATGGAATATGTGACTTTAATATTTGAGTTTGAAAACTTAACAGTATTTCTTATTATTCTGCAACTGTACAGAGTACACAGAATAGGCTGCTAAACTGCGGTGAAACACACTGAATGGAATATGTGACTTTAATATTTGAGTTTGAAAACTTAACAGTATTTCTTATTATTCTGCAACTCTGCAGAGTACACAGAATAGGCTGCTAAACGGCGGTGAAACACACTGAATGGAATATGTGACTTTAATATTTGAGTTTGAAAACTTAACAGTATTTCTTATTATTCTGCAACTGTACAGAGTACACAGAATAGGCTGCTAAACTGCGGTGAAACACACTGAATGGAATATGTGACTTTAATATTTGAGTTTGAAAACTTAACAGTATTTCTTATTATTCTGCAACTGTACAGAGTACACAGAATAGGCTGCTAAACTGCGGTGAAACACACTGAATGGAATATGTGACTTTAATATTTGAGTTTGAAAACTTAACAGTATTTCTTATTATTCTGCAACTGTACAGAGTACACAGAATAGGCTGCTAAACTGCGGTGAAACACACTGAATGGAATATGTGACTTTAATATTTGAGTTTGAAAACTTAACAGTATTTCTTATTATTCTGCAACTGTACAGAGTACACAGAATAGGCTGCTAAACTGCGGTGAAACACACTGAATGGAATATGTGACTTTAATATTTGAGTTTGAAAACTTAACAGTATTTCTTATTATTCTGCAACTGTACAGAGTACACAGAATAGGCTGCTAAACTGCGGTGAAACACACTGAATGGAATATGTGACTTTAATATTTGAGTTTGAAAACTTAACAGTATTTCTTATTATTCTGCAACTGTACAGAGTACACAGAATAGGCTGCTAAACTGCGGTGAAACACACTGAATGGAATATGTGACTTTAATATTTGAGTTTGAAAACTTAACAGTATTTCTTATTATTCTGCAACTGTACAGAGTACACAGAATAGGCTGCTAAACTGCGGTGAAACACACTGAATGGAATATGTGACTTTAATATTTGAGTTTGAAAACTTAACAGTATTTCTTATTATTCTGCAACTCTGCACAGTACACAGAATAGGCTGCTAAACGGCGGTGAAACACACTGAATGGAATATGTGACTTTGATATTTTAGTTTGAAGACTTAACAGTATTTCTTCCTATTCTGCAACTCTGCACAGTACACAGAATAGGCTGCTAAACTGCGGCGAAGCACACTGAATGGAATATGTGACTTTGATATTTTAGTTTGAAGACTTAACAGTATTTCTTCCTATTCTGCATCTCTGCACAGTACACAGAATGTGCTGCTAAACTGCGGCGAAGCACACTGAATGGAATATGTGACTTTGATATTTTAGTTTGAAGACTTAACAGTATTTCTTCCTATTCTGCAACTCTGCACAGTACTCAGAATGTGCTGCTAAACTGCGGCGACGCACACTGAATGGAATACGTGACTTTGATATTTTAGTTTGAAGACTTAACAGAATGTGCTCTAATCTGCAACTTTGCACACTAAACAGAATGTGCTCTAATCTGCAACTTTGCACACTAAACAGAATGTGCTCTAATCTGCAACTTTGCACACTAAACAGAATGTGCTCTAATCTGCAACTGTGCACACTAAACAGAATGTGCTCTAATCTGCAACTTTTCACACTAAACAGAATATTTTTTTTTTTTTTTTTTTGTTTTTTTCCCCCCACACAAAATAACCTGCTGCCCCCACACACAGTAGTCCTAAAAAGGACTTTTGGTTCTTTTTTGTCACAATTTTTATTTTTTCCTCCCTACACTGCCTTTCCCTTCCTATCCTCAGCTCTCCCTGGCTCAGACTGAGCCGAACTCGATGGTCAGGTGCTATACAGCACCCGACCACGGGTTCTGGCCAGCCAATCAGTGTAATGCCAGCAGCCAACATGGCTGCTGGCATTACACCGATGTCAGAGCCTCCCTGCACGTTTATTGGCTGCGCAGCAGCCGCAAAACGTGCGGGGAGGAGACCCGAACATGGCGGGCGAGCACATGCGGTACTCGTACGAGTACCGCCATGTGCCGAGCAGAGCGATGCTCGAGCCGATCCGAGCATCGGCCGAGCATGCTCGCTCAACACTAATATTGATGTAAGCTCTGGTTGTTCCTTGGTTGATCAAGGCATTGATTGTTACTTGCTTTTCACTGTATCAAAGTCATTTTAATAGCCAATGAGGACTATGCATAATGGAAGGTTGCATTCATTATGCTACTCTATAACTCCTAGGAGACTAGTGGAGTATAAATTATATCGTTATTGGCTGAGTGGCTCTAAGATGTAAACTTTCTAGACAACCTAGGTCTCTTCTTCAGGTTTATAAGTATGAGGGCAAATGCACAGTACATGAAAGGTTAAACACTCATGACAATAGTTTGTGCATATAAATTCCACTTTCTGGGAATTTCTTATCATTATTGTTTATAATTATTTCCACAGGCTCTTCAGAGTTGTGATACAAGATGTATTTCTATTTTGATGCTGCAGTGAAATTTAGTCTTTAGCCAAAGATGACGTCTATGAAGTCTATGGAATGTAGAGGTTAACACCCTTAGTGCCAGAACAGTGCATAACCGTTTGCGGTGAGCTGCACAGCCTCCTGGCACCTAAAGGGCATGAAATATGTTCATTGTTTGGGATAATGTGACATATATTTCTTGTCACAGTTCCGAGTATTGAACTTTCCCATCAGTACAGTCACCTTGAGATGCTTAGTACTGTGATCAGTTTTGCAAAAGTGCTGACCCACTGGGACGTCTCTTTTGTTGTTCATACTGCACCTATATGAGTGCATCCATTTTCATAGGGTTTGTTGTGTCTCACCTACATATAATCCTGTTATGAGCCATTTCACATTCATAATGAAGTAGACAACATCAGATGAGCTGCAGGAGAATTTGCTGTGGATGTTGTGGTTTTGGTGGGAATGTGGTATGGGCACTAGGGATTGGTGAAAAATTTCCCTCAAAAGTGCAGATTTTCCACCTTTTCCTGTTTTTTTGCCTAGCTCATTGTGCATTGAAATCAATGGGAAGAAAAATGTTTCTCCACCAAACGAAAGTTTTTGACAGCCATATAAAAGGGTGTCAGGCTCTCGCAGCATGCAGTTCTGTGTTTGTGAGAGGATAAAGCAGCACGTTGTATGAGCTAGAGAAGATAGGGGAATTTAAGTTTAGTTTAGGGAATATTTGTTGTTTGAGACCTCTAAAAGCTTTGAGGAATATAAGGGTAGTGAGCAAGAATTGTCAGGTGATGCTGATGCTTCTGATGACTGATGATGATGCAGATTTAGAATATATCCCTCTACCATCCTTCTCTTGTTCAGATACAGATGAAGTTGAGAGTGAGGATTATGGTTAGTGAGGATTCAGGTTAGCAGAAAGTCAAAGGCTGAATCTTTCACCACTTTTAAAGATCACTGTGCCTGTCTATAAACTGTTTGAGAAAGCCATTGGAAAGTCTGACCCTGGACAAACAAAGATGTCAAAAAGCACACAGTCACCCTATCAGTCATCAAGCAGCAATGTTGGGAGACTAACATTCTTAAAAATGAACCAACATCTCATACCATTTGAGTATCAGGTAGCAGAAACCACATAATGACAGACAAAGCCAGGACAAATATATTAACAACAGAACAGATGAGGAGGTGGAGGAGGGATGTGAAGAAGGGTGCCACCATCTACCCAACTTGGGACCACTGCTATGATTGATAAGTAAAATGTGTGTCAATAACCTGAGAAGGAGGATAGAGTATGACAATGGTAAAAACAATATATATACACAAATCACACCATGCCAGTCCCCCACCACCACCACTACCATAGACATCTGCCAGATTGTAGGTTGTACTTTATTTTTTTTATTATTTGATATCATCATGAGTATGTGCCACTGTTGCTTAAAGGGATAGTAATACTTTAATATAACTAATCCCCATAGTGTACCTCTTTAAAAAATAATTCAGTTGCTGAATACTGAGGCTTTCCCACCACTCTCTATGAGTGACTAGCTGGCCTGGTCCTGGTCCTTCCTAACAATGATGTGAGAGAGGAGCAGAACTGCAGTCTAGCCAGCCAAACAGCACTGTTCATGCTGGGGTTTCTGAAGGCTCTGAGGGAGGTAAGAGGGCTGATGGATGAGAAATGAGTACAGGCCTCAGACTGCCATAACACTTTGCGAGTAAAGTGTTCATAATACATTGAAAATAAATTTGTTCCATATTTGTAGGCCACACAAAGGGTTAATCCTAAAAAGACCTAACTAATATACTGTGTAAAATGCATGCAAATGCACTTGAAATTATCTTTTCTTCTCCTGTCACTAATGGCACTAGCAGACATTAGCAGGGAGGGGGTCTTTCTCTTTGGTCACTGGAACTAGTGTACCACCTGCCCTTGATTAAAAGACTTGAATACCATTTTACAGGTTGTGTAGATAGTGTAGTTAGAAGCATTTGTTGTTGTATTTCACAGATATCTATTGTCCTTCTCCTTCCCCATGTCTCCTTGGGAAAGATGTATGTGTGTGTGCATGTATATCCTCTTTCTCACTGGTAGCGGCACACAGGAAGAGTTTACAGGGGTGGACGCCAAAGTCATAGTTTGTGATGATCTGACAGATTAAGCGCCCAATGTAAGCTGCCTGATTAGACTCTGTGAATTAAATTCCTCACAATGAGGTGACAGACTGCTATTTGTTATATATAGATAGATAGATGATAGATAGATAGATAGATAGATAGAATATGACAAGAGCACAGCAACAAACAACACAGAGTATACCCCAGGCCCCAGTGGGACAGATGCTTGGGAGCGAAGAGTTCAAGGCTGGCTGGTGGTAGCTGCTTTCTAGGCTGCCTTGATGCGGCCTAGATCAGGTTAGAGATACTGGCCGCAAGGCCAGATTAGTGCCGATCAGAGCAGCCAGCCCACAACCCGGATGACAAGGACAGACAACCCATCTGCAGTATTTGTTCTTAGCTGTTGTATAGGAACACTGTGACCTGGAACTAGCTTGAGGGGACGGGAGACAGGATAATCGAAGTCCGACTAGTGGTCAAGGTGGTGGTTGAGGTGATTGATGTTGGACTGGTGGTTGAAGTAGTCAATATTGGACCATTGGTCGAGATGGTCAGTGTGCGACTGGGTGCAAAGAATAAAAGCCCACCATGGTCAAGGCAGATGGGAAGTCAGACATGCCAGGTCTGCATGCTATGCAATACCAAGCAGCAGACGAAAGATGGGTCAACAAAAGAGCCAAGGTTGGAAACTAATTGGGCAAAGCAGTACACAGGAGACAGATGGAAGAGCAGTCATATAAATTGAGCCAAAATTGGTAACAGGAAATCCGAGAACCTGGTACCAAATCATGGAGGGAAGTCAAATAAGAAGAAGCCGGGCGATGCACAGGGAGATCATACAGGAACAAGACTAGAACAGGTCATGAACCGGGATGTTTTGATCGCACATCTGCCCAATAACATTGAGGCTTTATAAAGGCTCAGAGAAAACACAAGACAAGGCTGTGAATCAGGATCCGGGCAACATGGAAAAAACAAATGAAAAACCAGACAAGGAACAACAAAAAAGCAAGGAAAAAAAGGGCTGAACATGACATAGTTGGAACAGAGTTGTCCAGCAGATAGCCCATGGTCTGTCCTAGTAGTAGGGATGGGCACATCCTGCCTAACAAGAAATTTCATGCAAAAAGTGCTGTTTTGCCACTTTTTTCACCTAGCTAATTGCATTGCAGTCAATGGGAAGATTACATTTCTCCCCACCACATGGCATTTTTTTCTTCTGTTCCTGCAGGCATATAAAAGGATATCAGAATCTCACAGCATGCCAATCTGTGTTTATGAGAGGAGAAAGTAGCATGTTTTTTGAGCTGAGAAGACAGGCAAATAAAGGGGAATTGATTCTTTGTTTAAGTAGTCTTTAAGTATTAAGAGAGGAAGGAGGTTGACCCCAAATACCCCAAAATTCGGTGTGATCGACTGGCAAGACACAGGCAGTTGGGGTCCAGTTTGCTTGCTGATCTTGCTGTTATTGTCCATCAGTAAATTAGTTGTGTAATGTCCAGCAAACAGACAAGGAGTAGGGGGAGGGTGAAGGAACAGTGCAGGGATATGTGTGTTAAGTGGTAGTTCAAAAACTAACTGCAGCCATGGTTGCTGCAATGTGTGCAATAAATGATGGTGATCCCTCCCAAGGAGGATGTAGTTTGACATGGGCATGAGCTAAAATTGATGAATATATAACTTTTTCAGCCTAATCAATTATGTTATTATGTTACTATGAAATTCACTTTGCTGTATTCATATTGAAAAGGCTGCAAGCAACTGTCATGTCTGCCTCCATGTACATGACATCCAGAACTGATTGAAGGCATTAGCTATGTCTTAAGTAAAGGCATAACAGAAAAACCCATAGGGACCATTTGTGTTTTCTGTCTATAGGTAAGTGGGGTTTATTATTAGAAGGTACCTCCCACCCAATGTTTCACTCTACAAAGCATCTGTAACCCTGTATTGTTTAAACCCTTAAATTGTAAAGCGCTGTGTACACTTGTGGCGCTATATAAATGAACATTCATTCATTCATTCATTCAGAAGGTATTAGCTCTCCTTTAAAGGAGCTATAAACTTTTTTAATGAAAAACATATATTGTAGGGCATTTCCTGTTGAGTAAAATAAGGTTACTCCCACTGCTGAGAGATGCATATTTCAAGAGTTATTGCACTTTAAATCTGTGTTGTTTTTTTATTTTATTTTTTTTACAGCAGCAGTGTCCTCTAGTGGTCAAATTACAATTAGTTATTCTGTTACATTCTAATGGAGAGGAAAGTCAGTGACATACAGTTCTCCATAGAATGTGATAGAAACTGCTGATTCACTTCCTGTCAGTTACAACTATTAGTAAAGGCACAGTAAATTCACTTCAAATGTTTATAACTTTGTATAACTTTTGAATAAAACAACTGACAGCAGTGGAAGTGATCTGGTTTTACTCAGCAAGAAAAGATCTATAACATATCGGTTTACTATATAAAGTTTACTGCTCCTTTAAGAAAGCACTTGTCTTTAACCCCTTAAGGACCAAAGATGTACATCTACGTCATGGGGTAAAAGTGCCTAAAGGACCCATGCCATACATGTACATCATGGAATTCAGGGCTCCCTGCACGGCTGCATGCATTCGGGGAGCCCTGAATTGGATTATTTAAAAAAAAATGCTCTGTGGTCCTTAAGTGCAGGCCGCGCACGTGTGCACCGGTCCTTAAGGGGTTAAAGGCTACATTTGTTGTCATGTAACTTTAATGATCTGAGAGTTACTTTCCTCTTGGCATTCTAAATAATATTTCATTTCTTTTTCAGACTTGTTTATCAAGCTTCACTTAATTGTACTTTGCAGTTTTATTCCTCTAAAGTATTTCTTACCAGATTGATAACGTCAGTTTAGGATGAATTTTGATTTCTCATACATTAGTCACTGGTCCGAACAAAGATGCCCACTGGCATCATAGCAGTAGGACAAGAACACCTGTTTCTACGCTGATTGGCTTTCTTGCCAAGAGTTATGGATCCAATAACATACTCTGATTCCAAATAACATATGCATCAGCCTGACAGTTTGTTTGGTTCAGGGAAAATGAAGTATGATTTTCTGTGTAAGTATTAGAAATATAAGAATCTTGACAATTAAAACAGTGCATGTGCCATGCCTATTATGACCCATAGTAAATCTTAAAAACACTTAAATTTAAAATACACAACATCTCACTGACTCAAGGTTAGAAGAGAATATTAAGCAAAGAAACTGAAATAATATCTACTTTGAGAAGAGGGGGAGACAGAAAGAGGTTAATATGCTAAGAAGAACTGTGGTGTGGGTGTAAACCAACCATACTAGAAAAAAAAACTACATTTTAACCCATTTTGATGCTAGAGAGGTCCCTAATGCATAGTATTTAAGAGATTGAAATCATCAATTAAATTATAGGTAAACTGGGAAATTCTTATTAGGAAAATTTACAGGAAAAGGGATGAATTTTACACTACTTCATCATGTTAGTATACTTATCCTTGCAAAGCCTTTTCAGAGCTCAAATATTCACATGACCCAAACAGGGTATTGAATCCAAAAAAACATAAAAAGAAAAAGAAGAAAAGCATCTAAGAGTAATCTATTTAATAATGCACAAAATGTAATAAACAAATATGCACTGACAAACCCAAATGGATAACGAGCATCTTGGGGTCCCTACAACCCCTGTAAGTCTAGATGCCACTGTCTCCAATATCACACACAGGCCAGATCAGATGTTCCTCCTCTCCTCATGGATTCACTCTGCTTCACCTTGGAACACACATCGAGCAAATCTCCTTAAATTCCTCCTCCTATCTGCCAGTGCTAGATATTATAGTCCCAAGAAGCTTACTTGAGTGGGGATACTTGGCCAACTTGTTAGGAGAAATAACTACCGGGGGACTTAGGGTAGAGACTAACACTTAAGTGAGTGCATATACAATAAAGTACAGCAAAACGTGTTTTCACCGGATACCTGCCAACTTCTTTTCTGGCTGATAGACAGCTAAATGAATCTTGGGGTCGACGTGTTATTGTAAATGGTTTTTAGTATTTTTTAATTGATTTTTAGAGGATTAACATGATTCCGGACAGGCCTAGAAGCCTGATGAGTATCAAGTAATCACTAATTGAGAACTGATAAATATGGAATGTGGTTTTAGGGACAGCTAAAGATTTCTATTGGATGTGGTGGCTGACAAGACCACCAACCTTGTGTAGCTGAACAAATCACAGAGCCCATGAGAAGTCTTGGAATTACAGGTTTTTAATAAAAGTATTGTTCATTGAATGAACATTTTTTGAACTATTGATTTCTAATAAGAACTTGTTTGGGGAATTATATGGTCAAGGTCTAATTATTCTCTAATAATTTGTTTTGTTTATTTGTGACATTTACATAGTGGTATTTGTGCTGATCAGTTTTTGAATGTTAGGATATGTAATTTATCCCTTAAAGACCAATAATGTGCCAGGACCCCCATGGCGGTCCTTCACTTAAGGACCAGTGATGGTCCTGGCATGTCATAGAACTTAGGGGTCCACGCATGGCTGCATGCTGCTTGGGGACCCCTGAATCCGAGCCGCAAAAAAAAAAATAAATAAATGCCCCACGCTACTTAACTGCTGGCAGCACAGTTCTTAAGAGGCTAAACAATGCACATAGTGATAGGATGTCGGAAATTGGAAAATGGCCGTACACTTCCCCATTGCCCTATTAAATGGGATAATTTTTAGTGCAGGTAGCATAGTACATGGGCATTATGCAGGGGAAGCAGAATAATAAAGTTCCAGGACCTATTTAAGAGTGGAATTGTATATACACTATATACACCCTAGAGAGGGGAAGGTATACATCTACCCATCCATACACACACACCAACACCTGAATATTTATATACAGATATGCTCATACACTGGAAGTGCTCTTTTAAATATGAGAATGTATGCTGAATATTTTACTAGTCAGATAACAGTTTTTAAAGTTTTCTTCTGTACCTAATTGTACACTACATTATTCTCTCTGTAGCATGCTGTTTTTTAAGATTGCTACATTACTTTATATAATTTGTAGAAACACTCTGAACTTTACACAGTTTTACACCCACCACAGAGAGGGCCATGCCAACTTCTATTAGGTGACATTTCTAGGTTTTTCATGTGACTTTGGCACAGTTAACAATGAACTGTCTTTTGATCTGATTAGAGCAGCTGTTAGTTTATAGACATAGATGGCAAGCTGTGCCAAAAAGTGAGACATCAATGGTTCACCTTTGCTGAATTATTACCTGCTGAGTACTGCAAATATTTGAAATGTCAGTCCATTTGATAATGTCAGTGGGTTGCAAATTCCTATATGAAAAAAACCTCATATACAAGTGGTAGAATATTTAACATCTTTTTTTCTATTAAAAAAGTAATTGCAGTTGAGCAGCAAAGTGCTAGCCAATGTGATCAAGTTCACCTAAGTATGTTTTCTTAGATATGCAAATTTGTTAAAGAACAAAATTGAAATCTTACTGGGCTGTGTAACAGAGCTGTGCAAAGCAAGGCTGCCATAATCTCTCCCTGTTTTTGTACATTTTATGGAGCTCAAGCAAAATTCCTGCACAAATGTATAATTTGATTTACTTAAAGGAGCAGTATTTTGTATTGGGGGTTATGTACTAAGGTGTGATAAAGTGGTTACTATCAGTATAAATCTTTAAGTGCCAGAGGGGTATGCAACTCATGGCAAAGCAATACGTTGTACCCTTCTGGCACTCAAAGGGTTTAATAAAATAAACTTGAACTACAACAGCCTTTGATCACACCTTATTTCTGCCCCCACTTGGCACTGTTGCTACCAGTTTAAATAAAATAAACCTGAACTGTAACAGTTTATAATCTCCAAAATTTGAGAAACCTTAGTTCATAAGCTCCATAGAATAACACAGGAATTGGAGAAGTAACGTCACTGGAGAAGTTATCGCCACTTCATCACCTCTTTATCATGCCTTGATACATCTCCCCATTATATGGCTCTTCTGATTAAAAATAGTACTGAAGGGAAATTATAAACTGATGCAGTTCAATGTTATTTTATTTAAACTGGTAGCAACAGTGCCAACTGGGGGAGATGTAGTAAAGTGTGATAAAGAGGTGTTAGAGTGGTAGAGAGGTATTAGAGGTGCTAGAGTGTCTCCGGTGATATCATTTCTCCAAGTCCTATGATATTGTATGGAGCCTAGATTTTTCAAGTGGGAGAGATCTTAGAGTATGGGCTCCATAGAATAACATAGTGATTGGAGAAGTGATATGATTGTACATATTATCTCCTCTTTATCACCTTAGTGCACAACCCCAACCCCCAGGTCCAACTGGGGTTCAAAGATAAACTTTTTTACAGTGAAATCTAAGGCACAGCTTTAACCACAAAACACAGCTCTCCAGAGTACAGGAACAGCACCTCTAGTGACCTCAATAGAAAACTGAAGTTTGATAAAAAGACATGTTTAAAGGGATAGTAATGTTTCACAATAAAAGCAGCTCCATTTAATCTTTATAGTATTTGGGCCATGGAGAGTGTTATTTCAATACTGTCAGAGTTGTAATTCAAGAGTAATTGAATGATAAAGTATCCCCCTCCCACCCCTTTTACTGATGTAACACTGCTCACATCAGAGCAGAAAGGCGGTGTCCAGGTGGATCGCAGAGAGGGACAATCTTCAATTAACATAAGGGAAAAGCCTGGAAAACCTGTTAAGGGGGGCAGGGTTTTCATTGTTCTCACAGTAAGAAGATTGTTCCTTGTTGTGAGCTGTCTGGTTCCAGACCAGATTCTACATTTGATGGAAGGTGGTTTACACTAGGTAAAAAGGGCGGGAGGGGGATATTTTATCATTCAATTTCTCTTGAACTACAACTCTGACAGTACTGAAATAACACTGTATGGCTGAAATACTACGAAGATTAATTGCTGCTGTTTTTGTGAAACATTACTATCTCTTTAAACTGTAATTGTCTTTGATTGAAAAATATTCCTGTGATGAGAGTAACTTTATTTAAGTCATTAGTAAAAAAAGCTTTTTCCTAAAAAAATACTACTGCTCTTTTAACACCTTGGATGATAGGAAGGTTTTAGAGACCTCTGTAGCACCAGGGGTTAACTCAAATTCTGGCTGAATTTTGATTTTGTGCTCTAATAATTTGGCATATAGATCGTGTGGCTGCACTTCAGAGCATGTAAGAGTGAATATGACACACTTCAAAACTAAGAAGATATGTAAACAAACATAAATATATTCTCCATATCCCCAATAATAATAATATGGAAGTACATGCCCGATCCCAACCAAATTTAATATAAACCCTTTGATTGCAGCAGCAGAAATAAGCCCAAAACAAAGTTCATAAGAGAGTCCTCCACAGACAGCATCTAACTTCAGTGCTTCAATTAAAAATCCATGTAGTACAATTCTGTTGTGTCCCAAATTCTTCTGAGCAACATCTCCTGTATTCAAAACCAAATATCAGGTATCCACAAAGTATCAAAGTGCAGTGAATATCATCCAATACAGTTACATAGCTGCAGTTCATAAAGTTGCTCTTTCTCCTGATAGTAAGCAATCTTGCTATACCATTACATTTGCTGGATACTTACATATATTCACCATCCCACTTCCAACTCTGTAGGACGGGATCACCTCTTAGCTTAATTCCATCCTTCCGCACATCACTGGGCTTTTGCATCTCAAAGAACTTAAGATCTCCTCCATTTTGGAAGAACATATTTTAGGCCAATCACTCTTCTTCAAGCTCCTTTTATCTGAGTGGACTTAATCACACTTAAATAAGATCCGTCCCTCCAACACTACATGTGAGTTGATCCACTGTAAACACCACCTTGACAACCTGTTCAGTTATGCTAATGTGTCCACGTCAGTGTTATATCAGCACTGCATATAGCCTGAAGGCAAAAATATCACCCTCACCAAAGGTATTAAATGAAGGTTTCTTCATTTCCATGATCATCACTTAAAAATGTCATGACGAGAAATCCTCATGCCTTACTTATATAGGTAATTTTGCACCAGCAAACTGCCATACTTCCTTACTGCCCTTTCCTTGGTGACAGCAAGTTAAGGGGGAGATTTTTTGTTATTAGTATCATAGTACATAGGCGTATAACAGGAGCATCACACAAAATTCAGTTCAAATACCTATTTTGTATTAGTACATCACTCTAGTGTTTCTTATAGTAACAGAATATAGAAACCTGTAATCCTAAAAGAAAAAAAAACAGATAATACATAAACAAAAAGTGCAACACTTAGTTGTCCTGGCTGATGTGGGAAGAATTAGTAGATAATTCAACAATTTAAGTGAAATTAAGATCATGGTAACAACATTACAAAGTGAAGGCGTTCTGGGGAAACCATTTGTGATGTAGAGGACAACTAAAAATTCCCATATATCAAAATTGGGCTTTTAACACCTTGAATGCTAAATGCGTTGGAGACCTCTCTAGCATTCAATGGGTTATAATTCCCCATTTAAATGGAAATTTTTGAATTTTTAGTTCTCACCTATGTGCAAATGGTTTGCTTCAGAACTCCTCCACTTTTCTTTTGGACATACTAAGGGTCACCTGTTCAAAGAAGTAGCACAATAGCTTTTGTCGTTTGTAATGACTTCTCAAGGTACAGTATCATTGGGATCATTAATATTTTCAGAGAGTGTCGGTTGTGATCAGAAATATGTCGTTTGTCCTGACTGAAATTGCTGTATGTAACAACAAAAAAAGTCTTAACTAACAACAAAAATGTCTTAAAAAATATCTTAACTAACAACAAAAATGTTTTTAAAGATGTCTTAACTAACGACAAAAATGTCTTAACTAAAGACAAAAATTCTCACATTCAGAACTTCACATTCCCTCCACTTTTTTTAGTAACGTACAAATTTTGTCTTTTGCAAGACTTTTTTTGTCCGTAGTTACGAGAAATTTTCTTTTCCTCTATACGACACTGGAGAATGGTTTAACCATGCCCTTTCCCTGCCCCTTTGCCATTAAATTCTGGAGTTGTGTCGTACACAAAGGACATAACTAGTTTTTTGTTGTATACTCTATAGAAAATATGTCGTTCAGGCATACAATTACTTATTTTTGTCATTCATACAACTTTTTTTGTCGTTATCCCTTTGAGCATACAGCCCTAAGAGTACAGATTTCCAGGCGTGTAAAGTGCTTCTCCAATGAAATGCTCACACTAATTGGTAATTCATGCTAAGTGTGTATCATTTTTTAACACTTTGAGTGCCAGAGGGGTATGCAACCTTAGAGTCTAACCTTAGACTCTAACAAAACAGTTTTGCACAGTACTCTTTTAAAACAAAGCATCTCCCAGCAATGGGGGTACTGACAGTTTAATCAGTAATAAAAAACGTTTAGAATATATTTTTATAGTGTGCATTAGCTCCCCTTTTGAAGAGTTGATTACACTCTCAACCCCTAACATCAATGATTCTCATTCATCCCGTCACACTTCCATGTGGCTGTCACTGGGAACCAACAGTCTTAAAAAGATCACAATGCAAAATGATTATTATGGCTTCTTTTTTTCCATGCAAGTATTTTCCCAGGAAAGATACCTTGGGGATTATTCACTAAGCTGTGACAAAGAGGTGATGAATTATCCAGTGATATCACTTCTCCAATTCCTATCTTGTACTACGGAGCAAATTCACTAACATGTCGTAAGTTTTGGAGATCTTGGGACTTTTCCAGTCATATCACTTCTCTAGTTCCTATGTTATTCTATGGATCCTATGAAATAAGGGAGGTAGATTCACTAAATGGTGATAAAGAGGTGATAAAGTGGTGATGACTTTTCCAGTGATATCACTTCTCCAGTTCCTCTGTTATTCTATAAAGCCAATGCACTAAGATCTCCAAAGATGAAGAAATCTTAGTGCATAGACTCCATAGAATAACATAGGAATTGGAGAAGTAATCTCCACATTATCACCTCTTTATCATCTCTTATTGAATCTCCCCCCTTATTTCATAGACTCCATAGAATAACATAGGAACTAGACAAGTGATATGACTGGAAAATCACACCTTAGTGAATAACCCCACTTGAGTTTATCTCATATTATTGTCAAGTATGTCCTGGGTATTCATTTTATCTTTCCCAGGAGGGTGAAAGGCTGAGTTGATCTTTCTGGGACTAGAGCCTAGGACCCTGTGGTTTTTACAGATTCTACAGCTGATGTATTACCCAACTGTGCTATCGCTTCAGCTAATACATATAACCGAAAATCAGAACAGGACTCTCTTCAGTTCTCAGATACCATCTGCCAAGTTTCCCATTTTTATGTTTTCCTCAAGGAAGATTCTAACATAAGTTTGATTAAAACCCTTTGTAGAATACGCTATAATGGTTGACTTCGATTCTAGAGCTGAAAAATTAGAAATAGGAATTTCTTATTTAATTTCAAGGTAGTAACCCACCTGTGGAATGAGAAAGAAGGGGAACTTGGGGCACTAAAATTTACTAAAGACTGTGAATTAAAGTACAAGTAAAAATCAGAGTGACAATAAATCAGGTATCAAAGAGGTATCAAACATCCAAATAGTGACTCTGCTACAATTTTAAAACATCAAAAGTGATGAATGACTTGCTTGAGTACAGCATTCAGCTAAAGCTGTACTCTATATGGAATAACTTCTACTGAACTCTTCACATAGCAATGGAACAACTTACAGATACCTTGGGGTCTCCCGTCTTGTAGTGTGAATATTTGTGGTGTAGATTTATAGCTGCCTCACACCTCATGGGCAGAATTACCCACTGTAGCGTCAACACCTCCCGACAATCATTGCTGTGTGAAGAGTTCAATAGAAGTTACTCCATATAGATCAGGAGTTTATATTTGTTCCAGAGACACTCTGCCCCCAGGTGTAGGTAGTCCTTATGGGATCTACACTGACATTATATCTGATATATAGACCGGAGAGAAGATCTCTTATCTGCACAGCATATATAACACCAGCCCCTTATTATTGAGAATTTAGGTAATGGATTTTCTTTGTTTCTACATTAAATTTATATATATTCAACTTCACTAGGATTTATTTTCAAGCTTCATTGGACTTTTGTTATTTTCACATCCGGATATCTTCATAGTAAGCTCACTTATATTACAGACTTTTCAATAGTTTAGGTTTCAATTCCTGTATTATTCTGTCATTTTGTATTTAATATAATATATTTGTTTTATTTTGAGTAATAGCATTCTCCTTTTTTGTTTGTTTGTTTATATTCCTTGCGCTATAGGAGTTTTAGGATTGTAGCGTCTTTTACTCCTGAGTGGTTTGATTTATTCAGATTACTGGCATCTTTTCCAATAATTTTTTTGGTGTTGGATATATATGTTCAACTATTGTAGTGTGATAGCCAAATTTACAGAATTGTTTTAATCATCCTTATTCCAAGGATGTCAATAAATGCTAACCTCGTTTTTTTTCTATAAAGCCTCACAATTTCCATATGTCTACTATTGATAAAATACTGAAGATTACTGTATGTAACGCTGGTCTTCTACTGGATCACTATTCTCTATATGCCTGCCTCTGCATTGTTAAGTGGATTTCCTAGTGCTATCAATTGTTTTCACCACAGTTTGAGACCCCAGCCAATTTTCTTTCTGCACTAACCTTTGGCCTATAACTGATGATTCTGGCTGCTTGTGTTAACCATGATACTCCTCTGATACATAGTCTGGACCATGTTTCTCAGAGTTTATCTTTATAGCTCCTCAGCCCAGTGTGTTCATTTCATATGTCATAGAAAAGTATCTCTACAACTTTATTGTTTAACTAATTTATGACACAATTTGAATATAAATCTAGTGAATACTGACATTTTATTTGACATTCCATTCATCCCATATTACACAGAAAAAATACAAGGTAGCTTAACGTAGCATTTAACCATTCTACTGACAGGTGTGTAAATCTTTGCAGACCTCCTTGGATGTGTAGAGTTAAATCTTCCACAAGTATAAGAAAATGGTTACAAGAGTCATAAGCCTGTTTATCTAGAGGACATGATTCAAAGGAGGAGAGAAGCAGGTAATTCTATCATAATTTGCTTTATGATAAAGTTCTACAGCTCCATCTATTTGAATAACATGCTCTAATCTGAGAGGGTGACTAGATAAATATATTAATTTTCATATGTCATAGTGCAAAGCCAATTTCTGAAACTGCAATTTTATTTCAGTTGCAGAAGACACAAATGCTTCATTACATTAAATAAGAGAAAACAAGCACATTCACATCACAACAATAGATCAACTAGAAAATGTGTGTGTTTCTATGGTAAAGTCTTGTGATAAGCCAAAATGTACTCATTATGCAAGGAGATTCACATGACCTTAGAGATATAACATTCTGTTCATTAAAAGCATGCATTTCTCTGCCATCCTGATCTACAAATCAGTCATTTCAATATTTTACAGCAAAAGTCACAATTACAAGGCCAGCACTTGGTTTTATACTTGGCATGCCAATTACTGATCCACCTCCTGACTTATGAAATAGCTTTCTTTGCTCAGTTTGTAAATAATGGGTTTATAATATGAAGATGGTGAAATATATGAAGAAGGAGCTGTAGAGACATTTCCTAGTCAATGAGAAATTTTGGAGTAAACCAATGTCATGGGGGCAAATACAAATCCCCATTGATTTAAAGGGCTTTTAACTCCTTGAATGACAGAAAGGTATATTATTTCAGGCTTAATGAGACATTATTTTCTACTGTTTTAATCCCTTGAGAACTCAAAGGCTGTGTAGCTCATTGCTTAGCAATTTATTGCTCCCCTCCATGGTGTTTAAGAGTAGGGATGGGTGAAATTTTTTGTCTCAAACCAAAATCGGTGACTAATGGCACTTCCAGATTGGCAAATAATTTCTCTCAAAAAGTGGTGTTTTTCCCACTTTTTTCACCTAGCTCATTCCACTGAAATCAATGGGAAAATTAAATTTACATACAACACATAGCAAATATTATTTTAAGTCCCAAAAGATATAGTATAAAAGGGGTATGTGGGTGCCTGTGTTGGTGGGGTGTGGGGAAAGAATCAGTTGAACAGGGAATTTTTTTTGGGGGGGCATTCATTTCCCGGGATTGGGGGGACAGTCAATAAAAAAATAAAAACTAAATACAATTAAAAACCCCTATAAGATATGATATAAAAGGGATCTGAGGAGGGTGCGTGTGTTGGTGAATGGATTCTGGGGAAAGAATCAGTTGAACAGGGAATTTGTTTTTTTGGGGAGTGGTTTGTTGACTAGTATTGGGGGACAGTTAATAAATAAATAAAATAAGAAATTTGTACTTAACATGACAGATACAGGGACCCCCTGACGTATGCTGCTACTGGGGTAAACTGATACTTGACTTGATAGAGTATTTTGTAGAGGATGATTTCTAAGATTTGTTGTTAGAGGCCCAAGACCTGAGGAAACATTGATTAGTAGGACTTAGGCTTGTTTGACACAAACCCTAAGGAAACATTGATTTTTAGGACTTAGACCTGTTTGGAAAAGCCCTAAGGAAACATTGATTTGTATGACTTGTTTAGTTTTTTGTAGGCTTCAAGCCCTGCACAAGCCCTAAGGAAACATTGATTTTGATTTGTAGGACTTAGGCATGCAGGACTTATTCATTTTTTGTAGACCTCTATTTTTTTTTTTTTTTTTTTTTTTTAAAGAACAAGCCCTGGTCTAGTGCCAGGAGGTCATGTCGTGTTGGCCATGGCCATTGGCCAGTACTAAATGTCCTGATGTCCTCCTGAGTCCATAATTGCAGAATTTGTAACTGCTGATCTTGCTGATGCTGCTGAATTGTTTAAGCAGCAGGATGATTAGTCAGCTGAAAGTGAATGGGATCAACAACAGCAGTAACATGGGTGATGGATGATGCAGGTTCCACTTGCCACGACTAGCTCCAGTGATGCACCTGAGGCAGGAGCAGCACCATAACTAGCTCCCACCACTTCACGTATATGTGGAGAAAAGTTGTCCAATAATGCTTCTCCCCCTGCTCTTTCTCCAAAATCATGGGTGTGATGTTACTAGAATATAAATGTTTTCCTTGAGAGCAGGACTGTGTCTCTCACATCAGCAACTGCAATGTGCACAGTGTGTGTGGTAAATAAGGGAAGGACTTGGAACAATGCACTCACATCAAACACCTGACACAACTGTATCCAAACACCATGGCATTTAGGGTCCCCAATGTGAAATCCCCTTACCAAAAACTAAGCACTGCTGCTGTCATTATGCCCCTTGTCAACTAAGGAGTCCAGGATTTGGTAAGCAAACCCAAAGAAAAAAACATATTTAAACTTGCTGAAGTGCAACCAATTTTGACCAAAATAACTAAAAGCTATTGTGCCTGCATATCACTACTATATTAAAAATTAGGATTTAGTCACATTATATGGCCATAGAATGCTAAGATTGCCACCAACACCAATGTACCTCATTTTTGACAAGTACCTAATCTTAATATGCTTTGTCTTATGAGCTGAATCTCTCCTATTTTAGGCATTTACTAACCTTAATTTACTTTATCCTGAGAGCTGAATCTTTGTCAGCTTTACTCATTAATGGAGAGAGACTCTCTGACAGGCATTATGTAGTGTCCTAAAGACAATGAACATTGCACCTGGGGGTGAGACGGGTGCTTAAACCAATAGAAACTGGTCAAAGCTTCCAAAAGTACAATTCAGTCCAGGTTTTGGTAAGCACACCCAAAGGAAAAAAACACATTTAAACATGCTGGAGTGCAACCAATTTTGACCAAAATAGCTAAAAGCAAATACACAAAATATTGGTGCACATCCAAATTTTCATCACCAATAACCCTTTACTCTGCGGCACTGTGCCTGCATATCGCTACTATATTAAAGATGAGGATTTAGTCACATGATATGGCCATAGAATGCTACACATGACAACGTGTGGACAGTTTAATAGTAATGACAAACCCTCACTACCATCAGCTTAACATATTCTGAGGCATGGAATGTCCTCAGATACTACTTTATGCCTTGTTTGTGATTTTCCTCCATCATACTGCTATGTGTGGGAAGTGCACCACACACTATGCAGTGGGTGGACAAGAACTGCCACATCCTGACATCTTGTAATGGTTTGTTCAACACTCAGACACAGTAGATTAAGATAAAACACAGTTTTATTAAAAAGACACCATGAAAATACCCTAGGCGGGCTATAGCGTATCACAGCAAAATTGACAGGTGTAATATAGGACTTAGACTTATGCCTACACAGGCCCAGTATAACAGTAAGAGAGTGTACATATACTGTCACAGGTCAGGCATGACAAGGAGAACTCTGCACAGCATGAGTTAAAGTCCAATTGATATAATCAGTCTCTGATGTGGTGTGTTCAGTAACTCCCAGTATGATGGAAGAACAGCGATAAGGAAACTGTAGTGCTAGAATGGAGACAAAGCACTTAGATCTGCTGGAGCAGAACTGAGACTTATACCCCCTGCCGTAGCAGTAACAGAGGCCACACAATACTCTGCAAGAGCTGTACAGAATAGAGCCACGGGCACCCTACCGGTGCAGTAACGGAGGCAACAATACTCTGCAAGAGCTGAATAGTATAGAGCCAATGGCACCCGGCCGGTGCAGTAATGGAGACAACAGTACTCTGCAAGAGCTGAATGAATAGAGCCAGTGGCACCCTGCCGGTGCAGTATCGGAGGCAACAGTACTCTGCAAGAGCTGAACGGAAACGCAACCACGGGCACATTGCCGGAGCAGCATCGGAGGCAACAGTAGCTCTGCAAGAGTTAACGGAAGGCTCGTAGCAGTAACGGAGGCAACAGTATCTCTGCAACAGTTAATGGGATGCTCAGTGGAATGTACACTGCCGGAGCAGTAACGGAGGCAACAGTGACACACTGTCTGGTAGGCCCAGACTAGGTGGAAGTAATAATGTCGCCCAGCGACACAATGACTCAGGAACTGGAGAGCTGGGCCGGATCACGGAACAGGAACGTCAGACAAGCCGGGTCAGGTCACGGAGCAAGAACGTCAGCCAGGCTGGGTCGAATCACGAAGCAGGAACGTCAGGCAAGCCGGGTCAGATCATGGAGCAAGAACGTCAGTCAGGCCGGGTCGGATCACGGAGCAGGAACTAGAAGCAGAGTAGTCAAATGGGCCAAGTCGGTACACGGGAACACAGCAACTCAAGTCAGCACTGGTACAGGAACACCATGAAAGGGCACTGGACAGGTGCCAGAGCCCAGTATAAAAAGGCCATACTGGGCTGGCCAAACCAAACTCAGCCAATAGGAGCGCAACACACAGAGAATGACAGGAAAAGCACGGGCACCGTGATAGTACCCCCCTCTCAAAGACCCCCTCTCCTAGTAGAGGGTCCTGGTTTCTGGAGCTATTTAGAGTGAAAATTGCGCAATAACCTAGGGGCATGAAGGTCCTTCTGATCGACCCATGAACGCTCTTCAGGGCCATAGCCCTTCCAATGGACGAAATATTGCAATTTTCCTCTAACTCTCCGCAAATCAATTATGCTTTGAACCTTGTACTCCTCTTGGACTTGAACATCCACAGGCCCAGGAACCACCGGAGTGGTAGTGTAGCGGTTGCATACCAAAGGTTTTAACAGAGAAACATGGAACACATTATGTATGCGCATAGATGCTAGGAGTTCCAATGCATAAGAAACAGGATTAACTTTGCGGAGCCAGGGAGCCAGCTTATTGGATGGAACTTGCAAATTAAGGTTTCTGGAGGAGAGCCATACCCTATCCCCAACCTGGAAGGAGACCTCTGGCAGTCATCTATGATTGGCATGTCGCTAATGTCGCTGAAATCTGTCTGAGGGTCCTTTGAACCTGTGCCCAAGTAGAGCGGAGTTGCTCAATATGCTCGTCCAGAGCTGGAATCTGCTGCGACTGAAATGAGTCCGGGAGCAGGCATGGCTGAAACCCGTAGTTGATGAGGAACGGGGAGCTCCCGGACGATGAATTAACTGCACAATTCCTGGCGAACTCTGCCCATGGCAACAGGTCAGCCCAATTGTCGTGAAGATCAGTCACAAACAGCGCAGTAACTGCTCCAGTCCCTGATTGGCACGCTCAGCGGCCCCATTGGTCTGGGTATGGTAGGCAGAGGAAAAGGACAATTGGATGCCCATCTGGCTATAAAATGCCCTCCAAAATCTAGACACTAATTGGCTCCCCTGGTCAGACACCACGACTCTAGGAACCCCATGCAAACGGAACACTTCTCTAGCAAAAACCAGTGCCAGTTCCTGGGCTGAAGGTAGACCAGAAAGGGGTACGAAATGAGCCATCTTAGAACATCTGTCAACCACCATTAAAATAAATGTATACCCGCTGGACACGAGCAGTTCTCCCAGGAAATCAATGGATGTGTGGGACCACGGGCGTTCGCCATTAGGCACAGGTTGAAGTAAGCCCACTGGGAGGTGTCTGGGGGTTTTGGCACGAGCACAGGTGGTACAGGCTGCAGTGAATCCGGAGCAATCGGCTCTAAGGGAGGGCCACCAAAATACTTGTGAGAGAGACCATATTAATTGATCCCTCCCAATATGCCCAGCAGCCTTAGATGAGTGATATGTCTCAAGCAGACTGGTACGGAATGGCTCATCCACAAAACACTTGCCTACTAGGGTTTCTGGAGGTGCCGTAGCCTGGGTAGCCAAAATCTCTTCCCCAGTGGCGAAGTGATACTAGTACATACAGTAGCCAGAATGCGATCAAGCTAAATGATAGAAGCAGTGCCCATCTAGCCTGATGAGAGGACAACCTTTTCGCTTCTGAGAGATAAGTCAGATTCTTGTGGTCAGTTAAAATTAACACAGGAGTTCTAGTACCCTCTGCGAGAATAATAGCCTGGAGTTCTCTGTCACCAATTTCATAATGGCATTGGGCACTCGAAAGTTTCTTTGAGAAGAACCCACAAGGTCTCAAGGTGCCACCCGCAACTGGGCGCTGAGACAGTACTGCCCCTACCCCTATTTCGGAGACATCAACTTCCAATGTAAACGGTAGAGCAGGGTTGGGGTGGGACAGTACAGGAGCAGATGCAAAAGCAGGCTTCAATGTCTCAAAAGCGTTTTCAGCTGCCTCAGACCATTGAGATGGATTAGCACCCTTGTGCGTAAGGTCAGACAGAGGCTTAACAATCGTGGAAAAGTTCTGGATAAATTTCCTATAATAATTGGCAAAGCCAAGAAAGCGTTGAATAGCTTTTAACCCCTTGGGACGTGGCAATTGTAACACAGCTGCAAGTTTCTCCTGGTCCATGGCAATTCCATCTTTAGAGATCACGAAACCCAGGAAAGGCACTTTGGACCTGTGAAACTCGCATTTTTCCAATTTACAGAATAGTTTATTCTTGCGTAAGCGAAGCAAGACCTCAGACACATCCTTGATGTGTTGGGCTAGATTAGCAGAGTGTATAAGTATGTCATCAAGGTATACAACAACACAGGACTGAAGCATGTTACGGAGGATGTCATTAATAAACTCTTGAAATACCGCAGGTGCATTACAGAGGCCAAATGGCATAACTAGGTATTCATAATGCCCAGATCTGGTATTAAATGCTGTTTTCCACTCATCACCAGCCTTTATTCTGATCAGGTTATAAGTGGCCCGTCGTTCAAGTTTTATAAAGATGGAGGAACCTTTTAACCTGTCAAATAGTTCCGTAATAAGTGGTATGGGGTTGGCATTCTTGGACATGAGTTTATTTAGCCCGCGGTAGTCAATACAAGGTCTTAATTCGCCATTTTTCTTTTTCACAATAAGAAACCAGCACCAGCCGGAGAAGTAGACTTGCGTATAATCCCTCTTATCAGGGCGTCATCAATGTAATCTTCCATAGCCTTATTCTCATTGCACGACAGTGGGTACGTGCGACCCATGGGAGGCACCACGCCCGGCGGCAAATCAATAGCGCAATCATAAGTTCGGTGCTGAGGCAATGCGCTAGCCTCTCCCTTACTGAATACGTCACTGAATTTGCGGTATTCAGCTGGCACGGAGGGAGAGGTACATAAAATCTTAACTGGGTGCAACACACAATGCTCCATGTAATACTCAGACCACGATGTGACCTCACATCTCTGCCAGTCAAACTAAGGGTTATGCAGATGTAGCCATGGGAACCCCAGAATGACCACATGATGAGGGGAGAGAATTATCTGGAAACGCAATTCCTCCTTGTGGAGGGTGCCAATAGTCATGGTAATAGGAATAGTTTCCATAGTAATCAGCGCTGGTTCCAATGGTCTTCCGTCAATGGCTTCAATGGCTAAGGGAGAGTCCCTCTTGACCAAAGGAATCTTATGTAACTCGGCAAATGAACAATCCATGAAGTAACCGGCTGCGCCAGAATCCAACAGGGCCAGAACCTCAACTGGCTGTTCTACCCATGAAAATACCACCTGGATAGTGGGTTTCTGTGTACTTGGATCTAGGGACTGCTGAACACCACCTAGGGCCTGTCCCCCAAGGTACCCTAGGTGTGCTCGTTTCCCGGCCGTACAGGACAAGTGCGTAATAGGTGCCCAGCCTTGCCACAGTATAAACATAGGCCCTGCCTCTTGCGGTGTGCCCGTTCCTCCCTTGTGAGTTTGGTGAACCCGAGTTGCATTGGTTCGCTGGACTCGGGTAAGCGGTCAGGAGGCATGGAAAGCGAGGGAGGCATGGGTGGGTTCAAAAGGCTGCTTTGCCCATAGTTTCTAGACTGTGGACTACGGTCTTTGGCCATGAGTCTTTCACGAATACGGGAATCAATTAGCATGACATAATCAATGTATTCTTCCAAGTCATAGGGTACATCTCTCACAGTTATTTCATCTTTGATATGGTCGGCCAGACCTTGAGCAAAAGCTGCCACCAACGCCTCGTTATTCCATCCTACCTCTGCTGCCAATGTACGAAATTATATAGCATAATCGCCCACGGTATGATTACCCTGTTGTGCCTCCATCAATCTCTTGGCAGCAGAGGCAGCTCTACCAGGGACCTCAGACACTCTCCGGAACATTTGTACGACCTCCCTAAAGTCCTGAGTGCAGGGTTTGGCATTCTCCCACAGAGAATTGGCCCAAGACAGGGCTCTGCCCGTTAGTAATGATATCATGAACCCGACCTTGATCCAGTCATTTGGGAAGGCATGAGGCATTAGTTCCAAGAATATATCTAATTGATTAATAAACCCTCTGCATAGGGTAGGCTCACCATCATATCTGAGCGGTAACGGCGCCACCACCGTTAATCCTCTAGTCGGTGCAGCAGTACTCACGGAATGATTTTCCGGTGTCAAAACTGGAGGGACCACCGGATTCTGACTGGGTTTATCAAGATGTACCGTACGTTCAAGTAATGTCTGCAAGGCCAGTGCCAACTGGTCCAAGCGTTGCTCGTGCACATCCGTCCTCCAGTGGATGTTCTGTGAATTACCTTCACCTTTACTGCCTGAGGTCATGGCCCTTTCATACTGTAATGGTTTGTTCAACACTCAGACACAGTAGGTTAGGATAAAACATAGTTTTATTAAAAAGACACCATGAAAATACCCTAGGTGGGCTATAGCGTATCACAGCAGAATAGACAGGTGTAGTATAGGACTTAGACTTATGCCTACACAGGCCCAGTATAACAGTAAGAGAGTGTACATATACTGTCACAGGTCAGGCACGACAAGGAGAACTCAGCACAGCATGGGTTAAAGTCCAAATGATATAATCAGTCTCTGATGTGGTATGTTCAGTAACTCCCAGTATGATGGAAGAACAAGGAGACTATAGTGCTAGAATGGAGACAAAGCACTTAGATCTGCTGGAACAGAGATGAGACTTATATCCCCTGCCATAGCAGTAACGGAGGCCACACAATACTCTGCAAGAGCTGTATGGAATAGAGTCACGGGCACCCTACTGGTGCAGTAATGGAGGCAGACCTGGAATTTGTGGGTGACATCTAGTTTGCTTTCCATGCTAAAGGGTTAATTTTCTGATCCACTGAAGGGGTGATAGGAGCAGTTTTGGGGCTGCACAGAGCAGCTCCAGGCTACATTTATCGATTATGGTATTGTCAAATGTGATGAAAAGATTATTAAAATTCAAAGGCAAAATACTTTCATTAAAACTAACTTCAAAGTTCTCCCTCAAATAAACAAAATATTGGAAATTCAAGATTAACCTCTTAACAACTGCCTGATCCGTGGGCCTTTAAGCACCACAGCATTTTTTTTTTCACAGTGGTCTAGATTCATTAAAGGTCAATGCTGTGGCAAAATTATTTTGTTGATGCATTCGAAATACTTCGACATTTTGATGAACAAACGCACTAAAATACGCACTAAAATTTACAGATGCAAGGGGAGGGGTGGAGAAGGTCCCTATTATCATACAGGATTGTAAAAGTGCTATTGAAGGGATGTCCTCCTCCCTTCACACATCACCAACACTACGACAATTCTGAAGGTGAAGCATATGCTTCCCCACTTTGCCAGCAGGGGAGTGGAAAGGATACTTTCAGCACCATGGACCGCATCACTCTTGTGGCACCCAAAGGGTTAAAAAATACACCAAGCACTACACAGTTATCCCTTTAGCTCTGTATCATGTATGATACATGCTGTGCACTCCCAATATAACAAGGCTGGGGGTCAGGTAGTATCTATGGGAATTTGTAGCTACCACTTGCCCCCCAACTTTGTTCCCTTGTCCACTGGTAGCCATAAAACCCCATATACACTGCTTGGTCCTAGATGGATCTGCCTGGGCAAGGGAAGAAGGTTGGGGGTGTCAGACAGTGTATGTGGGGCTAACACACAATGACGATGTTCCCCATGCTGCCCAACATTCTGTGCATCTGACATGCTGCCCCCCAGCTCAGTCCTACATGTACTACCCCCCTCCGACATATATTGACCCCCAGCTAAATCTGACATATACTGCCTCCTAGCTCAATCAAACATATACTGCCCCCCTCTGACATATACTGACCCTCCACTTCAGTTTGACATATACTCCCCCCTTCCGACATATACTACCCCCAGCTCAATCTGATATATACTGCCCCCCTCCGATGTATACTGCTTCCCTTGCTCAATCAGACATGTAATTCTTCCCACACAGTTAACCCTTTGAGCACCAGATAGGCATGCAATGCGTTTGCGTACCCCTCTGGCAGTCAAAGGAGTAATAGGAAATGAATGCATCTGCATAACATTTGCTTATATTTGTAAAAAACATGTACTTGTTTACAATATAAATCAGACCTCGCAGCTATCCAGAAGGATAGGTGATCAATGCCTCAACAAGGAAGGCTATTGCTGCCTTCCGTTTCTACCTATTTGAGCTAGCTGCTTGTTCAGGAATTGCTTGCTCTAGTAGGGCCCCCCATATTGAACCCAGTTATTCACAAAATGGGTGATTGATTCATTCATGAAAAGAGCGCTTTTATATGGCCAGTCCCTGTTCAAATTGTCTCCCATGCTCCAATTATCTCATTGGCTGGAATGTTGGTTTACAAAGGGCATGTGCCCTGCAGTATGTGCCCTGCAGTAACCACACCACACAGACTATTACCTCACCTCCCAGCCAATGGGAGAGTGGGAATTAGTTTGAACAGGGACTGGCCATATAAAAAGCATTCCCTATTCAAATCTCCCACAATCCACTTTGGGCAATAGCCATAAAAGTACAAGGATGAAGGAGGGTTTGCTATTGTTTCCTGCCGCAGACTTGTAATAACTATATTTTTTTTTACAGGTTTAACACTAAGTTTAAAGAAGAAGAATGAAGAGAAGAACAGATAAAGAAAGAAGATGAAGATGACAGATGAAGGTGGAGATGACAGACTAAGATAACAGATGAAGAAGAAATAAGAGTATGATAGATGAAGAAGATAGAAGAAAGCTTACAGAACAAAAATTGAAGGAGAAGACTAGGGTGCAGAAGACTCTACTGGACATCAGGATTACAGGTAAGTGTTGATTTTATTTTTATGGTGTTATTTTTAGGCTGATTAAACCTTTGAGTGCCAGTTATACAAATCTGTGCAATGCGTTGCATACCCTACTGGCACTCAAAGGATTAATTATTTTTCCTTAACACACACTTTTTTAAACCCCTTTCAGTGCCAGAGGGCTACACATTGCGTTGCAATGCATTGCATACCCTTCTGGCACTGAAAGGGTTAACCCTGAGATGTATTGCTATGGGACATAAAAGTCTGTCTTTTTTACTACTTCACTTACATGTTGGTGGTTAGACACACATGTTAGGGGACTTAGTGAAAACTTTATTTGCTGGAAAATTTTTGTCGATAAAGTTGAGTCTCTTAAAGCATGTTACTAGTCGCTACATGGAATTGAATCACACATTAATCTACTTTTACATTGCTTCCTATGGGCCAAAACGTAATGCCCGTAGTATATTTTTTCCATTCGGTAGTGTGTCATAGCGGAGGTAATTGCATAACTGACTGTAACTTAAAGCTACCAACGGTACTGACTGACTTAAAGCTACTGACGGTACTTTTTTTATCATTGTCAATTGATTCAAGCCCTAGATGCTCAGTTACTTTAAAGGGATAGTAATACCTGAAAATAAGTTTATTTTATATTGTAGCCCTTAAAAAACCATGAAAGATGATATAAGTCTTATCTCCCAAACCTTTATGGTTTGGGAGATATTCATATGTAAAATATAGGATAGTTCACTTTTCCTTGCTGTTTCAGCCAAGTCTGCCATCTAGTGGACAGATTTGGAATTCGGTCCACATAGCAACCGGCAGCTCTTTAGCAGTGCGGAGATCATGATCTTTGAAAAGAACTACTTCTTTGGAACTGTGTACAAAGTGTGCCTGGCTTGAAAGCATGCTTTGTAGACCATTCCAATTAAGAAATTCTTTTTAAAGATCATGATCTCAGCACTTCTGGAGAGGCACTGCTGGTCGGGTAACCGGATTCCAAATCTGAAGGGTGGAGCAATGACATCACTCCAGGGGAAACTTTACTTCTGAATATCTCCCAAACCATAAAGGTTTGGGAGATAAGACTTATATCATTTTTCATGGTTTTTTAAGGGCTACAGTATAAAATAAACTTATTTTCAGGTATTACTATCCCTTTAACTGGCCTGTATGTGCTCTTTCAAGGATATCCTGAAAAACATGTACTGTTGGTATCTCTTGAGGACCTGGGTTGACTATTCTTGATCTACAGAATACTGAGTGCAAAATAATACATCATTGTAAGCAAACAACTTTATAGACAATCATAATGTTCATTGTTTTTAACATCATAAAATAGTTTCTAGCTCTTATATATTCATGTTTTCTGTACAGTAACTTTAATGTGTAAATTTATGTATATGTGCTTTTCTAAAATCATACCTCATTTTCTAAATTTTCCATAATGTGAAACCAATGGGAAACATTTTCAGCCAGGGCTATTTTATATCATCCATTCTCAATCAAAATCTGCTTAAACTGTTTTTAAGCAGAACATTAGATATTAAAATGAAAATTTTCCTTGGGCATCATTTTATGACCTTCGTATCCTTTAAATGTACATAAGGCATTTTGATCTCTATAGGAATGACTTTTGCTATTGAATCTTTTTGCTAACTCAGCACATTAAACAAATGTGTGAGATATAGCTTTTCATCTATGTAATGTATCTAAAATATGGGTCCTTTTTCTAATCAGAATCCTACTTCAGTTTTGATTAATGCATTTGATATACAGGAATTGATTAGTGTAATTCTTTGCTTATTGATTTCTTTAAAACATGCGATCATGGACTTCAATTAATTCAAAGTGTTCTTGAACAGCCCTTAGTCACAGCTCAGATATGATCAGAGTGCTTATATTTTAACTCTTGTTAAGTGCAAGCCAACACTGACTGTATTTATACAATGCATCACACATATTGCAAACAATTTTTTCAAATCATTCAATATGGGTTTCAAAAAAAAAACTTTATCATGATATGTCTGCTTTGAAAAATATGACAGCTCTATATATCGATATAGCTTGGAATTTTAAATATTTTGGGAAATATTGCAAAAGATGGAGACACGCATATTTAAAAAATAGGTAAATATGAATGTAAATATATAACAACAGTGATTCCATATATAAAATATAATTACGAATAATAATCTATATTGTAAATAAGAAATCTGAGCACAGATGACTTAATCTTGCATATATAGGTTGTAAATATATTGGTTGGGATTGTGTCTTAGTAAACAAGGAGATTGGCTGAGTATTGAGAGAGCTGTCTGCCCAGATACAGCAAAAGATGATCTAAGCCTTTCCTACTCAGTCACGCAATGACTGGGAATAGAAAGAAAGTGACAAAAATTACAGCTTTCCTGATAGAAAAGTGATCACCCTTACCAGAATAACCTGTTTCTACCAACTCACAGCTGAAGAATATAGCTTCCAACTAGAAAGAAAATTAACATAAAGAAGGTATGCAAAACCATACGTCACCAAGAAGGACTTGAAGAAAATACTTTCCAGGAAAGAGAACCAACAGTTTTAAAAATTTCTGTTAGGCACTATACAATCTAAAAAAAAATGTAAAAAAATCGAATATATCCAAACTATCTCCCATGCAAACTAGCACCACAAATTGATACCTCGACTTCCCTACTTTTATTATATTTTTAGCAATCTTCCACATCGAATACTCAAACTTCTAATCTTCTAATGACCAAATCTGTGTGTGAAATATGGGCCCATTTCCCTCCTAAACCTTGACATAAATATTAATGTCAAAGTCTTAACAAATCATTCTGGACATGTACCTCCCAGAAATAATCTGTTAGGCAAAACCGGATTCATGCCAGCTAGGGAGAATGAAGGTGAAACATATGATCTAGCTAATGCACTCCCACACAAATGGACACAAATTGCTACTACTACTAAGTAGACACAGAAAAAACACTCCACAGGATAGACTGGACATTCACAAGCAAAACTCTTACAACACATAGAAATAGGTAAAAATTATTATCCCTGTCCTTTAACTTTAGAAACAGCATGAGAAAGGTGTGTCCCCTCTTCTCCATTATTTTTATCATCATAATAGAAACTCTAGTGAACACAATTATATAAACTGATTACATTTTAGGAATATGCATATGCACAAGGAAATAAATTAGCACTTTGTTGATTATCTAATCATTGTAGCCACATGTCAAGAATTATCCCTGCTAGCAATAATTACAGATTACAGTCCTAAATCTCAAATATATCCATACCAGCAGCTGACAATAACCATCTGACCAAACTTGCAGTAAGGAGCAACACTCTTATTCTACAGGCCAGGGGTATTTTTCTATGGACAGAAGCCAACCTTATAAATCACATAAAAAGGAAAAACAACATAGTCACAGAAAAATTGAGTCAGAAATATATCAAAAAGGATGAATGGTCACTGAAACTAGAGACCTTTGTTTTTATAGCTAAAATGTGGGGTCACCTGACCTAATGTTGACAAAAGAGAACCAGAAGCTTCACATGTTCTTTTTCCAATTCCTTAAAGATAATTGAAGTCAGAGTATACTCTCCTACAAACTTGGTTCTTTCACATGGGGTATGTCTTTCCTCCACTGAGACTTCTCTTGAAGAAGATGATTATCTAAGACAATGCTATGGTGTTTCTCATAGCATTGTTGCCCATTCTTAAGAATCATATAAAACAGGATCCTTTCCAGCTTTCTCTGGAGAGTAACTTGCTGAACAAGGGTTCTATATCAGCAATCCTTCAAATTCAACCTCACATTATGGCTCCTAAGTGCCAGATTCTAAGGGCTCTAGTACTGTGTCCAAAATATCTAAGACTTAAATGTGTACCTGGAATAAATTTTGCCAGTGGTGCAAATCCCTCGTTGTCCTAATTTGTCACCTGGGCTTCTTTTCAGATGTTTTTTTAAAGGTCTGTGTCTAAGCACTGTTAAAGTGTGAATCTCAGTGACTGGCAGATTCCTGGGACAGCCTTTTGCTTACCAGCATCTCATCTGGAGATTTGCTAAACCCTTCCATTGTTTTAGGCCTATATTACCACCCATTCATACTTAAATCAGCAAGGAACTTGGATCATAGCTTCCTGTGTCTTTCCAATCAGCCACATAATATTTTGAAGCATTTCCTTCAAGCACCCCCAAGACTCCCCTAGCACAGAGATAACAGCCATATCAGGAAGTAACTTGGATCATGGCTGACTGTGTCTTCCCAGTCAGTCACACAGAATTTTGGTGTATCAACCTCCTTTCCCCCATTCTCTCCAGAGTCCCCCAAACTTCCTAAACACAAAGAACAAGTTTCCTACAAGACTCCCTAAACTACACTCTAATTTTAATTTATTTGTCTATACTAACTAGCTGCAAACTTGTGCTTATTTCTGTATGTCTCACAATTGCAGAAATGACATGCTGTAGTACCCTGACACCCATTTTATACTATGCCTATGGGAAAAGAAGGTAAACTTGACACCTGATGAGGGAAATTCAGTCTTACTATTGATTTCAATGCAATGAGCTAGGGAGGAAAAAGCAGAAATTCTGCACTTTTGGTTAAAAATTTCCCACTTAGCAGCACATACCATCATTGTTCTCCTATTTTCATCCCTTATGATAATAACATAATACCCCCCCCACACACACATGAAAAGTTTCTCCCATATATTTTCACCATATTAACTCACCATTTATAAAAGGAGGTGTCAGTTTACTGCAGATTTTCAGTATGAACTGGGGAGAGGCAGAGAAAGCAGCTGGCATTTTTATGTTCAGTTTTTTAGAGGCAGATAAGCAAAGGGGAGGAGCCAAGCTGCTTGATTTAAAGAGTATTGTGGTAGCCATCTGGATTCTGGATAGGTGTGATACAAAGAGTGTGGGGGTAAAAAGTGATACTAAATGAAAAAAAAAAACCTAAATGTTCTGACAGATACATAACTGTGACAGTCAAGTAGGTGATTATACCTGAGCTGAGACTTAACTGAGGTCAAGAGTGACAACTGTTACACAGACAGACCTCATACATTCAAGACAAGACTAACTGACAAAAACTACTTGACATACTTTGTTATACACACACGTACTAACTCTTGCAAACACACTCACTGGGTGGCATTTGCAGACAGTGACACTGAAACTGACAAGCTGTTGTTGCAGAAATTCTCATAGCTATTGAAAGCATTGGTGGAAAATGGAAAAGGTTTTGTGGGATTTTCATTTTGGTAGCAAAAATGTGGAAATGTGTATTTTCTATGCACAGGAATTTCCACAAAGAAAAAAAATTGTATATATTCCATGACAATCCCATTATAAAAAAAATGGGACTTTCTGTCAATCTAGCTCTTCAATGTATCCCTCCATATTTATCTTTCAAACCGGACTCAGGGCTCGATTTAAAGGCAGCCGTTAGCCAAAAAAAAAGACTAACGGGTGTCTTTACATGCAGTAGGCCATTCAAAGGGCCATGTAATGAACTGCTAACGACAGTTCAGTGTACCGGCCGCTACACTAACGTGTGTTTTGGCCCACAGAAACAAAAAAAAACGCTCCACTTTGCTATTCAATAGCCTGCTTTAGCTGAAAAAGATCCGAAGAGGGACTCATTACCGGCTAAAATTTAAGACCCAGTTTTGTTAGCCATAGATTCCCTTATCGGATCTTTTGCCAGCTAATGCAGCTGTTAACTGGCAAAAAAAAACAAAGTCCTCAGTAGATGTATTGATATAGGGCCCCAAGACCCACATCAATACATCCAAAGTGCCTAAATTGTGTAAAAACTTAGAAGAATTAACCCTATGAGTGCCAGCAGGGTATAATTACCCCGCCGGCATTCATAGGGTTAATCCGATTAAGTGAAAAACAACATCACATTACAAGTTACACTTACCATTAATCCTGATGTCCAGCGGAGTCCTCAGCTTGCTGGTCCTTCTCTTCTGTCTTCTCATCCTTCTATCTTCTTTCTTCAGTCTTCCGCCTTCTTCCTGTGAAAAAGGGGCCTTTTTCAATATTTATTTGTCTTTTCTTCATTATTATGTCAAATGAGCATAAGTTTAATTCATTACTTTTGCGTTGCATGTAGCCTGCTCCGGCGTTGAGATGAGTTGTGGTGCTACAAACCAAAGACAAAAGAAAAACTCCCAGCGCCAACTCACCATAACCAATACATACAATAAATGAATTTTAATTTTTAAATGTGAATATAAAGTGTATACATAGATAGCAGCCAGGAATAAGAGGGCTCTCCAGACCCTCAAACTTCAGGCCAAACCCTGTTTTTAATTGCACCACACTGGGACCCAGAAGCAATAAAAAGAGCACATTTAAAGGGTCCCTTGCTCTCCAACGCGTTTATAATAACATCTCTTCAGGGAATTTCAAGTTTTATTTTAATTTTTATATAGGGCACTACAGATATATAGAGTAGGACTTGCCGTACAGTGAGAAACCTTGGCGAGGTGGCAAGCTTACCCGCAACTTGGCCAATTTGTGAAAACTAATATCTCACTTATTTTCATTTATTTAGAAATATTATTATATATGCTAGACACAGGGCACATATTTATTTTATACATAGAGAAGCGCCGGATTGTTGTTGTCTGTTTGTTTATACTTTGGGTTTTGGCCTGAAGTTTGAGGGTCTGGAGAGCCCTCTTATTCCTGGCTGCTATCTATGTATACACTTTATATTCACATTTAAAAATTAAAATTCATTTATTGTATGTATTGATTATGGTGAGTTGGCGCTGGGAGTTTTTCTTTTGTCTTTGGTTTGTATGTCTCCATTACTCCTTCAAGCAGCCTCCTCACCTATCCAACTTATTTATATATAGCACAATTATTTTTGCACAATTATCACTGTATCTTTATTTTTGTTTTTCACACTTTGCCTTTAAGAGCAGGCCTTTTGCCTTCTCTAGCTTAAATGCTCCTAGTTTGGTATCAGCTATTCCTCACATGACCTGTGGGGGCTGATATAAAGGTCACATGATTATAGAGTGAGCTGTTGGATCCACAGCTCCTTCATATTCTCACATTGTAGATCCATTGGGGTCTGTTTGTATTAGGTAAGTCCACTATATACATCTTTTTATTAGAATGTATGTCTCCTGTTTTTAATTGCACCACACTGGGACCCAGAAGCAATAAAAAGAGCACATTTAAAGGGTCCCTTGCTCTCCAACGCGTTTATAATAACATCTCTTCAGGTAATTTCAAGTTTTATTTTAATTTTTATATAGGGCATTACAGATATATAGAGTAGGACTTGCCGTACAGTGAGAAACCTTGGCGAGGTGGCAAGCTTACCCGCAACTTGGCCAATTTGTGAAAACTAATATCTCACTTATTTTCATTTATTTAGAAATATTATTATATATGCTAGACACAGGGCACATATTTATTTTATACACAGAGAAGCGCCGGATTGTTGTTGTCTGTTGCGGTGCTACAGCACATTTCAACCCGGAGCAGTCTACATGTAGTTTATTGGTGTGTGTCTCAATATTTCACATGGGTGGATTAATTGTGGTTGTGTGTGTGTCTGGGGAAGAAGATGAGTGTGTGTGTGTGTGTGTGTATATGAATTAGAACTTAGCGCTTAAAATCCATTGTAAGCGCTAAATTCTAACTATGGACTAACCATGGCACTCAAAGGGTCAAGAAGGCAACAGTATCAGATCAGTATCAGAGCTGTCATTGTTCTTGCATGTTCACTCCGCTGGCAACAACAATTGTACTTTGTGACACAGTACATTGACAGATCTGATACTGTTGCGATCTTCACATATATGGGCATACACAGCGTCTGTACATGCACCCCTGGTGTCAGTGCATGTGGAGCTCATGTGAACATCCACACTGTGTGCAAACTTAGTGGCACAAGGAATCATGGCATAATTCAGTATACATTTTTAACCCTTTGAGTGCCAGAGACGACGCGTTGCTTCCCCTCTGGCACTCAAAGGTTTAAAACATTATACTATATTATATAAGCAGAGTACCTGCTGTCATATCGGGTAGTGCTGCAGCCAGCAGTATGGTCTCACACATGGTCCCCCTCGCATGGCACAACAATATTGGCAAGTGTAAGCACTCTATGGCTGGACAGCGCAGTAGAGGGACCAAACACAGGAAGAAGAGACTGAGGTGACAGGGGGAGACACAGCACCATACACACAGACAGAGCGATGTTAATGAGTAAATGTGACAACATGCTCCTTTAAAATTAAACGTTTTTTTCTTTTTTGATCACACATATCCTTGTTTGTTCCCTCTACTGTGCTGTCCCGACCATACTGTCACACGGAACAGTGTGTGCTACATGGCTTCAGCGCAATCCCATGTGTAACCAGGTATCCATCAATGAGCATACTTGTCACATTGTTTCTCATTCATCTACATCCATATGACATGTAGCATTTAGCGCATTTATACACCAGCGTACGCTATATTCCATTGTTGTAATAGGCCAATTATTATTTTCCACCACATCACTACTGTTACAGAAGACTGATGTGAAGAAATCAACAGCTATTACGGTTGGCAAGCAAAACCACGAGTCAGACGGTATAGTTAATAGAACCTTTATTATGAGACTAATGGCAGTAATGCACTATATATATATATATATATATATATATATATATACACACAGTGGGTGATAGAAATGGCGAGTACTGTATCAGGAATAGCAGTCTCCCAATCTCTGCACCACACTGTCCGAAACTAGGCCTCAGCCCACTGGAGTCTCATGGTAAGGTAATGCCCAAGAGATACCGACTCAGCCTGCAGTCAGTCACTAGGAGTCTGCTGGAGGCCCAGGTCAGTACTAGGAAAGATGTCTGAATAATGGAGAAAACAAACTGAGCGAACAGAAAGAGCCTACTAGTAAGCACCAGATAGGATAGTCAGACAAGCCTAGGTCATACACAGAGCGGGTAGTCAGCCAGAGCCACAGCTTTGCATCAGAAAGGATATCCGAGCCAAATCAGAAAGCACAAGGAGAATAGTCAGACAGAGCCACAGGTCAACACCAGAATGGATGGACAGACAATTCGGATCATACACAGGAATCAGGAATACTAGAAAATGAACTGATCAGAACAACAACGAAAGGGTGACTGAGTCAGTACTCAGTCTGCCCTTTAAACCCCTCCACAGGAAGTAGGTAGGAGGAGCAGCTAAGAGGGAGGAAGAAGGTAGGAGGAGACTACAGGAAACAAACACACATAAAACAGAGGCCTGCAGCATGCTTGGAGCCTTGTGCCTGCAGATGACGCATCTGGCATTGATGCGTCCAGCCGCTTGTGGAAATGATGCTGGAGCGTCATAGTGAGCATTGCCAGAAGCGGCGGCGCTATCAAGGTACTGTGACAACAGCTGAAAGCAGGTTATGAGTAGGCTATCCTTGAAGAATTACTGTGGCTTGGGATATGCCAGCAGAGCACCCCAGAAGACATCAGTTCTTTAAAACTTTTATTTTTAAACAAACAAAAAGGGAAGTCTGTCAACCTCCAAAATTTTGGTGAGTTTACCATTCCATAGGTTTAGTTTTGGATGATTTTTGGTCAGTTTTTGACTTCTTTCTAAGAATTCCATAAAAGTGGATTGACAATACTTAGCGTAAGAACTGTGTAACTTTATTGCTTTAACCACATGACTTATGCTGGTGGTGATGGCAGTGGCAGACATGAGAACTCTGTGACTCATGTCATCTCCTTCAACAAACTGAGTCATACTGCTCCATGTTTTGCATTTGTAGAACAGCAACAGGATACACAGCAAGTTGAGCACACTGAAAAATTGTTAAACTTAACTTTTAATCTAGGAAATCATAATCTGAGGATCCATCTCATCCAACTTTTCAGTCTGATACAATGGCTTTCATCGGGGACTCCCATTTACAGAATACAAAATTCCTTCCCTTTCAATGAGGAAGGAATATACACCAGTATACCACACAAGGGAAGCAAGGAAGCAGACTGGAAACTGCTCTCAGACAGTGGGTCATTTAAAGTGGAGGATATATATTGTGGGATTGATTCATCCTCAACAGGAATTATTTTAAATTTGAAGAACAAATGTATACCCAAGTGACTGGAACAGCTATAGGGTCTCCCATAGCATCCACATACTCTAACGCGTATATGTAGCATTATGAAAACATTTATTTTATTAAATCTGGCTACTGGAAATACATACATTTTTTATGTGAGATTTATAGATGATCTATTCTTCATCTGGACTGAAGACTGTTTCAACAATTAAAACAGTTGAATACTCCCATCAAAGTGACTATGAGTTACAGCAAGACAGAGATTAATTATATGGATGTGTTAGTGCAGAGAATTGATAATAGTTTTCAAACATCTCTCTGTGTAGAAGCTACAGAGAGAAATTACTGTGTTACACGCACATAGTCAACATAAGATATCATTTAAAAAGGTTTATAGCTTTATGAACTGATGAGGGTAAAAATAATTGTGTCAAAATCAAATAAAGTATTGGAATTATTACTAGACACAATGGGCAAGAAGTTTTTGACAGAGGTTATAGTGATAAGGACATTGTATTCTATTGCATTGCATATTTTTTATTCATATAGCGCCAACCTGTGTACTTAGCACTTTAGAGTTCACATTTAGTATACAAGGGGTACAATAAGTGCAGTGATTAAGTGCTTATATACATATTTTCGACAACATTCAGCTGTTAACAACTTGGATAGAAAATCTTCGCTCACTGGAAAACCAAGCAAGCATAATGATGGACAGGACAAAATTATTATAGAAACTACATTCTCAGATATAACAAAGTTGTTCAAACAAACCATTGGAGGTTGTTGATCTTGGACTTTGAGGTTAGTCACATGTTTGAGATGGAACTCATGTTTGGATTTAAAAGGGGACAAAATATATGTGAGCAACTCATACACTAGGATCCAGTTAATAAATATTCAAACCCAATACTATCAGGTATTCAAGGTGTGGTCTGTTGCATGGGATGTGTGATGTGCACACATGTTGTGACTGGGACTACCATTGTGGTACCACCCATGAAACATGACATGACATGACAAGAGAGGTTAACAAGCTCAACATCATTTGTGATTTATTTGCTCTTGCGTTCTTGTAACAAATGTTATGTGTGCAAAACTAGCAGGCCCTTTAGGGAAAGGATAAAGGAACATTGATTATCTATTATCAGGGGTCTTAATGGTACTTTGAGTTAAAAGGAACTTAAGATGACACCAGTGGCTAGATACTTTATTTCCTATAAACTTAAAACTTAAAACTTAAAAAAACTGGGATGTAGCCCTATAGAATGAGTTAAGTGTAGCCCACATGTGGGGATAGAATGGTAAGGTTATCCAGAAGGGAAATGTACTGTGTTTATACTCTAAAGACCTTGGTCTCACCTTGTTTAAATGAGCAGTTCAGTTTAATCACTTACATCTAACACACGCCTCACTGTATTCTACATTTTTATATTGTAAGGTAGATATGTTGATACGCTGTCATAAAGTATTACAGTGTTGCAGTGTCACTCAGATGTGGACACCAGACGGACGCTATTTGATTGCTGTGGTAACCAGGTAAATGATTGTCTGGCACCAAATTCGAGTGGGTGCTGACCATTTAAAGTAAGGACTTTTGTATTCTGTAAATGTGAGTCCTTGATGAAAGTCATGTCAGACTGAAATGTTGGATGAGATGGATCTTACTATTAAGATTTCCAATATTAAAAGTTTTGTTGTAATAATTTTTGAGCGTGCCCAACTGAATTGCTTGCTTTGAATATGTTGTATAGTTTGGAGGCACCTCTGGTTTTTATATGAATTGTGTGTGGCAACTTGATTGAACTTTTGTTGAACAGCAACAGTTCCATATTGTAAATGAAGGAAATGTTGGCTCATTCTCTGAGGCATAACAGTGATACTTTTATGTGCCCCTGAGTAGGGATGGGTGAAAATTTTTGCTTCAAACTGAAATCGGTGAATAATGGCACTTTCCGCTTGGCAAATAATTTCCCACGAAAAGTGCAGTTTTTCCATTTTTTCACGTCTTTTCCGCCCATTAAAATCAATGGGAAGAAAAATATTTCTCTAGCACAATAAAGTTTTCTACAGCCATATAAAAAGCTGTCAGGCTCTCAAAGCAGCCATTTTGTGTTTGTGAGAGGAGAGAGCAGCATGTTTTTGAGCTAGAGGAGATAGGCAAATAAAGGGGAATTGAAGATTAGTTTAGGGAGTCATTTAGGTAGAACATTTCTTCTCTGTATTAGGGATGTCTGGGGGCACCTTAGGGGATAAGAAGGGAGGAAGGAAGTTGACCCCCAAATACTCCAAAATTCCATGTTCCTATTTGCTTGCTGATTTTGATGTTATTGTCTCTGTGATGGGTGGAGAAGTCTGGGGAAAGACGTTGTTGATTTTGTTTTTCAGTTACAATTTTTTTTGGGGACAGAATGTGATAAGACAACAGGGTGTACAACTTAAAAATAAATAAATAAATAAAAAAATAAGAATAAAAAACGAAATATCTTAGGAGACAGTGACAGATAGCTGACACAGTGTAGTTGCGTAATGTCCAGAAAATGCACAAGGGGAAGGGGGAGGGATGGAGCAGTGCAGAAATGTGAGAGTTAAGTAGTAGTTCAAAAACTGACTGCAGCAATGGTTGCTTCAGCATGTGTAATCAATGATGATGATCCCTCTACTCCAATGGAGGTTGCAGTTTGTCAAGGTCCCAGCAAAACTAGTTCCAGCACCCCCAGTGCCAGTAGAAATTAAAGAACCATATAAGAAGAACACTGAAGATGACAACAAGTCACATTCAAGTGTTGATAATGCTGGCAATAGCATAATAGTGGAAGGTGTAGCAGCTAAACCGCCTGCTGCATCAGATAGTGAGACAAACAAGGACCATAACACCCATAGTAGTGAACTTTGTTACAGTAAAAGTAAAAAGAAATTGTTTGAGACCTCTAAAAGCCTAGAGGAATATAAGGGTAGTAGGCAAGAATTGTCAGGTGATGCTGATGCCGCTGAGCATGACCTAATGATGACTGATGATGATGCAGATCTAGAATATATCCCTCCAGCATCCTTCTCTTGTTCAGATACAGATGAAGTTGAAGGTGAGGATGGTGACAGGGCTATAAGGTTATCAAAAAGTCAAAGGCTGAATCTTCCACCACTTTTAAGGAGCATTGTGTCTGTCTATAAACTGTTTGAGACAGCTATTGGAAAGTCTGACCCTGGACAAGCACAGATTTCAAAAAGCACACAGTTACCCTATCAGTCAACATCAGCATCATTACCTCTTCAAAGTCCAAGTCCCACTCAGCCACAAACACACCTGTTTTGAGTACCCAACAACACAGGTTAACATCCACAGTGTTAGATATGATACTGTAAGTGCTGTCCCTTTGACACCTAGTAGTACTGGCAGTAGAATTACATCAAAATCTAGCTCCAGTAGTAGTAGTAGAAGAAACCACACGACAGACAAAGCCAGGACAAATATATTAACAGCAGCACAGATGAGGAGGTGGAGGACAGATGTGAAGAAGGGTTGCCACTAGTGTTGAGCGAGCATGCTCGGCCGATGCTCGGATCGGCTCGAGCATCGCTCTGCTCGGCACATGGCGGTACTCGTACGAGTACCGCATGTGCTCGCCCGCCATGTTCGGGTCTCCTCCCCGCACGTTTTGCGGCTGCTGCGCAGCCAATAAACGTGCAGGGAGGCTCTGACATCGGTGTAATGCCAGCAGCCATGTTGGCTGCTGGCATTACACTGATTGGCTGGCCAGAACCCGTGGTCGGGTGCTGTATAGCACCTGACCATCGAGTTCGGCTCAGTCTGAGCCAGGGAGAGCTGAGGATAGGAAGGGAAAGGCAGTGTAGGGAGGAAAAAAAAAAATTGTGACAAAAAAGAACCAAAAGTCCTTTTTAGGACTACTGTGTGTGGGGGCAGCAGGTTATTTTGTGTGGGGGAAAAAAAAAAAAAAAAAAAAAAAAAAAAAATATTCTGTTTAGTGTGAAAAGTTGCAGATTAGAGCGCATTCTGTTTAGTGTGCACAGTTGCAGATTAGAGCACATTCTGTTTAGTGTGCAAAGTTGCAGATTAGAGCACATTCTGTTTAGTGTGCAAAGTTGCAGATTAGAGCACATTCTGTTTAGTGTGCAAAGTTGCAAATTAGAGCACATTCTGTTAAGTCTTCAAACTAAAATATCAAAGTCACGTATTCCATTCAGTGTGCATCGCCGCAGTTTAGCAGCACATTCTGAGTACTGTGCAGAGTTGCAGAATAGGAAGAAATACTGTTAAGTCTTCAAACTAAAATATCAAAGTCACATATTCCATTCAGTGTGCTTCGCCGCAGTTTAGCAGCACATTCTGTGTACTGTGCAGAGTTGCAGAATAGGAAGAAATACTGTTAAGTCTTCAAACTAAAATATCAAAGTCACATATTCCATTCAGTGTGCTTCGCCGCAGTTTAGCAGCCTATTCTGTGTACTGTGCAGAGTTGCAGAATAGGAAGAAATACTGTTAAGTCTTCAAACTAAAATATCAAAGTCACATATTCCATTCAGTGTGCTTCGCCGCAGTTTAGCAGCACATTCTGTGTACTGTGCAGAGTTGCAGAATAGGAAGAAATACTGTTAAGTCTTCAAACTAAAATATCAAAGTCACATATTCCATTCAGTGTGTTTCACCGCCGTTTAGCAGCCTATTCTGTGTACTGTGCAGAGTTGCAGAATAATAAGAAATACTGTTAAGTTTTCAAACTCAAATATTAAAGTCACATATTACATTCAGTGTGTTTCACCGCAGTTTAGCAGCCTATTCTGTGTACTCTGTACAGTTGCAGAATAATAAGAAATACTGTTAAGTCTTCAAACTAAAATATCAAAGTCACATATTCCATTCAGTGTGTTTCACCGCAGTTTAGCAGCCTATTCTGTGTACTCTGTACAGTTGCAGAATAATAAGAAATACTGTTAAGTCTTCAAACTAAAATATCAAAGTCACATATTCCATTCAGTGTGTTTCACCGCCGTTTAGCAGCCTATTCTGTGTACTCTGCAGAGTTGCAGAATAATAAGAAATACTGTTAAGTTTTCAAACTCAAATATTAAAGTCACATATTCCATTCAGTGTGTTTCACCGCAGTTTAGCAGCCTATTCTGTGTACTCTGTACAGTTGCAGAATAATAAGAAATACTGTTAAGTTTTCAAACTCAAATATTAAAGTCACATATTCCATTCAGTGTGTTTCACCGCAGTTTAGCAGCCTATTCTGTGTACTCTGTACAGTTGCAGAATAATAAGAAATACTGTTAAGTCTTCAAACTAAAATATCAAAGTCACATATTCCATTCAGTGTGTTTCACCGCAGTTTTGCAGCCTATTCTGTGTACTCTGTACAGTTGCAGAATAATAAGAAATACTGTTAAGTTTTCAAACTCAAATATTAAAGTCACATATTCCATTCAGTGTGTTTCACCGCAGTTTAGCAGCCTATTCTGTGTACTCTGCAGAGTTGCAGAATAATAAGAAATACTGTTAAGTTTTCAAACTCAAATATTAAAGTCACATATTCCATTCAGTGTGTTTCACCGCAGTTTAGCAGCCTATTCTGTGTACTCTGCAGAGTTGCAGAATAATAAGAAATACTGTTAAGTTTTCAAACTCAAATATTAAAGTCACATATTCCATTCAGTGTGTTTCACCGCAGTTTAGCAGCCTATTCTGTGTACTCTGTACAGTTGCAGAATAATAAGAAATACTGTTAAGTTTTCAAACTCAAATATTAAAGTCACATATTCCATTCATTGTGTTTCACCGCAGTTTAGCAGCCTATTCTGTGTACTCTGTACAGTTGCAGAATAATAAGAAATACTGTTAAGTTTTCAAACTCAAATATTAAAGTCACATATTCCATTCAGTGTGTTTCACCGCCGTTTAGCAGCCTATTCTGTGTACTCTGCAGAGTTGCAGAATAATAAGAAATACTGTTAAGTTTTCAAACTCAAATATTAAAGTCACATATTCCATTCAGTGTGCTTCGCCGCAGTTTAGCAGCACATTCTGTGTACTGTGCAGAGTTGCAGAATAGGAAGAAATACTGTTAAGTCTTCAAACTAAAATATCAAAGTCACATATTCCATTCAGTGTGCTTCGCCGCAGTTTAGCAGCCTATTCTGTGTACTGTGCAGAGTTGCAGAATAGGAAGAAATACTGTTAAGTCTTCAAACTAAAATATCAAAGTCACATATTCCATTCAGTGTGCTTCGCCGCAGTTTAGCAGCACATTCTGTGTACTGTGCAGAGTTGCAGAATAGGAAGAAATACTGTTAAGTCTTCAAACTAAAATATCAAAGTCACATATTCCATTCAGTGTGTTTCACCGCCGTTTAGCAGCCTATTCTGTGTACTGTGCAGAGTTGCAGAATAATAAGAAATACTGTTAAGTTTTCAAACTCAAATATTAAAGTCACATATTACATTCAGTGTGTTTCACCGCAGTTTAGCAGCCTATTCTGTGTACTCTGTACAGTTGCAGAATAATAAGAAATACTGTTAAGTCTTCAAACTAAAATATCAAAGTCACATATTCCATTCAGTGTGTTTCACCGCAGTTTAGCAGCCTATTCTGTGTACTCTGTACAGTTGCAGAATAATAAGAAATACTGTTAAGTCTTCAAACTAAAATATCAAAGTCACATATTCCATTCAGTGTGTTTCACCGCAGTTTAGCAGCCTATTCTGTGTACTCTGTACAGTTGCAGAATAATAAGAAATACTGTTAAGTTTTCAAACTCAAATATTAAAGTCACATATTCCATTCAGTGTGTTTCACCGCCGTTTAGCAGCCTATTCTGTGTACTGTGCAGAGTTGCAGAATAGGAAGAAATACTGTTAAGTCTTCAAACTAAAATATCAAAGTCACATATTCCATTCAGTGTGTTTCACCGGCGTTTAGCAGCCTATTCTGTGTACTCTGCAGAGTTGCAGAATAATAAGAAATACTGTTAAGTTTTCAAACTCAAATATTAAAGTCACATATTCTGTGTAAGATGAAGAAGGCGGGTAAAAAGGGACGGGGAAGTGGACGTGATCCTGAAAGTTCAGGGCGCGGGTCAGGACGCGGAGAAACTGTGCCTGGTGCCAGAGCACAAGAAAGAAAGACATCCACCATACCTAGCTTCATGTCTAATTTTACAGGGCGTCGCAGGACATCACTCTCGAGGTCCGACCACTGCGAACAGGTGGTCGGTTGGATGACAGCTGATACTGCTTCCAGTCGGTTAAGCACCACCCTGTCTTCCACCAAGTCCACTCTCAGTAGCCAAGAGTCTGGTCAACATAATCCTCACTCTGATCATCCTTCCTCCCACCATACACGGTCTGGTCAAAGAAGTGATCCCACACTGGGATATAGTGAGGAGCTCGTCTCATCACCAATCCTTCATTTGACCCTCTCTCCAAGCACGCTTGCAGAGGAACATGACATCTTGTGCCCTGATTCACAACCTCTAGAGGCTACCCAATCACAAGAAGATGACAGATGTGAACGGCATTTAAGGTCAAAGGAAGTAGTGGATGATGATGATGATGATGAGACACAGTTGCCATTAAATCAACCACTATTTCCGTCTCAAGACCTTGTTGAGGAGAATGTTATACAGTTGTCAATGACTGAGTATGTGGTGGGATCAAGACTTGAGGAGGATGATCAGAGTGAGGAAGTGGAGGAGGACTTGGTGGACGATGAGGTGACTGACCCCACCTGGGAAGGTGGAGAGCCGAGCGATGACAGCAGTCCTGAGGGTGAGCCATCTGCAGCACTGCAACAGGCTGGAAGAGGCAGTGGTGTGGCTACAGAAAGAAGGCGGACCGCACCAAACCGGCCCGAAAATGTTCCACGGAGCACCCCCTTGCGTAAATCTACCTTGCCAAGGGGTAGGTGTTCCGCGGTATGGCGTTTTTTTAAGGAAAGTGCGGACGACAAAAGAATTGTAGTTTGCAACCTGTGCCACACCAGAATGAGCCGAGGCATGAACACTAGAAACCTCACCACCACCAGCATGATCCGACACATGGCATCCAAGCACCGTAATAAGTGGGAGGAACGCCCGGATCGCCAATCTGTGTCTGCAGGCCACACCACTGCCTCCTCTTCCCCTGTTTTCGGTGCCGGCCAATCGCCTGTCGAAGGCGCAGGCCCGCATACCTCCCGCCCTGCACCTGTACCATCTGAAGCACCATCAGCGACCACATCCACTTCCCTGTCCCAGCACAGCGTCCAAATGTCGTTACCCCAGGCATTTGAGCGCAAGAGAAAGTACCCAGCCACCCACCCACAGGCCATAGCACTAACCTCACACCTTTCAAAATTACTGGCCATCGAAATGCTGCCATTTAGGCTTGTGGACACTGAGTCCTTCCGCAGCCTGATGGCAGCAGCTGTCCCTCGGTACGCGGTCCCCAGCCGCCACTACTTTTCCCGGTGTGCCATCCCCGCATTACACCACCATGTGTCCCGTAACATCACCCGTGCCCTGACCAACGCAGTTACTGGGAAGGTCCACTTAACGACTGACACATGGACAAGTGCTTGTGGCCAGGGACGCTACATTTCCCTGACGGCACACTGGGTGAATGTCGTGGAGGCTGGGAGCGACTCGGACCCTGGGATGGCACGGGTGCTACCCACGCCGAGGATTGCGGGCCCTACCTCCATCAGGGTTTCCACCAGCACCTACGTTATTGGCTCCTCCTCCTCCGTTTCCACCTCCGAATTCTCTACACACACCGCCACTCCCCCATCAGCCAGTAGCTGGAAGCAGTGTAGCACTGCAGTGGGGAAGCGTCAACAGGCCGTGCTGAAGCTGATCTGCCTTGGGGACAAACAGCACACGGCCTCAGAGCTGTTGCAGGGGATTAGTCACCAGACCGAGCAGTGGCTCTCGCCACTCAACCTGCAAGCAGGCATGGTTGTGTGTGATAATGGGCGTAACTTGGTGGCGGCTTTGGAGCTCGGCAAGCTCACACACGTACCATGCCTAGCGCATGTATTTAATTTAGTGGTGCAGCGATTTCTAAAAACCTACCCCAATGTGCATGATCTCTTGACCAAGGTGCGCCGCGTGTGTGCACATTTCCGTAAGTCATCAACAGCTTCAGCCGGCCTGTTGAAGCTGCAGCAGCGCTTACAATTGCCAGCTCACCGGCTGCTGTGTGACGTGAGCACGCGCTGGAACTCCACCTTCCACATGTTGGCCCGGCTTTGTGAGCAGCAGAGGGCAGTAGTGGAGTACCAGCTGTTACACGGTCGTCGCCTCTCCGTTCAACTTCCTGTAATCAGAAGTGAGGAGTGGGAATGGATGTCAGACCTCTGCGAGGTTTTACGCAATTTTGAGGAATCGACACAGATGGTGAGCGGCGATAACGCTATTATCAGTGTAACCATCCCACTTCTGTGTCTACTGAAACGCTCGCTGCTCACAATTAAAACCGACGCTTTGCATGTGGAAGAGGTGGAAATGGGGGAGGAAGAGCTTACACAAGGTGATAGCCAGAGCACCCTCACTTCGTCTTCTCAGCGACAATTGGAGGAGGCGGAGGAGGAGGAGGAGGAGGAGGAAGACACGGTTGCCTCCGCTACAGAGGGTAGCCATGGAACTTTAGTTCCATCTCTTCAGCGTGGGTGGGCAGAAGAGGAGGAAGAGGATGAGGATATTGAGAGTCATCCTCCTGGTGAGGACAGCGAAATCTTGACTGTTGGTACTCTGGCACACATGGCTGACTTTATGTTAGGCTGCCTTTCCCGTGACCCACGCGTTGTACGCATTTTAGACAACACGGATTACTGGGTGTTCACCCTTCTGGACCCCCGCTACAAAGAGAATTTCTCATCTCTCATTCCTCCGGTGGAGAGGACAAGCAAAATGTTGCAATACCAGAAGGTTCTTGTCGAAAAATTGCTCCAAAATTTTCCATCTGACAACGCTGGCGGCAGAGTACGTGCTACCTTGGCCAACCGAGAAGGGGAGAAAAGGGGAGCACACAGCAGTTCCGACAAAGGCAGGGCAACACTCTCCAAGGCGTGGGACACCTTCATGACACCCCGCCAGCACCCTCACCCTGATGCGCAGCCTAGTGTCACAAGGAGGGAAAAGTTTTGGAAGATGGTGAAGGAGTACGTAGCAGACCGTGTCAGCGTCCTCAATGATCCCTCTGTGCCTTACAACTACTGGGTGTCCAAGCTGGACACGTGGTATGAACTGGCACTCTACGCCTTGGAGGTGCTGGCCTGCCCTGCCGCCAGCGTTCTGTCTGAGCGGGTATTTAGTGCTGCTGGTGGCATCATAACAGATAAGCGTATCCGCCTTTCCACCGAAAATGCTGATAGGTTGACACTTATAAAAATGAACAAGGCCTGGATTTCCCCTGACTTCTCCACTCCACTGGAGGAAAGCCCCGGGGGAACATAAAGTCACTTTATATATGTTATTTACAATGATGGGAATACTCTGTATTCCCATTCACCCCTTCCACCCAAAAAACGGGTATATGGTTGACTCTTAATCTTCTCATCCTCCTCCTCCTCTTCCATATGCCCTGGGATATAATTTTTATATAGGGCCAGCTCACCAGCGGGCCCTGTGATATAATTTTTATATTGGGCCAGCTCACCAGCGGGCCCTGTGATATAATTTTTATATAGGGTCAGCTCACCAGCGGGCCCTGTTTGACAATTTTTATATAGGTCAGCTCACCAGCGGGCCTTCTCATATAATGTTTTATTGGGTCAGCTCTCTAGCGGGCCCTCTCATATAATGTTTTATAGCGTCAGCTCACTAGCGGGCCTTCGCATATAATGTTTAGGATGGTCAGCTCTGCAGCAGACCCTCACCCATAATGTTTTAGATGGTCAGCTCAGCGCACGTTTCCATCTTAATCATGGCCTCAGTTCTGAAAATCAAGGAAATTTTTGGGAGAATTTGCCTCTGCGCACGTTTCCCTCTTAATCATGGCCTCAGTTCTGAAAATCAAGGAAATTTTTGGGAGAATTTGCCTCTGCGCACGTTTCCCTCTTAATCATGGCCTCAGTTCTGAAAATCAAGGAAATTTTTGGGAGAATTTGCCTCTGCGCACGTTTCCCTCTTAATCATGGCCTCAGTTCTGAAAATCAAGGAAATTTTTGGGAGAATTTGCAGATGATATACAAGTAAATATACAGCAAATATTGTTTGGTAACAATTTTTCGCCTAAAGTCGTTTTTATTTTCCTTTTTGTGTGTTTTATGGTCAGTCTGTAAAAATGGCGTACTACGGGCGAAAGATCGTTCCCAGCAGCGATGTTGGAGTCCAAGGTGCATCCAGACATCCTCCCTATGCTGTCCCTGAACCATTTCTGTAGTGTTTCCATCTTTTTCTGCCCTTTTCCTATGGACCAGGCACCCTCCCCTCATCAGAGCAGGGGGTGCCTGGTGTAATGCTCGAGTCCTCCCATTGACTTCAATGGGGCTCGGGTGTTCGGCCGAGCACTCGAGCCTCAGGGGGTGCTCGGTCAGAGCACCCGAACACCCGAGCATTGGGGTGCTCGCTCATCACTAGTTGCCACCATCCTTCCCACTTGGGACCACTGCTATGACCGATAAGTAATGTCAATAATCTGAGAAAGTGGATAGAGTATGACAATGGTAAAAATACATACACAAATCACACCATGCCAGTCCCCCACCACCACCATTAAAATACATATCTGCCACATTGTAGGTTGTACTTTATTTTTTTTTATTACTTGATATCATCATGAATATGTGTCAGTGTCACTTAAGCAATAAAGTGTTGTGGGCAAAGGACAAACACATTCTGCATGCTAACACATTTTTCAAGCCATATTTTGCTGTAGGACTCACAATGTTGACTTTCAGCCTCTTATTTCTAAACTTCAGCCCTCAGAAGAAGTAATATTACAGTGGAAAATGTAGTACCTATAGGAAATATAGGCGAAAAACGTGTTAAAATAAGCGAAAAATGTGTTAATGTAGGCAGAGAATTTGTTAAAATAGGCGAAAAGGAGGAAGTTTTTGTATAGACGGAAAGGCAAAATTTTTTGCAGGAAAAGCAAAAAATTGGCACGATTTAGCTAAAAGTCACGTGGGAAATTTTTCACACTTTTTGCCCACCCCTACCCCTGAACCCTGTAACTTTTAGAAGTGTTTGCACTGCTGCTAGTGGTTGCACATCTGATGTGGTACTAATCAGACCTGTGGTTGTGCTTCAGTTGAAACCTTAATGAGATTGTGCCTAGATGGGACCCTGATTTACCCCTGCTCAAATGTTTTTAGGAGTGATTCTACTGCTGCTAGTTGTGGCACCTCTGACATGTTGTTGGGGTGTCTCCCAGTCAGATCTGTGCTTGTGCTCCCAGTGGAATATTAATGAGGATGTGCCTAGATGTGATCCTGCTTTATCTTTGCTCACATGCTTCTTACACAGACAAGAGTTAGCAAAATGTTTCATTTTTGGATCATAAGTATGTTTCATAGACTGAGGGGTCCCTGAGGGACTATTACAACTACTGGGCTAGGTGTTGAAATTGTACTAGCAGTAGATATCAATAGTGCTGCAATTCCAGCATCAACAGAGGCATTCATTATAGCTAGGATTATGGATGTTTAACTGTGTTGCTGCTTACTTACTGACAACAGTGTGAGTGTGTGTGACTGGTTGGCAGTTGGAATCTGTGACATTGAAGATGACTGACATGATGATTGCATATTTTTAGGCATCTTTTTTGTCCAGAGCCAGACTTTCCAATTGATCTCTCAAGGAGTTTATACACAGGCATAGTACTCCATTTAAGTGGTGGGAGACAGAACCTTTTCCTTTCAGTTAGTTTTATGGCCATATCATCATCACTCTTACTCTCTACTTCATCTGTATCCAAAGAAGGGGAGGACAGTGGAGGGATATATTATAGATCAACATCATCATGTGGTCATCATCAGCATTGTCTGTTTCCTCTGCATTATTTTCATATCTTTCTTGGCTTTTTGAAATCTCAAATAGTTCCTTTTTACTTTTACCCTTAGGGGGATTTGCAGAACATTCACCGCTAATTTGCAGATGGGTGTTACTGTCACTTTCATATACAGCAGGTGGTTTAACTGCTAAACCCTCCTCCCCCTTGTTGTCATCATTAGTGTTCTTAATAGGTTTAGTACTACTACTGCTGGTGGTGGAACTTTTCCTATCACTTTTATGAACAGATTCTGTAAATTGAAACTGTGGTACCATACATAAATTAGTATACTGCGCTGCAGGTTAAATATTAATCAGTATCAAAACACAAAAAGAGAGGGTTTCTGTGATACTAAACAATTATGTGGGGGTTTAAGTCACAGCTATTAACCAGTTCAGCTCACATTAGGAGTCTGCGTTGATTATCAGCAGAAAAAGGTAAAATGTAACCAGTGTCATTTTATATTATACCACATTTTAGGTTTTAACCCTCTGAGTGCCAGAGTGGTACGGAATGCATTGCTTTGCAATGCATTCCGTACCACTCTGGCACTCAAAGGGTTAAATTTAATATTAAAGATTCAATTTAATTGGTTACCATCATGGCAATCTTCTCCTTTTGTGTTTTGACATTTTTACTAACAGCCCCATAAGGAGGAGGAGGATCATCATCATTTATTGCAAAAGCTGCCACAAGCATGGCCACAGTCAGTTTTTTAGATCTACTACTACCACATCCATACACTCCTCCTACTCCATTCCCCTTAGACCTGCCCCTAGCACATTTTATGGTCATAATGACAATAGTTTTGAGTTTTACTGTGAAGTACCCAAACGAGTTGTTAGTGTGTTGATTGATGTTTTGCTTATCTGAAAATAATGTATGACGTTTGTCTCTAGTATGTGTTACTGTCAGTCTCATTTACAGCTCAGGTCAATATCCCTCTCTGTCTGTCACTTACCTGTGAAAAGGTTTTTTTTTTCAAATTGTATTTTTTTAATAAAATCTCACTGTCTACAAAGATATCAGACACACTCCCTGCAGACTCGAGTAACTACTTCTCCTCCTCCTCTTTGCCTGTCTATCTGCCACCACACATAGCTAGTGTCAAAATGTTCACAGTGGCTTTCTTTCTGTGGTGTTAGTTTGCACAGTACAGTTCAGCATGAGGATTGGCCTGTTAGCTTCAGAAGCAGCAATTTCCAATAAAGGATAAAGTGAACCTTAAAACAGCAGCACCACCATGACTCACTATATGCTTCTGTCTTCTTCTAGCAGTTGTAGGAGCGAGAGTAAGGTGTACTTGTCTGTCTCTTGCATATATGATGTAATTTTATCCGTCTTAAATTATGTATTTAAGATTTTCATTCACTCACTCACTCGCAGCAGAGGCTCAGTCAGCTCAGCTTGGATCACCTGCCTGTCTGACTGTTACTATCACGTATCAGTTAAAAAAGTTGTATTTTTAAAAAATTCTCTTTCTTCAGGTTCCGCTTATACAGAGAAAAGCTTAATGTCTCAAAGACTCCTAAAAACCATCTTTAGCACCAGTCTCTTTGCCTATCTCCCCAAGAATCAAAATACAGCTGCTGTCTGTCTCTCTCCCATGCACAGACTTGCAAAATGCAGGAACCTGAAATCCCCTTTATACTAACACATGGGGGAAACCCATTCTTATCACTTTTGAGGCAAATCATTTTGCCCATCCCTAGAGATTTTGCCATGTGGACCTGCTCTTTTTATTTTTATTGCTTAATCAGTTTTATGGTAATCTTGTCGGTTAAAACAGTGAATTAAATGAGACCCAGAAATGCTTATTTTGGAAACTGGTATTCAGGCAAATACTAATCTTATAGAACAGTTTAATTAATTCCTAATTGGCACATTCCCCTTCGTATTACAATACCTCTGAATGATTTTGGTGTGACTTGCTGTACAATAACTTTGGCTATCTGTGTGCTTGTTCAGAATGGATGATTTTAACAGACTACTGAAGACGGCCATGCATGATCATAAAAATGGCAGGTAAGCAAGAAATGGTGGTACTGTGAGATAAGATGTAGTTAAAAGCTTGGAGATACTGTAGAATTGTGTGTTCTTTCTCCTTAGACCCACTGTGTAGGGATTTCAAGGCTGACACAGAAGTTCAACATAGACTTGCATCATGCAGAACAAGACATTTTCTTGTGCAATGCAGCATAGATATACTCAGAATCAGAGTTGGATTAAGAACAGGTGGGACATGGGGGCTCTACACACACACACACACACATATATATATATATATATATATATATATATATATATATATAATACAGTGCTATAACCCTTTGATTGCCAGAAGGGGTTCTCAAGGCATTGCTTCATGATGCTTTGCATACCCCACTGGCAGTCAAAGATTTAAGACATATAGTACTATAGGCCCTTTACTTTTATTTATAGCCGTTGTGGGTCCTGACTCTTTTAACATACTACTACAGTGGCAAGTCTGCTCCAAAGGGAGAAAATCTGCCATTTGGGCATTATCTACATGATGGCTGTCCTTTAGGGTTACTGTTATATAAAGGAATATAGACTTTTATGTTGCTGTATGTACAATGTCTTCTAACCAAGGCCTTATACCATTTTGTGAGGAAACACCAGAAGGAGGACTGCAGATTTCAAAAGCAGTGGATCATCAACAGCCTCACAATTAGAAAGCTGACAGTGGGCTACTTATATGTGTATATTGCTTCTTTAGTAAAATGGGATAACAAGGATAACATCATACCATCTATCCAAAGCTCCAGAATAAAAATCGGGATAAATGCTGTTCACGCTGCATAAAAAATACACTTCTGAAATATAAGCAATTCTAAAGCAGTAGTTTTCAACTACCCTTTAGGGCCCATAACAGACCAAGACTTGAGGATTTATCTGCTTATACACAGTTGAGTGAAACAAAATGACAGCCTCTGATTAACTCACCCATACCCATGCTGAGCAATCAGCCTGTTAGTGGGTCCTGAAGGCACCAACTGAGAACCACTGTTCTAGATCATACCTGCTGCACTACAGGAGGTGAATACAAATTTTTTAATTCATACTGATTTTAAATGGAATTTTACACACCCTGAATACTAAAAGGACCCCAATGCAAAGTGAAGCAATGCATTATATACCACACTAGCATTTAAGGGGTTTAAAGCCCCATTTAACTGAACGGGAATATTGTTAATTATTATCTCCCTGATATGGAGATGTTGGCTAGTCCAGAATTTCTCATTGTTTCTTCTCTTGCATTAGACCCATGTTTGTGTAACCTTAATTGTTGGATATGACTGTATTTGATGACAAATATCACATGCAGCAGCTATTGATATGATCAGCATTGTTTCTGAGTTTGACCATGGACATTCGATATCACAGTATTGAGACAATGCTTCACAAAAACTATTTCTTGCAGCTGTCCTTGGATTGCTTCAGTTTAATTTACTTCTCTAAGTTGCTCCTTCTTTCAAGACAGAATTAATAGTCACCAGAGTTCAGTTGCTGTGTGCTCTTGCCAGTTATCACTGTGCAAGACAGGATTTATTCTCTTTGTCTGTTTCAGGGTCCCTGAATTCTTCCTCCTTCCCTGTAAAACAGTCTTTTTAGACAGGCTTATTAAAATAACAAGATAAATTGCTTTGAAGATTCATGATGCTACCAACCAGCCCAGTTTCTACATACACGTAATTCATTTAGAGGATTTCACTGTAGTCCTCAGGGAAAGGAAAGGGTGAAGATTTTTGTCACTTCCCTTTGGTTACAGCTATGAAAATTGTCTGTTTGTTTGTGGTTTTGCCATAGGTAATATGGTAATATGTCAGTAAGAGAGATGGAGAAGCTTAGTTGGTTAAAAAGAGCCTTATTCATCAAGTTAAAGAGGTGCAGTTCTACAGCAAACAATTATTGCCATAGGGTTGAGATGAAAATTTTGTAAATCCCTGTTGATTTAAATGGGAATTGTATCCTCATGACAGCTAGGAAATTCTCCAATGCATTGCTTAGCAAAGAGTTTGATACCCCTCTAGGAGTTAGAAAGCCATATTTAACACAATGGGAATTTCCAACTCCCCCATGAGGCAGGTGGTTTGGTCCAGTACTGCACCTCTTCAGCTTGATGAATAATGCCCTAATGGTCTTGTACAGTAAGCAGAATCCACGCAGTGCTACAGCATACCAACTGTGCCACAGGAAAAGAAGAGAATTCCCAGTGAAAGTAAATGCGGCTTTTAACCCAACCCCTTGAAGCAAAGTATTGGAACCCTCTCTAGTATGCAAGGGTTTAACATCTGCATTTAAAGCAATGAGAATTTGGGCAATGTTTATTTGTCCTCTTTGCTACATAATTACTGGTAATGTGTATCCTGCATAAGACCCTAAGGGCCATATTCAATAAGTTAACTCTTTGAGTGCCAAGCAGGTATCCATCACATTGCAGTGCAATGTGCTGGATACCTGACTGGCACTCAAAGGGTTAAGACATGTAATTCTGAAGCAAACCAGCTGCACCACAGGAGATAAATGAGCCTTCAAAATAAATTAAAATGGGCTTTTAACTCCTTGAATGCTAGATAGATCTCCAGTGCACTGCAAAGCAATGTGTTGGAGACCTCTCTAGCATTCAAGGGGTTAAAATGCCTTTCAAATCAATGGGAATGTTGTTTATTTGCCCCCCCCCATGTGCATTTTGGTTTGCAGTGGTTTTACACCACGTTAGCTTATTGAAAAAGCCATACATCCTATATAACAATTCGCTAGAAAGTTTGTAGAAAGCTATCAGTAGCTCTACATCCTTTCCCAGACAGGACTCGCATATATGCAGTGGGAGATGAGCAACTATACTCATATGTCTGATTGCAAATGGCTTTGAGAGGAGGCGTCTGAGCTGATCCAATTGCTTTATTTCTATTCAATCAAGCAAAACAGATTGTCATATCTTCATGTTGGTCAAAGCTGCAGGACACCAATGACCTACCAGTATTGTTGGAGCTACAGATATTCACTAACTATTCATTTCATTTTTTGATGATTCAGTGAACAGACTAAGATTGCTTTGGAGACTAAATATTAGCTACTATATAGAACCTTTTACATATTTGAATATTTTTACCCTTATCATAATGTAAAATACTTGTGTTTATGAGGTAAAGCTGTGGGAGTCAATTTTTTGGCCCTCCAGCGTTGGAGACTACAACTCCCTTCAACTCCATTGGCTGTTTGAGGGATAGTTGTAGACTCCAACATCTGGAAGTAAAAAAGCTTAAAGGGATAGTAATGCTTAAAATGTAAAAAAAATATGTTGTAGGGTTTATCCCCCTGAGTAAAACAATAGTACTCCCACTGCTGAAAGGTGTTTAATTCAAAAGTTATTAATTTTCAAAGTTGAATTTTATAGGTGCAATATCACAGTGGCCTGAAATTGTACAGTGGCGCTGTTGCTACACCATCCTATGGAGATTTATGGTCCTGGGACCAGAGCCATCCATAGGATCATGTAGCAACAGCGCCACTGTACAATTTCAGGCCACTGTGATATTGCACCTAAAAAATTCAACTTTGAAAATTAATAACTTTTGAATGAAATACCTTTCAGCAGTTGGAGTACTCTTGTTTTACTCAGGGGGATAAACCCTACAACATATTTTTTTTTTACATTTTAAGTATTACTATCCCTTTAACTCCTCTGAATGAAAGCTTCCTGTGTGTAAACCTCCGCTAACAGGTGGCAAAAAATGTAGTCATAAAAAATAATAAATATACTTTAATAGTGTTTTCTAGGGATACGCAAAAACCTTTATTTCTTTCCTGAGGGAATTTTCACTGAAAATTTCTGCTAATTGAAAAAAGCTTAAACATTTACCTTTTTGCTAACCCCTTTGAATTTTCTGAGGGACCTTTGCCAGTTCACATGGGGGTAACACTCAGTTGTGCAAGTGTAAGGATACCAGTGCAGCAGCACTTGGAGTGGAGGTAAGTGCAGTTATAAGGCTACCATGTCTGGGACAATGCTGACAGGGATCAATAAGGGTGGGTCTATGGGGGAGGGTAGGCTTGGGAGGCAATGTGTGGTTTTATGGCTACTGTTGAGTAAGAATGGAAAAATAATATGTGATTCTATGCTTAAAGTGGATGATGCTTTTGAGGAAATGTGTAATTTGATGCTTAATGTGGCATTCTTTTGTTAACTTGGGCAAGGCTTGGGATACAAAGTGTGGTTATATGGTTATTGTGTCGCAAGGCTGGGGGGTAGTGCGTGTCAACAACAGTTTTATAGTTAGGGTTTAGTATTTTATTAACTGTGCTAGAAGCAAAACATGCCAGTTAATTTATCACAACATTTGATAGATTTCTGCATACTGAAATCAATTGGATATCATCATCCATTTACAATTCTAATGGATGCTTTCAGCGCTAATATGTATTAAGGGTATACATTTTCAGCAGGTAATTCTGTACCTACAAAAACATGTCTACACTGTCCAATGTGTACTAAAAACCACCTATGCACAAGAGAAGGATGCACAAAACACAGTCATGTGTACTTCCTTAGGACCAACTGAAAAATCAAACACACAAATGCCCTGTCACAAAGGTATCTCAAGACCTCTACCACAGTGGGTGAGTTGTGCCTGCTGCATCAAACACACCTGTTCAGGGTTCTGCATCTCAGAACCATGATTTCTGACACATCAAACTAGGTCTCAAGTTAAATATGGAACATTTACATTAAGGCGAGATAGTGTTAATCAGTATATGATTTACATTATAGTTAATTATTCCACTGATATTTATCTATTCATAGGTGGATTTTTGTATTTTTAATTTTTATTTTTCAGTAATATTGATATATAAGATCTTATACATGGGGTGGTTTATATAATATTCAGATGTATTGTGTATTGTTGGTATAATTATTTGGGTATGGACATTGTTTTGATTAAAACAATATCCCTTTAACACAATGAATTCATGCTTTGTGAGTAGGAGCTTATTTGAATATTTGAACTGATGTATTCAGTATAAGTCTTATAGCCCTGAGGAAGAAGTGAGACAAGTACTTTCAAACACCTTGGATGTATTAAACAGCTTCCTCAAAACACGTTGGTGAATATTTCAACACTACATTGACTGAAAATCGAATTTCCATAATTAATGCTTTTACAAGACAGGAAAACAGAGACAAAGAGGATAGTATGTATAATGGCAGGAATATCTGAAGATAATTCTGACTTTATGTTACCTAACAGTCATTTAAATGTAACGAGTCTCCTGTGTATACACTTCTGGGTCTCATGTTCCACTCAATACAGTGTAACATTTACAGATTGTCCCTATACATGTGAAATTTTTGTGCTCCATAAGCTTGGAGAATCATTGGTGGTGTAGCCAAGGAACCTGTATGTGGACTGGATTTACTGATCTTTTCCTGTTAAACACTCAAATTTGATTAAGCACTATTGGAGAAATATAAAATTGTATAGCTGTGATGTTAGCCAGTTTACTGGATGTCTTAGCGCTATTCCATGTGAGTTGAAAGTGGCTTTTTTACTTTTGTTGTAATTCTGGAACCGGGTTATTGTTCAACTGCAGTGAACACGTATTTTTAAATTTCTAATTTTTAGGATTGTTTTTTACCCCAAGATATGTAATATGATGATGTGTTATATGCTTGATTCATCCAATATTTTATCTATATTTCTCTAGCTGAGTCAGGAGACATATCCCTAAGTATTAGGGCATTTGCCTTGAAATGAATATACAGGGAGCTTCTTTTTAATTGCATTATACTAAATACATGTTCACTTGAATTTGAAGCAGCTAGCAACTTCCCTAAATCTGGGGTGCCTTGATGGGGCAGGCAAGCCTATCATGGTTTTTTGTCAGAAACATGTAACTAAACCTAAATCCCACTGTTTTTCTATAGTAATTAAGAGGTTATTTATTGGTAAAGATCAGGATTTCATGTGCAGTCTTCTTTTTGTTTATGCTGTTTATGTAGCCAAGATATATGTCTTGCAGCTCCCCTGACACAACGATCTTAAGACTATTATCAATGCTATTTTGATCTCCCCATGAACCTGTATATTATATTTTTGAATGCATTTTTGGAGGTTTTGTCTCCTTCCCTCTTGACTGGTGGGTCCCTGTATATTCAGGTGTTAGGATTAATAAGGGAAGGTATAAATACCTCCCTTAGGGCTCGATCCAAATGTTGGCATTAAAACCAACGTGAAGAAAAAAACTGCCTTCGCTCCTTAAGCAAGACCAGGTAACGTGAGATTCAAATCTTCCTTACCCAGAAAGCCTAAGGAGCGATAACCAACAAAATACACGTTAACCTTAAACCTGCGTCGCATAGAAAATCTTACCTAAAAACACACGATAAAAATGTTACCTAGCACCACAGCCAATCACAGCACTGCAAACTATCAAGTTCAGTCAGAAAATCCAAAACCCACGTCTCCAGTTCTGAATAGCTTTCTCTGTGCTTCCCTACCCAGCCACTAGGGGAACACAGAGAAGGCTTTCAGCACCATGGACAGCTTTGAATGCCATAGGGATGTGCACTGCTCACCCCTGTGGCATTCAAAGGGTTAAAATCAATAAAACTAGTACACCAAGCACTACACAATGCCCCCTTCCACATCCCCCCCTTAGTATGTCACATATATTGCATATATGGGACATACTAACCCCATCCACCTCATGGACTTCCATGTAGTGGACAAATCTGCCTTTTATTCCACAATTAACCCTTTGAGTACCAGAGAGGTAGGAAAGCATTGCTTAGCATGTTTCCTACCCCTCTGGTACCCAAAGGGTTAATAGGCAACGTATGGACTACATACCTTGCCTATATATATATATGTGTGTGTTTGTGTGTGTTTTACACTTTTTTTTAATTAAAATAGTATTATTAGACAGTTTAACTTACATCTCATTCATTGTTAACCCCCTACCTCCTGTGTCCCATTGCTATTAGTACTTTTGCTCCACTCTTCCTCAAACTGAGAGTGGAGCAAAAGTACTAAAAGCAAAGGGACACAGTAAGTATGGCATCATTAATGGTTGAGATCTAAGTTAACCCTTTGGGTGCCAGAGTGGTTCGCAACGCATTGCAAAGCAATGCGTTGAGTACCAATCTGGCACTCAAAGGGTTAACATACAACTGAGGGAGCAGCCTGCACTGTGAATGCAGGGCTTCCCTCAGTTTTAATTATACATTTGTTATTTTGTATTAATTAATGTATTTGTCATTTATTTTTACTTAAAAATCATGTATTTATTTCCTTGCTGCGGGCGGCTGTGAAGCCCGCAGCATAATAAACCCCTGTGCATAGAGGCATTGTCGACAGCGGAGGAGGGGACAGAGACATTGGAGGAAGCGGGTGGTAGGCTTGTACTTGCTGCCCGCTTCCTCCAATACCTCTCCTGTAGCGGTGGCATTGTGCCAGGCTGCCTGATCGCCTTGTGCAATTCGTCCCTTTGCACAAGGCGTTGTACAACGTTGTACAACGCCTTGTGCAAAGGGACGAATTGCACAAGGCGATCAGGCAGCCTGGCACAATGCCACCGCTACAGGAGAGGTATTGGAGGAAGCGGGCAGCAAGTACAAGCCTACCACCCGCTTCCTCCAATGTCTCTGTCCCCTCCTCCGCTGTCGACAATGCCTCTATGCACAGGGGTTTATTATGCTGCGGGCTTCACAGCCGCCCGCAGCAAGGAAATAAATACATGATTTTTAAGTAAAAATAAATGACAAATACATTAATTAATACAAAATAACAAATGTATAATTAAAACTGAGGGAAGCCCTGCATTCACAGTGCAGGCTGCTCCCTCAGTTGTATGTTAACCCTTTGAGTGCCAGATTGGTACTCAACGCATTGCTTTGCAATGCGTTGCGAACCACTCTGGCACCCAAAGGGTTAACTTAGATCTCAACCATTAATGATGCCATACTTACTGTGTCCCTTTGCTTTTAGTACTTTTGCTCCACTCTCAGTTTGAGGAAGAGTGGAGCAAAAGTACTAATAGCAATGGGACACAGGAGGTAGGGGGTTAACAATGAATGAGATGTAAGTTAAACTGTCTAATAATACTATTTTAATTAAAAAAAAGTGTAAAACACACACAAACACACACATATATATATATAGGCAAGGTATGTAGTCCATACGTTGCCTATTAACCCTTTGGGTACCAGAGGGGTAGGAAACATGCTAAGCAATGCTTTCCTACCTCTCTGGTACTCAAAGGGTTAATTGTGGAATAAAAGGCAGATTTGTCCACTACATGGAAGTCCATGAGGTGGATGGGGTTAGTATGTCCCATATATGCAATATATGTGACATACTAAGGGGGGGATGTGGAAGGGGGCATTGTGTAGTGCTTGGTGTACTAGTTTTATTGATTTTAACCCTTTGAATGCCACAGGGGTGAGCAGTGCACATCCCTATGGCATTCAAAGCTGTCCATGGTGCTGAAAGCCTTCTCTGTGTTCCCCTAGTGGCTGGGTAGGGAAAAGCACAGAGAATGCTGTTCAGAACTGGAGACGTTGGTTTTCTACTCTTACTTGTGGACTGTACTCCAAAAAAAATAGGCGTTAGATTTCTGGAGAGAAATGTTGCAATTTAACGCGAGTTAGCCCTAACTCCAACATTTGAATAGCTTTTGGCGTCCTTTGTACATTATCCTCTATGGGTGAGATCTTGCTGTTCTGGCGACGGGCGATGTCTGTTTCAGAACTGGTGTCGCTTGTTTCTAGTAGAACATTTGCATTGCTCAATTGACGTTAAAACCAGCGTCTCCAGTTTTTTCTGGCGACGCCAACATTTGGATCGAGCCCTTATTCCCCTCCCAAGGGTTTTGCTTACAATTGAGGTAAGGTGGCTCAGATTATGCTGGTATGTTATGTTCATTATTGCATGCATTAATTAACCTTTTGAACTACAGAGGGGTGTGCAACACACTGCTTTGCAATACATTGTATACCCTTCTGGCACGCAAAGGGTTAATAGAAATTAAAACAAATTATTGTTTAACTTAAATTATATACAGGTATCTGGAGTCCAATGTTATGACTACTGAAGGGATGCATAAAAGTATAGCTATTCAACAAGTCAGTTATAGCGTGTGCTTCTTAAAGTCTGGGGAAGCTTAACCGTTTGAGTGCCAGAGTGATATGCAACACATTGCAAAGTAATGTGTTGTGTACCGCTCTGGCACTCAAAGGGTTGCCAAAGTGGTATGCAAGGCACTGCAAAGCAATGTGTTGCATACCACTCTGGTACTCAAAGGGTTAAGGGTTGGGAAAGAGACCCGAAGCAGAACAAACTCCCTGAAAGTATTATCTCTCGAATACAGACAGTATAGCTAAATACATGTTTGGTAGGTCTGAAGCTTTTTTGGAGTCAAAATAGATGCAAATTCTGTTTTCAGTGTTGTGGTGTATAGGTCAGGGCCAGTAGCATTTCCCTTTAAAAGATAGATAAAAAGTTAAAACATGACTTTAAGAGGGCAGTTAAGATGTATTAAGAAAAATAAGCTATTTCTGCTGAATTAACACTACTGGTACATGAAGTGGTGTAGGCTATTGCCTGAATCTCACCTCTCATATTGAATGGAACAGCAAAGCTGTCTGGACATCAGGTGTCACTGTTGCCAACAGTTCAAGTTATAAAAAAAAAACACAGCTTGAACTGTAATACATTTGGAGCAATGCATCTCATGTCAATGAAAGCATCTTATCTCTTTTTTACTCAATAGCAGGGATGGGGAAAGGTCCAAGGATTTTCCCATGGGAGTATTTCCAGAAAACAAACAAGTTGCTGCTTTTTCTATGAAAATGCCTGCATACAGAACCCACCAAAGTATGCTCCTTTTTGCTAAACTCAAAATACCACACAAAAGTTTTCTCTAGTTTTCTACAGCCATATACAATGGAAGCTGGGGTGCAAATTGTTTGCTGATTTTGCTTTTATTGTCTATGTGCTGTTTTGGAAAGAAGTTGCTGATTGTGTTGTTTTAGTGATATTTTTTTTAACTGACTGTAATAAGATAGGGTGGACAACTTAAAATAAATAAATAAAATAAAAATAAACAAAATACATAAATAATTAAACAAATCAATATATTAGACAGCTGACTGGGAGCCTGATGTGAGCTCTATGACTGAAGCACACTTGATAGACAGCAGACAATATTGAGAATTTTGTTGAGGGCCAAGGCAAGACATCACACTCCATCTGTTGTGTACTGTAGAGAGAAAGAACACAGACGAAAAGTGCAGATTTTCTGCTTTTTCCCACTTTTTTTCGCTTAGCTCATTCCATTGAAATCAATGGGAACATTGAAGTTACACACAACACATATCAAATATTATTTTACTTCCCAAAGGTATAGTATAAAAGGGGCATGAGGGTGTCTGTGTTGGTGGGGTGTGGTGAAAGAATCAGTTGAACAGGGGATGATTTTTGTGAGGGTTGTTTACTGGGATTGGGGGGCAGTTAATAAAAAATAAATCCTAAATAAAATTAAAAAAAAAACATAAAACATGGTATAAAAGGGATCTGAGAAGGGTGTCTGCGTTGGTGGGTGGAGTCTGGAGAATTAATCAGTTGAATAGGGAATTTGTTTTGGAGGGGTTCTTGACTGGTATTGTGGGGACTGGGGTGGACTAATACTTGACTTGATAGAGTATTTTGTAGAGGATGATTTGTTAGATTTGTTGTTAGAGACCTTTGTAGGACTTAGACTTATTAGAGGCCCAAACCCTGAAGAAACACTGATTTGTAGGACTTAAGCTTGTTCGGCACAAGCCCTAATTAAACATTGATTTGTATGACTTAAGCTTGTTAGAAACAAACACCCTAAAAATTGTTTATTTTTTTGTAGGACTATGTTTTTATTTATTTATTTTCAAAGCACAAGCCCTGACAAAAAATGCCCTATTGGCCTAGTGACAGCAGGTCATGTTGTCCAGTGTCCACTGGCCATTGCCAAATGTCCTCCAGAGTCCATAATTGTGGAATTTGAAGCTGCTGTTCTTACTGCCATTGCTGAGTTTCTTAAGCAGCAGGATGATTAGGCAGCTGAAAGGGAATGGGATCAACAATAGCAGTAACATGGGTGATGAAAGATGAAGGTTCCACTTTCCATGACTATCTCCAGTGATGAGCCTGAGGCAGTGGCAGCACAGTAAGTAGCACACAGTCTATGTGGAGAAAATAATAAGTTGGCCATTAATTCTTCTCCACCTGCCCCCTCCTCCAAAATCATGAGTGTGTTGTTATTAGAATATAATTTTTTTCTTTGAGAGCAGGAACTGTGGCTTCCATCAGCAACTGCAATGTACACAGTGTATGTGTGGTAAATAACATCTGGGGCACAACTGTATCCAAACACCATGACACCCGAAACCAAGAACTGCCGCTGTCACTATACCCCTTGTCCAGACCCCGCTAAGGACACATGACAAGTTGCTGACAGTTTAATAGTAATGATGAACCCTCCCTGCCACCATATTAGCATATTCTTTGGGATGGAATCTCTTCAGATGCCGCTTGATGCACTGCTTGTGATTCTCCTCCACCACACTGGCATGTGTGGTCAATGCACCACACAATGAGCAATGGTTAGAGATGAAATGCCACATCCTAACATCAATAGAGTGGCTATCATTTGGTGGGGTAGGTAACGATGAACAAGGTGGATTGGCAGACGATGAGGTTACCCTAGAAGGTGATGGCAAGCTAGTTGTTTCACTCATCATGGAACTTCCAGTCTCTGCCTGGATTGCTCTATTCTTCCTCCTCTTTGATCCCTGCCTCGCCTCTTGTTGCCTTTCTAGAGAGTCAGGGGGTACAGCAACAGCGGTGCTTGATTTCTGTGGTGTTGTTTGGCTTTAACATGTTTCACATAGATGTCATGGTGTCTGTGTTTCATGTGTGATATCAGGGAGCTTGTTCCAAGGTGTGTTCCCTCCTTTCCTCTTCTCACTGACTTGTCACAAATTGTGCACAGTGCCATTGGTGATGACTGCACTGTGCCTGCCCCAAGAGAAAAATAGTCCCACACCCATGACTTCAGGGGATAGGAAACAGGTGGAGAAGAATGGTCTCTTTCATCCCCTCCACATTCCCCTTACTGTCTGTGGCAGTGGATAATGTTGCTGCTTTTGCTGCTCATGCCTCAGATTCAGCACTGCAACTAGGATCATGAGTATTGCTGGTATTGGCAAGTGGAACCTGTCCTAGTCCTGCATCACTCATTGACCCCATTCCCACTGTGTCCACGGTGGTCTGTGGCACACTAGCTTGCTCCTCAGCATCCTGCTGCCCTTGCAACTCAGCATCAGAAGGAATTAGAGCAGTTGCAAATTCCTCTAATTCCAAAATCTCACTGCTAGTGGTGGTGGTGATGCCCATCCTCATCCTTGTCTCCCATTCCTTCTCAGTTTCTGCTAAAAAGGCCATCAATGTCTCTTCCACCCCAGCTTCTCCATCATCATCACCACCACCACCACCACCAGTAGCCCCTACGTGTTGCTGCTGCTGCTCTGTTACAGACATCTCACTACTGCTTGGAGGAGGTGACGAGCAATGTCAGAGGGTCCCCTAATGTCACACTTGCCATTTCTTGATGATATGAAGAAGGCAGACTGGCAGCAGTAGCGGCAGGGACAAGCAGCTGATCTGTGCTCCTGCTGGTGGTGGTATTGTGTGCCTGCTCTCCCCCCAACAAGAGTTCTGGCCTCTTAGTCTTCAGGCTCATGCTCCACTTGGACACTTTAGTGAAGAGAAGGGGAGGACTCCCAGTCCCAGGGTCAGAGGAATGTTGTGGGTTCCTCTGACCACTAGTCTGGATGCTCTCAAATGTTTCCCTTACCACTCTTCACGGTTATTGCTACTACTAGTACTAACACCAACCACATCAAGTTCAGCTGCAGAATCTTCCTCCTCAGTCTCACAGTCACTAGTAATATGAGGATAGTGTTTTTGATTACCCCCTCCTACACTCCTAATGCTAACAAGCTGCTCTACCTTAGTAGTAATAGTACTAGCACTGGTGGGACTGCTTGGGGACTTAGGGTCCCCTGCTGTCACACTTGGTATCATTTTCTCCTTCCCACCTCCTGAGTACTACAAGACACACTAGCAGCAGGCAAAGTATTGGTGGCAGCAGGTTCAGAACTGGCAGCAGGTTCAGCACTGGAAGCAGCAGGGGCAGCACATCTGGCAGCAGGTACAGCAATGGTGGCTGCATGTACAGCACTGGTGGTAGCAGGGGCAGCACGTCTGTAAGCAGGTACAGCAATGGTGACTGCAGATACAGCACTGGGGGCAGCAGGGGCAGCACGTCTGGAAGCAAGTTTATCACTAGTGGCAGCAGGGGCAGCACATCTGGTAGCAGGTACAGCAATGGTGGTTGCAGGTACAGCACTGGTGGCAGCAGGGGCAGCATATCTGGCAGTAGGTAAAAAACTAGTGGCAGCAGAGACAGCACATCTGGCAGCAGGTACAGCAATGGTGGCACTGGCATCAGGGGCAGCACGTCTTGTAGTAGGCACAGGCAGCTGACCTCACTAGTAGTCAGGGCCGAATTTGCCATAAGGCAGAGTAGGCACCTGCCTACAGGAGCACACCACCGAGGGGCACCTGCCATTGGGATTTTTTTTTTTTTCATTCGCTAGCCTGCCAGGCCAGCTTTTGATCCGTCTGGGTGGACTACAAAGGGGGGAATGCATGCTGCACTGCTGCCTGCTGTGACAGTGTGAGTGAGTGTCATGTCTGTGCAGCTGCATGTAAAGCTGTGTGAGCCTCTGGACAGAGTGAGTGAGAGATGTCATAAGCGCTGTGCTGTGCTGGCCGAACCCTCAAAAGAATGTTTCCTGCTAAAGGGGCAGCGACATTAGCATGTTGCCTGCTTACAGGTCACCATCTATGCGCTCTGTCAACAGAGCGATGCCTCTCTGTAGGCATTTGAAGTGACGCAATATCAGAAAGCTACCTCACACCCCCGCGGTGACAATTCTATGCCCTCTTTTGTACCTCTGCTCTCTTCCTTAGCTAAGGACAGGGTTTGTGATGTGACGTCACACCCTCTCTGTCGCATCAAGGCTCCCTGCCCCTCCTCTTGTCCTTGAGACGGGCTGATAAACTAGACTCCGCCTTCCCACAGCGTGTGCGTTCTCACAGGCTACTGCCTGTTTGTGACACGCCTCTCAGTGTGTTTATGGCTGTTGATGTGCATATTGCTATGTGATTTAGTCTATTCAATTTGTCACAACTACATCTCTGTTTGTATGTGAGCAATTGTTTTATCTGCATTAACTATATTGTAAATAAGTACACTTTAGCTTTAGGGTGTGTTCTTGACGTGTCACTTAAGTGTCCCTCTATAGGAGGGACAGTTCCTATTTGAGACCCAAACCCCTCTATCCCACCCTGGTGTCCCTCTTTTTTAGGAGATCAGACTGTGTGGTGTGTATCACAGTGCTTCTCAGCAAAATAACTCACATATTTTGTTTAACCCCTTAAGGACCCATGATGGTCCTGTACCGTCATGGGTTGTTATACCCTTAAGGACCCATGATGGTCCTCCCCAGGGGTTTGCAAATTTGTGTAAATATTTTGTGATATTTCTTTAAATAATGTATTCGGTAACACAAAAAGGTGTCATTAGGTTATGAAATAACCTAAAAATTCTTGGTAATGCCCATCCCATGAGCCACATACCCAGCAACAATATCTAAAACAAAAGTGTCCCTGTAGCCATTTGAAATTTTGGGGGGATGTGTTGTTGACAAGAGCGTGGGTGAGGCGTTACTGATCATTTTTAGGTTACTTAATGACCTAATAGCAGCTCTTTAAGTAATTGAATAAATTATTTAGAACATAACCATTTTTTTTATTTACAGATGTTGTGAAGTGTGATACTCTTGCACACACTACAAACATTCTGATCTCCCACCTGGGTAGGAAAGAAGGATTTTCAGTCTCAATGAGGGACTGACCCTACTTAGAAGGGAAACTTGGGGCGGATCCTGTTAAAGATCTTGACTGGGGATATTTTTGATAATAGGCCCAGGGCGACCATATTTCATTTACTTGTTCTGCCTGTCCTTTTCCTTCTGACAGACCTTCCTTTCCCTGTCTCTTCACCATTAACCCACCACCTACTTGTTTACTCTTCTCCCCACTCTCATCCCCCTCCCACTTTAACCCTTTTTACCTTTGCTCCCTTAACCACCTCTCCATATCCCTTTCCTTAAATCACGTTTCTTCTATTAACCCTATCTTTTAATGCTTTTGTACCCTCTCACCAGGGACGGATTTATAATTAGGCAGAGTAGGCATCTGCCTACAGACACACCCTACAGAGGGGCACCTGTCACTGGGATCATCCGATCATGTGTGTGGTAGGAAACGGACACTGGGGCAATGTGAGGGTAATATGGAGATGATGGGGGCAATGTGAGGGCAATATTGAGCTGATGATGGGCAATGTGAGGGTAATATGGAGATGATGGGGGCAATGTGAGGGCAATATTGAGCTGATGGGAGGCAATGTGGAACTGATGGGGGCAATATGGAGCTGATGGGGAGCAATGTGAGGGCAATGTGAAGTTGATGGGGGCAATGTGGAGTTAATGGGGGGCAATGTGGAGTTGATCGGAGGCAACGTGACGGCAATATGGTATATGGAGATGATGGGGGCAATGTAAGGGCAATATGGAGATGATGGTGGCAAGTTGGAGCTAATGGGGGGGCAATGTGGCAATGATGGGGGCAATGTCAGGACAATATGGAGATGATGGGTGGCAACGTGGAGATTAGGAGCATTGCTGGGGTGTCCAGTGCAGATGGCCCACAGGGTGGGGGGGGCGCTTCAGATTTATGTGCCTACAAGCTCCTGAGATGTAAATCTGGCCCTGCTAGTAGTACTCTTTTCTCCCTCCCTTCCCATTTGCTTTTCTCCCTCCCTTCCCATTAAATTCCTAAAGATCCTTTGGGGTGATTTAGGGGGACTAGACAGCACTGGTTCAGTACTGCTAGTCACTTCCTCCTCCTCAGACTCAGTGGACACCTAAAAATGGTCCTTCGAGTCCCTCCTTTTACTGCTCATAGGGATAGCAGTCACTATGACCCTCTCCTGCTCAATTTAACAAATAATTCACAGCAGCACAGCACGTCTACCTCGCACTGTAGCTGCTTCTATTGTGTTTCACTTCCTGGAATACGTCATGTTTTTATAGCGAAAAAGAGAAAACAACTTAAATCAATGGGCGGAAACTTTCTAGCCACTGTAAAATTGGCGGGACTTTTGGCCAATGGGCGTAAAATGTGGAGATTTTACTTGCTGTTTTAAATGCGGATTTTCTCGTGAAAAAGTGGACAATAATGTGGTTTTCGTGGAATTTCTCATGGGAACATGGCGACAACTTTCTTCCATCCAAACTCACAACTTTGACTTCCAGCTACTTATTTCTCCACTATTTAACATAGGAGAAAAATGTGTTGGAAAAGGAGAAAAATGTGTTGGAATACGAAAAAATGTGTGGAATAGGAGAAAATGTGTTAGAATTGGAGAAACGTGTTGGAATATGAAAAAATGTGTTGGAATAGGAGAAAAATTTGTCCGAATTGGAGAAAAATGTGTTGGAATAGGTGAAAAGGAGGAAAATTTTGCATTGGAGTAAAAGAGAAAACTTTTGTGAGAATAGAGAAAAATCGTCCGTTCTTCGTGAAAAGTTATGTGGGAAATTTCTCACTTTTCTCCCACCCCTATCAAGCACATCAGCTAGTAGATTATAGGCAAAGCATATCACACAGCACACAAGCACTGTATGCTAACTGCATGCTATTTGTCTGGGTAACAATGAGCAAAATGTAAGTGCAGCCAGTGCACCTGTACAATAAACTGTAGAAGAATGTTGCCACCCACATCACACCTGATGTCTCCTTCTGCATTACAATGTTACTCTGGGACTTTAGGCTTGTGGGGCTCTCTCAATTAGACAGTGTCATAGTCATGTGTCTGAGAGAGAGAGGGAGATGGTCAGGACAAGGAAACGGGGTGGTAAGAGTACCTGCAGTCAGCCCCAATTGATTGGCAACAGAGAATGTTAAGCACCACTGGCCCAATACAGGAGAGAGACTTGGCATTCATGAAAGTGCAGAGGAGGTGGGACCCTGGGATGCCTGGTCTGGTCACAGCTGTACCCTTTGCACCCCCTGTAGTTACATCACTGGTTCTATGGCTGCTGTGAGAAAAGGCTGGGGTAAGTAGGTTTGGGTATATGACTACCATTGAACAAGGCTGGGAGGTCAGTATGAGTGTTTCTATGGCTGCCATGGGACAAGGCTGGTGGAGTTAGCATGTGTGGTTCTTTTGTAGTTTGACAGGAGCTGGAGGGCCTCACATTGCCCATTCCAGATACAAAATAGAGGGAAAAGGCTGGGTACTCAGGATATGAGATTCTATGGTTACAATGAGAAAAGGGTGGGAAGTAAGTATGTGTGGTTTTATTCTTACCCTGGGACAAGGCTGCTGGGGGAAGGGGAGTGAGTATGTGTGGTTCTATAGCCACCAGTGCAGTGGGACAAGGTTGTGGGTCAGAATGTCTGGTTCTAGTGCAATGCAAAAAGGCTTGGGGTCACAATGAACAGACACATTTCACAGGAATTACCACAGAATGCAAACACTGAAATTGTTCTAATTTTTTTCTTTTTGAGTGAAAGACCTTGCCGGTCACTACTCAGCAAGAAAAGTACTACTGCATGATAAAAGTATACTGCTCCTATGAATATGTACTTTTCTACAGATCTATTGCATTAAAAGAGGTAGAATGTTAAATAAAATACTCCTTTATGTGGGCTGCACCCCCCCACCCCACCCCACCGGAGTCTTTAAAGAGTTCACTGTCAATGCACAGCTTAGAGTATAGTAACAAAGAATAAAAAATAGAAAAATCAATTCCTGGAGAGTACCTAGCAATAATATAATCTGCCAACATTTCTAAATCATTGGTTTACCTTCTTATAAACTTGACAAAGTTGGCAGTTTCAAGCCAATTAATTTTTGTGCAGAAGCCCAGTACAAAAGGTGCAGAGCTAAGGTGAACATCCTCTGGCATATTCATGTGCTGGCAACTTCTGCAATACTCATTGAACTCGAATGTTTAATAATAACTTGTAACCCTTTGAGTGCCAGAGGGATCGTCTGCATTCAACAACCTTCTGGGTCTCAAAGGGTTAAATGCCAGTTGAAAAAACTTAAATCTTTAGGTTGTATTTGAAATACACTGTATGTCAAATATGGCTGTCTACTTAAACGTTTAGTTTATTTTTATGTCACAGAAGTTCTCATAGGGGTTTATAGTTAAAATAACGAACTTCTTCTTGTAACAAAACACAATAATAGTAAGCTACATTCAGGCAGGAAATTGCAATTCAGGAACGTGTCATCAATTTAACTGTGACAGACTGGGGAACAAAGCTAGACATGTGATACGTGATTTTAGTCCCTGCCAATATGGAAACTATAGATCAGAAATAATGAGAGGAACATAAGAATCTGAAAAACACTCACAAACAAAAAAATCATGGAAAAAACCCACACTGATAAAGCCATAATTTGAATAATAATGATGGGTAAATTAACTTATGAAAAGGTACCACAAGAAAATCCACTATAAACCAGGCATACTCTCAAAATAATACAAACTCATTGCAATCCTACAACAAAATGACAGCATTGGGAGAAATCAATTCCACTCAATAACAGGCGATGGAATCTGTGTTCTGTCCCTGCACCTGCCTAACCTCAATTTATTAAGTTACATATGTCCTAAATCCTCCCCGTAATGCCATTTGTTCCGAGAGGAGGCTAACGGGGTAGTCTGCTGGCATTTCTGTTCTTTTTTCTACAACTTGTTTACATTAATGTAATAAGCAAGATATAAAGGAAATGGCGCAAGTGTGCACCACTTCCCTGTTCATGCTATAAGGCTGATGTACAGGGCTTGCTGGAATTAAAGTTCTATGCATCATATGAGTGATAATTAGAAGGGAGAGACATAAGACATGTTAGTGACAAAGATAGGTACAAAAGCAACCAATGTGTGAGGAGTATGTCTCACTCTGTACAGGCTTGCAGCCATATAACAGTGTTTCAGTTATCAGCCATATCAGGGGAGACAGTACAAGCAGATATAGCAAGTGTGGAAAAGTTTTTAAACTGTTCAATAATCCCTTTGACAAGTGATGTGTGTAAGCATGACTTATTCCCTCAATCTCCTCATCTCAGCAGCTATGTCGCACATGTCCACACTAAGGGCTCGATTCAAATGTTGGCGTCGCCAGAAAAAACTGGAGACGCTGGTTTTAACGTCAATTGAGCAATGCAAATGTTCTACTAGAAACAAGCGACGCCAGTTCTGAAACACACGTCGCCCGTCGCCAGAACAGCAAGATCTCACCCATAGAGGATAATGTACAAGCGACGCCAAAAGCGATTCAAATGTTGGAGTTAGGGCTAACGCGCGTTAAATTGCAACATTTCTCTCCAGAAATCTAACGCCTATTTTTTTTGGAGAAAAACACACAACTCAGACTAGAAAATCACCTTCGCTGAAAATAAAAGAGAGAAGCAGGTCATTCAAGGACAGAAGCCAAGCATACAGAAGTCAATATTAACCCCTGCAATGCCTAGCAAATACAACAACAAGGCCCACAACAGTGCTACACAACCCCTCCACCCAAAACACACCTAACATGCAATCTGGATATTCCAGGGCATCCCCTGAGGGCACAAGGGAATACCCAAATTAAAATAACATATGCCCAACATCAGGTCCAACTGTGTCAATGACAATGTGGAGAAATGGTGCCTCAAATGTCACATATGCACATCTACCCAAAAATGTGTAAAATCAATATCATCAAACACCAATGCAGAACATAACAACATGGGAAAAGTGACGCACCCTGAGCTGGTACACATGGCACACCAACATCACATGACACCCTGCTTGTGAACCACTGGCCTACACCATACAAACAAGTAACAGACAAACAATAACAATCTAGCAACTCCACAGGGACAAGGGGAACACAAAGCAGCACAACATAAGACATCCCAAAACACCTTGGACCAACAGGGGTTAACACAGAACACCACATGCACACCTGTCACTCCAACATCAAATCAACTCACCAATGTAACCTTAGCAGTACATGGAGACAAAACACACACCTGACAGCTACATACCAATTACAAATAATCACACCACTAACCACAGACACACCAGAAAACAATTACCTGGATAACACACACACCTTATCATTAGTCCATTATGACCACATGACTGCTCATTGACCACACCCTACTGCTGTTTAAAAGTTACAGCCCACCCTTCTCAGATGGAGAGAGAAAAAAAAAAACAAAACAACACAACACAACAGAAGAGAACAGAACAACAGTATGTACACATACCTTTACCTGAGGCGACAGCTGAGGCATAGGCGTGAGAGGGCTAGGGCTCCCCATCCCCCTCCAAGCACCCCTGTGCAACAGCCGTCACCTCCTGCAGCTGTTCATGCTCCAGCTGAAGAGCCATCCCCACCTGGAGGACAGCACCTACCAGCAGCACCTCAGCTGCAACGACAGGATGCCCCCCAGCTGCCACAGGGACCTGTGGAGCAGCAGAGGGCTGGCAGACAAATGGCCAGGCCCCGGATATATCGCACCAGGGTAACGCTGCTGGGAATGACTGAGGAAGAAGTCAGGGACAGATACAGGCTGACATCCGAGAGCCTGCTAAACCTGTATCAGGTGATCAAAGATGACATAGACCCTGTTTACTCTGCAAACCGTGCCCTGACAGGACTGCAGAAGCTTATGTGTTCCATCCACTTCATGGCAAGTGGATCATTCCAATCCACAGAGGGATATGTGTCTGGAATGTCCCAGTCCACCTGCTCCAGGGCACTGACACAGGTGTTGACAGCACTGAAGAGGAAGGCAAGTGCCTACGTCCACTTCCCTACAACAAACATGGAGTGGGCACGGGTTAAGCAGGCCTTCTACGCCAGGGGAGGAATGCCCAGGGTCATGGGGGCCATTGATTGCTCACACATCCGATTAAGAGCCCCTGCACATCATCCACATCTCTATGTCAACAGGAAGAGTTACCACTCAATCAATGTACAGATGGTGTGTGATGCTGGGATGAGGATTACCAATGTGTGTGCAAAATTCCCTGGGAGTTGTCACGACTCACACATCCTCACCAACTCCTCTGTACACAGGGATTTTGAGAACGGTACACATACAGGAGGATGGCTGTTGGGTGAGTCAACAGAGAACACACACCCCCACATCCACAGGTGCATGCACATGACGCATGTACATACCCATTTCAGTATGTGCATGACACAAAGGGGGGGGGGGACACCAAGTGTTGATGAAGAGGTGATGAAGATCAGATGACTCTACCATGTCATCACGTCTGCACCTTCCATGTAATGACATGTTGGTCATGTGCCCACGTCCCTTCAACTGTGGACATCTCTGTGCATAGGCTCCATAGAATAACATGGAATTTGGAGAAGTGATGGACCAGAGAAGTCATCTCCATCACTTCACCTCTACATCACTGCTTTGTGACTCCCCACCCCATGAATACATCATCCATGTAACATGACACCATGTTACTACTCATCTACAGGTGATGCTGGCTATGGGTGCAAGTGTTGGCTGCTCACACCAATCGCAAATCCACAGAGACCTGCTGAGGAGCGCTACAATGAGGCACATGTCCGGACCAGGAATGTCATTGAGCGCACATTTGGCCAGCTCAAATCCAGGTTCCGTTGCCTGGATCAGTCTGGGGGCGCTCTGCAGTATACACCTGCTAAGGTATGTGACATCGTCCAGGCATGTGCCTTGTTGCATAACATAGCTGTGGACACACGTCTCGTGGAGGATGTGCAGCCACACCAGCCTGTGGAGGTCCCTGTTCCCACTGATGGAGGGGAGGATCTGTTGACAGGGACACAGATGCGAAACAGGCTCATCAGGGACTACTTCACCTGTGAGTACCATGCATGTGTGATTGTGGATGTGCTTGTGTAATGCATGCAAACATGTAAACCAACAATGATTATCTGTTCCACTCCACAGGATGACCCAACAGCATAGTCCTACCATGTCAAGGACATCATCCTTCATCCTCGCATCAAAGGTAAACCATATGGTCCATGTACATCACATACTGAGTTGTACTGATGTGAAACTACATCTACCAAGTTGAACAAAGCCATGACACATGTGGAACCCTGTGAGTCACAGAGGAATACCCAATGCAATGACATGTAATGGATGCCACATAGCAATACCATGTTTTAACCCCTTGAGGGCCATAGGTGCACACAAAACATTACAAGGCAATCAGTTGTGTACCCCTCTGTCACTCGAATGGTTCAGGGGATAATGGATCAGACTTAGCTAGAATGTGAGCAATGCCCAATGTAGCTGAATGGGGATGGTGGTTGTGTGTGGTGTTGTCTAAGGTATGGCAGTAATGATCCGTTAGTCAGGTTGCAAGGCCTGCCATGCTGACTTGTTTGTGTGTGTGTATATAGCACAAGGAATATTCCACTCCATTGTTTGACAATGTGTGTTGTCCATGTGTTATGACCATATGAGGTGTTCATCAAGGGGATGGCAAGCAGACATATGTATGTATGTGACACGGACCCTGAGCACACACACCTTATCAGTATGTAGATCGAGATCCATGAAATAGTTCACCTGTTCCAGGGGGCTTGGTTTACGATATGATGTGTGTGTCCACACACATATACATATGTCTGCTAGCCAACACCTTTATCCAAACAAAATAAGGTCATGATGGCTACACAACACGTTGACAACAAATGGATTGTTCACTCTGTCACATAACAAAGCTGTCACCATGGAGTGCCAGTAAGGTCTCAAAAGCATTGTTGATCAATGTGTTGTGTACCTCAAGGGCATGATGGTGGTAAAGCAATAGCATGACTGTTGTGTTGATAGTGCATCTACAAATCTCGTTTTCACTCTCTGCAGGCATCTATGGCATGACTCCTCATGGTCCAGCAGTTTGTTCCGGTGACATGTTGACTCGACGTCCATGGGGATCATCTGTTCGTGTTGATGTCAATAAAACATGTGATATGACTATCTATCTTGTGTCACTGATTACCTTTCCCATCAGGGTTTCAAAGAGATAGATGATAGTGATACTTGTAATGTTTGAAAATCCATGTAGTTGGGTTTATCACCCTGAGTAAAACAAGTGAACTTCCTTGCTGACAGGTGTTTTATTCCAAAGTGGTTACAGCTCAAAGTTTACATCCATAGATCCAATATCACAGTGGCATGAATGTGTCATGTGGCGCTGTTGATACAACATCTTATGGACAGCTCCGGTCCCTGCACCATGAATCCCCATAGGATGAAGTTGCAACAGCGCCATTTAACACCTTCAGGACAATGTAATATTTGATCCATGACTTCAAGCTCTGAGCTCGGATAACCTTGGAAAGAGACACCTTTCAGCAGTGGGAGTTCCCTTGTTCCAATCAGGGTGGTGAACCCAACTACATATATCATGACACATTCCAAGTAGTGATGAGCGAGCATGCTCGGCCGAAGCTCGGTTCGGCTCGAGCATCGCTCTGCTCGGCACATGGCGGTACTCGTACGAGTACCGCATGTGCTCGCCCGCCATGTTCGGGTCTCCTCCCCGCACGTTTCGCAGCTGCTGCGCAGCCAATAAACGTGCGGGGAGGCTCTGACATCAGTGTAATGCCAGCAGCCATGTTGGCTGCTGGCATTACACTGATTGGCTGGCCAGAACCCGTGATCGGGTGCTGTATAGCACCCGACGCGCGAGTTCGGCTCATTCTTAGCCAGGGAGAGATGCGCTTAGGCAGGGAAAGTCAGTGTAGGGAGAATAAAATTGTTGAAACTCTTTCAAGACCCAAAAGTCCTTTTTAGGACTGTTGTGTGTGGGGGCAGCATTTAATTTTTTTTGGGGGTGGCAGAATTTCATTTTTTTGTGGGGGGGGACATGTTCTAAGGTGACATTGTACTAGGTGCACAGGGACAAATATTTCACAGTGCAGTGACAAGCTGACATATTCTGTTAGGTGCACAGGGCCAATTATTTTACAACGCAGCGACAAAAAGGGCCATTTTAAACGTGTGCCTAGCCATAGATTATTGTCACATTCTGTTTAGTGTGCCTAGCCGCAGATTAGCGTCACATATTGTTTAGTGTGCCTAGCCGCAGATTAGCGTCACATATTGTTTAGTGTGCCTAGCCGCAGAATAACGTCACATATTGTTTAGTGTGCCTAGCCGCAGATTAGCGTCACATATTGTTTAGTGTGCCTAGCCGCAGATTAACGTCACATATTGTTTAGTGTGCCTAGCCGCAGATTAGCGTCACATATTGTTTAGTGTGCCTAGCCGCAGATTAGCGTCACATATTGTTTAGTGTGCCTAGCCGCAGATTATCGTCACATATTGTTTAGTGTGCCTAGCCGCAGAATAACGTCACATATTGTTTAGTGTGCCTAGCCGCAGATTAGCGTCACATATTGTTTAGTGTGCCTAGCCGCAGATTAACGTCACATATTGTTTAGTGTGCCTAGCCGCAGATTAGCGTCACATATTGTTTAGTGTGCCTAGCCGCAGATTAGCGGCACATATTGTTTAGTGTGCCTAGCCGCAGATTAACGTCACATATTGTTTAGTGTGCCTAGCCGCAGATTAGCGTCACATATTGTTTAGTGTGCCTAGCCGCAGATTAGCGTCACATTCTGTTTAGTGTGCCTAGCCGCAGATTACCGGCATATATTCCGTTTAATATGAAGAAGGCGGGTAAAAAGGGACGGGGAAGTGGGGAAGTGTGTGTTTTACGGTCAGTCTGTAAAAATGGCGTACTACGGGCGAAACATCGTTCCCAGCAGCGACGTTGGAGTCCAAGATGCATCCAGACATCCTCCCTATGCTGTCCCTGAACCATTTCTGTGGTGTTTCCATCATTTTCTGACCTTTTCCTATGAACCAGGCACCCTCCCCTCATCAGAGCAGGGGGTGCCTGGTGTAATGCTCGAGTCCTCCCATTGACTTCAATGGGGCTCGGGTGCTCGGCCGAGCACTCGAGCCTCCGGGGGCGCTCGGCCAGAGCACCCGAACACCCGAGCATCGGGGTGCTCGATCATCACTAATTCCAAGCATTACTATCCCCTTAATTGCGATCATGTTGTTGATGTATGTAATGTGTTCATGTTGTTCAAGTTCAAGTCACATCATGGAACAACATCCTGATGTTGTTTGACTTTCAAATGTCTGTGAATTGAACTTGGACAAACGTGTGTATGTGATGTGTGTGTTCACCCCTGCTGTAAAAGCTTGTGACTCCATTCATCGTGAATGAGTTGTATTCACTGCATAGCTTTGCAATGCATTGGAGACAACTCATTCCCTGACACCCATGTTAGATGTGAATGAGTTGTGTTCACTGCATAGCTTTGCAATGCATTGGAGACAACTCGGCCAAACAAACCACATATTGGATGAGAAACATGCATGGACACAGATGTAATGAAAAAGTGCAAACATTTATTAAACGGGCCTGAAGAAGGTTGGCCTTACTTCTTTTTCTTGGGAGGGTAAGGGGGGGGGCTGCAGAGGTGGATTGCCTCTGACTGCGGCGGGTTACCCGTGGGTGTCTGGTGGATGGTGGTGGTGGTGGTGGTGGTGGATCACTGCTGGCTGGAGATGCATTACTGGACCCCTGTTGTGATAGCTGGCCCATGTTGTGGCGCTGGTTTTCCCGCCTGTTTGTTTCTCGCATCTCCACCAGCATGTGTACCAGCACCTCCATCATGCCGGTGTTAAATTGCGCCTGCTGGGTGTTGGCGACAACCTGTTGTGCCTCCATGGCCCGGAGGCACCCCATGATCCTCCCTATATTCACCTCAATCCTACGCAGGGATCGGGCACACCTCTGTAACACTGTGGTGGGCATGGAGGCTGGCAGAGGTGGTGGTGGGAGCGGACGACCATGGGGTGCCTCAGGAGAGACTGCAACATGGAGGCTGTGGGGGGATGTGGAGAACCAATCCCCGGACCCCTCACTACCCTCTGTTACTGCAGCCTCAGGATGGGGCACATCTGTTGGTGCGGTTGGGGGTGATGGCGTTGGTGGTGGTGGTGGGGTGAAAACTGTGCGCCCCTGTGGCTGCTGTGGCTCCCCGATCAGGCCAATATGTTGGTAGTCCAGGGGCCACATCATGGATGCCTCCTGGCTTCCGGATCTCCTAAGGGGGGGCTGAGGCCTAGCCCACATGCTGGACTCTGCATGTCCTGGCATCTGGACAGCCTGTGGCATTCTGTGCCTCGCCATAGGCTGCAGTGGTGGAGACACGTGGACGCCAGGATCATGCTGGGGCCACTGCTGGGGGCCTTGCTGGGGCCACTGCTGCTGCTGCTGGGGCCACTGCTGCTGCTGCTGGGGCCACTGCTGCTGGGGCCACTGCTGCTGGGGCCGCTGCTGCTGCTGCTGGGGCCACTGCTGCTGGGGCCACTGCTGCTGCTGCTGGGGGCCTTGCTGGGGCCACTGCTGCTGCTGCTGGGGGCCTTGCTGGGGCCACTGCTGCTGCTGCTGGGGGCCTTGCTGGGGCCACTGCTGCTGCTGCTGGGGGCCTTGCTGGGGCCACTGCTGCTGTGGTTGCTGCTGTGGTGGTGGTGGCAGCACTCCTGAGGTGGTGGCCTCCTCACAGGAGGTTTCCCCGGACTCCTCTGCTCGGGATGTTTGGTAAGCTGTGGGGGCAAATGACATGACGGAATTAGTGATTTGAGCCGTGACAGGAGTGCTGCACTACTGTTACAATGACATGTGAACCGTTGAGTGGCAGGATAGTATCCATTGCATAGCTTGTCAATGCATTGGTTACCATCCTGACACACATTGCTTAGCTTGATGTGATCCCATACATTGATTCTTCTAACCTACAGTGTTGTAGATTTGGTCATCATGTGTATCCTGAGCAGTGGGGATGGCAAGGCATATACCTCCTTGCTATCCCCATTCATCATAATACATGTGGTGACCAAAAATAAAACATAACACCTTGAGTGACACAAACCTATTGCATGTCATACACTTAGCTTCAACAACAGAAACACTGTGACCTCTTAACACAACAATGCACCAGTGGTGAACGATGACTACAGAGTCCAACCGATGGTGTCAGCAACAGGAACACACCAAGCACAACAAGCAACATGATCTGTGGTACCCAACAACCTAATCAGCTGGAGGACACACACACACAACCCAGGACAGACATAATCATAACACACAGCAAACATGTGCATGGTTATGCTGTACTGTTAGGGGTTACTTCTTTGTTTTCCTATGTCATGATGTTGAGCCTAAGCACTGGTGTATCACATGTTGTTTAGATCTCAGTGCATTGGCTCCCAAGGATAACACAGGGATTGCAGGTGTGATGACACTGTTGTTGTCGTCATGTAAACATTGCCACCTCTTTCTGACACCCTAGTGAATGCCCCCCCCCAATCAGGATTTAGCCTTGTGAATCACATATGTCCTGCAGAGTGGTGATGGTGGGGAATGTCCCCTGGCCAGCAACACTCTGCAGTCTACATATGATGCAGAATGCTGAAACTTCCACTTGTACTAACTACCTACATGTTCAACACCTAGCTCTGACATGCAGTAACAATACAATATGAAACACACCAATTCCCCTCCTTGCTATTCTCTGATAACCCTTTGGGTGCCAGGGGACTAGACAGTGTTTTGTTGAACAATGCATTGCTTATCCCTGTGGCACTCAAGGGGTTGTGTGCTGACCTCTTTGTCACTCTTTGTATGACATTGTGATACACAGAACATTTAGATCTGTGACTGACACATGACAGTGTGCATTGGATTTGTGCTGTGCATGATGTTGTTTTGGACAGCATGAAGAGGGTTCAATAGGGACTTTAGCATTACCATTCTGGCTGGGTTAGTCAAGTATTCTGTCCTTGTTTGACATCCCTCCAAGCTGTGTGGCTGGATTGTGGTGTGGAATGCTGTCCATGTGTTCAGGTGTCACTGTGTTTGTCTCTGTCTGTTAGGTGTCAGTTATGTGTGATGTGTGTGGGCCTTGATGCACGTACCAGTGGACTGGAGGCTCCTTTCATCCCCAGTGTCGCTCCATCCAGGAACACCATGGACCGTGATGGCGGAGATTGTCCTGCGTACAGCCTCCTCCCACTGGGTATATTCCACACGCAGGGGCGGACCACCTCCTGTACCAGCAGCATGCAAGGCCTGCTCACCCATCTTCCTCTTCACCTTCACAATGGGAGACAGAAATGGGAAAAGGGTTGAACTAGATGTACACAAGTCTATTCTCAACATGAATTACTGTGTTACTATGTTACTATCTTACCTTGGCCTTGCAGTCTGTCCACCTTTTTTTCACGGACTCCACTGACCGGCTGCGGCTGGATACAGCATTGACCGCAGCCACGACCTCCTTCCAGGCTGCCTTCCTCCTGGAGCTCAAACCAGCAAGGGGCCCTTTGGAGAACAGGACCCTCTCCCTTGCAACTACAGCCTCACAGAGGACAAGGTTCTCCTCCTCAGAGAACCTGGGCTCTCTCGCCCTTTCCTCCTCCTCACCACCAACAGTTTGTTGAGAGCCTTGGCTGTGGCTCTCCAGCCCTGCCTGCACTGGCCCTGGCTGTGTGTGGTGCAGGGGGTCTACCCCTCGTCCCACTGTCTCTGCCCCTGCACTGGATGTGCCTGCCCTCAGGTGGCTGCCCCTCCGCCCCAGAGATCTCCTTCTCCCTCCCCTACCCTGACCAGGGATGCCCCCCTGCATCTCCTCCTCCTCCTCTCCTCCTACACTCCCCACCCCTCTCTCCTCTCCTCTCCTCTCCATTGCTCTCACACACTCACACCCAGGCACTCACTCAGGCCCTCACACACTCACTCACTCTCTGTCACTCACTTGCACTCACAGACTCACACTGTCAAACAAAAAATAAAGGTGTGATGTGTTATCAAAATAAAAATGAGCTATGTGTGTGTATGTGTGTTTGTGTTTGGATGTGTGTGATGGATATGTGCAAAAGTGTTTTATGTGTATTTTTATGGTGTCCCAATGCTCTCCAACTCCTATCTGTGTGCTGTGCTCCTCTCTACCTCTCACTCTGTAAAACTAACCTCCACTCCTTGGGTCCTGAGATCTAGCTCTGTGAACTCGATAACAGACAAAGGTGCGTAGGTGATTTTGGGTTTATTTATAGTTTTTTCGACTGAACTTGATACTTTGGGGGGCTGTGATTGGCTGGAGCGCTTGGTAACGTTGGACGTTTCGCTTGTTTTTTGCTTTTGGAGACGTTTCTCGCGTTTCTCGCGTGTTTGGCGTCGACGATGAGGTCAAATATTTGGCGACTCCAGTTTTGTAGTCTTCGTGTGTTTTGTAGGCCGTCGCGCGTTAACTCTTTTGGGTATGGAACATTTGAATCTCACGTTACCCAGTTTGGTTTAACTCGCGAAGCCAGTTTTTTTCTTCACGCTAGTTTTAACTCCAACATTTGAATCGAGCCCTAAGACTCCTTGGAGTGAAAGTACAGTAGAGATTCCTCACTAAATCAGCTGTTGGAATTTATGCATTTTGTCCTTACGTTTGCCTAAAATCAAGTTACTAAGCTATATACTACAGAACTTCTCACCTTAGCAGAACTTGCATTAAGGGGAGATCAGTGGGGTTATGCATTAAACAAGGTACTGAGGTAATGGTGTCATTGTATACCATTTCAATGCACATTTCATGGAGCTGACAATAAAGTACCAACAATGGGGTTAATTTCCACTTTATGCACTATATTGAAGTGAAACAGCTGGTGTTAAAGGAGCAGTAATCTTTTGTTATGAAATTATATTCATAATAGTTTTAGAGCCCCCGTACACGGGCCAACACTGGCGGCACTGCAGTCATGCGCAGTAATGACTGGCCGCTCTGCGGCTGATACTGAATAGGGCGCTCCATATTCAGACTCTGGTCTGAATTCAAAGCGCCCCGCTCTGTATCAGCCGTGGTGCAGGCAGTCTGTACTGTGCATGACTGCAACACACACAGCCGTCTCTACTGCACATGAGGGCTTCTGACAAACATCCTTAGAGAATTATAGTATAGGATTCTAGTCCTTTTTTTACTGATGCGTAAAGGAAAAGGTACTCCCACTTCTGAGAGATGTATACATTTACAGTGTAATTTAAACTCCAGTTTTTGTTTTTAAATTAACAGTGCCCTCTGTTCACTTCCTGACAATCTGAACTTTTCTAACTTCTGGATAAAACAAATGACAATGGTGGGAGTGTCCTTATTTTACTGAGTAGAAAAAGCTTTATAGAATGTTTTCATAACAAAAGTTCACTGCTCCTTTAAATGCTAAAGCCAGTGGAGCTGCACTGGCAAAACTAAACATTCACCACATTGCCTCCCAGAGTGCTTCTCTCCACTCACCAGAAACGTAAAAGGTGCATACTACAAATGCACAGATACTCCTGGACAGCTGATGACAGCATGGTCAACTCTTTTTCATCCATGGATCCCTCACTCTTATTTCCTGTGGTACTTTTGGATAATTAAATTGACTCATAATTATAATACAGATTATGGCTTTATCTGAGTGCCTTTTCCCTTTTTTTGTTTTGAGTATTGCATTCATGGTTAACACTCCATAAAAAGTATTATGGTTATGAAGGTGAGCCTGATATAAATTGTGTTTTGTATTTTTTTCTTTTTGTCTAGTATGAATCCACCAGCGCCAATGTACTAAAAAGACCTGGAGAAATTCAGGGTAAATCAACTGACACAAATAAAATATAAAAATTGAGAGCCCACTTTTTAAACATTTATTACATAACCATCGCATAACTGAGCCATAGGGGCAAATAAAAATTCCCATTTCAACTTCTTGAGTGCTGGTCAAATCTCCAGAACATAGCTGTGCAATGCCTTGGAGTCCTATCTAGAATTCAAAGGGTAAAAAGCCCCATTTCAATTAATGGAAATAAGGAGAATTTTTATTTGTCCCTTATGTTACATTTGTTCTGCTCCAGAATTGCTTCAGTTCGTCTTTATATCAGCCTTGTATCTGGTACATGATGTAACACGATGTGACTCACTATTTGGCACTCAAAGTGTTAATTATTTTGTTGTACACATTATGCCATATCCTTGCAATAACTTTTACATGATTTTAGAATCTGCACTCGTTTCCATGGAACATAATTAATTGTAGAATTCTATTTAAGACTTATGCAATCAAAGTGTAATACTGTATGTATCATTAACATGTCCATGGTCCCAGGTGAATTGTTCAAATCTAGTTCTTTTTTCTGACTTCATTAATTATTATTATTGTTGTCACAATACTAAGAAATAGATTACCCTAGAGAAGCTATGCTAGACCTGGCTGCACTAGCTCTACTGTAATTATAGCTCAGTAGGCTATGAAAAGTTTATATACAGTTAACACACAAAGGATACAGTCTCAGAATTTGTTTCTATGGTTTTATTCCCAGAGGTATGGTTTAATATCGGTACAAATGCATTAGATCTGAAATCATAGCTCTTTTTAATCCTTTTAGTTGCACACCAGTCTGGTCCTTAAAGGGTTAACAGAAAATATATGTATTGTGCATTTTAATTTTCAGTCTTTTCACTTTATTAATTTGTAACCCTTTGAGGGCCAGAAAGGAAAGCAAAACATTAAACATTGCACATTGTGTGGTTCATTGTCCACCCATGGAAATGTGGTGTAGACAAACAGGATGCAAGTTATAAGGGAGCATCTATAATATGAATGCCCTATAAAATACACATGGCTTATTGCAGGGAGGGTATGTTTTTTATTAATTGATTGATAATATGTCATGACCTGTGGGCAGTGCTTATCATGCACAAACATCATCAGTCATTTGTTCTTGCCAGTTGTCAGTCCACCATCCACCACCACAAAGAACAAAATATTTTTCAAGGCTTACCTTTCTGAAGGTCAGAGATAGTGCTAATATTTTTTTTCAAGGTTTACCTTTCCATAGGCCTGCTAAGCATGTTTTTATGTTTGACCTTGCTGTAGATCTGTGTGACTTTGAGAACCTGCTATAGGTCTGTATGAATTAGAGGACCTGTAGGGAATCATCATGGGCAATGAAGTGACATTCCCCAAAGACTATAAAAGGTTAAACATATTGTATAGCCCAGTTGCTTTCCATCAACCCTGTCAGGCGCTTTATTTGTAATTTGGAGATATGGTAATAGTGTAATGTAAGTGTATATACTGTGTTGGAAGCTAGGAACCAGAGCACCCAGTAAATAAGGTTAAGCCCAGCACTCTGCTCCTTCCTGCCATGCCCCTCTTACAAAGCTTCCCATGTAATGTGTCCCCTCTGTTACTGTTTTTTGTGTGTTTCCCTGTGGATGTGGTATGCTCAGATAACAGCCTCCACCATGTATTGATCAAACAAATGAATGTTTAGAATGTTAATTGACTCCTGCAGTACTTCCTTTTCAAATAATTTTTCAGAGTGGCTTGAAAAGAGGAAACCAAATAACAGTACCTGATTGTTTCCCCAGGACTTCCACTGACTGGTCAGCTGGGACAACACTGTTCCAAGCCTTAATTTGTAATTTTGATTTTGACTGCCTGGAAGTGAGTAAAAGCAGTGTGGAATGGGAAAAAATAAAATTTCTTGAGAAATGTATAAATCCTCTGCTCTTTTTTCTGTTACACATGTTATTATGTTTATTATTGTCCTTATATTACAATATTGATATTATTATTCTTATTACTTAAAATATTAATAAAAATACAGTTTTAAGAGTAAAAGCAGGGTGTTTTACCAGTAAAAGCTCTTCTATTCTACACTCCTTAATACAAGCCTCTGCTGTATTTCTAGAGGAGATGTGGTTTGGGAATTCTCATCCCAGCCACTGAAAGAGAAAATTTACTTGCCTTGTCTGTCTACCTGTGTGAAGCCCCTGGAAACCCATCCTGCAGTTCTGCAGCCAAATTCACTAGCTCTGCTGTCTGACAGTTATTTCTGCCTCTTGTTGAGTGTGCAGGACAAAAAAAAACACAAAATAGTCCTATTCAGTTTTCTTTTCTTCTTTCCCTGTTTATCTACTCTAGCAAAGGACACCCTCCCCACTGCAAAATAACTAGAATTACTGGTAGGCATCAGGACTTCCAGAATACCAGAAAGAATCAGGGTTCCCTCCAAAGAGGTTCAGCAGCAGTGATTGTTCGGGAACCGATGACCTGGTACCATCACAGTCTGCTAACAATGTATTCAAGGCTTACTTTACTCTAGGCCTTGGCAAAAATTGGTAGCAGGCTAAGGCCTATGATAGGCAAGCCTGATCATTTTACATCTGATGCTCAGATGACTCAGCAGGAACTAAATATGAAAAGAATATAATGTCACTGCTAAGAAAACTCATTTCACTGCTGTCATCATTAACAACACCCTCATCAGACTTTCCTCCTCTATTGCTGGTGGTAATTGGTAAACTTGGTATCACGGTTCCCGTGATCTCGTTGTCACTCTCTGCTGTGGTGCGCTCCCATTAGCGGAGCTTGTTTAGCCTGCCTAGTGTGGCCTTCATATACCGGGCCGCTGGCACCTGTCAGGTGCCCTTTCGTGGTGTTCCTGTACCAGCGCTTCCGTTGCTGTGTTGCTGTGTTCCTGCGTTCCTGTGTACTGATTTGGCCAGTCTGACTATTCTTACTGGTTCCTGCTCCGTGATTGACCTGGCTTGGCTGACGTTCCTGCTCCGTGATTTACCCGGCTTGACTGATGTTACTGCTCCGTGACCTGATTCCGGTTATCCTGTCGTCCTGAGAGTGTTCCTGCTGTAGATCCTGATTCTATGTCGCCTGGTGACATTTCGAACTTTTGTGTGCAGTGCTGTGCAGACTGAGCATCCAGTTAACCCTTGCAGAGCTTGTTGCCTCCGATACTGAGCCTGTCCGTTAACACTCGCTGAGCACTGTTGCCTCCGTTACTGAGCCTGTCCGTTAACACTCGCTGAGCACTGTTGCCTCCGTTACTGAGCCTGTCCGTTAACACTCGCTGAGCACTGTTGCCTCCGTTACTGAGCCTGTCCTTTAACACTTGCTGAGCACTGTTGCCTCCTATACTGAGCCTGTCCGTTAACACTTGCTGAGCACTGTTGCCTCCGTTATACAGAGCCTTCCGTTACACTTGCAGAGCATTTGTGGCCTCCGTTAACTGTGCTTCCGCTTAACAACTTACTAGCACAGTAGTAGTTGGCGCACCGAGTGGTACTGTTGGGTGATTCCTTCTGCTCTTGCAGTGTACAGGGTTCCGTTACCGCACCGGAAGGGTGCTATTGGCTCCGGTTCCATTCAGCTCTTGCAGTGTTTGTGACTACGTTATCGCACTGGAAGGGTGCTATTGGCTCTAGTTCCATTCAGCTCTTGCAGAGTGTTGGGTATCTCGCCCATTGCCTGTCCTTGGAGTGTGTCAGTTCTGCCTCACTGCTAAGGTGCTTACACACCTTGTACCACAGTCTCTTGCTGCTCTTACCATCTACTGTGCGTTGTCTAAACACGCCACAACAGAGACTGATTACCTACTTAGAACTTTAACCCTTGAGCCACTTCTGTTTCTTTTTTGCCTGTCTTGTGACAGTATATGCTGCTACACTATATTGTGCCTGAGAGGGCATCCATTATCTATATCCATTTACCTGTCATTGCCATTTCAGCCTATAGTGGGCAGTGTTCCTTGTTTTTTCAATAAAACTGTGTTTTATTCTAATCTCCTGGTCTGAGTGTCTTACAAAACCGTTACACTTGGTTTCACACTCACATATACATCAGGCTTATAAGATGTGCCTCTGTTTGCTACTGCACACAACCAACTGAAGAAAATACATTAACTTTATAGACCCAAAGTATTTGTGGATGTGGTTTCAGCAGTTACGTTCTTGTAGGAATTTCATTGGCGTCAGTGAAAAAAGTAGACATTTAAATTTATTTTTGTCCTAAAACATTCCAGTAAAAAAAGAAAATGGGACTTTGTGCCTTCTGTTTGCTACTGCACACAACCAACTGGAGAAAAAACTTTCCCTTTTTAGAAACAAAATACTGAAAGTAACTGCGGATGTGGTGGCAACAATACTATTTGCTGATCCTGGGCTCTGACTTATACTACTACTACTGGTGTGGATTTCTTCTCTTCGGCACTAAGTAGCAGTACTATTGCACTGGGAATTCTAATGGTCGTAGAATGGTCAAAGAGGAAGTGTTACGGTCTTGAGGGAAGTTCATTGGTGTCAGCATACAGGGTAGACATTTAAATTTTTTTGTCCTACATTCCAGCAAAAAAGAAAATGTGCACATTACTATAATAGAGAAGGGAGGATTTCCATATAGTCTGAGTGGTAACAGGCTTGAAAGTGTTCCTGCAAACTTTATTGTCCATCATGTATATAAACACAGGTGGTGGTTAAGGGATTACAGTGCTATAAGTTCTAAACATGTGTGCCCCTCTACTTCTTTCTTAAATAAATAATATTTCAGTGCTACTAGAACTGAACATTGGATCAAGGTTAGATTTAGAAAGTGAACAATAACAAGCAGATAGTAACAATATAGGAAGGTGCTGGATTTGTGAGTGGTAGAAGGATGGGAAATAAGATTTTATATAAACATACAGTAATGTGAAAACGTTTTAGGCAGGTGTGAAAAAAATGCTGTAAAATAAGAATGCTTTCAAAAATAGACATATTAATAGTGTATTTTTATTAATTAACAAAATGCACAGTGAGTGAACAGAAGAAAAATCTAAATAAAATCAATATGTAGTGTGAGCACCCTTTGCCTTCAAAACAGCATCAAATCTTCTAAGTACACTTGCACAAAGTCAGGGATTTTGTAGGCATATCGTCAGGTGTATGATTAAACAATTATACCAAGAAGGTGCTAATGATCATCAATTTAATATGTAGGTTGAAACACAATCATTATCTGAAACAGAAACTTCTGTGTAGGAGGAATAAAACTTGGTGAGAAAAAGCCAATCTCAGCTAACAAGGCGAGGTTGCTGAAGACAGTTTCATGTCAAAAGTCATACACCATGGCAAGACTGAGCATAGCAACAAGAAACAAGGTAGTTATACTGCATCAGCAAGGTCTCTCCCGGGCAGAAATATCAAGGCAGATAGGGGTTTTCAGATGTGCTGTCCATGCTCTTTTGAAGAAGCACAAAGAAATGGGCAGCTTTTAGGACCGTAAACAAAACGGTTGGCCAAAGAAACTTAGTGTAGCATTTGAAATGCACATCATACTTACTTCCCTTCACAATAGGAAGATGTCCAGCAATGCCATCAGCTCAGAATTGACAGAAAACAGGGGATCCTGGTACAAGCATCTACTGTCCAGAGAAATCTGGACAGACATGGTCTTAATGGAAGTCATGCAGCCAAAAAGCCATATCTCCAATGTGGGAACAAGGCCAAATGACTCAACTATGCACAAAAGCATAGGAACTGGGGTGCAGAAAAATGGCAGCAGGTGCTCTGGACAGATGAGTAAAAATTGTAATATTTGGCAGCAACAGAAGGTAGTTTATTTGTCGAAGGGCTGGAGAGTGGTACAAGAATGAGTGTGTGCAGGCAACAGAGAAGCATGGTGGAGGTTCTTTGAAGTTTGGGGTTTCTTCAAATGGAATTGGGGATTTGGTCAGAGTTAATGGTATCCCCAATGCTGAGAAGTACAGTCAGATACTTATCCATCATGCAGTACCATCAGGGAGGCATCTAATTGGCCCCAAATTTATTCTTCAGGGTGACAATGACCCCAAACATACAGCCAAAGTCATTAAGAACTATCTTCAGTGGAAAGAATAAGTATTGGCATGATCCCCACAGAGCCCTGATCTCAACATCATTGAGTCTGTCTGTTTTCCACCTTTTCACTATAAAAATGTCAAGTATTCCAGGAAGTGAAACACAATAGAAGCAGCTACAGAGCAAGGTAGAAGTGCTGTGCTGTTCTTCTGTGATCTGTTTGCAAAATTGAGTCAGGAGAGGCTAATAGTGGCTGATATTACTATGAGAGAGTTTAAAAGTAATAAAAGGAAGAACTGGAAGGACCCTTATGTGTCCACTGAGTCTGAGTCTGAGGAGGAAGTGAGCACTATAGAACCAATGCTGGCCAGTCCCATTTAATCACTCCTAGGGATCTTGGGGAAATTAATGTCAAAGGGGGGAAGAAGAGGGTAGTAGTGAGAGCAGGACCAGTCAGTTGCCTGTGCCTGCTGCCCAATGTCCTGCTTCTACTGCCAGACGTGCTGTGCCTGCTGCCAGATGTGCTGCCCCTGCTGCCATCCATGCTGTGCCTGCTGCCAGTGATGAACCTGCTTCCACCAGTGCTGAAGCTGCTGCTATTGTGTCTTGTAATACCCAGGAGGCAGGGAGGAGCACTTGCCATCCCCAAGCAGTCCTGCCAGTGCTAGTAGTATTATATAGAAGGTCCAGAAGCTTGTTAGTATTAGGAGTGAAAGAGGGGGTAATCATCATATTACTAGTGACTGTGAGGAGCAAGACCACTGTTGTGGTTGGTGTTAGCAGTAGTACTAATGATAGTGATGGTAAAGCAGCCGGTGGGACTAGTGTTAGGGGAGTGGTAGGGGAAGCAATTGAGAGCATCCAGACTAGCGGTCAAGGGAGCCCACACCATTCCCCTGATCTTGGGAGTCCCCTTTCCCCCACAACATTGTTGATGTAGAACTTGATCCTGAAGAAGGCAGAATTGTCACCACCTCAATAATACCACCACCACCAGGAGCACCTGTGTCTGCTGCTATTACTGCCAGTCTGTCTTCTTCAGTACAACAAGAAATGCCAAGTGTAACATTAGGGAACCCCCTGTCACATTTCTTGTCACCTCCTTCAACCAGCAGTGAGATGTCTGTAGTAGAGAAGCAGTATGGAGGAATTGGTGGTGATGATGATGATGGTGAAGAAGCTGTGGTAGAAGAGACATTGATGGCCTTTTTATCACAAACTGAGAAGTAATGGGATACAGGGATGGGCATCACCAACGCCACTAGCAGTGAGCTGTTGGAATTTGCAGAATTTACAACTGCTATAATTCCTGCTGCTGTTGAGTTGCAAGGGCAGCAGGATGCTGAGAAACATTCTAGTGTGCCACAGTCCATCGTGGACACAATGAGAATGGGGTCAACAACTGATGCGGCACTAGGATAGGTTCCACTTCACAGCAGCAATAATCCTGGTGCTAGTTGCAGTCCTGATTTTGAGGCAGTAGCAGCAACAACATCATCCTCTGCCCCAGCCAGTAAAGGGGAATGTGGAGGAGAAAAAGAAAGAGGCCATTCTTCTTGGGTGTGGGACTATTTTTCTCTTGGGGCAGGCACAGTGCAATCATCACCAATGACTCTGTGCACAATTTGTGACAAGTCAGTGAGAAGGGGAAAGGAGGAAACACACATTGGCACAACCACCATGATAACACACATGAAACACAGACACCATGACATTTATGTCAAACATGTTAAAGATAAACAGCCACTACATAAATCAAGCACCACTGTTGCTGTACCCCCTGACTCTCCAGAAAGGCAAAAGAGGCGAGGCAGAGACCAAAGATGAGGAAGAATAGAGAAACCCAGGCAGAGGCTGGTTTCCATGATGAGCAAAACAGCTCGCCATCACCTTCTTGCTCTAGGGTAACTACATCTTCTGCCAATCCACCTCATTCATTGTAACTTCCCCTGCCAAGTGATAGCCACTCTGTAGATGTTAGGATGTGGCAGTTCATGTCCTCCCATTGCACACTGGCACACTGACCACACATGGCAGTGTGGTGGAGGAGAATCACAAACGGCATCAAGCGGCATCTGAGGTGATGCAATCCCACAGAATATGCTAATCTGATGGCAGGCAGGGTTCATCATTACTATTAAACTGTCAGCAAGTTGTTATGTGACCTTAGCAGGGTGTGGACAAGGGGCATAAAGACAGCAGCAGTACTTGGTTTCTGATGTCTTGCTGTTGGATATAGTTGTGCCAGGTGTTATTACCAAACACACTGTGCACATTGCAGTTGCTGATTAGAGGCACAGTTCCTGCTCTGAAGGGAAAATTTTGTTTTCTAGTATCAACACACCCATGATTTTGGAGGAGGAGTATGTGTTGAAGAATTATTGGCCAACTTGTTCTCTTTTCCACATATACCTGAAGTGGCAGGAGCTAGTTATGGTTCTGCTACTGCTTCAGGTGCATCACTGGAGCTAGTCGTGGCAAGTGGAACCTTCATCATTCATCACCCATGTTACTGCTGTTGTTGATTCCATTCCCTTTGAACTGCCTCATAATCCTGCTGCTTAAAAAACTCAGCAGCAGCAAGGACAACAGTCGCAAATTCCTCATCTACATATGGGACAGTGGCCAACATGACAAAGCCAGTAGGGCATTTTTCTCAGGGCCTGTGCTTTAAAAAAAAAAACAACAAAAAATAAAATGTAGTCCTACAAAAAATAAACACTTTTTGTGGTTTGTTTCTAACAAGCCTAAGTATTACAAATCAATGTTTCCTCAGGGCTTTGGCCTCTAACAACAAATCTTACAAATCGTTCTCTACAAAATACTCTGTCAGGTCAAGTATCAGTCTACCTCAGGTGGTCCTTGACTCGATCACGTTATATACAAATTATTTTTATTTTTTTATTTAACTGTTACCCCTCCACAACAAATTCCCTGTTCAATTGATTCTTTCCCTGGACTCCACCCACCAACACAGACACAGAAATAAAATAACATTTGCTTTGTGTTGTGTGTTTCAATGGAATGAGCTAGGTGAAAAAAGCAAAAACACTGCACTTTTTGCAGGAAATTATTTGCCAAGCGGTAAGTGCCATTATTCGCCGATTTCAGTTTGAGGCAAATATTTTTGCCCATCCCTACTGAGCAGTCCAGCAGAAAAAGGGACTACAAAAGAAAAAATAAGGTGGGATAAGACTGGGAAAACAGTAGGGATGTGCAGAATACTGCACAATCAGGAAGGAATTAAGCTGAAAATGAAGCATTTCATCTCCCACGGGAAAAACCCATTCTGCCAACAACTTCTCAGCTGACATGGAAACATAGAATCTAACAGCAGATAAGAACCATTTGGCCTATCTAGTCTGCCCATTTATCTACTGTCAAAACCTCAAACCTTTTTTGGTCCTTGGTCTTTTCTTATGTTAAGGACAGCTTTATGCAGGGCCGGATTTGCCATAAGGCAGAGTAGGCATCTGCCTACAGGCGCACCCCACAGAGGGGCGCCTGTCATTGAAATAAAAAAAAAAAATTATATATTTTTGTTCAGAGCTGCACAGTAACAACCCGCCCACTGCATGGTAAGGTCCGTGCCTTCTTCGGCTCAGACAGAGGGCACAGACCTGTTGCTGCTGTTGCTCCCTTGTTGGATCTAATGCAGAGCGCTGGGAGATGATATCATCTCCCAGCGATCTACATTCCTAAAGAACCCGCACAGGAGCAACAGCAGCTACAGAAGGAGGAACAGACATCTGCCCCTGGACCACCAGGGAGGTAGGAAATGTATGCGGGAGACAAAGTGGGGTCAATGTGAAGATGATGTGGACAATGTGAGGGCAAGTTGGAACTGATATAGTGACGATGTGGAGATGATGGGGGTAATGTGAGGGCAAGCTGGAGCTGATGGGGGCAATGTGAGGGCAATATGGAGCTGTTGGGGGATAGGTTGGTGCTGATGGCAATATGGAGCTGATGGGGGATAAGTTGGAGCTGATGGCAATATGGAGCTGATGGGGGGCAATGTGAGGGCTATATGGCTATGGGGGGTAATGTGGAGGTTTGGAGCATTGTGGAGGTGTCCAGTGGAGATGGCAAATGGGGGGGGTGCTTCAGATTTCTGTGCCTACAGGCTCCTGAGATGTAAATCCGGCACTGGCTTTATGCCTTTCCTATGCTTAAATTCTGTCACTGTATTAACTTATACCACTTCTGCTGGCAGGCTATCTCATTTATCTACTACCCTTTCAATGATGTAAAACATTCTTACATTACATCTAAACCTGTGTTCCTCTAGTTTTAGACTATGGCCTCTTGTCCTAACATTTTTACTCCTTTGAAATGTACTTCCATCCTGCACTTTGTTGAATCCCTTCATGTATTTGAATGTTTCTATCATATCCCCTCTCTGTCTTCTCTCCTCCAAGCTATACATGTTCAGATCCTTTACTCTATCCTGATATTTATTTTCTGTAAACCAGTCACCATTTTAGTAGCCCTTCTCTGAATTTTCTCTAGAGTATCTATATCTAGTGATGAGCGAGCACCCCAATGCTCGGGTGTTCGGGTGCTCTGACCGAGCGCCCCCGGAGGCTCGAGTGCTCGGCCGAGCACCCAAGCCCCATTGAAGTCAATGGGAGGACTCGAGCATTACACCAGGCACCCCCTGCTCTGATGAGGGGAGGGTGCCTGGTCCATAGGAAAAGGGCAGAAAATGATGGAAACACCACAGAAATGGTTCAGGGACAGCATAGGGAGGATGTCTGGATGCATCTTGGACTCCAACATCGCTGCTGGGAACGATCTTTCGCCCGTAGTACGCCATTTTTACAGACTGACCGTAAAACACACAAAAAGGAAGATAAAAACGACTTTAGGTGAAAAATTGTTACCAAACAGTATTTGCTGTATATTTACTTGTATATCATCTGCAAATTCTCCCAAAAATTTCCTCGATTTTTCTGAACTGAGGCCATGATTAAGAGGGAAACGTGCGCAGAGGCAAATTCTCCCAAAAATTTCCTCGATTTTTCTGAACTGAGGCCATGATTAAGAGGGAAACGTGCGCAGAGGCAAATTCTCCAAAAAATTTCCTTGATTTTTCTGAACTGAGGCCATGATTAAGAGGGAAACGTGCGCAAAGGCAAATTCTCCCAAAAATTTCCTCGATTTTTCTGAACTGGGGCCATGATTAAGAGGGAAACGTGCGCTGAGCCGACCATCTAAAACATTATGGGTGAGGGTCTGCTGCGGAGCTGACCATCCTAAACATTATATGCGAAGGCACGCTAGTGAGCTGACGCTATAAAACATTATATGAGAGGGCCCGCTAGAGAGCTGACCCAATAAAACATTATATGAGAAGGCCCGCTGGTGAGCTGACCTATACAAAAATTGTCAAACTGCGCCCGCTGGTGAGCTGGCCCTATATAAAAATTATACCACTGGGCCAGCTGGTGAGCTGGCCCTATATAAAAATTATATCACTGGGCATATGGAAGAGAGTCAACCATATACCCGTTTTTTGGGTGGAAGGGGTATTCCCATCATTGTAAATAACATATATAAAGTGAGTTTATGTTCCCCCGGGGCTTTCCTCCAGTGGAGTGGAGAAGTCAGGGGAAATCCAGGCCTTGTTCATTTTTATAAGTGTCAACCTATCAGCATTTTCGGTGGAAAGGCGGATACGCTTATCTGTTATGATGCCACCAGCAGCACTAAATACCCGCTCAGACAGAACGCTGGCAGCAGGGCAGGCCAGCACCTCCAAGGCGTAGAGTGCCAGTTCATACCACGTGTCCAGCTTGGACACCCAGTAGTTGTAAGGCACAGAGGGATCATTGAGGACGCTGACACGGTCTGCTACGTACTCCTTCACCATCTTCCAAAACTTTTCCCTCCTTGTGACACTAGGCTGCGCATCAGGGTGAGGGTGCTGGCGGGGTGTCATGAAGGTGTCCCACGCCTTGGAGAGTGTTGCCCTGCCTTTCTCGGAACTGCTGTGTGCTCCCCTTTTCTCCCCTTCTCGGTTGGCCAAGGTAGCACGTACTCTGCCGCCAGTGTTGTCAGATGGAAAATTTTGGAGCAATTTTTCGACAAGAACCTTCTGGTATTGCACCATTTTGCTTGTCCTCTCCACCGGAGGAATGAGAGATGAGAAATTCTCTTTGTAGCAGCGGTCCAGAAGGGTGAACACCCAGTAATCCGTGTTGTCTAAAATGCGTATAACGCGTGGGTCACGGGAAAGGCAGACTAACATAAAGTCAGCCATGTGTGCCAGAGTACCAACAGGCAAGATTTTGCTGTCCTCACCAGGAGGATGACTCTCAATCTCCTCATCCTCTTCCTCCTCTTCTGCCCACCCACGCTGAAGAGATGTAACTAAAGTTCCATGGCAACCGTGTCTTCCTCCTCCTCCTCCTCCGCCTCCTCCAATTGTCGCTGAGAAGACGAAGTGAGGGTGCTCTGGCTATCACCTTGTGTAAGCTCTTCCTCCCGCATTTCCACCTCTTCCACATGCAAAGCGTTGGTTTTAATTGTGAGCAGCGAGCGTTTCAGTAGACACAGAAGTGGGATGGTTACACTGATAATAGCGTTATTGCCGCTCACCATCTGTGTCGATTCCTCAAAATTGCGTAAAACCTCACAGAGGTCTGACATCCATTCCCACTCCTCACTTCTGATTACAGGAAGTTGAACGGAGAGGCGACGACCGTGTAACAGCTGGTACTCCACTACTGCCCTCTGCTGCTCACAAAGCCGGGCCAACATGTGGAAGGTGGAGTTCCAGCGCGTGCTCACGTCACACAGCAGCCGGTGAGCTGGCAATTGTAAGCGCTGCTGCAGCTTCAACAGGCCGGCTGAAGCTGTTGATGACTTACGGAAATGTGCACACACGCGGCGCACCTTGGTCAAGAGATCATGCAAATTGGGGTAGGTTTTTAGAAATCGCTGAACCACTAAATTAAATACATGCGCTAGGCATGGTACGTGTGTGAGCTTGCCGAGCTCCAAAGCCGCCACCAAGTTACGCCAATTATCACACACAACCATGCCTGGTTGCAGGTTGAGTGGCGAGAGCCACTGCTCGGTCTGGTGACTAATCCCCTGCAACAGCTCTGAGGCCGTGTGCTGTTTGTCCCCAAGGCAGATCAGCTTCAGCACGGCCTGTTGACGCTTCCCCACTGCAGTGCTACACTGCTTCCAGCTACCGGCTGATGGGTGAGTGGCACGGCGCGCAGAGAATTCGGAGGTGGAAACGGAGGAGGAGGAGCCAATAACGTAGGTGCTGGCGGAAACCCTGATGGAGGTAGGGCCCGCAATCCTCGGCGTGGGTAGCACCTGTGCCATCCCAGGGTCCGAGTCGCTTCCAGCCTCCACGACATTCACCCAGTGTGCCGTCAGGGAAATGTAGCGTCCCTGGCCACAAGCACTTGTCCATGTGTCAGTCGTTAAGTGGACCTTCCCAGTAACTGCGTTGGTCAGGGCACGGGTGATGTTACGGGACACATGGTGGTGTAAGGCGGGGACGGCACACCGGGAAAAGTAGTGGCGGCTGGGGACTGCGTACCGAGGGACAGCTGCTGCCATCAGGCTGCGGAAGGACTCAGTCTCCACAAGCCTAAATGGCAGCATTTCGATGGCCAGTAATTTGTAAAGGTGTGAGGTTAGTGCTATGGCCTGTGGGTGGGTGGCTGGGTATTTTCGCTTGCGCTCAAATGCCTGGGGTAACGACATTTGGACGCTGTGCTGGGACAGGGAAGTGGATGTGGTCGCTGATGGTGCTTCAGATGGTACAGGTGCAGGGCGGGAGGTATGCGGGCCTGCGCCTTCGACAGGCGATTGGCCGGCACCGAAAACAGGGGAAGAGGAGGCAGTGGTGTGGCCTGCAGACACAGATTGGCGATCCGGGCGTTCCTCCCACTTATTACGGTGCTTGGATGCCATGTGTCGGATCATGCTGGTGGTGGTGAGGTTTCTAGTGTTCATGCCTCGGCTCATTCTGGTGTTGCACAGGTTGCAAACTACAATTCTTTTGTCGTCCGCACTTTCCTTAAAAAAACGCCATACCGCGGAACACCTACCCCTTGGCAAGGGAGATTTACGCAAGGGGGTGCTCCGTGGAACATTTGCGGGCCGGTTTGGTGCGGTCCGCCTTCTTTCTGTAGCCACACCACTGCCTCTTCCAGCCTGTTGCGGTGCTGCAGATGGCTCACCCTCAGGACTGCTGTCATCGCTCGGCTCTCCACCTTCCCAGGTGGGGTCAGTCACCTCATCGTCCACCAAGTCCTCCTCCACTTCCTCACTCTGATCATCCTCCTCATGTCTTGATCCCACCACATACTCAGTCATTGACAACTGTATATCATCCTCCTCATCAAGGTCTTGAGACAGTAATAGTGGTTGATTTAATGGCAACTGTGTCTCATCATCATCATCATCCACTTCCTTTGACCTTAAATGCCGTTCACCTCTGTCATCTTCTTGTGATTGTGTACCCTCTAGAGGTTGTGAATCAGGGCACAAGATGTCATGTTCCTCTGCAAGCGTGCTTGGAGAGAGGTTCAAATGAAGGATTGGTGATGAGACGAGCTCCTCACTATATCCCAGTGTGGGATCACTTCTTTGACCAGATCCTCTATGGTGGGAGGAAGGATGATCAGGGTGAGGATTATGTTGACCAGACTCTTGGCTAGTGAGAGTGGACTTGGTGGAAGACAGGGTGGTGCTTAACCGACTGGAAGCAGTATCAGCTGACATCCAACCGACCACCTGTTCGCAGTGGTCGGACCTCGAGAGTGATGTCCTGCGACGCCCTGTAAACTGAGACATGAAGCTAGGTATGGTGGATGTCTTTCTGTCTTGTGCTCTGGCACCAGGCACAGTTTCTACGCGTCCTGACCCGCGCCCTGAACTATCAGGATCACGTCCACTTCCCCGTCCCTTTTTATCCGCCTTCTTCATATTACACGGAATATGTGCTGCAAATCTGCAACTTTGCACAGTAAACAGAATGTTCTTCTTATCTGCGGCTACGCACAGTGAATGGAATATGTGACTTTGATATTTTACAGTTTGCACAGTTAACAGAATGTTCTCCTAATATGCAACTTTGCACAGTAAACAGAATGTTCTTCTTAACTGCGGCTACGCACAGTGAATGGAATATGTGACTTTGATATTTTACAGTTTGCACAGTTAACAGAATGTTCTCCTAATATGCAACTTTGCTCAGTAAACAGAATGTTCTTCTTAACTGCGGCTACGCACAGTGAATGGAATATGTGACTTTAATATTTTACAGTTTGCACAGTTAACAGAATGTTCTCCTAATATGCAACTTTGCACATTAAACAGAATGTTCTTCTTAACTGCGGCTACGCACAGTGAATGGAATATGTGACTTTGATATTTTACAGTTTGCACAGTTAACAGAATGTTCTCCTAATATGCAACTTTGCACAGTAAACAGAATGTTCTTCTTAACTGCGGCTACGCACAGTGAATGGAATATGTGACTTTGATATTTTACAGTTTGCACAGTTAACAGAATGTTCTCCTAATATGCAACTTTGCACAGTAAACAGAATGTTCTTCTTAACTGCGGCTACGCACAGTGAATGGAATATGTGACTTTGATATTTTACAGTTTGCACAGTTAACAGAATGTTCTTATTAACTGCGGCTACGCACAGTGAATGGAATATGTGTCTTTGATATTTTACAGTTTGAACACTTAACAGAATGTTCTCCTAATCTGAAACTTTGCACAGTAAACAGAATGTTCTTCTTAACTGCGGCTACGTACAGTGAATGGAATATGTGACTTTGATATTTTATACTTTTTTGAACACTTAACAGAATGTTCTCCTAATCTGAAACTTTGCACAGTAAACAGAATGTTCTTATTAACTGCGGCTACGCACAGTGAATGGAATATGTGACTTTGATATTTTACAGTTTGAACACTTAACAGAATGTTCTCCTAATCTGAAACTTTGCACAGTAAACAGAATGTTCTTCTTAACTGCGGCTACGCACAGTGAATGGAATATGTGACTTTGATATTTTATACTTTTTTGAACACTTAACAGAATGTTCTCCTAATCTGAAACTTTGCACAGTAAACAGAATGTTCTTATTAACTGCGGCTACGCACAGTGAATGGAATATGTGACTTTGATATTTTACAGTTTGAACACTTAACAGAATGTTCTCCTAATCTGAAACTTTGCACAGTAAACAGAATGTTCTTCTTAACTGCGGCTACGCACAGTGAATGGAATATGTGACTTTGATATTTTATACATTTTTGAACACTTAACAGAATGTTCTCCTAATCTGAAACTTTGCACAGTAAACAGAATGTTCTTATTAACTGCAGCTACGCACAGTGAATGGAATATGTGACTTTGATATTTTACAGTTTGAACACTTAACAGAATGTTCTCCTAATCTGAAACTTTGCACAGTAAACAGAATGTTCTTCTTAACTGCGGCTACGCACAGTGAATGGAATATGTGACTTTGATATTTTATACTTTTTTGAACACTTAACAGAATGTTCTCCTAATCTGAAACTTTGCACAGTAAACAGAATGTTCTTCTTAACTGCGGCTACGCACAGTGAATGGAATCTGTGACTTTGATATTTTATACTTTTTTGAACACTTAACAGAATGTTCTCCTAATCTGAAACTTTGCACAGTAAACAGAATGTTCTTATTAACTGCGGCTACGCACAGTGAATGGAATATGTGACTTTGATATTTTACAGTTTGAACACTTAACAGAATGTTCTCCTAATCTGAAACTTTGCACAGTAAACAGAATGTTCTTCTTAACTGCGGCTACGCACAGTGAATGGAATCTGTGACTTTGATATTTTATACTTTTTTGAACACTTAACAGAATGTTCTCCTAATCTGAAACTTTGCACAGTAAACAGAATGTTCTTATTAACTGCGGCTACGCACAGTGAATGGAATATGTGACTTTGATATTTTACAGTTTGAACACTTAACAGAATGTTCTCCTAATCTGAAACTTTGCACAGTAAACAGAATGTTCTTCTTAACTGCGGCTACGCACAGTGAATGGAATATGTGACTTTGATATTTTATACTTTTTTGAACACTTAACAGAATGTTCTCCTAATCTGAAACTTTGCACAGTAAACAGAATGTTCTTATTAACTGCGGCTACGCACAGTGAATGGAATATGTGACTTTGATATTTTACAGTTTGAACACTTAACAGAATGTTCTCCTAATCTGAAACTTTGCACAGTAAACAGAATGTTCTTCTTAACTGCGGCTACGCACAGTGAATGGAATATGTGACTTTGATATTTTATACTTTTTTGAACACTTAACAGAATATTCTCCTAATCTGAAACTTTGCACAGTAAACAGAATGTTCTTATTAACTGCGGCTACGCACAGTGAATGGAATATGTGACTTTGATATTTTACAGTTTGAACACTTAACAGAATGTTCTCCTAATCTGAAACTTTGCACAGTAAACAGAATGTTCTTCTTAACTGCGGCTACGCACAGTGAATGGAATATGTGACTTTGATATTTTACAGTTTGAACACTTAACAGAATGTTCTCCTAATCTGAAACTTTGCACACTAAAAAGAATGTGCTGCTAATCTGCAACTTTGCACACTGAACAGAATGTGCTCTAATCTGCAACTTTGCACACTAAAAAGAATGTGCTGCTAATCTGCAACTTTGCACACTGAACAGAATGTGCTCTAATCTGCAACTTTGCACACTAAACAGAATGTGCTGCTAATCTGAGGCTAGGCACAGTGAACAGAATATGTGAAGTTTTTTTTTTATATCTCTGCCCCCCCACACAAAATAAACTGCTGCCCCCACACACAGTAGTCCTAAAAAGGACTTTTGGGTCTTTTTTTTTTTTTAAATAGCTTTTCTTCTCCCTACACTGACTTTCCCTTCCTATCCTCATCTCTCCCTGGCTAAGACTGAGCCGAACTCGCTGGTCAGGTGCTATACAGCACCCGATCACGGGTTCTGGCCAGCCAATCAGTGTAATGCCAGCAGCCAACATGGCTGCTGGCATTACACTGATGTCAGAGCCTCCCTGCACGTTTATTGGCTGCGCAGCAGCCGCGAAACGTGCGCGGAGGAGACCCGAACATGGCGGGCGAGCACATGCGGTACTTGTACGAGTACCGCCATGTGCCGAGCAGAGCGATGCTCGAGCCGAACCGAGCTTCGGCCGAGCATGCTCGCTCATCACTATCTATATCCTTCTGGAGATGAGGTCTCCAGTACTGTACACAATACTCTAGTTGAGGTCTAACTAGAGATATGCAGAGTAACATTACTTCCACTTCCCTTTTTCTGCTACTAATGCCCCTAGCTATACAACCCAGCACCCTGCTTGCATTCCCTGCTGCTTTATTACATTGCCTGCCTACCTTTTAGTCATTAGAAATAATTACTCCCAAATTTATTTCCTCTGTTGTTTCTGACAGCACAGTACCCTTAATAGAATATTTTTCTTTTAGATTTTTATGTCCCAATTGCATTATTTTACATGTATCACCATTAAACGGCAGCTGCCACACTCTTGTCCATTCTTCTAATTTACCTAAATCCTTTGTCATTTGGCTTATTCCCCCTGGAATGTCTACCCTATTGCAGATCTTTGTATCATCAGCAAACAGACATACCTTACCTTGAAGACCTTTTGCAATATCATACATGGTATGGTTAAGTGCATAATGTGAATCCCTATTAGTATGCATGATCACGTGAGTAGTGCACACTTAATACTTGTGTCATAAACTCATTATATCACTGTGGGAACTTAACAAATCATTGTGGGAGCACTGTCCAAAGATATGTTTTGCTTCTACATTCTGCCCAACAGAATTTGTTGTGGAAAGGAGTAATATAACTCTGCAAAAATTCCCATTGGTAATTAATTTGACATTCCATACATCCCTAAAAAAGCATCATAGGAAATATATAGGACAGCGGGTCTAACAATATGGGGAATGTAAAAAACTAACACATCTTAAAATAGAATATTAGAAAATTCAGCACAAAGTGACATACATAGATCACCTCACTGACACTGACGTCGACACTAGAGAATAGGACAATTTTGCAAATTAATTTGTTGGAGCCTTTTCTAACATTGTCATATTCAATAAAGGCATAACTTTATATTTTTTTTTATTATACAGATACTTTAATCCCTAATTTTAAAACTTCACAAATAATGATTGCATTTTGCATTATCAAATGTTATAAATGATATAATACCACTTAATTCTCCTCATGTTGGCTAATTTTAACCACTATCCAAACTAGCTCTTATTAGAAAAGTATAAAATGCTATTCAAATAGAATAACACATTGTGAAAATGTGGTTCTCACAGTTCTAGTACAAAATGTTTTATTTATTTAAAATGAAAAGGGCCAGAAGACATTTTAAATACAAGACTACATTTCCATGGCAATATTTAAAAACATTTGACATTTCAGAAGAGTAAATTGTAAAGAATAAAAGCAGAAAACACAGATACAGGTTAAAGTAAAAAAAAAAATTATGGACTGGATTTTACAACAGGTGATAATTGTAGACAGTTTTTATCTCCAAATGTCCCCCACAGACTACAAGGGCAATTTGTGAGATGAAATCAGGTTTTAGGTTTATGCCCACCTATAATACAATCCAGCTTTACAACTGGAAGAAGTGTTTCAGATTATTTATATAATTAGATTTTTTGGGATACATCATCTATAGGGATGATCAAACAAGTTTGATGTGTGAAGAAATTAGTGGAAAACTTCTCAATCCTAGATAAATTCCTGTTCTTTCTACTGACTTTTTAACAATGTACAGTATGTATGCTTAATGACATATGGGTAAGTCATTATGACTTAAGTATAGATGTATTGTAAGGTAGACATGCAAATTATATGACCAAGGTGTTGGAACAGAAGGAAAACGGGAGAGGAAATGTTGCATTCCGTCCACCTGTGGGTTTGGCTGAATTTCCTTCCCATTGGAACATATCTCTGATTCTGTGGACTAGGCATGTCAAACATGTAGACCTTCACAGAGTGAAACTTTTTAAAGGGATAGTAATATTTCGTTTTAACTTTATTTTATTTTGTAGGCATTAAAAAAACATGAAGAATGATATAAGTCTTATCTCTCAAACCTTTATGGTTTATGAGATATTCACAAGCAAAGTTCCCCTCCCCGACCCTTTTACCTAGTGTAAGCCATCTCTTCTCAGATGTGAGTCTGGTTGTATGACAGTACAGATAACAGAAGGGGACAATTTTCTTTGTATGAAAACAATGAAAGCCCTTCCCCCCTTGACAAGTTTTTCAGCATTATCTTAATTGAAGATTGTCCCTCTCTGCAGTCTACCTGGGCATCTCCCTTCTGATCTGGTTGAACAGGGGGGGGATACTTTGTTTGTGAATATCTCTTAAACCATAAAGGTTTCAGAGATAAGACTTATATCATTCTTCATGTTTTTTTAATGCCTACAAAATAAAATAAAGTTAAAATGAAGTATTACTATCCCTTTAAATACCCTGCAACTCATTATCTTCCCCAACCCTCCTTACCTGAGCCTGGGGTTAGCATCTGCCCAGTTTCCTGGCTTCTGTTTGGGTTGAACTTGAGTTAAAAAAGTTTCAGTTTTTATTTTTGGCTTAAATGTCCTTAAATAAATTGTGCAGGAATAAAAAAGAGCTATGTAAGATGTGCATGGAGAGTGTTGTTATACCACAAATTATTAGTTTTGAACTAAATGTATGAATGTTTATTCCCTCCCAGAACAGATTAGACAAACAAAATATGGTACAGAAGAACAAAAAAACAGGGGCGCTCCTGGTGAAATATCTAAGGAACCAAAACCACCACCACTGTATCACCTCACTTACAAGATATAAAAAGTATCTGCGTATATGGAGGATTCAAGACAGCCCCCACTCTGTCACTTCTCCATCTGTGGTAGTCTGCAGCTCCTCCAAATAGAAGTCCCCACGTGACTGGATAACCTCAGGACAAAGCAAAACAAACACCAGAGAGGGCGCAAGACCACAATATATATGCTGTAGAGCAAATAAATATAAAATACTCACAGCTGTATCGTAGTACCGGTTCCACGCTTGTATCACCGGTATCAGCAAACGTGGGTTTAATATCCGCCCCGATTCAGACTCAATAAAGATGTTAAATCCACCATAAATAAATAATAATTTAATAATATAAAATAGTATGACAATAATAAATGGGTTAACGCGTTTCGAAGTTCAAGACTTCTTCATCAGAACCCAAAATTATAACACAATATTGTCACTGAAATATAAAATCCGTGCACTTACCGAGTTATATCTCCCAAACATTCCCCCTTTATAGCGGTTCACCAAAGGTGTACAAACCGAAGTGGCGGAAGTGGTCAATTCGCGCCACTATAATATGAGGAAATGTGCGTTCCAACCTGACCCGCACCCATCGGCACATCATTGGTCAACTCGATAAAAATACCTCTGGGCGCATGCACCCAAAATGATACTATCCCCACAATACAGGTTGACAGGAGAAATGCCTCCACGCATGCGCCCAGACCAAACACGAGTCCACCAGACTACATGACAATCGGGTGCGTCTCAAAGATGGAACGCAAACACTACACCCTCCACCAAATCACATGACAATCTAGTGCGTTCCAAGTAAGGAAAATATGGTACAGTCACCCTGTATTTTTTAATATTATTTTTAAAATCAAGCAAATTAGAAAGGGTTCTGTTTTTTGCTCCCATCTGGATGTAGATGCCCTGCTACATATCATTGATGCACCAGGAATTACACAGAGCACCGAGCTTCCGTTACACTTGTGACAGAGGTGGGATCTCTCTCCCGGGTCCACATGGATTGGGGCTCAGGCCACAGCTTCAAGACTGTTGGAATGATGCCGGGACTACCTACAGACGTATAACTGCACAACGACCTTACAAAGTCTGGCAGAGCCAAACTCCGACAAACCTCATCCTCAGTTCCCCAGAAAATTCCCCAGTACCCTGACCTGGTCTTCCCAGTGGAATTCCACATGGAGGTGGCCACTGGCCCCACTCTAGAGGGATACTGGTAGAGAGCAGAGAAAGGAGAGGCTGGCTCTAATGGGGAGATGTTTGTATGGGAGGATGGGATACTATACCGAAGGACAGTAGCCACCTGTCACGGTTAAACAAAGGTCCCCAGGATCCAGCTCCTAGTCACCTCCCAACACCATGCTGGTCATCTCACCCTGACCAGACATCTTGGGGCCCGATTCACTGAATACCGGCTCACCCGAGACTTCTTCGGGCCCAGAATGTCCTGTGATGTCCTCACCTTTTGTTGTACCTGAAAAAACTGTAAGTAGGATGCAAAAAGGGTGTACAAACCCCCAGCACCTCTGCAGCCCCTGCCCATCATAGGGGACCATTTCAGAGGGTGGTGATACATATAGTGGAACCCCTGGCCAGGAGCAGCTGCACTGGGAAGAAATTGCCACCCAGTACTCTGAGGTGGTTGACCTGGCCAATATCACTGCTGAAGCCCTAGGACAGATCTTCACCCTGGTTGGTTTTCCCAGGGAGGTGCTGTCAGACCAGGGCACCCAGTTTATCTCAGACTTGCTACAGCAAATATGGAAACTATGTGGAGTAAAGCCCCTACACACCACGTCATACCATTGCCAAACCAGTGGCCTCTGCGAAAGGTTCAATGGAACTTTAAAACAGATGCCCTGATCTTTCATGGAGTTGCACCAAGACTAGGAGCGATACTTCCCACACCTCCTCTTTGCATACCAGGAGGTGCCTCAGGAGTCCATGGACTTCTCCCACTTTGAACTGTTGTTTGGGCAGAAGGTCCTGGGACCCCTGAATATACTTTGAGAGTACTGGAAGGGAAAGTGTGACTCTGAGGAAACCCCCGTCATCACTTATGTGATGTGATGACTGTCACTGGTCCTTAAGTGCGGGACCACCGTGATGGTCCTGGCATGTCAATGGTCCTTAAGGGGTTAAGGGACCATTTAGAGACCTTCATGGGACTAGCCCGCCAGAATCTGTTGGATGTCCAAGCTAAACAGAAAAAGTACTATGATCAACATACTAAGGACTGAGAACTTAGCATTGGTCAGAAGGTCATAGCCCTATGGCCCACCAGGTGGAATAACCTACAGACTATGAGGGAGGCACCCTACCAGGTGGATGACAGGCAGGGAGATGCCACATATATAATAGCCCCACAGGCCCAAGCAGCAGGAGAGACCGACCTGCCACATCAACGCTCTGAAGAGCTATCATGTCCAAACAGAGTAGGTCCTAGCCATTTGCACCCAGCCAGCCACTAAGTCGAGGAACAAGATATTCCTGACCTTCTGGAAGCTGCCCAGACTCCCCAGAAGTCAGACCCCATCCACCTAGGTTCCTAGCTGGCTCTTAGCCTGCAGGAAAAGATCTGAGAGGTCATCTGCAGATGGCCTACCCTTTTCTTGCCCCTGCCAGGGAGCGCGTCCCTGACCCAGTACCGTATCAAGACCCCTGGCCAACTGCCTCTCCATCAGCCACCTACCATGTCTTGAAGGCTGACAAAACCCATATAGATTGGAACATCCAGGAAATTCTAGCACTAGGGGCATCATGGTGTAAGACAGTCCTTGAGCCTTCCTGGTAGTCTTGGTGCCCAAGAAAGATGGGACCTCCAGGTTTTCCATGGACTACCAGAGGCTTAATGACAAGACAGTCATGGCATTTACCCAATGCCCAGGGTGGATGAGCTCCTCATTCGGCTTGGTGGAGCTAGCTATGTGTCAACCCTCGTCCTTAACCGAGAGTACTTGCAGATCCCGCTCAACCCTGAGGTGGTGGCCAAGTAAGCCTTCATCACCCTGTTTGGGTTATACCAGTTTAAGGTGATGCCCTTCAGGATGAAGAATGCCTTGCCACCTTTCAGAGGTTTGTGGATCATCTGCTAGTAGGGGCTCAGGAATCTACCTGTATCTGCCTGGATGACATCACTATTTACAGCAACATCTGGTATGACCATTTTCTCCACTTTGAGGCTATTTTGGGTAGAATCCAAAGGGAAGGGCTGACCGTTCTCTCTGATAAGTGTCAATTAGGGATGGCTGAGGTGGAGGATCTGGGTCACCTGGTGGTGAGCATTAGGCAGCATCCTGAGTCCACGATATTCACCATTCCCAATTGGCCAGTGCCCCAGACCAAAAAATAGGTGATGATCTTCCTGAGAGCTGCAGAATATGTTCATAAGAACACCCTACCTTGTGTTTCCTGGTCCACAGAGTGTGATAATGCCTTCCATACCCTGAAAAGAGCTCTGGGGCAGACACTGGTACCTGCTGCTCCAAACTTTAACAAAGCCTTCTTGGTCCATACAGATGCCTCCAAGTATGGACTTGGCGTAGTGCTAAACCAAGTCAAGTGACCAAGGATAGGAGCACTCTATCTCCTTTCCGAGTTGCAGATTGATGGAGAGGGAAGTCAGCTATTCAGCAATAGAAAAATAATGTTTGGCCCTGGTTTAGACAATTAATCGGTTCCAGCCATACCTGTTTGGATGGGAATTTACAGTACTTACTGACCACAATCCCCTGTTATAGCTGAACTGGGTATCGGAGGAAATGGACACTTGTTATACTGGAGTTTGGCTCTCCAACCTTTCAATTTTACAGTGAAATACTGGTCTGGAAGGGACAATCGGAATGCCGATGGCCTGTCAAGGCATGAGGACTTGTTGCCACCATCAGAGTCTTTTTCCTCTGGCTTGGGTCTCAAAAGGGGGGTGATATAATGGACCTGTGGCCATTATGACAGACAATGGTTAAAAAACAGACTGCTCTGGCCACCCCTGTGTGTGAGCTGCCCGGCCGCCTTGCACAACTGCAGCCAGATAGCATGAATTCCCTGCCTCCCATTTTAAAATATAGGTGGCTCAGTGGCTGGTCGTCTCCAGTTCTATGATGTTAGAAAGTTTGTTCTCCAAATAGGCGGCTCAATGAATGGTTGCCACTTGTCCTGTCTTGGCGCTCCTGTCCCCATTGGCTGGGGAAAGGCGCAACAAGAGTGAATTGCATCGTGCCTAGGTAATGTCATCAAATGCACCATGCACTGTAGGCTGGCAACAGGTTGGTCACCACACCATTGTCACATGTAGCTCCAATTCTCACTGGCCAGCAATCAGAGCAGCAAGACTGAATTATGTTCTTTTGTGTTTCTTTCCTATAAAATGTCCCTTTGTCCCAGAATAAAAGGTCTTCTTTGAACTACAAGAACTATGTGACATATTTTACTTCAGGAATACTTTACAGAGTCCCTTTTGACTCCCATTCTCAGGAACTCTGCATCTCAGGACTTGGCATGGCTACCCCTCTGTATCCGCATCTAGGAGAGAGAAACCCAGCACGACGGCCAGGAACTACATGGTGTTTCTGGCCTCAGTTACAAATATCATTTAAAAAATGAAATAAAGTAAGTATAATTTATGATTAGTGTACTGTTAAAAAACAATTAGGGTCAAAGGCAGACACTTCACACTGACCAATGGTAGTTACCAAGGATATGAGAAGTAGTTCTTTTAACGAAAATATCTTCAATTAGGCACTTGATTCTATTAGTCTATGAGTGCCTTTTATAATTAATACATATGCTGCTGCTTTGGCAGTTGTTACAGTGACATTCTATTAGTAACAGGGGTTGTAACTTAAACACTGTTTGCCACTGTACTATGTGCAGACATTTAGACTTAATTTTTTAGGCTATTGTTAACTCACATGACCTGTTTAGGGGTCCATATTCTACTTAGTACCCTGTGTCTGTTATAAGTATAAAGGAACATACCCTATGATTTGGTTAGAATTATTTGAAATGAATGTGATCAAGTTCTAAGAGAAGTCTTCCGGCAAACCAAAATATTTATCCTGTTCACCCTATTGATTCACCCTACGCATTTCAAAGGCATGGTTAATTTAATCAGGGAAAAGTAGGTGAATGCCTGTTTATATCCAAAACATTTGAGTTTGATAAAATATACCACCTATAAAGCTAGTTAGTTTAGAGGACACCAGTAAAGTCCTCCAGTAACGACGACTAGAGTTAACCGGAAGGTCTGCCAGATGGTCCAAAGTGCACAATAGTCAGAGAGGGTGTTATGCGCTACAGAGTGGAGTTTTTCCATTTTGGCTAGGGCGTCCACGTTCTCCGCCCATTGCACCAGGGAGGCCTGTATCTATATTTTACTAACTGATTATTGGCTCACTAAACCAGAAGTTAAGGGGTATATTATAGACCAGCTCTGAGATGTAGCATTCAACTACTTTCTCCTGATGAATCTGGCCATGCTTGATGAAACAAATAGGGCATTTCAATAGGGCGAATAGGATAAATATTTTTGGTTTGTCTGAAGGATTCTGTTTGAACTCGGTCACAATAATTTAAAATAACTATAACCAATTTGTAGCATTTGGTCTGAATGCTTATAACAGACATGGGTTCTAAGTAGAATATGGACCACAAGGACTGTGAGTAAGCAATAGTCTGTTAAAGGAGCAGTAAACTTTTTTATGAAAAAATATATATTATAGGACTTTTCCTGCTGAGTAAAACAAGGGTACTCTCACTGCTGAGAGATGCATATTTCCACTGCTATTACAGTTTAAACGTGTGTTTTTTTACATTAGCAGCGTCCTCTAATGGTCAAATTCCAATTAGTTATTCTGTTAGATTCTCTATAGAATGTGATAGAAGTCATGCTGTCAGTTAGAACTTCCAGAAAGTAAACATATATTAAATTCACTTCCTGATTATTTGAACCATTATAAATGTTGAATAAAACAACTGACAGTGGTGGGAGTACCCTTGTTTTACTCAGTAGAAAAAAATGTTATAAATTCATAAAAAAAGTTTACTGCTCCTTTAAATTAATGCTAAAATACTGCACATAAAGAAGTGTTTACATAATAGTCCCTACTGATATCAGTGTATCATTGTGATAACTACAGGATATGTATTAATTATAAAAGGTGCATTTAGATTAATTGAATGAATTGCTAACTGAAGAAATCATCAGTTCAAAGAGATACTTTTCATAGCAGTGGCAATAACCTAATGAATAGTAAGCCACATTGTTTTAGTCATTAGTCACTGTCAATTGTCTCCCTTTGATCTCACTTGTTCTAATAATCAATTATAATTTATTTTGCTTTTATATAAGATTAAAGTTTAATATTTTAGACCTGTGAGCTACTACCAGTAATCATAATTATATTTAACACTTGTTTACAATGGATTGAATTGGCCTCTGTGCAAAAATGTGCTGATCTTGATTATCTTCTTCCTTTCACCGTTTTGTTACTATATAAGCTTGCAGTGATATTTTTCTAATATAGAATTAATGCATATATTTTGTATTAGATTCCAATGAATCCCTAAATTGTGTAAGGAAGGGGTCCATGAACTGCTTACTTTTCCCTTTCTAATAGGGATGGGTGAAAAGCCCCTTTTTTCCTGTAAGAATGTTCCCATAAAACCTGAAATTTGATGCTTTATCCGTGGAAATTCCATACATAGAAACCCCATAAAATGTCCGCCTTTTTGCATATCTCAAAAGATTTCCCATGAGATCTTTGCTGATTTCTGCCTATGCCAGACATTTTGCTGGGTTTCAGATATTTTAATGGCTACCAGTGCTGCGGGCCAAGACTAGGACTCTGAGGTCAATATATGTAGTTTCATGGCTACCAAAGCAGTAGCACAATGCTGTGTTCATATAGGTATGTGTGCTTCTATGGCTTCCTGTGCAGTGGATTAAGGCTAGGATGTCTGCTTGTGTGGTTCAGTGTCTACCAAAAGGTGATGCAGGTGGTCAGTATGTCTGATTTTACTGCTACCAGTGAAGCGGGACAAGATAGGGTGTTAGTATGTGTGTGGCAGAGTTTGGCCGTGTAAAAAAAATAAAAAAAATAAAAATAAATATATATATATATATATATATATATATATATATAGAGAGAGAGAGAGAGAGAGAGAGAGAGAGAGAGGTATATTACAAAAAATATAAAAAGTAATACAATAATAAGTCCCATGACAATGCCCAGGAACCCCCCCCCAAAAAAAAAAACCCTCAACTTTTACTGGCTTATTTATAATCAGTGGATCAGAGTAGTAAGGTGTGCCCTTGCGTGACCTTCCTCCTAGCCCACTGATTGCCTAGGGAAAAGGGGTCATACTTGGGCATACATTATGCCATACTTGACCATTTCCTCCTTTTTTATTTTTACTACATGTTGAGAAGCTGAAGCAGAGGACCCGGACACCAATGAAACAGCACTGGATTAAAAGAGGCATAGATGTACGGCATACTAATATTATTCTACCTCTATATAATCCTTAGTTGAGCCTTATCTAGAATATGGAGTACAGTTTTGTGCACCAGTTCTTAAAAAGTACATTACTGAACTGGAAAAAGTGCAGAGACTTGCAACAAAACTGATGAGGGGATTGGAGGATCTGAGTTATAAAGAGAGACTAGACATACTAGGTTTATTTACATTAGAGAAGAGACATCTAAGGGGTGATATGATTACCATTTACAAATATATTCAAGGTCAATACTAAACTATCCAATTCATTATTTACACAAAGAGCTGAGCTAAGAACGAGAGGTCATCCATTAAGACTAGAGCAAAACCGCATTTGACTAAAATAAAGGCAAGGATTTTTTTACAGTAAGGCTAGTAAAGCTATGGAATTATTTGACTTGGGATGTTGTGCTTGCAGATATTATAACAGCTTTCAGAAAAGCAATAGATACCTATCTAGCACAGAACAATATTGAGAATTATGACATATGAGTCAGGAGTCAGGAAGCATTTTTCCCACTTTGTGCTTAATTGGAAATGGGTTCAGTGTTCTTTGGGGTTTATTTTTCCCTTCCTCTGAATCAACAGGGGTGTTTTGGCATGGGCTGGACTTTTTTTCAGTCTTGTCAACTATGTTACTATGACATCTATATCCAAGTAAAGGCAAAAACCTAGCAAATATAATAAAACATACTTTAGCTATTGCTCCCCAGTTAACCTTGTGTAATCCTAGCCAGAAAACAGGTGCTTGCCTGTCTATGTCCTTTGAGGCTTTGGTTGTTTTTTTTTTTGGTGGGATGGGTATCTTCTTCTTGGCCTTGGCCCCAATTAAATGACTCATTATGGCTGACAAAAATATATGCTAATTCAACAAATAGCCCATCAGTAAATATTTTATTCTGCAATGTAATTGAGCACTTTCTTTGACCCCAAATTGTTCTAATTTGTATTTGTGTATAACACGTGATGAGGTTGTCTAACCACCTGAATGCTGGAAAGGTCACCAACACATAGCTCTTCAATGCTTTGGAGATTTTTCTAGCAGTTAGTCTGTTAAAATGGTGCACAAGTTTGTGCTATTCAATAAATAGTATACACTTTTTGAGATTGGATTATCTTTGACTTTGAAGTTCACTAACCCCTTCATGACTAGAAGGATGTGCAAAGCATTGCTTTGGGGTTAAAATAAAATTTTAAAAAATACAAAGTCTTGACAATAAGCTCATTTTCACAAAGTCCATACATTTGTGACCTAAGATTAAAAAAAACTCCTGCTTTAGGCGCCTTCAGTTAGCACAGTGGAAAAATAATGAAATTCATATTTTGCTGTAATAAATTACAGTTGGCTGGGGAAAGGTTTTCCATGGGAAAAATAATAATGCTTCATTTCACCAATCTGAGAAAAGAGAAGGAAGTGCATGAATGTTTTGGAACTTCATAAAAAGAATGCTGTGGATGGGTGCTCTGAATGACATCTGTTCTGGAACCTTTTGTTTACATGCGGCACTTCATAAATGTGCAGTTACACACAAGGATGTTTTCCAAGATATAGATTAGTAGAAAGTCTGTTGAAATGTTGTTTTTCACTCTTTGAAACATATTTTGCATTATGTCTCACAGAGGTGAGACTGCAGATAAGGATTCTTAGTAATCACATGCACGTTAGAATGTCTAATGCATCAGTAGTTTCCTACAAGTTTCACAACCTTAGATGTTATTGCTTTGAATCTTTACATCATAAATCTCAACTTGTATAGAAAAATCTAGGTGAAATGATAGAGATCAGCTTATTGGCATAACTATTTACAGACTGTATGGTGGGTGAGGGCCTCCTGAGGCACACAGAAAGTCACATTTATTCATATGCGTCACCTGTAATGCATTTAAAAGAAAAGTATACTTATTATTTTAAAATACACCATAGGGTTTTTCCTGTCGGTAAAACAGGGGTACTTCCACTGCTGTACAAGTTTTCATTCAAAAGATTTAATATTTCAAGTGTTATTGTTGCAATAAACTTCAATTTTCAATTGTGATCTCCAGGTGGCGCTGTTCCTAGACCATAGTATGGAAAGCTATCGTCTATGACTCAAGCTCTCCCACAGGGTGCATTATAAAAAATTGTGCCTTTGGCACTGATGCTAACAAAAAACAAATAGAGCTGTAATAACCTTAGAATGAAAAAAATATCTAAATAGTGAAAGTTTCTTTGTTTTACTCTACAGGAAAAGCCCTATGACACTTAATGTTTCATAAAAAGTTCTCTGTTCCTTTAAAAAGTGTAATTGACAGAACTGTTACTGAGGTGTGAATCACACTTAAGGATGGATGCACTAAGGTTCAGTGCTTGGATGATGTGTGCCTGTCGAAGTGCATCTAGCACATCATTTTGGTGATTTAGACACACGTTGCCATATGTCCTATGGATTAAAGGGGAACTACCACCCCGCAATAACTTTACCTTAAATCAGTCTTCATCTGGCGACTAGTTGCTTAGTAGCGCTAGTCGCCATAAATATTACCCGGTTCAAAAGATTTTTGCCTTTTTCTGACGGTCACAGGAGCAGGAAGCACCGTCAGAAAAAGGCAAAAATCTTTTGAACCGGGTAATATTTCTGGCGACTAGAACTACTAAGCAGCTAGTCGCCAGATGAAGACTGATTTAAGGTAAAGTTATTGCTGGGTGGTAGTTCCCCTTTAAGTATGCAAGGGTATTGGGTATGAATTCAGTCATTAACATATCATCCTGTTGAACTGCTGACAATGTGTAAGGGATGCTGTCCCTTGCACATCACCAGCAGTTCAACAACCCTGAAGTCTAAGACCATTTTCTCTGTTCCCCTGCTTGTCCAATGATCCTCTCAGACTTCATTCAGCACCACAAACAGCATCTCTCCTATAACCATTTCAGTGCCAAAGGGATATGAATTGCACACTCCTGTGGCACTGGAAGTGTTATAAACTGCAATATTAACAAACATTTGTTGTTGATAATATTTGTTTAATTTAAAATATAATTTGGAATTATAAAAAAAATTGTGACTTCAGACTTCATACACTGGTATCAGGGTATGTGAAACCAGCAGACAAATTGAACATAACCCTTGTGAAGCCTTGTGAGAAAACAACACTGTATACTATATGCTGTGTTCATCACATCAGGCACCCACCTTGGCAAAGCATCTGCTGCTTCACCAAGCAGAACCTCCTATGGCAGAAGATGCATCACCAAGCAGGCACCGAGCTTGGTAAGGCATCCGCTCCTTGGTTGAGATGCACTAAAGGTTGAAGAGTCTCAGGATTGGGAGGTCCTATTTAATCTCTGTTGAAGGCACGTCTCTAGCAAGTACCAACTTGTCTTTTACATCATACCCTCTCCTGTAAGTCTCTCTGTTCTTCAGCACCCTCTTACATATCTGCTCTTATCTCCCACTACACACCTTCCCGCTCCCTACGGTCTTCTCAAGGGTTCTTCCTGTCCACTCCCTACACAGCTCGAGCCATCTCTTGACTATAAGCTTTCTCACTGGCTGTCCCTCGACTCTGGAATGTCCTCCCTATCACCATTCACCAAATATCCTCACTCATCACTTTCAAGCATCTCCTCAAAACCCACCTTCTCAGGGAGGCATCTCAATAGCAATATCCTCCTCTTGCACACAGATAGTCACACCAGAATCCTCCCGCACTTCTTTCACCACACCTTGTACCTGCACTTATAATCACTCTCCTACTGTCTCTGTTTGTCATCATAAATTCTAATTAGATTGTAAGCTCCTTGGGTCAGGGTCCCTTTTCCAGTCTATGATTCCCTTGCTGCATTTTCCCCCACAAATAATACAATGATGGCACATAAGCTTAATGCTCTTAACCCAGTTCTGTAGTTTTGTATTATATTATTTCAAATTTTGTTAAGCACTGTGTACATGTATGGTGCTATATAAATATACATACATATATACATACATACATACCCCCATCAATCCGTAACAATTTCCCTCATTACCATCAATCCACCATGCCTTTGACAGGTTTACAAATTTTCACTTAACACATTGACAATGACTTATTTACATATGGAATTGCAGCTTAATGAGTCATTCCCATATGGAAATTTAGGTTGCTGAGCCATTGTCGCATTCATGTGGGTGTGTTTTATATGTTAATGTGGCACTTCTCCAAATGCACTAAGCTTTGATAAAGCCTTTGCTGTTGGATTTCACAGTCCCAAATAACTGAGGTTGACGATGTTTAAATCTCCCTATAGATTTCAATGTGGCTACAGCCATGGTCAACCCCCCTCTTAAATAGCATAGCAGTATTGCATTAAATATGGATTTCATGAGTGCCATTGAGACCAAATATGTTTGCTAGGAAGACAGATGTCAAAAAAAAAATATGAAAAGGATACAAGTAAAATGCAAAAGTGTAAATGTATAACTCCCTCAGCCAAGTTAAAACAAATTTGTATCTTGGATATGCAAAGTTAAAATAGACAATAAGATATCTATAAGAATGTTGGGATGTGCCCTTACATTGAAGCCCTTTAAAACAACACATATAAATGTAAAAGGTCTCTTCCATCTGTCCATTTGTCAATTTGTCTTCCTCCCAACCTCCCTTTGATACCCGAGTCTCCTATCAATCCCCATTGACTACTTTGTTCTCCTCCCAACCACCCTTAGACACTTCAGTCTCCCATTGATCCCCATAACCCTCCTCGCCCTCCTCCCAACCCCCCCCCCCCTTAAAAAATTCACTCTTCTCCTCTGGGCTATTCAACCCAAGATGACAGTCATCTAGGTGAACAGGGCAACTTGATTTCTATGTAATTGATATCAGGGCTCTGGTGATGTTCCCAACCCCCCCCCCATTCACCTCCTCCAACCTTACTTTGACACTCCATAGAGTGGACGTGATCCTCTCCTCAGGACACAGCTATAGTGAGTATGTCTGTCAGGGTTCATTTCCTCTTAACATCCTATTTCTGTATTTATGCTCACTATCTGTGTGTGAATTCACTTACAATTGGTAATTAATGTTATGTTACTTGTGCCATGTTTCTGCATGCCAAATTTGAATTTATAGGTCTGTATTATCACATAATTATGCCACTAATCTCATTACTAAAACACAGGCTGAGCAGATGCTACAGGAAAACACAAACAGATTCACATTCTCCACATATCGCCTTAACCCTTTGAGTGCTAGAGAGGTATCCATTGCATTCCTCTGCATACATCTCTGCCACTCAAAAGGTTACAGGGAAACTGGAATTACATGTTTATAATCCTATTTATCTTTAAGTACATATTCTACAATGATCATTTACTCCTAAGCTATTTTTTGTCAGTATCACCTTCCCTTGAGCTTCTCCTCTTGCCACCTCCTTTGCCTTTGCCTTGCTGCCACTCCCACCTTCCCTTTCACCAAGGAACCACACCATGCTCTGAGTCAAAAATATGTGACACCTTTCCCTCTGGAAGGCTACCTATTATTTGTGTAAAATGTTACAATTAAGTAAAAAGCAAGGGACATGTCAGTACAGCACTTCACCCCCATTGTGCACCATGTCTTGCATACATGCTGGACCACTTAATTTATCTCCTATCAGCCTCTATCCTCTTCTTAATGCCACTGTGCTCTATGGGCCTTCTCCACATTGCACCTCCTGGTAGTGTTGTGGGTCTCCTGTCACTCTACACCCTTCCCCTCATTCCAGCCTGCTCAGAGGGCTTCCTAGCAATCTAGATCTTCTGCATAGCTTAAATCAGGCCCTGAGGTTTGGTGCATACAAGGGTTAATGCCATATACCTCTTGCATTGAAGAGATTTAATTGTACATGTATACCCCACTGTACCTGCCCCTGCCTACTGGCAGTATACACAGAGCCTGTTACATGTCTGCCACTGCAGAGGACAAATAAAGTAACTCACTTAGCACTGACACACATATGCAAGGCTCTGTGTTCAGCCCATAGTACCAGCATTACAAGGGAAGGGGAAAAAGTGCAGTGGGGTATGTATTTCCACACTTTAATGTCTTTCATGCCACACGTATCACAGTACAGCAAGGCCAGGATGTTAGCCACTGTATTTCTGGGTGGGCTAACAATGGCAAAAGCTGAACACATGCGTGCCTGTGGGGCTACCTGTGGAGTGTTACTCAGTCTACTTGTTGTTCTGTTACCACCACTCGACCGTGTAACACAGTGGGACCTCAGACATTGTATGTGTGGTTATATAAGTACCACTCAACAATGGATCAGGGCTACGGTGTTCAGATCTGCACATATGTGTGGGTCTGTCACTACCACTACGCTGTGGAATATCCCTTCCTCTTCTTACATGGGCAATGACGTGCCTCTTATGCTAGTAAAAAATAATTAAAAAATGTATCAATTTAACTGCTAATAATTACTGGTAGATATAGTCCTCAATTCAGTTGAGGCCGATGCAAAGAAAAATGTCCCACAGCATTTTTTCAAGCACGGTAAGTAATTCAATTACCTGTGTTATGAAGAAATACCCCCAGAAAAAAGCACTGGTGCTAAATTTGCACCTATTCAAACACATAAAAATTAGTCTCCCATTCCCATTCAATTCCATAAGTTAGGCATTAAGATGCGATAAGGAACGCACTCTAACTGGTGAAAATCTGCACCTAGTTATTTTGGGCCCAGAGTCCCTTAACACATCTCAAAACTGCCGAAGCAGGATTTGAAAGTTAAAAAAGCATGAAAAAACATAAGTGACCAGTGAATGTATTGATATGGGGCCCTAAGGTCCATATCAATGTATCCAAAGCATTGACAAAATATGTGGAATTTTAGTAGAATTAAACCTATGAGTTCCAGTGGGGTATGCTTACCCCACTGGCACTCATAGGGATAATTATACTAAGTTAAAAAACAGGCCTTTACAATAAACATCTACCAGTAATTGTAATGTCCAGCAGAGTCTTCAGCACTCTGATCAGCTACTGTCCATCTTCTTTTGACATCTTTTGTCTTCCTTCTTCACCAATCTCTCCATCTTCTCTTTTCCTCTATGCATCATCTATTCTGTCTTCTTATCTCAAATAGTTTCCTATAAAGAGAAAAATATTAAACATTAAATTTTGCCCAAAAACAATGCTTTATGTACCTCTCTGCACTCAAAGGGTTAAACAATGCACATGTTTCCAAGTTATATTTTCAGGCAAATGTTTAATGTTTTTTTTCTCTGTACAGGAAACTATTTGAAACATGGAAGATAAGAAGACAGACGAGACGAAGACAGACGAAGACAGAAGAGAAGACAGGAGAAGAAGACAGAAGATGTATAGATTGATGAAGGAAGACAGTAGATGACAGAAGAAGACAGATAGTGGATAGCAGATAACTGTTAAACAGCTGTGGGTGTTAGGATAGTGATAGGGGTTGTATTGTTGCACTTCACTGTTAGGGAAAGTGTAGGGTTCATGATTGGGAGGGTGACTGTGTGTGTGTTTGAGCTCACACTTGGTGTTAGACAGTGTGTCAAGAACCGATCGTTATCTCTTTTCAGATACTCATGCTACAGTGGCCGAACAGTCGTTGTAGTTTCAGTTGGTAGGGCAATTGGATACCAACTTAGACATATTTTTTCTGCTGTCAGTAGCATTTTTTGCCCTACTGGCGGTCTTACCATATTTCATTGGATAGAAGACATAATATAGAGCTGTAAAAGGGCCCATTGTGGTCTACTCATTTTAATATAATTAATATAAGGCTATTGTTTATTTCGTATTTCATGCAAAGCTCAAGACAATAAGAGGTACAATTTTACTGAAATCAGTTTGTATATGTAGCTATATTGAATGGTTCAGGAATGAGACCAATAGTTCATTTCTATGAGTCTTTAGTATCCAGATGTTTTTTGTAGCCATTGTAAATGACCATGGAAAAATCAGAGATTATATTTTCTGCAATTTATTGCATTTTCTATACTTGTGCCTGAGGGATATCTAATTCATTGCTTACACTGACACTTCAAGGGTTGCATGAGGACTGCTGCTGTGATTGGTGCTGAAGTCTCTCTGCATTCTCTCTTCTCCCTCCCTTTCCTCCTCAACACTTGGACACCTTTAGAACAAGATGATATGCTAATGATCACAGTCTCTTCCTCTCCTCTTACATCCCAAAATCTCCAGAGAAGTATTTATATAAACTGAGTAAATGAGCAGAAAAGTGGCAGATGACATATAATGTAGATACATTTAACGATATGCATTTATAGGAAACTACTTGGAGAATCTTCATTAGAGAAAGATTAGAAATAGCGATAAACAACTTCATGGCAGTGTGCAGAGTCCCTCAGTTGATGCAAGAGCAAATAGGGTACTATCCTGCATAAAAAGGGGTATAGATGCACAGGATGCTAATATAATTCTACCTCTATATCAATCCTTGCTAAGGCCTCATCTAGAAAATGGAGTACAGTGTTGGCTATCAATTCTAAATAAAAGACATTATTTAACTGGAAAAAGTACAGAGATGTGCAACAAAAGTGATAAAGGCATTGGAGGATCCGAGTTATAAAGAGACTAACCATTTTTGATTTGTTTACATTAGAGAAGAGATGTCTAAGGGGTGATATTATTACAATTTACAAATATATTCAAGGTCAATACAAAGAACTCTCCAATTAATTATTTATGCAAAGAGCTGAGCTACGAACGAGAGGTCATCCATTAAGACTAGAGGAAAGGAACGTTCGACTAAAACAAAGACAGTGATTTTTTGCAGAAAAGGCAGTAAAGCTGTGTAATTCTTTGCCACGGGATGTTGTGCTTACAGATACTGTAACTGCTTTCAAAAAAGTATTGGATACCTATCAATCACGGTGCCTGTGCTACGCTGGCAACATTCTGTCAGTTTCCTCTATTGATCTCACTCATTGGTTGAAGTGACTTCTCTCCGCCCAGTATTTGTCTTTAAATACTGGGCCTTGTCACTTATCCGGTGCCCTTTCGTGGTGTTTCCATACCAGCGCTTGTTCCTGTATTTTGCGTGATCTCTGTGTACCGACCCGGCCTGCCAGACGATTCTGCATCTTGTTCCTGCCTGTGCACCGACCCGGACTGTCTGACTATTCTGCATCTCGTTCCTGTCCTGTGTACTGACTCAGATTGGCTGACGTTCCTGCTCTGTGTACTGACCCGGCCCGGCTGATGTTCCTGCTCTGTGTACCGACTTGGATTGGCTGGCGTTCCTGCTCTGTGTACCGACCCGGCCCGGCTGGGCTCCTGTAGTTGCGTATCCCTCCTGCTATGCCTTAGCTGGTCTCCGGTTGGGGTTGTGACAGGATCCTCTCTGTCTCCGGACAGTCTCTCTCTGCAGTCTAGTCTCCGTTGTTACCAGTGTCGCCCAGGCGACATTGCTGTGTGTTCCTTGACTCCGTGCAGTCCCCGGTTGGGTGCCTCTCCGGGCAAGTTGCTCTAGTCTCCGTTACTGCTACGGTAGTCCACAAGTTGCCCTGGTCTCCGTTACTACTACTACGGCAGTGCACAAGTTGCCCTGGTCTCCGTTACTGCTACGACAGTCCACAAGTTGCCCTGGTCTCCGTTACTACTACGGCAGTGCACAAGTTGCCCTGGTCTCCGTTACTGCTACGACAGTCCACAAGTTGCCCTGGTCTCTGCTACTGCTACGGCAGTCCACAAGTTGCTCTAGTCTCCGTTACTGCTACGGCAGTCCACAAGTTGCCCTGGTCTCTGTTACTGCTACGGCAGTCCACAAGTTGCTCTGGTCTCCGTTACTGTGTCAGTATATTGTATTCTGTACTACTTGCATATACTGGACCCATGTGGGTATACTTCATTGTAACCTGTCCTGTGTCTGTTCTATATTGCTGATATATTACTGGACCCGTGAGGGTTATTGTTATTACAACTGTTCAATAAAACTGTGTTTTATCTAAACCTACTGTGTCTGTGTGTCAAACAAACCGTTACACTATCTTGCACAGAACAATATTGAGAATTATGACAGATGGCTTCAATGCAGATATGTTGTTGATCAGGGAACTATCTGACTGCCATTTAGAGTGAGGAAGGATTTTTTTACATACTTGGGGCTTTATTGGAAATGGTTTCAACTGGTTTTCTTTTTCCTTCCTCTGGATCAACATGGGTGATTTGGCATGGGCTGGACTTGATGGAACCCTGCCTTTTTTCAGCCTCATCAACAATGTTACTATGTTACTCTGGCAGTGAATGCTTTGTCAAGCAGGTACCCATCCACTACTTATCTGGCAGTGGATGATTCACCAAGTAAGCATCCAGCTTGGCGAAGCATCTGCTGTCAGAAGAGACCTTGCTCATTGAAGCAGCAAATATTTCACCAAGCTGGGTGCCTGATAAGATGAATACAGCACATAGTATAAAGTGTTGTTTTCTCACAAGGCTTTTCTAGGGTAATGTTCATTCTGTCTGCACTTTACCTTAATGTTCTGCTGCTGCTGCTATTACTGCTGATATGAGGGTGACAGTAACTCAAGTAACCTGCTGCAAATGATCTCATTACATTGTATACATGACAAGTTGTGAAAGAGTAAAATATAATTGTCTCTAAAGCCAGAGTTCATCAAAGCGTTTGAGAAAATAAGTATTTTTGAAAAGCTGAATAGAAATTATCCCTAGATCTAAAGCACAATATAACAGATTTTAATAGAAAAAAGATAAAGGGGTCTGTTTAGCAACGTTTGAAGAAAGTACCATCTGTAGCATAATGGGAAAGATGGTTTATCCACATACCCAGGGTATGAAGCCTACTGTCTCAAGGATTTTTTTTTTTTCAAAATTGCGAGTTGCGTTTTAAATTAAAGATATGTTAACAACAACAAACAATGTTGTTAATAATGTGGCTTTTAAACTTTTCAGTGCCACAGCTTTTAACCCTGTCGGTGCAATGCTCAGCCCAATGGCACTGAAAAGGTTAAGGGAGGGTAGCTGCTGTCTTTGCTCTTTAGTAGGCACAGCAAACTGTCTACTAGCTCCATAAAGAGCTACAGGGAGACTGCAACATCTCTAACCACAGCTATGCAACACTGAGACCATGAAACCTGACAGAGGACAGCAGAGGCAGCTATAAGAGTGTAGTGCATGTGGTGAAAAGCCACATTAGCATATAAACACACCCATATAAATATTACAATGGATAATTATCCTGCATTTCCATATGGAAATTAGCCATTGTCGATGTGTGAAGTGCAAAATCGTAAACCTTTTGACAGCAATGGCTGATTACATAGAATTTGAAACATAGAAACATAGAATTTTACGGCAGACAAGAACCATTCGGCCCATATAGTCTGCCCATTTTCCTACTGTAAAAATAAAAAAAAATAAAAAAAAAACACAACCTCAAACCTTTTATGGTCCTTGGTCTTTTCTTATGTTAAGGTCCGCCTTATGCCTATTCCATGCATGCTTACATTCTGTCACTGTATTAACTTCTACCACTTCTACTGGTAGGCTATTCCACTTATCTACTACGCTCTCAGTGAAGTAAAACTTTCTTACATTACGTCTAAACCTGTGTCCCTCTAGTTTTAGACTATGGCCTCTTGTCCTAACATTTTTACTCCTTTGAAATGTACTTCCCTCCTGCACTTTGTTGAATCCCTTCATGTATTTGAATGTTTCTATCACATCCCCTCTATCTCTTCTCTCCTCCAAGCTATACATATTCAGATCATTTCGTCTATCCTGATATTTCTTTTCCTGTAGACCAGTCACCATTTTCGTAGCCCTTCTTTGAATTTTCTCTAGAGTATCAATATCCTTCTGGAGATGGGGTCTCCAGTACTGTACACAATATTCTAGGTAAGGTCTAACTAGAGATCTGTAGAGTGGCATGACTACTTCCCTTTTTCTGCTACTAATGCCCCTAGCTATACAACCCAGCACCCTGCTTCCATTCCCCACCGCTTTATTACATTGCCTGCCTACCTTTAAGTCATTAGAAATAATTACTCCCAAATCCCTTTCCTCTGTTGTCTCTGACAGCACAGTACCCTTAATAGTATATTTTTCCTTTGGATTTTTATGTCCCAAGTGCATTATTTTACATTTATCAATGTTAAAGTGCATCTGCCACACTCTTGACCATTCTTCTAATTTACCTAAATCATTCGCCATTTGGCTTATTCCCCCTGGAATGTCTACCCTATTGCAGATCTTTGTATCATCTGCAAAAAGGCATACCTTTCCTTGAAGACCTTTTGCAATATCACTAATAAAAATATTAAAAAGAATGGGCCTCAGTACAGATCCCTGAGGTACTCCACTAGTAACACTCCTTTCATCCAAATATTCTCCATTGACTACCACCTTCTGTCTCCTGTCACTCAGCCATTGCCTTATCCACTTCACTATTTTTACATCTAGACCCAAACACTGCAATTTATTTATGAGTCTTCTATGAGGGACAGTGTCAAATGCTTTACTGAAATCTAGATAAGCTATATCTACTGCTCCCCCTTGATCTATTATTTTAGTTACCCAGTCAAAAAAATCTATGAGGTTAGTTTGACAAGATCTCCCTGCTATAAACTCATGCTGTTTGGTATCTTGCAAGCCATTCACATTCAGATATTCAACAATTATTTCCTTTAACATACTCTTCATTAATTTTCCCACTACTGATGTAAGACTTACTGGTCTGTAGTTACCAGACTCTTCCCTGCTAACTTTTTTGTGAAGAGGTACTACATTTGCTACCTTCCAATCTTCTGGAACTATTCCTGTTGCTAGTGACTGATTGAATAATTCTGTTAAAGGTTCTTTTAATAACTTTGGGTGTATCCCATTTGGACCCATTGATTTATCTGTTTTTACCTTAGAAAGTTGAAGTAGAACTTCTTCCTCTGGAAATGAGGATAGATAGATGGCAGATTTACAGGGATATGATGGTGAAGACATGTTAGTGTATACTGGTAATGTGACACAACATCTCCATCCTGGACTTTTTATTGAACTTTAGTGCATCAGGCCCCAGTAGTGAAAGTTACCAGACTATAAGCAAGGAAAAGATGACTCATTCTGAGGCAAAACAACTGCACCATAGGGAACAAATAAAAATTCCCCAAATTATTATTGAATTAAAGGGGGCATTTAACTCCTTGAATGTTAGAGAGGTCTTCAATGCATTGCAATGCCCTAGTTAAATCAATGTTGTAAACTAGTTTGTCCCAGAATTGTTCCTCTTTTCTTTGAGCATATGGCCTACTGACATCTCCGTAGTGTTGGTAACTCCCCTCTGCAAGTGTGCTGATTAATATATCCATAAAAAAACACTATTCAAGGACATTCATCTTTCAAAACAGGGAGTTTAAAGTAAATATTACCAAGATTGATTTGTCACAAAACATTGAGTCTCACATCACCTTCAATCAGACTTTTATTTTAACCCTTTGAGTGCTGGAATGGCAAAAGATGCATTGCTCTGCAATGCTCTAGATACATCTCTGGCACTCAAAGGGTTAAAACACTGGGGATATTTATAAAATGGTGTTATGAAAAATGTGGAGTAAAAATTAAGGTCTCCATTTAAAAAGAAGAATAAGCCAGTTTTGGAAGCCTTAACGCCACATAGTTGTGTTTCGGGTATAGTGACTGTAAAGCTGGTGAAAATTCTGGAGCTGCAAACTTATAAAGAAATATAACTAACTGCTACATTTTTGAGATAGAATTTTCACCAAAATCTTAGCACCAGGTATAATCTGTTCTTAGTTAAGCTTTTAAAAAAATACCATTTTAACACAGTAACATAGTAAATTAGGTTGAATAAAGACACAAATCCATCAAGTTCAACCTTCTCCTCATACCACAGTGCCTGAGAATTGTATAGCTTTCCTGCTACCAAATAAGTTAGTCTTTATCACACCTTCCTGATCTGCCTGCTAATAAACAGTATAACTCTGTATGTTCCCTTTTGAAAGAAATGTATCTAATCTTCTCTTAAATGTATCCATTGTATCTGCCATAACCACCTCCTTGGACAAGGAATGCCACAATTTAATAGACCTTACTGTAAAAAAAAAAACCCTTCCTCTGCTGAAGTCTAAACCTCTTTTCCTGTAATCTCAAGGGGTGTCCTCTGGTTACCTGATCAGGCCTTGGAATAAATAGCTCACCACAGAGATCCTTGTATTGACCTCTCATATACTTGTACAATGTGATAAGGTCTCTTTGAGTTAAATGGGATTTTAACTTAAATGGGATTTTAACTCCTTGAATAGTAGACAGGTCTCCAAAGCACTGTGAAGCAATGGGTTAAAAACCCATTTAGATCATTTGGAGTTTGTCTTTATCCCCTATGATGCAGATTGTTTTCACAGAATTGCTTTAAATTGCTTTGATGCACAAGTCCCACTTTTCCTATTGATGACTCCAATAAATTGTTCCATGATGCTTTGTAGATTAGTTTAGCACTATAGGAGTGTATAAAATAAAGTTTGTTTTTACTGTCACTGTAGCAGTAAAAATCAGATGATTTGTATTATCACCCAGGGTCGTATCTCATAACTCACTTATTTGTTCCTTCTGTGCCTGTGGGGTGGAATAATGCCACAATTTTCTTCACTGTTATCAAAATCTCCAGTGAAACAGCTCACAGCTCTGTGGTTCTCTTAGAAAAAAAATCACATTGATAGGCTTGTCATTTTCTTCATCTAAAGGAATAACTAATTCTGTATATAGTGACAGGGTTGTGCAGGGTCCAGCCGTTTTGTGATCAAGATCCTCATAAACCTTTTTAGTGCCAGGGTTGTAAGCAATACATTAGAATGTGTTGTACACAACTCTGGCACTCAAAGGGTTAATGAAATGCCAACACGTCCTTACAATAAAACTCACTTATCTTAAACTGAACCAATAATCATAATGACCACTCTGAATCAATACTGAGTGCAATGATTTTCCAACATTGTACATCATTCATGTTTATAGAGGCAAGCAGGGAGATACACTAAAGTGTGATAAAGGGGTGATAAAGCGGAGATGACTTCCCCTGTGATATCACTTCTCCAAGTCCTACGTTATTCTGTGGAGCCAATGCATTCAGCCTTGGAGATCTCAGTGCATAGGCTCCTTAGAATAACATAAGAACTGGAGAAGTGATATCACTGGAGAAGTCATCTTCACTGTATCACCTCTTTATCACACCTTATTGCATAACTCCCCAGAACTACAAAGTATTCCTGGGAAGTCTTCATTGGGAGTAGTTTGGGTTAATTGAAAATTATGCACTAAGGCAGGATAAATAGGTGATATCACATCTCCAGTTCCTATGTTATGTATGGAGCCAATGCACTAAAATTTATCCAGCTTTGGTGATCTTAGTGCATAGGCTCTATAGAGTAACATAGGAACTGGAGAAGTGATATCACCGGAGATGTTATCTCCACTTTATCCTTACTTTATGGCTCCTTTGTGCATAACTCCTATTGAGTCCTGCATCATGGAATAACATATCCATGGACAGGTTATCCAGTTAGAGAAAACACAGTAAGGGTTGCTATATATTCAGGCAAATATGCTCATAAATAGCAAATAATATGTCAGGGTCAATGTGACTTACATTAACGCTCAGCTAGAGAGCACCAAGTACAATCCTGCAAAAGCACTCCTGGATCATTTCTGCCCACCCCACTTCAGGGAATGCAAATGGAAACACTGTACCTTCCCCAGTGAATATATCCACAGAGGACAACAGTAGGTAGGCACAATAAAATAATAAACAGAGACATGAATAAAATACACATATGTTACTGTTTGTTATTATATAAGTTCCAAGGCTAATCATCAATTAATTGACTAAATTGACAAGCACAAATTAAAGATTCATTTTTGGGAACCAGTCCACTCAGTTTCTGGTGGTGTATACTATTAAGAGATGTCAGTGTTTCCTAAATAATTAATTGCCTACCTAATGTTCTTGTTTATTTATTCCTGGGTTATTTCTGGCTTACACTTAATATTGACAGAATAACTGTGACCTGTTCATTTTTAATGTTACATTTGTAATATGTAACCCTCATCAAAAGAGTTGCAGGAGCCTGTGAGGTGGTTGGGCCCATGGTTATGTCTTCATGGGTCACCCCATTCATCTCATAGACTTCTGCAACCCCTTTGTTGAAGGTGAAACAGGGCAGGTCAGGGCCCAATTACAAATGTTACTTTGAAAACAAACACATTTTAGTCATTCTTTTAATATTACATGTAAAAGCAGAAACAACAGCAGTGTCATATATTACAGTAAAATAGACTTGAACAAGGTCAATAAAACATGTTTTTCTCTCTGAATGTACTATTCAAACATCTCTCTCCAGCAGGGTTACAAAGCTAAAATGTTGTACATTATCATGCACTCATTTTAATATCATTACTCAAAATTATTGTCCGCAGTTAAAAAATTTTATATCCCCTGAGGGATGTATCAAATTTTTAAGATCTCTGGATGTCATGCCAAATTACTCATGGATTCCTAACTTTACTGTAAATTGCTCTTATTTTATTTTGTGTCCACAAAACATAATTTCTGAAATCACATTAAAGCAAAAGCTTTTGAAACAAGTTCTAAACAAAGAGGATCTCCCTTATAAGGATGAGTAAAACAGTTTGGTAGTCTTTGTTTATTAAACAATCTGTTTCTCAAGATCAGAATCACAGGTTATGAAATAGGTGTTTAATTTCTGCTTCCCACATATTTATTTAACCAGATATCTGCATTAATATGACGTAAAGAAAAAAAAGCAGGTTCACTTACCTGCACCTGCACACATCAACAATAATATGTTCCTCGGCAGAATCTTCATTAAAATAAGATAGGGAATAGGGATGGGTGAAAATGTTCTTTACAAATGTGAAACATGAAATACGATTCTTTTTTTGTGAATTCTCATGAAAAAGTGTTTTTTCATCTTTTTTCTTCTTTTTTTGTTACCTTTAAATTAAAGTCAATAATGTGAGTATAAAGATGAATAAACATTCAACTTCCCTACTAATTATATATAAGTATGTAACAGGATTTGGGTCACCTAAGTCATTTTGCATGTAAATCATTTTAATTAGATGCAATGTGGCTACAATAAACACGTTCTGCATCTCACTGGCTGGTGAGATAGCTCAGTGGTCACTTCCCTGACCATGGGGCCTGTTCAAACCTCAAGGCTGCAGGTTCAAATCCCAGTAGGGTCAAGTCAGCCTTTTATCCTTCCGAGGTCAATTAAATGAGTGCCATTGATTGGGTAATAATAACATCTATTATTTCAGCTGCCGATTTGGTTAGTTCCAAGAGCATGAGCTGAAAGCGCTTTGAGTCCCACTGGGAGAAAGGCGCTATATAAATACTAGTTATTTTTATTATTATGTAATTTCCCCAAAGTGACTTCCCAGTATATAATGGCTGTAAGTTTACTGCATATTATCAGTCTTTGTTTGGGGGAGAGAGAAAGCTGCTAAAAATGTTATGTTAGCTAGTATAGACAGACATACAAAGAGGCATTTGAAGTTGCTTGACTGAAGGAATGTTGATGGCAGCCAGTTGTTCTATAGGGAGGTGGAATGAGAAGTGTGTGGATGTGAAGGGAGAAAGAGAGTAAACTGATGACAGTGACAGTCAGACAGACAGTTGATCCTACCTGAACAGAGGCTCAGCTGAGACACCATATGGAGGTACATAATACTTAGCGATATGAGAAAAAATTCTGTTTTGTTCCAGGGGAAATGTTCATGGAAAAACCACAATTTATGATTTTCCCACGGGATTTTCCACCAATAGAGAAACCTATTTGGTAACCCCACAGATTTTCCTATGAGAAAGTTTCAATTTCCTGCCTATGTTTTTCAGTGGCAGCAAAAATTCCTACCTCCATACTATAAAAACCTAGACCTGGATTATATCTTGAAGAAGACAGGACTGACTAATAGAATGGGCAGGATAGATTGCTGCCTGTGCTTGCTGCTACTGTTGCCTCTTCTGAGACAGCAGGGGACCTTCAACCAATTTTATACAGCAGAAAGACACTGGTGCTGGTGTGGATGACGGGAGTGAGGTGATGGTGGAGCAGCTGGTGTGGAGTATGAAAGTGGCTTTAGTGGAAAACAAAAAAAATGGGAAACAGAGATGCAAATGGATATGAGTTTCACCAGCACCACCATCAGTGACATTCTGGAGCTTCGTTCTGCCGTAATTCCTGCTGCTGAGTGAATGAATCTGAACGTTCATCTGTGCCACAGGCCACTACGGTACTGGGTTCTTTGAGAAGCAATATGAGACTAGAATAGGCTCCACTTGTCACCAATAATCCTGGTCCTAACTCTAGTGCTAATGCTGAGGCACAAAGGAGTAGGTGCTACTACGTTTGTATAAGTTGTAGAATGCAACAGCAACATTATAACAAAATCCTTTAAGGGACTCACCGCTCAAACTTCATCCGGGTGCTCACTCTCAGTCGGGTCTCTCTTCCGAACTCATGCATAGAGATAAAGGAGCGAATGGCACTTCCAGAGAATAATTAAAACATACGTAGCTTTATTAGGCTCTTTAAAATACTATGGCAGATTATAGCAGGACAGAGGTGAGACAAAACAAAGATCCCATATGAAACAGGACTAACAATCACAGCTATAGCTAGGCATATTTGCCAAGTACATGGAGGAGATTCAACATTTTGTAGTTTTCAAGGCATAGAAAGAGTCACCCTACCATTTCGGGGGGGGGCTATATGTTGCAGCTTTTAAATAGGAGAGAAGCATACTGGATTTTCCAGTTGAAAACTAGGATGCCCCTGGGTTTAAATTTTGAGTGGGATATCCGCCATATTATGTAAGTTGAGTGATTGCTCTGTTAGTATAGTGAAGTAAATCTAGATGGGATTGTGCCTCTAACAGCTATATTTAGGATCTGGGCCCCATGGATGACTCAATATTTAAATGATTATATTGTTACGTTTATATTATGATTATATATTTTTCATAATATTGGTTGTTCATGATTTGATTTAAGGAGTCATGAATGGGTTTCTGATTCTTGCTGTAAAGGCTGTTCCTATATTATTGATTTGGCTGTGGAACATCTAAAAGGGTTAACAAGGTGAACATAGCATTGGTCCGCCTTTATTGGTGGTGGCTGCTTTGAAGCAGGTTTTTTGATTTTGTTGATTTTAATCTTTTATAAGTAACAATGGCGATTAGGTTTGTTTGTGTCTATGATTAAGCGCTAGTATGAGCGTGAAACGCGTTAGACTGTGATTGTTAGTCCTGTTTCATATGGGATCTTTGTTTTGTCTCACCTCTGTCCTGCTATAATCTGCCATAGTATTTTAAAGAGCCTAATAAAGCTACGTATGTTTTAATTATTCTCTGGAAGTGCCATTCGCTCCTTTATCTCTAATGCTAAGGCAGCCGCATCACCGGTCCAATCCAATGAATGTGATTCTGGAGAAGAAGGCCATTCATCTGCATTTCTCGCCTCACTGAAATCATGGTTGTGGGGATATTTTTCCCTCGGTGCAGGCTAAGTGCAGTCATCACTGACTGCATTGTGTATTATGCATGATAAGGAAGCTAAAAGAGGAAAGGAGAGGACACACTTTAACCATGTGAAAACCAAAACCCTGATAAAGAAATCAAGAGCTACTGTCACTGTGCTCCTTGTCCCACCCCAAGGGTGCAAAAACAAGGAGAAAATCCCAGACGAACAAAAGAGAATCCCAGCCTGGAAGTTCAATAACAAGCATAACACTTGCATCAATATTACATTCTTGTTCTATGGTCTGGGGAATGGAAAATGTAACCACTCTCCCTACCCTGGCACCCTCAGGACACTTTTCCACCTCCTTTGGTGTACCACATTTTCCTTTGTTACCCCCATCCACACCACCATCAACAACAGCTGATAATGAGTCTGTAGATGTGAGGATCTGGCAGTTTGTGTCCACACATTGCACAGTGTCTGGGGGCACTGACCTCATATGGCAATGTGGCGGACAGCAATTAAATGCTGGGTATCAGGGAGCATCTGCAGATATTCCTTCCTGCTAAATACACACACATAATAAGCTGGTAGCAGGGAGGATTTATTATTTATATTAAGCCTTCTATCTTGACATCATGTGTCTTTAGCAGATTGGACAAAGGCCAAAGTAACAGTGATACTTGGTTTCTTGGACAATGGTTTTATATTGCTAAGCTAAATTTCATGGTGTTTGGTTGCAATTGTGCATGCTGCTTAATATGAGAACAAATGTGTCAATTGTTTTGATTCTTACCAGTCCTTCCCCTATTTCTCAATGTTTCCTTGTGCACACTGTGCACACACACTACACTTGGTGATGAAAGGTGCAGTTCTTTCCTGGTCGTAAGGGAAACAATAGTTTTCTACCAGACCTATGATTTTGGAGGAGTGCAGGAGGAGAACCATAATTGTCCCACTTCTTCCCTCTAGATGCACCTGAAATGGTGCGGAGGCTTGTTGTGCTGTTGCTGCAACCTCAACAACACTAGGGATAGTGGCAAGTAGAAGCATCATCTTACAACCACCTGTCTTATATCAGTGTTGATGATTCCAGTCTCATGCAGCAACCTAAACCATCTGCTACTTAAGACAACTCAGTGGCAGCAATTAGCAAATGCCAGAATATCACTTTTGGTATTTTTTAGAAATGTAAGCCACCAACACTGCTGCTTGATAGCCACGTCCTACAATAATTTACAATATAACCAACCGCACTCAAAACCAACTCAGACTGCATGATTATTGGTGGGCAACTATGGGTTTCCATGGAAGTACTCATCAATGCTGTCCCCATACAGTGTGTTCTTTGCCAGTAGTCAATAGGGTCATTGTTTCTTCCTAATACATAGCTATCCTGCAAGTATGCTGCAACCATCTCCCATGCAGTGGAACCACTACTATGAGCTATACTGTGTTCATGTGTATCAATTACCAACCCATACTCTAATACCAAGTCCCGTAAGATGTACCACATCCATCACCACCAACACCACAAATGTTAGATTGTTGTCCCTGTGACACATGAATTGCTTTCTGTGATGATGATGATGATGATGACTTGTTCATGTTTTTGCTCCTGCTGATATTAACCCTTCGTGACCTGTTTTTTACTATGCTTTCTAACTTTTTTTGGTACTAACTTTATCTCATCCTCCACAATTCAATCCTCCACTTAATCTTTAAACATGTATTTACATTCTATGAGAGAATCTAATTCTTCCGAAAGATCATCTTGCCTGGGCACAAACTGATCATGCTTTGGCAGAAATTCTGACATTTTTTGTTTAAAGTGGGAGTCCAGTAAAGTATTAAGAATTAATCCTTCAGTGCTTCTAATGGGCACTATACAAGGATTTTCCTCAAAGCTTGCTCCAAGTCCTTCACTAACTGTAGCATTCAAGTATGTGGGAGAATCTTGCTAATTCCTACTCCTACACTATAAACCAGCAAGGTGGCCTCATCAAAGGGTTTCAGCAGCTCACATAGTTTACATTTTAGTTACAATTGCCCACGTGACAAAAATGTTCCCTCCAAAGTTTCCCAGTTTTGCATTGTATATATGCTAATGGCTTTATTCTGTTCTTACAAATGCTCTAGCAATAGCATGTATAATGTGGAATTCAACCTGGTAGCCAAGGGATCTCCATTTTCAGATAGCGATAGGAAAGGTTGTTACACTCTTGAATGGAATATAATGCATTGTAGGAGAGGATAAATGGGTACATATTTCGCTGGTAATATTCAGCATCTCTCTGAGGGTTTTTGATTCTGAGAGGAATGTAGTCACAGCTAAATTTAGGATATGAACAAAGCAGGGTACATTCACCATGTCACCTATTCTCAAGGCAGCTATTATGTTGGAGCCATTGGAAGCAGGCACAAAACCAGCTTTCAAGAAGCAGAGTACAAGCCATTCCTCTATCACCTGCTCTAGTGTATTTAACATCTATAGCTTTGAGGGATTCTCTCTCAAAACACTGAATGCACAAATTGGCATGCCAATTGTATGGGTTAACCAGCTGCCATCCTTTAATAACACTGTTATAACCAGAGGCAATATTACTGTCTGTCACATGATGCTGCAAGCTTTTGTGTGGCAGTCATATATTCTGTCCACTTGCCACATATCTGTTGTAAGGTGAATTGTCTTTCTGTATGAGGTTACCAGCCCTCTGCCAACCACAATAACTACCTGCTTGTACAATTCTGGCTCAGCCATCCTTAAAATTTATCTGTGGCTATACATATGCCAACAGGGTGCAACACATGATATCAGTTCTTTAAAACCTTTGTTTTTTACAAAAGACTAAGGTAGAACGACAACTGCCAACGTCTTGCTAATATACTGTATATAAGCCAACTTAGCTTTGTATAGCTAAATCAGACATCAGCATCTTGCTAACTTTGCCATTACTTCCAAAGAACTCCGAAAGTGTGGCTTGGCACTATTTGACTGAAGAACTATCTAAATTATTACTTCTGCAACATGACTTGTGGAGGTGGTGTGAGTAACAGTGGCATGTGACTCTAGTCATCTCCTACAACTAACTCAAAGTCATACTGCTCTGCAGCAGGAGCCATAGCTGTTATTTTAAATGAAGGACATACTGGCACACTCTCTGACAAATGAGCCGCTGGAACTTAGAGGAGTGCTTCTGCATTAGCTGTGGCACCTATGACATGTTGATGGTGTGCTTCCCAGTCAGATCTGTGGTTGTGCTTCACATGGGATCTTAGTGAGGATGTGCCTAGGTGGGATCTTGCTTTCCCTCTCATCATATGCTTCTTAAACAGACATCGGTTTAGCTTTTGGATCATGAATTAAGCATCTCCATACTGTAGACTTCATAGACTGGTCGGTTTCTGAGGGGCTGCTACTACTACTACTACTACTGCTACTACGAATGGGGCTAGATGTTGCTGCAGTTGTGCTACAAGGTGTCAACAGTGCTGCGCTTTCAACAGCAGCAGGCGGCACTCCTCTTAACTAGGGTTGTGGATGTTGACAGAGTGTTTTATTGCTGGTTACTGAACACCACTAGTGTGTGTGGCTGAATGGGTGTTGGACTTGGAAGTGGTGATGATGCTGCTGATGACTGACAGGATAATTGTGTACTTCTGACATCTTTACTTGTCCAGAGTCAGACTTTCTAATTGTTTTCTTAAACAGTTTATAAACAGGCACAGTGCTTCTTTTTAGTAGTGGAAGACTGAACCTTTGCATGTCAGCTATTTGTCTGACCATAGCATAATTTCTTTCATTCCCAACTTTTCCAGAATCTGAAGAATAGAAGGATCCTGGAGGGTACAGTCATCATCATTAAATCTCAAACACTTTCGTTTCACTTTTTCACCTAAGAGGGAGTTTGCTGTCTTGCCCTTTCTGCCTCAATCACACCTCACATCAGGTCTCTGTCACCTATCTGTCAAACTGTATATATTGTTTTTTACTTTATATTCTTTTATGTTTTTTATTAACTGCCCCTATCACCATAAACAAAAAACACACTCACTGTGCAACTGTTCTTCACCTTATTTCCGTTTAGTTAGTACACACACAAAATGTGAGAGGCTTTTGAGGATGAACAAACAGCACAATGGTCTGTTCTATGGGTAGTCAGAAGCATCACATTTAACTCTCTAGTGCCATTACAGAGGAGAAATGTCAACTTACATATTAGACTAATCCCACCCAAAAGGGTGGTCCAGTTCCTAAATGACAAGCAAGTCCCTTCTGTATGGGAACACCAGCTAACCTCAGATGTACATTTTGGCCTTGTTGTGTCTTGTCAGTGAGGTTTAGCTGGATTTCATAGGCACTGAGAGCAAGGGTTCCAAGTCTGGATTACCTTTCACTCTTAGGCAGACTCCCTAAGTGTATTCAAAATACTCATTAAAAATGTGAGAGGCATCTGAGGATGAACAAAGTGTTCAATGACCTATTCTACGTTCTTGCTCTCTAGAGGAGAATTGTCCATGTTCACATTAGACTAATCCTGCCCAAAAGGGTGGTTGAGTTAAAAAATGACTGCAAGTCCGCTCTGCACAGGAACACAAGATAACCCCAGACGTATGTTTTGGCCTTGTTGGGCCTTGTCAGTGAGGTGCAGTAGGATTACTTAGGCACTGAGAGCAAAGGGTTCATAAGAGTATTCAAAATATGCATACAAATGTGAGAGGCTTCTGAGGAAGAACAAACAACACAATGACCTGTTGTATTGTCATGGTTTAAGACACTCAGACAATAGATTTTGGTAAAAGCATAACTTTATTTAAAAAGTTAAAGCACTCCCCATAGGGTTCACATACATGTACATACAATATAGATAGCAACTGAGAAATAGAACAGGTTCTACCGGCCTTGCCTATAATACCGAGCAAGGCAACCTAGGCGGCTATAAGGAATAGCAATAGCAGGCTCTACCGACCTTGCCTATACCGGGTAAGGCAACCGTGAGGTGGAATATACCGGTTCTACCGGCCTTACCAATGCCGGGCAAGGCAGCCTGGGAGATACTGAGAATAGGCTCTACCGGCCTTGCCAATACCTGGCAAGGCAACCGTGAGATGGAATATACCGGTTCTACTGGCCTTAGCAATACCGGGCAAGGCAGCCTCAGTGAATACTGTGAAGAGGCTCTACCGGTCCTGCCAATACCGGGTAAGGCAACCGTGAGATGGAATGTACCGGTTCTACCGGCCTCACCACTACCGGGCAGGACAGCCCCAAAGGAGGAGATAACCAGCTTCCGCACGCTGGAACCAACAGTTTAATATGTACCAGGTTTAATGGAGTAAACCAGCACCCGCGCGCTGGGACCAACAGAAGATCTACCATCAGCTTAAGTGGAGTTAACCAGCGTCCGCACGCTGGGACCAGCAGGATAGTATACCACCAGGTATAATGGAGTAAACCAGTGTCCGCACACTGGGACCAACAGGATAATATTCCACCAGGTTAAATGGAGTTAACCAGCGTCCGCACGCTGGGACCAACAGTATAATCTGTCACCAGGTATAATGGAGTAAACCAGCGTGCACACGCTGGGACCAACAGGATAATCTGCCACCAGGTTTAATGGAGTTAACCAGCGTCCGCATGCTGGGACCAACAGTATAATATGCCACCAGGTTTAATGGAGTAAACCAGCGTCCGCACGCTGGGTCTAACAGTATAATCTGTCACCAGGTTTAATGGAGTTAACCAGCGTCCACACGCTGGGACCAACAGGATAATCTGCCACCAGGTTTAATGGAGTTAACCAGCGTCCGCACGCTGGGACCAACAGTATAATATGCCACCAGGTTGAATGATGTTTACCAGCGTCCGCACGCTGGGACCAACAGTATAATATGGCACCGGGTTTAATGGAGTTAACCAGCGTCCGCACGCTGGGACCAACAGGATAGTCTGCCACCAGGTTTAAGTGGAGTTAACCAGCGTCCGCACGCTGGGACCAACAAGATAACCTGCCACCAGGTTTAATGGAGTTAACCAGCATCCGCATGCTGGGACCAACAGTAAAAATATCGCCGAGGTGAGAGAGTGAGCAATGTCGCCAAGCGACTACCGGATGGGAACTCTGAGGCTAGGTGAAGGTGGAGCACAGCGAACACTGCTGATTAAACAGCAACCGGATCAAGCCAGATGAAACAACCGGAGCATCAGTCGTCACGGAGGGGTCAAACTGGAGAAACAAGCAGACTGGAACAGGAACAGATGAAATCAGGAACACTGGAACTCAGGATTCAGTAGCTGAAGACTCTGGAACACTGGAACAGGCCTCAAGCAGCGAGACAGACTGGAACACAGGACTCTGTAGCTCTGGACTCTGGAACACTGGAACAGGCCCAAACAGTATGAGAGGAAGAACAAACAGGTACTGTCAGAGACACCACGAAAGGGCAACCAAAGGGTGCCTGAGCTGAGTCTAAATAGGCAGTCAGAGGTGGGCATACAATAGACAGCCAATTGGAGCCCCTGCAGGTGATAGACAGTGTATAGCACCAATCACGGGCACCGTGAAATGTATGGCTAGTCACTGCTCAAAAGCATCACATTTTAGCTCTTTAGTGCCATTACAGAGGAAAAATTTCCAAGTACATATTATACTAATTCTGCCCAAAAGGGTGGTTCAGTTCCAAAATGATGGCCAAGTCCCCCCTAAACGGTAACACCAGCTTACCCCAGGAATACGTTTCAGCCTTGTTGAGCCTCATCAGTGAAATGCAGCTGGATTCCTTAGGCACTGAGAGCAAGGGGCCCATGTCTGGATTACCCTTCACTCTTAGGGAGACCCTCTAAGAGGATTCAAAATATGCATACAAAATGTGAGAGGCTTCTGAGGCTGGATTAGTCTAATATGTACATGGAAATTACTAACCATAGAACAGGCCATTGTGCTGTTTGTTCATCCTTAGAAGCCTTTCACATTTTGTACATGTATTTTGAACACTCTTAGGTGGTCTCTCTAAGAGTGCAGAGTAATCCAGACGAGAACCCCTTGCTCTCATTCATATAGAATCCAGCTGCATCTCACTGATGAGGCCTAAGAAGGCTGAAACATACATCTGGGGATAGCTGGTGTTCCCATGTAGAGGAGACTTGTCTGTCAGTTTGGAACTGGACCACATTTTTGAGTGGGATTATTCTAATAGGTACATGGAGATTTCTCCTCCGTATTGGCATTAGAGAGCTAAAACGTGATGCTCCTGAGCAGTGACTAGGTGTAGAACAGGAAATTGTGCTGTTTGTTTGTCCTAGGAAGCCTCTCTCATTTTGTATATGTATTTTGAATACTCTTAAGGTGTCTCCCTAAGAGTGAAGGGTAATCCAGACCTGGATCCCTTGCCCTCAGTGCTAGGGAATCTAGATGCACCTCACTGAAAAGGCCCAACAAGGCATGCAGAGGAGACTTTCCCATCATTTTGGAACTGGACCGCCCTTTTGGGTGGGATTAGTCTCACATGTACTTGGAAATGTCTCCTTTCTAATAGCACTATAAAGCTAAAATGGGATGCTTCTGAGTGGCTTAGAACATGTCATTGTGCTGTTTGTTTGTCCTCAGAAGCCTCTCACATTTTGTATATGTGTTTTGAATATTCTTAGGGGGTCTTCCTAAGAGTCAAGGGTATTCCAGATGTGGACCCCCTACTCTCAGTGGCTAGGAATCCAGCTGTACCTCACTGACAAGGCCCAGCTGGTGTTCCCGTGCAGTGGAGATTTGAGGACATTTTGGTACTGGACCACCCTTTTGGCAGCATTAGTCTAATATATATGTGGAAATGTTTCTTTTGTAATGACTCTAGAGAGCTAAACATGATGCTTCTTAGTGGTTACTAGCCATAGAACAGGCCATTATGCTGTTTGTTTGTCCACAGAAGCCTCTCACAATTTTTATATGTATTTTGAATATTCTTAAGGTGTCTCCCTAAGAATGAAGGTTAATCCAGACCTGAACCCCTTGCTGTCAGTGCCAAGGGAATCTAGATGCACTGACAAAGCTCAACAAGGCCGAAACTAATGTCTGGAGTTAGGGGTGTTCCCATGAAGAGAAGACTTTCCTGTCATTTTAGAACTGGACCGCCCTTTTAGGATTGGTCTCACATGTACATGGAAATTTCTCCTTTGTAATGGCATTAGAGAGCAAAAATGTGATGCACCTGAGTGGCGTAGAACAAGCCTTTGTGCTGTTTGTTCTTCCTCAGAAGCCTCTCACATATTGTGTATGCCTTTACCTAGTGTCAATAGGATTTCAGCTTTTGCTTTCTCTCTCCCAATATTACTGCAGTCTATATTTTTTCAGTACAGATTATATTAATCCTTATTATATATGCTGTCCCCTCTTTGTCTGGTTGTTGAAGGAGTCAGTGTCAATTGAACCTGTCTGTCAGTTCAGTTTTAATTCAGTCTGCTAAAAAGTCTGTAAATATTCTGTCAGTGAAAAAGGATCAGCCAGCTAAGGAAGGATCACAGCTTCATATGTTGTCTCAGTCACACAAAATTGTTGGGGTGTTTTAGGTGAATTTACTTTTTCCCTTCACACATCCCTAGACTCCCCTAACATAGAGAATTGCCAGCTCAGGAAGGAACTTGGATCACCTGCCTGTCTCATTCATACAAGATTTTGGGACATTTTGAGTAAATCTATTTTCTCCCTTCACACACTCCCAGAGTCCCCAGTCTCCCCTCCCCAAAGTGCTCAGACTCCCCTAAGACAAAGAACAAGCTTCCTGCCCTCAAGACTCCCTAAACTATACTCCAACTTCACTTTATTTGCTTTCCTAACTAGCTCAAAAACTGTACTTCTTTCTCTACCTCTCACAACACAGAATGACATGCTGCAGGAAAATGACACCCTTTTAAAATTATCCCTGTGGGGAAAAGACAAGAAATTTTCCACTTGTGTGAAAAATTCAGTGTTACCATTGATTTCAATGCAATGAGCTAAGCGGGAAAAAACAGAAAATCAGCACTTTTTTGCTAAAAATCAACCTCTCAGATTATGGGAAGTGCAGTTTCTGGTATGTTTCACTTTTTAAACAAAAAAATGAAGCCCATCTGTAATATTAATATGGGAGAAAGTTTTGACTTTTTATAGTATTGCATTCGGAATTCTCTCAGTCATAGAAAACATATATGGAAATTGCCAGGTTCTCATGGGAACTTTGATGGCTGTAGAGAATAAGGCAAACATGTTAATGCCAAAATGTCTGTGAAAAAGAGAATAGTTGCATTTTTCATCATAAATTCCACAAAAAGAAAATGGGACTTTTCACATGTCCTCTTCTCTTTCCCCTTTTGTCTCACCATCCTCCTGCCTTGCAACCCCAGTTCTCAATAACACCTTCCACCATAAAATATAAGACCTTCAGGCACCCTGATCCATGCTCTGGACCCTTCCCCCATGGAACAATTCACCACCCGATGGTCTCAGAAGTATGGATGTCAAAACTCAAAATGGAGACATTTCCACAGGAATTCCCACTTTCTATTTTTTTTAAATCAATTATAAAAATGTATACCCCCCACTACATGATGATTTTCTCCCATGTATTTTTCAGTGCTACAGTGAAAAAAGGTGTCAATTTATTGTATGTTGTCTGTTTTGATTCAAGCTAGTGTAGGCAGACAGGCAAAAGAGATGGGGAGTATTTGTGGTAGCCAAGTTGTTCTCTAGGTGTAGGAACATTAAAAATGAAAACAAAAAACTTTTTGACTGATAATTGATACAGTCACACAGACAGGTGAAGTGATCAATCCAAATGGACCTGGCTGGCTGCTTTTGGAACTCTACTGAGAATGAGTGGCATATACTGTGCAGGCAGACATAAATACATCATACATTCAAGACAATCCAAAAGGTACAGCTTGACATACCCTGTCATGAACGCCCTTACTCCAAGTACGCACGTGACTTGTTGGGAGGTGAAAGTCCCCAGACTCCCCTCCCCAAAGTGCTCAGACTCCCCTAAGACAAAGAACAAGCTTCCTGCCCTCAAGACTCCCTAAACTATACTCCAACTTCACTTTATTTGCTTTCCTAACTAGATCAAAAACTGTACTTCTTTCTCTACTTCTCACAACACAGAATGACATGCTGCAGGAAAATGACACCCTTTTAAAATTATCCCTTTGGGGAAAAGACAAGAAATTTTCCACTTGTGTGAAAAATTCAGTGTTACCATTGATTTCAATGCAATGAGCTAAGTGTGAAAAAACAGAAAATCAGCACTTTTTTGCTAAAAATCAACCTCTCAGATTATGGGAAGTGCAGTTTCTGGTATGTTTCACTTTTTAAACAAAAAAATGAAGCCCATCTGTAATATTAATATGGGAGAAAGTTCTGACTTTTTATAGTATTGCATTCGGAATTCTCTCAGTCATAGAAAACATATGTGGAAATTGCCAGGTTCTCATGGGAACTTTGTTGGCTGTAGAGAATAAGGCCAACGTTAATGCCAAAATGTCTGTGAAAAAGAGAATAGTAGCATTTTTCAGCATAAATTCCACAAAAAGAAAATGGGACTTTTCACATGTCCTCTTCTCTTTCCCCTTTTGTCTCACCATCCTCCTGCCTTGCAACCCCAGTTCTCAATAACACCTTCTACCATAAAATATAAGACCTTCAGGCACCCTGATCCATGCTCTGTACCCTTCCCCCATGGAACAATTCACCACCAGATGGTCTCAGAAGTATGGATGTCAAAACTCAAAATGGAGAGATTTCCACAGGAATTCCCATTTTCTATTTTTTTTAAATCAATTATAAAAATGTATACCCCCCACTACATGATGATTTTCTCCCATGTATTTTTCAGTGCTACAGTGAAAAAAGGTGTCAATTTATTGTATGTTGTCTGTTTTGATTCAAGCTAGTGTAGGCAGACAGGCAAAAGAGATGGGGAGTATTTGTGGTAGCCAAGTTGTTCTCTAGGTGTAGGAACATTAAAAATGAAAACAAAAAACTTTTTGACTGATAATTGATACAGTCACACAGACAGGTGAAGTGATCAATCCAAATGGACCTGGCTGGCTGCTTTTGGAACTCTACTGAGAATGAGTGGCATATACTGTGCAGGCAGACATAAATACATCATACATTCAAGACAATCCAAAAGGTACAGCTTGACATACCCTGTCATGAACGCCCTTACTCCAAGTATGCACGTGACTTGTTGGGAGGTGAAAGGGTTAAAAATTAACTATCTGTCTGCCATAGACTGAAAATGATGATAAAAATCCCCTTTAATACGACCCACACTTGATTATAATGATATAACTAATATCATAATGCTGCCACCACCAGACAATCTATAAATGCACAAAAAAGACAGGGGGTGTCTGGGTCCCCCCCGCAATTTAGACTAAAAACCCCACAAAATATGTTCTAATACATTATCTTGGTGATTTCAAATTACCAATAAATTAGTCTATTCGGGTAATGTGATTCTTTACCAGACAAATGCCAAACTTAATAAAGGAATATTTATTATGAGTAAACAATAATCACAGTGCATGAAGAAACAGATGAAAAATTATTTACACCAAACAGATAAAAATAAAAAGGAGAAAATAACAGAAATCCTAACTTACTCACTTGGATGGTAAAGTAAAAGTATTTTCTGTCCGAAGGGGGTCCGGCAAGGAAAGATGGCCACTTACTTAAAATTAGATCTGGTCCCCTAGTAAGCACACCAGACATTTTTTTATCCAGAGATTTATACAATTTCAGTTCATCTCAGCTTTCAAAAGCCGGGACAGACATAATTATGGGCGAGTACAATAAGTCACCTCCCTTGTGTGTTGGGAAAAACAAAATTCAGATATCAAATTCGGACGGTAATTTTTCTCCTGTACCTGACACCAAGATAATTCTTGTATCTATTAATTTGTTGCAATTTATGGAGTCTGTACATAGGTCACACTTGCTACTTATCACTCAGTCTTATAGACTTCATAATTTACCGCCCACTACTGTATTGGAGCTAGTCATGTTTGTACTCTTATTGCAGGGTGTGCTTTCCCCGTTCCAAATATGTACACCAGGAGGCTGGATTATCAATCTGTGAGATATTATTAAGGTATATTTTAGATATGACCCAGAAGACAGTGTCTCTTGACTGCTAAAGTCCATTAGCACATCCAACAAATTAGTTATCTGTGTAGGGATGCTGTCAAATGGTACCTAGCCAGTTAGTTTAAAGACTGAGAGGCACTTCAGCAGTAACATTTCACACCTTGCAGAGGGGTCCCAGCTTCAAAAAGAATGTAAAACTTTCAAGTATCACCTTCCTATACAATCAAATTAACCCCTCCCGTGCTGAAGTAGGCTATACCACCTCTACCCAGAAGTGGATGAATGTATGCACTACACATTGTTGTGACATACCCTATTACTTACACACACACACATACTCTTATATCTGCAAGTATATACTGTTATGTGGTGGACCTTCATAAGCTGCTTATTCAAAATCTAACAGATGTATCCTGTACTGTAAAAATGAACACCAGAGTCCTTGGGAGAGAAAGATAAAACTGCTAGAATATTAATACTAACTAGTAGTATGTTGAGGCAAACAGGAAAGTAGGTGGAGCTGGAGTTGCTTAAGTTAAAGAATACTGGTGCTAGCTAGGTCCCTGAATGGTGGCAGGGAGTATGAGTGTGATTTGTAAACAGTGACAGTGGTAGTTACAAAAATAACTGATAAGTAACAATGGCAGGCAAGGGATTGTATTTCCACAACTGAGCAGAGCCTGAGAGTACCAGTGACATAAACAAAGGTATACATATTTCATTATTTGCAGACAGAGAAACATCACTTCACATGTTAATAACTCTTTTGTGTACTTAAAGTGGAACTTTCACCTAAATTCAGGTTTGCATATATGAAAACTGCATTCAGAACTGCCTATGTGTCATGTTAGCCAAAACACCAGAAAAATGTACAGTTAAGGAGACTCACACTTGTTATTATATATTATTATATATGCGAATTGTGATAATTGTGTGGTATGTGACATTTCATATGCTAATTGAGCTTTTCTGTGAAATGTCATATGCTAATGACGGTTTCAATTATGTTTTATATGCTAATAAAGCTTTGTGCAGTACCAGGAAATGTTCACTTTCACTTTGACCAGAAATAAAATTGTGAATATCAACTAAACTATACATCTGCAGGACTTTTGGTTAAAAAGTTGTTGTTAGCTTTTGTATGTTTTAAAAAAATGTGAGCAGGGGGAAGCAGAATCATATCTCCGTATCACCACTGATATCCCATACAAACCACAACCATAGGTCTGATTGGGAGACACACCAGTGACATGTCAAAGGTGTGACAACTAGCAGCAGTAGGGCATAGGGCCAAGAGGTGCATGATATGAGTATTGTAGATTTCTCAGAGAGTTCAACAATCATGAGCTAAGGAGTGCTAAAGAGGTGATAAAGTGGAGATGACTTATCCACTGATATCCCTTCTCCAGTTTCTATGTTAGTTTATAGAACTAATGTATAAGTATGTCCAAAGTTTTAGAAATCTTAGTGCATTGGTTCCATAGAATAACATAGGAATTGGAGAAGTGATACCATTGGAGAAGTCATCTTTACTTTATCACCTTCCTATCACACCTTAATGCATCTCCCCCAATATGTTCCTCAGTAATGCTAATGCCAGTGTCTCCTACTGATGATGTTCAAATGCAAAGCACTGAGGATGGTGCCAAGAGGTGACAAGGATCTTAGATTCCCATGATAACCACTAGGCCCACCACCACAAATAGTAATGTTATTAAAGCAATTAAGTTATACAGTAGTTCTTAAAAAGAAGCAAAAAATTTACAATTATCCACAAGTAGGCCTGTGCAATGGCAAAGTTGCTAAAATCTTGGCAATTAACATTGCTGCCCTATTCTTTTGTTGTAAACGTAGGTTTTAATTAACCTATGTCCTGTGTTGTAGCCCAAGAACAGGTGTTCCAAAGTTATAAAGGCAGGTTGAGAAAATCATAGGCAATGGGTTACAGGACACAGTCTATTAATGCCTTTTACTGTTAACTGTGGAAATCTCCAATTCAGCACTCAGAAGCTGTAGTATTGCAATGGAAATTTTCATACCCAAAGAGAGCATGGATTTAAATTGGCAAAGTTCTCATGGGAAATTAATTGGCAGTGTTGAAAAGGGTGATATTTTATGCATTATATATGCACAAGAATTTAAATTAAAAATCAACAGATTGTTTTATTTTTTCAGTGACATTTCCCCAGGAAAGAAAACTTTTTGCCCAGCTCTACTGAGAAGGCCTATATATATGACAAGAAAAGAAAAAGAAAAAGCAATTTGTTTTCAGTATCAGGGTGCTGCTGCATCAACATTCATAATGACCTATATGCTGCAAGTTAACCCTGTTAACACTTTCTTTACTCTCTCCACAAAGTATTTATTTTAGAGGGACAGTAGTGTCCCAGAAAAAATATTTATCATTTTGTTGTGATTAAAAGTTGAACTAGATGCAAAAAAATCTCTCTCTCAAACCACTATGGTTTGAGAGATATAAGCATTGACAGTTTGACGTTTTCTGCTGTCAGCTTTACAGCTGACACCAGGAGATCCGTGTTGGCTGACACACGGAGACTCTTCAGCAGAGCCGCAATCGTGTTATTTAAAACGAATTACTTCATTGGAATGGTCTTACAAACCAGGCACACTTTGTAGACCCTTCCAATGAAGTCATTCTTTTTAAATAACGCGATTGCGGCTCTGCTGAAGAGCTGCCAGCTGGTCCCTGGAAAGGATTCCCCTGCAGTCAGCACAGCTCTGACATCAGGGAAAGGGGAGGGATGGAGGAACTTTCAATGCTTATATCTCTCAAACCATAGCAGTTTGAGAGATAGGTTTTTTGGCATTTAATCCAGATTTTTAATCACTACAAAATGATAAATATTTTTTCTGGGACATTACTGTCCCTTTAAGGAATGGATTGATGAGGTACCAAGGGGCATCTCTTAACAGGCAAACATAAATAAATCATTTTACCCTCCCTTCTCAGGGGATAGAGGGAGAGCTTGAAACATTGTTTGTTTCCTGAACTACTTTATTAGTAATTATTTAAAATAGCTAAAGGGGGTAGACCATTGAGACATGAAAAATACGCCTTCCTGCAATGTAACTAGGATAGTGCCCAAGTCTTGCCTTCTACCATATTTATCCACATAAAGAGTGGCCCTAAATGTAGCAAAACCCCCAATTTTAAAGCATAACCGATAAAACAAAAAACTTGATCCCTTCTCTACCCCCTGCCTACCATTTTCACCCTCCATACCTTTCTCTCCCTCCCCCAAGTAACATTTAAACTGCAGTACTGATAATAAGTAGAAAATGTAAGCTTCCAGGAGGGCCGTATGCTTGAATTTTGCACCCGTCTCCATGCTGACATTGCCCCTCCATGGAGGACCTTTCTATAATGTGCAAAGAAAGGTCCTTCCAGGTCCTTTCTCTTAAAGCCCATAGAAAGGGCCTTCTAGGACCTTTCTATCAATGAGCATATGAAAAGGTCCTAGAAGAAACTTTCTGTAATTACTGATAGCAAGGTTCTTGTAGGACCTTTCTATCAATCTGGATACAATTGTCCTGGAGGGACCCTGCTATGAACATTAATGCAAATGTTCTGGAAGGACATTTCTATTCACATAGAACAGCACTGCGTGGAGAGGCAAGATCAGTATGGAGGTGTGCGTCAAATTCAAGAGTGCTATCTGGTCTCTTGGAAGCCTGTTTTTTTTTTTCTATTACTAGTACTGCAGTTGAAAGGCAAATGGAGAAGGACCTACTGGGTTGCCACCCGATGGGATTTTCTTGACATCCAGCAGATAACCTGAATAAAGGGTGACCCCGGATAAAAGGTGAAGTCTCTTTTTAAAGGTTAAAATGCCTCAAAAAAATCTCACTTTTGTATTCAAGCAAATACAGTAATAAATATTTAAATATTGTTTCTAAGTTGCTTAATAGAGATAGAATATATGTTCCAAAATGTTCATTGTTTTCGGGAATATGCTCAGTTTTAATTCCAGTCAGTTTTTTTCTATCCCCTGATAAAATGTCAGTGTGACCATGAAACATGTTGGGACATTTTTTATGTAATTGGTTGGATATTATCCTTTTTAATAAATAATGATTTTTATTTGCTCTCTGCTCTTTCATTGTTGCCATAACCGGTGGAAGTGTCAGAAGCTGGTATTTTCTATACAATCACTCTTTCAAATGTGGGTGCTGTCCCTCTGGTTGTTCATTTTCTGTTTTCTTTGAGCTATTTCTGTGAATCAGCTGTTAAGAAGGATGGAGTCGTGATGATTATACTATATGTGTGGGATAAGTAACAATATCTCCCACAAGCTTTTAAGCTACTAACCATCTGTGGTAGCCAACCTTAAATGTAAGTATACAATTAATATACTACACTGTGCGAAGTTCCTCTTCTGTTCTTTGTTTTCCATGACTAGAAATTACTTAGATTTGGGGGCTATAAGTGTCTTAGTAGAACGAAACTCATGAGTGGGAAATAGTACAAGGTTGCAGTCTATTCAGACAAATTAAGAAAGAAAGGTGGAGAAGTTCCTTGTTATTTGAAGAACAACATAAAAGCTAATTCAATACAAGATACAGAAGACAAGTTAAAGAGCAGCTGATTTGCTATTGAATCTGTTGCTAGAGCTATAATTTGTACTGCAATAATTTATGATCCTCCAGGATAAGATGATTGCTTATGTAGATTATTACCCCTACCTTGCCTGTTTACAAGGTCAAAGGCACTGCTGTCCACGGTTTGATAGGAGCTGCCGTAAGCTCTGCATCATATTGTAAACATGATTTTGCCCCCCCATCATTGGATATGGGTATTTAGCAGATACAAATCACAGCATTCTTATATTTCCTTCCAGACACAGATGAATCACACATGCAGGTGAGGGGCATCCATAATTATAACAAGAGCAGAACTGAAATTACTGATGCAAGGCAAATAATTGGAATACATATAAAAGCTTGCACGTAAATTAATTAATATATCCTATACAAATGAAAAATAAAATAAAACATACTATTCTTTTCTCCCTTTAGATAATAGGTGCAGATTGTGGAGCCCGAGGCCCTTCTCCTAATAAGGACTACAAATCCTTGTTGGCTGGTTGGTATGATGGGACTTGTAGTCCGGAACAGGTGGATTGTCTCAGGTTGCCCACCACTGACTCAGATGCTAGAGACATCTCCGGCACATAGCTTAGCAATGCTTTGGCAATGTCTCTGTTATCCAAGAGTTAAAACATATGTGAAACATACATTTATACTGCATGATATATATTAAGATTGGAATACTGCCAGAGTTCAGTTGTCTACTTCATTTTATACCATACATTTCCATAAATGAAAATATCTTGTCAGAGCACAGATATTATATATGTCAAAGCAAAAGGACAAGAGAAGAAAAAGTAAACATACGGCATTTATATAATTCCATTTATTTTGTTAAAAAATAACTCTGCCACAGCCATAGAAAATGTACAAAACTGATGTAATTAGTTAACACAGCACATTTTACAGCACCGTTTATATCAGACATCTCGTGATTGTGTTATGTGTACTTCAATTATAGCACACTAATACTTTTGGAATAATAGAGCACTCATGTTTCTGGATGCTATAATGCAGTAATTGCATTTGTGTGAGGAAGCAATTATAGTGCAGGCTGGCTGTCTGGTTTCTTTCAGCTGAGCTAAATTAATTTACAGCTGTATATGTTTACACTTTCTAAGGTGTTTCTAAACCTGCGTCCTAACTGGGTAAATTCCACAGTATTACACTCCTGTGTATTTGCTATCCTATAAACAGTTTGCTATGTGAAAAAGGGATATTGTAGGCTCTGTTTCAAACTCAGTTCAACAATCTATTCTCTAAACCAGTGATGGGCAATGTGAGTTCCTTCAGCATATCAAGTTATTTCATAGCATAAATATCACTAATCTCTGGATTAATTGCAATTTGTAAAATAACACATCTAAAATGTCTGAAATTATATTTGATGGGGTTTTTTTTAACCCTGAGTGCCAGATGGGTATCAAATTCATTGTTTTGCAATGCACTAAAAACACCTCTGGCACTCAAAGGGTTAACCAATGTATGGTCATACGCATAAAAGCAAAGGGGAGGAATTATGGGGCAAACCAACTGCATAATTGGGAAAAATATACATTATTTTTAAAGGAGTAGTAATTTTTTTCTTATAAAAACCTACATGTTATAGAGCTTTCTTGATGGTTAAAACAAAGGTACTCCCACCGCCATCAGTTGTTTTATTCAAATGTTATAAAAATTTCAGATATTCAGAAACTAAATTTACTATGCATTTACTTTGTGAAAGTCCTAACTGACAGCATGACTCAGCAGGTTCTATCACATTCTGTGGAGAACTGTTTGTTATTGACTTTCCTGTCAAATAGAATATGTAAGAATAACTAGGCTAACCATACGTACAGTTTTAAATGGGACAGTCCCGTTTTTTTTCCTATTTCCTGACCGTCCCGTCGCTTTAATATTTTGTCCCATTTTGGGAAAATATATTTGTCCCCTTAGAGATTGCTGTAGCATAGCATATATATAGCTTACTGAATACTTACTTACTGCTCTAGGAAACAGTGACATATGATGAAGAATAAAGCTCATAACCTATTAACCTTGTAATTGCAAAATCACAGAATGTGTAGTTGAAATTAAATTGTAAAGTCAGGGACAAAAACAGAGACGGCATGATCCAGAGATGGGTCTCCAGCACATTGCGGATCGAGTTGCGATGTGCAGATCCTCGCTGCTGCCTGAGTATCTGACAAGCAATCAGAGTTCATGAGACAACAGTGATAATCACTGTGTTGTCTCATGAACTCTGATTGCTTGTCAGATACTCAGGCAGCAGCGAGGATCTGCACATCGTGAGTGATATCAGAAATCATTATCAGCAGGGATGGCACCGAAGTGAAGGGGCGCTGAAACGGTTGAATCAATAACGTTGCCAGGGCCCCCCTGTGCTGCTGCCCAAACTGTCCTGCAGTCCGCTATGGATCCTGGCACCTACAGCTCCCTTCATTGAGTTTATTGACTCAATGTAGAGAAGCTATTGTGAACTGAGCATGTGTTTGAGCAGTGATGTCATCACGGCCCGCAGGGGCTCGTGATGTCGAGTCTGGTTGGGCCATCAAAAATGCTAGGCACACAGTTGAACAGAGAGCACCAAGCCAGTTTTCCAGCAGCTTTCTTATGCTGGCCTGGCACCAACATTACAAAGGTCCTCCTGGCTGAGCCACTGAGAGGGAGGCCAGTGGTAGCACTTCAGTGACCTAAGGTGGAGGAGAGTGAGCACAGTGGCACACTCCCTGACACATCAATAACATAACTACTTCTCTTATTTGCCACTGAGACTTGGCAACTTTTTGCAGTGTTTCTGCTGTTGCTAGTTGTGGGCACCTCTGACCTGTTCATGGTGTATCACCCAGTCAGACATGTTGTTGTGCTTCAGGTGGCATCTCATTGAAGAGGTGCCTAGGTGTGAACCTGCTTTCCCCTTGCTCACATGCTTTTTGCACAGACAAGAAGCAACATTCTTAACATTTGGATCCTGAGTGAAGTATCTCCATACTGTGGACTTCATGGATAGCAGGGTTCCTGAGGGGCTGCTTCTACTACTGGGGCTAGATGATGATGCAATTCTACTGCTACTACTACTACTAGGTATCAAGGGTGCAGCACTTTCAGCTGCAGCAGAGGCACTCATAATAGCTAAGGTTTTGGATGTTAATAACCTATTGTTGTTGATGATGGTTACTCAACACAAGTGTGTGACTGAGTGCAGCTTGGGCTTGAAAGAGGTGACAATGCTGATGATTACCAATGGGATGACTGTATTTTTAGTTATCTTTACTTGTACAGGATCAGAGTTTCCAGTGGTTTTATCAAACAATTTATATACAGGCAGAGTGCTCCTTTTCAGTGGTAGAAGACTGAGCCTTTTTCTTTCAGCTAATGCTATGGCCATGTCATCATCTCTCTCAACTTCATCTGTATCTGAAAAAGAAGAGGATGCTCAAGGGATATATTCTAGATCTAAAACATCATCATTCGTCATCCTCATCATTGCCCTCAGCTTCTTTCCCACTACCCTTATATTTTTAGAGATGTCAAACAATTCCTTTTTACTTTTACTTTCGCAAAGTTCACTGCTACATTGAGGACAGGTGTTTTGGTGCTTGTTTGTCCCACTGTCAGATGCAACAGTTGGTTGAGCTGCTACACCTTCCTCCATTATGCCATCATCAGCAGTAGAATGTGACTTCAGTGTTCTTCTTAAATTGATTTTTTATAGTACTGGCACTGTTGGTGGTCCCTTCAAAAACTTTTGGTGGAATCTTGACAGACTGCATCCTCCCCAGGAGGACAGGGATCATCATCAAATAATTGCACACACTGCAGCAAACATGTCAACAGTCAGTTTTTGAACTACCACTTGATTTTCACGTGCATTACTCCTCCTTTCCCCTCCCCCTGGCCCTTGTGCATTTGCTAGACATTACTCAGCTACTGTGTGTTTTCACTTTAAAAGACACAATAGTACTGATGGACTGTGATGTCTTACCTTGGTCCTCAACAAAATACTTAATCTCATCTGCTGCCTATCAAGTCTGCCTCAGTAACGCAGCTTATGTCAGGGTCCCAGTCAGCTGTCCAAAAAAATTGTAATAAAAAATATAAACTTATTTCCCCAAACTTCCCCAGCACGGAGATAATTACAGCAAGATCAGCAAGGAAATTGGACTGCAGCTGCCTGTGTCTTTCAAATCAAATTGGTCAAACAGAATGTTAGGGATTTTTGAGTCAACCTCCTTTGCTCCCTTCTCTTTCACACCTCCAGAGATAATAACAGCAATATCAGCAAGGAAATTGATCCGCTGCTGCCTGTGGCTTTCAAATCATATTGGCCAGAGAGAATGTTGGGGTATTTGGGGTCAACCTCCTTTCCTCCCTTCTCACACCCCTAGACAAGTGAAACAGAGAGATATAATAGCAAGATCAGCAAGAAGATTGCACCACAGATGCCTGTGTCTTTCAAATCAAATCAGTTAGACAAAATGTTGGGGTATTTGGGGGTCAACCTCCTTTGTTCCTTTCTCATACCACCATATTCCCCCAGCACAGAGATATTAACAGCCAGATCATCAAGGAGCTTGGACCACAGGCTACTTGTATCTTGCTAGTCAGTCACACCAATTTTTGGGTTATTTGGGTCAACCTCCTTTCTCCCTTGTTCTCCCCACAGTGTATTTTCATTAGATAGGAAGATGGGCAGACTGGATTGGCCAGCTGTTTCTTATCTGGTGTCAGAATCTTTGTTTTCTTGTTCTTTAGTCTAAGACACAAGGGAGTAACATAGTAACATAGTAACATAGTAATTTAGGTTGAAAAAAGACTTGCGTCCATCTAGTTCAACCCTTTTCCTATTCCTGTTTACCATCGTTGATCCAAAAGAAGGTAAAAAAAACACAACAATACAGCAATTTCAAATTCTGCCCCGAATGGGGGGGGGGGAGAATTCCCTCCTGATTCCAAATAGCAATCAGATTTCTCCCTGGATCAACAAGCCCTAAGTAAAATATTAATCCTAATACTAACGTACATAGCCCTCTATGTTATGTTCTTTTAAATAAGTATCCAGGCCCTTTTTAAAGGCGTCTAATGTATTTGATAGCACCACCTCCTCAGGCAGTGAATTCCATACCTTTATTGTCCTTACAGTAAAGAAACCCTTCCGCTGTTGTAGATTAAATCTCCTTTCCTCAAGTCTAAGCGGGTGGCCCCTTGTCCTATGTACTGTTCTGTTAATGAACAGGTCTTTGGAGAGCCCTTTGTATGGGCCCTGAACATATTTATATAGTGTTATCATATCCCCTCTAAGACGCCGTTTCTCTAGTGTATACAAGTTTAACTTTTCTAGCCTTTCCTCATAACTAAAACTTTCCATTCCCCTTACTAGTTTTGTAGCCCTCCTCTGCACTTTCTCTAGTTCCATAATGTCCTTTTTCAGAAAGGGCGCCCAGAATTGAACAGCATATTCTAGGTGGGGTCTTACCATGGACCTGTAAAGAGGCATAATAATATCTTCCTCCCTTGAGTTAATACCCCTTTTAATACATGCCAATATCTTATTGGCCTTTGCAGCTGCCAGCTGGCACTGCGTGCTACTGCTAAGTCTATTGTCTACCATTACTCCCAAATCCTTTTCATTTGTAGATTTCCCCAGAGAAACACCATTTAAACTATATGTTGCATTTTTATTATTATACCCAAAATGCATAACTTTACACTTGTCTATATTGAATCTCATTTGCCACTTGCCTGCCCAGTTACTCAATTTGTCCAAATCCTCTTGTAATGAAGACACCTCCAGTTCAGACTTTATTACCTTACTTAATTTTGTGTCATCGGCAAACACTGATACATGGCTCCCTATGCCCTCTGGGAGGTCATTAATAAACAAATTAAAAAGAAAAGGACCCAGGACAGATCCCTGAGGTACTCCACTTATCACGTTTATCCAACTGGAGAACTTGCCATTTACTACCACTCTTTGCATTCTATCTTTCAGCCAATTTCTAATCCACACACAAACATTTTCCCCTAGGCCTATTACATTCAGTTTGTACAGTAACCTCTTGTGTGGAACCGTATCAAATGCCTTGGCAAAGTCTAAATAGATCACATCAACCGCCGCTCCCGCACCTATATTATTACTCACTTTTTCATAAAATACGATCAAGTTAGTTTGACAAGACCTGTCTTTCACAAAGCCATGTTGACTCCTGCTAATAATATTCCTGTTCCAGCAGAATTCTTGAATATATTCCTTTAGCAATAGTGTTGAGCGAGCACCCCGATGCTCGGGTGCTCGGGTGCTCTGACCGAGCACCGCCGGAGGCTCGAGTGCTCGGCCGAGCACCCGAGCCCCATTGAATTCAATGGGGCGACACGAGCATTACACCAGGCACCCCCTGCTCTGATGAGGGGAAGGTGCCTGGTCAATGCCCCCCTTCATCTCCACAATGCCCCTCTTCCACAATGTCCCCCTTCCACAATGTCCCCCTTCCACAAAGTGCCCCTTCATCTCCGCAATGCCCCCTTCATCTCCGCAATGCCCCCTTCATCTCCGCAATGTCCCCCTTCCACAATGTCCCCCTTCCACAAAGTGCCCCTTCATCTCCGCAATGCCCCCTTCATCTCCGCAATGCCCCCTTCATCTCCGCAATGTCCCACTTCATCTCCGCAATGCCCCCTTCATCTCCGCAATGCCCCCTTCATCTCCGCAATGTCCCCCTTCCACAAAGTGCCCCTTCATCTCCGCAATGCCCCCTTCATCTCCGCAATGCCCCCTTCATCTCCGCAATGTCCCACTTCATCTCCACAATGTCCCCCTTCATCTCCGCAATGCCCCCTTCATCTCCGCAATGCCCCCTACCTCCAGTCCCTGGTGGTCCAGCGGAGCGTCTGCAAGATCTGTGCCTCCTCCGGCACAGATCCCTTCCACCCGAACATGGCGGGCGAGCACATGGCGGTACTCGTACGAGTACCGCCATGTGCCGAGCAGAGCGATGCTCGAGCCGATCCGAGCATCGGCCGAGCATGCTCGCTCAACACTATTTAGCAACCCTTCAAACAGCTTCCCTACCACAGATGTCAAGCTTACAGGTCTGTAATTTCCTGGCTGTGACTTTGATCCCTTTTTAAATATGGGCACCACATCTGCTTTACGCCAATCCATGGGCACCATACCTGAAATAAAAGAATCCCTGAAAATCAAATATAACGGTCTGGCCAGGGCCTGGCTTAGCTCTTTAAGTACCCGTGGGTGTATACCATCTGGCCCTGGAGCTTTGTCTACCTTAACACCATTCAATTGTTTTAACACTTTTTCTTGTGTTAGCCAGTCCCATGTTTGCTGTGACTGTTCTGTAAAACAGAAGAAAAGAAATTATTTAACATATCTGCCTTCTCTCTGTCCCCCTTGACCATCTCACCCGTTTCAGATAACAAGGACCCAACATTATCAGACTTTAATTTTTTGCCATTAATGTATTTAAAGAATTTTTTTGGGTTGCTCTTGCTCTCCTTAGCAATATTTTTTTCATTCTCTAGTCTAGCTAATTTGATAGCCTTTTTACAGGTTTTGTTGGCATTTTTGTATTCTGAAAATGCCTCTACTGATCCCTCAGCTTTATAATGTTTAAATGCCACTTTCTTGTTATTTATTTCATGAATTACTTTACTGGTTAGCCACATAGGTTTTAATTTGCTTCTTTTGTATTTGTTTCCAACAGGGATACATTTAGATGTGTATTTTTGCAATGTTGTTTTGAAGGCATTCCACTTACCTTCTGTGTTTTTTCCTGGAAATATTTTATCCCAGTCAACAAGACCAAGGGATGAATTAAACCTGCTAAAGTTGGCCTTTTTAAAATTCAGTGTTTTGGTGGAACTCATACCAAATTGCTTTTTTGAATTAATCTCAAATGATACCATGTTATGGTCACTATTCCCCAAGTGCTCCCTAACTTGGATGTTAGAGATAAGTTCTTCATTGTCAGTTATTACCAGATCCAGACACGCATCCCCTCTGGTTGAGGTCTGCACTAGTTGAGACAAAAAATTGTCATTCAACAAGTTCAGAAACTTACTACTTTTAGCAGAATTCGCTGTTCCATTTTTCCAGTCTATTTCTGGATAATTAAAATCCCCCATAATTATAGTTCTCCCTATTTGAGAAGCCTTTTCTGTTTGCATTAATAGCTGTGATTCTTGAAGGTCACCAATGTTTGGTGGTTTATAACAAATACCCACTAATATTTTCTGGGCAGTTTTACCCCCAGTGACTATTTCAACCCACAGGGATTCCACATCTTCACTACCGTCATCACATATATTGTCCCGCAAATGAGGCAATAATATTGGTTTGACATACAGACAGACCCCACCACCTCTTTTGTTTGACCTATCTTTTCTAAATAACATGTAGCCCTCCAAATTGATTGACCAATCATGTGTGTCATCCCACCATGTTTCTGTTATGCCTATCAAGTCATAGTTTGCAAAACTGATTTCACACTAAATAAAGCACAGGAATTAGTGATGAGCGAGCACCCCAATGCTCGGATGTTCGGGTGCTCTGACCGAGCACCCCCTGAGGCTCGAGTGCTCGGCCGAACACCCGAGCCCCATTGAAGTCAATGGGAGGACTCGAGCATTACACCAGGCACCCCCTGCTCTGATGAGGGGAGGGTGCCTGGTCCATAGGAAAAGGGCAGAAAAAGATGGAAACACTACAGAAATGGTTCAGGGACAGCATAGGGAGGATGTCTGGATGCACCTTGGACTCCAACATCGCTGCTGGGAACGATCTTTCGCCCGTAGTACGCCATTTTTACAGACTGACCGTAAAACACACAAAAAGGAAAATAAAAACGACTTTAGGCGAAAAATTGTTACCAAACAGTATTTGCTGTATATTTACTTGTATATCATCTGCAAATTCTCCCAAAAATTTCATCGATTTTCTGAAGTGAGGCCATGATTAAGAGGGAAACGTGCGCAGAGGCAAATTATCCCAAAAATTTCCTTGATTTTCAGAACTGAGGCCATGATTAAGAGGGAAACGTGCGCAGAGGCAAATTCTCCCAAAAATTTCCTTGATTTTCAGAACTGAGGCCATGATTAAGAGGGAAACGTGCGCTGAGCTGACCATCTAAAACATTATGGGTGAGGGTCTGCTGCAGAGCTGACCATCCTAAACATTATATGCGAAGGCCCGCTAGTGAGCTGACGCTATAAAACATTATATGAGAGGGCCCGCTAGAGAGCTGACCCAATAAAACATTATATGAGAAGGCCCGCTGGTGAGCTGACCTATATAAAAATTGGCAAACAGGGCCCGCTGGTGAGCTGGCCCTATATAAAAATTATATCACAGGGCCCGCTGGTGAGCTGGCCCTATATAAAAATTATATCCCAGGGCACGCTGGTGAGCTGGCCCTATATAAAAATTATATCCCAGGGCATATGGAAGAGGAGGAGGAGGATGAGAACATTAAGAGTCAACCATATACCCGTTTTTGGGGTGGAAGGGGTGAATGGGAATACAGAGTATTCCCATCATTGTAAATAACATATATAAAGTGAGTTTATGTTCCCCCGGGGCTTTCCTCCAGTGGAGTGGAGAAGTCAGGGGAAATCCAGGCCTTGTTCATTTTTATAAGTGTCAACCTATCAGCATTGTCGGTGGAAAGGCGGATACGCTTATCTGTTATGATGCCACCAGCAGCACTAAATACCCGCTCAGACAGAACGCTGGCGGCAGGGCAGGCCAGCACCTCCAAGGCGTAGAGTGCCAGTTCATACCACGTGTCCAGCTTGGACACCCAGTAGTTGTAAGGCACAGAGGGATCATTGAGGACGCTGACACGGTCTGCTACGTACTCCTTCACCATCTTCCAAAACTTTTCCCTCCTTGTGACACTAGGCTGCGCATCAGGGTGAGGGTGCTGGCGGGGTGTCATGAAGGTGTCCCACGCCTTGGAGAGTGTTGCCCTGCCTTTCTCGGAACTGCTGTGTGCTCCCCTTTTCTCCCCTTCTCGGTTGGCCAAGGTAGCACGTACTCTGCCGCCAGCGTTGTCAGATGGAAAATTTTGGAGCAATTTTTCAACAAGAACCTTCTGGTATTGCACCATTTTGCTTGTCCTCTCCACCGGAGGAATGAGAGATGAGAAATTCTCTTTGTAGCGGGGGTCCAGAAGGGTGAACACCCAGTAATCCGTGTTGTCTAAAATGCGTACAACGCGTGGGTCACGGGAAAGGCAGCCTAACATAAAGTCAGCCATGTGTGCCAGAGTACCAACAGTCAAGATTTCGCTGTCCTCACCAGGAGGCTGACTCTCAATATCCTCATCCTCTTCCTCCTCTTCTGCCCACCCACGCTGAAGAGATGGAACTAAAGTTCCATGGCTACCCTCTGTAGCGGAGGCAACCGTGTCTTCCTCCTCCTCCTCCTCCTCCTCCGCCTCCTCCAATTGTCGCTGAGAAGACGAAGTGAGGGTGCTCTGGCTATCACCTTGTGTAAGCTCTTCCTCCCCCATTTCCACCTCTTCCACATGCAAAGCGTCGGTTTTAATTGTGAGCAGCGAGCGTTTCAGTAGACACAGAAGTGGGATGGTTACACTGATAATAGCGTTATCGCCGCTCACCATCTGTGTCGATTCCTCAAAATTGCGTAAAACCTCGCAGAGGTCTGACATCCATTCCCACTCCTCACTTCTGATTACAGGAAGTTGAACGGAGAGGCGACGACCGTGTAACAGCTGGTACTCCACTACTGCCCTCTGCTGCTCACAAAGCCGGGCCAACATGTGGAAGGTGGAGTTCCAGCGCGTGCTCACGTCACACAGCAGCCGGTGAGCTGGCAATTGTAAGCGCTGCTGCAGCTTCAACAGGCCGGCCGAAGCTGTAGATGACTTACGGAAATGTGCACACACGCGGCGCACCTTGGTCAAGAGATCATGCACATTGGGGTAGGTTTTTAGAAATCGCTGCACCACTAAATTAAATACATGCGCTAGGCATGGTACGTGTGTGAGCTTGCCGAGCTCCAAAGCCGCCACCAAGTTACGCCCATTATCACACACAACCATGCCTGCTTGCAGGTTGAGTGGCGAGAGCCACTGCTCGGTCTGGTGACTAATCCCCTGCAACAGCTCTGAGGCCGTGTGCTGTTTGTCCCCAAGGCAGATCAGCTTCAGCACGGCCTGTTGACGCTTCCCCACTGCAGTGCTACACTGCTTCCAGCTACTGGCTGATGGGGGAGTGGCGGTGTGTGTAGAGAATTCGGAGGTGGAAACGGAGGAGGAGGAGCCAATAACGTAGGTGCTGGTGGAAACCCTGATGGAGGTAGGGCCCGCAATCCTCGGCGTGGGTAGCACCCGTGCCATCCCAGGGTCCGAGTCGCTCCCAGCCTCCACGACATTCACCCAGTGTGCCGTCAGGGAAATGTAGCGTCCCTGGCCACAAGCACTTGTCCATGTGTCAGTCGTTAAGTGGACCTTCCCAGTAACTGCGTTGGTCAGGGCACGGGTGATGTTACGGGACACATGGTGGTGTAATGCGGGGATGGCACACCGGGAAAAGTAGTGGCGGCTGGGGACCGCGTACCGAGGGACAGCTGCTGCCATCAGGCTGCGGAAGGACTCAGTGTCCACAAGCCTAAATGGCAGCATTTCGATGGCCAGTAATTTTGAAAGGTGTGAGGTTAGTGCTATGGCCTGTGGGTGGGTGGCTGGGTATTTTCTCTTGCGCTCAAATGCCTGGGGTAACGACATTTGGACGCTGTGCTGGGACAGGGAAGTGGATGTGGTCGCTGATGGTGCTTCAGATGCTACAGGTGCAGGGCGGGAGGTATGCGGGCCTGCGCCTTCGACAGGCGATTGGCCGGCACCGAAAACAGGGGAAGAGGAGGCAGTGGTGTGGCCTGCAGACACAGATGGGCGATCCAGGCGTTCCTCCCACTTACTACGGTGCTTGGATGCCATGTGTCGGATCATGCTGGTGGTGGTGAGGTTTCTAGTGTTCATGCCTCGGCTCATTCTGGTGTGGCACAGGTTGCAAACTACAAATCTTTTGTCGTCCGCACTTTCCTTAAAAAAACGCCATACCGCGGAACACCTACCCCTTGGCAAGGTAGATTTACGCAAGGGGGTGCTCCGTGGAACATTTGCGGGCCGGTTTGGTGCGGTCCGCCTTCTTTCTGTAGCCACACCACTGCCTCTTCCAGCCTGTTGCGGTGCTGCAGATGGCTCACCCTCAGGACTGCTGTCATCGCTCGGCTCTACACCTTCCCAGGTGGGGTCAGTCACCTCATCGTCCACCAAGTCCTCCTCCACTTCCTCACTCTGATCATCCTCCTCAAGTCTTGATCCCACCACATACTCGGTCATTGACAACTGTATAACATTCTCCTCAACAAGGTCTTGAGAAGGAAATAGTGGTTGATTTAATGGCAACTGTGTCTCATCATCATCATCATCATCCACTACTTCCTTTGACCTTAAATGCCGTTCACATCTGTCATCTTCTTGTGATTGGGTAGCCTCTAGAGGTTGTGAATCAGGGCACAAGATGTCATGTTCCTCTGCAAGCGTGCTTGGAGAGAGGGTCAAATGAAGGATTGGTGATGAGACGAGCTCATCACTATATCCCAGTGTGGGATCACTTCTTTGACCAGACCGTGTATGGTGGGAGGAAGGATGATCAGAGTGAGGATTATGTTGACCAGACTCTTGGCTACTGAGAGTGGACTTGGTGGAAGACAGGGTGGTGCTTAACCGACTGGAAGCAGTATCAGCTGTCATCCAACCGACCACCTGTTCGCACTGGTCGGACCTCGAGAGTGATGTCCTGCGACGCCCTGTGAAATCAGACATGAAGCTAGGTATGGTGGATGTCTTTCTTTCTTGTGCTCTGGCACCAGGCACAGTTTCTCCGCGTCCTGACCCGCGCCCTGAACTTTCAGGATCACGTCCACTTCCCCGTCCCTTTTTACCCGCCTTCTTCATCTTACACGATATATATGACTTTAATATATATGAGTTTGAAAACTTAACAGTATTTCTTACTATTCTGCAACTCTGCAGAGTACACAGAATAGGCTGCTAAACGGCGGTGAAACACACTGAATGGAATATGTGACTTTAATATTTGAGTTTGAAAACTTAACAGTATTTCTTACTATTCTGCAACTGTTCAGAGTACACAGAATAGGCTGCTAAACGGCGGTGATACACACTGAATGGAATATGTGACTTTAATATTTGAGTTTGAAAAATTAACAGTATTTCTTACTATTCTGCAACTCTGCAGAGTACACAGAATAGGCTGTTAAACGGCGGTGAAAGACACTGAATGGAATATGTGACTTTAATATTTGAGTTTGAAAACTTAACAGTATTTCTTATAATTCTGGAACTGTACAGAGTACACAGAATAGGCTGTTAAACGGCGGTGAAAGACACTGAATGGAATATGTGACTTTAATATTTGAGTTTGAAAACTTAACAGTATTTCTTATAATTCTGGAACTGTACAGAGTACACAGAATAGGCTGTTAAACGGCGGTGAAAGACACTGAATGGAATATGTGACTTTAATATTTGAGTTTGAAAACTTAACAGTATTTCTTATAATTCTGGAACTGTACAGAGTACACAGAATAGGCTGTTAAACGGCGGTGAAAGACACTGAATGGAATATGTGACTTTAATATTTGAGTTTGAAAACTTAACAGTATTTCTTACTATTCTGCAACTGTTCAGAGTACACAGAATAGGCTGCTAAACGGCGGTGATACACACTGAATGGAATATGTGACTTTAATATTTGAGTTTGAAAAATTAACAGTATTTCTTACTATTCTGCAACTCTGCAGAGTACACAGAATAGGCTGTTAAACGGCGGTGAAAGACACTGAATGGAATATGTGACTTTAATATTTGAGTTTGAAAACTTAACAGTATTTCTTATAATTCTGGAACTGTACAGAGTACACAGAATAGGCTGTTAAACGGCGGTGAAAGACACTGAATGGAATATGTGACTTTAATATTTGAGTTTGAAAACTTAACAGTATTTCTTATAATTCTGGAACTGTACAGAGTACACAGAATAGGCTGTTAAACGGCGGTGAAAGACACTGAATGGAATATGTGACTTTAATATTTGAGTTTGAAAAATTAACAGTATTTCTTACTATTCTGCAACTCTGCAGAGTACACAGAATAGGCTGTTAAACGGCGTTGAAACACACTGAATGGAATATGTGACTTTAATATTTGAGTTTGAAAACTTAACAGTATTTCTTATAATTCTGGAACTGTACAGAGTACACAGAATAGGCTGTTAAACGGCGGTGAAAGACACTGAATGGAATATGTGACTTTAATATTTGAGTTTGAAAAATTAACAGTATTTCTTACTATTCTGCAACTCTGCAGAGTACACAGAATAGGCTGTTAAACGGCGTTGAAACACACTGAATGGAATATGTGACTTTAATATTTGAGTTTGAAAACTTAACAGTATTTCTTCCTATTCTGCAACTCTGCACAGTACACAGAATGTGCTGCTAAACTGCGGCGAAGCACACTGAATGGAATATGTGACTTTGATATTTGAGTTTGAAGACTTAACAGTATTTCTTCCTATTCTGCAACTCTGCACAGTACACAGAATGTGCTGCTACACTGCGGCGAAGCACACTGAATGGAATATGTGACTTTGACATTTTAGTTTGAAGACTTAACAGTATTTCTTCCTATTCTGCAACTCTGCACAGTACACAGAATGTGCTGCTAAACTGCGGCGAAGCACACTGAATGGAATATGTGACTTTGATATTTGAGTTTGAAGACTTAACAGTATTTCTTCCTATTCTGCAACTCTGCACAGTACACAGAATGTGCTGCTACACTGCGGCGAAGCACACTGAATGGAATATGTGACTTTGATATTTGAGTTTGAAGACTTAACAGTATTTCTTCCTATTCTGCAACTCTGCACAGTACACAGAATGTGCTGCTACACTGCGGCGAAGCACACTGAATGGAATATGTGACTTTGATATTTTAGTTTGAAGACTTAACAGTATTTCTTCCTATTCTGCAACTCTGCACAGTACACAGAATGTGCTGCTACACTGCGGCGAAGCACACTGAATGGAATATGTGACTTTGATATTTGAGTTTGAAGACTTAACAGTATTTCTTCCTATTCTGCAACTCTGCACAGTACACAGAATGTGCTGCTAAACTGCGGCGAAGCACACTGAATGGAATATGTGACTTTGATATTTGAGTTTGAAGACTTAACAGTATTTCTTCCTATTCTGCAACTCTGCACAGTACACAGAATGTGCTGCTACACTGCGGCGAAGCACACTGAATGGAATATGTGACTTTGATATTTGAGTTTGAAGACTTAACAGTATTTCTTCCTATTCTGCAACTCTGCACAGTACACAGAATGTGCTGCTAAACTGCGGCGAAGCACACTGAATGGAATATGTGACTTTGATATTTTAGTTTGAAGACTTAACAGTATTTCTTCCTATTCTGCAACTCTGCACAGTACTCAGAATGTGCTGCTAAACTGCGGCGACGCACACTGAATGGAATACGTGACTTTGATATTTTAGTTTGAAGACTTAACAGAATGTGCTCTAATCTGCAACTTTGCACACTAAACAGAATGTGCTCTAATCTGCAACTTTGCACACTAAACAGAATGTGCTCTAATCTGCAACTTTGCACACTAAACAGAATGTGCTCTAATCTGCAACTGTGCACACTAAACAGAATGTGCTCTAATCTGCAACTTTGCACACTAAACAGAATATATATATTTTTTTTTTTTTTTTTTTGTTTTTTTCCCCCCACACCAAATAACCTGCTGCCCCCACACACAGTAGTCCTAAAAAGGACTTTTGGTTCTTTTTTTTTCACAATTTTTGTTTTTTTCCTCCCTACACTGCCTTTCCCTTCCTATCCTCAGCTCTCCCTGGCTCAGACTGAGCCGAACTCGCTGGTCAGGTGCTATACAGCACCTGACCACGGGTTCTGGCCAGCCAATCAGTGTAATGCCAGCAGCCAACATGGCTGCTGGCATTACACCGATGTCAGAGCCTCCCTGCACGTTTATTGGCTGCGCAGCAGCCGCAAAACGTGCGGGGAGGAGACCCGAACATGGCGGGCGAGCACATGCGGTACTCGTACGAGTACCGCCATGTGCCGAGCAGAGCGATGCTCGAGCCGATCCGAGCATCGGCCGAGCATGCTCGCTCAACACTAACAGGAATGCATTTTGAGTCTCCTGCCTAACCTCAATATACCAAGCTACATGCATAAAGAACTAACACTTAATGCTGCTTGCATTGAGGGAGAGAGAGAGAGAAGAGAAGAGAAGGGAACAGTCTGTGGGCATTTCTGGGAGGTCCTTCCTCTGTGCCCTGTGTAACCCAATGTACTAAGCAAGGTATAGAGGAAATTACGTAAATGGATGCCATTCCACTGCTCATATTATGGGGCTTGCAGAGAGGGCTTGCTGGAATTAAATCCAACCTTAATGAAGTGTGTGCACCATACATATTATTCTATCATTCATAACCTTAAGTTCAGCCAGGATGACTGCAATAGTTAATTCATACACCCCAACTTTTAGTATATTATAAAACACATGTATTGAAATTTTGTCATACATACTGCTGCTAAAAATAAAGGAATGATTTGAAATAAGTGATAAGTATGAAAATGGACAACCTTACTAAATGAATTAACAATTTTAAAATCTTAATTAATAACCATTTCAATATGAATTAAAGTTTTCCTGCTTTCCAGCTACATTTTTAAATATCCCAATTAAAAGCTAAACTAATGACATTAATAATTTGGGAAATAAATATTTTCAATTAAAAAAAGCAGGATTAATCCTTTGTGTGCCAAAAGGGTATGCATCACATCTCAAAGTAATGTGTTCCATACTTCTCTGGCACTTTTTTTCTTTCTTAAAAACATTAGACTTCTGTTTATACTTTCCCTTAGCACTTGTACCATATGTATCATACTGTTTATGACATGTTTGCTCTGTTTTTTGTTTATTTGTTTGTATATCTTAGAGATGTACAGGTTATAACTTTTCTATTTCTAATCTTTGCTTTGCCATGCACAGTTAAATAAAATTTAATTGTTTTTAATTTGTTTTAATTTTGCATTATACAATCATTCAAAATGATAAGGTGGGAGAGAATACATGCATTACTAAACACATAAATCACATATTAATGTTTACATTACTTTTACTAGATGGACCTTTCCTCTAAAGAAATCTCTTACTCCTGCACTATTAAATGTTGACCATATGAATTCACTTTTACCCTCTTGGAGACTAGAATTCTCTAACACACTGTGAAGCAATGATTTGGAGACCTCTCCACAATTGCATCTGTCCTCTACTGTGCAGTTTGTTTGCCCCAGAATTATTTCCATTCCTCTTAGTATATCAGTCTATCACCATGCCCGTGCTATGCTGGTGACATTCTGTCAATTTCCACTCCTGCTTACGCCTATTGGCTGAAGTGACTTTGTCCTGCCCAGTATTTGTCCTTAAATACTGGATCTTGTCACTTCTCCGGTGCCCTTTTGTGGTGTTTCCGTTACCAGTGCTTGTTCCTGTTTTGTGTGATCTCTGTGTACCGACCCGGACTGCCTGACTACTCTGCATCTTGTTCCTGCTCTGTGTACCGACCCGGACTGCCTGACTACTCTGCATCTCGTTCCTGCTCTGTGTACCGACTCGGATTGGCTGATGTTCCTGCTCAGTGTACCGACCCGGATTGGCTGACGTTCCTGCTCCTTATACCGGCCCGGTTGGGCTTCTTTGGCTGTGTATCTGTCTTGCATACGGCCCCATACAGTCCTCGGTTGGGGTTGTTACCAAGGCTCGTCTCTGTCTCCGGACAGTGTCACTGTGACCTCACTATACGCTTGCATTCTAGTCTCTGTTATCTGTCACTGTCGCACAGGCGACATTGCTGGTGTGTTCCTTCTCTCTGTGCCCCACGGTATGCTTGACCCTTCTCCTGCCAGACACGCTGAGGTTGGTCTTACTCTGGGCGCCTCAGGCTGTCACACACTGAGGTTGGTCTTACTCTGGGCGCCTCAGGCTGTTCAATTGACCAGGCAGTCGACATTGGTCTGAGCGTTGTTTACCCCTTCGGGGAAGGTGCCGAGTCCACCAGCTATCTATCCGTGCAGTCTCCGTTGGTTGCTTTTCCGGGCTTACAGTCAGCCCTCCGCTACTGCTACGGCAGTTCACAAACTTGTTCTGGGCCTCCGTTGATTATTGTGGTGTTACTCGATATTGTGCACTCTTTGCAGAGTGAGAGTCTTAAAGGGCCTCGCGCTATTAGGGCCTGTTAGTCCTCCTGGCCTAATAGTAACCCATTCAGTGCTGCCTCATTTGAGTATCACACGAAAGTTACCTGACCTGTGTCAGTATATTGTGTTGCTGAATTAACATATACTGGACCCGTGTGGGTATATATTGCTGTAACCTGTCCTGTGTCAGTACTATATTGTGTTATATATTACTGTTTTCTGAATTTGTTCAATAAAACTGTGTTTTATCTAACCTACTCTGCCTGAGAGTCAAACATAACATTACACAGCCCCAGTGACTGGATATGGATAGCTCATTCATTTGTTAGGTTTATTCGCCGTGGGTGACAAAACTGTAATTTTATTGCAGTTTTACACTACAATGTTGAATGCTGAACTGGATAATTGTTTATTGACTACCCCACCCACAGGTTCATTTCTAGTTATATCCAAATAACTACTCACATTGCATTTGATAAGATATGTAAAAACAGATGAGTATATCTGAAAAATGATTAGGTACTGCCTAATTTTGTCTGCTTAGAATGATTAGGTGCTGCCTAAATTTGTCTGCTTGTTTACACTAAATAACATTTTCCTGGTCACTTCATTGGCAGTGTTCACACAACAGTTAAGATTCCATCCTCAGCCGACAAGACTGGAAACAGATCCCAAAAAATTATAAATTAGGTTCCCCTCCTCCTGAATAGGTGTCTTTTTTTGTTTCCTGCCTCGGCTGTGGATAGAAACATCCCTGTCATGAAGGCCTCTTTTCTTTTGTGCCTACCTTGAGCTTGGTAAAGCTCCCAGACCAGTGCCAGGTCTCTCACACCCTGGTGGTATAGAGCTTCCTGTTCACTCTGCTAATAAGGCTCAACAGCGGGGGCTTACTTATGGAGTTCTGTCTACTCATCTATTTCTGGTTGTCTGGCTTGGCTTCTAAGTCTACAGTATTCTGTCTGCTTCACACAGATTCACTTGAGAGTGCTTGTTTAGACACAGTGCACAGCGGCATCCTCCTCCATGTGGTTTGTGCCATTCCCAATATGGTGCTGGGTTACTTCCTTCTCCTTCCTGCCTGTTCAGTAGTCAGCTTCCCGCGCATGTGCAGATACTTGCCCATCTCGCCCCCCCCCTACACGCTTGTATAATGTTTTGCTGTATCTGATTTTTTTTGTACCTCTGATAAGGATAATTTTATTTTCTCCAATAAATAGAAACCTGGTTCTCTTTGGCCCTTTATTTATGCTTTGTTTGCTGGTAAATTCTTTTTTTTTCAACCCTCTGTGCCCTTATGGACCTGGACGCTCAGAATACGCTGCACGCTAAGACTGTGGGGTAGGTTACTTTTACAGTAAAATTTTTGTTTCTATTAAAAAGAGCGATAGGTTGGCTGATGGGACTTGTTTGTGTCTAGATGTCATCCATCATTAATGCCTTCAGGCAGATCCTGCTTTGCGTGAAGTAATGAGGCTATTGAAGGGAATAATATTTGCTGTAAATTCTGATTACAGCTGGCCAATGATGCACCCTCCACTTCATCAGACATCTCTTCTGTTATTAGACAGAATTCCAAGACTCCACTCTTCTACTGCTCCACAAACATCATCGAGACAAGGAGGAGGATTCATACTCAGGCTATTCTGACTTTGAGACCCGTGGACCCAGAGTCTCAGCAGGCTCTGCTGAAGAGGAGGATGACCTGGAAGACCTCACAGGTTTTGACACCTGTCTGCTGGAGCCCTTAATTAAGGTAATCCGTCAGACTCTGGTGCTGCAGGAATCCCAGGAAAAGCACCGTGGTGACCGTATGTTCTCATCTTTAAAGAAGAAAGTATCCTCTTTTTCTCTAATCCTCTTATCAGAGACTTAATCCTGGAAGAATGGCAAAAATCTGATAGGAGATGTAAACCCACTCCCCGTCTACTAAGAATGTATCCTTTTTTGGAAAATGACTGCAAGCTTTGGGATAATCCTCCAAAGGTGGATGCAGTGGTAGTGCGTCTAGCCCTCAAAACTTCTCTACCCTTGGATGATGATGCTTATTTCCGAGATTCCCTTGATAGACATCTATAAAATGATTTCCTGTCTCTCGGATTGGCTTCTAAGCCTGCTGTTGCTTTAACATCCATCTCTAGAGTCATGACTATATGGCTTGATCATATATATAGCATTCCTTCAAGGGGAACATGGCTCTACAATACATTGAGTTTGCCTTGCAGTTACACAGCTGTGAGGTCCATAGACCAAAAGTTTTATGAAAAGACCTGGTACCTGAAAGCCCACAGAGTAGAAACACTCATCCATGGTATCAGGAGTTTAAGAAAATGGGCCAAGCAGAAGTCATTGCAATTATTCCCTTCTGGTCTCAGAGGCCCTGGTTCCCAGAGATCAGGATGCTTTCTGTATGAGATCCCTGGATCCTGCCTACCTGGAGGCATCTCCTTTCCCAAGGCCCGATCTTCAACCCAGATCCCATCCAGCTCCACCTTGCAGCCTGGCAATTGAGCAGCAAAGCTTGTTTAATAAATGCTTAGCGGAACCAACTATATATTTTCTTCTGAATTCTTGGAAAGTCTTTGCTTCCAACTCCTGTTATAAAATATAGTCAGTCTTTTTTCTGTGGGCCACGAAGAAGGGTTATCTCAAACCACTCCATCTCTGGTCCATATCCTCAACTTCCTGACTGAGGGGTTTTATCCGGGACTGAGCCCAAGCACAAGTCCAGGTTTCTGATATTTCTGTCATCACTGGGACAAGATGGGAACAAGACCTGGTCATTCATTTCTTCAAAGCTCTTAAAATACTGTTGCCATCAGTCAGAAACCTCACTCCATGATGGGATCTTCCATTAGTTTTGGATGATTTTTCTGCAGAACCTTTCAAGCCTCTAGATATCATCTCTCTGTTGGCTTTCTCTCCTTGAAGACCACTTTTCTGTTTGCTGTAACCTCTGCAAGAAGAGTTTCTGAACTCCAAGCCTTGTAGATTCTGGAACTTTTCCTACAGTTCAGTCAATATTAAGTGACCCTTAGGCCTGTATCAGACTTTCTACCAAAAGTAGTCTTACCTTTTCATCTGGCTCATAACATATTTCTACCCTCATTTCTTCCTGACATTTCCAAAGGGGATAACCCAGAATGGATCAACTTGGATCTAGTGAGATGCCTGAAGATTTATGTTGACAATACATTCCCTTTCAGACAATCAGAGAAACTCCTTGTGGTACCTTTGGGGCACAGACAGGGCCGGCATGTTTCAAGATATACCATTTCCAGGTGGATTGTTCCCTGCATTTCCAAGTCTTATCAGACCAAGGTCTTCTAGTACCTCAAGGCATCAAGGCCCATTCTTAAAGAGCTGTAGCCACTTTGTGGGCAGCAGAGGCTAGAGTATCCCCAGATAACATCTGTAGGACACAGTCTGGTCATCCAGTTCCACCTTTGTCAGGCACTATCGACTGGACATCCATTCCAGAAATTCAGCTACCTTTGCGAGGGAGGTTCTTCGCTCAGTAGCAGTCCTTAATCAGCAATAACACTTTTTTGCCTATTCAGCTGTATCTCTTCTTTGGCCTCTTTTTTTCTCCCTTCTGCATTGCTTTGGTACTCTCCCTTTTGTGAACACTGCCAATGAAGTGAACAGGAAATGGAAAAATTATTTCAGCTTACCGTTATTTTGCTTAACTGGTCACGAAGAGGCAGTTTTCACTAGATACCCTCCATTCTGCTCAGTTAGGTAAACTCAGACACCTGATCAGGGGGAAGGGATCCTAATTTAAAATTTTTTGGGATCTTTTTCCTGTCCTGACAGCTGAGGATGGAAGTTTAACCCTTTCATGAATGCTGCCTCTTTGTGGCCAGGAAAGGAAAGTAACGGTAAGCTGAAATAATTTCCCATATATCCCATAACAAATATCCACAAATTCACTGATGAAAGAATGAAACTGTGAATTTAAAAGCATAATAACAAGGGACAGGTGAAACAGGAGAATAATGGCACTTCCTGTTGTACAGGAAGCTTTTCAAGAAAAGTGCCACATTCATGCCTTTTTCCACCTTGCCCTTTGGACTGAAAACAATTGTAATGATTTCATTTGTATTCCTGCCAAAATAACATAAATGGGGTGTCAAGGTCCTGCAGCTTGTCAGTCTGTATTTTCAAGGAAGAAAGCCACACAGTTTGCAAGCTAGGGGAGTTGAAGCTTATTTTTCCGAGTTTTGTTGGCAATTTGTTCTATGTATGTGGGGGCTCTGAGAGAGTTTGAAAGGAGAAATTAGGATTTTTTTAACTTAGAAGTGAAAAGGGAAAGTAACCATCATCCGCGTGCCATCTTCAGCTAGCTGAGCCTATGTGATTTGGCACAAAAGGAATTTGGCTTCAGTTCTCTCCAATGAGGGGTAGAGAAAACTGGCAGAATCCTACACTTTTTCTTATTTTATATTAACATTGAATGAGAAGCACCCATGCAGTAGTTCCATTATAGCATTTTGTTTAAGAGTGCCCATTCTTATATGTCTCTCTTTCTCTCTATCTCTCTCTCTTTCCCTCTCTCCCTATGTTATATATATATATATATATATATATATATATATATATATATATATATATATATATATATATATATTTCCAGTTTTATTGAAATTTATGCAGTTCAAGTCCAGTGAATAACCTGAAATGGTACAAAGTTGGGACACCTGTAGGCATTGCTAGCATGAACTTTCAAGGATTAATTTACTTACATTGCGGCAGAGCAACTGTGAGTTTTTAACCCATTACTTCTTCCCTGAAAAGGCCTTTTTGTATAACTCTGAAATGTACATTATTTTTCAGTTTTTTTAACCTAAAATTTTTTTTTCACCTCTGGTAGTTGAACCAGATGAACACCGCTTACCGTTGAACCATTTCAGGTTATTCACTGGACTTGAACTGTGTTCTAAAACATGGGGTCAAAAGGTTTAGAACAGTCCCATTTTTCCAGTTTTTATTGAAATTTACTCAGTTTAATGTCTCAATGTACTCGGAAAATAAAGCATACAACAAATAAAGAATTGGACATAAGAAAGAAATCATGGAATCATTTTCCTGAACAAAATGTAATCTAAATTTTTGACTCATCAAAGTAGCCACATTTTGCAGATATAACAGCTGAACACTATTGTGGCATTCTTTCCACAATGGAATTCAAATATTGTTCTGAAAGTTCTTCCCAACACTCTTTCAGAAGTTCCCACAAATGTGTTGCACTTGTAAGTTGCTTTGCTTTCACCCTTCTGTCCAGTTCATACCAACTCAGCTTGATGGGTTTTAAATCTGGAGACTGTTCTGACCATTCCATGATTTGAAGCCTACCATCTTGTTCTTTTCTTCTAAGGTAGTTTTGACACAGCCTGGAAGTATGTTTTGGGTCATTATCTTGCTGTATGATGAACCCCTGGAAAAATGCAGGTGTTCTAAAACTTTTGCCATACATACATACACACTTTATTCATTACTACTGCCAACGTTACATTTAGGTGCCTGGTTATACTAATTTTTATATTTTGTAATTTATTCTTTGTATTTATGTATGTACACACAATTTTTGATTTTAAAGAGGAACTTTCACCCCCAAGACACTGTATGTTATTTTATGCATCTATTAAAATGGTCTATAGATTGTACATTAAAAAAAATATCTCCATACTTTTTAGATATTAGCTATAAAATTTCTTTGTGATGTAACCAGTTCCAGTTTCTACAGCCCAAGACCTGTATGTCACAGCTCTGCAGGACATCCCTGTCCTCAAATTCACCTTCCACCTCCCTCACAGTTCTCCCTAGAAGTGCGTTCATACTTAACTTCATAGTGATGTGCACATGTAATGGAACATCAGGGTCCTCCACAATGAAATGTTAGCCTCACATAATGAAAACAAAATGTATATTCACATTTTTAGTGCCAAGTGTGCAGGAATGAAGAATGCAGACAGTTGTACGACAGGCTTCCCCTGCAGTCAGCTACAACGCTGACTTCAGGGAAAAGGGAGGGAGGGGGGAACTTTGCAGGTGAATATCTCTCAAACCATGAAGGTTTGAGAGATGTCACTTGGGGCAAATAATTTCTTTTTTACTACTACAATATTGGGATTAGTAATTTTAAAGTATTATTACCCCTTTAAGTTTTACCACATTAGGGATAGATGGTTACATCTTTGTCAAAGAGTGTGCAATATACGGATATATTCTATATTTTCTCCTTTCTTCTCTCCATCCCCTCCCATAGTGTCTCTTAAGTGAGTAGACCAATTATTCTTATTACCTTGAGTCTCTGTGAATGGCGGACATACTTTACAAACTGAAATCCAAGAGACATACAAGAGCAACTACCTCCTACAAGTACCAGAGGGGTCAGTATATTGACTGAGGTGTATAGGTACTGCATGTACACAGCATATTCTGTGCAATACAATTCATTCTTTATTGACAACTCCTGATTCTGAACCTAACAGATCTATCCTCATCTAGTAATGTAAATTTAAGACTGCATTGACTTTGGGGAAACAGAAAGCAGCTGCTGAAATCTGACACTATCTACAGAGAGATAGACAAGGGGGACAAGGATCTGTAGTTGTAAAGAGTGTGTGTGTGTGTGTTTAGACAGTGATAGATAGGGAGAGTTTATTAAAAAAAAATACAAAAAAAACAAAAAACAAAACAGGTAACGGAGACAGGTAGGAATCTTGATTGAGCTATGACTGAAGCCAACAGTTACTTGGTAGAGACAGAAACATATATGAATCATTGGTTAGGCCTCATTTAGAATGCAGAGTACAGTTTTGGGCACCAGTTCTTAAAAAAAGACATTACTGAACTGGAAAAAGCGCAGATACATGCACCAAAACTGATAAAGGGATTGGAGGATCTGAGTTATAGAGGTTAGCCAAACTGGGTTTGTTTACATTAGACAAGAGACGTCTAAGGGGTGATAAGATTACCATTTACAAATATATTCAAGGTCAATACAAAGAACTATCCAATTAATTATTTATGCAATGAGCTGAGCTAAGAACGAGAGGTCATCCATTAAGACTAGAGGAAAGGCACTTTTGACTAAGACAAAGGCAGGGATTTTTTACAGCAAGAGCGGTAAAGCTAAGTAATTCTTTGCCTCAGGATGTTGTGCTTGCAGATATTATAACTGCTTTCAAAAAAGCAGTAGATACATATCCAGCAAATAAAAATATTGAGAATTATGATAGATGGTTTCAATGCAGATATGTTATTGATCCAGGGAACTATCTGACTGCTATTTGGAGTGAGGAATATTTTTTTTTTACCCACTTGTGCTTAATTGGAAATTACTTCAATGTTTTTGTTTTTTTTTGCCTTCCTCTGGATCAACAGGGGTGATTTAGCATGGGCTGGACTTGATGGACGCATGTCTTTTTTCAGCCTCATCAAATCTGTTACTATGTTACTATGAATGATTCAGTGTTTTGAGAAGGGAAATATATCACACTACAAGCAAACAGTTCTGTTGTGTACTTTACTGTAAAAATCAACGCTACTTTGATTTTTTCCAGTAAAAGTACTGAAGCAGGTGTAAGAAGAAAGGAGTAGGAGAAGTGCAGGAATGTGTTAGTAAAATGACTGTGGCCATGGTTGCTGTAGCCTGGAAATAAATGACGTTGATGATCCTCCTCCGATGAGGAAGCTGTTTGTCAAATTGAGATGAAAAGTTTCGCCACCTCTAGTAGTAATAAACCATTTAATAATATTGAAGATGTTAAGTTACATTCTAGTGTTGGTGATAAAGTGGACGAGGGTGTAGCACGCTTGCAGATACCATGTAACATAATAAAAGAAAAAACAGAAAACCCTGCAGTACTAGCACACTTAATGAGCTCTACCAGTGATGAAATAGGTCTCAAGGTAAAATAGAAGAAGAATCCTATAACTTAACTTTTAATATTGAATTTATCCATTCACCTATCCACAAACACCCCTGAAGTTACCATTGCGTTCATAGAAATAATTTTTAACTTTGCTCTCTTTCATTCCTACATCCAAACCTTTGCAAAATCTTGATGCCTTCTTCTCAGAAATATCTCACTTCCTCATTCAATATACTACCAAAATCCTAAAAATATCCTCATCATCTCCCATCTTAATTATTGCAACCGCCTCCTAGCTGGCTTTCATATTTCCCAGCTGTCCCCACTACAGTCCATTTCATGTTAATCTTCCTCACTTATCATTCAAGTTACACCTCACCCTTCTGTCAATCCCTGTCTGTTCCATCTAAAATTACATTTAAGTTTCTTGTTCTAAACTATAAAGTTCTCAACAAGGCTACCTCTCTCTTTATTTCTACTCTTGTCTCAAGATGCATCCCCAATTGCAACCTTTGCTCTGTTCATGACTTATACCTCTTCTCCTATCAAATTACTACTACTACTTGCTTCCATCTACAAGACTTATCTAAGGCTGCTCCCACCCTATGGAGCTCTCTGACTTATTCCATCAAACTATTCAGTAGCATCTAGACCACCTCTTTAGGGAAGCCTATCAGATAACATAGCATCACTCTGAAAACCTCATTCACAGACAGCAACTGACATACCTGTTCCACTGTGTAAGTCATCCCTTCTCACTCTGTGTTGCTTTGTGGCATGAACTCTTTGCACCCTTATTTTACACCTATATAGAGATAAGCCATTTTACTTCCCATTATGGCAATTAAATCACACTCTTCCATTCTCACTCCTCAGAATTCCTTCATGATATTACCAGTGGAAAATTCCACCAACAGTTAATTATAGCACCTGTCATTTTCCTCCCTGTCACATGGCCTACGTATATTCAAAGCAGGGTCTTTAATGCTTCTGTTTCCAGTGCCCTTTGATGTTGGTTGTAAATATCCTGGTATCTATTGTACCCACTGTACATTGTTCTGTTGTTTTGTTATACTAGATAGGAAAATGGGCAGACTGGCCAAGCTATACATAAATACATACAATATTGTATTTTTTATATTTCTACAGGTCGACTCTTTGAGGGGTCTTTTTTAATTTGTCTTTTATGGATTGGGTGATCCAGTTGGTTATCTGCTATCAAAATGCATGTTTCTATGTTTACTATTATATAGCACTGCAAAATCTGTTTTTATTGATAAATAAATTATGCTGATGACAGTGGTGGTGGTGAAGATGATGATAATAATTGTTGTTTCCTATGGTGCAGTTGGTTTGTCTTAGAATTGTTCCACTTTTACTTTGTGCACATGCCTCAAAGTGGGGAGTAGCAAAAAAGACTAATGAAGAAATGTAGACAGAGGTTGTTGTTGTTGTTGGAATAAAAATCTATAAAATTAGAAAGATTTCTGCTTAATAAGTACAATTTTATCTATTATGTTTTCTCCAGAATAGATGAGGATGCATGTGCTAATACACCATCAGTGGTAAATTGTTATAGGCTTCTTTTTTAATTTCTTGTTTGCATCTATTTAAGATAGAGTTGTTCCATACTTATGTACATATTCCTTTTCAGTTGATATATGAGTCCATACAAAAGGGATTTACATCACTCCTGTACACTGGGGTATCCAAACTTTGTTAACAAGGACCAAATAACAGCAAATCTAGGCTTATATACTACTAAATAATGCAGTGACATAGATGAAAGGAATGCACAAAATGACACTCCATACCTCCTGCAAGCCATAGCTAGGTTAATAAAAAGCACTTAAATTCTGCTACATACATTTATGCATGCCTGCCTGATTGCTAAAGATCAGGTAATGATTATTATATTATGTTTTCCATCAGTTCACATTTTTATTGCTTTATACAATTTCCATGAAGGGCCAAACTGCCCCCCTCTCCTTAGTTTATTATGACTCTAAGAACCTACATTCAAATTTCTTGGAAGCATTAATTTGTTTATGCTGGTAAAGTTTCTAAGGTCACTGTAAAGCACATGAAACCATAGAGTTGTTCTTTTTATCAGACTCTTACACATTTTTAAAAAATGGATTTCTAAGGACTATTATAAACTTTTAAAGGGTTAATTCCACAGTGTTATACATCCCTCATAATACATGGGGAGCTATCTTCATTTATCCTTTAGGGTATAATTGTATACATATCCATAATGAGGGTACATGTGACAAAGGCATGCCCCTGAAATGCTGTATATCATATCACATTGCATTTGAATAAAAGGTTATAAGCCTCTATATGAACACTGTGTGTGCTCTTCTCACTTCGAGTCCTCAGGCCTTAGCTTGGACATACCTTTTGTACATATATGGTCCACTTTGTCAGTCAGCCTTCAGTTTGCATACTCATACTACTCAGGTTTATATCATTTTTCTGCCTCTCTTAGTATCTACAAATGCTCCAGATGTTAGATGCAAAAGTAAAGTAGCCACAAAGACATATTTGGCATCAAGGGGATTTTCTAAACATGAAGGTATCAGGATACCCCATTCTACAACAACATATTGCCTTGCTTTTCACATGAAAGGATGTATTGCTAACTGGCTCATGTAATGTCAACTAAAAAGGTCCTATGTCATGACATTGGCATGACTTGACTGAAAATCAGCCTTGTTGTGCCTTATATTGCTATTGCTCTATTTTTTAGTTAATTCATTGTGTGTATATACATCAAGTAGTCATGGTTACTGTTATAAGACACCAGATATTGTCTTAAACAATCCTTACCTGGACTCAGACCTAGCATTTATGAACTCTAGAGATGTCCCACAGTAGAGGATAGACTGAATTTGCATTCTAATTCCTGCAGTTAACCTTGAGTTCTGAAGTTTATGTGTGTTACCTGCAAGCATCTATTTAAATCACAGAAAGAAGCTTAAAAACTTTACGGACACTTAAATGCATGTGCAAGATGCTAAAGAATGTATTCACATGTAAAGACTTAGGTTAGGATTCATCGAAGCAGATAACCAAGGAATAATGAGCACATCAGTCATGATTAACAGTGAAATGACAAGGGAACCCTCAGTTGTGGAGTACATTGAAGGGTACCTATGACATAAAAACATCTAAATATATAATGTGTAGCATATCCTTAGTAATTATAAACCATATTTCAATAAATGTAACCCCTTGGTGACCAGGGTTTTTGTTTTTTACACTAGAACACCAGAGAGAGATTCGCTAAGTAGTTATAAAGAGGTGATAAAGTGGAGATGACTTCTCCAGTGATGTCTCTTCTCCAATTCCTATATTATTCTATGGAGTCTCACTAAGGTCTCCAAAGTTGAAGAAATCTTAGTGCATAGGCTCTATAGAATAACATAAGAAATGGAAAAGTGATAAACTGGAATCTCCCTCCAGAGCAATTTTGGCCTTTTTACTATGTCATTGTTCAACCGTATTTTTTCCGCTAATATAGTGATTCTCATGTCTGTGTGTTACAGACATCCAGTTGGGGTGCCACATTTTCTACAAAGACATTTTCAAAAATGTGTATGCTCAGTTTCAAATGTGTATTTAGAGCATTTTTAAGTACAATATCATCATTTTTGTTATTCTGATTATATTATCTAAAAATAACTATATATGGCTTATTTGTGACCTTCATAATGCCCTTGACTGATAACATATAATATATTAGGGGTGCCACAAAAAATAGAGATTGCATGTTTGAGTGCCTGAACAAAAAACATTGATAATCACTGTGCTAATCATTTAGTAGAACCACAGAATTTTTATACATTTTTTTAAGGATAATTAGGGCTTTCTTTTGATGCCATATTTATATTTATAACCCATCATTTAGTTTGATAACAATATAAAAAAGTGGACACATTTTTTATCGATTTCTATGTGATTATTAATACTCAATTAGGACATTTGTAACAGGGACTGTATAAAAATTATGGATTGTAGCATGACCCTTGCACGGTATTGGTCATTAAGAGGTTAACCCCTTGAGTGGGTATGCAATGCACTGGCACTCAAAGGGTAATGTTAATTATTTTCTTAAAAATAAGCCTATGTATTTACTTGTTCAGGCTCTTTTTATCAGCATTTGTTGACATTAACTGCACCATCCATGATACTTTTCCTTTTGGCTATTGACTTACTGCACAGAACGTGTATGCCGCCTCTGTATAAAAGTCTATGGGGAGGCTCGGACACAAACTTGGAAACAACTACTGGTACTTAGGGGTGAGTTGAGAGCCAGAAGTCACAACATTTCAGTTGAAAGCTAAAGGCATTCAAGTTACTTTTTATTATATTATAGTTAATTTAAAAATATCCATTACATTACTGACATAGATTTATTACAGAACATGCATGCATGTTAGTTTTAATTATATTATAGTTCATTTAGAAATATCCAGTATATATATCATAAACCAGATTTTACTGACACAGATTTATTATAGAAAACATGTTAGCTTCTAAAATTACAATTCTCCTTTAATTGAGGCAATGGTGAGTATTCCTCTCACAACATTACAATGTATTAATATACTTAGGTACACCAGTACATAGAGGATGGCAGATGATAACATACCCACTGTACTTACAAGATGATAGATAGCAGGATTGATTCAATTAAATTCATCAGGCATAGATTTAAATATCAAGCATTTCTGGCATCCCTAGTCAAAGGCACCAATGGCACCCCAGTCACTACTTTTGGACACCCAAACTCTATCAGTTCTTACCAATAGATCCATCAAATGAAAAGAAACCTTTTCAGTGCTTGCATGTGGTTCAGGAGAGAGCCTGCGGAATCTGGCAAATAATTTGGAGGAGATGATAAAGAAAGAGGGAGGGTTAAAAGAGACAAAGACTAGGAAAAAACAGACACAAGGAAAAACAGGAGATAAAGTCCATATGTTAAAAAGAAAACCTGAGCATGTAGAAAAAGGAGGAACCAGTCCTCTCCCATATTTACATTGTTAGAAGCAAGACTATTTTACTGCAGCCATGGTCCATTGAAATGTGCATTGTTTTCACTGGTACATCAGCATTCTGGGGAGATCTGATAATAAAAGAATAAACTAAACTGATTTTCTATGGTCTCCGTTACTTGGCCTTTTACTGACACTCTGCTGCTCTGTAGTGCCGGTTTAGTTGATTAGCTCAGTATACCTAAAAGAAACTGTACTTTGTAATTGTGTTCCATACCATCAGGGAGTATGAGATTCAAAAGTTTACTCCTGTTATGTATTCTCTTCTTGTGCATCTATACCCTTTTTTATAAATGATAATACCCTATTGGCTCTTGCAGAGGCTGCTTCACACTGCACACTGTAAAGTCTTTTGCCTATCAGTACTCCTAAAACTTTCTCTAACAAGGATTCCCCAATTATTTTCCTATTTAGTGTGTATGTGGCATATTGGTTTTTGCAAACCAAATACATAAGCTTACTTTTACTTACTAGTGGATCATAGTATCACATGGAGTCGATGATGCTTCATTTTGCTAAGCCAATTAATTATATCCGCTTGACTCCAAGTGTCCAGCAACGAGCTCAGATGAGAGCCCCTCAATCAGTTCCTCTTGTGATGAAGCCAAAATAGCAGTTCTATTGACAGTTGTGGTACCTATCCATTGCAATAGCACTGTTGTTACTCTATCTGCCTGGGAAACATTGAGAAACTGACGAAGTAAGGATATTTTTTAACTGGATATATATATATATATATATATATATATATTTATATATATATATGATTTTCTGTCAGTAGGTACAGCACTAGTGGCAGCAGGGGCAGAAATGGTGGCACTGGCAGCAGGGGCAGCATGTCTTGCAGAAGACACAGGCAGCTGACCTGTCCTGCTCTCACTAGTACTACCCTTCCCTTCCTCCCTTCCCATTAATATCCCCAAGATCCCTAGGGGTGATTTAGGAGGACTGGACAGCATTGGTTCAGTAATGCTCACTTCCTCCTCCTCCTCAGACTCAATGGACACATAAGGGTCCTTCAAATTCCTCTTTTAACTGCTCATAGTAATAGCAGTCACTATGAGCCCCTCCTGCCTCAGTTTAACAAACAAATAACAGCAGAATAGCACAGCATGTCTACCTCACTCTGTAGCTGCTTCTATTGTGTTCCACTTCCTGGAATACGTCACATTTTTATAGCGATAAAGCAAAAGCAACGTAAATCAATGGACGAAAACGTTCTAGCCATTGAAAAATTGGTGGGGAATTTTGGCCAATGGCCAAAAAATGTGGAATTTTTACTTGCTGTTTCAAAAGCTGATTTTTCTGTGAAAAAAGCGGCCAAAAATGGTGTTTTCGTGGGGTCTCTTGCAGGAACACGGCATCAGCTTTCGCCCATCCCTACTTTTAATCCCTCGAATGCTGTAGTTTCTCCAATGTATTGCAAAGAAATGCATTGTTAGGTTACTAGTCATCAAGGGGTTAAAGCTCAATTTAATTAATTAGAATGCATTACCACCTATGGTGCAGTTGATTTACTCTAGAGTTTTGCTTGATAAATAAGGTCTTTTATATGTGTATGTATTAGGTACCCCCTCTAGCAGGTCTGGGCAATGTGAGGCCCTGCAGCTGCTGCAATAATACAACTGACAACATCAGTTGGATGGTAGGAATGATGGGAATTGTAAACCTGAAACAACTGAAGGTCCTCATGTTGCACACTGTTGCTCTTTAATTTTTTTGTATAGTTCCAGTTTACAAAGACAATCTAAAAATGTAATTTATTATAAATACAAAATTATATATTGTTGTTTATAATATACAATAATAAATTGTTGTTTATAATGTTTAAGAAAATATCTGATAGTTAATAAAAACAATATAATTTTTCATGGAATCTTTGCCATTATAAAACATTGATAAGTAAGAGCAATATTCTCAGTGACATTTTTGGACAGAGGTGAATTATGTTGTGATATTGCATTGTCTGTGGAGTAAAAGGAAGAAATGTTCTTGACAGTTGTGACCAAGGGATTTCTTAACCCTGTCAGCAAAGGTGAAGTAAACATGAAAGACAGAAGCAACTAAGAGAAGTATAGATTTAGCTTTTAAAAACTAAAGAGAACATTTTATTTAAAATATTTATTGAGATCATGAAGCCGATATACTAAAATAACTAGATAAATTCTTAGGTAAACTATGTAGGGATGGGCAAAAAGTTTTGCTACAAAAGTGAAACATGAGAAAAACTACACTTCCTCTTCCATGGGAATTCCAGCAACAAGTGCCATTTTTCTGCTTTTTTCTACTGTTTTCATTGCATTGAAATCAATGATAATAATGTAATTACTCTCCCTCAGCAATGCTAACTTGCCAGTATAATAGGAGTATTGGTTTAACACATGTTGTCCATCTGTGCTTGATAGAGAGAGAGAGAAAGATGAAGAAATGTTGACTATAGCTAGTGCAAGCAGATAGGCAAAATAAGGGAGCTGTAGTTCATTGATTTAAAGAGTATTATTGTAGCTAATTGTCCTCAGGACAGTTGGGATACAGGGAGTGTAAGTTTGTGTGAAAACAAGGACCTTTTTCACTGAAAACTTTTAATTATTTATCTTTATACTGTTAAATCATGTTAATTATAGTTAATAAATTATAATATAAAGACTAATAGTGTATTTTGATTCAGAGTAATCAGACAGTAAACAGAGTGTTATTCAGTAATCAAACACACATGCAATCTTCAGTAATATATTAGACTTTATTTTGGAGGAGAGAACGGAAGATCAACTTTATAATGCTAATTAATTGAATTTGTTTATTTTCATTTTAAAATTACATCATCGAGAGTAATAGTGTTATGGTTACTCAGACAGTAATACAGTCTAGTCACACTTGTGTAATATGCACAGCAGGTATGCCATTCTAAAAAAATCACTAACAGTCCTACAGCAGGATAGTGGAGGTAGGACAGGTCTGCTGGAGATTGGTTCACTATCAAAATGTTGTGGATTTGTGAGCTTGCATCACAATATCATGTTTAAAATGTTGATTGAAATGAGGCAGGGGTAGGGGGGAGGAATTGAGTGGATGGGGAATGTAAGACAAAGGCAATTATAAGTGACACTGTATTTACACTTCTTTGCTCTGCTCTATATATACCTTGGCATGTTCTCCTATGTGTTGAAGGTGACTGTACATTTGCTAGATTGGTTCTTGCCAGATAGGTTACATTGTTACAGTTAATGGTAAAAGTCTCCGTCAAGTTGGAAAGGATGGTGACAGGGAGGGGGAAAGTTGCTGGGGGATACATTAGATTTTTAGTACTCAGCAGGCGCTTTGGCCCCTCTGGCCCTCTGTGGGGCATGATCCACACTCAGCAATGCCCATCAGAATATGGCTAGCAAGCAGCTCACACTCCTGTCCTGGAATGTCAGAGGTCTAAGTGATTGTATAAAGAGGTCATTAAATATGTTCTATGTCAAGAAACAATATCCAGATATTCTTATGCTGCAGGAGATGCACCTCTGTGGCGGTAAGACTGACACTTAAGAAGACCTGGGTGGAACATCATTATCACTCCATTTTCTCTATGTATTCTAGGGGGTCTATATTCTGACACATAACGCACTACAATTAAAATTCCTAGACCCAAAATCAAACCCTAAGGGTAGATATCTATTCATGGACTGTAAAATTCATAGCCACCCCACAATTCTCTTAAACATGTATATTCCACCGCCTTTTATGATTGACATTCTACAGGAAGCCCTCATAAATATATGTGCTAAATCAAGACATTTGGTTGTGTGTATGGAAAACACCAATATGACTTTGGATGCTGAATGGACAGGTTAAGGGGATCAGTATTGGAACCTCAGAATTCCAGGCTTAGGTTTCAGGGTCTGTTGGAGGACATAGGTCTTCAAGATGCCTGGAGGGCCCTACACCTGAACGCTAGGGAATTTTCCTGTCACTGAGCCACACATAAATCCCTGTCATGTTTAGATCATACATTTATTTAAAAACAGGCATGGCACATGGTTGAAAGCTATTGTTACCTTCCTAGGGTTGCTTCAGACCACTCCCTGCTCTCCCTTCAGCTCATGGTGGTTACGGATCACTCAGTTAAATCTTGGTTGATTAGGCATTGGTTTTCTGTGTAAAAGTCATTATAATTAAAGGTAAAACTTTTGGACAAGTTGCTATAATAGCCTGTTATGGCAAGATAAACCTTGAAAACATTGTTTGCTGCCCTACAGCAAAACAAGCCTTGAAACAGTTGTTAGCAGTATGAGATTTTGGGGCATGTTATCATTGTTGTTTGCTGGGGATGGGTAACTGGCACAATAACAGAACCTAATTTAACATTGTAAACAGTTTTAAATCCAAAGTCTCCCTTTTTAAAAATATACTAGTGTAAAAGCCAGTGTACTCGGGCCAAGGTCCGGTTGATATTAACCCTTTGAGTGCTTTGCAATGCGTTGTGTACCCCTCTGGCACTCAAAGGGTTAAGAGGCCGGTCCTGCTCTGCATCCTGCTGCTGACGTAGTCATGCACTGTAGAGACTGCCCAAAAGCACAGAATGCTCCCAGCACAGACCTCCCAGCATTCTGTGTGTTCTGGCAGACTCCACTGCACACGATGGCTTCTGACAAACATCCTAGCGAATTGTTATATAGGATCCCAGGTTCTTGATGTTGTGGATGGACTTCCACTACTTCTACTACTGTTACTTTTGCTATTACTTTCAACTTTGGATTTTTCCATTTTAGCATCAGCAGCCCTCCATCTCCTTTTACTCATTTTAAAAGGAGTCTAGCAAGCAACAGCAGCAACACATGAGATAATAACTACTCCTACTCCTTTATAATATTTTCTTGCTCTCTTCTGTTTTCTTTCTCTTTTTCTCTCCTCTTGGTGACTATAAACTAAAGCCTTCCAGCCCAGTGGAAAGTTCCAGGCCTTTATAATATTGCAGCAGAAATTCTCATGGCTGTAGAGGGCATAGGACTTGTTGTTAGAGGCCCAAGTCCTGAGGAAACATTGATTCGTAGGGCTTAGACTTGTTAGGCACAAGCCCTGAGGAAACATTGATTTTTAGGACTTACACTTGTTTGGCAAAAGCCCTGAGGAAACATTGATTAGTAAGATTTTGGCTTGTTTCAGGCACAAGCCCTAAGGAATCAGTTATGATTTGTTGTAGCCAATTTTCTTAAAGGCACAAGCACTGAGGAATCAGTGATGATTTTTGGACTCAGGATTGTTAGAGACACAAGCCCTGAGGAATCAGTGATGATTTTTTGGTCTCAAGAATGTTAGAAGGAAATGCCCTGAGGAACCAGAGATTTCTTGGACTCAGGTGTGTTAGAGACACAAGCCCATAGGAATTAGTGATTTGTTGCCCTTATTTCATTATGTAAATCACTGCAAAACTGGCTAACACCCTCCCTAGCTGCTTGGTTTTGTGTTTCACTTCTTGGAAATGTCATGTTTTTGCCATTTTTGACGCAAAAGTGAGAAGTACATGTAAGTAAAGGGACAGGAAGTTTGTAACCATTGAAAAAAAATGTGAAAACATTTTGACAGTAGGTTAAAGAGGCAAAGATTTTAAGGGTTTTCTTTAAGGCGGATATTCAGTGAAAAGCAGACAACCATGCAGTTTACGCAGATTTTTATTACAGGAACACAACGGACCTTTCACCCACCCCACTCCTTTATATTACTTAAAAAATCCATATTTTTGAATAGCTGACATACTCTAATTCACCACTGTATCAATAAGATCAACTAATGTGGCCCTTACATGTGTAGGTTTTTAATCATGTGGCCCACAACCGTAAAAACGTGGATGGTGAGGTATAAATGTATTAGAAATTCAAATTATGGTATAACCCCTTGGATGCAAGGAAGGTCTCCAACACATGATGCAAAGTGTTGGAAACCTTGCTAGCCTTCAGAGCATTAAAAGCCCCATTTAAATCAATGGGAATTTTCATTTTCCCCATATGGTGTAGTTGGTTTGATCTGGAATTGCTTTGAATGTTTGTTTTATGTTTTTAATATCCCAAAATCCTGTCAAAAATTAATTTATTTATCTATCAAATGTGTTACTGTCTGTTGTGATATCATCCTTGTCATATTACTGTAGATCTTTTCTTTTTTAAAGAATACAACCACAAGGAGGAAATGTGTGGTACAGTTGATAATGATAATAAATCTACAATATAATACTTTATTCATGTTTTATTTCTGCATGTAAAAACATTAGTGTGAGTGTGTGCATTTGCATGCAAGCATGTAGTTGGTAGGTAGATATGTGTGAGTGCAGCCAAGAAGAGGTAGGTGTTTGTGGTTATGAGATCGGTATGTATAGAGAGGAGATAGGTATGTGTATTGAGGAAGTGTGTTTATGAGTTCTTATGTGTGTGAGAGAGCATGTGTGTTTCTATAGTGTGCATGTTTAGTGAAGCGGTAGTGTATCCGTGTATGTGTGTAGTAGTGTGGGTTAGTGTGAGTGTTTGCATGTGTGCAGTGCATGTGTTTGTTAGCAGTACATGTTTAGTGAGGATATAGATGTGTGTATCAGGCATACAGGTGTGTATGTTCAGTGTGGAATTGGTGTATGTTTGTGCCTGTGTGTGCATTTGAGTGCACGTGTGCATGTCTTGGTGTGTGTGTGTGTGTGTGTGTGCGTGTGTGAGCTTTGATCAAAGAAAGCAAAGGAGAATCTGTCAGAAGGAACAGTGATACTTGGTGTTCAATGGAGTGAGGCAGCAAATGATGTAGACAACAAGAAAGATGAGAATGGGAAAAGTCAGAGTACCCCCAATGTACACATACAACAGCTCTCTTGAAAACAGTATTGATAAGTATAGATGGTGAAATTTCATAAGGAAAGGATTGAAGATTCATTTTAATTAAGATTTTCTTTTAGTCATTGAAAACATGTATGAGCTCAGACACACTAATGACAACACAAATGAATGGAGAGAAATGACTAGAATATGTATACTGCCGATGGGTAGACTCGTCACCACCTTTTGTTACTATTAATGTAGATTCTGATAGTATTCCATTGTATGTGATTACTATAGAAACTGCCAGTGAGGTATAAATAAAATTAAAAAGAAATGCCTTTATTCATTTGTAACCAAATATAATACAATTAGTATAAAAGCCTGTGTACACGGGCCAAGGTCCGGTGAGGTAAAGGTGCTGGTCCTGCTCTGCCGCTGCCTCACTGGTGGTGCACATGATGAAGTCATGCACAATAGAAACTGCCCGAACGCACAGAATGCTCCATTTACCTTAATCTAGAATGAAAAGCCGTACAGCCACTATAAATCGATTTTGCATGTTTTTTTCACCAAAATGAATCTTTAGTACTGAATATCAAGTCCACACCCACCTCAACGGACATGATATTATTACTAATTAAAGATTAATTTTTGCAAACCAATCTAGACCAGTGGTTCTAAACCCATGACTTCAGGGTTCTCAGTGGTTCTCAACCCATAACTTTGAGAATTTCTTTGCTAGAGCACAATTCAGTTAATCAAAGTGACTGAGTTCCTGATTAACTCCAGGAAGAAAATCCACAAATCCTGGCCTGTTAGTTATCCATGAGGGAACTGGTTGAGAACCACTAGTCTAATGAGAATTGATTCATAATAAATGTTTTCTTCATAAATTAAGGTAAGTGTGACTTATTATAAAGAGATGTTAGTGTCGATTTAACACAAAAACATTTCCCTTTGCCTAGGATTATCTGAATTCAAATCAATGCTAAAGTAAGTTCAAGTTCATGTGTTCCCAGACAGTGCTTGGTGTTTAGTAAAGCCACAAACTCCTACATAGTTATTTAGTCTAACTGTAAAGTAGCCTAGTCAGTGTTCTCAATTGTCAAAGCTTTTTGCAATTGTTCTTTGCAAAAAGTGTGGGCAGCATGGCTAAGGCACAGTGAGTAATGCTGGGGATTCATATTAAGCATGTAATAAACTGTACCCTAGATGTTTGCTCAAAAAGCTACTTAAAAATCATTTAACAAATATTAGAAAACCACACAATGCATATAATCGCAGCTTTGTTTTTCTGATCTCTTTTGAATTATTTAAAAGTTTTCTGTAGCAAATGGATTTCAAGCAGGTAAGTGATAATTGGTTTTATACAAATGAATGGTCACAGCAGATACAATATTATGACTGATGCATGGGTGCTTGACACCCTGGGTGAATATTCAAGCTGATGCCCCTACCTACCAAAATAACCCCAGTTCCAGCACATCTCCTCTTAACCCTTTGTGGAGTGAGTCCACCACAAGTCTCCAAAACAGAAGACACCCCTCTGGCACACAAAAAAGCTTTCTGCAGTAATAATTACCTTTATTTATTTGAAAAATTATAGTATGGGGAAACTGAAACAAAAAATGTTCTAACAGATGTCCCTATGAAATGCCCCTGCAACCACCTCCTTAGAATGAAAACCTAAGGCAACTACTTAGTTTGCCTAGTGCTTGAATGGTCAGGATGGGTGATATACTAGACACCTACCTAAATGGGATCCTTTGAGCGCATGGCACACAAAGGGTTAAATATTGTAAACAAATGCTTATGCAAGTTACATCTTGGGTCCTATTTGATTAACTTCAAGATGGCTTTTTGATTAGTTTTATTGTGCATTTTTTAAATTTGGGGGTGATATCTGTACATCTTATAGTTCAGTTACAGTTGACATCAGGAATGTATTATTCTTTCTAGAAAGAGATGCACAGAATACACACCTTCTAAAAGTAATGTTTCATTACAAGTTTCAAGAAACTCAATACAAGATGCAAAAACGATAATGGGTTAGAGAATGTGTCTTGTATAGCTATTTATCTGTACTTTAAGGATGAGCAAAAAGTCCAGTTTTGTTCTTGTGAGATATGTCTCAAAAACCATGTGGCTTTACGCTTTTTATGTAAGAAATTTCACTAATATTGAGACCATTAGATTGTCCTCCATTTTGCTTAGACACAAAAATATTTTGCAATCAAAGGTTACTGCGTGTTCATAGTGCTGGCAGACACTATGAGCAGCAGTAATAAAAAAAGAGAGAATCTGGCATGGCCCTGACATACCCAGTGACACAGAGGAGGAGGAGGAAGTCTCCATCAGTGCTAAAATGACTGGGAGCCCTCATTTCTCAGACCAATTGATGGCCATCCCCCAACATTGACACTTGGGATCTGGGGAAAATTGTGAACACAGAACTGGGTAACTGTTTGAGCAGCACAGGTCAGCTGTCTATGTCACTGCTGCCACTGTGCCTTCTTCTTCTGAGGAGGAGGAGATGGCAAGTGTGACACCAGGGGACACTTAGACACACTTGTCATCTCACTACTGCGCAGCAGCTACAAGCTGGTGGGGGTGGTGGAGAAGTTGCTGGGTCTCGCTGGATGGGCCCTAATGCTGCTGCTGATGAGGAAGAAGGGGAAGTCAGCAGCCAGACTAGCAGTCAAGAGAGCCCACATACACCTGACCCAGTGATGCCCATTTCCCCAGCATTGTCCCACTGTGGAATAATGTTGAAGAAGGCAGAACTGGCTAGCAGTATTAGCAGCAGCCCAGATCAGTTGCCTGTGCATGCTGCTACTGGTGCCAGTGTGCTTTTCACCTGAAGAGATGACAAGTGTGACAGCAGGGAACCCTATATCACATTTGTCATCACCAACCAGTCCCACTCCCATACAGTAGCAAAAGACTGGTGGTAGTGGTGATGAGAGTGATGGTGAAGCAGCTGATGTGTAGAAGAGAATGAAGACCTTTTTAGCTGAAAGCTAAAAGGAATGGGAGACAGCAATGCAAATAGGTATGGGCACCACCACCACCAGCAGTGACATTGCAGAGTTTTCTGCTGCTGTAATGGTGGCAGGATGGTGATGAGAGGACTAGTTTGCCACAGACCACTGTGGCCACCATGGTACTTAGTTCTTCCAGTAGTTATTTGGGACTAGGACAGGTTCAACTTGCCACCAATAATCCTGTTCTTAGTTCTAGTTCTGATTCTGAGGAAGTAGCAACATCAACTGCTCCAGACAGTGAATGGGATTCTGGAGAAGAAAAAGAAGGCCATTCTTCTCCACCTGTCCCCTCACTAAAAATGGGAATATTTTTCTCCCACAGTTGTCAGTGACTGCACTGTACACCGTGTGTGACAAGGTAGTGAAAAGGAAAAAGAAGGGGATACACCTTGGCACAACTGCCCTCATAAAACACATGCAATATACAGACACCATAATGTTTATGTTAAGCATGTTAAAGCCAAAGCCCCACAAAAAAATGGACACCTGCTGTCATTGTACCTTCTATCCCTCCCCAAGGGCACAAAAAACATTGGCGAATATCAGAGAGGAAGTAGAGAAACACAGCCTGACCCTGGAAGTACAGTGGTGAGTAGGGATGGGTGAAAATTTTTGTCTCAAACTGAAATTAGTGAATAATGGCACTTTGAGCTTGACGAATAATTTACGGTGAAAAGTACAGTTTTTCCACTTTTGTCGCTTAGCTCATTCCATTGAAATCAATGGGAACATTGAATTTACACACAATACATAACAAATATTGTTTTATTTCCCAAAGGCATAGTATAAAAGGGGCATGATGGTGCCTGTGTTGGTGGGGTGTTGAGAAAGAATTAGTTAAACAAAGAATGCTTTTTTGCGGGGTTTGTTTACTAGGATTGGGGGGAGTTAATAAAAAATTAAATCCTAAATTAAATTAAAAAACCCCATAAGACGTGATATAAAAGGGGTGTGAGGAGGGTTGGTGGGTGGAGTCTGGGGAATGAATCAGTTAAACGGAATTTGTTTTGGGGGGTTTGGGGGTTTTCTTGACTGGTATTGGGTGGACAGTTAATAAAAATAAATGAATCAAATAAGAAATTTGTATGTAAAGTGATATAGACAGGAACCCCTGACATAAGTTGCTACTGGGGTGGACTGATACTTGACATGATAGAGTATTTGGTACAGGATGATTTGTTAGATTTGTTGTTAGAGGCCCAAGCCCTGAGGAAACATTGATTTGTAGGACTTAGACTAATTACACCCACAAGCCCTGAAGAAACATTGATTTGTAGGGATTAAGCTTGTTTGGCACAAGGAAACATTGATTTGTAGGACTTAGGCTTGTTAGAAACAAACCTGCAAACATTTTTTATTTTTTTGTAGGACTATGTTACTTTTTTTAATTATTTTTTTGTATTTTTTTTTTTTTTAAAGCACAAGCCCTGAGGAAAAAAATGCCCAACTGGCCTAGTGCCAGCAGGTCATTATCACGGTGCCCGTGATTGCTGCATTAACATGTCAGTTAACTGCAGGGGGCTCTCCATTGGCTGCTTCCCTTATACCCGTCTTAGACTGCCTATTTAAACTGAGCTTGGGCACCCTTTGGTTGCCCTTTCGTATTTGTCTCTATGCTGTTGTTCCTGCATGGTGCTCCAATGGTTCCTGGGACTTGTCTCTGTTCCTGATTGTCAGTGGTATCCAAGTTCCTGCCTGCCAGTCATCCGGTTCCTGCTTCTGTTCCTGATCCGGTCAGAATTGCTGTTTCTGTAGTTGTTCCTGCTACCGTTCCAGATCCGGTCTTCTGTCTGCAGTTTGATCCTCTTCTCCAGCGGGGTTCCTGTACCATCTACTACTGGGTGCCTGCCGTTCCAGGTGGCCTGGGCGACATTTTGACTTCCTCATAGGTCTCCCCAGTACGCGGGTACTGGTTCGCTCCACTGAGTCAAGTTGCTATTGCACTATGTGAGCCTCGGCTTATCTGGTACGCGGGTACTGGTTGGCTCCACGGTAACCGGCTGCCGTTGCACTGGAAGACTCATAGGTTACCCCAGTACGCGGGTACTGGTTCGTTCCATTGTACTGGCTGCAAGCCACAGATTAGTCTTGGTCTCCCCAGTACGCGGGTACGGGTTTGCTCCACTGAGATTTGTTACTATTGTACTATTTGAGCCTTGGTTAATCCGGTACGCGGGTACTGGTTGGCTCCACGGTAACCGGCTGCCGTTGCACTGGAAGATTTATGGTTACTCCAGTACGCGGGAACTGGTTCGCTCCACTTAACCGGTTGCTGTGGCACCGGCAGAATCTGGTTTCTCCATTACGCTGTAATGGTTCGCTCCACGACAACCGGTTGCTGTAGCACCGGTGGTGTTCAATTACTCCAGTACTTGAGGCTGGTTCGCCCCATTGAAGTAGGCTGTCCTGTCCTAACAGCCTGACATGTTGAAGGTTTCTCCCAATACATGGGTACTGGTTTGCTCCTCGCATTACTGGTATTATTGCGCTTCCTGATTACACGGGTGAGACTGTGGTCACATGCTCGTTATTGCTCTGTCCTTAGTGAGTGGCAGTCTATTGCTACCTGTTATCCTGTGGTCTAGTTTGTCATCTCTGTGACTGGTCTCAACCATCTAGCCAGTCACCTCGGCCACCTCACTGCCCTCACTATCTGCAGTGGGCTGTCTTGCCCAGTATTGGTAAGGCCGGTAGAACCTGGTCGTGACTATTCCTTTAAGGGTTGCCTTACCCGGTATTGGCAAGGCCGGTACAGCCTCTTACCAACAGTTCCCGTGACGTGGCTGCCGTGCCCGGTATATTGGCACGGCCGGTAGACCCTCTTTCTTACATTCCAGTGCCTTGGCTGTTGTGCCTGGTATATTGGCACAGCCGGTAGAGCCTTCAGTATTCCTTGCATGAGTCTCCAGTCTGCCCTGCCCGGTATATTGGTAAGGCCGGTAGAACCTGTACCATCTCGTGCCATCTAAGGTTGCCTTACCCGGTATTGGCAGGGCTGATAGAGTCTGTATCCATCCAATGTATCATATTATGTGCCTATGTAACTGCTAATAAAATATGTCTTGTATTTGCTGTCAACCCAATAGGGTTCTGCTTAACTTTTCAATAAAGTTATGTTTTTACCTATTCTCTGTGTCTGAGAGTCATAACAAACCGTGACAGTCATGTTGGCCAGTGGCTATTGTCAAATGTCTTCCTGAGTCCATAATTGCGAAATTTGCAACTGCTGTTCTTTATGCTGGTGCTGCTGAGGTGTTTTAACAACAGGATGATTAGGCAGCTGAAAGGGAATGGGATCAACAATATCGATAGTTGCCCATCCTCATCCCTGTCTCCCATTCCTTCTCAGTTTCTGCTAAAAAAGCCATCAATGTGTCTTGTACCCCAGCTTCTCCACCATCATCATCATCATCACCACCACCACTAGTCCCTACAGACATCTCACTGCTGCTTGGAGGAGGTGACGAGCAATGTGACAGAGGGTCCCCTAATGTCATACTTTCCATTTTTTGGTGATGTGAAGAAGGCAGACTGGCAGCAGTAGCAGCAGGCATAGGCAGTTGAACTGTGCTCCTGCTGGTGGTGGTGGTATTAATTCTGTGCCTGCTCTCCCCCCAACACCAGCTTTGGCCTCTTCAGGATCATGTTCCGCTTATTCACTGTAGTGAAGGGAATGGGACTCCCAGAGCCGGAAGAATGGTGTGGGCTCCCTTGACCATTAATCTGGTTGCTCTCAAATACTTCCCCTCCCACTCCTCATACACTAGTCCCACCAGCTGCTTCACCATTACTGTTACTCCTACTAACACCAACCACATCAATTTCAGCCCCAGAGTCTTCCGTCTCACAGTCACTAGTAATATGATTACCCCCTCCATCACTCCTAATGCTAACAAGCTGCTGGACCTTCTTAGTTGTTGTAGTACTCGCACTGGAAGGACTGCTTGGAGATGGCAAATGTGACTTATGGGTCCCCTGCTGTCATACCTGGCATCATCTTCTCCTTCCCCCCATTCCTGAGTATTACAAGACACACTAGTAGCAGGTTCAGCACTGACAGCTGGCACAGCACTGATTGCAGCAGGGGTAGCACATCTGACAGCAGACATAGTATTGGTGGCATCAGATTCAGCACTGTCAGCCAGCATAGCTCTGGTGGCAGTAGGGGCAGCACGTCTTATAGCCGGCACAGCACTAGTGAAAGCAGGTACAGCACGTCTGACAGCAGGCACAGAAATGGGGGTAGCAATAGCAGGGGCAGCACATCTAACAGCAGGCACAGCATTAGTGGAAGCTGGGGCAGCATGTCTGGCAGCAGATACAGCAACGGTGGCAGCAGGGGCAACACGTCTGGTAACAGGCACAAGCAGCTGACCTGTCCTGCTCTCACTACTACCCTTTTCTTCCTCCTTTCTCATTAAATTTCCCAAGATCCCAAGGGGTGATTTAGGGGGACTGGGCAGCATTGGTTCTGTAGTAGTCACTTCCTCCTCCTTCTCCTCAGACTCAGTGGACACATAAGTATCCTTCCAATTCCTCCTTTTATTATTTTAAACCTGCTCATAGTGATAGCAGTCACTATGAGCCTCTCCTGCCTCAGTTTTATAATTTTTTTTATAAATACACAACAGAACAGCACAGCACTTCTACCTCGATCTGTAGCTGCTTCTATCATGTTTAACTTCCTGGAATATGTCATGTTTTTATAGCGAAGAGGTGAAAAACATGTAAATCAATGGGTGGAAACTTTCTAGCCATTGAAAAAATTGCAAAGAATTTTGGCCAATGGACAAAAAATTAGAAGATTTTAATTGCTTGTGTTAAAGAAGATTCTCGAAAGAAAAAGTGGACAACAATGTGGTTTTAGCAGGATTCATGACAGGAACACAGCAAGAGCTTTCACCCACCCCTAGTGGTGAGACTAACATATATTTTGTTATCAGTTTCTACTGCTAGGGTCTTGGCGAGGAAAGGTGTAGTAACTGTCCCCACCCCTATTCTTCTCCTTCCCCTATTTCACAATGTTTCCTTACATATGCTGTACCCATTGCAGTTGCTGATAAAAGGCACAGTTCTTTTCTGCTCTCATGGGAAAAAGTTTTAGTCCGCCACACCCATGATTTTGGAGGGGCAGAAAGAGAAGAATTATTGACAAATGTCTTTTTTGTAGATACATCTGAAGTGGATTGTTGTGTTGCTGCTGCTGCTGCCTCAGCATTACTGGAGCCAGTGTGGCAATTGGAATCAGCATGACATCATATCACTGCCATTGATCCAAGGCCCTTGGAGCAGACTAATCCTTCAGCTGCTTAGATAACTCAGGATCAGCAATTATAGCAGTAGCAAATGTCTGAATGTCACCAGTGGCACATGCCAATGCCCAACCTGTCCTCTTACACTGCTGGCAATAGGCTGGCATATTTATCATATTTTCTCAGGGCTTGTTTTATGCAGGTTAAAGGCCTAAAAAAGTTTACTCAATTCTTCTGTTTGTCACTGGCAAGCCTAAGTCCAGAAAAACAATTTTTCCCAGGGTTTGTGTTTGACAAACCTAGGTCCTGCAAAATATTTTTTCTCACGTCTCATGGTCGGCTAGTATACACATATATTTTTTCAGGCTTTTTATAAGCCTTGGCACCTCCTCAATGAGATCCCACCTGAAGGATAACCACAGGCCTGACTTTGAGGCACACAATTAACAGGTTAGAGGTGCCAAAACTTGCAGAAGCACTTATAAAAGTTCCCAGGGCTCTAGAGCACATAAGATATGTAGTGATGTTGATGTGCCAGGAGTTTGTTCATCTGTTATAACACCTATGGTTCCTGCTGCAGAGCAGTATGGGTCTGAGACTGCCCACACATGCCGCCGTCACCTCCACAACCTCCAATCCACTTACAGGGTTATTCTGCCATATACTAACATCCCACACTTACTGAGTTCTTGGAGGAAGTCACAAGCTTAACAAAATCAATCTCATATCCCAATCTAGAGTTATTTTTCTGAGATGGCTGTGCCCTGGTTGTACAAGCAGATGGTTAGTGTGTGGGGCAAAGGGCTGGAAACCTCATACGGCAAGAAAATCCACCTGATATGAGGACAAGTGGGCAGAGCACTAACTATATGACTGTAACTGCTCACTGGGTTTTCCTCCCACCACCAGTAGGCAATGCTTACAGCATCAGGTGACAGCTATTAATCTTGTCTCTGGTTCTTTTAGTAATATTAAAAGGCTGCAGAAGCATAGCTCATACCATCGTCACTCCACCTTGTGCATGCAGAGTTTTGAGAGAAAGTCCCACAGAGTCATAGATGTTTTATGTAATCTGGAACAGGTGATAGAGGAACGTCTTGTACACCGCTCCTTAAAAGCCGGTTTTGTGTCTGCTAATAATGGCTCCAACATAATAGATGCATGGCGAATAGGTGATATGGTGCATATGCTCTGGTTTGCCCTTGTACTAAATTTAATTGTGACTACATTCTTGGCAGAATCCAAGATGATGAACATCAGCTGCAAAATCTGCCCACCAGTGCACGCAGCATGTTATATTCCATATAAGAGCATATCAACCTGCCCCATCTTCAGCTGAAAATGGAGGTCTCTACCAGGTGGAATTCTATACTGTACATGCTAGAGTGTTTGTACGAGAAGAATAAGGCCATTAGTGAGTACACAATAAAAAACTGGAAGTCTTTGGAGGGAGCCTCTTCGTCACCTGGCCAATAGCAAATAATGTGCAATTTATGTGAGATGCTGAACACTTTTGAGGAGGCAACCATGCTGGCTGGTTGTGTAGGGGCAGGTATTAGCGAAATTCTTCCACAGAAAAAACTGAGGTTCATGGCTGAGAAATTTTACCATAATGACAACACAGCCATGCACCATGATAAAGGACATAAACAAGATCCTCTCATAGTGTCCACTAAAAAGCAATGAGGAATATATTCTTGCCACGTTGATGGATCCCCACTTTAAACACAACATTTCAGAATTTCTCTCAACGCATAATCAGTTTGTCACAACAAAGAGTCATGATGATCAGCAGCATCTTTCTGAGGAATCAGATCCTGTCAAGCAATAAAAATATATGCCTATTGATCAAAAATCTGCTAAAAACATTGTGAAAAAGGAAGGCATAAAAGGGCTTATACCAGCAGGAGCAGCTACATAAACCAGAACATTCACTTGCTGTGGGATAGCTACATTCTGGGCAGAAATGATGAACCACTGGCAAACAAAGCAATGTGTTTGGCCAGCACTGACATGTAGTGCAATGGAAACATTTAGTCACCCACCAGCAAATGTTGAGTCTCAGAGTTTTTAGTACAGCTAGTTATATTGTAAATGATCATAGGACATGGCTACCAAGCAGCAGTATTGGGAGACTAACATTCTTAAACATTAGCTAACATCCATATTAGTATGAGGTAGCAAATGTGGACAAAACCACATATGACAGGAAAAGCCAGGCCACATGTTTTATTATCAGCAGCACAGAGGATGAAGAGGATGAAGGGGAGGAGGAGGGATGTGAGGGTTGTGTCATCTACCACTGTGGGATCACTGTTATTAACACTGATTAATGTATATCAATAATCTAGAAAAATGGTAGCTTACATTAGTCTGAAACATGATAATGGAAATAATTGCAGTAGGAATCATGTTGAATATGTATACATCTATAAATATATACATCAGTCACACAACTCCAGTCCATCACCACCACTATACATATATGTCACATTCATTTTGGATTTGAAGTATCCATTTTTAATTTGTTTTTCCTCTTTCTAACCAATGGCTAGGCAGCATAGCCGAAGCTTACTGAAAGGCTGAAAATAGTTGTGTGTCCACTAAGAAAAATTGATTTCTAGGAATTACACTTATTAAACTCAAGTCATGAGAAAAAATGTATTTGTAGGTTAAGTACAAGCCCTGAATCCCTCTTCTTTGAGGGTAAGACACATCTAAAAAGACAGAGTCTTTTGGGTGGAGACTCCCTCCTCCAGCTCAACCCTTAGCCTGCCTGTATGCCAGAATTCATGTGCCCTGCGAAGAAGAAGGAAGGCAGGAAACACTCTCTTAGTTTTTTAGGATTTTTTATTATTTTCCAATTAGATATGGGGCTGTATTTATCCAGTATTAGGCGGGTTACCATTACTGGGCTTCCCTGGAGTGGATTGACCAGTGTACAGGTGCTGTGTGGACCCTTGCAGTCCTGTGGAGGGAATCTTTCATCCAAGTTTTTCCTGCCAGCAGATTCTCTTGGGGCTATGATTTGCTTCAAGTGACAATGGTAACCTGAAAACAGAAGACTGATGAGTAACCCTTTGAGTGCCTTAGTCCACCTTTGTCCCAGTCCTGTGCCCCTCCATGCAGGTGGGCATTCTGAGTCTTTTCAGACTCTTGCACTTGTTTGGGTATTCTATTTAACTGTCTGTTATCTACACACAGCCCGGAGTAAGGATGGCTGCTTTTTTGTTTGGAGCTAACCCTTTCTCTGCCATTCTGGCTACTTTGGGGCCTTATAGGGACCGTTTTCACTTGGGCCTTAGCTTTATTTCCCCCTTAGATATTCCCTGGGGTATTTGGGTCTCTTGGATACTGATTTGGTTTTTGTCTGATTTTACTTATATGACCCCTTTAAAGGGATAGTAATACTTGCAAATTACTAATCCCCATATTGTAGCTTTGTTAAAGGGATAGTAATACTTAAAATGTTAAAACAAATATGTTGTAGGGTTTATCCCCCTGAGTAAAACATTGCTAGGCAACTGCAACAGAGAAGACTAGGTTTCACAGAATGCCTGTTTCACTTACTTCAGATTGGCTATCAGTTTTGCAGTTGCCATTTTACTTCTCTCTTGCTTATCCAATGCAGAGACAGACTCTCCTTCTCCTTCTCCAGATGAACCCTTCGCTTGCCAAATAAGTGTATTTTCTGGGTTTTCAAAGGTGATATATTATTTTGGGCATAATTTCTAGTATTTTGTACAAGTCTTGGGACACTATATCAGGGTGTCAGAGACAGCTGCAGAGACATGTCATCCAGAGCTGGCCCGGGAATCCGTAGCATCTAGATTGACAGATTTCTTTCTCTCTGGATGTTAGTGGGGACCTCCAGTGGTAGTTGCGAGGGCACAACCTGGGACAGGGGAAACCCTTTGAGATTTCAGAGTGGACCATGGTCACAATGGATGCCAGCTTGAGCAGTTGGGGTGTGGTTCTGGGCCACCTGGGGATCCAAGGCAGGTGGGCTCAGGAAGAAACTCTTCAGTCCATCAATGTCTTGGAACTCCGGGCAATCCAGCTGGCCCTTGTGTTCTGGACCTCACTCTTGAAATGGAAGCCAGTGAGGGTATAGAGGGTATAGTCGGACAATCCTAAGGGTGTGGCATACATCAGTTGCCAAGAAGGCACTTGCAATTCAGCTGTTAGGTTTGAGGTGGGGTACGTTGTCATTTGGGCAGAGGATCACATTACGGCCATCACAGCCGTTCACATTCCAGGGTTAGAAAATGTTCTGTCAGACTTTCTAAGTTGCCAAGAAGTAGACTGAGATGAGTGGGAACTCAACCCAGAAGTGTTCTACCTGATTCTGCAACAGTGGGGTGTGCCAACAATAGACCTCATGGCCACCAAAAAAAAGGAAGGTTTTGACTTTCTGCTCCCATATGGGAGATCCTCTACCCTTTGCCATAGACGCTATGTAGAGTCCATGGAACTTTCACCTCTCTTATGTGTTTCCTCCATTTCCTTTCATTCCCAGGGTACTCCAGAAAATCATGATGGATGGCACAACTGTAATTCTTGTCTCCCTTTACTGGACACAGAGGTCATGTTTTGCAGACCTTGTTAGTCTTTTGATTCAGGATCCGCTACACCTTCCTCATTGGCCAGACCTTCTTCTCCAGAGTAAATCTAAGACTAAAGACTCAGGGCCGTCCTTCACCTCCCCTTGCTTACTGTTCCTCATGTCAGAAAAGGCTTCCTAGAATGTATTATGAATTTCTCTGCGGTTCATATACTGTGGCCCTTACTACTCCACCAGGGCCCTCCAGAACTGAACAAGAGCCAGCTTAAGTAAAAATGTTTCTGTCCTCAGTAGCTCAAATCCCTTTCTCCCTTCAGGGTCTTCTCCAATCCTGGAATCCCCACTGCCTTTAAATATATGGAGTGTTCCTCCATTGCCAGTGGTCTCCTCTGAGAAGGAATTATCTGAAGAGGAGATTGAGAAAGGAGAATACAAGGGTATGGACTTTACTTCCTGTAGAGACTCACATGAGAATGACACAGTTCTCTTGACTGAGGGTTTCGTTAGAGCTGTTTTGGAAACACATCAGGTCTCTGACACCTCTGATGAGTGGTCTTCTACAGATGTCTTCCAGAGGTGTAAGAAATCTCTGCCGTTTTTCCCCCTAATGGCACCCTTGACCAGATTCTTCTGGAAGAGTGGAAGACCCCAGATAAACAGCTGACTATCAGCAAGAGATTTGCTAAACTGTACCCTTTTTCAGAGGCAGCTTTGGTGCAGTGGGCCTCTCCTCCAACAGTGGATCCTCCAGTTGGGCAAAAACCACTGCATTGCTTTTGACAGATGCAGCGGGACTCAAGGATCCAGCTGATAAGAAGCTGGATTCTACCCTCAGGGACAACTTTGTGGCCACTGGTGCAGCTCTTAGATCTATCTTTGCCTCAGCCTGGGTTAATAGGCCTGTTGCTATTTGGGGTGAACAGTTTATGGAGGCTGTATGTGCCAAGGTTTCCAAAGATGACCTGTTGGTTCTTTTGGCTAATATTAAAAAGGCCAACACTTACGTGTCTGAGGCTCTTTTTGAGACAGTCAGATTGTCTGCCAAGACCCCAGCCTTTTCTGTTGCTGCACGACACACTTTGCAGCTTAAGATTTGGTTTGTGAATTAATCTTCTAAGAACTCACAGGTTTCTTTGTTTTTTCAGGGCAAGTCCCTATTTTGACCAGAATTGAAGCTGATCATTAGCAATGTTTCTGGCTAGTAGGCGGGCAGGGGTTGAGCTGGTGGAGTGGCTATGAGTCTGCACCTACAAGACTCTGTCTTTTGAAGTATGTCCTGCCCTCCAGAAGAAGGGACTCGACCCCATGGTACCTGTGTTCCAAATAGACTATAGATAAAATGATTTAACAGGAAATTACACTAAATAATATTTTTATCTCTTTAGTCCATATGTAACACAGGTCTCCCACCCAGAGAAAGGAGCCTTTTCTTACTGGTCTGGCTATCCTAGGCTTTGGAGTCTTTTACAGCCTTTTTTTCTCATAAGAGATTTTCTTCTTCTGCTTCCAGCTTGCTTTATTTGTGTGGCTTCGGTCACTTGAATTCCAGGTAATTGCATGTGGGGAAGGGTTGAGCTGGAGGAAGAGCAGGGAGTCTCCACCCATAATACTCTGTCTTTGAATTGTTTCCTGTCCTCCAGGTGGAGGGGTTCAAACCCATATTACCTGTGTTCTACTAAAGAGAAACGGACTTAACTGTTAAGAAGATTAAAATCCTATTTTCTCCTCATACCCCACCTGTCCACAAAACTACCGAATACCACCGGTGCACCTTACATGAAGCAACTGTAGCTACCTCTCTGGCCTGTCTGGCTACACTAGCTAGATTCAAAATGTTAGCAGCTTTCTCTCTCTTCCAGGCTCATTCTAACTGCATGTAGTAAACTGACACCCTCTTCTATATTGTTGAGTTAGCATAGCAGCAATACATTGGAAAACTTTTCACAAGAGGGAATTACATTACGTTTAACAGTGATATCACTGCAGTGAATAAAAACCTACACTTTTTGTGGGAACCTGTGCAGTTTTTTATGCATCTTAAAGCTTGTATTTAATCCCTACTTTTAAAAGGCAAGTTATGTTTGTGTTTCTCTTTCAAAACGTTTGCTGCTTAGTGGCAGAGGCCATTCTTAGGAGCTACAATATACAGGTTCTTGGTGAGCTCAAAATAGCATTTATTGATAGTGTCCAGATAGTTACCTAAGTGTGAGTCAGGAGACTAGCAATAACTATATCTTGGCTACATATACAAAGTAAACAAAAGTCTGCACATCAGTTGGTGACCTCTGCATATAAATAACTTGTGACTTGCTGCAGATAATAAATAGTTAGGTTATGTTAAATGATAAGCTTACCTGAAACATAAAGTCACATCAGATTTAGGCAGGTCACTATCTGCCTCAAATCCAAATGAACAAGTGTCAGTATAATGCAATTAAAAAGCAGTGATATCACCTTACCTCTAAATTCTTAGAAGCTAGCATCACGTAACCTTTGTGAGTGATCTTTGTACAGTAGGACTATAATTTATGTCAATAATGTTATCCATTCCATATCACTTATTTCCCATTAAGACTATGAATGGAAATTTAGAAAGAGTGTGGCATCATCCTTCATGGCCATCTATCATCCTCCTTTGTACTACAAGTAATATATGCATTGGATTCAAGATACAGTTTTTAAGCTACTTGCAACGGTACATTGAGTGACTTTCTATGTATATTTATGAAAAATGACTTGGTTTATTGATTTATAGCCCTAATTTTGATTAATCCAAAAATAGGGGATCTACTAAGGACTTGTTTTTATTATCTTTTATGTCAGTTATTTTAGTGCTTCCATTTAGTTGGGCTTATGGGGTATATTTTTAATTTACTTTTAATTTATTAAGAAATCATATATCTTGCTTTAGTGAATACTAGTGGGTGGTCTGATATAGGTATTCTTGCCATAGTGCCCCAACCTGCCATTATTTATGCACCTTGATGTATAGCACCACAAATGTGCTATTCAATTACATTTTATATACATTAGCACCATCTTTATCAATGGCATATTCTGAATTTTTTCATCAGATAGTGTGAAGCAATACAGTAGAGACTTATCTAGCATCGAAAGGATTGAAAAACATTTAACTCAGTGGGAAATGTAGGTGCAGTTGGTTTGCCCCAGAATTGGATTAGTTATTATTAGTACATCAGGCTCCCTGTCTACTACCTGGTTGTAAATCTCCACTGTTCTGTCTGTCCCTATTTGTATCTGTTTGTACCCACTGACTATGATTAGGGATAAGTGATATTATTTTTTTAAATAAATTACAGAAAAACTAACTTAAAGAGCATACACCTTATTAGTGGGAACACATTATTACAAAGGAGTACCTCATTTTATAATACACATACCCATAAAGTGTTTTTAAGAGAAAATAAAATAAATTACAACCAATAAAACAAAGTAAGATACAGAGGTGACCTTCAGTACTGTAGCTTAGTAACGCAGTCTTGACTTGTCTAACGTTAAAGCCACTCAGCTAGGTTTTTAATCATTTTTATATTATACAAAGCTGCATACCCATCATTAAGCAGAAAAGATATGTTCTGTGCGTGTCTGATTTTTCTCATGTAGCTACAATATCTTATTTTCCTCTGCACTATCATTTGTACATTTCAAATGATTTGTGAAGCTGTCATAATTCCAAAGAGGTCAGGTTCTTTTGAACACCAGCTGATAAAGAGACATTTTCTAAATTTTAAGTTTGTATGCTTCTTAGAAAATCTGAAAAATGTTGCAAGTTTCAAAATATATATATATACTTTTTTAAAGCATCTCCAATATCCCCAAACACAGTTTCCTAATTCAAAGAATTCCAGAAACTTACTGCCCTTAGTGTGAAAAATCCCTGGCCCATTCCTCTAGTCTTATTAGATGACCCCTTGTTTTTTGCTCAGCTCTTTCAGAAACTAATTCCCCAGAAAGTTCTTTATGTTGACCTCAAATATATGTGTAAATAGTAGTCGTATCCTCCCTTATCTCTTATCTACAGTTAACAAACACAGGTTAGCTAATTTATGTTTATAACTAAAGTCTTCCAGTCCCTTTACCAGTTTTATTGCAAGTCTGTATGTTTTCAGACTGGCACCAAAAACTAAACTCCATATTTTAAATGCATCCCTATAAAGGATTTATAATTATATTCCCATCCTCTATATCTATAACTTTTATATATATATGATAGCACCCTATTAGCTCTTGAAAAACTGAGAGATACTGCACACTGTTGTGAAGTCTATCATCTATCAGTACTCCTTCTCTAAAGAAGATTTCCCAAATACTTTCCCATTTATTGTATATGCATGCAGCTCAAATAAATAATTATATATATATGTGTATGTATATATATATATATATATATATATATATATATATATATATATATATATATATGTATTGGTAGATACAATGTTAAACAAAAATTTGACACACCAGTCAAGCCATAAGACTTGCTTTTCCCATAGAAATCTCAGATTTGCAATGTTGTTACTACTGCAAGGGATTCTGTGTAGGCATATGCAAATAAGTTTAAGAGTTTTAGAGTATGTGTATGCTGAGCAACAGGAAGAGATGCAAAAAGCCAATGAACCACTCATGGACAGCAGTTTCATTGTTAATGCAACTCATCAGCATATATATATATATATATATATATATATATACACACAGTTGTGTGAAAAAGAAAGTACACTCTCTTTGAATTCTATGATTATACATATAAGGACATAATAACAATCATCTGTTCCTTAGCAGGTGTAAAAAATTAGGTAAATACAACTTCAGGTGAACAACACATGACATATTACACTGTGTCATGATTTATTTAACAAAATTGAGAAGCCATGTTTGAAAAACTAAGTATACCCTTACTGCTTCCATAGGAATTAAGATGCTAAGCAGCAGACAGGTGCTGCTAATCAAAGGCCCTTGATTAATCATGACACAATGTAATATGTCATGTGTTGTTCTTCACCTGAGGTTGTATTTACCTAATTTTTAGACCTGCTAAGGAACAGATGATTGTTATTATGTCCTGATATGTAAAACCATAGAATTCAAAGAGGGTGTACTTTCTTTTTCACATGACTGTATATAAAACCTCATCTACCATTTTAAACCCATTCACTCAATTTATCCAAATTGTTCTGCAGAGCAAATCATCCTGATCTGTATGTATTTCCTTACACAGTTTAGTGTTTAGTGCAAAGTGATGAATTGGAGACATTTCTCTTGCACTCAAGGGGGTTAAAATCAATGAGGGTTTTGTATGTTTTTATTTCTCTCTTCTTGAGCAATTATTTGCTCCAGATTTGCTCCTATTTTGTTGCAATGCACTGGGCACTTTTCTTTTAAATTAATCCATTTTTTAATTTCAATATTCAGGCAATGTTTTATGTATTTGCTGTTCCAATATTCTTTCTATCCAAAGAGAAACCAAGTTTTGGCAGTGAATGCAGACAGATTTGTAGTAGACATTCTTGTGAGATCACATAAATCCGTGTTTTCTGTCCTAAATAATCCATCTCTATTGATCCCTTAACTTAATTTTCTCTGAGCAAAATTCAATTTCAAAACCCAGTAAAGCACAACTTTATTTGAAGCTATTAGATTGTGTTCAATATTTCACAGCCACACTGTATTTAATTTACTGTAGATAGGTTTTCTCCATGTTTTCTCTCAATGCTGTACCAGATTATGTGGTTACAAGTGAGCGAAAGAAAAATCAGATCATATTTATATGGACCGTCCACTATTTATAGAAAATATACTTTTGAATGTACTGGAAAACCAGACTAAATCTTGGATTGATTCATTATACTTCGTATGGTTCAAAGATTAAAGGAAAATTCTAGGTAAATAGACAGATACACCTTACAAATACAATTTCTATTAAGCAATGAGTTAATAACAATAATCTATAATCTTCTTAACCCAGAGGGGTGCCCAACCCATTGCGAAGCATAGCGTTGGACACCCCACTGGTATACAAAGGGTTAAAATACTATTATATCATTATCTATTTGTCACTTACCATCAGGGAGTGCAGTTTTAATTGGGCCCAGCCTCCAAGGGGGCCTATTGAACCCAGGGTCCAACTGGTTTTAATTCTAACCCTGGGAGAATATTTAAGGGCCCCAAAAATGTTTGCACTGGGGCCCTCCAATGTCTTGCATTTACAATTACTACAGCTTTTGGAAGTTTTAACCCTTTTGTGTGCAAGAAAGTTATACAACACTCTGCAAAGCAATACACTGCATGCCTCTGTGGTATTCAAGTGGTTTAAGCAATGTATAAGAATATTACTTAACTCCTTAATGACGAATGACGTGTCAGGACAGTCACAAAGGTGTCTGCATTAAAGTGATAGTAATGTTTCATAATAAAAGCAGCTCTAATTAATCATCATAGTATTTGGACTTTGGAGACTGTTATTTCAATTCTGTCAGAGTTGTAGTTCAAGAGTAATTCAATGACAAAGTGTCCCTCTCCCGCCCCTTTTACTGATGTAACACTGCTCAGCCAGAGCAGAAGGGAGGTGCCCAGGTAGACTGCAGAGAGGGACAATCTTCAATTAAGATAAGGGAAAAACCTGAAAAACTTGTCAAGGGGGGCAGGGCTTTCATTGTTCTGATAGGAAGAATATTGTCCCCTGCTGTTATCTGTCTGGTCTATGGACTGCATTCCACATCTGAGAAGAGATGGCTTACACTAGGTAAAAGGGGCGGGAACGGAAACTTTGCTTGTGAATATCTCATAAACCATAAAGGTTTGAGAGATAAGACTTATATCATTTTTCATGTTTTTTTAATGCCTACAAAATAAAATAAAGTTAAAACGAAGTATTACTATCCCTTTAAGGGCAAATTATCGTCCTTTTCTACATTAGCGAGCTTACAAGGCTCACTGTGATCATTAGGAGAGCCTAAAACTAACTGCTCCAAGATTGGAGCAGTGAGTTTCAGCCTCCCCAGTAGAGAGCTATTACTTGTGATCGCTCACACGTACCGGATCCAAACACAAACAGACACAAAAAAAATTGTGCTGGTCTTCCACTGCACACCCCTGGACCCCGTGGTCCTTAAGGGGCTAATAAACAAACAAATAACATACAATAATAAAGGATCATATGCACAATAAAAAAGAGGAGGAACAATTCTGTGGCAAACCAATTGCACCAAAGAAGAGGAATACAAATTCCTAAAAATCCCATTGATTCCTAAAAATCCCATTGATTTAACCCATTGGATGACTGAGAGGTCTCCAGTGCATTGCTTTGCATTAAACACTAAACATTTCAGCCAGTAGTAATGTTGGGAATTTTTATTTGTCACCTATAGTGCTCTGGCCCAGAACTGTCCCACTTTGTGTTTATTCCTACAATCCATAGGGGAGATATATAAACAGGCCTTCTCAGTGTATGTTTAAGATTTGTTGCTAAAATTCATAATGACTGGTTATATTTGTAAAGAAATAAAGTCAAGTTTAGAAATATGTCTATCTGAGAATATTCTGAGAAAATTCCCAGAAAATTTGCAGTTGAGAATATTTTTTTGCATACATAACTGTCACTATATACTTTCATTAAAAAAACAGGTTATACCTGGCATTAAGATTTATTCACTAAAACGGCTTTTAAAGGGATAGTATTACTTCAAAATTACTATCTCTCATATTGTAGCCCTTAATAAACTGAGTTAAATGACACCAGCGGCATCTCTCAAACCTTTATGGTTTAAGAGATAGCCGCTTTCAAACTTTCCTCTCCCCTGCTGTCAGCATTCTGCTGCCAGCAGGGGAATCCGGTCCCGGGACAGGCGGAGGCTCTTAAACAGAGCCGATATCTCATTATGGAAGGAAAAGTGATTAATTGAAACAGTCTTCTACGTGTGCTTGTTTACCAAGCACACATAGAAGACTGTTTCAATTAATCATTTTTCCTTCCATAACGAGATATCGGCACTGCTGAAGAGCCTCCTCTTGATTCAGAGACCAGATTCTCCTGCTGGCAGCAGAATGCTGACAGCAGGGGAGAGGAAACTTTGAAAGCGGCTATCTCTTCAACCATAAAGGTTTGAGAGATGCCGCTGGTGTCATTTAACTCAGTTTATTAAGGGCTACAATATGAGGGATAGTAATTTTGAAGTAATACTATCCCTTTAAGTTTGTTGCAATTAGCAAATTCCTTTATAATTACATTTAGACACAATTCTTAATTGGACAAGACCATTTCTACTCCATTTTTCAAAAAGTTTACTGACTGGAGTTAACACTTAGCAAAAATGTTGCTAAATGGTTATACATTCCCTTATGTCCCTTTGAGATAAATATACAGACACTTTCTTTATAACTTCACTTTTACAAGTCTCACCCACAGAGTTCTAATAAGTCTTAGGGGGAGATGTATAAGTATTCTTAGTCCATGTTTTAGCATTGTTGCTAAAATTCACAGTGATGGGTCATATTTTATAAAGACGTAAAGTCAAGCTTATAAATATGTCTATCTGAGAATATTCTGAGAAAATCTAAAGAAAATTTGCAACTAAAGATACTTTTTCACATACATTACTGTCACTATATATTTCCGTTCAGAACAGGTTATACCTGGTCTTAAGATTTAATCACAAAAATTGCCTTTAATTTTGGCGCATTTAACAAATTCCTTTATAAATATATTGAAACACAATTCTTATTTGGACAAGGTCATTTTTACTCCACTTTTTCAAAAATGTCGAGTAACTGGAGCTAGCACTTAGAGAAAATGTCACTAAATGTTTAAACATAACCATATGGCACTTTTGAGACATTTTTAGAAAATGTTCTTTATATTTCCAGTTTTATAAATCTCCCCCTGAGGACACTGGGAGGAAGTATGAAATCACCAGCACAGCTACACTGGTGTAAGCCTCTAACCACAACAGATATACTTATGGGTATGAGATAAAGTTGCAGCCATTGATTCCACTGCAGGATGAAGGCCTCTATAGCAATCCAAGCTATAATGTGCCACACTGGTCCAGTGCAGGTTGACAGATATTTGACTCTGCCAGAGACTAGAGCCTGCAACCCTCATACACAGGTGAATTAATTAATGGTGTGTGTATTAGAGGGATGTTGTATGCATTGAAAAAAAAAATACGCTGAGTGCCTCTCTGGCATTCAAAAGGTTAACCTTTTGAGTGGCAGAGAATTGTCCAACACATAGCAAATTGGACAAATTTCTGGCATGCAAAGGATTAAAGTGACTAAGAAAAGTTCCATTTATCTAAATGGGGCTTTTTTACCCCTTGGTGCTGGGCTGTAGAACACATGAAAGGCTTCCTTCTATTAAGGTCCTCACTTCTTCGACCAGTTTGCCAAATATACTGCAGTGAGGGAAGAAGCAGATGATGCAGGATGATAGTACAACTTGTCTTTAATTTAGTATAACAGCATCCCAGCATGTACTGGAACATCACTGGACAGAACTGTAATGTGGGGTGTTAGGGTGCAACCTACATTTGCAGAGTTTCAGGCCACAAGATACAAACCCACCAGTTAGAGGACCGTCTTCTATTTTCTAGTCATTGCATGTACCAATGAGAAACAAGCTGGCAGTCTCTCTTCTTGGGCTGCCTGCTATCTCCTACTACTTCAGTGCCAGTTTTAAAGCTGATTGGAGGACTCCTGTGGTATCATCCATTGTTCTGGGGAGTAATGATCACATCCTGTTTATTCTGAGGATATGCAGAAACTCTGGCTCCAGAAACCTGATCCAGTCACTGTGTCACATAAATTAGCAGTGTAAAAATGCAATGCACACAATATATATATTTGTAACACCCCAATCATTTGTTAAATACAGTTTGTAGCGAACAAAAATTCCAACCTCACATTGAATAAAATATAAGCATAACTTATGTCATAATACAAAATATCTATGATGGGGGTTACAGGTGGAGTAAGTGAGAAACCTTGTACAAGGAGGAGGCAGGGGAACTATACAAAACTTTTGTGGCTTTACAGTTGGCTCTGGTGGCCTTGTCACATTTCCAAGGCCCTGGATCCATCACAAAACACAATCTCAGTATCTTGTATGGAGCCAGGGTTGCTCCTGAATAAGCACACTGGATTGCCTGGATCTCAGTTCCTTCCTTCTCCCAAGTAGTCCCCAAAGTCCTCATGGCCACTTTGCTACTATCAGCCATTTGCTGGACTGCTAGCATCTGCCTGAAGTCCTGTGGTTTGTGGGAAGAACCGTCAAGAGGTTAGAAAAATCCATTCTCATGCCTGGTTTAGCCTGGTGTCATATTCATACATTCCCTGATGTGTTTATCTGCCACAGTTAACAGAATGTTGATTGATAGTTTTAAACAGGTCTGAACTTACTGTGAAAAGAGGCATGTAAGTCTAACAGTTCTTATTCACACATTCACATTATGAATAAGAGAATACTGGAATTTATAATCTGACACTTTTCCTTGAAGCACTATAAAAGAGGATACTCATCAATGGAAGACCCAGCAAAAAGAATTACAGTTCTTACAAAAGTATGCACTGTAAATAGCTTTTGTAAATTTCCCTTTAAAGTTAATCAGATGCAAACCAAGCTGAATTACAAAACCCCATTGATAAAGTGAGTTGAATGAGCCAATGGCTCTATCAATATTATGACTATATTAAAAATAATTAAAAAAGCAACCTAAAAAATATGTCAAACATGGGGAAAAAAGTATATGAGATCCATGCCAGTTCATATGATAAAAGAACAGAAAAAAATGATGAAAATGATTTTATTTTTATAATCAATCATTCATATTACTTTATTATTAATAGTATTTATTTGCTTTCAATACATTGAAGAGTAGTATTAAAGGAGATTAACAAGTACAGAGCCTCAAAACAAAATCTTCATGGCTTTGAAATACATTGAATTATTATTGTTCTAACAATCACCAGAAGCTGTACAACTAATTAACAGTTTGAACTGCTAATGTTCATTATGTAGTTTATTGTGAGTTTGAAGAATGTCTAGATTATTTTTGTTGAATTATTTTAATTCTGTTAAAGATTTGTGATTAAATTAACACTGCCGTTACCTGCTGACAAAGACTGACTAGTTCATAAAACAATATTAGCTATCACATTATTTTAATATTATTTTTAATTATTTGTGTTTTAAATATGCAGGTAAAATAGGAAGGCCTATAGCAACCAGGTTTAATATAGTTGCTTAAAGGGATAGTAATACTTCATTTTATCTTTATTTTATTTTGTAGGCATTAAAAAAACATGAAGAATAATATGTCTTATCTCTCAAACCTTTATGGTTTGAGAGATATTCACAAACAAAGTTTCCCCCTCCCACCCCTTTTACCTAGTGTAAGCCATCTCTTCTCAGATGTGGAATGCAGTCCATAGACCAGACAGACAACAGCAGGGGACGATCTTCTTACTATCAGAACAATGAAAGCCCTGCCCCCCTTGACATGTTTTTCAGGTTTTTCCCTTATCTTAATTGAAGATTGTCCCTCTCTATAATCTACCTGGGCACCTCCCTTCTGCTCTGGCTGAGCAGTGTTACATCAGTAAATGGGGTGGGAGGGGATACGTTGTCATTGAATTACTCTTGAACTGCAACTATGACAGAATTGAAATAACACTCTCCAAATACTATGATGATTAATTAGAGCTGATTTTATTATGAAACATTACTATCCCTTTAAACAAAACTCTTTTAAGAGTTAATATTCTCTTGCATCATATAGAGGCAGCTGGGATTCAGTGGAATATTAGAAGGAGATAGTCGTGGCAAGTGGAACCTTCATAATCCATCTTCCATGTTACTGCTATTGTTGATCCCATTCCCTTTCCGCTACCTAATCATCCTGCAGATTAAACATCTCAGCAGCAGCAGTTGCAAATTCCACGATTATGGACTCAGACTCAGGAAGTTATTCGCCAAGCAGAAAGTGCCATTATTCTCCAATTTCAGTTTGAGGTGAACATTTTTGCCATCCCTATTAATAACACCCCCTTTGGCAGAAATCACACCCTCTAAATGTTATTTGTAGCCCTTTAACAGTCTTTCTATTCTTGGTTTAGGATTTTTTTCAATTCCTCCTTGCAAGTTTCTTCTAGTTTTAACCACAGATTTTCAATAATCTTCAAGTCTGGGGACTGTGGAGGCCAGTTCAAATTCTTGAACTTTTGTTTCTTACAGTAGTTCATGGTTGATTGTTGTAATATTGAACCTCTTTTCAGCTTAATTTCTTCACTGAGTGTGAGACATTAGCTTTCATGATGTTCTGAAACTTAGTAAAATCCATTCTTCCTACTACCCACGCAGTATTTCCTGTTCCACTGGCTTCCACAAAACCTCAAAGTATAATAGATCCACCCCCATGTTTAACAGTTCTGTTTTTTAATGAAAATTACCCCAAACCACTCCCCCTCCAAAAAAGGGACTTTTTGTTTCAATAAACCATGGCAGATCACCATGCAGTAAATGGAATATGATTCCTAGAATATATATATATATACACACAACATAAAACACTTAAAACCCCTCTCCTCACTTATTCTCTCTCCCTTTGACAAATCATATTGTATTCATTTTTCCACACTAGATTAGAAGAAACTGGCTGGGAACTGAGTTAAAAGTATATTTTGTTTTAGGGATCTGTTTCTGTTTCTCTCCCACCATCCCTTCATCTCCTTCTTCTCTCCATTGTCTCCTCTCTCCCTTTAGCAACTTTGGCTCCCCCTCCTTCCTTTCACCAATTCACCTCTTTTCCCTCTTTCTTTCTCCTCTTTGCCTCACCCTCACTTCCTTTTGCTGATTTGCTTCTTCCTCCCTTCCTTTCACTGCTTTAAGTCTTCTGCCGATTTGCCTCTTCCTCCCTCCCACCTTCCCTTGTGTGTGTGTATGTGTGTAAGTGTGTGTGTGTGTCTTGTGTGTGTGTCTTCTCTCCTTCACGCTCCTAGTTCCGCCTTTACCTTCCAGGTTCAGTGCTCTCCCCTTCACCGTCCAAGTTCAGCCCTTTCCATTTCACCCTCTGAGTTCTGCCATCTCCCCTTTACCTTCTATCTCCATGTTCTACCCTCTCCCCTCCAAAAAAAATGTATATATAAAAAAAAGCAATTAGCTGGGGAAGAGAGAATCTTCACCCCTGCTATGGACTGATATTTACCCTTTCATAGCCAGATGAGTGCTTTCTCAACCCTCTGTAACTGGAAGAGTTAAGTGTCACAGTATATGAGGCTTTTGATGGGCAGTGCAATCAAAATCCTTTGAGCCGATATTAACACTTTTCAGTGCCAGATGAGCAACAGTGCCTTCTCAGCCCTCTGCAACTGAAATGGTTAAGTGTCACAGTGTATGATACATTGTTGGGCAGTACTAAACAATCTTTGGGCTAATATTAACACTTTAAGTGACAGATGAGTTAGCAAAGAATTGCTCTGCAGTGTATTGTTTCCTTACTGCCAATGAAAAGGTTACGTGTCAGAACTCTGTCCCAGTATTATTTGAGGCCTTTGTGGATTGTGGTTATTAAACCTCTTTCTATGCTATTGCCTATTTCACAATGCTGTTATTTTTCTCTTGTGTGAATCTGATCAGAAACAGCTGATTTACCGGTGACACTCATAGCCTGAGTTTCTGAGATTCCTATATATATAGCGGTACTGAAAGTGTTAATTAGATCAAATTAATATGTAATGCTGCCCACCAATGCCTCATTTGTGGAGACACTTAACCTTTTCAGCACCAGAGTGAAGAACAATACGTTGATCACTCCTTTGGCAGTGAAATCGTGTGTGTGTGTATTTGAGACACAACATGGGCATTATGCATCAAAGCAGACTGTAGCAATTCTGGGCAAACCATCAGCACCATATAGTGTGAATTACAGAGAAGACTCCAAAGCACTGCTTTGCAATACATTAGAAACCTCTCTAGGATTCAAGGGGTTAAAAGATTCATTTACTCAATGGAAATTGTGTTTGCATGGGCATGTGTCTGTGTGAGACCAAACATCTGTGGCAGTGGGAGTCTGCATGTGTTTAGCTGTCTGTATACGTGAGCAACACCATATCCTTTTTGCTAGTAATTAACAAAAAGACAGCTGTGGTGTAATTCCTTGTTAAAAATACATGCATTCATCTATTGAACTCTTTAATAAACTAAATGTCCAATTGGTGCTCTGAATTTTTGGGAATAAAATATAATATAGCATACTATTTTAGAGTTTCAAGGCACCTTAGGACATGTCAAATAAAAAATAAAAACCCTGGTTCTAGGTGTGCTGACATGAGGAGAGGAGTGAGAAAGATATGGGGATGGGAAAAGACAGACAGGGATGGGAGAGAACTTTCTCCCCTTTATTTCCCTCTATATGTCAGCCACTCTATGCTGAACCCTGAAGGTTGATATTAAAGGGATAGTAATACCTAAAATGTAAAAAAATATATGTTGTAGGGTTTATCCCCCTGAGTAAAACAAGAGTACTCCCACTGCTGAAAGATGTTTCATTCAAAAGTTATTAATTTTCAAAGTTGAATTTTTTAGGTGCCATATCACAGTTGCCTGAAATTGTACAGTGGCGCTGTTGCTACACGATCCTATGGACAGCTCTGGTCTCAGGACCATAAATCTCCATAGGATGGTGTAGCAACAGCGCCACTGTAAAATTTCAGGCCACTGTGATATTGCACCTAAAAAATTCAACTTTGAAAATCAATAACTTTTGAATGAAACATCTTTCAGCAGTGGGAGTACTCTTGTTTTACTCAGGGGGATAAACCCTACAACATATTTTTTTTTACATTTTAGGTATTACTATCCCTTTAAGCCTTTCAATGTCAGAGAAATGAGCAACACTATGCTCTGCGATGCATTCTTACCCCGCTGACACTGAAAGGATTGTTTCCCTGTATATGAGGTGGGAATGTTAAATAATTAGTTTGTTGATATTAATCCTTTCAGTGAGTGATGCATTGCTCTGCAATGTCCCCCTCTACCCGCCATGGAAAGGGCTAAGGAGAGAGATGTTCAAAAAGCTGTGGTAACTGAAATTGTTTGTAATCAGACTAAAACAAGTTCTTACTCCATGGTCCATCAGTTCTCAGACATTACCGCCATTTTTTCCATCCAGTTATGCCATCTCTGTCAAAGGGGAAAAGTAGTCTTAAAAGTGGGTGTGGTTTAATCTACCATCATATTGTAAGGTATTTTCAGAAAAAAAAATATTCTTTTAACTTCTTTCTCTAAAAAAATTCATTTCAAAGACAAAATGAAAGATATTTTTATTGTCAGAATTTTTAAGGGCGATATTCATCAAGCTAAATTTTCCATCAGTTTTAATTGTTTACAACACATTTCCAAATGTAACGGATTTATATCTGAAAATACTGTCCTTTTACCATCAACTCACAATCTGACAATCTTTTCATTATATTGACTTTTTGAACATCTCACTCTAATTGTCTAAACACTGTACCTCTAATATGTGAGGCATTGGTAGGCAGAGCTAATTAATACTCTGGAATTCTGTTATATCACCCCCATGGCTGTTGTCAGTGACCTCACTGGAGACTCTCAGTCTATGTGTGTCATTGGTAGATTGCCTTTTTCCAGTAAGACACACAGACTAAAAAATGTGGCTGCAGGGAAGGGTAGAAAGGAGGATTTATATACTTTTGGGGCAACATTTACATATTTAGTCCTTTCAGTAGCAGAGGGAAGAAAATGCATTTCCAAGCAATTCACCTCTTGCACTGAAAATACTAATGTTGCAGAAACAAAATAGATGGCTCAATGAATAGAAGTGTTCATAAAATAAACATGGCAATTCACTAACTGTATTATAATGATGTGTAAAGTTGCAGGGATAGTAAAACTTAATTTGTAAAATAACATATATTCTAGTGTTTATCTCCCTGAGTAAGACAAGGGTACACCCACTGCTGAGAAGTGTTTATTCAAAAGTTATTATAGCTCAAATGTGACTTTCTTTTTTTTGTTTAAGTGCAGTATCACAGTGGCATGAAATTGTACTATAGCACTGTTGTTACACCACCCTATGGACAGTTCTTGTCAGTTGACCATAAATCTCCATAGGATGGTGTAGCAACAACGCCACTGTACAATTTCAGGCCTCTGTGACACTGGACCTAAAAATTTAAGTTTGAACTGTAATAACATTTGAATAAAACCCCTCTCGCTAATGGAAGTACCCTTGTTTTACTCAGGGAGATAAACCCTACAACATTTGTTTTTTTACATTTTAAGTATTACTATATCTTTAAAGGCTATGCTGCGCCTTTAAAGTGATACACATGTAATCAGATGAATGCTGCACTATCATTCTTCCAAAACAGATGATTAAAATTATATTTTTAATATTTTATTATGGATCAATAAAATTAACATAAATAAGGGATACATGAAACTAACTCACACAACCTGACAACATCTCTGAGTAAACGCATTTCGCATTCCTCAAACACTTAATCCTGACTATCATGTTTTGGAAGAATGTTAACACAGCATTCATTTCATTAACACTGAAAAGGTTAATATAAAAAAAGTGTCCACCAATGCTTCATATACAGGGACTTCTGGAGCTGAAAGAGTTAATATCAACCCAGACCAGGGAGAATAGTTTCCCTCCACATCCAGCTATTTTTTATTATTATTATTATTTTTTTTTCTAGGGAGAAGGTGCCGATGAAAGGAAGCGGGCATAATTTGGACAGTGGAGGTGAAGAGAAGAGGGCAGAACTTGGAGGATGGAATTGATGGGGAGAGGGCAGAACTGGGAAAGTGAAGCAGAAGGGGAAGATTGGCCAGTTTGCCTCATCTGAAGCTGAACTCAGTATGTGTCTATGATACCCAAGCATTTTTATGTAGGGAATGCCTTGAAACAAAACATGCCCCCCTTTCCTATGTGGTATCAAGCCATTTCCTGCCAGATGTAGATTGTCAGGTCTATATGCCAGTGGCCATATTAACCCTTTGAGTGCCAGAGGGGTATGCAACGCTTTGAAAAGCAATGCATTGCGTACCCCTCTGGCACTCAAAGGGTTAATGCATGTGGGGTGACTCCCACCCATACATTACTTCTCCCACTACCAGCCATGTAGACAAACACAAACTAAGTGTGAAAAAAATATCATGTCACTCCCTCATATGCTGCCTCATAAATAGATCACAGGGTGTTCACAATATTTGGTTGTTACAACATGTTTTGCTTAGTCTGGGAAAACAACACAGTGGCCATGCTGCTGATAAAACAACAGGGAGCTAGAGGCCTAATGGAAATTTGGAAGTGTAACTTAAAGGCGAGTCATCCTGAAAAATGTTACCAAAACAGATGGCAAAACAGCTCTCTGCCTTTCACAGAACCACTACACACAGAGCAATTATTTGGCCAGGCTCAACTTGGTTTTCTAGAAACAAATGAGCATTTCTAAATGACTATAATCATTTGTAACAATTTTTCCTTTTATGATATCTTATTGGAACATATATTAGTATCATATCACATGGCCATTTTCCACATGATATATATATAATAATTTGCATTAGTAAATATAATCTTATATTACAACCTGTAACTTAGAATGAAACATGTTCACTATTGATACTTTATTTTCATTTTTATCAGGAAAAATTCAAAGCAAGTAGTTTATAAATATAGCTAAAACATGGCTTAATTTATCAGAAAGGACTATCGGAGCTGGCCTTCCCATTAGGCAGAGAGAGCAAACTCCTAAAGTTCCACATTTTGAGGGGTCCTCAGCTGTGCTGACTATATTCAACTTCTGAATTGTGTGTGTGTAGCCAGAACAATCTCAGGATCCTTGCACATGTTTTATCCCACTTAATAGACTACTAGTTGAAGAGCCCGTTACACGGGCCACAGTGCCGACCGGTCTTGGTGTAGTCATGCGCAGAAGAGACTGCCTGCGCCGTGAGTGATACGGAGCGGGGCTCTCACACCCTGCTCCTTATCAGCCGCGACGCGGGCAGTCTCTACTGCGCATGACTGCATCACGCACAGCCTTTTCTACTGCGCCTGACGGCTTCTGACAAACATTAGTGAATTATTATATAGGATTATTTAACTCCTTAGATGCTAGAGAGATCTCCAGTGCATTGCAGAGCAATAAATTGGCAATCTCTCTGGCAAACAGTGGGTTAAAGATTTTATTGTCCTTGACCAAGGTTATTTACTCTTCCAGGAAACAGCAGATGGGAATGTGGGTGGGGTCAAGTTAGGGGTGGGTGTGGCCATGAGCAGAGTGAAGGCTGCCTTCAGTGCCTTACCTAGGTGCACATGGGATGTAAATCTGGCCATGAGCACTCCAGTGTAAAACATTTAAAATGTATGTTATACTGTTTTTGAGTTTCATAAAGGCTGGAGCAATTCTGGGACAAACCATGTATACCATGTAATTAACAATTTAAATTAAATGTGACTTTTACCCCCCTTGAATGCTTGCAGGGTCTCCAACCCATTGAAAAACCTCTCTAATCTTGAAATGAATAAAAGCCCCATTTGAATTAATGGGTATTTGTGGCGTTTTTTTGGTTTCCTATGGTACAATATTTGTGTCTTATGGTACAGTATAGTACAGAATTCCTCCAGTTCTTTGTAAACCAGATTCTTATACTCTCCCAGGTTCATTTACTAAAGGCAGTTTTGTAAAGATTCCAGGAAATTACCATAATTCTATGAGAACTTAGAATTAGGGAGAGACTGATATCTAGCCAATGAGAGCGCTCCAGCTTACAAGCAGAAAGCCTCTGTCATTGGAGGAGGCTGGATAGAGGGAGGGGAGCAGAGGCAGAGTGATGGATTGCAGTTACAGAGCAGGTAACCACAGTTTATGTGGAAGTAGGTGCAGGGCAGTGTTTATTTCTTCATTTTTGACCAACTAAAGCTTTAAAAAAAGAAAATAATAAACTTTTACACATATTCACTAAATAATGTAACTATTCAGGCTAACTTGTATAGGGGTGATACATCCCCTTTAAGGCATAACCCCTATGATAAATTGCATGGGATACCTCTCTGTCACTCCAAGGATTAAGTAAACTGAGGTTGTTTTTAACGCTTTGAGTGGCACAGAGGTATCTAACGCTTTACAGCACAATACATTGGAAACCTCTTTGTCACATCAAGGGTTAAAGTACACTTTTCTGTGGGTACTGTATTTGTAGTAGTAATTTCAATTAACAAATACATGCATTCACATGAAATAGTATAGTGAAAAATCTTACATTACAAGTCCCAACTATTATAAAATACTAGATTTAAAAGTCTCATAAATCTATCTATAGATTTATGCCTTGAATCCATATCTGGGATAATTTTGCTGTTTCCCATGAGCTAACGCTTTTCCTGTAGTCTTTCACCTATAGGTCTAAATACCGTAGGAATTATCTTAATGCCTTTTGGAGTCAGGAAGGATTTTGTTTTACCCACTTGGGGCTAAATTGGAAATGGCTTTAATGTTTTTATTTCCTTCCTCTCCTTCCTTTCCATGGGTGGTTTGGCATGGGCTGGACTTGATGGACGCATGTCTTTTTTCAGCCTCATCAACTATGTTACTATGTTACTGTATAAATTTGGTGAAACATCAGTGATTTCTCTGAAACAGTTTTAATATAGTTGTTTTAAAGTGTTTATGGCTTTCATTGTACTCTGAGGTCTGGAATATTTCATGTGTGTTGTATTGTCATAAGATACTGAGCAATCATTAAGGAGATAGTATTTATTCAGAGCTAGCTTCTTATAACTGACTACTTCCTGTCCTGCAACTACATCCTCCTCCAGGTCACATGACAGGATTTAAGGTAGACAAACACATTAACTATTTAAGGTAGAACAGTAGAATTCAACAAATAACATTACTGTAGTCACAAAACAAATTATATATCATCACATCTTCCCCCCTCAAGCATATACACATTTAATGTGAAACAAAGACCTTGCATATTTTTGGTTTCAGTTTGCGACCATAACTGGAGTAGATGTCCCTTGAGTCAACAGGAGTATTTGGAGAATCCTCTCCAACTGGAACCGCAGCAGCTGCACATGAGAAATCCACTGTGTCATCGGTATCATTTGGTTCAGTGTTGCAAGCAGAATGCAAGTCAAGTTTTTCTTTGATGACTTGTAGGCTGGGCAGTTCATTGTCATTTGAATTACAAGTGATCGAACTTGTAAAGTCAGGGTGTAAATGCCATCTGTTTAGTCCTGACCCTGATGATTCTGAATCACATATTACCTTGGGGATTCAGATACATGCATAATACTCACAGATTCCCATGTCTTTCCATGGGTCCTGTGTCTCACAGCTTGTCCTAGGGTAAGTGATGTGAGAGATTTGTCTGTTTTGTCGTAATATTGCTTTTGTTTAGAAATGTTCTTGTCTCATTGAGCTGAAACACGCTCATGTGTAAAACTCTGTGGCTGAAGTTTCTTTGGAGAAATGGGCACTGTGGTTCTCAGTGTCCTGCCCATAAGTAGCTGTGCAGGAGAATATAAACCTTCCATTGGCGTTGCAAAATAGGTCAGTAGACCCAAATGTACATCTTGCCCAGATGATTATGCTTTCAATAGAATGTATTTAGCTATGCCTACATATTTTTCAGCCAGTCCGTTAGCCTATGGTAGATATAGACTAACGGGTTTATGCTTGGTGCCCCATTCCCGGAGGAAGGTCTGAAACTCAGCACTAGAATATTGAGGACCATTGTCTGAGACAAATTCCTCACACACACACCAATGCCTAGCGAGTATTGATTTGAAGGCCAATACAATAGTGAATGATTTCAGATCCTTCAGTTGTACTATTTCAAAGTATTTGCTGTAATAGTCAACAATGATCAGGTAGTTGTTCACAGGAAGGGATACTCCAAGAGATAAGTGGTTCTTTTGTATTATGTTTTTGAAATTCACTGCAGGTATCACAAACTTTTACAAACCTCTCAACGTCAGAGTCTTTATTAGGCTAGTACACCAATTCACATGCCCGTCGTTTGCACAAAGCAGTTCATAATTGTCCTTGGTGAATTTGTTCCAAAATCAGCTTCTGTTGACTTTTAGGAATAAGTATACTTTCAGCAATAAAAATTATGCCCTCGTTAATCGACAACTCATGTCTCACAGGCCAGAATACCTGTAGTTCTGGTGGTAGTTTCTTGCATTTCTCTGGCCAGCCATTGCACATGACTCAACACAGTTTTTCTAGTTGTTTGTCTTGTATTGTTTCCTGACGTATTGTTTCCAGTCTGACATCTGATACTGGTACATGTCCTAAGACCGTATGCACTTGTGGCGCCAGATCAGGTTCCTCCCGTGTGTCATGTCCTGCAGAAAACACTCTGGATAGTATGTCTGCCATTGGTATTTCCTTCCCTGGCTTGTTTGTTACAGTAAGATCATATGGCTGCAGTTTCATTACCATTATTTGTAATCTTGGAGGAACTGAGTTGAGTGGCTTCAGCTTTATGTGTTCTAAAGGCTTGTGGTCGGTTTCCACTAATAGTGGACGTCCATAGATATATTGATGACATTTTTCACACCTGTTTACATTGGCTAGCATTTCCTTTTCAATTTGAGCATAATTGGATTGAGCTTTTGTGAGTGCTCGTGAGGCATAGGCCACTGGGTGACCTCTTTGTATCAGTATTGCACCCAACCCATATTGGGATGCATCTACTTGAAGGACCGTATCACAGTTCACATCAAAACATTTCAAAATTGGTCCAGGCTGTTTACTGATTGTTGCCTTTACTTTCTCAAATGTTTTTTTGCATATTTGTATCCCAAGACCAGCAAGCATTATTCTGCAGCAGAGCTCGTAGAGGTCCTGTTTGCTGAGCTAAGCCCTGTGAGAATTTTGACAGATAGTTGAAATAACCAAGTGCTGTTTCTAGCTCTTTCCTGGAGGCTGGTGCATTTTAGTAATTGCTTGTATTTTATTGGGATCAGGTTTCAAACCTTCTTTACTGATTATGTGACCAAAGTAGCTTACCTCCTCAATGCCAATCTGAAGTTTGTTTGGGTTTAGTTTCAGGTTTTTTTCATAACATCGGTCAAGTAATGCAATTAGGTTTTTGTCATGTTCAACACGGTCTTTGCCATTAACCAACAAATCATCAATTATGACTTCCACACCCCGCAGACCCGAAACGAGCTCATGTGATAAAGTATGCTGCCTTTTGTTGATCTGTCATTGTGCTGCATCAGGTCCAGTATAAACCAGCTCTGTCAACTCCTTCCATTTTGCCCAGTTCTCTGATACATTGCCAGACTCCAAATCCAGGGGAAGAATTTTTTTTGTGTTGCTGCTGTTTGCCATTATTCTGTGGACCCCACTTCTTTTACCATGTGTTGTATTGTCATAAGATACTGAGAAATCATTAAGGAGCTTAACCAGGAGAGTCTTTATTCAGAGCAAGCCTCTTAGAACTGACTACTTCCTCCTCCAGGTCACATGACAGGATTTAAGGGAGATAAACACATTAACAATTTAAGGTAGAACAGTGGAATTCAACAAATAACATTACTGTAATCACAAAGCAAATGGAATATCATCACACATGTACCTACGCAGGACAGTAATCAGGCTTGCATTAATCCTTCAAGCAATAGAGTGAAAACATGAATGTAAAAGAGACCAGGATATATCCTTGTGGATATGGAAGTGCTGTTCTACAGAATTCGGGCATCAAATTGAGGAGCCTTTAGATACGCTCTCTATCACTCATTGCATATTGTTATTTACTGCACTTTTATTAAGTACACAATTCATATGCTTAATACTCATTGTTATGTGTTCTCACCCATTTACAACTGACCTGGATAATTAAGTTTACTAACAGGGAAGCTGAAGGGGTTACATGATTATACCTTTGAATGACTATAGAGGACTACTTATCTTCTTGCAATACCAGCAATATATTTGTATATGGTTTTAATTATATGCTAATTCTTTATGGGCAAGAGGGGTGTACAAAGCATTGCTTCTCAAAACATTGCAGAACCTTGTGGTCCTTAAAGGGTTAAAAATTGGAACTGTAAGATAGCATCAACAGCTGATGAAAACTGCTTGCTGATTCAACCTCTTCCTCTGAGATATCTGGCAAAAGATTTCTATTAGGTGCACAGGAAGGTGGTAGACAAGAACAGCAGTCAGCACAATACTGTTAGTGAACAAAGCATTGTGGAAAAAAACAACAATATGTTATGTGCTGAATAGAGCAAATGTGATATGTGAGTTATGGGGGAACGTCTTTGGAAAGGGCTGATGCAGAACAAAAAATGTAAAGGTATGAAACAGCTTGTCTCATCAGTTCTTTCAGGGCAATGCATCTGTATTAAACACAGCACTATAATATTGCAGTTACATCCCTTATCAAATACAAAATCCTATAATGAAAAACTTAGGAAACTTTGTATATTTGCTTAACAATGAGAAGGATTTAGAGAGTCTGAAATGTTTTACACACCTCTTAAAATGCTTTTTTTTTTTGCTACACATAATTTTTATTACCAACAAAATTTGACAATGCGTTGCGTATCCCTCTGGCACTCAAAGTATTAATACGTTTTATTAACTGAATTGATGATAGTGATGTCTCCAAAGATATCACTAGCAATTCAAGGATTAAGCAAAGCTTCAGAGTTGATAAAGGAATTCAGATCCATTATATCATGCTTGAATCAAAGACAGATTCAAGTGAGGCTGTATTTACCTCATTGAGGACCAGAGTGATGTGTTATATATGTTTTTAAAGAGACAGTGCAGAGTTACAATATGTTCTTTAATATGAATAATCTTACTTTCCAGTCAAAACAGCTGTCCTTAAATTCTTCTCTTTAATATAACACTTTATAGAAAAATTATCTCCAAAAATGAACATTTCCAGTTTGTAAAAATCTTCATCCAATAATGAGTTGCTACTGGCAGCATTTTCCAGAGACACCTTTAGCATACTCTGGCAATATGCCCCGCAGTATAGAGTTAATAATGATAAAATATAGATGTGCAGCAATAATGTGTAATTGCTTTTAGCTATTTTTGGTCAACATTGGTTGCATTCCAGCAATTTTAAATGTGTTTTGTTTTTCTTTGGTGTGTTTACCAAAACCTGAACTAGAATTGTGTATCTGGAAGTTTTGACTTTGGTTTAAGCACCTTTCCCTAAAGAGTCTTCCAACTACTCCAATGTATAAAGAATTATCACCTAGTGGTGTATTAGGTACCTGTTGCACAACTGATGTCATCATGCTCAACATGATACCTGGAATGTAGGAGGGCTACTAGGGACTGAATCCGTCTACCAAAGTAAGCCTCAGCCCCCAGTAGCAACCCTGGAACTGCAGAGGATGCAGTTTTAGACTATCTGTAGAGGTCATAAACAGCCACATTCTTAGCAGCAAAGTGGTTAAAAAAGTCACCCACAAGAACAGCAATCTATATAAGAAATGACCCATATAGACTGAAAACAAAAGAGTCTGAACAAAACTGATCCCTAGTTTCTAACCAAAGAGACTCACTCACACCTCACATAACTTTCATAAACAAGAAAGAGTACCACAGAATATGCAATCTATAAAAGTTCAGTCATTGTTCAACTATTATCAGGTAGGCTCAATTCAAACAAGGTTTAATTTCATATTCACAGCCCTGTTCAAAAGGATATTGTCATATCCTCACATCACTTAATGGGAGTTTGTTTTTCTTCATAGCAGCACATCTATATCCTAACATTCTGCACCCCTCGCACTATATGCAACCCCCCTCCTTTTTCCTCCCATCAGAGGTCTAAGTTTCCTTGCTAATTGTATCTCCAAGTTTCTTTATCTCGACAGAAACAGAAGCTTACATGTCCACATTCACATCTAGTAGTCTATACTATCTCCTATAGTTCCCTAATCTCTGCACACCTCTAGTCTGCACCTTACTTCCCGTCAGTGGTTAAAGGTGTCACCTACCATTGTGTCACTCGTAGTTATATCCTCCCCTTCTAGCACCTGCTTAACAATTCATAAATGGCAATCTAGCACTTTACCTCCCATCAGAGGTCAAAGGTATCACTTACCTCATTTTTAAGGCCGGCAAGTGAAGACTTTCTGCTAGTCTCCAGTAGTCCAGCACCCTTCCTCCCGTCAGAGGTTGAAAGTGTCATCTACCTTACGGTGTCAGTACTAGATTCACTGTAACCCTCCAGCTCAAACCAGTAGTCTTGCACCTTACCTCCCGTCAGAGGTCAAGGTTCCATTTACCTCATCATGGAGGCCTGCAAGCAAATGTAACCTCAAGCCTTCATAAATTTCAGCTCATTTTCACAGTATCGCAGTAGCACATCCTCTCCCATGCACTTCCACCTCCACCGTCCTCTTCACCTGCCTGGCAATAATATCCTTCTCTGTCTTGATTGAGGATCAGGTCAGTCTAGATGTTTACCCTGCAGGGAGACCTCACTTTCATCAGCTGCAACCTTCCAGCATGATCAAGGACAGATGGCTGCTATCCCGATCTGGCCCTTCGCAGATAATAATTCTGCTTGGGCTCATCCAGGTACAGGGGAGTCAGGCCTTCCTTACTTGCTTCTGCCAAGGTCAGCTACTCACAATGTTTGCATGCTTCACCTTCATGTTACTCCCTCTTCCTTCCTTGTCCCTTCCCTGCTAATCATTTATCTTTTTTCTTCATGTCCTAACATGGAAGGTGACTCCCCTCAAGCTCATTTGGGTCATGAAACTCCCAGGAACTGCAATCCTTCATATCGAGACTGGACAATTACAGCAGAACTTTCCTTAGACACATTCCATACTCAATATTCCATACCCGGCTTCAGCAAGGGAGCCAGAATTATTTTGCCTTCTCTTCCCCCCACCCCACCCCCGCTTCCCTCTCTTATCCCCACTCCTCCCCCTTGCCCCATCCAGCCCCCTACACTATCCGACCACTCAACTCAGTTGGTTCACATTACTGTCATGATTTTCTGGGTTTTTCTGCTTTTTCTTACCAGGTTTTATGTCTCTCTTGTCTTTCTTTCGGTATCTCAGCCCTACCTTGTTCAAGCTCTTGTTTTAGACCTACATCAGGCATTGACACCCTTGTGTCAGTGTGCGATCAAAGTGTTTTGAGTCCTTGTGATAGAGTTTCGACTGTTTTCTGTTACCGACCCGGCTTTCCTCGACTTTGTTTCCGTCTCCTGATTTGGCTCAGACTCCTGTATAGATCTGACCCTGGCCTGTTTTACAACTCTTCTCTTGCCTGCTGATTTGGTACCATGTTGTCCGACTGCTTATAACCCTGGCTTGCTAGATACTTCTTCTGTCTTATCCTAGGTAAGGTGTATGCCAGCCTGTTGTTGACCCAGCCTGTTGACTATTCTCTCTCTGACTTAGCAAGATCACCGGCGCCCAGTGTACTGAGCTTGACGTCATTGACTATCACAAGTTCCAACTCCTCATCTCAATAATTCTTCGACTCCTGTGTCATTGTCAACAGGAGTCGTTGACTACCGTTTTCTTGACTCCTTGTTGTATGATAAATCTATGAACCCCAGCACTGCAGACTCAGTATTCAACATAGGCAGATATACTTCAGGTAGGTCAAGTAAGCTGTTTCCAGACTCAGTGAGTAGTTGTCTGTGTCCTAGGGGGTCATCCAGCACCAGGCTTTGTGGCCCTCACCGGTTCCCAACTTTGGCTGCAGCAAGGTCTCCTACGAACAGCCTCCGACTGCTAGCAACGCTCACAAAACCTCGAACCCTAGCTTATGGCTCACTGGGGCCTACTCTGTTAGTATCCTGTACTTGCCTACTGCTGTCAGGTCTTTATTATCCATATTAATTCAGCAGTCTTCCATATCTTTGTGGAACTCCATTTCCACTTACATTGGGCTCTTCAGTAAGATCATTACAATTACCCAGCTTCTCACCAACATGTCATCTGCTATGGTAGACATGCAGTCCAGGATAATGACCCTGGAGAGCAACTTTCGCTCCCCAATCCAGCCGGCTCCGGCTCCAACACCTTCACCCGTCCAAGATAATTCTGCCTTGGCTCCCAGTCCACAAATTACCCCTGTGCACATGGTGCTCACCCACATTTATAAAGATGCCCTGGAGGGGAAGGATGTCAACCTGGTATCCCTGCTGATATCTACACAAGTTATGTCCGAGAACCACACGGTAAATTGTGGAGCTGTGTCAGTAACACTCAAATCTAAAGAGCCAAGACTCTCCAAGAAACTCACCATCCCTGAATTCGTATTGGCCTTAGCATAATAGAGGAAGGTGCTGCAACTGAACCAAAAAAAAATGGAACAAAAAAGCACCGCAGAGGATTTCTCTAAGTGCAGTAAGTTTATATCAATCTGATCCTTCACCAACACAAATCTTCAAAATATTTACTTATATTTTTCAGAGGCTATAACTCACCTACCAGTTTTATAGCAGTCACTGGCTCTCACCCCAGTATGGTGCTCTTTATGGTTGATCCCAGCAGCCAATCAGGTATCAATCAAATTTCCAATGTTTTAATGGCGGACAATTTGTGATATCCACCAATCAGATGAAAGGTTACACCTTACTTAAAATCAACATCGGGGGAAACATAGTTTGTTCCGAGCCCTTTAATATTCAATGGGCACAAAGCTATATAGCTATAATTGAGCCAGTGATCTACACTTGTACAGAAGTACTCTTGAAGTATTTTATCTGGGAAGTACAAAATATATATTTATATAAAAAGTATAATAGTAGTATTCTCTGAACAATTGTTCAATAAAAACAAACATAAAAAAATAAACAAAAACAAGTAAAATAATGGCCTAACACATTTCGTAACGCATGGTCACTTCATCAGAGGCTAAAAAGCTGAACCACCTGCTACATCAGATAGTGAGACAAAGAAGCACCAAAAACCTGTCATCAAAGTAGTGGCAAACTTTGTTACAGTAAAAGTAAAAAGAAATAGTTTGAGACCTCTAAAAGCTTAGAGGAATATAAGGGTAGAGGGCAAGAATTGTCAGGTGATGCTGATGCTGCTGAGGATGACCTAATGATAACTGATGATGATGCAGATCTAGAATATATCCCTTCAGCATTTCTTGTTCAGATACAGATGAAGTTGAGAGTGAGGATGATGACAGGGCTATAAGGTTATCAGAAAGTCAAAGGCTGAATCTTCCACTACTGAAAAGGAGCACTGTGCCTGTCTATAAACTGTTTGAGAAAGCCATTGGAAAGTCTGATTCTGGACAAGCACAGATATCAAAAAGCACACAGTCACCCTATCAGTCATCATCAGCATAATTGCCAAGTCCCACTCAGCAACACACACCTGTTTTGAGTACCCAGCAGCAGCAACAGCAATACAGGTTATTAACATCCACAATGTTAGATATGATGAGCGCCTCTGCTGCTGCTGGTGTAAGTGCTGCAACCTTGACAACTAGTAGTAGTGGCAGTAGAACTACATCAACATCTAGCTCCAGTAGTAGTAGTAACAGCAGCTCCTCAGGAGCCCCTCAGGAACCCCTAAGTCCATGAAGTCCATAGTATGGAGATACTTCACTCAGGATACTCAAGCTTAGCATGTTGCTATCTGTTGTCTGTACAAAAAAAGCATGGGAGCAGGGGCACCTTCTCTATGAGATCCCACCTGAAGCACAACCACAGGTCTGACTGGGAGACACACTATTATTTATGTGTCAGAGAGTGTGGTAGTGCCAGTGCCAACAGTTAGTTCAGTCCAAATAACACCTATGGCTCCTGCTGCAGAAGAGTATGATGACTCTGGCTTTGCTGTAGGAGATAGTCATAGATGCCCACACATGCTGCCTTTACCGCCACCAACTCCTCTAGTCATGTTGTTGAAGGAATACATTTTCCCACATTGACTGAGTTCCTGGGAAGGAGTCAAAAACATCACAAAAACAATCCCAAAGAACACCTATAGAATGGCAAGGTTGCCAAGATGTTGGCAATGGACATGCTGCCGTATTCTTTTGTAGAAAAACGAGGTTTCAGAGAACTGATGTCATGTGTAGCTCCAAGCTGGAATATCCCAAGCCGTAGTTATTTTACCAGGACAGCTATGCCCGAACTGTACAAGCAGGTGGTTATTGTGGTGGACAAAGGGCTGAAAAGTGCTTATGGCAAGAAAATCCACCTGACAACAGATATGTGGACAAGTGGGCAGAACGCAGACTATATGACTGTGACTGCTCACTGTGTTTCCCGCCCAGCACCACTAGTGGACAACACTAGCTTACAACATCAGGTGAAAGCCAGTAATTGTGCTTCTGGTTGTGGCAGTGTGATTAAAAGGCGGCAGCAGCAGGATAGCCCATACCATCATCATGCCACCTTGTGCATGCAGAGTTTTGAGAGACAGTCCCACCAAGCTATAGATGTTTTAAGTATGCTAGAGCAGGTGATAGAGGAATGGCTTGTACTCCGCTCCTTAAAAGCTGGTTTTGTGTCTGCTGATAATGGCTCCAACATAATCGCTGCTTTTGAGATTAGGTAGTATGGTGCATATGCCCTGCTTTGCTCATGTGCTGAATTTAGTTGTGACCAGATTCCTGGCAGAATCCGAAACCCTCAGAGAGATGCTTACTATTGCCTGCAAAATCTGTGCCCATTTTAGTCGCTCCTACAGTGCACGTAATGCTCTATATTCCATACAAAAGCATAACAACTTGCCTCATCACCAGCTGAAAATGGAGGTCCCTACCAGGTGGAATTCCACAATGTACACGCTAAATCATAGAATGATGCAATTATCATCAGCAGCTGACTCCATCATGGCACACGCCCTCTCCCCCAATACAAGACAAGCCTATTCTAGAACCTGGTCCCCATTCCAACACCTCCTGCTGATATCCATATCCCCTGGCTACTCTATCTAAGCCATTTTATCCGTTGCTCTTACTGCCACCAATCCCTAGGCCTATCTCCCTTCACCATCAAATTGCATCTAGCAGGTATTCATAACTTCGTAGCATTTCTCCAGCTTTCTCGGCCATCTATATTTCCATCATACTAGGTTAAGCTGTTCCTCAAAGGTTTGATGAAAATGTCACACTCTCCTCCCAAAACCCATTTGCCAATTAACTGTCCTCTATTTGCCAATCAATGGTCCTGCCATTTCTTCCAATTCCTTTGATCCTGGTACCAGCTGTATCCTTCTGCCATCAATCTAGGTTTTTAAGGCTTTCTAAGACCTGGCAAATTCCTGGTTACTTCCTCCTCTTTACCTTTTCTTAAAAAGCAGGATCTTCATCACCATTCAGATCCCTTTACTCTCTACCTTCCCCAGTCCAAGACAGATCAGCTAGAGCAGGGGCACTCATCCATTTCTATCAAACCCATAACCGGCGGAGTCCATTCTCAGCTCTCTTATGACTTTTCACCCTTCTATTGGCTAACTCCACAGATAGTCCTCTACTTCCAGCCCCAAATGGTGCACTATCAATTTCATCCTTCATCAAAATGGTCAGGTTCATCCTTTCCCAGCTAAGAGTTCACCCACATTCCTTCTCCGGTCACTCATTTTGTATTGGTGCTGCATCAGCAGCCTCCCACAATAACATAACCCCCGCACATAATTCAAAGACTAGGGCATTGGAAATCTGACGGCTTCTCTCGTTACATTCCTGACCCTCAGAACAAAGCACGTCTTGCCCTTTCTTCCTTGTCAGATTGACTATGCTTATAATAAAGACTTGAATCAATTTTGGTCTCCTCTTCTTTTTGGCCTCTAATCAGGCCAGCTGCTTTGTCATCTACCCTAGGTTCTCAGGGACCTAGGTTATGCCACTATGTTTCCTAACTTGAACACTTAACACTGTAAGCCCCGACCACAATTTACAGGCTTTGCCTGTATTTGTGGGAGGGGCTTAAATACCCCCTTGAGCCTCTTCCTTCTCAAGGTGCATTGACTTGTCCCCTCCTCAAATCTTCCTCCATCTAGACATCTTATACCCTAGGCCAGCCACCTAATTAGTCCCTCTGTTTTGTCCTGGATCCTAGGTTCTCAGGGACCTAGGTTATGGCACTATGTTTCCTAACTTGTACACTTAATGCCGTAAGCCCGACCACAATTTACAGGCTTTGCCTGTATTTGTGGGGGGGCGGCAGGGGCTTAAATACCCCCTTGAGCAGCTTCCTCCTCAAGATGCATTGACTAGTCCCCTCCTCAAATCCCACCTTTATCATTATCTTCCTCCATCTAAACATCTTATACACTAGGCCGGCCCTCTAATCAGGCCCGCTGTTTTGTCCTGGATCCTAGGTTCTCAGGGACCTAGGTTATGCACACATAAACATATATATATAAATATATATATATATATATATATATATATATATATATATACACCATGCAGTCTGATCTCCTAAAAAGTATGTAAGCCACAGAGTGTTGGTTGCCTTCAGTCCTCCACTGTTGGAGCTGATGCATGTATATGCTGAAAAGACAGAAAAAAATAAAAAGAGCAGCAGGCAAAACTCCTCCATACGTATTATCCTTATTATTATCATTAAAACATACCATTATTAAAAGTGTATGGTTGATATATAACAGCAATAAAATATTTAAAAAATCCAATATATATGTGACTCATCTGAAACTTAAAAGTCACCTCTGTTGCTACATAAAAACTTGAACAAAACAGATGTAAATATGGGGTCTGTAGAAAGAAGAATCAGGAACACACGCTAGTAGTTAAAAACTAGAGATTATCAAAAATAGTAAGCTATCAGCTAGAAGTTTCATGATAATAACAGATGTTAACCCTTTGAGTGCCAGGGGGTACCCAACGCATTGATCTGCAATGTGTTGCATACCCCTCTGGCACTCAAAGGGTTAAAGGATTAGTAATGTTTAAAAACAAAAGCGGCTCATATCCTTTGTCATACTGAATAGTACTGATGTTTGCAGCTCTTAAAGTTCATAACTTGCTGTTATGCTGTAATCAAATTATTAATTTGACCCCTACCGACTCTTTTCCTGATATTAGCAAATCTCGCTCAGATCTGAGAACGGATCACTATGAGGAGCAATCTTCAGTCAGTATTAGGAAAAACCTGCACTTTTTTATCAAGGAGGACAGGGTTTTCCTTAGACTGACAGAGTGAATATAGTCCCTCTTTGTGATCTGTCAAATGACCAGGCTTTAGATCTGAGGGGAGGTGGCTTCTGAATGGAAAAAGGGGTGGGAGGGGTAAAATTAATCATATGATTAAAATGTAACTAGCAGGTTATGAAGTTTGAAAGTCACAGACATCAGTACTATTCAGTATGACAAGATATGAGCTGCTTTTGTTTTTAAACATTGTTATCCCTTTAACAATAATTTATATATTGGTCAGTATTACCATGTTAAGATGGGGTCACCTGCCTAAATACTCTTACTTGATTAAACATTTGTCTCCAGCTCATAATAAAAATCTTGTTCCACTTATCTGTCCTCCTTATCACAAATTCCTCGAGACAGATAGTTTTCTCCAATCCCCCTGTGTCCCCACAGCCCATTGGTTTCCTCCATGTATATGGGATGAATTTATGATATTTTGATTATGTATTATGCTGGTAGTCTCAATGGTAACAACTGTACGCATGTTATGAAATCATTATAGTGACAGTGCTCCACAAGATTACCAAGTAATATTTTTTCCTGAATGGTGAAGGGCAAGGCATTTTGAGATCATGTATCTCAGTCCCCCCTATGGATTAATTTGATAGAGTTTCAGTATGGGGTGGGGTGGTCAGACTTCCATGAAGGTAATTCCACGTGCCCTAAATTAACCCATTTTCTGCTTCTCTGCAGAGTATAGAATGGACCACATCATTAGCAATTTTAGGGGTTATCCAGAGGACCTGCTCCGTAGTGCTCTCAACAGCAGTGGTTAATTAAAGTGGACCCTGAGATAAGTATAGGTAATTTTCACGGAAAATTAGAAACTGCCTATATGTTTTACACACCGTGTGTTTGCTATATTACAATGTTTTGGTAAACAAACCTCTATTTGTTGGGTCCACATAATGGCACTTTATGCTAATTACTTTCTGTGCATATTACCACATACTGTGCTATGAATTAATCTAGACTGAACCCGCACATTTGGGGCATTTCTAATTGCACAATAAGTGGCACGTTTGGCCTAGAACATAACTAATTAGTATACATGCATTTGTATCGTAATGAATATGAATTTAACTGAAAATTATGTGTCTCATGAGATTCTGATAAAAACTGCATACCAGCTGAGCACTGCACAAAGTATCAGAACAACAAATTACAATTTCTAAATTTTCACTGAAATTGATTCCTTCATTTGTTCACACAAATGGAACGGGAAGGGTCTGTGCATAGGAGGGTAGAGATAAAAAGTGATTGATACACAGACAAGCCAATACAATCATGACACGATGTTGAGCGACAGTCTGCTTGGTTATGGCTGTGACTGATTGTTGCAACAGCCTGTGAATCTCTATCTGTGATCCATTTTATACTCGGGATAATCCTTACTCCAAGGGGATGACCTCTCAAACTAATATAATCTTGGTGCAGCACTTTTTTCTTAATTTAAATTTAGCAACCAGAAGCAGTGTCACAGTAAGTGTGATGATCACATCTACCTTTACTTTTTAAGAAAAAAATCATTATTAGTTTTATAGATCTCCTGATTGCTTTATTTTTAGTGATGTACTAGAGAGTGAATGGATGAAGTCTCCCTTATTAGATTGACTGAATTTGTGTGGGGGAGATTTAAGAGTGGGCCAAGTTTTATGTAATTTATTTGAATTAATCTGGTTGACATGTCAGTCCAGAGAAGGAGGCAGGGTCCCGCCACTTCAAAAGTAGTGCTGATTGAATTTTGTATGGCAATAAAAACAAATTAAATTCTGACTAACTGAACATAACGGCAAACGAAGTTCATTTTTCCTGAACTATTCAGACAAAACAAAATTTTTCACAGTGCACAAGTCTACTAATTAGTGTATTGTGCAGGGAATTATCACTAAGTGCCACATTGTGCCACCAAAACATAAAGAATAATTTCTCAAAAACAAATTATTTTACAGAGAAATTACTAGTACAGGGGTAAGCAATTTTTGGCTCTCCTGTTGTTGGGGACTAAAACTGTTATAATCCGTAATCATTAGTTGACTGGTTGAGGATGATGGTAGGTGTACTACCCAAAAGCGGGAGAGCCAAGGGTTTCCTACTTATGTGTTAGTATAATTAAAGTACATATTTCAGTTTTCTGTACAACAAACTTAACTTATTTAAGTATACAAGGCCACTTTAACTGCCCTGGAAAATCATTTTGTGCCTGATAATATGCAGCAGGAGAAAGTGTCAAAAATACTACTTTAAACACTGCCAATACTGGAAGTTAACAATAACAGCCACATTTCCAGAGCAGAGATACATTATTAAAGCTGGACAAGGATTTTGTAGCTGATGGTGATCAATAGGAACAGCTAGTTACCAAAAAGTAATCAACATACTTCAAAAGGACTTTTATAGATGTTAACAAAAACTTACAGTGGAGAGTTATCATATTAATAAATGGATTGCATATCAATGGATAGTACTAACATTAATTGATCAAATAAAAATGTGGAACAGTGATGTCAGAAAGCACATGGAGTGTAGCTGCTAGAAAAAATTATTAATTTCAGACCTTCAAAAAGCTTTTGAGACTGATTCATCAATTGGGACAGTTATAGTCAGGCTATAACCTCAACAGAATTGATTGCCCGCCCTGAAGAGGGCTTTGTTGATTAGTTATGAGCAACATATTGCAGCCAATTACCTTGTACTGATTACTAGCCCTAAAAAGAGGCTCTTGAGGGAGCTCTGAGTAGTTCAAGTTGATGCTTAAAACAAAAATGTATCAGTTTAGCTAAGAATGGACCAAAGCCCTAAGAAAAATAGATATAAATGTTAAACAATGTTCTTTAGATGAGAGTGATGATCTCAGTAAAGTATAGAGGAGCCAACATTAGGACAATATCTCAATATTAGTATTCAGTGGCAATTGTGGTAAGGTATTCCAGTACATCAGATTACCATACCCCACCATTTTCACCATATCTATATCTAATTTAACTGAGATAACAATCAGCTATGATTAGCTTCCCCATCTAAAAATTGCATTGTCACTCACTACCCTCTTAATGGCCTGATTGATCTACAATATATATAGATTTTACACTAAAGTGGGATAATTGTTAAAGTAATATCTTCATATGTCACTGTTATAAATGCTGACAGACATTCGCATTCACATAGGGTAAAAATATAACCAGGTTGATCATCAGCTGATGGCAGGGAGCTGATCAGGGTGGCTTTTAGCCATCAAGTTACAATGGCAGGTGGAACTGCACAAACTGATCTCCTGCTTTCAAACATTCTCCATGGCTCTGTCTTCCAGTTATGTCCAGCCTCTCCCTCATCTGACTTATGCTTCTGGCTGGGGACAGGGCAAAGATCACACGTGTGGAGATGAAATATAAATAGGGGAGTTAATCCCTTTGTAATTGTGATTTAAGAGCACAAATATCTTGCGTAAGACAAGTGTGTATGTTTGTGTTTTAAGGCTAAGTAAATGGTGTCTTAAGGCTAAGTAAGTGGTCACTGACCAGAGCTCTCCATAACCTATTCTGGACAAGTCTATGTAAGACACATTGCACCCTGGGGATATGTGTATGGGTCATAAGCACAAATAAAATGTTAATAAATAACCCATGTAAAGTAAAGTGAATAAAACCCCATTTTTGTTGATGTAAATGGGGCTTTTAACCTTACCTCCAAATGCTACAGAGGTGTCCATCATATTATGAAACAATACTCTGGACACCTCCATAGTGTTCAAGGGTTTAAAGTCCTATTTAAATCAAAGGAGATTTAGGATTGTCACCTATTATGCAGCTGGGTTGCACCATAAATATTCCATGTGTGAAATATGCACATGGCCATTTTGTCACATGTTGTAGACAAGGACTATTGCCCATGGATAGGCAACTTGCAGGTTCACCACATGTAGCTCTTCCTTTAGACTCCCTCTATCTTTGTTTAAACGCACAATGTCATTAGTCAAGGTCAAGTCCCAGGCTGGGTCTTATCACATTGTAATTATGCAATTTCCAGGCAAATATAACAGGCAACCCATACTCCATGACCTCCAGATTAGCCTTTCTAGCCCCAAAAGCAACTGTAAATGAAAACGGGAGCTGTGCTGCCTGTTTTGCCATAGGAAGTACTAACTGCAAGCTTTCCTTTTAAAGTATTATAAACTTAGAAAATTATTCAGTAAAGGAAACTGCTATTTAGAGTTTATGAACAAATGGTATTAGTGAAGCACTCATGAGTTCTGTCTAGTGCATAGATGAAGCTGACAGAGATGTGCTAAGCAGTGATAAAATCCTTCTGCAACTAAAGTAAAAAATATCAGATTTTGGGTTGGGGGAAAAGGGAGGATGATATTTTCAGAAGTAAACCAGTCACTTTTGAAAATGTGTCATAAAGAATTAAAAATGATGGTAAGATGAGCTTTAGGATTACTGTTGTTTAAAATACATTTTAACAGCAGAAGTTTTCTCTTGTGGCTTTAAAATAATATATTTTCAAAGGGATAGGCAGTTTTTTTTTACAGTTTACTTTTAAAGGTCTCATGCAAAAGAGTATGCAATCACATAACACAGTCACCATGTCATCTGGATTAAAATGCCTACATGAGAATCTTGCACTTTTTGGTGATCACTGTGCATGTGCAACTTATGATACTTTATGATACTTTATCCATCAGATGCTGACCTTGTCCCAGAGTTGGTGCCCAATGGGGCCTAGTACATTTTGGATAGTGACAGTGCCATAGACTTGGCCATCTCCTCGTCTCTGTTTTGCTGAGCCTGGCTCTTCTGCCACCAGCTCTCATATTCTGGGTTGAAGTATAACAGCAGATGGAGAGCCAGGGAATGCTCATCCCTGCAGTAGTAGGTCTATGCAGCACTGCACTTTGCATTTTTCATAAGCACTATAAAAGCATCATCTTTATTGTAGGACAAATATTATAAATGTACATTGACATATGCTATGACTTGTATTTAACCTTTTCATTACCAGGGAGGGTGTTTATAAATTCTATCCGATTGACCTTATCTGACCTTTCGTGCAGTGCGAGAGTCTCATGTCAGCATTTTAATCCAGACGACATGGTAACTGTGTTATGTGGTCGTACGACTTTTTAAAAGGATACCTTTTTTTACCAGGCAACAAAGAAGTCAAAGAAGGTTAAACCATGCCCATTTTTAAAATGACTTTTTCCTCTTTGGCAGAGACTACAACACTTAATACAAAAAATGATGAAACATTTCTGAAGTACTTTTTGAAATCATTACAATCTCAGTTACCATGACTTTCAGAACAGTGTGCCCTAGTTTAACCAGCTTCTATTGGTTTAAGCACCCCTCCCACCCAGGTGTAATGTTCATTGTCTTTAGGACACTTTATGATGCCTGTCAGAGAGACATTCTCCATTATAAACAGTAAAGCATTAGGACTTGCTCAAAATAAGGTACCTTGGCATGGTTGCATGCTTAGAATACTATCACCATATTATGTGATTAAAACCTCAAATTTAATACAGTGATTATATGCAGACAATATGCCACAGCATTGTGTTAATATATCATGAATATGGATGTGCGTCAATGTTCTGTGTTTAGCTTTTTGCTATTTTGGTCAAAATTGGTTGTACTCCAGTCATTTTAAATGTGTGTGTCTTTCTTTGGGTGTGCCAAAATCTTGAAAGGGATTAACTGAAAATGTGAACGTTTCCATAAATGTAATCCTTATTCTGCATAGCTCTTTTCAGAATAAAAAGTACTCTGATTCACTTGATAAATTAATATCATATTAATAGTTTGCAAATATGCTTTAAAAAGCAAGATCAGTTTGATTTGGCACTGAACATTAGGACTTAATGATAATATAGTATATTTGTAAATTTCAGTTAAGCTGGAAATAACATTGAGATCCTTAAATTTTAATAACAGTCAGTGATTATAAAAAGAAAATGTCTAATAAATAATCTATATAAAGAGTGCAGCAGTAAATTGTAATATAATGATGAGGGTAGATGTTCAAAATAAGTAATTTACTGTTAATTATCAGCAAGCAATTTAGGACAAACTGTTATAATTAAAACATCATAAGCAGAGATAATCAATGTTTCAAAGAAATATATATTCATACAATGTTCTCCTTTGTTTTTAAAACCTCATCAAAGCTGATTATGTCCTATATCCTTGGTGTGTTTGTCATATCTCACTATACTGTTCATTAATTCCAGTCAGAATTTAAAAAAAATAATGATGATCTAATACAAATTTTGCAAATGATAAAGCATATATAGAATTCAATATCTGTATATATACAATTCATATCTCAAACAACAAAAAACATTTTCAGACTGTTAAAGATGTGGGATGCAATAAAGAAAAAGTGCAAACAAGAAACAGACAGTAACTTGTGCTCCTCCAGTCTAGTTGTGAATGCTGTGCCATGTATTAGGCATATATTATAATACTGAGAATACATTTGAGGCATTAGCGCCTACATTTTTAGCCCAAGGAGGTTTAAATGGATAGTAATACTTCATTTTATCTTTATTTTATTTTGTAGGCATTTAAGAACTATATAAGTCTTATCTCTCAAACCTTTATGGTTTGAGAGATATTCACAGGCAAGGTTTCCCCCTCCCGCCTCTTTTACCTAGTGTAAGCCATCTCTTCTCAGATGTGGAATGCAGTCCATAGACCAGACAGATAACAGCAGGGGACAATCTTTTTTGTGTGAGAACAATGAAAACTCTGCCCCCCTTGACAGGTTTTTCAGTTTTTTCCCTTATCTTAATTGAAGATTGTCCCTTTCTGCAGTCTACCTGGGCACCTCCCAGCTGTTCTGAGGTGAGCAGTGTTATATCAGTAAAAGGGGCGGTAGGGGAATACTTTATCTTTGAATTACTCTTGAACTACAACTCTGACAGTATTGAAATAACACTCTCCAAGGCCCAAATACTATGATGATTAATTAGAGCTGCATTTATTATGAAACATTACTATCCCTTAAAAATAGGCTTTTATGGGGCACTAGATATTTTCAAAAAGTATTTATTCTTAAAGAAATGTATCACCTGTCTGATTATATATATATATATATAGTGAAAAAGGTGGGCACTCCATATTACAAAAATGTAGTACAACCTACTTCCCGGTGCAACCTGAAAAATCGTATGTGAAGTTGCAAATGTATAAATACATCAAGCAGAAAGCGCACACTAGGGTCTGATAAAAAAAAAAAAATTCAGACCCTAGTGTGCGCTTTCTGCTTGATGTATTTATACATTTGCAACTTTATATATATATAAATATATATACTCAGACTTCCTGAACAAATATACACAAATACATATCACCTTAACACACACATACACACACCTTCACAACATAAACGCACATGACACCAACACTGAAGATAGGAGAAGAATCATAGAGGAAGAGGGGCAGAGAAACATGAAAGTTGGTGATAAGGCTGGGAAGTTGGGCAGAATGGGAATAAGCCTGTGGGGGAATAAAGGTGGGGGCTAAAGGTAGCATGGTTGTAGCCAGACTGAAGGCTGAGGGGAATAAAACAAAGGGCTGCAGTTTAGAGAAGCTAAACCTAGGGGCCAGATGGATAGGAGACAGACTCAGAAGTAGGGGTAAAGAAAGTGAGGGCTGTAGGTGAGACTAAATGGTAGGGGAGTAAGGTTGTTGATTGGAATGAGTGAGAATAGGAGGGAATGAGACAATAAGGCAGATGGGAGAGTGAGTCCTCAGGAGAGATTTGGGGTAAGAATGTGGGCTAGGAGTGAGTCATAGGAGGAGTGTGTCGAGCTTCTTAACATGGAAAATGTAATCTGCTCACATGATCGAGAGATACATACAGTGATAAGACTGCAGTGCTCACCTGGCTTCTCCTATAGCAGCTTCCCAGTTGCACATTTGTAGTAGGCCAGGCATAAAATAACAGGACAGCCCACAAAGGCAAGAGATATAGAGGAGGGACCTGTTCCTCCTGTCACCAATTAATTGTGTGATGGGTGGCACAGGCTGAGGGTTGGAGCTCCCTGCAAGGAAGGGCTTGAGGGAAAAAGGAGATGAAATGGGAAAGTAGAGAAATGAGGGAAGCTGCAAAGACATACAAAGGCGAGAAGATGGAAAAAGGTGCTGAAGGATGAAGATGAGAGACAAGATAAAAAGGTAGTACTGATTAAAGAGGGGGAGGTTGAGGGAAGTGGATAATAAACAAACAGTGTCCTTGAGGTGGTAAATACTGTAGTGTTGTGACAATGTGAAGTGCCACATTTATGTATTTCCTACTATCAAAAAGTTTTATGTATAAGTACAGAATACATGTAGACTTTGCACCACCAGAACAGTGCAGTGTTTAGTTAGCAGCTCTGGTAGAGGTTTCAACATTAGACTGTATGCAGCTCCATTGGCTGCACTGTACCACTTCTTCCAGCTCATATGCAAACAATCATGGGGGCTGGGTATGGCTGACACACAACCTTCTGGTAACACAGAATGCTATCTGTATGAGGCACTCCTCCTGGCATTATTAAAGCACACTGCTGGTTTTTACCCCCCCCCTCCAGGTACTTCTACTGTGGCATAATACTGGCTCTTAGATGTTGTTGGCAGCTTGTCAATGTGCTGGATACCTCTCTGGCACACAAATGGTTAAGTATGTTTACAATTGTAGAGTGAGTTGTTGCATAGGTTTTGACAGGAGCAGCCAGGGAAAATCTGGCCTGCCCATACAGTATACCATTATTGAATTTATTGGCCATGTCTTTGATAATCCAGCTACTTTCAAGCCATGACACTTGTAAGAAAAACCCTTTGTTTCAAGGTTTATCAGAGCTGCTCTAACTTTGCTGATTGATTCTGTTTCCTGAGCTAGTCTTGAGCTCTGCTGTTGATTGCTGCTGTCTTCCCTTTCCTAGGTCAGGCTGAATCAGCTGACCTCTCTGTGATTACTCACCTGACTGTTATCAGCCAACCCTCCCAGGGTATTTAAAGCAGTTTTGCTCACTTCCTCATTGTCCTTGTGTTGTTGTTGCTGGCTGCTATGGATTCTCCTGTGCTCCTATTTATCCGTGTATGACCTGGCTTCCTCTGATAATCCTTCTGGCTCCTGACTCCTGGCTTGTTCCTGACATCGCTGACTTCTGTATTCCTGACTCCAGCTTGGCTGAGTACCCGCCTTGGTTCCTGACCCCAGCTTGTCTTTTGGTATACGCTTCTGTACCACCATTTTGCTTTGTTTGTTTTTTGTTACTTTAATTAAGGTGTTTTGCATTTTACATATTTTGTGTCTGTCTGGTTCCTGGTCCCTAACACTTTGTTATATTGTTTTATTTGTTCAGTTGCATTTGATGCACACTAGTTTTAATAAACATTATACTGTGGAGTTTACTTTTGGTGAGCAGTCAACTTCATTTGTCCTCAACAGAGATGGTCTATATTCTTTGATACTTCTTTGGAGTATTTCTAACCGGAACACTATTGTGAGTACATATGTATTCTTGTTTTCATATTATTTTATCTATGTGGCATTATTAAACTTTTGGGTGCTCTGTTTTTCTGTTCTGTTTCTGTATGTTTTTCAGTCTGAAAGGATGTGTTACGAGGTGCAGCCCATTGATTCATCCCTCCTGTCTTGGATTCTGTTAGCTGTATCTGGGACAGCATCTATTCCCAGGAGTGTATTTAACTGTGCTACAAAAATGTATCAGTCAACTTATCATCAATGATCTCAACCTCAACTTGACATATGAGGCTAGCCTTATGGAAGTGAATTTTCTGGATATCAGAATATACCGCAATATGGATAACCAATTGGCTAGTGATTTATTTTGGAAAAGCACTGCCACTAATAGTTTATTACATTATGACAGCAGCCACCCAAAACATATGAAGACTAGTGAGCCTATTGGAGAATATTTGTGTATTAGACGTAATTGTTCTGATATTGAAACTTTTAAGATAAGGTCAAAAGAATTGTCACAGAGATTTTATGACAGAGGGTACAGCAAAAATAGTGTGAAAAAGGCATACAAGAGAGCCTTATATTTTTCAAGACATTTTTTGCTATACAATAAAGACTGTCAATCTCGGAATACTGAACCAAAATTGAGATTTATTCCAACTATAATTGCCATTGGCAGAAAATAGAGGAGATTATAAATAAAAATCTTTATATTTTACAGACTGATGATGATTTAAAAAAACACTTAAGCGATAGAATTGAAGTCACATATAGACGTTCTCCAAATTTGATGGACATCTTAGTCCCAAGCCATTTTTGCAAAAGGAAGAAAGCTAAATCTCCAGTAAAAGGGTTGCTTCCGTGCAGAAATTGCCAACATATGATCATCAAGAAATAATATATTGATAGATTTGGCTATAAACACTGTATTTCTGATTTTATCAATTGTCAAAGTACAGGGGTAATCTATTGTCTTGAATGCCCCTGTGAGATGAAATATGTGGGTAAAACTATTCGCCAACTGAAAACCAGAATAAGAGCACATGCGAGGAGTATTATAAATGCCCCTAGGGATATTAATGAGGGCACTAAGCAGATTATCTCAGTTGCTAAACAATTCTTTGACAAACATAATTCTGACCCTAAAGGCGTGGGGTCTTCAGAAATTCTCTTTGGGCATACATGGAGGAGATTTAGATAAGGAACTTATTAAAAGAGAAAATAGATTGATTTTTCTATTGGATACTATGTCTCCTAAGGGACTAAATGAGGAGATGCAGTTGAGTGTACATCTGTAAAGAATGAAAATTAAAAAATGTCTCTTGTTGGACTTGTCTTTAAATCAATTTGTGAACTTATATGTGACTATATTATATTTGCAATTCATGCAATTTGGAGAAACTTACTTAAATTATCATATAAATCAGTTGACATGTTTAAATAAGGTAGACTTTAGAATTTATATGTGGATCGACATATTATCAATCTATAGCTTTTATTTATATAACATGGTGAGATTTAATTAAATAGTAATATATATTTAAAATATTATCAACGATATCTGCTAGATTGGCATGGTTGCAGAGCAAGTTATAGTTCTGGTAGTTTAAATATACTTAACAATAAGATCTCTTTTTTCTAATATAACATTCGGGTATTAATTAAAAAAAAAAAAATGCAATCTTTGATCTGTATACGTGGAATTTATTCATCTCTACTCCTTATAAGGGTAACTGGATTACTCTCGATGATGATACATTGAGTCCGAGAATATGTCAATCAGGATTAAGGACTGATTGGCTGAGAAATATTTGAATTAAACCAATGATAGCCGCTTCCTTAGGTACTTAACTGGGGTTTTGGTTGCCGTCCCTTGGACACATATATTTTAACTGTGAACAAGCATATAGCGAAATGCGCGTTAGTTTTATTAGGGAACAGGAATTATTGCTGGTAACCCTAGATGTTTCAGACTTTGAAGTAAAATGTAAAAATTTGCTGCTTTTTTTAATATAGGACTTAGTAACTAAAATCTCAAGTGAATAACAAAGCTTTGCCAAAAGAGAGAGATAATAACTTAGTTATCTACGTCCAGTGTTTTTATATATGAGACCTTTTGCAGTTAATGCTTCGATGCCAGATCGCTTTGATATCTTAGATTGGTAGGCTACATCTAATCCTTAGATAGACATTATTGGCAATCCGGATTGTGCCCCGGTAACAAATTTAGTTATGGTACAGATACCTAGATACTTAGTACACACACTAGATGTCAACTACAATAGTTACAATGAATAATTAGTAACTTGGTTGCCGAAAATCAATGTCTGATCGTTGTGTCACTAGGGATTTACAGGGTTTACTTTGGATACCAGTCTATAATAGTGATTATTTGTATATTATACCTATATACATATAATCAATAATTAGCTTATAAGAGTGAACTCTTTAGGGAATATTCGGACTATATTTTACCTATGTATTAATTAAATGTTACATTTTATTTTTCCTTATTCTTCTATGTCTTATATAGGAGCTGAATAGGTGTAATATAGATTGAGTGCTCAATAATGCAGGGTTCTTTTTTCTTTTTTGTGTGTATTTAACTGTGACCTACGTTTGTAGAGTCTCAGCTGTTTCACTTATGAGTACCTAGCTGTAGGTATTTGTGTTGGTTTTATTTACCTTTTGATAAAGAACACGAGACACCCCTTTGCTGCTCCCTTGTTTTTTTCTGCTGTCAAAAATCATAACTCCCTGTATGTCCTGAAGAGATAGCATATTTCCTCCTTTCTGCCACCCCAGGGGTATGGTTGGCACAGAAGGAGAATTCTCAGTCACTTGGCAGATTTTTTTTATTAATAGTGTATATTAATACACTCATTCATGCTGAGTTAAATGCCCAGGTGCACAATCACAAAGAGAGGAGACACCAGAATGCAAAAAGAGGGCAGCATCTGTGGGACTTGGTCGACATATTTTGAAATAAAATTGTCATCCTTTACAAAGTCCCATGGTGGCTGCCCCTTTTTATGCATTTTGAGATATAATAGTTTTCCATTGGTTAACAGGCACACAACCATGTTCCAAACCTAGAAATAGGAGACCACTCCACAATAAAAGAAAACATAAAGAAATAGGAGTGACTGAATAATCATCTTTTAATTTATTTCAGAATGCAAGTCCAGCAGCCAGGCTTCTTTTTACTGGTGGCTACTCGTTTACAAGCCCAGTCGACAATAGAAAACCACAACCCCGCAGAGGCAGCCACAACACCAATAACAGAAACAAAGAGCAAACTGAATTTTTTTAATGTTAGTCAATATCCTCTATCATCTGAAGAAATGTGTGTTCTTTCTAAATGTTTGGCCTATGTTCCTACATGTAAACTGGACCACTGTCAGTTCCAGATTGAGCTGCATAAATTCCAACAAAATCTAAAGTTGAAAGTTCTTTTTTTAAAAATTCTGATCAATTGGTATCATCAGAGGTGATTCATTTTAAGACTAAGAACAACTTTGATCCCATTAACACCAATGCTTCAATCAAAACATTCATTAATTTAATGGAAAAAAAGTTACCTCTAACACTAATAAGATCAATATCCACTCTGATCTAAAGAAAAAAAGAACATCTTGCAATTAAACATTTAGCAAATAATCCAAACATTGTAATCAGAGCAGCAGACAAAATGGGTGCTGTGGTAGTGATGGGTTATAAGTTTTACAGGGCAGACATACTGGTACAACTGAAAGACCAATTTACCTATAAGCGACTAAGCGGTGATTCTGCTAGGAAAGATAAAACAATAATAGACTGAATTCTTAGTCAAGCAATAAATCATAATTGGATCACTACCAAAACATTTCAGTTTCTTAGTACAGAGTATCCAGTATAACTAGTCTTGTATACCTTGTATACCTTACCCAAATCTTACAGTACCCACCTGGTATACCAATAATAATGGCTAGGAAGTCACTGTTACATTTATTATTGCAATTTGTAGACTTTTATATACAACCATTGATACAGTTAACACCTTCATATGTCAATGATGTGTAAAAAGAGAAGGAAGTAACACGGGGTCTCCCCTTGTGCAGAATCATAATGACAATTGGACCACCATCATGTACACCCACAAGTGTTGGCCTCAGCCAAAAGCACTCCTGTGCCAGGCCCAGCTAACAGGCTCCACAGTAAAGGGAGAAGATCAACGGCTGCTCCTCAACACATGCTCTCCCAAAAAAAGCAGACACATAGAAGACAAAGAATGAAGAGGGTGCCCGATAGCGCAACAATGCAAACTATAAGATGAAATGAATGTGAAAAAATGGCAATGTAATCACAAGCACTGTGGTCAGGTCAGTAATATTCCAAAAACACCTGAAAATACACTCTCAGTGAGACACTGTCTCTTCTCCATTCAGGACTTGTAAATATCTACACCAGAATGAATGAGGATGGCTGCTCATCAAGTACAATCTCCAAGATATAATATTTTTGAAAACAAATGTGTAACAAACATACTAAAATTGATAAAACAACTAAAAAAGGTCCTTTCTTACTCGTTTTGTGGCTCAAAGATGATCCTGTTTCAAAGATGATAGTGCCCAGTAAGTAAAATTATAGCCTTTTGATGCATTCTATTGATTTTAGTGTGTTTGTTATACATCTTTTTTAATAAATAATACATTGTGGAGATACTTCAGATGAGTAGTGTCTTTTTTCATTCTGGTGTGGACATTTGCATGTCCCAAATGGAGATGGGACACAATCTCCATGAGTGTGTATTGTCAGGTGTTATTGCTGACCTGAACACAGTACTTGTGAATACATTCCCATGTATTCACTTTAAATGTCAGCGACATAAGGGATCTCTCTTCTGAAATATAATCTACCTAACACAGTGGTTCTTAACCCATGCTCTCAGGGCCCAATAACAGGCCAGGATTTGAGGCTTTCCTTTTGAAGATCACATGAAAGTTAGTCAAACTCTTAGCCTCTAATTTACTCACCTGTGTTCTAGCAAGGAAATGTTTAAAATCCTGGCCTGTTAGTGGGCCCTGAGTGCATGGGTTTGGATCCACTGACAGGACTTGACAAATTGCTTTTTAGTTACTATGGATGTAATGAGCTTGAATACAGTGATTTTCACAGAATTGGACATAGATGTGGTGCAACAGGTTCTCACATATAACCCAAGAGACCACCTGATAACTTTTTGGTCGGGTTGCTCCAGCTTTGACTTACACTTTTTTTTTTCTTTGAGAAGAAATTCTACAGACAAATCTCTAGGACACCAATGGGAAATTTTGTTGCCCTGCCCTATGCCAACTATTATTGAGTGCCACAGGGGTATCCAGTGCAATGCTTTGGCAGTTAATAGGAATTTTAACTTACTGTAGTGCAGACTCCATCATAATGCAGTTACAGGCGAAATGTACCACTTGGTGTATTATGGGAAGGGATGGATGAAAATTTTCGCCTCAAACCAAAATTGGTGAATAATGGCACTTCCCGCTTGACAAATAATTTCCTGAGAAAAGTGCAATTTTTTCACCTAGCTCATTCTCTTGAAATCAAAGCGAACGTTGAATTGACACACAACACACAGCAAGTGTTATTTTATTTCCCAAAGGCATAGTATAAAGGAGGATGACGGTGCCTGTATTGGGGGAAGAATCAGTTGAACAGGAATTGTTTTTTTGGAGGGGTTTATTCACTGGGATTGGGGGACATTTAATAAAAAAAAATACTAAATACAATTAAAAAAAACCCCATAAGACATGGCATAAAAGGGGTCTGAGGAGGGTGCCTGTGTTGGTGGGTGGAGTCTGGGGAATTAATCAGTTGAACAGGGAATTTGATTTGGGGGGTTTCTTGACTGGGGAACAGTTAATTAAAAAATAAATAAAATAAAATAAGAAACTTGTACATAACATGATAGAGACAGGGACCCCCTGACATATGCTGCCACTGGGGTAGACGGATACTTGACGTGATAGAGTGTTTTGTAGAGGATGATTTGTAAGATTTGTTGTTAGAGGCCCAAGCCCTGAGGAAACATTTATTTGTAGGACTTAGACTTATTAGAAACACAAGCCCTTTGGAAACATTGATTTGTAGGACGTAGGCTTGTTTGGCACAAGCCCTAAGGAAACACTGATTTGTAAGACGTAGGCTTGTTAGAAACAAGTCCCCAAAAATTGTTTATTTTTTTGTAGGCCTGTGGTTTTTCTTTTGTTTTTTTTGTAAAGCACAACCCCTGAGGAAAGAAATGCTGTACTGGCCTAGTACCAACCTAAGGCAGTAGCAGCACCATAACAAGCCCACACCCCACCACTTCAGGTATATGTGGAGAAAAGAAGAGGTTGGCCAATAATGCTTCTCTACCTGCCCCTCCTGCACAATTATGGGTGTGTTGAGAATAGAAATGCTTCCCTTCAGAGCAGGAACTGTGCCTCTCACATTAGCCACTGCAATGTGCACAGTGTAAATAAGGGAAGGGCTGGGAAGTGAACTCAAATTAAAAACCTGAAACAGTTCTATCCAGACACATGACACTTAGGGTCCCTAATGTGAAATCTCCCACCAGAAACCAAGTACTGCTGTTGTCACTATGCCCCTTGTCCACGCCCCACTAAGGAGACATGACAACTTGCTGACAATTTAATAGTAATGAAGAACCCTCCCTACCACCAGCTTAGCATATTCTGCAGGATGGAATGTCCTCAGATGTTGATTGATGCCCTGCTTGTGATTCTCCTGAAGAAGGAAGACTGGCAGCACTAGCAGCAGGCATAGGCAGCTGATCTGTGTTCCTGGTTGTGGTGTTATTATTGCTGCTAGGCAATAATTCTGCCTTCTTCAGGATCATGTTCCATCTGGACAATGCCGAGGGGAACAGGACTCCCAGGGTCAGGGGAATGGTGTGGGCTCCACTGACTTCTCGTCTGGACACTCTGCATTGCTTCTCCTACCACTCTCCTAACGCTAGTCCCACCAGCTGCTTCACCATCACTGTTACTGCCACTAACACCAAACACATCAGTTTCTGTCCCTGAGTCTTCCTTCTCACAGTCTCTAGTAATATGATGATCTCCCTCTCCTTCACTCATAAAACTAACAAGCTTCTGGACCTTCTTAGTAGTAGTACTAGTGGTGGGACTGCTTGGGGATGACAACTGTGACTTAGGGTTCCGTGCTGTCACACTAGGCATCATCTTCTCCTTCCCCCCACCAGAAAATTACAAGACATACTGGCACCAGGTTCAGTATTGACAGCAAGTTCAGCACTGGCAGCAGGAACAGCACTAGTGGCAGAGGGGCAGTACTAGCAGCAGGTGCAGCATGCCTGGCCTGCTGCCAGGCAGTTGACCTGTCCTGTTCCCACTGCTACCCTCTTCTTCCTCCCTTGAGATTAATTTCCCCAAGATCCCTACTATTCACAACAGGATAGCACAGCACCTCTCTCACTCTATAGCTGCTTCTATTGTGTTTTTATAACAAGTTTTTTTAATGAAAAGACAAAAACCAAGTTAATCAAGGGGCAAAAACTTTCTAGCCATTGAACAAATGGCGAAACATTTTTTGCAGGTGGGTGAAAGCAGTTTTTCCAGTGTAAAAGCTGACAACAGTGAGTTAAAATCCCCCCTGAATGCCAGAGAGCTATCCAAAGCATTGCTCTGAATACCTCTGTGGCACTCAAGGGGTTAAGTCAGTATTAACAGTCTGTACTATAGGGGCTTTTACATTGCAGGAGCTGTTGTTTATTAATTAAATGTCGCCATCTCTTTGGTGACCTTTATGCAGGTGATAGCAGAATGTCGCTCTTTTGATTGGGGCAACATTCTGATATTGTCCTTTTTCTTCATGAAAAATTCAAGCGTTTTTCATGATCGCCCAATAGATGGAGACATTTCAATAGTGAACCCCTGGCAGTGGTAGACCAGATCTTGTGCCAAGCTTCCATGGAGAGCTCCTAACCAATATCCGCCTCTTAAGCAAGCATGTGTTTCATTTTGGAATCATACAAGTCTGAGCGAACACCCAGATAATTACAGGATTGGAGACCCGAAGAGTGAGTAGGCCTAAAGCAAAGTTTTTCTAACCAGGTAAGCTCTGGTGAGGGCTGATTTAGGACCGTTGTGTGGATAAAATGGAACACCTAAATGTATCTAAAACCCTCTGAAACAGGAAGGCCATGTGTTGCAGTAAACCTGGGGGATAATGTGATCTCGGTTATAACAGCTGCCTACCCTAAGGGGTTACATGTTCGACCACTTGTGAAAGTTCCTGGAATTGTAGTCTGGTAAAAATGAGTGAGTCAGGAAGCCCTATTAGCAACAATCCATTGAGACCCACTGCATTCCAGATCTTCAGTGAGTGGCAAATGATGGGAAAAGAAGAGAGCATAGGGGGGACAGATAGATATAGGGATCGAGAGTAAGTGGTCCATCGGTAGGAGTTGGATTACATCCTGTTCTATGAAACCCAGGGCAAGTGTTTAGATGTATTATGCCATTGAAGTATCTCTGCTAGTTTTGCCAGTAAAAATAAGAAAAAGTGTGGATGTTTTGCTTTTTTTATGCTTTTTTCTCCTAGCTCATTCCATTGAAATCAATGGGAACATTGAATTTACAGACAACATATAGCAAATATTATTTTGTTTCCCAAAGATAAAAGGGGCATGAGGGTTCCTGTGTTGGTGGGGTGTGGGGAAAGAATCATAATCATAATCATAAAAACCATAAGACAGGATATAAAGGGGTCTGAGGAGGGTGCCTGTGTTGATGAGTGGCGTCTGGGGAATGAATCAGTTGAACAGGGAATTTGTTTTGAGGGGCTTTTTCACTGATATTGGGGGACAGTTAATAAAAAAATTAATAAATAAAATAAGAAATGTGTACGTAAAGTGATAGCAACAGGAACCACCTGTTAGAGGCACAAGCCCTGAGGAAACATTGATTTGTAGGACTTAGATTTATTGGAGGCCAAAGCCCTGAAGAAACATTGATATGTAGAACTTAGACTTGCTTGGCACAAGCCCTAAGGAAACATTGGTTTGTAGGACTTAGGCTTGTTAGAAACAAACCCCCCAAAAAGTTTGTTTTTTTATTATTTATTTATTTATTTTCAAAGCACAAGCCCTGAGAAAAAATTTAAATGCCCTACTGGCCTAGTGCCAGCAGGTCATGTTTGCCAGTGGCCGCTAGCCATTGTCAAATATAATTTTTTTCCCTTGAGAAGAAGAACTGTGCCTCTCATCAGTAATTGCAAAGTGCACAGTGTGTGTGTGTGGTAAATAAAACCTGGCACAACTGTATCAAAACACCATGACATCAGAAACCAAAAATGGCTGCTATCACTATACCCCTTGTCCAGAACCCACTAAGGTCACATGACAACTTGCTGACAGTTTAAAAGTAATGATGAACCCTCTCTGCCAGCTTCCTAGCATATTCTGTGGAATGGAATCTCCTCAGATGCCGCTTGATGACCTGGTATTGATTCTCCTCCACCACAATTGCATGTGTGGTCAGTGCACAACACAGTGTGCAATGCATAGAGAGAAACTGCCAGATCCTAACATCAACAGAGTGGCTATCATTTGGTGGAAGAGGTAACGATGAATGAGGTGGACTGGCAGAAGATGTAGTTGTTACCCTAGAGGAAGACGGTGATGGTGATGGCGAGCTAGTTGTTTTGTTTATTATGGAACTTCCAGTTTCTGTCTGGATTTCTCTGTTCTTACTCCTCTTTGATTTCCGCCTTCACTTCTTGTTGCCTTTCTGGAGAGTCAGGGGCTACAGTAACAGTGGTGTTTGATTTCTGTGATGGGTGTTTGGCTTTAACATGTTTGATATAAATGTCATGGTGTCTGTGTTTCATGTGTGATATTAGGGAGGTTGTGCCAAGGTAGAGCAGAATGTCTCTTTCTTCTTGACCTCCACATTCCCCTTTACTGTCTGTGCTGCTGCTACTGCCTCAGAATCAGCACTGCAACTAGGACCAGGATTATTGCTGGCATTGGCAAGTGGAACCTGTCCTAGTCCCACATTACTTGTTGGACCCCATTCCCACTGTGTCCACGGTGGTCTGTTGCACACTAGCCTGCTCCTCAGCATCCTGCTGCCATTGCGACTCAGCAGCAGCAGCAGAAATTAGAGCAGTTGCAAATTCTGCAAATTTTAAAAGCTTGTTGCTAGTGCTGGTGGTGGTGCTGATGCCCATCCTCATCCCTGTATCCCATTCCTTCTCAATTCCTGATAAAAAAGGCCATCAATGTCTCTTCCACCCCAGCTTCTCTACCATCATCGCCACCACCAATGTGCTGCTGCTGCTCTATTACAGACATCTCACTGCTGCTTTGAGGAGGAGACAGGCAATGTGACAGACGGTCCCCTAATGTCACACTTGGCATTTCCTTTTGACCTGAAGAAGAAGGCAGGCTAGCAGCTGTAGCAGCAGGCACAGGCAGCTGATTTGTGCTCCGGCTCTCCCCCAACACCAGTTCTGGCCTCTTCAGGATCATGTTCCACTTGGACACTGTAGTGAAGGGAAGGGGAGGAGGACACCCAGAGCCAGAGGAATGGTGTGGGCTCCCTTGACCGCTAGTCTGGATGCTCTCAAATGCTTCCCCTACCACTCCCCTAAAACGTGTCCCACTGGCTGCTTCACCATTAGTGTTACTACTACTACTACTACTACTACTAACACCAACCCCATCAAGTTCAGCCCCAGAATCTTCCTCCTTCCATTCAGTAGTAATATGATGATATTGATTTCCCCTAACCCCATTCCTAACACTATCAAGCTGCTGGACTTTCTTAGTAGTAGTAGTACTAGCACTGGTGGCACTGCTTGGGGATGGCAAGTGTGACTTAGGGTCCCCTGCTGTCACACTTGGCATCATCTTCTCCTCCCCCCCTCCTGGGTATTACAAGACACACTAGCAGCTTCATAACAGGTGGAATCAGCTTCAACACTGGTAGCAGGCACAGCACTGAAGGCATTGGTAACAGGTGAAGCACATCTGACAGCAGGCACAGTATTGGTGGAGACAGGTTCAGCACTGGCAGCAGACACAGCACTGGTTTCAACAGGGGCAGCACATCTGACTGCAGGCACAGCAATGGTGGCAGCAGAGGCAACATGTCTAACAGCAGGCACAGGCAGCTGACCTGTCCTGCTCTCCCTAGTTGTACCCTTTTCTCCTTCCCTTTCATTAGCTTTTCTCCCTCCCTTCACATTCCCTTTTCTTCCTTCCTTCCCATTAAATTCTCTTGTTTACTATCAAAGTGACGCATGTAAAGTTTTGCGTCATAAAATGATGCATCTATTCGACCTCGTCATTTAAAGTGTCTCAATTAAAATTATGCGTCTTAAAGTGTCGCAAATTCTACACTTCGCGTTGTTCCGAATGGCGCATTCACCATATCGTGCGTTAACATGTCACAGCATTAAGGATGCAATATTGGTACATTAATGATGCAAATTGGGTGCAATATGGATGCAATATGGGTGCAATAAAGGTGCAATATGGAAGCAATATGGGTGTAATATGGGTGCAATAAGTACACATTAAGGATGCAATATGGGTGCAATATAGGTGCAATAATGGTGCAATATGGGTGCAATAATGGTGCAATATGAATGCAATATTGGTGCAATATGGATGCAGTATGGGTGCAATATGGGTGCAATAAGGACACATTAAGGAAGAAATATGGGTGAAACCAAAAACCCACCAAAACCAACCCAAAACCCAACCCAAAACCCACTAAACCCAACACAAAACCCATCCACACCAACCCAAAACCAACCCAAAACCTAACAAAACATACGCAGAAAACCAACCCTCATGACACCCCCCTAGCATGGGGTCGACAATTGCCCCCTTTATTAATTAACCCTTTGAGTGCCAGAGGGGTACGGAACGCATTGCTTTTGCTTTGCAATGCTTTCCGTACCCCTCTGGCACTATAATGGTTAAAGAGTATATAACCTATGTTTCACATAGGTTATATGCTCTTTAATTAATAAAGGGGGCAATTGTCGCCCCCATGCTAAGGGGGTGTCATGAGGGGTCATGATACCCCTCTTGAGGTCTGAAGTACTTTTTTAATACAAATTACATATATAATTTTAAAAAAGAAAATCATTGTTACACATAAATTAAATATTTAATTACATTTTCACACAAATTGGTATTGGCATTGGTAATAGGTGCAGCACATCTGACAGCAGGCACAGTATTGGTGGAGACAGGTTCAGCACTGGCAGCAGACACAGCACTGATTTCAACAGGGGCAGCACATCTGACAGCAAGCACAGCAATGGTGGCAGCAGAGGCAACATGTCTAACAGCAGGCACAGGCAGCTGACCTGTCCTGCTCTCCCTAGTTGTACCCTTTTCTCCTTCCCTTTCATTAGCTTTTCTCCCTCCCTTCACATTCCCTTTTCTTCCTTCCTTCCCATTAAATTCTCTTGTTTACTATCAAAGTGACGCATGTAAAGTTTTGCGTCATAAGATGATGCATCTATTCGACCTCATCATTTAAAGTGTCGCAGTTAAAGTTATGCGTCTTAAAGTGTCGCAAATTCTACACTTCGCGTTGTTCCGAATGGCACATTCACCATATCGTGCGTTAACATGTCACAGCATTAAGGATGCAATATTGGTACATTAATGACGCAAATTGGGTGCAATATGGGTGCAATATGGATGCAATATGGGTGCTATAAAGGTGCAATATGGAAGCAATATGGGTGTAATATGGGTGCAATAAGTACACATTAAGGATGCAATATGGGTGCAATATAGGTGCAATAATGGTGCAATATGGGTGCAATAATGGTGCAATATGAATGCAATATTGGTGCAATATGGGTGCAATATGGGTGCAATAAGGACAAATTAAGTATGAAATATGGGTGAAACCAAAAACCCACCAAAACCAACCCAAAACCCAACCCAAAACCCACTAAACCCAACCCAAAACCCATCCACACCAACCCAAAACCAACCCAAAACCTAACAAAACATACGCAGAAAACCAACCCTCATGACACCCCCCTAGCATGGGGTCGACAATTACCCCTTTATTAATTAACCCTTTGAGTGCCCGAGGGGTACAAAATGCATTGCTTTTAATTTGCAATGCGTTCCGTACCCCTCTGGCACTCAAATGGTTAAAGAGTATATAACCTATGTTTCACATAGGTTATATGCTCTTTAATTAATAAAGGGGGCAATTGTCGCCCCCATGCTAAGGGGGTGTCATGAGGGGTCATGATACCCCTCTTGAGGTCTGAAGTACTTTTTTAATACAAATTACATATATAATTTTAAAAAAGAAAATCATTGTTACACATAAATTAAATATTTAATTACATTTTCACACAAATTACATATATAATAAAAACAAACACCTTTTTTATACATATACAGGTTGCCTATTAAACCTATGAGTACCAGAGGGATAGCAAACACATTACAATACCTATCTGGTACTCATAGGGTTAATCTTGCAATACAAAATACAAGGGCATGTCGAATATAATAGGAGATGAAAAATGTGGGATAAAAATGGTGAAAGAAAGTCATGGGAGCACTTTAGTCGACTTTTCAAGGGGGAGGGGGGGTTAAAATGTTGGATGTACAATATTTGTTGAATTAATATGGTGAAAGAAAGCACTGTACGTCGGATTTGGAAGGGAAGGGTTAATTGTCGACTATGAAAAATATTTGTCGGATTAATGTGGTAAAAGAAAGCACTGTAAGTCGACTTTTCAAAGGAAGGGTTAATATGTTGAGGGGGCACTCTGTTGGATTTTGTTATGTGGAGAACACATCTAACACTGAACTTGATCTTTCTGTCGTCAAGTGTATGCCTATTTCCTTGGACTTTGACATTTTGTGCGTTTTTGTAGGTGGTAGTCGGAAAAAAGCAGACAGCACCAGTTTTCTTACTACTCTGAAAAGTGATGTCTATGCCAGTTTTGTTTTACTGTGGTTCTGCAACAGAATACCGACGTAACACATGTTACTTGTTTTTCTTGTAACGCCGGTTTTAGCACGGGTAATAGAATCGAGCCCTAAGTCTTTGGTCTTGTCTTATGTTTAGGAAAGCCTTATGCCGATCCCATGCATGCTTAAATCCCCTCACTGTATTAACCTCTGCCACTTCTGCAGGTAGGCTATTCCACTTATCTAATACTCTCTCAGTGATGTAAAACTTTATTACACTACATCTAAGCATCTGTCTTTCTAGTTTTAGACTACGACCTCTTGTTCTAACATTTCTATCCTTTTGTCATGTACTTCCCTTCTGTACTTTGTTGAATCCTTTATGTATTTGAACTTTTCTATCACATCCCCTCTCTCACTCTCGCTTCTCTCCTCCAGGCTATACATATTCAGATCCTGTAGTCTATCCTGATAATTTTTATCCTGTTAACCATTCACCGTTTTAGTAGCCCTTCTCTGAATTCTGACAAAAATATATATATCTTTCTGGAGATGGGGTTTCCAGTACTGTACACAATTCTCTAGGTGAGGTCTACTTAAAGATCTGTAGAGTGGCATGACCACTTCCCTCTTACTGCTGCTAATGCATCTAGCTGCACAACACAGCAACCCTGCTTGTATCTGACACTTTGTTAAATTGCCTGTATATCTTTAAGTCATCAATATCATCAATAACATATTTAAGTGTTTTGGGGTAAGCATGTGCCAACTTTGCACAGTGTTGAGTGGTTTTAGCCAATTCTTCTCAGCTGATTTTATCGAGGTTGTTTTGGTTGGTTGGACAAAAACTCTATGTTGGTCTCATCTGACCACAAACCTTTTCCCATATCACAGCTGGGGCACTCTCATGCTTCCTGGCAAACTCCAGATGTGTTTTTATATGATACTTTTTGAGTAATGGCTTCTTTCTTGCCACTCTCTCATACAGGTATGTGTTAGGCACAGTTCTTGATATGATTTACTAGTGTACCATTACTTCATATCCAGGGGTATCGGTAAAAAATGTTTCCAGGTGGGGCAAAGACATACTATGAGACCTAGGACAGCCCAACCAGCCCCTATGTTTATATGGAGCAGGGCAAGTGTGTGTATGTGTGTGTGTGTGTGTAGGGGGGGGTATGTGCCCCCCCCTTGCCCCTCTCTCCACACCCAGCCACTGAACTACCGGGCTCATTCAAAGTTAATGTTGTTCTCTCTGTAGCTTCTCTCACAAGTCTCCTTCTTTGAGTGTTGAGGGACTTGTCTGGGTGGTGACATACATGTTCCACTTCCTTAATATTAATTTAACTGTATTAACCTGATATCTGAACACTTGAATATTTTTGTACCCTTTCCCTAATCTATGAATTTTTATTTCTTTATCTCTTACTTCTGTAGAATGTTATTTAGTCTAATTGTCTTTCCGTTCCACAGCCTTAATATTAATCCCTCAATAGTAAGGTATTTATCCTGAAAATGTGACATGAAATTTAGTGGTCTACAAGTGGAGGCTAGTTATAAGTTAACTGTGGCCTCATTAGAGCGATTTTTTTAATTAGTATAAACCGGGAGCTTCTATAGTACAAGGGTTGAATACTTAAGCAAGTGACATATTTCACTTTATTTTTCTTAAAGCTATTACCCAACATTAAACCAATGTCGCTTTTCAATAACTGATTTTGAGTTTCAGTGTTTTAAAGTAAAATATCACACAGAAAGAAATCCCAATGCACCATTTGTATTCCAGTAATCTGAGAGAATTGGTCAGGGGTCTTAATACTTTTTCAAGGCAATTTCTGTGTTGGTTATGCAATAAAACTTGCATGGAAAAAAGAAACGAGAAAGTGGTAAAACAATGCATGTAATTTCGTATTTTCCCTGCTGTTCAATAACAAAATATAGGGTTCCAAGGGGGAGGGCAAGAATATAAGCTTTTTGAGTGTCAAAGGGGTGAGCCACGCATTGCAAAGCAATGCGTGGCTCATCCCTGTAACATTCAAAGGGTTAAAGACATTTACAGTATATGCACACAAGTGAAACAAACAGACAGATGTTGATCATGTTGTCCTAATCAAAAATGTTAAATTGTTTAGAAGCTGCTGTTGAAGTAAACCAAATTACAGTACAGCCTAATATCTCAAACATAATTAACTCTGAATTATGTGAATTAACAGTGCCTGACAAATTATCATTCAGCTCTGAAATTAAATTCTTTCATGCCATTAGATTTGTTTGTTGAGCTCAAGTTGGCAAAAGTAGTATTTAATAAAGAAATAATGGTGCTTTGTTGAGAATACCCTTGGGATAAGTAAAATGTTATACCAAATAAATTATGAGGCCTATTATTAAGTCCTCCAGATATCCAAGTTGCGTTACACATTGGAAAAAGGGGCTTGACACTATTCCTAAAAAAAAAAAAAAAAAAAAAAAAAAAAACTGGTGATGGTGGTTTTGAAAGCACAGTTTGGTATTCTACTAACTTAGCTGTTAAAAACTAACAAAATTTAAAAATGTCCAACAGGCGCAAAGTTTGTGCCCATTGGTCACAGTGAAAAAGTAGTTGAATCTGCCATTCTATGACAAATGTTGGCTTTAAAGGGATAGTAATACTTTGTTTTATCTTTATTTTATTTTGTAGGCATTAAAAAAATATGAAGAACAAAATAAGTCTTATCTCTCAAACCTTTATGGTTTGAGAGATATTCACAAGCAAAGTGTCCCCTCCCACCCCCTTTTACCTAGTGTAAGCAATCTCTTCTCAGATGTGGAATGCAGTCCATAGACCAGACAGATAACAGAAGGGGACAACCTTCTTCCTATGAGAACAATGAAAGCCCTGCCCCCCTTGACAAGTTTTTCAGGTTTTTCCCGTATCTTAATTGAAGATTGTCCCTCTCTGCAGTCTACCTGGGCACCTCCCTTCTGATCTGGCTGAGCAGTGCTACATCAGTAAAAGGGACGGGAGGGGGATACTTTGTCATTGAATTACTCTTGAACTCTGACAGAATTGGAATAACACTCTCCAAAGTCGAAATACTATGATGATTAATTAGAGCTGCTGTTACTGTGAAACATTACTATCCCTTTAACACACGTTAATAGACTAACATTTTTGGCATAAAAATTGCTCCTAGCAAAGGTATGCACAGAGTCCCTAATGTGTGATAAAAACCGCCAATGTACATTAGAACATTTGAACTGTACGTGGTGTCAGTTGAGGAGTGTGGGTGCTACCACTTGCATATCTAATGGCACCTGGGATTTAATTCTGGCCCTGACTTTACTCCCTAGTACATAGCTACATCTGTAATTCATAATCAATCCTTTAGATGCTAGAGACCTTTATGTATTTCCAGGTATCACATGGTTTGCAAAGTAACAAACCAAAAATTAGATTTGTTGAAGAAGAAAACACATGATATATAAATATATATATATATATATATATATATATATATATATATATATATATATACATCATCAGGACCCCTCCTGAAACACCCCTAACATGGATCATCTATCCTTCTGGAAAGATGATCCATGCAGCAACTTTTGTAATAATGTGCATATAACCTATGTTATTCATAGGTTATATGTACTTTTTAAGCATAAAGATACCTTTTACACCTCAAGGTGGGCACCAGGACCCCTCCTGATATCCCCCCCTATCATGGATCATCTATCCAAAAGGATAGATGACCCATGGGGCGACCCCAAAGGCATTTTCTGCCTTCTAGTACTGGAGCGGTTGTATAAGCCACTTCTAGTAAAAGCACTTGTGGAAAGAATGAACCCTGTCACCAGGATATTCTTAGAAAGAACAGCGCTGCACTGTCATCAATGAATCAGTCAACTGGTCTGACCCATCTTTTATGTGTTTTTTTAGGTGGTAGTTGAATAGAAGCAGACAGCGCCAATTTTGTTTGTACACTGAAATGTGCTGTCTACGCCAGTTTTGTTTTACTGTGGTTCTGCAATAGAATACCAGCGTAATATGTTTGCAGAATACACGTTGCTTGTTTTTATTATAATGACAGTTTTAGCGCTGGTAATAGAATTGAGCCCCTGGAAAGTTGATTCACCACACGCAATCCTTTATAATTATTTTAGTTTTATTATTTTATTTCAATTATATATATATATATATATATATATATATATATGCAAACAAACAAATGACAGACCCTCTGCAGGTGAGTTTCTATTCCTTGTAAGAGTGCTAATACCTTAAATGAACTGGGAGGGGAAAGGGATGTTTACACACTTAAGTACCCTGTGCTCCATGCTAGCATCTGTAAGACTTCTCTGTATGTTTTCTGACACCTAACATCTAGGGCTGGATTCTATTGCAGGTGCTAAATGTTAACACCCATTTTAGCAAACATTTTCCTATTGAAGTCTATGGGGAAACCTGGATATAAAAGCAGTGATAAAATTAGCATCTGCAATAGAATTCATCCCCTAGTCTTGCATATGCTTTCAGGGCATAGGCATGTCTGCCTTTTCCAAAAGAAATGTATATGTCAAGGAAGAGGAAAGCCCAATTCTGCTTTATCCAAGGAGAAATCGAAGACAGAGAGAATGAAAAAAATGTTTAGTTTGTACCCAATGTTCAATTTAATCTCTTTAATACAGTGATAGATGCAAATTGGTTGGTACGAAAATTGGCACTGAAGAAACATTTTGGTCAGAATTTGATTGATGCAGCCACAGCGAGATGTGGTTCCATCAATCAAGAATACATACGATGATCTCACTTTATGTTCAGAGATAGGGATGGGCGAAAGATGTCACCGTGTTCTCGCAAGACATTTTGTAAAAACCACGTTGTTCTCTGCTTTTTCATGGGAAAATCCACTTTAAAACTAGCGTTTAAAATTTTTGCATATTTCGCCCATTGGCCAAAATTTTTTGCCATTTTTTCAATGGCTATAAAGTTTCCAGCCATTGATTTACATTGTTTTCGACTTTTCTCTATAAAAATGTGAAGTATTTGCAGATATCAAACACAATAGAAGCAATTACAGAGCGAGGTAGACGTGCTGTGCTGTTCTGCTGTGATATTTTGGCAAAATTGAGGCAGGAGAGGCTCATAGTGACTGCTATCAATATGAGCAGGGTGAAAAATAATCAATGGAGGAGCTGTAAGGACCCTTATGTGTCCACTGAGAATGGGAAGGGAGGGAGAAAAGGGTAGTACTAGTGAGAGCAGGACAGGTCAGCTGCCTGTGCCTGCTGCTAGACGTGTTGCCACTGCTGCCACCATTGCTGCCCCTGTTGAAACCAGTACTGTGTCTGCTGCCAGTGCTGAACCTGCTGCCACCAGTGTTGAAGTTGCTGCCACCAGTGCTGAAGCTGCTAGTGTGTCTTGTAATTCTCAGGTGGGGGGGAAGGAGAAAATGATGCCAAATAAGACAGCAGTGGACCCTAAGTCATATTTACCATCCCCAAACAGTCCCGCCAGTGCTAGTACTAAGGAGGTCAAGCAGCTTGTTAGTGTTAGGAGTGAAGGAGGGGGTAATCAATATATTACTAGTGACTGTAAGGAGGAACACTCTGGGGCTGAACTTGATGTGCATGGTGTTAGTAGTAGTAACAGTAATGATGAAGTGGCCAGTGGGACTAGTGTTAGGGGAGTGGTAGGGGATGCATTTTAGAGCATCCAGACTAGTGTTCAAGGGAGCCCACACCATTCTCTGGCTCTCTGAGTCCCCTTCCCTTCACTACAGTGTCCAATTTGAACATGATCCTTAAGAGGCTAGAAGTGGTGTTGGGGGAGAGCAGGCTTAGATTTAATACCACCACCAGCAGAAGGAGCACAGATGAGCTGCCTGTGCCTGCTGCTAGTGCTGCCAGTCTGCCTTCTTCACGTCAAAAAGAAATGTCAAGTGTGACATTAGGGAACGCACTGTCACATTGCTCATCACCTCCTCCAAGCAGCAGTGACACGTCTGTAATAGAGCAGCAGCAGCACGTAGGGACTAGTGGTGGTGGTGATGATGATGGTGGAGAAGCTGGGGTGGAAGAGACTTTGATGGTCTTTTTAGCAGAAACTGAGAAGGAATAGGAGACAGGGATGAGGATGTGCATCATCACAATCACTACTAGCAGTGAGCTTTTGGAATTTGCAGAATATGCAGGCTAGTGGTCAAGGGAGCCAACACCATTCCTCTGGCTCTGGGAGTCCTCCCCTTCTCTACACTACAGTGTCCAAGTGAAACATGATCCTGAAGAGGCCAGAACTGCAGCTGGGGGAAAGCAGGCATATAATTAATACCACCACCACCAGCAGGAGCACAGATCAGCTGCCTGTGCCTGCTGGTACTGTTGCTAGTCTGCCTTCTTCTTCAGGTCAAAAGGAAATGCCAAGTGTGACATTTCAGTATCCTCTGTCACACTGCTTGTCAACTCCTTCAGGCAGCAGTGAGATGTGTGTAATAGAGCAGCAGCACATAGGGAGTGGAACTAGTGGTGGTGGTGGTGATGGAGATGGTGGAGAAGCTGGGGTTGAAGAGACATTGATGGCCTTTCTATCAGAAACTGAGAAGGAATGGGAGACAGGGATGAGGATGGGCATCACCACCAACACCACCACCACCACTAGCAATGGGCTTTTGGAATTTGCGGAATTTGCAACTGCTCTAATTCCTGCTGCTGCTGAGTTGTAAGTGCAGCAGAATGCTGAGCAGCAGGCTAGTGTGCCACAGACCACCGTGGACACAGTGGGAATGGGGTCAAAAAGTGATGTGGGACTAGGACAGGTTCCACTTGCCAGCAGTAGCAAAACTCCTGGTCCTAGCTGCAGTGCTGATTCTGAGGTATAGCAGCAACAGCAGCAGCAGCGTCCGCTGCCACAGAAAGTGAAGGGAAATGTGGATGGCAAGACAAAAGAGTCCATTATGCTCCACCTTCCCCTTCCCCCATGATGTCATGGATGTGGGACTATTTTTCTCTTGGGGCAGGCATAGTGCAGTCATCACCAACAGAACTATGCACAATTTATGACAAGTCAGTGAGAAGGGGAAAGGAGGGAACACACCTTGGCACAACCTCCATGATAACACACATGAAACACAGACACCATAACATTTATGTCAAACATGTTAAAGTCAAAAACCCATTACAGAAATCAAGCACCGCTGTTACTGTATCCCCTGACTCTCCAGAAAGGCAACAAGAGGTGAGTTGGAGGTCAAAGAGGAGAAAGAATACAGAAACCCAGGCAAAGACTGGAAGTTCCATGATGAGTGAAAGAACTAGCTCACCATCTCCATCTTTCTCTAGGGTAACAACTACATCTTCTGTAAATCCACCTTATTCATCATTACCTCCATCACCAAATGATAACCACTCTGTTGATGTTAGGATGTGGCAGTTCATCTCTACCCATTGCACACTGTGTGGTGCACTGACAACACATGGTACTGTGGCAGAGGAGAATCACAAACAGGGCATCAAGTGGCATCTGAGGGCATTCCATCCCACATAATATGCTAAGATGGTGGCAGGGAAGGTGCATCATTACTATTAAACTGTCAGCAACTTGTCATGTGTCCTTAGCGGGGTCTGGACAAGGGGTATAGAACCCCTTGTCCAGAACTGCGGCAGTATTTGGGTTCTGGTGTCATGGTGTTTGGATGCAATTGTGCTCCCAGATGTTATTTACCACACACACACTATGCACATTGCACTTGCTGATGAGAGCCACAGTTCCTGCTCTCAAGGGAAACATTGCTATTCTAATAACAATGCACCCATGATTTTGGAGGAGGGGCAGGTGGAGAAGAATTATTGGCCAACTTCTTCTTTTTCTCCACATAGACTGGGAGCTATGTATTGTGCTGCTACTGACTCAGGTGCATCACTGGAGATAGTCGTTGTCACGGGAAGCCAGACACTTTATACCACCACCACTAGCAATAATCTTTTGGAATTTGCGGAATTTGCAACTGCTGCTGCTGAGATGAAAGGGCAGCAGGTTGCTGAGGAGCAGACTAGTGTGCCACAGACCACTGTGGACACAGTGGGAATGGGGTCAACAAGTGATGCGGGAGTAGGACAGGTTCCACTTGCCAGCGCCAGCAATACTATTGGTCCTAGTTGCAGTGCTGAATCTGAGGCAGTAGCAGCAACAGCAGCAACATCATCCGCTGCCACAGAAAGTGAAGGGGAATGTGGAGGACAAGAAGAAAGAGGCAATTCTTCTCCACCTGTTTCCTATCCCTCCCCCCCAAAAGTCATTGGTGTGGGACTATTTTCCTCTTCCGGCAGGCACAGTGCAGTCATCATCAACAACGGTACAGTGCAAAATTTGTGAGAAGGAGAAAGGAGAGAACACGCCTTGGCATAACCTCCCTGATAACATACATGAAACACAGACACCATGACATTTATGTCAAACATGTTAAAGCCAAGCACATATTACAGAAGTCTAGCAGTGCTGTTACTGTACCCCCTGACTCTCCAGAAAGGCAACAAGAGGCAAGGTGGAGATCAAAGAGGAGGAAAAATAAAGAAACACAGACAGACACTGGAAATTCCATGACGAGCGGAACAACTAGCTCACCATCAACATCACCTTCTTCCTCTAGGGTAACAACTACATTCCCTACTAGTCCATCTCATTCATCATTACCTCCCCTGCCAAATGATAGCCACTCTGTTGATGTTAGGATATGGCAGTTCGTCTCTACCCATTGCACACTGTGTGGTGCACTGACTACACATGCCAGTGTGGTGGATGATAATCGATACCATGTTATCAAACAGCATATGAGGAGATTCCATCCCACAGAATATGCTAAGATTCTGTCAGCGCCGCTTCCCCAGACCAGCTCTGTGGTGATCCGGAGCAGTGAATAGGGTTATTCCCTTAGTCACCGCCTCCTCTTCCCCTCTGTAGCGTTAATGCAGCGAGTCATGTGACGTGGCATTGTAATGATGTCATCATGACAGGTCCTTCAAATAGCCAGCTGTTTTATGGCCTGGTGCTTCCAAGTACCAGTTACTAGCCCTTCCTTGAGTGTCCCCTTGCTTTTGCCTGCTTGAATACAGTCTTCATGGTATTGACCCCTGCCTGTGACCTGACCCTTCTTCTGCCTGATCCTCTGTGCTGTGCTGTGCTGCTTGACTCCTGGTATTAACCCCTGCCTGTGACCTGACCCTTCTTCTGCCTCATCCTCTGTGCTGTGCTGCTGGACTTCTGGTATCGACCCCTGCCTGTGACCTGACCCTTCTTTTGCCTGATCCTCTGTGCTGTGCTGTTGGACTCCTGGTATCGACCCCTGCCTGTGACCTGACCCTTCTTCTGCCTGATCCTCTGTGCTGTGCTGCTGGACTTCTGGTATTGACCCCTGCCTGTGTCCTGACCCTTCTTCTGCTTGATCCTCTGTGCTGTGCTGCTGGACTCCTGGTATTGACCTTGTTTTTGTCCTGGCCATCCCACTGCCTGCTACTTGGGTTTTTCTGCTACTTGGAAAGTGCTTTGACCCAGGACTGCCTGACCATCCTGTTACCTGCTTCAAAGGTACTCATTCTCCTGTATTTGGGGTGTGTTGTCTATACATTCTCCTGTATTTGGGGTTTGCTAGTGCTGTTTGCTTCTGGGTTCCTACAGTTTTTCTGGTGTTGCTCTGGGTTCACTCAGCATCTGTTTAGAACAAGTAGCTTTCTGCTTATACCTGCCTAGGTTACACGCTTTGCAGTGGGGGTTTCTGTAAGTTTACATTCCTTGTTTATCTGGGTGTCCATCGTTTTGGGGTCTACGTGACAGATGCTGGCAGGGAGGGTTCATCATTACTATTAAACTGTCAGCAAGTTGTCATGTGTCCTTAGCTGGTTGTGGACAAGGGGTACAGTGACAGCTGCAGTACTTAAGGTAGTTGTGCCCCCAGATGTTAATTACCAAACACACTGTACACATTGCAGTTGCTGATGAGAGGCACAGTTCCTGCTCTCAAGGGAAATAAATCTGTTCTAATAACAATACATCCATGATTTTGGAGGAGGGGCAGGTGGAGAAGAATTATTGGCCAACTTCTTCTTTTCTCCACATATATTGGGGGCTACTTATTGTGCTTCTACTGCCTCAGGCGCATCACTGGAGCTAGCCGTGGCAAGTGGAATTTTCATCATTCATCACCCATGTTACTACACTAAGGTAAGTCCAGAGGCTAGTGGGACAGAGAGCAGGCTGGGGACAGGTAGAGGCAGGATTTCCTGAGCAGGAAGCCAGGGAACTGGGAACAGGTCCCAGGGAAGGAGAGACAGGGAAGAAAAGTGAGAACTGGGGGAGAGCAGGATCAGGGCAGCAAAAAGCAGCAGATGGCAGGAAGGCTATCCAGCCTAGAGATGCCGGATGGCTAGCTGGACAAAAGAAAAGGGAGGCTACCTGAACTGTAGATGCTGGAAGGCAAGCTGGACCACCAGGCCAGGAGAGGGAAGGAGCCTTGGCAAGAACAGCCAGGCCCAAGATACCACAGAACAGGAGCGGACTGGACAAGGCACGGGATACCACAGAACAGGAGTGGACTGGACAAGGCACAGGATACCACAGAACAGGAGCTGACTGGACAAGGCACAGGATACCACAGAACAGGATCAGAGTGGACAAGGCACAGAGCTGCTAGACTGCACTTGGAACGCTATAATTGTGCGCCGCACAGAAGCAGCACACCGCTATAACCCTTTAAGGGTTAAAGGACCTAGACCCAGAAGAACAGGTCAAGGATGACGTCACCATGCTAACGTGGTGACGAGAAACGAAACCCGGAAGACGGCTGAACCCGCCGTGCAAGCGACGGGAAGGAGGACCTGACACTATTGTTGAACCCATTCCCTTTCAGCTGCCTAATCCTCCTACTGCTTAAACATTTCAGCAGCAGCAGCAAAAACAGCAGTTGCAAATTCTGCAATTATGGACTCAGGAGGAGGACATTTGACAATGTTCAGTGGCCACTGATCAACATGACCTGCTGGCACTAGGCCAGTAGGGCATTTTTTTTTCTCATGGCTTGTGCTTTAAAAAAAAAATACAAATAAAATCATAGTCCTACAAAAAATAAAGAATTTTTTGTGGATTGTTTCTAACAAGCCTAAGTCCTAACAATCAATGTTTCCTAAGGGCTTGGTCCTCTAACAACAAATCGAACAAATCATCCTCTACAAAAGTCAAGTATCAGTCCTCCCCAGTGGCAGCTTATCTCAGGGGGTTCCTGTCTGTATCATGTTACACACACATTTCTTATTTTATTTTATTGATTTATTTTATTTTTTTTATTTAATTTAAACTGCTATTGTTTATATAAAAGAAAATTATTACATATATTCTTACTTACATTCCTTCTTAAGATTTATACATCATAAGTTAATATCCTTCATATTATTTTTGAAAGAACATTACATTTATACTAACTAACGTTCCTTCTATAAATTTATACTTCCTAGACTAATATCTATCATTAAAGTTCAAATACCTCATGCATCTAACATCCCCTTTACTTCTCAAAATATTTCCACACCCCATGGCCTTCACATGAGGCTCCCACCTCCTCTACCCAGGGGAATCAGAAACATATACCTTACTTTCCCCCATCTATCTCTCTCCCCCCATGGAGCTCCAAGGTCTCATGATATAAATCTAAATTATCTGAATTATTATAGACAGTCTTTTCCATAGAACTTTGGTAATTGATTTGGGTTAATATTTCGATTCATGTTGGAATTTCAACTACTTTCTAATATCTTGCCATACAGATTTTAGTGGCAACCAAGATATGAATCATCGATATCCTAACTAATCTATTAGAAGACAGGAGCTCCATTTGGAAAAGAAACAGCTGCGGGGACATAACTATTGGGATTTTTAATATTTTTCCCATAACTTCTGTCAACTTAACTTTTATTGGAGCCAACCTTCCACATTCCCACCATATGTGAAAGTGAGATACAATATCTGTATTACATCTCCAACATGTACTTGCAACATTATCTTGGAACTTGCTTAACCTCTCGGGTACTAAATACCACCTATGCACTAACTTCAAAAACATCTCATAAATTCCTATACAATGGATTGTTTTCCTTAACTGAGTAAAAAAATTTAACCAAGAGTCCAAAGTGAATTCCAAACCCATTTCTCTTTCCCATTTTTCTTGTACAGTCATGTTTTCCTTGTATTTGATCCTATAAAAATGTTATTGATTATTGATGCAATTTTGTATCCGCTATCTAATCTAAATATCGGATCTATTGGGATAATTTTGATTATACTTTTGGATCCAAGATAACTATGAACTCTATAGTAACTAAAATATTCAGATCTTGGCAATTGATACTCTTCTTGAAGCTCAGCAAAGGTCTTTCTATGCTCCCCACTACACAAATCTCCTATACTCTTTAGTCCTTTCTCTATCCATCTATCCAGACTTAGATTCTCTACAGCAATCTCCAAAATCTGCAGGGGACCAGTAGCTAACATCTCTCCCTTACTCATAAATGTACATTTCAATTTATTTATTGTAATTACTATTCCCTCTATTATTTCATTTTTTATCTCCAACTTTTTTAAGGTATGGTGATCTAACCAGAACAACAATAACGGATCGACATCTCGACAATCATGGGTTTCATAAATCAACCACGAATGTCCCATACCTTTTTTGAATTTCCATGCCAACATATGAGAGGTCATTATGGCTTCATGAAGATCATAGATATTTGGAAACGGACACCCCCCATCTGCTAACTTCCTTGAGATATTATCTGTTTTTATTCTTGCCCACGTAGAAGCCCATACAAATTTAAGTAACAATTTATGAAACATATCCAAAATGGTCTTCGGAACTCTCAAGGGGATAATGCTCATTAAGTATTCTAATTTAGGAATTAAACAGGACCTTACTACAGGAAATTTGCAATGTTCACAGTTTAATCATACTGTTCTCCATCTCTAGATATTACTGGTTATAAGTACTCCACACTGTCACCCCCCATCAAAATTCAATTTTATCCCCAGATATTTTAATTCTTTCTTTGACCAGTTAAAATCAAACATTAATACCAAATATCCACGTTGTTCCTCCGTCAAGTTCTTTGGAATTAACTTTGGTTTTTTTACAAAATAACGCCAGTTTTGGGAACTTAACAGTAAAAAAAACCTAATGATCAGTGCCTGACATACTGCCAAGCACCGATCTTTAAAAAGTCTGTGTTAAACTTACCTGTCTGTCTCCATTCTTTCTTCTATCTTCTCTTGTATCTTCTATCTTCTCTTCTATCTTCTTCCTGTAAAAAGAAAAAAAAAAATAAGTTTGAGTTGAAACCATACATACTTTAACCCCTTGAGTGCCAGAGTGGTATGCAACGCATTGCAAAGCAATGTCTTGTGTACCTCCATGGAGCCCAAAGGGTTAAAGTACATAGTATTGTGCCATGTTTTCAAAAAAAGGTCCCCCATATGTAATGATAAACACATCATGAAATGTTAGCTGTATATCATAATGAAATGCTATGTCTATTTTCTATAAGAAATATAAAAAGCCAACTTAGCTTTTCAGCGTTGCTGTCTCCGCCACTGTGTGAGGTGCTGAGGCGGCGGCAGAGACAGAATAAGGTGGAAAACCCATCCCCTTTTCTTCTTCATGGGCCGATGCCCGCTCCGGTCTGAGATAATTAGAATTGAGGCTGCCCTTGTATATGGGCAGCCTTACTTCTAATTCTCTCACAGCTATTGACTGGGAGATGCTTACGCACTTCCCTGCCAATCAGCTTTGAGCTGCTGTGCATCAGGTCCCTAGCCTCAGCTGTAAACATTAATATTGCTACAACACGGAGACTTGTTAGATATTTTAACGCCTCAATCTTCAGATCTCAGCCCGCTACTAATTCAAATCCTTTCTTCTTTCAAAGTCCATAGTAATTCAAAATCCAAAACGTATCTGACAATTTTAGATAACCTGCTGACAGTAAGTATCACTCCATCTCAAACACCAAATAGTAAGATATATTCACTTATCTTATAAGAGCGCTCTCCCGGGTGGTAGTGGTCATCCTACTTTGGTTTGAAAGCTGATTTCGGGCTCGATCATTTTCTTCATCTGCTATTAAGTTCTTCCTTCAATCTCAATGTTTTTCCGGCCTCCTGGTCTATACTCTCTGTATCTGCACCCACGGGCTCCTCCCCCCAAATAAAGATCCAAGACCTGGTTCGGTGTCAATCTTAACGGAACCCTGGATCGTCTCAGGCGATTTCACTTTAATACGGCCAAATTACCAGAGACATATTCAAAACATCAGTGCCACAGTTATCCAGGCAATGCGTTCCATGGGCCCATCTCCTCTCCACCTTGCGTCCTTGCGCAAGCAACACCTTTAGTCCAACGTCTTACATCATCCATACCTATTGATTTATTTTTTTCAACTGTCCCCCCAATATCAGTCAAGAAGCCCCCCCAAAAAACAAATTCCCTGTTCAACTGATTCATTCCCCAGACTCCCACCAACACAGGCACCCTCAACAGACCCCTTTTATACCGTGCCTTATGAGTTTTTTTATTATTGTATTTAGGATTTATTTTGTATTAACTGTCCCCAATCCTAGTAATCAAACCCCCCCCAAAAAATTAATTGTTCAACTGATTCTTTTCCACACCCCACCATCACAGGCACCCTCATGCCCCTGTTTTACTATGCCTTTGGAAAATAAAAAAATATTTGCTATGTGTTGTGTGTAACTTCTATGTTCCCTTTGATTTCAATGGAAAAAAGCGGGAAAAAGTGGAAAATCTGCACTTTTGCATGGGAAATTTTACACCAACCGGAAAGAGACATTTTTCGCCGATTTCAGTTTGAGGTGGAAATTTTTGTCTGTCCCTATTCAGAGAATAATGTACTGTAATGGACTTGTTGCCCCTGCAGGGGAAGTCAACTTCAGCAGGTGATCTGACAGCAGCTGTACCTTTGCCTTCTACTTTTTTTGAGAAAGAGTAGTTCTTTCTATCCCATTAATGCACGAAGCACACCCTTTGATGTATTCAATGAGTTAGTTGAAAGGGATCTTGTGATATTGTCGACATATGTTAAAAATAAAAACTTTATTCTCATCAAAATCTCACACTTAAGGAGCGTAAAGCAATAGAATAGTTATCTAATAATTCCCTTATCACTATCAAGGAGGTAGACAAGGGTGGTTCTATTCTTGTTTTGGATACTGCACAATATGCTCCTGAAGCCCTGCGTCAGATATCTGATTCTGACACCTACTTTGTATTAAAAGGATCCTACCCGTGACTATGAGCACCTTCTGGACTTTCTAGTGGAACGTGGTACCTTGGAGGGGTTTTTTACCACTAGGGAAGCTGAATTTTTATTTGTTCCCCATCCTGTGGTTCTATTTTTCACCATTTGCCCATTATTCAAAAATCACTGGAGAGCCCAGTGGGCAGGCCCATCATCATGGGTATTAAATACATATCTTAAAGATACAAAGCAGGTACTACAAGAAATGGATTGTATGTAATGGCAACCTAGTTATAGTTGGACCAGCTGTGATGCTGCCTTTCTTTATTCCTGTATTCCTCATAGCCTAGGGATTCAAGCCATTCATTTTAATCTCTTGAAGTACAGCAACTACTTATGACGGTTCCCATGATCTTTGCTGACACTCTTTGCTGTGGTGAGCTCCCATTGGCTGAGCTTGTTTGGCCCGCCCAGTATGGCCTTTATATACCGGGCCTTTGGCACCTGTCAGATGCCCTTTTGTGGTGTTCCTGTACCAGTGTTACTCTGTAGCTGTGTTCCTATGTTCCTGTGTTCCTGTGTACCGACTTGACCTGTCTGACTACTCTCCTTGGTTCCTGCTCCGTGATTCGACCCGGCCTGGCTGATGTCCCTGCTCCGTGATCTGACCCGGCTAGTCTGACAATCCTGCTCCGTGATTTGACCTGGCCTGGCTGACGTTCCTGCTCCGTGACCCGACCCGGCTACGCTAACGACCCTGCCTGTGTTCCAGCTGTGATCCTGATCCTGTGTCGCTTGGGCGACATTCTGACTTCCGCTGTGCCGACTGCAGGGCTGACAAAGTTGTTGCCTCCGATTCACTGGGCCTTCCCGTTTCCTCTTGCTGAGCACTGTTGCCTCCGTTACACTGAGCCTCCGTTAACAATTGCAGAGCACAGTGGTCCCAGTTTCAGTGAGCCTTCCGTTTGCACTTGCAGAATACTGTTGCCTCCGTTCACTGAGCCTCCGGTAACACTTGCAGAGCATTGTTACCTCAGTTACACTGAGCCTTCCGTTCACACTTGCAGAGTACCGTTGCCTCCGTTAACCCTGAGCCTTCCGCTTACACTTGCAGAGCATTGTTGACTCCGTTACAAAGAGCCTCCCGTTAACACTTGCAGAGCATTGTGGCCTCCGATTAACATTGCGCATCCGTTAACACTTGCTGTGCGCAGTGATCTCGTTACCGCACCGGTCAGGTGCTATTGGCTCCATACACCTCAGCTCTTGCAGTGTAGTTGGTCTCCATTACCGCACCGGTTGGGTGCTATTGGCTCTTAACACCTCAGCTCTTGCAGTGTACTTGGTCTCCATTAACGCACCGGTTGAGTGCTAGTGGCTCCAAGCTCCTAAGCTCTTGCAGTACAAATATCTATGCTTATTGCACTGGTCGGGTGCTCACGGCTCTAAGTGTGCTAGCTCTTGCAGAGTATATTGGCCTCAGTTCCCTGCTCAGCATAAGCAGTAGTCTCAGTCCTGCTCTATTTACTGTGCTCTCACATCTAGCACCACAGTAACGCTCCCTTACCATCTTATGGGCATTGTCAAACACACCACAACAGAGACTGATTGATTTCTATGAACTTTAACCCTTGTGTTCCCTGTATGCTTGTTTATGCCTGTCCTGTGACAGTATATATTAATTTCCCTGTATACTGGGCCTGAGAGGGCATCTGTACATCCTTGTCTATTTCCAGTCATATTGTACTGCCTATAGAGGGAAGCCTTTCTTGTCTTTTAATAAAACTGTGTTTTATTCGAACCTACTGGTCTGAGTGTCTCACAAAACCATTACACTACTCCATTCAATTTTCAGATTATTTGTTGAACTTTATCTTCTCACCCATAACTATTTTTTATTTGATGACACTTACTATCTCCAGAAGCATGGGACTTCAATGGGGGCCAAATTTGCGACCTCATACACGCAACTTTTTATGGGTTGGTGGGAGGAGTCCAAAGTTTTTGGTAATAGTAATCCATTTAGGAGTGATTTGCTGTACTTCATGACATATATCAATGATATTCTTGTTGTTTGGTGTGGGGAATATGATCATGTTCCTAGATTTTTGGAATTCTTGAATGCTAATGATTGCAACCTCAGTTTCAATCTAGTACACCATTCAAGTCAAATAGTCTTTTTGGACCTAAATATTGAGTCTATTCTTCCATCAGGCCCTATTCTCACCAGCATTCACAGGAAGGATGTTGCAGGTAATACACTACTATGGACAGAGAGTTGCCATCCCAAACATACCATCTGGAGCATTTCTGTGGGACAGTTTATGAGGGCAAGGCGTAATTGCTCTACTGACTTACTATTTGATGCCAACTGTTTGGAGTTATGCGGCAAGCTCTCCGAACATGGTTATCCACTGTGGATGCTGGATACAGCTGAGAATATTGTTAGAAATAAGACAGAAATAGCCTTCTTCAAAATCGCTTTTCATAAAATAGAATAATAAATGAGCAGGTTACTTTTGTTACTCAGTATAATGATGAACCCTGCTAGAAGATGATTGGCTGGGAGGTGCTTAAGCACTTCCCAGCAATAGGAGACTGCCAATCTATTTTGAACCGAGACTGGCATATTGTCACTGATTTATTGAACACTCAGACAATTGGGTAGGATAAAATAGAAAAGCTTTATTAGGCAATATAAAGCGCAACTAGGCCCCTCACGGGTCCAAACTCTACAAACGGCAGTAAGAAAGTTTGACACAGGACAGGGCATACAAATAGCAGTACAATAAAGTACTGGGTAAGGCAGACTGGTAACTGGTGTCACAAGGATCAGAGGAGGCTCTACCGGCCTTACCAAATACTGGGTAGGGCAGCCTGGTATCTAGTGCAATAAGGAACAGAGGAGGCTCTACTGGCCTTACCGAATACCGGGTAAGGCAGCCTGATATCTGGTGCAACGAGGAACTGAGGAGGCTCTACCGGCCTTACCGAATACCAGGTAAGGCAGCCTGATATCTGGTGCAACAAGAAACAGAGGAGGCTCTACCGGCCTTACCGAATACCGGGTAAGGCAGTCTGTTATCTAGCGCAACAAGGAACAGAGGAGGCTCTACCAACCTTACCGAATACCGGGTAAGGCAGCCTGGTATCTGGTGCACAGAGAGAGTACTAACAGGTAGTAACACCGTAGACCAGTGCGCTCAGGAGGTAGACTGGCAGAGGCCCCACCGGGTCACAGGACGAGTGAGTGTAATGAGCTGACAACGTAACCGCTAGTGACCTGATAGCACAGACTGGGGGAACGTAACAGAGGCCACAGAGAATCACAGGCTGAGAGTACTGTAATGGGCTGGCAACGGTAACCACTAGACTGGATAGCACAGACTGGGTGTATGTAATGGAGGCCACAGGGAATCACAGGCTGAGCGTAGTGAATGAGCTGGCAACGGTAACCGCTTAGTGACCGGATAGCACTGACTGGGTGTACGTAATGGAGGCCACAGAGAATCACAGGCTGAGCGTATAGTGTGGGTTGGCAAAGGTAACCGCTAGTGACCGGATAGTACAGACTGGGTGTACGTAACGGAGGCCACACTGATACACAGGCAGAGAATAGTGCAACTGGAGGCAACAAATCTGAGAGGACTGACAATAATAGCGAGGGCAGCACAAATAGCGTAAATCAGTCAATGCCTGGATCAGCATCAGAGAGAGGAAGTCAGCCACAGCCTGGATCGGTACACAGAGAGTGGTAGTCAGCCAAAGCCTGGATTGGTACACAGAGAGCAGTCAGCCAAAGCCTGAATCGGTACACAGAAGCAGAACAGGAGCAAGGTCAGACAAAAACCAGATCAACACAGAACAGGAGCACAGAATAACGTAAGGTCAGGAACACCACAAAAGGGCACCGGCCTAATGACAGGAGGGCGTATATAAAGGCTAGCCCTGGGAGGGGCTAGCCAGCTAGCACCAATAAGAGACAGCCAAACACAAACCCGGAAGTAAGAATGTCGCTCAGAGAATCACGGGCACCGTGATACATATAACAGCCAGTCTTAGTTCAAAATTCCGGTGGTCTGAGTCTGTCAACGGCCTGCGAGGTCAGAAGCGGAGTCTGTGCCAATCCAAATGCCTTCCACTGCCAGCGGAGGTGGCAGAGGCAAGGGGATAAAGAATCTGAAACTTAAAGATATTCACACAGAAGCAGGACATTTTAAAATTACAAATATGCCACATTAAACATATTTACTACTTAAAAGATACCACAAATAGTAACTTTTTGAGCTTAGGAGGGTTACCCCTCTGGCACTCAAAGGGTTAACAGTAGCATCTTTAGGGTAATTTTTTTTTTTTAAATACAAAACACTAATAGATTGTTTTATATTTTCAGAGAAGAAAGAAGAATGAAGATCAGAGGAAAAAAAGAAGACTGAAGAAAAGAAGCAGCAGGCCATGACCCCACTGGACATCAGGATTACTAGTAAGTTTTGAATTGTTAGGACATGTGTGAAACTGTTTGTGGATTAACCCTTTGAGTGCCAATGGGTTACGTAATGCTGTATAATGAGTTGCACACCCCATTGGCACTCACAGGGCTAATCTTTTTGCATGTTTCAACCACAAGTATGTGTTGGAAATCAGTTTTCTAACACATACTGGTGGATTTGACCTCCTGTGTTGGGCTCTGCTCCTGCCTTCTCCTGAAGCAGAATCTGTGCCATGAAAAGTACAGCCTAAACATGCAGTGAAACCACCACATGGAATAGGATAGTAAAGGTGACTATTTTTAGTTAATGTTCAATGGGTGAAATTTTCTCACCTGTTGAACATTTTTGTGCGGTTTTTGGTGTTGACAGCACAGTTTATAGAATAGTAAAATGTACTGTCAAAACCATTACTGCCTATTTTAAAAATAGCAGGACTAACAATATCGAGCCCTTTAGCTCTTATCTCTGAATACAAACAGCATTAAATAAATGCTTTCACCTGGCAATTTACACCTAAATAAAGCACATTTAATATTATATGTTAGGTATGCAACATATGAATAATTCATTTTTCATGCAATAAGTATCTGAATTTAAGTTTATATCAATCTGTTTCATTCTTTTGGTGTTAGTGATCTTTTAAGAATTGTGCATTGGACAAAATGCAAGTAAGTCATCCTTTCCAACACAAGACACGTGGAATAATAATACAAATAAAACATCACACTTATAAGAAAAAATGATAACTTGAAATTGTCTGTATCATTTTATTCTCATGCTACCCACTTCAGGATGAAAATTCTGTATAAGTACATCCATTACCTGATATAAAGGGAATTTTGAACATCAACTGAATGGTACATTTCCGGTTTCTAAACACCAGTGCCCAGGGGATAAAGCTATCTGTGAGTGCAATCAAAGGAACATAGAATGTGATGATGAAACTGAGATAATTTTGCTTGCTCTAGTAATGAACTGCTGATACACATGAAATTTGTCAAATAGCTCTAATCAGGATAGCAATAGTCTGAAAACCTCCTGGAAATTTTTGGAAAATGCAAGGTGTATACTTTTCTCCCTTCTTCCACCTCTTAGCTAACTCTTCCTAAATACTTTATGTGCAAGGTGTTATTTTCTTTTTCACTCCCCAAATACTGAATCTATTCATAGAATCATATTCGGTGTTAGTAATATGAGATCTGGTTCATGTAAAGAAACAACTAATTTAAAAGCAGTGGCTAAATAGCCTAACTTGATTCAAGTTCAGGATATATGTTGCATAATGTCTCCATACTGATGAGTAATGAGTGTTAATACTTAGATTTTCTCAGTACTGTGTGACTCCTGAGTGAGGCAGCCATTCACAGCATTAGTATGTAAATTATCAAAATGCACTTTTCTACACAAATAACATTAGGTAATTACATTTCCTTTATCATGGAAAATCACACCCATTTATGATACCTTACCCTACTCCATATATTTACCCTGTATCAGATATACAGATAAACACGACACACATACAGACACAGAGAGAAAAACTAGGAAACAGACATGCATGTGTCATAGCATGAGAAGGGAAATGTTAAATCATGTCATTTCACTATTGCCTTTTAATAGAGAGCGTTAATCAAAGCTTAGAGTAGAGGAATGCTCAAAAACACAAACAGACATTAAGTGGAGGATTTTAAAGTAGGTAACTTACTAAATTGACTTTACGGGAAAAAAAACTAATTACAGTCCATTATTAAAAATGTAATCACTGCGGATGGGTGAAAAGTCCTGTTTTGTTCCCACAGGATTTTTTGTAAAAAAGCATAATTTTCTGCTTTTCTCATGGGAATAGAAAAACACATAGATTTTCCTGTTTCACTAACACCACAGAATTTTCCATGAGAACAGTTTCATTTACTGCCTATGTTTTCCATACTATAAAAACTCAAAATTTCCCACCATTGAGAGTGGTGAGTTTGAAACAAAGAGTCCAAAAGCAGGCAGTTAGATGGAGAGAGGAAAAGAGAAAAAGAAAAGCTATATATATTTTTTTTAAATTCTAGCTTGGACTAAGAACAGCAAGAAAGGATGTGTGGACCCTGATCTTGCTGATGCTGAGGCTGATACAGGGGTGAAGGAGGAAGTCAGCAGCACTAGCAGTAAAGGAAGCCTGCATAGCCCTGACCCAGTGATTCACATTCCCCTTGGCATTGTCCCTCTAAGGAAGTATATTGAAGAAGGCAGAACTGGCTAGCAGTATGAGCAGCAGCACATGTCAGCTGCCTCTGCCTGCTGCTGCTACTGCTACCTGTGCATTTTCTAAGGAGATGGCAAGGAATCATGTGTCACACTTTTCATCCCCAACAAGTCCCACAGAGCATAAATATATTGGTGGTGGTGATGGAAGTGAGGGTGATGGTGGAGCAGCTAGTGTGAAGGAAATTGTGAGTTTGTTTTGGCGGAAAGTAATAAGGAATGAGAGAAAAAGATGAAAATGGGGATGGGCAACACCACTACTGCTGCTGCTATAATTCCTGCTGCTGATTCATCAGAGGCTGAATTTCATCTGTCAAAGCATCAGGATGATGATGAGAGTGCTGATGTGCCACCATGGGACTGGATTCTTCAAGTACTGATATTAAACTAGGTGTGAATAAACAGGAGGTTACACTTTCATGTCCCTGTGATATATGAGGACTGTGAGATTACATGGACATTCCAGCAATACATCTGCTATGGACATTTCTTATCTCAAGTCCTTTGAACTCAACCTCGCCATCTATTGGTTGAACCTTGCATTGCAGCATTGTGCTATGCACTGCCATCTAGTGGTTGGTGCAAGCATAGCAACATTGTGGGTGCACTGCCATCTATTGGTTGGTGACCTACATTGCAGCATTTCTGTGTCCCATGCAAGTATGCAAATACGTTACTGTTGCATTCTGGGACCTTCAGTTTCTCTCCAATGTTTGCATTATACTCCCCCATCCTTCACCCTAAAATTGTTATACCATGTTATGTTTGTTGTTTGTCTTGTCTTCTGTGTATTATGATATTTTTTAATACGCATGTCACCACAAGTTTAACGAAGGCTGTGAAAGGCTTGGTATTCCATTCCAATAAACTTAGAGGTGTTTTTTGCCTGTTCTTAAAGCAGATGTTTATTGTCTGTTATTGGGGGTTTGGGGATAGATGACACCAGGCCCCTGTAGCCAAAAGTGTAATGTGAAAGGCGGTGTAGTTTTACCTGAGCAGAGGGGTGAGTTCCTGCCAGGAGGAGGTTTTGTCATCATAGAGTGACCTGAACATGTTCCTCAGGACAAAGCAGAGGGGTTAGTGCCTGCCCAGCAGAGACTTCACAGCAGATGGGACGATACCTGCTCTACGGTGAACTGCTCCAGTGGTTAGAAGTACCAGTCCCTACCCAGGTCACTGCTCCCCATTTGGCTGGCTGTACCTGGAGGTCTTCCAATCCGGTTGACCGCTCCTCTTCTGGGTGGTGCAGCTAGATCCAGTGGCAAACGGCCCACATCTGTCCGGTGGTCCTCTGAGGCCAGTCCGGTGTAAATGACCTGGTAGGTGCCCCCCTAACGCTGCCGCGGGGGGCCGTCACAAGGACAGGTTGCACTTACCACCTATACTTCTGGTCCTAGCTCTAGTAAAGATGCTGTGGAAGCAGCATCATCACCTGTCCAAGTCAGTAAAGGTGATTCTGAAAAAGAAGAAGGCCATTCTTCTCCACCTCTCTCCTCACTGAAATCATGGGTTTGGGAATATTTTCCATTGAGGAAGGCACATTGCAGTCATTATTTGTGCAATAAGGTAGTGAAAAGGGGAAATGAGGGGACACACCTTGGCACATCTGCTCTTATAAAGTACATGCAACATAGACACCAAAACATTTATGTTAAGCATGTGAATGCCAAATGCCAAAAAAAGAAATTGAGAGCCGCTGTCACTGTGCTCCCTGTCCTCCTCATGGCACAAATAACAGGATAGAAAATCCCAGAGGAAGACTTGAGAAACGCAGGCTGGAAGTTCGACAATAAGCATAACACCCATGTTGCCATCATCTTCTTGTGCCATGGTCCTGGTGTGATAACATCAATGCCCTGACCCTGGCACCCTCAGTGTCCTCTACCACCTCCTCTGACATTTGACTCTGCCACCCCTCTGTTACCTCCCCTACCAGCTGATAGCGAGTCTGTGGATTTGAGTATCTGGCAGTTTGTGTCCAACAATTGCACAATGTGTGGTGCGGTGACCAAGCACGGCAATGTGGCGAACAATCAAATACAAGGAACCAGGGAGCATCTGCAGACATTTCATCCCATTGAATATACTAAGGTGGTGGCAGGAAGCATTCATTATTTTAACTTCTTCTACCTTGACATTAAGTGTCCTTAGCGGAATGGACAAAGGTCATAGTGATAGCAGTACTTGGTTTCTTGGGGGGGATGGTTTTACATTGCTGACCAAGAGTCAATAAACCAGTATAAAATACCATCTGGCCATTAGATAACAGAAGCTAAAAAGAACACACAAGACAAAGAAGTCCAAGGAACATGTAGTAACAACAGCAGCACTGAGGAAGAGGATGCATTTGAACAGTTGCCCCATATATCATTGTTATGACCACTGCTATGACTACTAAAGGTTGACTGATAATATAATAATAATAATAATAATAGGTTATTTTTTAATCATACACAATGATGCATGCTGATATACATGTATTACTGTGCAAAAGGCTGTAAAGTAAGAATGCTTTAAAAAATATACATGATAATAGTTTATTCTTATCAATTAACAAAATGCATAAGGAGTGAACAGAAGATAAATCTAGATCAAATCAATATTTGGTGTGACCACCCTTTGCCTTCAAAGCAGAATTGATTCTTCTAGGTACACTTGCACACACTTTGTTAAGGAACCCCACCTTGTTAGATGAGTTTGGCTGTTCCTCACCCAGTTTTATTCCTCCTACACAGCTGTTTTTGTTTCATTTAATGATTGTGTTTCAACCCACATATTAAATTGATGATCATTAGCACCTATTTGGTGCTAATCATACACTTGACTATTTAATCATACACTTGACTATATGCCTACAATACCCCGGACCTTGTGCAAGTGTATCTAGAAGAATTAATGGTGTCACATTCTCCCACCCTCCCTTTTGCTGATACATCACACATAACCTTTCACCTCACCCTCCAGTTTCCTGATCCTCCCACCTTCTCTTTTGCCAATTATTTCCACGCTCCCTTTTGCCAATTACTTACACCTTACCTTTCATCTCAAACTCCTTTTTGCTGCATTCACCCACACTCCATTTCACAGATTTTCCCTCCCTCCTCTTCTTTGAATCATCACACCCTCCCTTTACCAGTCCTCCATTTCTTTCATTCCTTCCATCCTCCCTTTTGTCACTTCATGTATTAAGCAGCACATTAACTGGTATTTCATTTGGGATATGTCCCAAAACTCCCACTGATTGATGAGTTTTTTCTTTTTTCCAATGTTGAGTTTTTTTGTCTAGTAGTTTTAGCCAGCATAACTTCTTACATCTAACAGATAGCAAAGTTTTGATGTTTGGTTACGAAGGATGTTAGTTGAAGTACATCTTCAGATAGGCCACGCTGTTTCTGGTATTCTGAAACTCGATGTCTGTTTTAAGTGGTACATGAACTGTATTTTTCTTTTGCAGTGGCACCAAGGACCAATCTGGTGATCCAAATTTCCATGGCCATGTTATGTGCCTTCCCTGTTCTAATATCCCAGGGCAATGCTCCTCAGATAGTTGAGACAAACATGATTACTGCTAGAATGATCCATCTACTGCAGTCAGTGACAGGTATTTTTGGCACTGCCCACTAGTCCAAATATGGGCAGACAGGTCCAGACAGGGTGGGGTGTCCTCCAGTACATTCCATCACCTCTTCTGAAGACAGCAGCAGTCCGGTACATCTCAACTGGCCCAGAGGAAACACCTCCTAAAACTAGCCCCCACTTACCTTAATATGGCTAGAAATTAATAAGGGAATTATGTCATGTGCCCTTGTTCATTCATTTCCAGATGTCCATGGAAGTAAATGAGAAGATATTTTTTAAATGAATCAAGCACAGTGCATGAGCCTGCTTCACCCATTTAGGACCATAGAGGCATGCAACCCATTGCACAGCAATGCATTGCAAATCCTTCTGGATTGTAAAGGGATATGTTTGCTATGTGCAGTGACGGGAATAGTCCTATGGTCCTGCTAGCAAAGGTGTTGTCAATCTCCATGGACCTATATCAAGGAGTGAAGAAGCATGTTATCTTTTGAACAAAGATACAAGGGCAAGATTCATGGGGCCATTAAGATTTTTTGACCATAATAATGTAAGTGGAGGGTTTGTTATTATTAAGAATTGTTATTACTCTATGCATAATAGAGTTGCCCAGTTGAGGATTATATGACCTGAAGTCTAACAACAGCTGGGGGTCTCACTACTGCTCTAGAGAATAGCTAAAGACTAGATGTGGATTATGGCAGTTGCTGTCAAGCAACAGTTGGAAAGGCAAAGTTGCTCACTCTTTCTCTAATGCTATCTAATGATATAATGGTTCCTATGCTGTGGTGACAACATATCTGATTTAATATAGGACATTTATGAAAATATAAGTCCAGGAGAATGTAACACATTTGAATCAAAAACCTGCAGCACTGTGTTTTTTACATGATATTATTTGAAGTACATCTTTGGATAGGTCACTCTGTTTCTACTTTTCAGAAATACAGTGTATGTTTTTAGTGGTTTAATCTTTTTGTTTTGGGGATGGTACCAGGGAGGGACCAATACAGTGATCTAAATTCCCTGAACAAATGATGTGCTTCCACTGTTCTAATTTGATGCCACATGTCCAGGTATTTTGTTAAGAGAGAACTGGGTGATCATTTTGTGATATTCACTTCTTCGGAAAAAAAAGGATTATCCCTGGCAAATGTTTTCATTTTGTGCGCTTGATTTTTAATAATCATCTGGATCCAGGGTCTCTTTGATGGGGGGGATAGTGGGGTTCTGTCCTGGCTCCCAGTGTTCCTCAGTTAGTTGAGCCAAACTCTTTGTGACATAGAATAATCTTTCTACTGCAGTCATTGACAGGCATTTTGGGCATGGCCCACTTGTCCAAAGATGGGCAAACAGGTGCGCGCAAACTCTTACTGAACTCAAAGCATTTGGTAAAAGTACTATGACAGCTTCCTTTCACACAGACATTTACAAAGTTTTAATGATATGTACAGTATGTAGGCATGTGGGCTTTTTATATGTTTTAACATTTCCTAAGTTGTTTTAAGTTGACAGTTCAAATAAAAAATAATTTAACTTATAAACCTTTTTGCATTTATTAAAATAAATGCATTCATATTGTTTTACTGAGAAATTTTAATTTCTAATAAAAAATTGGTAATCCTTCTAAAAAGTTAATAGTACTACTATCTTTGTACTTAAGAAATTATAATAATGCTATACAATTTTTCACCTAAAATAAAAATTATCTTTTGCGTCTACGAAAAGTTAAAAATGGCAATAAAATATTTAAAAACGCTTAAGTCTGCATGTATTTTTAGATGCAGTGTAATTATTTTAAAGAAGCAATACTATTTTTTTATTCATTTACAAAATGCATCAGATGATAAATACATGAATATATTTTCCATTTGCTCTAAGATTTTCAGGCTCATGTTTTATTAAAAGGTCCCAGTAATATATTTTTGTGAATTAGATAAAGTAGAATATCAAATCATAACAAAAGAAGGGTACACAATTTTGTTTGAACAGCAAGAACCCAGAGACTGCATATATGGCACAGTTTCAAAAGTAATAATCAACATCATATGCAAATGAACAACTTGGAAAGAAGAAAGAACATTTTTAATTCAGAGCATTTTGAGGATAAAATGACCTATAGGCAATGGCTCAAAGGGTCTAATGCTCAAACAGCCCAATATATACATTACTATGAAGGGAATGCTGATGGAAGCAGTTTCCTCAAACCTGAAACAAGATTGGAAGGTTGACCTTAATTTTGATCATTCTTGATATATAAAATAATTATCTATATATTGTGCAAAGGTCATTAACTGTATTTTGCAAAATAATTTAATTATTGAGACTGATAAATTAAAAGATATTCTGGTGAAAACCAGCTGCACTGTAGAGATGAAATAAAAAATAACCATTGGTTTAAAGTGGGTTTTTACCTATTTGAATGCTGGCAGTGTCTCCATTGGGCAGATGGCCATTGAGGATCTTTCTAGCATTCAAGAGGTCAATGACTCCATTTAACCTAACATAGATTTTGGGGAATTTCTAGTATTCTCCTATGGTGAAGTTGGTTTACTCCATAATAATTACAGTTCTTTTAACCCCTAGAGTGCCAGCTACTTACGCCGTACGAGTGGACACAGCTGTACCTGCTGTGCCACGCTCGTACGGCGTAAGAGTGAAATGCGGTCACTGCATGAGCCGGTATAACCGGCATGCAGTGGCCGCATTAAAAAAAAAAAAAACCCTGGCACTCATGGGGAGGCATGAGGATCACTCCTCATGCCTCCCCAGTTATTGATCTCCCAGCCGATCGGGCTGGGAGATCAATAAGCACAAAGGAGAAACACAGTTTCTCCTTCCCCCTCTCTCCTACCCGAACTTCCGGGTAGGAGTGGGCGGGACCGGGGGAATCCTCCAAACGTCATCGGTGACATGGTCACCGATGACGTTAGGGAAGTTTCCCCGGTCCTGTTCACTCCTACCGGTGGTAGGAGAGAAGGGCAGGAGAGCTCTTGCTCTCCTGCGGTCGCATCATTGATCTCCCAGCCTATCGGCTGGGAGATCAATGACTGGGGGGACACCAGGAGGGGTCCTGATGTCCCCCAGGAGGTCTGCAATGTATAAAAAAAAAATAATAAAAAAAAATAATAAAATTAAAGTAACCCTGTGAGTGCCACAGGGTCCCAGCACATTGCTTTGCAATGTGCTGGAGACCCCTGTTGCACTCACAGGGTCAATTCTTTGGGGGGGGATTTTTTTTTTTAAAGACCTCATTGGGGGGATCAGGGGGGATCCTGATGCCCCTCAATGAGGTCTATAATTAGAAAAAAAAAAAAAAAAATTTAACCCTGTGCGTGCCACAGGTGGGGGTCCAATGCACCCCCCCCTCCTGTGGCACACACAGGGATTTTATCATTATTTTGTTACCAGAGATTGTTGGGGGGCCATCAGGATTGCTCCTGATGGCCCCCCAACAAGCTCTGATTACAAAGTAATGATAAAAAAAAAATTAACCCTCTGAGTGCCACAACGGTCCAATGCATTGCTTTGCAATGCGCTGGAGACCCCGGTGGCACTCACAGGGACACTTTTTTTGATAACTTTTTTTTTTTTTGTAAGACCTCATTGGGGGGATCAGGGGGGTTTGTATACCCCTCAATGAGGTCTATAATAAAAAAAAGTAAATAAAAAAAAAATTAACCCTGTGTGTGCCACGGGGGGGGGGGCAATGCAGCCCCCCTTCTGCGGCACACACAGGGCTTTTATCATTACTTTGTTATCAGAGATTGTTGGGGGGGTCATCAGGATTGGTCCTGACGGCCCCCCAACAAGCTCTGATTACCAAGTAATGATAGAAAAAAAATTAACCCTCTGAGTGCTACAAGGATCCAATGCATTGCTTTGCAATGCGCTGGAGACCCTTGTGGCACTCACAGGGTCACTCCGTTTGTGGACATATATATTTTTTTTTACTAAGACCTCATTGGGGAGGGATCAGGGGGTCCTGATGCCCCTCAATGAGGTATATAATAAAAAAAAAAAAATTATAAAAAATTTAACCCTGTGTGTGCCACTGGGATAGGGGTTCAATGCAGACCCCCTTCCTGTGGCACACACACAGGACTTTTTATCATTACTTTGTGATCAGAGCTTGTTTGGTGGCCATCTGAATACAAAGTAACGATAAAAAAATTAACCCTTTGTGTGCTACAGGGGCCCAATGCATTGCTTTGCAATCCACTGGACACCCCTGTGGCACCCAAAGGATTATTTTTTTTTCCCCTTTTATTTTTTATTTAGACCTCATTGTATGGGTTCTGATGCCCCCAACGAGGTCTACACAAAAATATTGGGGGAAAAGCCCCAAAAAATGCACGTGCCACAGGGGGGATCCGACGCAGTGCTTTGCAATACGTTGGACCCCCTGTAACACACACACACACACACTTTTTTTTTTTTAATTATTCTGTTTTAGACCTGGATGGGGGACACCAGGAATGTTCCTGACACCGCCTCCCCAACGAGGTATGAATACAAAATAATAATTAAAAAAAAAAAACTCTTTGTGTGCAACAGAGGGTCCAACGCATTGCTTTGCAGTGCATTGGGCACCCTTGTGGCATGCACAAAAAATGCCTCCGATTCCCCCCCACACATACACATGTACCGTATTCCCCTGCCTGGTTCCACAGCCAACTGGCAGTCCCATTCCCCAGCCTGACCCCCAGCCTGTTTCCACTGCCTATTGGTAGACTCAAAGTACCAGTATGCACTAGATTCAGGCTGGGAATCAAACTTTGTATGAGGGGGACATACAGTGCACACTGGTAGTCACAGATCTCCCATACACACTCTCAGACACTGCCCCACCATCTCCACCATCCTTGCTCCTCTGCTCATACCCACACACACTGCCTAATCCCTCACCCTCCCACACTGTTACACTGGTAGTCACAGGTCCGCGCGTACACTGGCTGACGCCCTAGCTTCTTTCATCTGTTAGCCATAAAATCACACAGGAGGCAAATATAGTTTTTGATACCTTTTATTGGCTAACTAAGCAGATTTAAATGCAAGCTTTCAAGACCTTAGGTCTCTTCCTCAGGCATGTTATACAGATAAATATGAAAACATCTCTCTTAAATACAAGTACACATCACATTGTTTAGCATGGAAATCAGATAACAGAATGCAGTCCAGATCCAGATATCTTTGATCAGTCAATGGTAAATTGCACTCTTCCTCTGAGGCTTTAGAGGTATTTACGATGCTCTTGGGTCTGTGGAAAGGTCAGTCAACTTGGATGGGAGACCGCCTGGGACTACCAGGTGCTGTAGGCTTTTGCTTAGAAATTATATTTTGTCATAAATTCCTTATCCCTGTTCAACCCACTACAAATTGCATTAAATTTTAACATTAATTTTACCTCCCATACCTTTCTGTCCCTCTGAGTGCGAAACAGTCCCATCAATACAGTTAATTTAATATCCTTGACACTGTGCCCATTTTGGCAAAAATGTTCTCCCACTGGTGTCTCTGTCTTTTTGTTATTAACACTGGATCTGTGGGAATTAAATCTCCTATGTAGTGCTTGTCCAGTTTCTCCCACATACAGAGCTGTTGGGCATTTTGCACACATGATAAGGTATATTACATTGGATGATTTACAGGTGAAGGTACCATTGATCTTATGGTGTAACTGGGTGTTTGGAATTGGTATGTTGTCCGTGGTGTAAATGTGTGCACAAGTTTCACATCTCTTTTGTAGGCAGGGAGATGTGCCATTTTTTGTATTTTTACTCAGGGCACTCCTCACCATCAGTTGTTTCAAATTTGGAGGCTGTCTGAATGAGAGTAAGGGAGGCTGTGGGAATATATTCTTGAGTCTTTCATCTGTATGTAGTTTCTTTTGAAGTTCTCTTGAAATTTTGCGTAGCACTTCAACCTGGGGGTGGTAAGTGACCACCAGTGGCACCCGGTTTCCCTTATGTTGTTCTTTGTAGTGTAACAGATTTTTTCTTGGTATTTGGGTAGCCTTCTGTATCTGACTGTCAATAATAGTTGCGCTGTAACCGTGTTTTATAAAGTCTCCTCTGAGTTCCTGGAGGTGCTTATCACGGTCCATCCTGTCAGAACAGATGCGGTGGTATCTGATGGCCTGGCTGTATATGATGGAGTTCTTTGTGTGTTTTGGATGGAAGCTATTGCTTTTCAGGTATGTTGGTCTGTCTGTTGGTTTGCGGTATAGGGATGTGTGGATGGAGTTTTTCTGAATACTGATAGTTGTGTCAAGGAAGTTAATGCTTGTGCGTGAGTGACTGAGTGTTAGGTTGATATTGGGGTGGAATGTATTGTAATTCTCATGGAATTTGAGTAGTTCCTCCTCACTGGCGGTCCAGATGATAAGAATATCATCTATGTAGCGGAGGTAGACCAGGGGTTTAATCTGGCAGGTGGACAGGAAGTCCTCTTCCAATTTTGCCATAAACAGGTTGGCATATTGTGGTGCCATTCGGGTACCAATGGCAGTCCCCATTTTCTGAAGGTAGAGGTCCTGTCCAAACTTGAAGTAATTGTGGGTGAGAATAAACTGTATGAGTTTTGTTACCGGTTCCATGGGTGTGTTATTTTGTTCCAGATATCCCTGGCATGCTGCTATGCCATCTGTGTGTGGAATGTTGGTGTAAAGGGATTCTACATCCATAGTGGCCAGGATGGTGCTCTCTGGAATTGGCCCCAAGTCAGCTAATTTGTTTAGAAGATCCGTGGTGTCCTGAAGGAAGCTGGGTGTTTGTTTTACAAGGGGTTTCAGGGTATTTTCTACCCAGCCAGATATATTCTCTGTGAGTGTACCAATCCCTGAAATTATGGGTCTTCCTGGGTTTCCTTCCTTGTGTATTTTCGGTAGCATGTAGAAGGAGCCTATTTTTGGATCTGCTGGTATTAGGGGCCTTATCTGTTCTTCAGTGTTGGAGGGCAGTTCTTTTATGATCCTGTTAAGTTGTTTTGTATAATTTTTTGTGGGATCTTCTTGTAATTTTGCATAATATCTTTCATCAGAGAGTTGCCTATTTGCTTCTTGAATGTAGTCCACAGTGTTCATTATAACAACAGCTCCTCCCTTGTCTGCAGGCTTAATAATAATGTCCTGGTTATTCTTAAGTGACTGTATGGCTTTTTGTTCCTTTTGGGTTAGGTTGGGTGCTGGTTCACATTGTCTTTCCAGTATTTCTGCAGTGACTCTGTTCCTGAAACTCTCTATGTATTTGTCCAGTGTGGGGTTACTTCCTGGTTTTGGAGTCCAGGTGGATCTTTTTGTGGGTGCATTGACGTTGTGATGTAGCTCTGTGGTGTTATAATTATTATCCATTCTGTCATGGAAGAATTCCTTGAGTCTGAGTTTTCTGAAAAACTCCTCCATGTCACTGCAGAGTGTTACCCTGTCCACAGGTTTAGTGGGACAGAATGACAGGCCCTTTGAAAGTACAGATATTTCCTCTCTGCTTGTCTTATATTTGGAAAGGTTCACAACGCAGTTCTGTTCCGGTTGATTTACAGATTCTGCTGGTAAACCTGCTTTGCACCTCAGTCTCTGTAGTTTCTTCCTCTTGGTGTTGATGAGGAGTGTTTGTAGTTTCCTGTAGTACTGTTTAAGGGCCTGTTGCATGTCCTCAGTGTCTGGTCCAAGCTGTTCCTTTAGAGCTGATATTTCTGCTTGTATCTTTGATTTCCTGTTGTAGCAGATCCCAATAAGGTTGTTGCGTAGCCTCTGGGAAGTCCTGGTACATAGTTGCTGTGCAAACCTGCTGTTGTATGTGTCCAGTGTAGGATTACACATACACTGTTTGCTTTCCCATTCCTATTTCACTGGTAGCTACACTCCTGTCACTCAAATTGGTATGTCAACCCACAGCAGTTGAGTACCATTTTTCTTAGGCTGGCAAGAAGTCCTCCTAGGAAATCCCACGCCATTGAACCATTTTAGTATCTTTGAAGTGACTGAAGTGTAAAAGAAATGTTTGTTTGTTTTCCTGTAGCACCACATTCTGGAAATAGTTGTGCCAACTAACTTAGGGGTAAAAAGGCAAGTGACCCCTCATTAGATGTGGCATGTTGTCTTCTTTCCAAAATGGTATAGTTTATCTACCTTTTCTTCACTTCTGAAGGTGTTATAGCCATTTTCGTAGAGGCAAGCCAGGTTTGAGAAAATGTTAGAAACATCAGTTTGTAGTAGGTGTAGTTTTCTACTTCTAGCACTCCCTAAGGTAGTTCAGCTCATACCAATGGGGTGTCGTTTGACTCCTAAGAGCACTAGCTAACGAATGCAGTTGAAAATTCCATGGTTTTCACAGAGCTCCATACATTTGAAGGGGCAGAAATGTAAGAAAATGCCTTTTTTTTCATTAGCGCCACCTCCTGGAAGCATTTGTGCATGCCAGCCTTTGGGTATGAAGGCAAGTGACCCCTCATTAGATGCGTCAGGTTGTTTTCTTTCCAAAATGGCATTGTTTTCTACCTTTCCTGCATATCTATTATGGTTATAACCATTTTAGTGCAAGCAGATAATTTAAGAAACAAAAGTGTCAGGTTTACGTACGTGTTCCTAGCACCCACATATTGTATGTTAAGCCACACAAATGGGCTACCATTTTTCTCATGTTGGTAGCAGGTACTGAATACAGCAGGAAATGTTATGGTTTTCAAAGATTTTAGTATCTTTGAAGTGGTGGAAATGTAAAAAAAACATGTATTTATTCCCATAGCGCCACCTTTTGGAAATATTTGTGCACTTCAGCCCAGGGGTAGAAAGGCAAGTGACCCCTCATTTGATGCGGGAGAATGTCTACTTTCCAAAATGGTATACCTTTTATACCTTTCCGTCATGTCTCTAACAGTTATGAACATTTTAGTACAAGCAGCCATTTTCGAAGAAGCAAACAGGTAGGTGTAGTTATGCTTTTCTGGCACCCCTAAGGTATGTCGATTCATTACAATGGGGTGTCATTTTTCTCCTAAGAGCACTAGCTAATGAATACAGTTGGAAATTCCATGGTTTTCACAGATTTCCATACAGATGAAGGGGCAGAAATGTAAGAAAATGCCATTTTTTTCCTACAGTGCCACTTCTGGAAGCATTTGGGCACAACAGGCTTGGGGTAAGAAGGCAATTCACCCCTCATTAGATGCGGCAGGTTGTCTTCTTTCAAAAATGGTATGGTTTGTGTAGCCTTTCTTCACTTCTCTAGTTGTTATATCCATTTTTGTACAGACAAGTAATGTTTGAGAAAATGTTAGAAAAATAAGTGGTTGCAATAGGTGTAGTTTGGTACTTGTAGCGCCCACTAAGGTAGGGGAACTCATACCAATGAGGTGTCATTTTTCTCCTAAGAGCACTAGCTAATGAATACAGTTGGAAATTCCATGGTTTTCACAGATTTCCATACAGATGAAGGGGCAGAAATGTAAGAAAATGCCATTTTTTTCCTATAGTGCCACCTTCTGGAAGCATTTGGGCACAACAGGCTTGGGGTAAGAAGGCAATTCACCCCTCATTAGATGCGGCAGGTTGTCTTCTTTCAAAAATGGTACGGTTTGTGTAGCCTTTCTTCACTTCTCTAGTTGTTATAACCATTTTTGTACAGACAAGTAATGTTTGAGAAAATGTTAGAAAAATTAGTGGTTGCAATAGGTGTAGTTTGGTACTTGTAGCGCCCACTAAGGTAGGGGAACTCATACCAATGAGGTGTCATTTTTCTCCTAAGAGCACTAGCTAATGAATACAGTTGGAAATTCCATGGTTTTCACAGATTTCCATACAGATGAAGGGGCAGAAATGTAAGAAAATGCCATTTTTTTCCTATAGTGCCACCTTCTGGAAGCATTTGGGCACAACAGGCTTTGGGTAAGAAGGCAATTCACCCCTTATTAGATGCGGCAGGTTGTCTTCTTTCCAAAATGGTATGGTTTGTGTAGCCTTTCTTTACTTCTCTAGTTGTTATAACCATTTTTGTATAGACAAGTAATGTTTGAAAAAATGTTAGAAAATTTAGAGGTTGTAGTAGGTGTCTTTTTGCACTTCTAGCATCCCCTGTGGTAGGTGAACCCATACCAATGGGGTGTCATTTTTCTCCCAAGAGCACTAGCTAATCAATATAGTTGTAAATTCCATGGTTTTCCCAGATTTCAGTACTGTTGAAGTGGCAGAAATGTAAGAAAATTCCATTTTTTTCCTATAGTGCCACCTTCTGGAAGCATTTGGGCACAACAGGCTTGGGGTAAGAAGGCAATTCACCCCTCATTAGATGCGGCAGGTTGTCTTATTTCCAAAATGGTATGGTTTGTGTAGCCTTTCTTTAATTCTCTAGTTGTTATAACCATTTTTGTATAGACAAGTAATGTTTGAGAAAATGTTAGAAAATTTAGAGGTTGTAGTAGGTGTCTTTTTGCACTTCTAGCATCCCCTGTGGTAGGTGAACCCAAACCAATGGGGTGTAATTTTTCTCCCAAGAGCACTAGCTAATGAATACAGTTGTAAATTCCATGGTTTTCACAGATTTCAGTACAGTTGAAGGGGCAGAAATGTAAGAAAATGCCATTTTTTTCCTATAGTGCCACCTTCTGGAAGCATTTGGGTACCACAGGCTTGGGGCAAGAAGGCAAGTTACCCCTCATTAGATGCGGCAGGTTGTCTACTTTTCAGAAATATATAGTTTTATATAGTTATTCCACTGTTCTAGGGTAGTTTTACCACAAAAACCCTAGAATGTGCATTTTAGTTTATAAAGTTGAAAATGTCATTTTGCGCTGCTGGTGATTAGGGCTCTACGCTAGCCTTGGACTTAGGTAAAGCTATACAAATTTGGTATTTTTTTACTCGGGGGACTCTGGGCTTTTTCAAATAATTGAAACTTTTTCAATCAAGGTAAATGTTTTTGATACAGAGTATGTGATTTTAGCAAAATGAGTAAATTTTCACTTTTTTTTGTCATTATGACATCATAGCTTTTTGCACGATGTAAAATTCTCTTCATGTAAGGTATCACGAGAAAGCTCAATTCGTTCTGAAAAAAACAATATATAGTTTTCCATATTTAACTAAAAATCCCCAGAGGAAATCAAGCCTAAACGGAAGGATAGCAAAAATGTTGAAAAAGTGTCTGGCCTGCAGGGTTCAGAAAATGGCCCGAGCCTCTGGCACTGAAGGGGTTAAGTATATCATTCTCATTGTCTTTTAACTTAATGGTAGGTTTAACTACCAGTCTCTTTAACCTTTTGAGTGCCACATCCCAAAGCATTGCGTCGGATAGCTCTCCTGCACTCATGTGGTTAAAGTGGGCTTGTCACCCAGAGACATGTTTTGTTTGTTTTACAGAGAATTATAACCTGGACGATGTGTTGTGCTATCCATTTTCTGTAAAATATATGCTCTTTAAGAAATGAATCTTCATATTTTGATGGAACAGTCTGTCATTGTTTGTTAAATGTCTGCACAGTATGCTAATATGTTCTTTGAGCAAAACATTTAATTTTGCATTTATATACCAGTTAGACCCTTTGCATATAAGCAAAGGGCGTATGAAACTTTGGCTTCCATGTAGGAAGCATAAGGGCATGCCAAAAAGAGATAACTGCTGCACCTCAATGATGAGGCTCAAGAAGGCCAAAACATATGACTAGGGTTAGCTACTTGCCTCCTTCAGAGTGAAACTGTCTGGAAGTTCATGGCTTGAATGTCATCTGAGCAGAGTCGGTATAATGTGGTTTATAACATTTCTTCTTTGTGTAATGAACCTATGAACTTAGAAATTGCACTCTGGATAGAATATGGTCCTACAGAGTCTGCTGTATGTTTTGGCAGGTTCTTTCCTAGTCGAGCATCTCTGACTCTTTGCATATCAGAAAGATGAATTTGGAGTGATTGTGGGGGTAAACCAATCTCATCACAGGGAACAAAAACTGTTAAGCCAATGTAGTAGAGCACTCTGTAATGCATTGCAAAACAAATTATTTAAGATCTATTTAGTAGTCAAGTGATTAAAAGCCACAATAAACTTTGATTTGTCCCCTATGGTGCAGATTGTTTTCCCCCATATCGTCCCAGTTTTCTTTGTACATCTAGCCCTTCAAGATTCCGTAAGCAGAGCAGGGGTTAATTATACCACAGATGAATAAATAAAACCCATACATGCATGCACACAAGATCACACAAGATCACACAAATGTGAGCATACAGACATACACGCACTGCTGTAATTGAACCTGTCCATTGCCTGGATTTTAAATACATTGTTTGACCACATTCTATGCTTGGTGGTATGAAGGCCATTATAAACGAATAGGCTGCAAGCACATAGAATGTGGGGAGGGGTGCTGTAGGGTTCAATGCAGTGGCAAAGTTTGTTTGGTGATGTGTGTAAATCACTTTGCCACGGATAATACAATGCACTGCCACTTTGCCATATTCACTAATAATTAGGTATGTAAGTGGAGCAGGAGAGAGTTTGTTTATTAGTATATGAGCTTGGAGTACACTATCAGTGTGTTGGGGAGGGCAAGTGGGGAAGCAGAAAGGATGTTCTCACCCTCAGACTTCTGTATCAAGAATAGCAGCAGCCCTCTCTTAACCTTTTGAGTCTGATAACCATGAGCAATAAATTAATCTAATATGTTGCATTCCACTGTGGCACTCAGAGGATTATAACATACACAGTCCCCTGCTCTGACCACTTAACACCTAATTATGGAAAATGCAAAACCTCCAGATCATCTGTTACAAGTAAATAGCAGACTACCTGCCAGTCAGCTGATTCATGTAAACACAATACTCAGCCGCAATTCACAAGACTAATGTGTCATGTTTTCACATTATGGCTGATCTGCCAGTTCTATGGTTTCCTGAATCAGCTTTTAAACAGCTAGGGCAAGGGACTGTGAATGTTTTAATCCCTTGATTGCCACAGGGGTGTGCAATGCATTGGCAGTCAAACGCTTAAGGGAGGACTGCTGTCTCTGCTTTCCAGTAGAGACATAACAAAATATACTCTGTGGCTCCATAGAAGGCTATGGGAAGATCCCAAATCCAACAGCTTACCACCATACTGACATAATAGGACTTCACTGAACCTCAGATCATCCCTCCAGATCTACCTCACATCTCAATTGCAGTGTGTGAGAGGTAATTAAAAATTATATTTGGTCATTAGATATCTGGCCTCCACTTCATGTGTAAAGATAGGGTTAGGGACTAATAGAAACAAAAAACTATGGAACCATAAGCCATTTAACCCTCACCAAGATATGGTTCAATTACTACCTTTTAATCTCCCTGCCATTGTATTTGGGGTGGGGGGTCCCCGTATTTAGTCCGTATTGAAATTCCTACTACAGAAAAAAATGAATAAATAAAAAAAAACATTACAAATTTTTATTCTTTACATATGGGAATATGGATCCAGTGAATATACAAAGCCCTTGTTTCTCAACTCTTCTTATTTTAACTTCCTAAAGCTAAAGCTATCACCCTAATTATAAAAAAATTCAGTACAAAATGGAATTATATATTGCCAATGTAAATGAAAATTGTGGAAATATTATTTATACCATATTTGCATATATAAATCTCCTGTGGTATACTAGCAACCAGTCACATTATTTTATAACTTGTTGGGTATCAAGTTCAACCAGTTATATTTTATATTTGAAAATAGCTATTCATGGGCAACTCAGGGGAAAAGTGGGGTTAGTTTAAATGCTGGAAGTGTGTTGTGAGTGTGTATCTGTGGGGACTTTAGAGCAAAGCAGAAGCTTATTACCAGCAAGCTACTTATTAGTCATTGCTTGTTAATGAGGAACATCAATTTTCCTATCCCTAATCTAATTTAAATATTCACAAGGCATCTGGTCATAGTGACGCTGATGTATTAAGTAGAAATGGAGTGATTCTGGAGTAAAGCAATAGAAACTAGAAATGTCCCAAATCCCAAATCATTTGAACAGGACTTGAACCCACTGAATAGTAGAGGGGTCTCCATCCCTTACATCATAATACGGGTTATTTACTAAGGTGTGATAAAGACATGACAAAGTGGAGAGGATTACTTCATTGATATCACATCTCCAATTCCTATGTTAGTCAATAACACTAATAAACACTAATAACACAATATAAGCTAACATCTCTCAAGTAGGGATTGTAGAAAATATTTGCCTCAAACTGAAAAATGGCACTTTCCACTTGGAGAATAATTTCCCATGAAAAGTGCAGATTTTCTGCTTTTTTTCGCCTGGCTCATTCTATTGAAATCAATGGGAACATTGAAGTTACACACAACACATAGCAAATATTATTTTATTTCCCAAAAGCATAGTATAAAAGGGGAATGAGGGTGCCTGTGTTGGTGGGGTATGGAGAAAGAATCAGTTGAACAGAAAAATATTTGGGGTTTTGTTTACTGGGATTGGGGGCAGTTAATACAAAATAAATCCTAAATACTATTAAAAATCATGGTATAAAATGGATCTGAGGAGGGAGTCTGTGTTGGTGAATTAATCAGTTGAACAGGGAATTTGTTTTGGGGGGATTTCTTGACTGGTATTGGGGGGACAGTTAATAAAAAATATATAAAATAATACATTTGTATGTAAGGCGGTAGAGACAGGAACCCCCTGACATTGACATAAGCTGCCATTGGGATGTACTAATACTTGACTTGATAGAGTATTTTGTAGAGGATGATTTGTTAGCTTTGTTGCTAGAGGCCCAAGCCCCGAGGAAACATTGCTTTGTAGGACTTAGGCTTGTTAGAAACAAACCCCCAAAAATTGCTTAGTTTTTTATAGGACTGTTTATTTATTTATTTACAAAGCACAAGCACTGAGCAAACAAAATACCCTACTGGCCTAGGGCCAGCAGGTCATGTTGGCCAGTGGCCACTGGCCATTGACAAATGTCCTCTTCTTGAGTCCATAATTGCAGAATTTGCAACTGCTGGTCTTACTACGGCTGCTGAGATGTTTAAGCAGCAGGATGATTAGTAGGGATGGGCGAAACATTTCGCCTCAAACTCAAATTGATGAAAAAACGGCACTTTCCGCTTGGTGAAAAATTTCCCGCAAAAAGTGCCAATTTTCCTCTTTTTCCACTTTTTTCGCCCATTGAAATCAATGGGAACATAGAAGTTACACACAACACATTACAAATAATATTTTTTTCCAAAGGCATTGTATAACAGGGGCATGATGGTGCCTGTGTTGGTGGGGTGTGGGAAAAAAATCAGTTGAACAGGAAATGTTTTTGGGGGTTGTTTACTGGGATTCGGGGGCACTTAATAAAAAAGAAATCCTAAATAAAATAAAAACCATAAGACATGGTATAAAGGGGTCTGAGGAGGGTGTCTGTGTTGGTGAATGGATGAATCATTTGAACAAGGAATTTGTTTTGAGGGGCTTTCTTGACTGCTATTGGGGGACAGTTAATAAAAAATAAATCAATAAAATAAAATAAAATATCTGTATTTAAAGAGACAGAGACAGGAACCCCCTGACAAATACTGCCACTGGGGTGGACTGATACTTGACTTGATAGAGTATTTTATAGAGGTTGATTTGTTTGATTTGTTATTCGAGGCCTTCGTAGGACTTAGACTTATTAGAGACCCAATCTCTGAAGAAACATTGATTTTAGAACTTAAGCTAGTTTGGCATAAGCCCTAAGGAAACATTGATTTGTAGGACTTAGGCTTGTTAGAAACAAACCCCCCAAAAATGGCTTATTTTTTTGTAGGACTAGTTTTTTTTTTTTTTTTTTTCAAAACACAAGCCCTGAGAAAAAAAATAAAAATACCCTACTGGCCTAATGCCAGCAGGTCATGTTGGCCGGTGGCCACTGTCAAATGCCCTCCTGAGTTGCAACTGCTGTTCGTACTGCTGCTGCTGAGTTGTTTAAGCAGCAGGATGATTAGGCAGCTAAAAGGGAATGGGATCAAAAATAGCAGTAACATGGAAGATGGATGATGAAGGTTCCACTTGCCACAACTGGCTCCAGTAATGAGCCTGAGGCAGTAGCAGAAGAATAAGTAGCCCCCAGTATATGTTGACCATTAAATCTTCTCCACCTGCCCCTCCTCCAAAATCATCATGGGTGTGTTGTTATTAGAATATATATTTTTCCCTTGAGAACAGGAAATGTAGCTTCCATCAGCAACTGCAATGTGCACAGTGTGTGGTAAATAACATCTGGGGGCACAACTGTATCCAAACACCATGACACCCGAAACCAAGTACTGTTGCTGTCACTGTACCCATTGTCCAGACCCCGCTAAGGACACATGACAACTTGCTGACAGTTTAATAGTAATGATGAATCCTCCCTGTCAGAATCCTAGCATATTCTGCCGGATGGAATATCCTCAGATGCCACCTGATGACCTGGTATCGATTCTTCTCCACCACACTGGCATGGGTGGTCAGTGCACCACACAGTGTGCAATAGGTAGAGATGAACTGCCATATTAACAGAGTGGCTATCATTTGGTGGGGGAGGTAAAGATGAATGAGGGGGATTTGCAGGAGATGTACTTGTTACCCAAGAGGAAGACGATGATGTTGATGGGGAGCTAGTTATTTTGCTCGTCATGGAACTTTCAGTGTCTGTCTGGGATTCTTTATTTTTCCTCCTCTTTGATCTCCAACTTTCTGGAGAGTCAGGGGTACAGTAACAGTGGTGCTAGATTTCTGTAACAGGTGTTTGGCTTTAACATGTTTGGAGTAAATGTCATGGTGTCTGTGTTTCAAGTGTGTTATCAGGGCGGTTGTGCCAAGGTGTGTTCCCTCCTTTCCCCTTCTCACTAACTTGTCACAAATTTTGCACTGTACCATTGTTGATGATGACTGCACTGTGCCTGCCAGAAGAGAATAATAGTCCCACACCCATGACTTCTGGGGGGGGATAGGGAAAAGGTGGAGAAGAATGGCATCTTTTTTCTTGTCCTCCACATTACTTTTCACTTTCTGTGGCATGGATAATGTTGCTGCTGTTGCTGCTACTGCCTCAGATTTATCACTGCAACTAGGATCAGGAGGAGTATTGCTACTGCTAGCAAGTGGAACCTTTCCTAGTCCCGCATTACTTGTTGACCCCATTTCCACTGTGTCTACAGTGGTCTGTGGCACACTAGCTTGCTCCTCAGCACCCTGCTGCCCTTTCATCTCAGTAGCAGCAGAAGTTAGAGCAGTTGCAATTTCCGCTAATTTCAAAAGCTGACTGCTAGTGGTGGTGGTGATGCCCATCCTCATCTCTGTCTCCAATTCCTTCTCAGTTTCTGATAAAAAGGCCATCAATGTCTCTTCCACCCCAGCTTTTAGAACACCACTACCACCACTAGTCCCTAAATGCTGCTGCTCTATTCCAGACATCTCACTGCTGCTTGGAGGAGGTGACGAGCAATGTGACAGAGGGTCCCCTGCTATCACACATAACAAGAAACACTAGCAGCAGACAACATTTTGGTGGCAGCAGGTTCAGCACTGGCAGCAGGTTTAGCACTGGCAGAAGGTTCAGCACTGGCAGCAGGTTCAACACTAGTGGCAGCACATCTGACAGCAGGTACAACACTAGTGGCTGCAGGTACAGCAATGGTGGCACTGGCAGAAGGGGCAGCACGTCTTGCAGCAGGCACAGACAGCTGACCTGTCCTGCTCTCACTAGTACTACCCTTTTCTCCCTCCCTTCCCATTCCCTTTTCTCCCTTCCTCCCCATTCACTTTTCTCCCTCCCTTCCCATTAAATTCCCCAAGATCCCTTGGGGTGATTTAGAGGGACTGGACAGCATTGGTACAGTAGTGGTCCCTTCCTCCTCCTCCTCAGACTCAGTGGACACATAATGATCCATCCAGCTCCTCTATTGATTATTTTTGACCCTGCTCATAGTGATAGGAGTCACTATGAGCCTCTCCTGCCTCACGTTTTGCAAAATATCACAAGAGAACAGCACAGCACGTCTATCTCACTGTAGCTGCTTCTATTGTGTCTGCCTTCAACGAAAACATCACGTTTTTATAGCGGAAGTGCGAAAACAACGCAAATCAATGGGCAAAAACATTCTAGTCATTGAAAAAATGTTGAAAAATTTTGGCCAATGGGTGAAAAATGCGAACATTTTAATAGTTTTAAAGCAAATTTTCCCATGGAAAAACGGACAACAAAGTGGTTTTCACAGAATTTCCCTGCAGGAACACGGCGACAACTTTTGCTCACCCCTAATGATTAGATAGCTGAAAGGGAATGGGACCAACAATAGCAGGCTGTTTTTAAGGTTGTTTCAAAGCAAAAAGGTAAATAGTTTCAGGTCAGTAAATCTATCCTGTCCATCTGTTTAGACTCAGAGAATACACTTCAAAGGCAATGGAAATTAATGTATTTGGGCATCCTCAGATCAAAAGGTTCACCCTCCTAGGTAGGCTAACTTAGATTGGCAGGGGGATAGAAGTGACATCTGTCAACAGTGATGACCCTCTGGGTGTTGTTTCCTGATTGGTTGCTAGGATCATCGCTAAGGGGAGTGTTGTGGGGAGAGAGCTGTTCCAAGTTCCAAAGAGATATCAACAAGAGCTCTGGAAGTGGCTGTAACAAGACTTTGCCAATGGACTGTATTTTCCCGGACTATTTACAAACTAGCTCCAAAGTAAGTGTGTGTGTTTTCTGTATTTTGGGTAATTTTGTGGGTTTGCCTATTTATAGTGATTAAAGTACAATTTATTTCATCACTCGTTTTGCTCAATGAAATGATCCAGGTAACAAGGGTATAAAATGCTGGCCTCCCGTGACAACGACTGTCTCCAGTGTGTCTCCAGTGATGTGCCTGAGTCAGTAGCAGCACAATAAGTAGCCCCCTGTCTATGTGGAGAAAAGAAGAAGTTGGTCAATAATTCTTCTCCATATGCACAGTGTGTGTGTGGCAAATAACATCTGGGGGCACAATTGTATCCAAACACCATAACACCAGAACCCAAAAACTGCAGCTATCACTATACCCGTTGTCCAGACCACGCTAAGGACACATGACAAGTTGCTGATAGTTTAATAGTAATGATGCACTTTCCCTGCCACCATCTTAGCATATTTTGCAGAATGGAATGTCTTCAGATGCCACTTGATGCCCTGTTTGTAATTCTCCTCAGCCACACTACCATGTGTGATCAGTGCACCACACAGTGTGCAATGGGTAGAGATTAACTGTCACATCCTAACATCAACAGAGTGACTATCATTTGGTGGGGGAGGTAACGATGTACAAGGTGATTTGGCAGAAGATGTAGTTGTAACCCTAGAGGAAGAAGGTGATGGTGAGCTAGTTGTTTTGCTCATCATGGAACTTCCAGTCTTTGCCTGGGTTTCTCTGTTCTTCCTCTTCTTTGACCTCCAACTCCCCTCTTGTTGCCTTTCTGGAGAGTCAGGGGGTACAGTAACAGCAGTGCTTGATTTCTGTAATGGGTGTTTGGCTTTAACATGTTTGACATAAATGCCATGGTGTCTGTGTTTCATGTGTGATATCAGGGAGGTTGTGCCAAGGTGTGTTTCCTCCTTTCCCCTTTTCGCTGACTTGTCACAAACTGTGCACAGTGCCATTGGTGATGACTGCACTGTGCCTGCCGCAAGATAAAAATAGTCCCACATACATTACTTCAGGGGGAGGGAGAAGGTGGAGCAGAATGGACTCTTATGTCTTGCCCTCCACATTTCCCAGCTGATGCTGCTGCTGCTGTTGCTGCTATACCTCAGAATCAGCTCTGCAACTAGGACCAGTAGTTTTGCTACTGCTGGCAAGTGGAACCTGTCCTAGTCCCACATCACTTTTTCATCCCATTCCCACTGTGTCCACAGTGGTCTGTGGCACACTAGCCTGCTCCACAGCATCCTGCTGCACTTGCAACTCAGCAGCAGCAGGAATTAGAGCAGTTGCAAATTCCGCAAATTCCAAAAGCCCATTGCTAGTGGTGTTGTTGGTGATGCCCATCCTCATCCCTGTCTCCCATTCCTTCTCAGTTTCTGATAGAAAGGCCATTATTGTCTCTTAGACCCAGGCTTCTACACCATCTCCATTACCACCACCACCACTAGTTCCACTCCCTATGTGCTGCTGCTCTATTACACACATCTCACTGCTGCCTGAAGGAGTTGACAAGCAGTGTGACAGAGGATACTGAAATGTTACACTTGGCATTTCCTTTTGACCTGAAGAAGAAGACAGACTACCAATAGTACCAGCAGGCACAGACAGCTGATCTGTGCTCCTGCTGGTGGTGGTATTAATTCTATTGCTGCTCTCCCCCAACTCCAGTTCTGGACTCTTCAGGATCATGTTCCACTTGGACACTGTAGTGAAGAGAAGGGGAGGACTCCCAGACCCAGAGGAATGGGTGGGCTCCCTTGACCACTAGTCTGGACGCTCTCAAATGATTCCCCTACCACTCCCCTAACGCTACTCCCACCAGCTGCTTCACCATTACTGTTACTACTGCTGCTACTAACACCACACACATCAAGCTTAGCCCCAGAGTCTTCCTCTTCACAGTCTCTAGTAATATGATGATTACCTCCTCCTTCACTCCTAATACTAACAAGCTGTGGGGCCTTCTTAGTAGTAATAGTAGTACTAGCACTGGTGGCACTGCTTGGGGATGGCAAGTGTGACTTAGGGTCCCCCGCTGTCACACCTGGCACTATCTTCTCCTCCCCCAACTCCTGAGTATTACAAGACACACTAGCAGCTCCAGTACTGGCGGCAGCAGCTTCAGCACTGGCAGCTGACACAGCACTGGTTGCAGCAGGCAAAGTATTGGTGGCAGCAGGTTTAGCACTGACAGCAGGCACAGCACTGGTGGCACTGGCAACAGGGGCAGGAAGTCTAGCAGCAGGCGCAGGTAGCTGACCTGTCCTGCTCTTACTAGTACTACCCTTTACTCCCTCCCTGCCTATTCCCTTTTCTCCATCCCTTCCCATTCCCTTTTCTCTCTCCCTCCCTTCCCATTAAATTCCCCAAGATCCCTAGGGGTTATTTAGGGGGACTAGACAGCACTGGTTCAGTAGTGCTCACTTCCTCCTCCTCCTCCTCCTCCTCAGACTCAGTGGACACATAAGGGTTCCTCCAGTTCCTCCTTTTAATATTTTTACACCTACTCATATTGGTAGAAGTCACTATTAGCCTCTCCTGCCTCAGTCTGTCCAAAAGATCACAGCAGAATAGCACAGCATGTCTACCTCGCTCTGTAGATGCTTCTATTGTATTTGATTTTCACAAATATGTCACGTTTTAATAGAGAAAAGGGCAAAAACAATGTATATCAATGGGCGAAACTTTCTGGCCATTGAAAAAATGTCCCTCCATCATCCTTCTTTTGTTCAGATACAGATAAAGTTGAGAGAGAGGATGTTGACAGGGCTATAAGGTTAGCAGAAAGTCAAAGGCTGAATCTTCCACCACTTTTAAGGAGCACTGTGTCTGTCTATAAACTGTTTGAGAAAGCCACTGGAAAGTCTGTCAAAAAGCACAGTCGGCCTATCAGTCATCATCAGTATCAGCACCTCTTCAAAGTCCAAGTCCCACTCAGCCACACACCTGTTTTGAGTACCCAGCAGCAGCAACAGCAACACAGATTGTTAACATCCACAATGTTAGATATGACAAAAGAAGAATAGCCCATACCATCATCATGCCACTTTGTGCATGCAGAGTTTTGAGAAACAGTCCCACAAAGCTGTAGATGTTCTAAGTCTAAGCTGTAGATGTTCTAAGCAGGTGATAGAGGAATGGCTTGAACTCTGCTCCTTAAAAGCTTGTTTTGTGTCTGCTGATAATGGCTCCAACATAATAACTACTTGAAAATAAGTGGTATGGTGCATGTTTCGTGCTTTGCCCATGTGGTAAATTTAGTTGTGATCAGATCCTCGGCAGAATCCAAAACCCTCAAAGAGATGCTTACTATTGTCCGCAAAATATGTGCCCATATTAGTCGCTTCTACAGTGCACACAACACTCTATGTTCCATACAAGAGAGTATCAACCTGCCCCATCACCAGCTGAAAATGGAGGTCCCTACCGGGTGTAATTCCACAATGTACATACTAGAGTGTTTGTACGAGCAAAATAAGGCCATTAGCGAATACATCATGCAAAACTGGAAGACTTTGGAGGGAGACTCTTTATCACCTGGCCAATAGCAACTAATGTGTGATGTAAGCAAGCTGCTGAAACCCTTTGAGGAGGCAACCATGCTGGTGAGTCACATTGGGGCAGGAACTAGTGAAATTTTTTATTGCAGATAAAAATGAGAAACATGGCTTAGGATTCCTACCAGAATGACAACAGTGACATGCACCAACCAGCTGGTAAAGGACATGTTAGCGTGCTTTAAACAAGATCCTCGCATAGTGTCCATTAAAAGCAATGAGGAATACATTCTTGCCACTTTGCTGGATCCCCGCTTCAAACACAAAATTTCAGAATTTTTGCCAAAGGACCATCAGCAGTTTGTCACAACAAGGAGTCATGATGATGAGCAGCAACTCTCTGAGGAATCGTATTCTCTCAAGGAATATCGAGACATGCCTGTTGATGGAGTGGAGGGTTGCATTGTGGAGGATGAGAGGGTGAAAGTGAGGGCACAACAAACATGTAGACAGTATAGCAAAAAGGAAGGCAGCAAAGCATTTCAACCAGCAGAAGCGGATGCATCATCAACCAGAATATTCCATTTGGAATACAGGGCAATTCATGGGTCTCAGCAGGGGCGGAAAAATCCCAACATTGGTGGTGGTGGTGGTGGCAGCACTCTTTGGGACTTGCTCCCTGAGAATAGGTTGGTAACTGACACACAGGAATACCATGTAGCTCCTAGATGTGGTCCCACTGCATGTGAGATAGTTTCTGCATACTTGCAGGATAGCTAAGTTTTAGGCAGAAAAAATGACCCCATGGAATACTGGCAAACAAAGCGTGTGTGAATAGCATTGACACATACTGCAGTGGAAACCCTTAGTTTTCCTCCAGCAAGCATTGAGTCTAACAGGGTTTTCAATGAGGCTGGTTATATTGACAATGACGGCAGGACACGGCTATCAAGGAGAAGTATTGGAAGACTAACATTCTTAAAAATGAATCAACATCTCATACCATCTGAGTATCAGGTAGCAGAAACCACACATTATTACTTGACATCATTATGATGAATATGTGTCAGTGTCACTTAACCCTTTGAGTGCCAGAGAGGTACGTCCATTGCGTACCTCTCTGGCACTCAAAGGGTTAAGCAGGAAGTTAGTGTTGTGGGCAAAGGACAAATGCATTCTTCATGCTAACACATTTTTGAAGGCATATGTTGCTGTAGGACTCACAGCTTTGACTTTCAGACACTTATTTCTAAACTACAGCCCTCAGAAGAAGCAATATTACAATGGGAAATGTAGTACCTATAGGAAATATAGGCAAAAAATGTTAAAACAATGGAGGACATTTTTGCATAGGTGAAAACATTTGCGGAAAAAGCCAAAACTCGGCAAGTTTTCATGAAAAGTCATGCAGGAAATTTTTCACACTTTTCGCCCACCCCTACTTTGCAGTTGCTGATGAGAGGCACAGTTCCTTCTCTCAAGGGAAAAATATATATTCTAGTAACAACAAACGCGTGATTTTGGAGGAGAGAAAGGTAGAGAAGCATTATTGGCCAACTTCTTATTTTTTCTCCACATATACCTGAAGTAATGGGGGCTACTTGAAGTGCTGCTCCTGTCTCAGGAGCATCACTGGAGATAATGGTGGAAAGTGGCACCTGCATGATTCATCTCCTGTGCTACTGCTGTTGTTGATATTCCCTTTGAGCTGCCCGTTGTTCAAACAACTTAGCAGTAGTAGCAAGAATAGAAGTCTCAAATTCTGCAATTACACAGGGGCTTTAATTCCTTCAGGTATCTAAAAAGGTCAGTGCCAGAGATGTCTCCAGTGCACTGAACACAACTCTTGCATGTGTTACTTGGTTGGAAAGTGTTTGAAAAGTGGTAGCCAGACACAGCACATCCGCTGTTGCCCAATTACAATTCACAACACACTTAGAAAAGCAAAATTCTAGGATGTGTTGACTAGGTATGTATCGCAGTGCCCATGATCTCCATCTGTCACTCTCGCTTGTGCTGCACTCCTATTGGTTGAGCCTGTTTGGCCCGCCCCTGGTGACCTTTTTATGCCTGGCCATTGGCACCTGTCAGGTGCCCTTTTGTGGTGTTCCTGAACCAGTATTGCTGTGCTGTGTTCCTGTGTTCCTGATTCCAGTGTACCGACTTGGCCTGTTTAGACTACGCTCCTGTGTTCCTGCTCCATGATCCGACCCGGCCTGGCTGACGTTCCTGCTTGTGACTTGAACTGGCTTATCTGAGAACCCTGCTCCGTGATCTGACCCAGCCTGGCTGACGTTCCTGCTTGTGACCTGATCTGGCTTGTCTGAGAACCCTGCTCCGTGATCCGACCCGGCCTGGCTGACTTCATGCTCTGTGACCTGTACCGGCTTGCTACTACCCCGCCAGCGTTCCGGCTTTCTGCTGTCGCTGAGGCGACATTCTGACTATCTCCGGTGGTTGTGGCTGGACTGATTGTGTGCCTCCATTAACCCGTGCAGAGCTGTACTCCTGCTTGCTGAGCCTCCATTATCCGTGCAGAGCTGTACTCCTGCTGGCTGAGCCTCCGTTAACCCGTGCAGAGCTGTGCTCCTGGTTGCTGAGCCACCGTTTACCGTGCAGAGTTGTGCTTCCATTACTGAGCCTCCATTCAGTGGTACATTGCTATAGCTTACTCTTACACTTGCAGAGCTGTTACCTTTCTGCTGCTATTACTGCTGAGCCGGCCTATCCTAAGCCTTGTGAGGAGACAGTTCATTCTACACCTTGCAGTATAGTCGGTCTTCGTTACCGCGCCTGTGGGAGGTGCCATTGCTCTAGCTCTTTCAGTGCTATTCTCCGTTATACACCCGGTGGGGCTATTGGCTCAAGCTCTTGCAATCCAGTGGCTTCTGTTATTACGCCCGTGGGGGCTATTGGCTCAAGCTCTTGCAATCCAGTTGCTTCCGTTAATACGCCCATGGGGCCTATTGGCTCAAGCTCTTACAATCCAGTTGCTTCCATTACTACGCCTGTGGGGGCTACAGGCTCAAGTGTCTGCAGGGTTCTGGTATCAGTTCCCTTCTGCTGAAGCAGTACCTCTGTTTTATGGACTTTAGGTGTTGTATCAACTACACCACTCACTGCCTCATTACCACCTTGGGCGTGCCAAACACCACAACAGAGACTGATTGATTACTTGTGTTAACCCTTGTGTTCTCTGCCTTCAGTACCTGTTTTGTGAATGTCTCTGTAAAGATTATTAATCTGTATACTGGGCATCTCAGCCCATTTGCTATTATTCTTTGCTGCCTATAGAGGGCGATCCTTTCTTTTATTTTTGTTTAATAAAACTGTGTTTTATTTTAACCTACTGGTCTGAGTGTCTGAAAACCGTTACAGTATGATGTGAGTTGAAATTCAACAACATCTGATGGGAAACATTTCACAATATACGTCTGGTCACACACAGGATCACTGTAGGGACAGTAGCACTCCGACACAAAGGTACACCTCCTTAACATGGTATTATGTCAGGCATATAGCCGAGAGATTACACTGAACAAGATCCACTCTCACAATATTCAGTGTTTGAGACACAAACATATCCCTTTCAACAATGAGGGTGCATCTTATAGGTCTGTGTTCAACAGGGATGTGCTTGTGGGTGCTGGAGAAGTCTTAGGGGACTCTTGGTATGCCAGATGGGCACACAATGCATCAAAAATATATCCGTTGTATACCCCGCTGGCATTACAAAATACAAGCTGGTCAAACATATGCAAGATCCACATGTCATGATGGTAGAACCAGTCATACTTCACTGTTGTATTATCTTCATGATTGGTTATTTCACAATTACACTGAGATGAGGAGGCACATATCATGGTTGTCCAATATTCCTAACAGGGGACATGTGTGGATTTCAGATAATGTCTCTTAAGTTTTCAAATATATGGATGTTGTGAGGGTCCTCAACAACTTGCACTTCATGGTGTGGATGACCTCTGAGACAATAACTTTGGTTTAAAGACTAACACATATCAGTTGGCCATTGGGTATTTATCTTGTCTCTCCTTAGTTCCATTGTGCAGAAACAGATGTGATCTCATCAAGTCCTACCATATGTCTCATGTCATTGAAATGAAAGAAGCAGCAGGAGGAGTACTGTAGGGAAGGGGAGTCAGCATTTCACCAAAGCAACTTGGGCATCCCTCTGTTATATTATGAGTCATGCCATGGATGCTTGTAGGAAGAAATTACAGGAGTTAAACATGTATCAGTGTTTGCAGGGGGATAGATCATATCCATTAAGTGGCAATGTCATAATACACTTATGGAATTCCAGATGTCAGTTGAATTCATAGAGTCACTTCAAACCATCCATTGCATGTCATCTGCATCTGTTCATTATGGTGAGAGCTATGTAGCTGAGATGTTCAAGCAGGCATTTTCAAGACTGGAGGATTAGGTAGATCTCAGTCATCCTGTGCAATGAAACATATCATTTTGAATTCTGCAAATGTGTGAAAAAATGTATATTAAATTAAACTAAAAAGGGTGCAGCTAAATTATAAAAAAAAATAATATCCTAGCACCCTACTATTAGTCTACTCACTATATATCAGTAAACTACATGCATATAATAAATTGTAGAAAAATAAATTGAGATTAATACAGCTACAAATTGAAGTTATCAGCTTTTTAATTAAAAATTATTAATGTCAACTTATTTTTTCTCCAATTTATTATATACACATAGTTTATTGATATATAGCGAGCAGTAGCGAGTAGTAGTATGCTAGGATATTCCTTTTTATAGTTATAATCATGGTCGTACATGAATCATGTTTGATTCATGCATTGTACTCACAAGTAAAGACTTCCCGGATAAGCCTGTCCCCTCTCAAGGTCTCCTCATTCTCAGGCTGAGGAACAGGCACCTCCACAATAGGTTCAGGATCAACATCATCCCCTAAATGCATTTTCACTGAAATGTTGTGGAGTATGGCGCATGCAAGTTAACTTTCACACACTTTCTGTGGGGCATATTGTAGAGCTGAACCAGAGTTATACAGCACCAAAATCTTGTTTTGAGGAGGCCAAATGTGTGCTCTATAGCATTCCTAGTCCTTGAGCCTCATTGTAGTGGTGCTGTGCGGGTGTTTCAAGATTCAGGAAAGGTGTAAGGAGCTACAGTTTGCACCCATATCCTGCATCCCGTGTGGAAGAGAAGTGGCATCGTGACACATGTAACACATGGTTATGTAGATGTTGTGTAATGGGGACATACTTCTTGTGTCTAATGACCTTCTTAAGCTAGGGATTTATTTTATCGTGTGAGTGCTTATGTGTATGTTATGTGCTGTCATGTGTACATTATCCTTACTCCTGTATAGGTCCCATTCTCAAAGTAACGGTAGACAGAGTATCACGGTGCCCGTGATTCCTTGTTTATATTTTTTCTGTCAGTTATCCAATGTGAGTTCCTCATTGGTTGCCCCGCCCAGTATAGCCTTTATATACTGGGCTCCTGCACCCACACATTGCCCTTTTGTGGTGTTCCTGCGCAGTGCTACATTTCCTTATGAAGTTTCCAGTGTACCGACTTGGCTTGCCTGACTACTTTCCAGTTCCTGCAACTGTGTACCGACCCGGATTGCCTGACTATTCTTCAGTGTTTGTTCCTGTGCATCGACCCGGCCTGGCTGACGTTCCTGCTACTGTGTACCGACCCGGACTGGCTGACGTTCCTGCTCCTGTATCCTGATCCCGCCTAGCTGATGTTCCTGCTCCTGGACTCCGACTCGGCAGATCTCCGTTTTGGTACTGGTCACCTCGGCGACATTCTGACTTCCAGTGCCTTGCCTTGTTTGGCACTTCTGTACCCACAGGCTTGCCTAGTATTGTCCCATTGTGACTCTACGGAGCGCCTCTGGCCTAGTCCGCCACTCTGTCTTACCCAGTTGCTAGTGTTGCCTCCATGATAGCACCGGTACATTGCCATTGGCTACTCTCCACTGTGTCAATAACGGTTGCAAGTGTTGCCTTTGTGAAAGCACCGGTACATTGCCATTGGCTACGCTCCACTCTGTCAATACTGGTTGCAAGTGTTGCCTCCGTGATAGCACTGGTACATTGCCATTGGAGATCCTATCCACACATGTGTGTAGTTAATGACACCCATGACTCTAGGTATGTCTCCCCTTTATAGGTGCCCACTCAATCTGGGTGGAGGGGATGTGGCTGTACAGCCTTGCTTTCCTCTTCAGGGCTGTAAGCACCTGACCAAACAGGTCAGGAGCATGTAGCCTGGGACATCCCAGATACATATCCCTCAGTGGACTGGGAGGATACATTGCCATTAAATGTATGGCACACAACATCTTCTCCATGCTGGATAGGACATAATTAGTTCTGACTATGTGGTAGACATCATCTTTGATCACCTCATATAGGTTGACTATGCTGCGTGATGTCAACCTCTACCGGTCTCTCACTTCATCCTCTGCCATTCCAAAGAGCATGACTCTTGTAAAGTATATCATGGGTCTTGGTGGGCATCTGTCTTCCCTGTGCTACTCCACAGGCCCCTGTGATACTTGTAGCTGGGGGAGATCTGGTTGAAGAAGCTCAGGTGCTTCTTCCTGGTCTGGTCCTCTACATGGAAATGGCCTTCTGGCTGGATTGCCAGATGGAGCATCCGACCTTCCAACAGCAGGCAGATGAGCAGGTTATTTTGGTGATCCTGGGGCTCACTACCCCTCGAATGCCCCTCCTCTGATGTCATCACATATTTTGTGAACACAGTCAACCAGTAGCAGATGAGATTCACAAAACCCCCAATCAGATCTGCTAAGGTAATTACATTTACATCAGTGACTGACATAATACAATCGGTTTAACAAAGCAAGAAATGAAAACACATAACCCCAGGAAACCTACTTTCCATATAAACAATAACACAGCACACAATGGGTGAGGCAATAGGACATTTGACTCCCAGTCTCCAGATGCTGTCCCAGGTAGCCACTGCCTCACCCTCAATACGCAATAGAGTCTCAGGCCCAGTGCCACCTTGGAGTCTGGCTGACATCCTTCTCCATTTTGTAGTTCAGCCCATGCTTCTGTATGGCCAAATGGCTGCTCCCAGTCCGGGCCCCCCCAAACAAAAAAGCCCCTGGTTCATAAGTGACAGCGCTCTGTCACAGATACAGTGAGTAAATAAATACCTTTACAATGCGTTACCACTCAACACACACAACTGAAAAGCACATGGAACTTGAGCTGTCCCATTGATATGAATGGTTGAAACATTACTGGCCATTGTCATTTTTTTACCATTCTTTAGCAGTTCACCACATGGTTAATAGAATACCAAACTATGCTTGTAACTCTACCATTGCCTATGTTTTTCTTTTTCGGTGGCAATTGAATTGAGCCCTAGGTGCACTTTATTTTTTTCATTTTCCAGGTTAAATTTTATTCAGTATAGTATTTTGTGTAGTAGACTGTCACTTATATGCTTGTGGGTTGGTTGCCTATATATGTGCATTGTAGTAGGTACAGTTGTATGTTCAAACATATTATCATATAGAGTTATAGTTACACAATTTGTATGATTGTACTATTTTTAATAAATCTAATTTGGATATACCCCCTATTATACTTCTGAAGTCGGATATCTATTATAAGAGTAGAGGCGCTTTCAATTAGTTTATGTATATTTATCAATCATGTTTCTGATGTCAGTACCAAGATTGAAATTATGACTGCAAAGACAGAAGCAGTACCATGGGTAAAATACCATATGAGAACCTTGCAGAAACATATCACAGCCAATTGAAACTGGAACCTGAAGAATCTGAAGAACAGAAATTTTCTCTGTTGCTAAGCTTACAAAGTGCTGACCATTATTTTTAAAGAGGTGATTATATAAAAAAAGTTATATATATATATATATATATATATATATATATATATATAATGTATATGTAATATATATATATATATATATATATATATATATATATATATATATATATATAAAACAGTATATAGTCAGAGAAGGTGGGCAGTCTCAGTCTCAATAATGTCAAAACATACAAAAATGAAACCAAAAATGTGCAAAATTCACCTCAAGTGTATGTTAATCACATCCCAGAGGCCACCGTGACTCTAACTAATATGGATGCTTAGTGAGGCTAACCGGAAGGGAGAGACTCCTACAAAAGAAAAAACAGAAAGAGAAAACTCAAAACTGAAAGTAAAAGAGAACCAACCAATGACACCTAGTAGTGGGAATGTAAGAACTCCCAGACTAGATGTGACTATTAGAAGAAAACATACATGCAGACATCATATCAAGAACTAGGAAACCAAAAATTGAAATAAAAGGGCATACAAAAGATTACATATAAGGAGCTATTGTCTGCTTAGAAAATATGAAAAAGACAATAGTTAATTTAATCCTCTCGTTGAAATACAATCAGAAGTCCGGATCCAGAAACACTCTTTCTGGAGGAGTAATTGTGAACAGTTATCCCTCACCCCCATGTGGCTTGGGAACATGATCAATTACAATGAGCTTTAGCATTTAAAGTTGTGACTCATTGCAAGGTAATGTATAGCTAACCTATGGATCCTATCTGTTTTCCCCGCATACACCAGCCCACAAGGGCAGATGATCAGGTAAATGACAAGGTCAGTTTTGCAATTGATGTTATATTTGTTTTTTGTGAATACCGTGAGTGTGCCTATCCTTTGCGTAAAATATACTTAGTAGTTAGTATACTTATGGGATATGCATGTTTACAATCTTTCTGTTAAGGAGGTGGCATTAGTTTAACCACTGGATTGCTCTGCTATGTAGGGAAGACCTTTATAGCATCCGAGGGGCAAATATTACCTTGGAATCTGCATCCCTGTAGAATAAATACTAAACCATTCATTTCATCAAGAAAATCACTATTTTCATAAAACCATCACATGCAACAATACCAATGTCATGAACACAATTTAAAGAAGAAGTGAAATTTCCTAATAATAGTCACCCATTTACCTTATTATGGCCAGAAAATCCTAATTTTGCCGTTGTGCCATTTTTTAAGGAATAATATCTTCAGTCCTAGATGTCTTTTCTCCATGGATAATGATATGATAATTGCTGGATTAACTGAACCTACTTAACCCTTTAAGGACATGAGGGGGTGCACAATGCATTGCAAAAGCAATGCACTGCATGCACCTCTTAACCTTAAAGGGTTAACTCTTTGAGTGCCAGAGAGGTATCCAATGCATTGCAAAGCAATGCGGTGGATACCCCTCTGGCACTCAAGGGGTTAAGGTTACCATATACAGTGGGCATGTTCTCTAGTCCTCTAGCAACTGTTAGGTTCTGAGTCTGCCATGTTCTTTCTTGAATCAAGGAGCAAGGAAAAATTCATAAGGCCATTAGAATTTTTTGTCCTTAGTAAGGCAGGTAACAAAATCTAACAAGATATCTGTTATATTTGTTTATTAGTATGTTGCTTATATACCACTTCATTTATATACTGTACATTTGCTTTTTTTAATGGCGCATGCTTGAGTGCACTGACTTGTGCAACATAACATTTTTTCAGGATATAGTTTCAAATTTTTAGTTTATGGCTTAAATTGAACAATTTTATGCTTCATTTGCTAAGTACTCAAGGGCCCTTGTACAGTAATCTCTACGAAAGCCCAAAAATCCATCATAAAACCTGAAATTGTGCTTATAATGAGTTTGAAGAAGAAAATATTTTTACTGGGCAATTATAGAGCCCTGGATAGCTTAAACTGAATAGTATGTGCTGGGCTCATGGGAGATTTTTCTTGTGTAAATGAAGCTATGACAGTATTCAGGAAATTATTATATAGCCATCTACAAAATGCTTCTAAAATTGACTGCATTTTCAACATACCAATAGGCTTCAAGAATACTATTATGCCGATTAATCTGTTTTTAGACTAATGATGTGGCTAAAATTATCAGCTGAATTTAAAGTCCTTTTTAGAAAAGCATTTCTGCTTTTCTTTAATAACCACATAATTCACACATAAAGTAAGTTAATAGCTTAGCTTGCACCTTAATGATAATATTCTATGTTGCCATGCACATATTTGCTTCAGTCTATCAAATACGTAGCATTGCCATTTATAAAATAAAATCCCCCCTCTGTTGAAATCCTTTAAAAGTGACGCTAATGAACAAGATCATTTTAGGGAAACAATAGGGGAGATGTACAAATAGAGTTTCACAATAAACTAGGAGCTGGAGCCAAGTTCTTAGCACTATGCCTGCCTAACACATCAGGTTATTAAGCTACTTACTACACAAATTCCCTCTGTGTGCTGCTTCTTCCAGGAGGAGGGCAGTGGGAAAGTGTATGGGTGTTTTGCAATGTTAATGCTCCCTGAGTTTTTGCTATGTAATAAGTAGGGATGGGCGAAAATTTTCGCATGAAGCCAAAATCGGTGAATAATGTCTCTACCTGCTTGGTGGATAATTTCCCATGAAAAGTGATGTTTTTTTGTAACTCATTCCATTGACATCAATGGGAACATTGAATTTACACAAAATACATAACAAATGTTATTTTATTTCCCAAAGGCATAGTATAAAGGGGGTCTGAGGGTGCCTGTGTTGGTGGAATGTGGGGAAGCAATCAGATGAACATGGAATTTTTATTGGGGGGTCTGTTTACTGGGATTGGGGGACAGTTAATAAAAAAATAAATACAATAAAAAAATAAGATATGGTATAAAAGGGGTCTGAGGAAGGTGCGTGTGTTGGTGGGTGGAGCCTGGGGAAAATCAGTTGAACAGGGAATTTCTTTTTGGGGGGATTGTTGACTGATATTGGAGGACAGTTAACAAAAAAATAAATAAATACAATTAAAAATAAAATAAGAAATTGGTATGTATCATGACAGAGACAGGGCCCCTCTGACGTAAGCTGCAACTAGGGAAGACTGATACTTGAAAGGATAGAGTATTTTGTAGGGGATAATTTGTAGGACTGGTTGTTAGAGGCCCACGCCCTGAGGAAACATTGATTAGTTGTAGGACTGAGGCAGTAGCAGCACCATAACTAGCCCCTACTACTTCATATATGGATGTGGAGAAAAGAAGTTGGCCAATAATGCTTGTTCCTCCAGAATCATGGATGTGTTGCTAGAATATTAATTTTTCCTTGAGAGCAGGAACTGTGCCTCTCATCAGCAAATACAATGTGCACAGTGTGTGTGGTAAATAAGGGAAGAATTAATGTATGAACAAAGCCGTTCAGATAGCTATATCAAATGCAATGTGTCTGGTCTGTCAACATGTCCCAATATCCATTTGAATCAAAAACAGTCACGGAAAACTTCACTCACTGGAGCCACTCCTGGGATGCCACTATGCGATATATGTAACAGCGAATATGGCTTGAGCTGATGCACAACCAATAAAAAGTCCACCTCCGACACAGGAAAACACAGCACACATAGGCAGCAACACAGCTTCGCCAAATAAATATATATAAAAAAATCTTCAAACTTTATTGAAACATACAAAAAAAACTAGTCTCAGAAGATACAAAAGTGAGTACTACAGACACAAGTGTACCACCTAACACACATCTGGACTCGCATGAAACACCTGGAATAAATGTAACCAAACATTGTGATGCTTAGGGTCCCCAATGTGAAATCATCCCCCAAAAAACAAATACTGCTGCTATCACTATGCCCTTTGTCTACTCCAAACTAAGGACACGTGACAACTTGCAGACAGTTTTATAATGATGAACCTTGCCTGCCACCAACTTAACCTATTCTGTGGGATGGAATCTCCTCAGATGCTGCTTTATTCCCTGGTTATGATTATCATCCACCACACTGCCATGTGTGGTCAGTGCACCATATAGTGTGCAATGGGTGGACATGAACTGCTACATCATGATATCTACTGAATGGCTATCAACTACTGGGGAACGTAAAGATGAATGATGTGGATCGCCAGAAGATGAAGTAACCCTAGAGTAAGAAGGTGATGGCGAGCCAGGCGTTTTGCATGCTATCAAACTTTCAAACTCTGGCTGAATTTCTCTGTTCTTCTTCTCCTCCTTGATGTCCGCAACGCCTCTTGTTGCCTTTGGGGAGAATTATGGGATACAGCAACAGAGGCGTCTGATTTCTTTGGTGGGTGTTTGACTTTAACAAGTTTCACATAAATGTCATTGTGTCTGTTTAATGTGTGTTATCAGGGTGAATTGCCAAGGTGTTTTCCCTTCTTTCCCCTTTTCACTGACATCACAAATTGCGCACAGTGCCATCAATGATGACTGCACTGTGCCTGCCCCAAGAGAGAAATAGCCCCACACCCAAGACCTCAGGTGGAAAAGAATGTCCTCTTTCTTCTTGTCCTCCACATTCCCCTTCACTGGCTGGGGCAGAGGATGATGTCGCTGTTACTGCCTCAGAATTAACACTTTATCTAGGACCAGGAGTATTGCAGCTGGCGAGTAGAACCTGTCCTAGTCTCACATCACTGGATCCCATTCTCACTATGTTCACGTGGTCTGTAGCACACTAGCCTGCTCCTCAGCATCCTTCTGCCCTTTCAACTCAGCAGCAAACTTTGGAATTTCCAAATGCTCACTGCTGGTCGTGGTGGTGATGTCATCCCTATCCCTGTTTCCCATTCCTTTTCAGTTTAGGCTAAAAAAGCCATTAATGTGTCTTCCACCCCAGCTTCTCCACCATTATCATCACCACCACCACCAGTCCCTCCTTGCTGCTGCTGCTCTATTACAGATATCTCACAGGTTGTGATGAGAAATGTGACAGAGGGTCTCCTAATGTCACACTTGCCATTCCTTGTTGACCTGAAGTAGGCAGACTGGCAGCATGAGCAGCAGGCACAGGTAACTGATCTGTGTTCCTGGTGGCGGTGTTATTATTGGTGCTACGCAACACTTCTGCCTTCTTCCGGATCATATTCCATCTGGACAATACCCTGGGGGTAAGGGGACTCCCAGGGTCAGGGAAATGTTGTGGGTTCCCTTGACCATTAGTGTGGCTGCATTACTTCCCCTGCCACTCCCCTAACCCTAGTCTCACCAGTTACTTCATCATCACTATTACTACTAACACCACATCGATTACAGTCCATGAGTCTTCCTCCTCACCAGTAGTTTAATCAGCCCCTTCCTCACTCCTAACCCTCTGAGTGTGTACAAACTGCTGGACCTTCTTAGTAGTAGTACAAGTGGCAGGATTACTTGGGGATGGCAAGTGTGACTTAGAGTCCCCTGCTATCACACTTGGCATCATCTCCTCCTCTCTCCCCCTCCTAAGAATCACAAGACACACTGGCAGCAGGTGCAGCACTGGCAGCAGGCACAGGTGACATGTCCTGCTCACACTATTATTACCCTCTTCTTCCTTCCATGATACAAATTTCCCCAAGATCCCTAGGGGTGATGTAGAGTGAATGGCCATCATTGGGTCTGAGGAACCAGGGCATCCAGACCCTATCATGTTGGTAGTGGTGACTTCTTCCTCCTCAGATTCACTGGATGTATAATGATCCTTCCAGCTACTCCTTTTATTGTTATTCATCTTACTCATAGTGATAGCAGTCACTGTGGGCCTCTCCTGCCTCAATTTTGCTATTCATTCACAGCACAACAACATAGCACCTCTCTCTCTCTTTATCTCTGTAGCTTCTTGTATTGTGTTTCACTTCTTGGAAAATGTCATGTTTTTATAGCAAAAGGGCAAAAACCATGTAATTAAAAGGGGAAAAAAGTTTGTAGCCATTTAAAAATAGCAACAAATTTTTGGCAATAGGCAAAAACTGCAAATACTTTAATATATTTATTTAAAGCAGAATTTTCCAATGAAAAAGTGGGCAACCATTTGGTTTTCATGAATTTTTTGCAGGACAAAAATGGGACCTTTAAACCACCTCTAGTAATAACATGGAACAAAGTAAAGTGGAGTTACTTTAATTAATTTTCATACATATGATGTTATTAAAATCTTAACAACTAACTATGGTGGACTGTGAGCATCCGCATGCTCTAAAACATTTAAATTCTCTAGTAAAAGGGTTTTCAAATCTGTCCTCATGTTACCCAACAGTACATGTTTACAGGAAATCCTCTATTAAACACAAATGAATGTCACTAACACATCCTAAAGAATGATAGCCTATGTTCATGTGCAAATATACCATATCAGTCCATTTTCTGCACGTGGACTGTGTAGTTGCACTCCTAGATAGGGGTGGGTGAAAACTGGCTGATTTTTCTATTTTTTTGTGAAAGTTTTCTCCTTTTCGCCAATGCAAAATTTTCCTCCTTTTCGCCTATTATAACATATATTTCTCCTATATTTCCTATAGATACTACATTTCCCACTGCAATATTACTTCTTCAAATGTGTTGATTTTTTGCTCCTAAGGGGAGGCATTTTTAGCAGTTCCTGTATTATTCTTTGGGTTCGTTGGTATGTTTTTCTGTCAATCACTACATCACCTCACTGTAAGTAAGGTCATAATCAAAACACCATTTCTGGTGCCTTTTCTGTTCACTAAGGGTATAAGGGGGGAGTTATTCACTGTCTTGTCATCTTGATGAAGGTTACAGATTGTTAGCTGAAAAGTTGATCTGATATTAGATTTTTTTGTCACCTTTTTCACACTTCATTAAGTCATGTGAGAGCTTTTTTCTATTGGATTACATATATATATAAAACACATAAGTATATTTACTGAAAGTGTAACATCATTCCCGACTAGTATGTTTACCTTGGACAGGTAATGTCAACAGATACAAACAACATGATAGAAATTGAGAGACAAATACAATTGGGATGGCAAGCATTTAGAAAACTTAGTAATTCTGTCTTTAAGACAAATTTACCAATCTGCCTCAAGGGGAAGATTTTTGACCATTGTGTCCTCCCAGTACTTACGTATTGCTGTGAAACATGGACACTGAATGCCAAAGGCATACAAAAATGTAAGGTTACACAGAGAAAATGATTTCCCTTTTTTGTGATGGAAGACTCATTAATCCAGTCAAATTCAGGATAGTTGAATATCCTATTAAAATTTATTTTTTGAACTGAAAAGCCTTTTCCATTTCCAGTAGCGTTTTGGAATCTTCAAACTCCTCAACAGTATGTGACTTCCAGCAAAGGCCCATAAACAACCTTTTATTGCATATGCCCTCAGAGTGTATTTCAGCCCAACATTCTCACTCTTCGTGTATATCCTCCCATGTAATAGGTATTAACGATTGCTTCACATACAGGTACAATCCTCTACCTCTTTTATTTACCCTACCCATCATAAAGTGAATATCCCTCTAGCAATGTGTGTCATCTAAGCATGTTTCAGTAATATCTAGAAGATCATATTATTCATTAACTACAAGTTCCAATTTCCTAATTTTCCCAGCTAGAATGTAAGCATTTACAAGCATGTTATGTTCCTGACATTCTGAAGAGGCAGGAGACAGGTAGAGTAGAAGTGATATTGGCTAAAGGTATATATATATATATATATATATATATATATATACACACACATAGATCCATAGACTGTACAGCAGATAATCACAAAGGATTTGATTACTTTGAATTCCAATAAAGGTGAGAATCTTATAAAAAAAAATCTATGTGTAAATTCCATTTTAACTAACATTGAGGCATCTTTTACCATCTGTAATAAAATTCACCTCCCAGTATAAAGTGTGGCCAAGTGGCACAAGAATTCACTTCCTTTTGAAGTGTTAATTGCTCCAGTATTGTCAGTGTGTTTTTGAGAGTTTGCAATTTGCAAGATGAAATGGCCATATATATTGAATTTGTGTGGTTAAAATATGTCTAATTTGTGTGAAATAATGTAACATGACTTCCTTTCCACTGCTCAGGCCACAGATCAGAATATTAAACTTGGTCATCAGTTTGTACTCCCAGATCTGTTTCCCTGTGTCTGAAAGATTCCCATCCATAAATTTCCACTTAGATTATTGACACTGAGTCCATTTTCACAAAAATGTTCCCCCCACAGGTGTATCTTTCTCTGCTTGTTCGCACTGAACATATGCTAATTCATCCTTTTTCTTGGAGTTTGTTCTGTCTCACCTACATACATTCCTGTGTTGGGACATTTCACATACAAGATGATTTAGACAACATTAGATGATCTGAAGGAGAATTTGTCCTTAATGTTAAGATTTTAGTGGGAATGTGGTATGGGTGCCTTATCTATGATACATATGTGCTCACAAGTTCTACATCTCTTTTGTAGGCAAAGAAATATACCGATTTCTGTTGCATTCTTTAGGAAGCTCTTTGCCAATGGTTATTTCAAGTTGGGGGGGCTGTTTATAGGAGAGGAGTTGGGGTTTTGGGATTTTTTTTTATGTATTATCTGTATGTAGTATTGTTTGAAGCTCTTTTAAGATTTTGAGCAGAACTTCAAGTTAGGGCTTGTAGGGCACACTGTTCTCTTCCTGTGGTTGTTTGTATTCTAGGAACGTTCTTCTGGGTACACTGGTGGCTCTCTGAATGTGTATGTCTGACCATGGTATTATATGTGACTGATAAAATATCTGAGAATGTTAAGATGATTGTCCTGGTTAGATGTCTCAAAGCATATGTGGTTATACCTTAAGGCATGGCTGTAAACAATCGCAAACCTTCATTTCTGAGATAATTAGGACTGTCTTCTGGTTTGCAGTACTGACATGTTTGGATGGAGTTGTTTTTAACACTGAGTGTGGTGTCCAGAAAGTTAATATGTGTGGGTGAATGGCTGACTTTGAGGTCAATATTGGGATGGAAAGCACTTTTTAACCTATATTCTGAAGACGTGCATTCTTTGAAATATTATTTATCTGCTTTTCATGCTGTAACATAATGATGACTTCCATATTATCTGAAGTAGCCCCTACCTCTGGCACCATGCCCCTTCTCTAATCCTAGTTCCTTCTTCAGCTTATACAGTAGGTGTTAATTAAATATATAAGTTGTGATAGTGAAGTTAATAAGTACTTTTGTCTTGGAAAAATAATTTTGCTTCATTTTATGTCCTCCATATCCCTGGTTCACATGCCAGAAATTTTACAATATCTAGCTATGATTGTTTCTAAGGGAACTAAATTGATTTTCGAGGCTATATGTTTTTACAGCACCCACATATCAATATGTTCAAATTATTTTCTTTTCAAACTGAATAATTATTTTTGACACTGGCCAGAACAAATGTTTATGGACCATAAATAATGTGTCTTCTTTATACATACTTGACCTTTCTTGCTTGCACTCCCATCATATAAAAGAAACGATCTAATCATAGCAGAAGAGAGAAAGAGATAAATCATAGCACAGTGATTTTTAAGAAGTACTACTTACAGTCTGAAGTTCCATTCTATTGTACAGTCAATCCCCTGTTAAATAGAATACTGCTTAAGAGCATAAGAAGAAAGTGTCAAATCCTTGCTAAACCATCTGCAAATATGAGTAAATCCTTTGAGATTCAGTTCATACATACATACACACATTCACACAGACAAACACCTGTACACATTCACATATGCATACATAAGATCCAGCAGTCCTTCACAGCTTACATAATATACAGCTTACCTGCTCTAGCAGTTTTCACACCTTTTCAACAGAAGTAGTAACCCAGAATGGATCTTATTCTAAATAATGTTGAGAATGCAAATCTGTTCTGTTTTTTCTTTTTTCTTTTTCATATGACCATTCTTCTGGCAGTCATACTGCTTAAAACATCTAAACATTATATAAAACATTGGTTTCTGAAAACATGTGTTGGTCCTTTTGAAACTGCTAGTTTTGAATCAATAATGAACTTATAGCATCATTTCACTAATCTTTATCCATATGCCCCTCCACTGTTTATCCAAATAAATAAAAAAAAAACATTCATGACATTGAATGTTTGGGTTCTATTATATTTTTACAACATATTAAACACATTCAAGTTTTATTATAAAAATGCAACATAAACATTAAATTACAATAACTGACTAATTGATGTGACCTATCACACATGGTTTTATTCTTTCTATTTATAAAAACTCTATGGTCTACTATATAGATACTGAGCAAAGTATTGCTGATTTTATATAGAGAAAGAAATACCTTTAATTGCCATTTATCTTGACATGATAATTCGAAAGAAAACATATCTATGAAAAATGAGTCAAGTTTTAAATTATGTTCTAGAAGCTTATTTGGCAAACATTATAGATTGTTGACATGTTTCTTCATTTATTGCTGTGTTTTCTTCCCAAGCAATTTACATGCCAAACTGATTTACAATTCACCTATTTATTCAAGTTTAGTGTGAGCTGTTTTCTCAGTAAATTGTAATCTACATAAAGCGAGCAGCATATCCTAGCATTCAAATAATTTAAGGCTGCTCATGCAGCTAATTTCAACAAAGAGGAAATTAACAGGACTTCAGAGGGAGATGAACTAAGCGGTAATGCTATGGCGATGTGTGTCTGGGGAGCACATCACCTTGGCGATGGAGACACGCATTGCTATATGCACTAAGTATGCAAGGGGAGGCAAATCAAATTGAGTCATTAAGATGCAAGGTTGCTGAACTGCTGGTGATTGTCCACCATTACATATCGCCAGCAGTTTGACAATCCTGATGTCTGAACACATCCTATCTACTCACCCACCTGTCAGTTAGGGGAGCGGAGATGATCACTTAGACTTAAGTAACACAAACAACATTGTTCCTTAATCTGTTCAGTGCCATAGGGATGTTCATTGCACACCCCAGTGGCACTGAAGGGGTTACAACATTGACAGATATTGCCAGGATTAATTTATAATTAAGAGAATGATAAGATAATGCTTGAAACATCTGTTAACGTTCGAACCTTTTCAGAGCCACAGGGGAGTTCAATGAGTACTCTTATAGCACTGAAAGGGTTAAAGAATGGCAGCTGCTTTCTCTGCCCTCCAGTAGAACAGCATGATATCATCTAGTCCAATAAAGAGCTACAGGGAGATCTCAACATTACCAACCTTAGGTTGGCAATGTTGGGAATTTGAACTCCAGTAGCAAAATAAACTATCAGAGCTTAGTGCGTGTGACAAAGTGCCACATCCTATAATATAAAAGTCCAGATGTATTTTTGTCTGATGCAATCAGGTGCAGTAGAGACTGCCCACATGCAGGCCAGCTGATTGGCTGCACAGTAGACTGCCTGAACGCAGGCCAGCTGACCGGCTGCTGGCTAGTCCGGACTGGGCTATTTGAAAAAAGCAATTACTGGGCCCCGCGGTTGTGGTATTTCCGGATGCCCCAATCACATCAGGGGAAGTAAGGAGGAATGCGCCACTCCAGAAGGCACTGACTGTGTGTCTGTGCAGTCCCCGCTATGTGAAGACGGAAGTAGAAGGAGACCGCCATCGGCCAGCAGGGAGAGCAATGAGCAGTCATGGCAGAACAAAGGACCCTCCCTGGCTGCTGGATGAAAGGAGATACGCACTTTGGCCCATGTACACGGGCTTTTACACTAGTTAACATATAAACACCCACACATGAATGTGTCAATGGCTCATTCACCTGCATTCCTATATGCAAATTAGCTATTGTCAAACAAAATAGTAAATCTGTGGAAGGCATGGGGGATTCATGATGAAGTCGGTGGATTGATTGATTGATTGATGGTGGATTCACAGGAATATGATGGTGAAGGCACCTTAGTGCATGCTGTCAATATGCCATTGACACCACTTCACTATCATAACGCAACCTTGGCCCATTACATCCTCTTAGCGCATCCCCCCCAGATGTTGTTATTTATATTGCAAATATAGTAACATTGTCCTAATTTGTTTTATTGAATTTCATTTTATTTCTATTCATTGTTGCATATTGATTACTTGTTATGGAGTTCATTGTGAAGTACATTTTGTTTGTTTTTTTTCTAGATCCTGTGGAATATAATGATCTGGTTCTATTCTGTTTATTTTGTACACTTCCTGAGTCTGATATGCTAAGAATAACTGAAGCAATTATGTCACAAACCAACTGCACCACAGGTGACAAATAATTACTAGTGATTTAAATGGAGCTTTTAATGTCTTGAAAGCAACAGAGGGCTTCAATCCATCAGTGACTTCTGTATCATTCAAAGGTTAACCCTTTGAGTTCCAGATTGGGATACAATGCATGATGTAAACTCAGAATTTGTATGGAACCAGGTTTTTTTGCATGACCTGAACCATTTCTTGCAAAAAAGAGGATGTGTTTTTTTTTTTTATTTGTAGGTCAGACAGTTTGAAAGTTGGAAATTTGACCATGCTATCATCATTAAGAAAAAATAAACAAAACAAGTTCCCTTACCTTCAGACAATAATATCAACATGATTATGTCCATGGCAGTAGTTTCCACAATGTAAGCAAGTCATCCATTCAGGTTGGATGGAGGTCTTCCCCTCCCTTGCATACCTGCTTTCTTCCCATACTTCTCCCTTGCTCTTTATCTGTCCAGCTCTCCACTCTATTGACAATGATTTCCTCCACTCTATCGTGCACCCCATACCTGCTCTCCTTTGCAAGCCTCTCCCCTTTCCTATGCTTGTCTCTCTCACTTTCCTTCCCTTTGTCCTTTCCCTTTTTTGGTCCAATATTGCTCCTGCCCCTTGGCCTCCTCTGCTAACCACCACTTCTCAGTCCTGCCCACTGCTGTTTTGTACTTCTTTTTCCATGCTCTTATATGTCCCCTTACCTTTTCCTACTTTTCCTCTCTTGCTTTTCTTTATTCATTTCAGTAAGGATAGGCGAAAGGTCCAGTTTTGTTCTCGTAAGATATTCTGTGAAAACCATGTGTTTCTCCTCTTTTTCAAAACCATTAAAAATGTCCTCACTTCTCTTACGTCGAAAAATATTTTTTTAAATGTTTCCATGTTTTGCTATGCTTTTTAAGAGGTAGGAACTTCATGCCCACACACTATAAATATTTTGCATTTTTCACTCTCAAAACATGACTTAATCAGGAACTACAATGGAAAGAAAGCAGCCAGAAAGACAGAGAGTGCAAAATAATGGTAGTAGAAACTCATAGTGTTGGCTGACACTATAAGCACACATAATTTAAAAATAGGAGGAGCTGGCAGAACCATGATTCTTCCAGTGACAGGGAGGAGGAGGAAGTCACCACCTCCAGCATGGAAGAAGTAAGAGCCCACATTCCCCAGATCCAATGATGCCCAGTCCCCCAACATCATCACTTGGCATCTAAGGGAAAAATGTGAAGGCACAAGCAGAACTTGGGTAACAGTGTGAGCTCAACAGGTCTGCTGCATGTGCCTACTGCTGCTTCTGCCAGTGTGCCTTGTTATTCTGAGGAGGAAGGTGAGATGTTTAAAGGGATAGTAATACTTCGTTTTATCTTTATTTTATTTTGTAGGCATTAAAAAAACATGAAGAACAATAGAAGTCTTATCTCTTAAACCTTTATGGTTTGAGAGATATTCACAAGCAAAGTTCCCCTCCCCGCCCCTTTTACCTAGTGTAAGCCATCTCTTCTCAGATGTGAGTCTGGTTGTAAGACCAGACAGATAACAAAAGGGGACAATCTTCTTTATATGAAAACAACGAAAGCCCTTCCCCTCTTGACAAGTTTTTCAGCTTTTTCCATTATCTTAATTGAAGATTGTCCCTCTCTGCAGTCTACCTGAGCATCTCCCTTCTGATCTGGCTGAACGGGGGGGGGGGGGATACTTTGCTTGTGAATATCTCTTAAACCATAAAGGTCTGAGAAATAAGACTTATATTGTTCTTCATGTTTTTTTAATGCCTACAAAATAAATAAAGATAAAATGAAGTATTACTATCCCTTTAAATTGTGCCACATATATGAAAAATGAAATGTCGAATGTTTGTTGAATTAGCTTATGTCCGATTCATGTTTATATTAATATCTGAAAGATTTGCTGATAAATTCCAATGAATCATGTGATTAAAACTACACAATCACTGGTTGTTTTTACACATATTTTTTGGAAAAGACATTAGTTTTTCATTATAAAATTATGATGTATCTATTCAACCAGTGATTTGTTGATGATTCTGAATCTGTAATGCAGTTCATGATTTTTAAATTAAATTCATTTTTGGTTGTAATGTTTTTTAGAATTTCTGTAATTTAGTCATTCTATCAGCTCGTTTTTTTGTGTAAAGGTACTCTTTATATATTTTTGGAATAAAGCATTTGATGATTTTACATATTTTGGGCAAATTTATTGGATATGATTAAAGTGGTACAAATTATCTCAAAATATTCTTATGACCAAAGAAGAGCAACAGAGAAGCTTCTAATATTGCACACTTAGTATCACTATAAATCCTGCCATTTGATACGGAAAATACATTTGTGACGGGGGGGTACAGGGGTTACTTATTGGTAGGCCGAGGGTTAAGAGATTTATCCAGCCAGACAAAAAGATAATAAATTGCATTTATTAGGGAGGTCACGGCACAAAACATAGGACAACAATTACAGGCAAACAAACAGGGGTAAAACATAAAAACTAAACACTTCTGCTGTTCTCTTCTTAGTTGCATAACTTGCCAGGGGTTACAAATAATACTCACAGTCCATTTTAGCTTAATGCTGGAGCTTATTCATAGTCCCACTAGAGGCAAGAGTAGGCATCCTGCCCACTACACATGCTGCTGGAGCGCATGAAGGTTCCTTGTATCTTTTAGTCCTGGCAGAGGAGGTGGGGAAGACATCCTAAGATCCTTGTGGTAGGAACATCAGGGTACTCTCTCTCTGTGTCTGAAGCTTCCTTGACTTACAGCCCACAACTGAAAATGGGACCTGGCCCTATAGTGCCCGCTCACTCTAACTCTTCCGGTGAGGGCACTCACCAGTCCCAGTTTCTCCAGTACGCCTGCAGAAAGCACCTGGACCAGTCCAACTCCAGACTGGCCCCAGGCTACCCCCCTCCATGCTGGGGAGAGGCTCTCTCTTGCTCCTACATTCTTCAACTCTCCTCTCTCTCTCACTTTCTCTCTCCCAGGTTCTCTCTACCCACCCCCTACAGGATGTGTTGTCACAGTTCCCATCTACCAGGTCTCTCTCTGCTTAGCCTAATGTGAGGGGGGAAGATGCACATCCCCCCTCCATCTAACCAACACTGGTTATCTCATAGCACAATCTCTGGGTTTAGCTAGACTGCATGGCACCATTCCTTTGTACATCCTACACACTAACTAACCCATTCACTGCTGGTAACTGGACAACCCTCTCTAATGCATGCACACACAGGGGACATTAAGGTTTCAAGAATGGGAACACGTTAAGACAATGGCAATCACTGAAAACAGACACATTTCATTCTCTGGGTGACACCCATTCCGTCACAACATTGTATGTATATTAAGTCGGCTTTAATACACACTGAGCATGATGGGAAATTTGTCATTATGTGACTAACTGTAAGAGCAGCATTTTTTTCAAAATATTCACATGCACTATATTACCTATTCTCAATACGGGTATTATATTGTAGCCATTATCAGTAGACACAAAACCAGCTTTCAAGTAGTGGGGTAGCAGCCATTCTTCTATCCCCTTCTCTAGTTTACTTAATACATTTATGGCTTTGTGAGATTGTCTTTCAAAACTCTTTATGCACAAAGTGTCATGTCTATGGTATGGGCTATCCTTCTGTTGCCTTTTAATCATACTGCCAGAACCAGAGGCAAGTTTATTCATGTTGACCACTGGTGGTGTTGGGAGGGAAACCCAGTGAGCAGTCACAGTCATATAGGGCTTGATTCAGTTGTCACTGACACCAAAACAAAACAGCCAATGGCAGTTTTTAAAGGGATAGTAATGTTTCATAATAAAAGCAGCTTCACTTCATCTTCATAGTATTTGAGCCATAGAGAGAGTGTTATTTCAGTACAAGAGAATTTGAATGAAAAAGTTACCCCCTCCCACTCCTTTTACCTAGTGTAAGCTACTTCCCCGCATATGTGGAATCTGGTCCACAGACGCACAGCAAGGGACAAACTTCTTACTGTGAGAACAATGAAAGCCCTGACCCCATTGACAGGTTTTTCAGGTTTTTCCCTTATGTTAATTGAAGAGATAAGAGCCAGATCAAGAAGGAACTTGGATCACTTGCCTGTGTCAGTCACACAAAATTTTGGGCTATTTGGGTTCAACTTCCTTTCTCCCTTCCTATTCCCCAGATTGCCTCCAGACACCCCTTATACAGAGAACATATATCCTACCTACAAGACTCCTTAAACTAAGCTTCAATTCCTTTTTATTAGGCTGTCTTCTGTAGCTGAAAAATGTGCTGCTCTCTTCTTATAAACCAGAATGGCATGTTGTGGGAACCTGACACCCCTTTTATATTAACCTCTGTGAAAATAAGATAATCTTGCCACATAGTGGGGAGAAAATCAGTCTTTCTCATTTCAATGCAATAGTTAGTCAAACAAATCTGGAAAACATCACTTTTTCGCAGGAAATTAACCAATAGAAGGAAAGTGCCATTTTTCTCCTGTTTCTCTTTTCAGGTGAAAACTTTCACCCATCCCAACTTTCCAGACCAATTTGGAAAGACACAGTATTTTTTATAGATCCTCTGAATTCATCTACAAAGTGAACTAAAATACAAAGGAATTTTGTAAATGTTTAGTTTTCTCCTTTGAAGCAGTTTGTATTCCAGAATTACCCAATTTCTAAGTACATCAGCCTTTTCTTTATGAATGATGATTTAATTAATTGAGTGCCAGAGGAGTATGCAATGCATAGCGTAGCAATGTGTTGCATGCCCCTCTGGCACTCAAAGAGTAAAACTAATGTATGTTTGATAGGAAAGATCAGATTTGTTTTGATTGGATTACTTATCATGTTATATAGGTTAGAATGAGGTCAATTTATGTTTTAAAGAAATACTAACAACTGCAAGTGAAATGGGGTTATATACATGCCAGTCTAGCATTTGTATGCATCTTTATTTGATTCTAGTTCCTTATCCCTTTGAGCACCAGAGGAACCAAAATGGAGAATGTGTTTAAAATAACATGGCGGTCCTGGGGGAACACATATCATGTTTTTTGTTAAAGTGAGGGCATTTTCATTCCCACCCTGATCAAAATATGTGTAAACAAAATATGGGTACATTTATTTTTTTATACACGACTAATTGAAATAGATTAATATGAGGTTGATACATAACATATTAGTTCATTGTAAGAACAGAAAGAACAAAGCACCCATATTATTTTCAACAAATGCCCAAGGAAGAGGTACAGGACCCTCCTCTACCAAACACATCATTTGACACTAGCTTTGTGCCATTGATAGCCACAAAATCTGCCATACAGTGCTTCCCTTCCCCTCCCATTAATAGACATACTACCAATAAAGTGCACCATTCCCACCTTGTCTCCTCAATAGTTATAATACTCAGTACAGTAGCCCCTTCCCACTGCCTCCATTTTTGCCATAGAAACACATATTCATGTATTATGAATTCAATAGACAACTAGAGGCCAAACAGTAATTAAAAAATATTCATTGAGGGGGTCCCTGGACCATCCCCCCACTCTGTCCATGTATTAACACTTACCTGGATGGGAATTTAACTAGTATTCAAATGGCTAAAATTCCCCTTTGGACCAAAGGATATTTTGGGGATATTTATTTCACCCCCTATGGTGCAGCTCGTATGCCACAAATTACTCTACATTTTTGTGCACAAAGCCCTTGTTGCCAACCCTTTCAGGTGTCTGTATTACAAAGGATATATTTAATCTCCTCCAAGTTGGGCAAAATGTCAAATTAGAATACTCTAAATGCTTCAACAACCTACATTTTTGAAAGTAGAAATGGTAAGACTCAGGGGTATACTGTCCTATTTAGGGATTAGACATCCCCTGGAGGGCCACCCAGTCCCGGGCTAGTGAGGAGATCAGATGACCTCACCTTGCCAGACCACATTGTTGTGCATGTAAGGTAGAGATCACTCACTAGAGCCAGTGTAGCAGGGAAGATTGTGTCCTCTGATCGGTGCCTGTCCCTCCCCCAAGGATGACATCATGCACTGCAGCAGGACACATATTGCAGGCAGAGCAAAGTGGGCCAAGAGGGTGGGACAGATACCAATCAGAGGCCCCAGTCTTCCCTGCTGCACTGGCTTTAGTGAGTGATCATTATTTAGGTCAGATTAACCAACAATAAGCATTTCTAAAGAGGCATACATTATGCTCTCTTAACCCCCTAACCCACTGTTTGCTTTAAAGATGTATACATTATCAGTTATTAACCCATTGCATGCCAGACAGGTTTATAGCAATGTTTTATTATGTGATTAACCCATGGAATTCCTCTTAGGTGCAGATCATTTTGTACATGACTGATTAAACCCTTGCATGCTAGAAAGGCATAACTCATCAGAAACTGACCTCTTGCATGCCAGAAAGGTGAATAAAGGTGTTAATTACTGATGAATTATGCCTCTTTAGCACACAATGAGTTAATCAGTGAGGTACACATTCCAGTGCAATGTGTTGTGTACCTATGAGGCATTCAATGGGTTAATCACAGAGCAACACATTGCTGTACACCTCTCTGGAATACATGGGGTTAATAACTGATAAGTTATGCCTCTGGAATACAGTGGGTTAAGGAGTTAATAGAGCATCATATATGCCTCTCTAGCAATGCATAGAGAGGGTTAATAAAAGTGTACAATACAGTGAAGTTAATGCATGTTAGTAAACTATTATTTAGGACCCAGAAGCTTTGCTTTTTGGCAATTACATTGTTAATATATAAACACAGAATGGAATACCAGCTTTCCAGTCATAATTCCATGGCTGTAATTAGACAAATGCATTAAAACTTTGTTTTTTCAAATAATTTCTGATTCGGTTTTCGTGTAATTCAAAACTTAACTAGATCTGACTGTTACCTTAACCCAGTTTATTGGAGTCTCTTCAGCACTTACAAGGTAAAAACCCTATTTAAATGAGTCTGAATTTTTATTTGTCTCTTATGGTGCAGTTGGTTTGCTACAGAATTGCTACTCTTTTCTTGTGTGCATAAGTATCTTCAGATATGCTAATTAGTTAATTGCTGGAAAAAAAGCAAATTAAAACAATCTTTCTACAACTGTAAATAAACCATATGTATAAATATTGCACACAATGTTTTCAGGTGAATGCTACTTATGCTTTGAACAAGAGATACAGGGCATTCATAACAACATCAGAATTTACATTAAATAATGAGGCTCATATCCTAAACAAAAGCAGTGCAATCGTACAAACCAATTGGCCCATAGGGACTGACAAAATGCCAATTGATTAAAATAGGGGTTTTAACCTCAATGAATGGTAGAGAGGTCTCCAACACATTGAGAAGCAATGCATTTGAAGACCTCTCTAACATTCCAGGGGTTAAAAACCCAAGTTCAATCAATATAACTTTGTGTTCTCTCCTGTGGTGTACTTGTTTTGTCCCAGAATTGTTTCAATTCATAGTACATAAGCCTTAATGGCTGAGATGCACTAAGGTTCAATGCTGTGGCAATGTGTGTCTTGTGATGTGTAGGGGAACACTTTGCCTTGGCAATGTAGACACACACAAAACCATATGCACTAAGATTTAGGGATGCAAGTGTAGGGGAGAAGGAGCTCCTCATTAGCATACAGGATTGTCAACTTGCTGGTGATATGGAAGGGATACTCCCTCTTGTACATCACCAACAGTAGACAACCCTGAAGTCTGAGAGCATCATCTCTGCTTCCCTACTTGTTCAGTGAGGTAGCTGAGAGTATCTATCCAGCACAGCGAAGGACATCACCTTTTAACCATTTGAGTGCCATAGGGAAGTGCATTGCACACCCCTATGGAACTCAAAGGGTTAGAAAAGTGCACCAACCAGTACACAAGCATCCCCTCAGCTCAATGTCATGTTTTATTTCCATATTTGTAGTGCACTAACAGTATTAGAAAAAAATTGAATTTAACCCTTTGGCTGGTAGAGATGTTTCCAAAGCATTGCAAAGCAACGTATTGGAGACATTTCTAGCAGCCAAACAGTGGCGACTCTAGGAATTATATTTAGGGGGGGCACACACGGGGCCTCAGGAAAAAATGGAGGGGCACCTTTATTGAGCATGGTCAATGTCCTACACCTAAAATAATGACATTTACACCAATGGGTATGTGTGTAGACATATTATATCAATGAAAAACATTGGTAGACTTGTAACACACTTATTTCTTTTCCTAGCAAGTGTTAAAGCTCTAGCACAATGCATCTCTGGTCCATTTGTATTCCTGTCTTAATCAATTTGCATATACAACATTAATTTTGAGAACCTTGGCAGGCAGATATCCAGGTTCTTTGTTTGTGTACAAGTGTATTTGTGTGTTAGAGGTATGGTGAAAGGCAAGGATGGACTGTAAAATGGGAAAGAATGCAGGACATTGGGGAAAATATGAGATGTAGCATGGCCAGAGAAAATAAAAAGAGAGAGAGTGGGAGAAGCTGAGAGAGGATGGTGGGAGAAGCTGAGAGAGGATGGGTGGGTGAGGAATGGTGGGGGAAACAGAGATAACAGATGGAAGACTCAGAGAGAGTATAGATGGGCGAACCTAAGAGGATGAATGAATGAAGCAGAGAGACAGTTGATGGATGGTTTTAGCAAAGGGATGAGTGGATGAAGCTGAGAGAGTGGATGGAGGATGAAGCTGAGAGAGAGGGGAGGGGAGGATGTAGATGAGAGGAGGGGTGAATGAAGCTGAGAGAGGGTGGCTGTATTTAGCTGAGAGAGAAGATGGTAGGATGAAGCTGAGAGAGTATCAGATGTATAGATACCACTGAGAAAGAATGGAAGACAAAGCTGAGAGAGGATTGGAAGATGAAGCTGAGAAAGAATGGGAAGACAAAGCTGAGAGAGGATTGGAAGATGAAGCTCAGAAAGAATGGGAAGACAAAACAGAGAGAGGATTGGAAGATGAAGCTGAGAAAGAATGGGAAGACAAAACAGAGATAGGATTGGAAGATGAAGCTCAGAAAGAATGGGAAGACAAAGCTGAGAGAGGATTGGAAGATGAAGCTCAGAAAGAATAGGAAGACAAAGCTGAGAGAGGATTGGAAGATGAAGCTGAGAGAATGTCACTGAGAAAGAGGATGAAGCTGAGAGTGTGGGTGGGTGGATGGAGTTAAAATAAAATGGGAGAATAAAGCTGAAAGAGCAGGGATGCCATCAGAAATTGTGAGGCCCAGGACCAGAATGACTAGAAGGACCGCAAATTTTTCAGTGTCTCCTCCACTATTATACCCTACACACTACTGTCCCCTTAGTGTCATTAAACAGCTATATACAAGCTTAATATTGTATTGCTGTTCAGCATTATTATCCTATTCCCATGTAACTTGCAGAAATCTACTCCACTAAAGGGGACACAGAAAAACTTCCATTGAGTTAAACTGGTTATTTTTACCTGCTGAATACAAGAGAGATCTGCAATGCATTATTGCTTCAATGGATTATAACCCTATGCAAAACAAAAGGGACTTTGGGGAATTAATTGAAATTACTCATAGTCATTCACACACACACACCTACATATCTACACGCACACATCTACACACATCTACATGCACCTACACATCTACACACACACATCTACACACATCTACACGCACACACACACATCTACACACACCTACATGCACACACATCTACACACATCTACACACACAATCTACACACATCTACATGCACACACATTTACATGCACACACATCTACACGCACACACATTTTCACACACACACACATCTACACACATCTACACACATCTACACACACACATCTACATGCACACACATCTACACACACCTACATTCACACACACACACCTACACACATCTACACACACAGAGGATGATATACTAAGTAAAAATTTAACAATTCAAATGTCCTATACAGAACAAATACAAATTCCTATTGATCTACAAGTGTGTTTTAACCTCTTCAATACTACAGATGTATCCTTTGCATTCTGAAGCAACATACTGGTGTAGCAAAAAAATAATGTATCATTTGGATCACGTCATGGAAAATAAAAGTAAATTGAAGAGGCACAGTGGTCTCATCCTCTTGGGGATATGGACACCTAATATCTCCTAAAGAAGGACACTTGGGAGGTATGGGCCCTAATATCTCCTAAAAAGGGACACTTGGAAGATACAGACCTTGGGATTAGATAGTGCTGGAGGTGTGTGCTTGGGATTGGATAGCACTGGAAGTGTGTGCTTGGGATTAGATAGCGCTGGAGGTGTGTGCTTCAGTATTATTTTTTCCTCACAATATCTGGGAGGAAGGGATGATAAGTTAGGGAACAAAATTCTATAAAAAAAATTCCAATTATTAACTAAAATTACGAAAACAAGCGATGTTTTGCAGTGCTCTAATGGCAGCTTGTGACATCTCTCTGTGCGCTACTGAACTGTGCCACAACACTAAGATACTAATTTAATAAGAAGAAATTCTAGGGCAAACTACAAAAAACAAAACTACAAACGATTCAAATGGAATGTTCCCCCTTTCAATGTTATAGAGGTATGGTAGGAAAGGGGTTAAGGCTTTCCATGGATTTAAAGTGGTTGTCACTTGGTAATTAGGTAGGAAAGGGGTTAAGGCTTTCCATTGATTTAAAGTGGTTTGTATTAACCTACTGTTCAAGAGACAATCAACAGTCAAGAAACAGTCAGCTTCCTTTTTGACATTACATACTCTACAAGAGCTTATGCTTTGTTTTTTCATCTTCACCTATTTTGTTTACCCATGACTGCAAAAATCTCTGCGTCTGCGGCTGCTGCTGCCCCAGTGCCCCGCTGCTCGCTGGCCTGTGCTGAGTGCACTCCGCCGTCCATGTCCTGTTCTGAGTGTGGCTGCAGCTCCACTGGTGGCTGGTGTGTCTGATGTCACCAGCTAAAGCTGCCGCCTTGGGGGGAGTGAATCATCAGGCACTTTCAGTGCTCCATCTCTGTGCTTATACATTCGGGCTCTGTTCATTCGGGCTGCCCAAATGAATACAGCCCAATTGAAAAAAGGCTGAGACCCACGAGGGAGCAGTTATTTAATTCAGACAGAGGAAGTGAAGAAAATTGGGGAGGCACATGGGGGGGGCACAGTATAATGTAGAGGGGGCCCAGGCCCCCTCTGGCCCCCCCAGTGACACCACTGCAGCCAAAGGGTTAAATGTTTCACACACTTACACTGCCCCGTGTTTCCCCTAGTGATCCCACCACTGGAAGTGCCTTGGCGGTGTGACTAATGGATGACCCTCGTGTGTGTCAGCCAGACCATTATGCCCAAAAAATGGAGCTGAGCATTGTTGCTCTGGTGCCCCTCATGCAAAGTGGGTCAGGGCAAGGCAGTGAACTATCCTGCTGGGACCAGCCTCCCTAACCTGGGACATCTCCCAAAGCCTGAGTACTGGGATCACCAGGGGCACCGATCATACCACCAGATCTTGCCAGCTTGTCCTGCTTCCAGTGACAGAAACAATGAGGAAAGAAATGTTAGGTACTAAACAAACACTAGCACAGCTAGTGCAGACTGCACCAAGACAAACGGGCTGATGCAAGTTCCTGCATGTAATTATGCTCACAATTATGAGCGTGATTATGTATATTGCTCCACAACCAGTGCTCACTGACTGAAGCTCCTGCTCCTGTTCTTCAGTTAAAAGCATTGAATCCTGAAGAACCTTCATCATATTTTTGGAACGTGCACCCACCTACTGAGAATTACTAAGAGCAAGAATTAGGAATGAGCTTCTGTAATGGAGAAGCTTTTATTTTCGATACTATGTTATATTATATTATGGGATCATGGGATTTAATTAAGGAACAGTTAGAAACATTGATTTGAAGAAGCTTCATCATGGTTTTGGAAGGTGCACCCAATTACTAAGAGCAAGATTTAGGAATGAGCAGGGATAGTTACATTTTTGATTTTCTCCTATGACCTTCACATGTGATTGTTAATAAATACATATATTTATCCATGAGTGATCCATTGTATTTCTCTGCATGGAATAAGTGAGCATCAAGCAGAGAAGTGTGTTACTAAGGAAGGGCCCTATCAAAATAAAACTGAAGTCACTTTGAGGCAATGCAACTGACCCATGCAGACACATAAAATTCCCATTCATTTAAATGAGTCTGTTAATCTCTTAAATGTTAGATAAGTATCCGACATATGGTCTGAAATGCACTGGATAGTTTTCTAGACTTTCAAGGGTTAAAAATACCATTTAAATAAATTAGAATTTTTATTTTTCCCATTGATGCAGTGGTTTTGACGCTGAATTACTCTAGTTTCTTTTGAACATAGGACCATAAATAGAAAGAGGACTTTGCAAGATCCATCCTCTTCCAAATGCATCTATAGATATGTTATAATCAGTAGTTCCAAACAGTAGGGATTATTGAAAAGTCAAAAACATTTCCCATGACAATTTTTATGGAAAACTTGCAATTTCCCACAAAAATTCCTGCCCATAGGAAATACATACAATTTTCTTCTTTCCGCCTCTGTCAATAAACTACCCAAAGGAACATTGCTATTTTATGCCTATTTCCAAGAATTAAAACAGCCATGCAGACTTAGTGTGTGTTTCTATTGCTATCGGTGCAATTTAACAAGGCTTGGACTTCTAGACGGTCAGAATTTGTGGTTCTCTTGATACCAGTGCAGTGGACACAGTTGGAAGGTAAATGTGTGGTTCTGTGGCCACCAGTGCAGTGGGACAAGGCTGGGAAGTCAGTATTTGTGGTTATGTACTACCATTGGACAAGTCTGGGATGAGGAACAATGAGACATTCTCCAGCTGTTTCACTATGTCCCACAATTCTCTGCCAATAGATACTTGTCAGGCAATGATGGGAGTTTCAGTCTAGCAGCAGCTGAAGGACTAGGATCAATAAGTGTTTCTATATCTACTAGTGATGTTGAACAAGGCTGGTGAGGACAGTATGTGGCTTTATAACTACCAGTGTAGTGGAACAATGGTGGGGGAAACAGTTTGTAGTTATATTTGCTACCATTGCAGTGGGGCATGGTTGGGAATATGTATGTGCTATCTTTATGGCAGAGCAAAGCAGGGGGTCAGTATAAGTAGTTCTATGACTACCAGCTCGGTGGGTTTCGTAACAGAAAACAGTGGAAAATGCCATTTTACACCTGTTTTGCTTATGAGATGAAAACTTTTATCCATCCCTACCCAACAGGTGTGTCACAACTCCCAGCACATTGGAAATAAACTTATTATATCACCAAAAATGTTCATTGTTATATTTGTAATGTCCATATGTGTTTTGTTTTTTCAATATCATGTCACATCTTAAAAACTCTGTGTCACAACTATAATAAGATTGGAAACCACTGTACTATATGTATTTCCTTTCCACCCTATTGAATTTAATTATATATGTCTAACAGTAAATCCAAAATAGTGCACACCACTGGTGCATCTTTCCACAAACTCATTGAATGACGTGAGTGAGCGACACTATGTTGATAAAGATAGGATTGGTAACAAGCAGGGAAATACAGGAGTATATTTTGAATCTATAATCTTTATATTTCAATAAAAAGGCTTCATCTGGTCCACTAATAAATAGGTGTAACAAATACAAATAAATTGTGTTGAACTAGTTAAAGGGATAGTAATACTTCGTTTTAACTTTATTTTATTTTGTAGGCATTAAAAAAACATGAAGAACGATAAAAGTCTTATCTCTCAAACCTTTATGGTTTAAGAGATATTCACAAGCAAAGTATCCCCCCCCCCCGTTCAGCCAAAGCAGAAGGGAGGTGCCCAGGTAGACTGCAGAGAGGGACAATCTTCAATTAAGATAAGGGAAAAAGCTGAAAAACTTGTCAAGGGGGGAAGGGCTTTCATTGTTTTCATACAAAGAAAATTGTCCCCTTCTGTTATCTGTCTGGTCTTACAACCAGACTCACATCTGAGAAGAGATGGCTTACACTAGGAAAAAGGGGCGGGAGGGGAAACTTTGCTTGTGAATATCTTATAAACCATAAAGGTTTGAGAGATAAGACTTATATCATTCTTCATGTTTTTTTAATGCCTGCAAAATAAAATAAAGTTAAAACGAAGTATTACTATCCCTTTAACTTTGAGAAAGTGATTAGGGTTTTGAAAGTTCTCTACTCCCTGTGCCACAAATAAATACAAAATGTATAATAAAAGTTATCAGCAACTACAATTAAATTGTGTTAAAATAGTTGACTTTGAGAAAGGACAAATCTTGAGAATTATAGGGCTAATTCAGATAAACTACTTTCCTCTGATCACTTAAAGATGTTTTATGCCGAAGAAGAATAAAATAAAATTTAAACTGATTGTTTCCACTACATCAAAGATTAAAATAATCATGTTAATCAGAGAGTTCAATAAAATTACATATCCACATGTAGCTAAATGAAGTGCAAAAGCCAGAACTAATTAAATAACTATAATTTTAACATAATGAGTTTTCACCTAATCAAGGGTAGCAAAAGGGCAATCATGCAAATCAAAAATGTATCAGTATTTCAATACTGCAATTGGCAAACTGGTATGGCCATTAATATGAGCAAGTCTAATGTAAATACCCATCAAAAACCTGTCAAGCAGACTGGTAAGGAAGATTTTTTGATGGATTTAGATCTGGGTATGCAACCATGTATCTCCAGGTAGACTACAACTCTCATCATCCTCAACCAGACTTCAGTAGTACCTAAAAACAGAAAAGACAAAGGTAGCCTACCCTGATGTAGATCTTTAAGTTAAAACCCATTAAAGTGTTTACTGACACGTGGTTAATTTTACACAGGACTATTTGCAATTGAGACATACTTAAAGGAGCAGTAAACTTTTTTTTATAAAAAAATATATATTGTAGGGATTTTCCTAATGAGTAAAATAAGGGTATGCCCACTGCCGAGAGATTTATATTTCCAGAGTTATTACAGTTTAAATCCATGTTTTTTACATTAGCAGTCAATGTGGTCAAATTCTAATTAGTTTTTCTGTTAGATTCTAATGCAGAAGAAACACAGGAAAGTCAGAGACATACAGTTCTCCATAGAATATGATAGAAACTGCCTGTCACTTCTTGTCAGTTAGAACTATCAGGAAGTAAACACAGTAAATTCACTTTCTGGTTATTTGAACTGCTATAAATTTTGAATAAAACATCTGACAGCAGTGGGAGTGACTGTTTTATTCAGCAGTAAATACTGTATAAAATATATTTTCATAAAAAAAGTTTACTGCTCCTTTAAGTTTTACAAGAGAGATATATTATGTTGTTTTATACACTTACTTTGTACTGTGACTAAAAATTACAGTCTTGCAGATACTTCAGGCATATCGATCATATAGAAAAAAACTGCATGTTATATTGTAAGCTTAAATAAAATGTACTTTGAACACGAGGTCAATTGTCATCCTCTCTTATAAGGCTGGAGCATAGTGAGAAAAACTTGTAGTAATCGTAAAGGCTTAGTAATGTCTAACATTTACTAATAGTAATATTAATGTGCCAAATCGTATCTCTCAAACCTTTACGTCTCCCCCACCCTCCCCTTTTCCAGACGTCAGCATGTAGCTGACGTCAGTAGATCCCGGTCCCACAACCAGTCGGCAGCTCTTCAGCGGAGCTGAATGAGTGCTATTGAAGAACAAATACTTCAGTGGAATGGTCTGCAAAGTGGTCTTGCTAACCAAGCACACTTTGTAGACCATTCCAGTGAAGTACCTGTTTTTTCGATAGCACTCATTCAGCTCTGCTGTAGAGCTGCCAAGTCAGCCGACACAAATCCACTGCTGACAGCTTTACAGCTCGTCAGTAGGAGGGGGGACTTTCAGAGCTTAAATCTCTCAAACCGTAAAGGTTTGAAAGATACAACTTGGCACATTAATATTATCTTTTTAATACCTTCAATACTAGGGTTAGTTAATGTTAAACATTACTAACCCCTTAACTGTTTAATTCAGTATTTTTTTTTATAATATCCACATATTCATTAACTTTTTTCAAACATGAGGGTTTGGCCACAATATGGCCAAAATATGTTTAAGCTCACCATACTATGGAGGATCCCTTCATTTCTACCTGTGCTTTATTTTTTGTTCACTTAGGTTCTCTCTTTTTTGTATCTATATTTGGGTTGCCAGATCATCCCTTTAAAAGAGGACACATAAATGCTGCATTGGTATGCTTTCAAAAGGTCTTTCATGAAAAAGCGTGCAACCATATAACACATTAAAGGGATAGTAATACTTAAAATGTAAAAAAAAAATATGTTGTAGGGTTTATCCCCCTGAGTAAAACAAGACTACTCCCACTGCTGAAAGGTGTTTCATTCAAAAGTTATTAATTTTCAAAGTTGAATTTTTTAGGTGCAATATCACAGTGGCCTGAAATTGTACAGTGGCGCTGTTGCTACACCATCCTATGGAGATTTATTGTCCTGGGACCAGAGCTGTCCACTAGTGTTGAGCGAGCGTGCTCGGCCGATGCTCGGATCGGCTCGAGCATCGCTCTGCTCGGCACATGGCGGTACTCGTCGAGTACCGCCATGTGCTTGCCCGCCATGTTCGGGTGGCGGGGATCTGTGCCGAAGGAGGCACAGATCTGAAGACGCTCCGCTGGACCACCAGGGACTGGAGGTACGGGGGCATTGCGGAGATGAAGGGGGCATTGCGGAGATGAAGGGGGACAGTGTGGAGATGAAGGGGGACAGTGTGGAGATGAAGGGGGACATTGCGGCGATGAAGGGGGCATTGCGGAGATGAAGGGGGACAGTGTGGAGATGAAGGGGGACATTGTGGAAGGGGGACATTGCGGAGATGAAGGGGGCATTGCGGAGATGAAGGGGGACAGTGTGGAGATGAAGGGGGACAGTGTGGAGATGAAGGGGGACATTGCGGCGATGAAGGGGGCATTGCGGAGATGAAGGGGGACAGTGTGGAGATGAAGGGGGACATTGTGGAAGGGGGACATTGCGGAGATGAAGGGGGCATTGCGGAGATGAAGGGGGCATTGCGGAGATGAAGGGGGACAGTGTGGAGATGAAGGGGGACAGTGTGGAGATGAAGGGGGACATTGCGGAGATGAAGGGGGACAGTGTGGAGATGAAGGGGGACATTGTGGAAGGGGAACATTGCGGAGATGAAGGGGGCATTGCGGAGATGAAGGGGGACATTGCGGAGATGAAGGGGGACATTGTGGAGATGAAGGGGGCATTGACCAGGCACCCTC